>CM039503.1:15220867-16565445 GCA_022432975.1 Begonia masoniana | reverse complement strand
ACTTCGGGTAGTGCTCCACCTAAAAACGTTGACATTGTTTAGTTAAACTTCAATTCGAAACCCCAAGAGTCTAAGGAAATTAGTTTGGAAGTATAGATCTTCGTGCATTCCTTTTTACCACAGGAACCCTAACCCACCCTCAATCAGAGCACCTCAAATCTCCTCAGAACACAAGAGAGGAAAAGAAAAAATACAGTGGTTGTGGGATCGATTTAGTAAAATGGCAATTTATAAGGCATGTTCTAAGAAACGAATGATGCACACATTATAGTGGATTTATTTGTTTTAAAGAATTGTGCGTTTAAATGGATTACCTAGAAATTGTTAGTGCTAGGGAGGGAAGTTTTTAGCACTTTGGAGAACCTTATGGAATAAGCTAGGTACAAATTGTTGTTTTCCACCGTGGCCCACCCCAAACGGATGGGACAAACGAGTAGTGAAAGCGAACTTTATCTACTTTGTTGAGAAGCACTAATTCTAAGAAATTTAAACAATGGGAAAATTGTTGACCAAATGTGGAGTTCGCTTACAATAGGGTGTTCATTCTACTACTTCTTACTCACATTTGAAATGTGTAGGGTTAACCCTCTTGACACCGTTGATTATTACCGTTACCTTCTAATGAATTGGTGATAAATGAAAAAGAAAGGCTGAATCGTAAGAGAATTCAGCGAAGGTTCGAGAAAACATATACAAAGGAACGAGCACTCATGCGCGACAAGCCCAAACAGAGTAGAAAAGAATATTTTTGAAACCCGGAGATGGGTTGGGAATGCATCTACGAAAGGAGAGATTTGCGGAGCGGAGAAAGAAAGAATAAATCAAACCGCGAGGAGACGGTCCCTCAAGTGTTGGAACGCCTCAATGACAATGTTATAAGATGATTACCGAGAGAATATGGTAATGTAAAGCGCACTTTTAATGTTAGGACTTATCTTTGTTTGATGCAGATTCGAGACGATCTTTTCGAAGAGGAGGGACATGATGTATCAAAGGAGAAACTAAGGACAATCACGAAGCCAATAGGGTAGCCAAGTCTGTTGATGAATATAGGAGGCTATGACGAGAGAAAGACCAAGAAAAGAAACAAAAGGCTCAAATGTAAGCAAAGACATCCAACGAAAAGGACTCATCACAAAATGGGCAAGAGCAATAATAGGACTAAGTGTTGTGAAGAAGCAAGGCTGGAACGAAGCCCAAAACGAAGTCTCAAAAATAAAGATTCCACATGGTTCACCCAACTGGGCTCTAATACTAGCCCAAGAGTTTTTAACTTCAAAGTCTTAAAGTGCCACACAATTCGGCTAGGCCCACAATCTGCCAATTAAACTCGGAGACTCACGTTACTAACCTAGTTCCGCGGGCCACCATCACTTGCACCCACTTTCATGTTCCTTCTCTTAATTTTTGGAAAACTTTCCTATTGTATAATTAGGATATTTGATTTTCTAATTATGTTATACCTTATTAGTTATCACCTTGGCCTATTTAAGGGGGCTTGTATAGATTTAGGGGGACTTTGAATGAATGATTTTTATTAAGCTTTTGCTTTGAGGTGAGTCCTTATAATTTATTCGCGTTCTTGGATTAGACTGATCTTTTCAAGTGTATCTTGAAATGATCGAACTGATAGCTTAGTTCAAACCACGAGTTTGTTCGGGTTCTAGCTACTTTTTCTGATAACTTTGGTTCCATCGCTATCTATCGATTGGGGTCAAGTTCCTCTCTTATTCTGTTTGAACAATAAAGATTATCCATTTGAATTCGTATTGCGTGTTGGGTCTAAGACTCTAATATCTTAGGTTCATATCACGACATTGGAAGCGAAACAGATATGATGGCTAAGTATCCCGAGTTGTTTAATGCTCAAATTTTGAGGACAAATATTTAATAAGGTGGATGGAGGTAATACCCGGCTGTACGGACTATTATTATTTAAATGTAATGGCTTTTGTAAATATGTCGAATCAAGTCGTTGGTGAAACGAAAGCGGGTTATTATGATCGTAATAATGAATAAAAATTTTCAGAAAATTCAGAAATTTTAGGAGTCGTAATGCAATTTTATTACGAAAAATTACGCTTATTGTATATAAGGATCTTGTAAAAATATAACGAGGTCCGAAATTGCGAATAACAGTTTTTAATAGACCCTAGTAAGAAGTTGATTTATTAGCGAAATAAGGTAATTTGGGAAAGCCGAATCGTTAGACTATTAACGAAACGCAGGACGAAACAATAGAAAATCAATGGAAGGGCAAAAAGATAGTTACAAAGTCAAATTAATTAAAATCCAATTCTCTCTCTTCTTTCCTCCCACCACGATCCTCTCTCTGCATTTGTGTTTTCCCTCTCCCTCCCACTCGACATTTTTCTCTTACGGCCTCTGCCACTTCCGACACCGTTCTTTCTTCAATCAAAGACCATCGTGCGTTCTTCGTGTTTTCCCTCCGATCAACCTTCTAGGTACAAATTTTACAGCTTTCGAACGTTAGTTTCCTGTTGTTTTTATGACATTTAAACGGGTATGGTTTCGTATAGGTTTCGTAAAAAACGTGGTTTAGGGCTAGAAATCGATGCTTACCTTAGTTGTGTGAATATTGGCGTATTGACTATTAGACAAAGTTAGCTCGTTTATGAAAATGTTAAAGTTTGGATTTAGGTGTTTTCTGGAAACTCTTAAATGGAAATTTTGAGGTAACCGATCTTGGATGCTGAAACCAAACATACAAACTTCAATGGAATCAAATATTGCTTTAAGGAATTTCCTTAGTTTAAAGTTTCTTTAACTTGGACGTAATATTTTAAACTCGTTTTAACGACAAATTGTGAATTGCCTCTTGTCCAACACTCTCGTGACAGGGCTTGACGTGCAACGCGCACGAGGAAGTCTCTGACTTACTCTGGCCGATAGTTCTAGCACCGTACGTTGAAGTCGTCTCGAGGATTTTGGTGACGTATTGGTTTTAAAAATGCTTTTGGTTGGGTAGTTTAGTTCAGTGTTTTATAGTTGATTGTTTTGATGGTATTTGTTAAGTTTAATGGTATGCTATCAGTATGTTTATATTGATTTGTTCATGCTCATGGTTTCAAAACGTCATGAAATGATTTAGCATGATTTACTGAAAACGAACATGCATGTAAAGCAGTAAAGTACACAGTAAATACCAGGACATGGGTTTACGGGGATGAGGTTCAGACCTGGCATTCCGTGTGAGCTGGCTTCCTCCTCCCTTTCAAATGGTGTGGTGTGTCTAACCGGCGGACGTGCCTATCCAGTCTGTCGAGCGGTTCCGAGAACCATAGACTGACACATACTGCTATATGCATTGACATTGACTGTTTGTTCATAGCATTGGCGCATACATGATCATGCATTAGCATTTACGTAGAGTCTTACTGAGAGTTTTTATCTCATAGGTCTTTATGGTGTCAGTGACATAGCCCAGGTGAGAAGATTTTCCCCGCTACCTAGACGATCGTACAGATTGAGGAGGATGCCCGTGAGAGTCCGCTGGCAGTCGTCGTTTTGACCCTGGGTAAATCATGTAGAGTAGTTTTGGCAATGGTAGTCAGAATAGTAGGAAAATATATAGTTAGAACATTTTAGGATTCTTGGTTCTGATTATTTGATAGTTCGTTTTGATGTTTTAAAACGTTTGGTAATTGAAATTATAAACGTTTTGTTAAGAATTTTTTGTGAAATTGCCTTTGGGTTTAGCAGTATAATATCTGTTTTTCAAACGGAACCAACAGTTCGTTTTCATGACAATGTCACTTGTTTTAAAATTGCGTTTTTGAGTTGCTTCTTTCCGGTGCAATTCAGTGTGATTTCGAGTGATGTGTTTACCCGTGTTTATCAAGTTAGGTATGTATGTTTTGAGTAGGTATGTGTTTTGAATGCAAGGAAAGGGAAAGAAAAGAAGAGGGTGGAAGAGAAAAGTAAAAGGTAGGCGAAACTCCTGGAATTGACATTCCAGGGAGAAGTGGGCTATCGATCGCCTAAGGAGGGGATCGATCGCCCCTCATGTCTGAGCTCTCAAGATAAAACTCCAGAGGCTTGGCGATCGCTCGCCGGGGGCGAATCGATTGCCCCTGTGTATTGAGGATCGCCTGTGGAGACGATCGCTGGGTGAAACCCGTCTCTGAAGGGGCTTTGTTCGCCTGAAAAGGTTCGATCGTCGCCCATCAGTTTTCTTCACAGGCGATCGATCGCCTAAATGGGCGTCGATCGACCCTCACATTTCACGTGCCATAGTCCTTTTGCCTCCGTGTCTCGGTTTTATTTTGATATGTTTTAATTATTTATTTTAAATGTTTTTTAACTTGTTTATTTAATTGATTTAAGTTTGTGTTTTTTTTTAAACGATTTCTAAAAAAAATTTAATTATTTCAATTTTAGTTTTAATTTCCACTTAAAACGTAAATAAAATAAAAAAAAATTATACGAAATACGGATAACGGGTAAGGTTCCGTCACAAACATCGTCCTCACGTCTCGTAATCCCCTACCCCATACAGACCCCTATGAGATAAAAATCTCTCAGCAAGTTTCGTAAATGCAATGCATGTTGTGCATATGATTTCAAATCTGCAACATTTTCTTATCATTACGTCGCAAACAAATGTCCCCGAGGTCTCAGCCTATTAGATGAGAGGACAATGCTCGCGTCGGTGCCCTCTTCCCTACGAGCCGGTCGTTGGGGGGCACTCTCGCACCCGTAACATCCTGCCTCATCCCCACCTCGCGTAACTAGATACAGATTACATTGATTCATTACGTTCATTCATTTCATTTCTTAAACACGTGTAGAAATCCGTTTTCATGCTATTTTAAAATACGTGATGCATGAACAGTTATAGACATAAAATAAACAAACATCATACATACCATCAAGACTATAAATGTATAACCTATAAAAGAACTAACTCTAACTACCCGACCAAAGCATATAGACAAACAACTCTCCAGAGATCCTCGACGCGACATCAACATACGGTGTAGGCCACTCAGCCAAGTAAGTCACGAGAACTTACCTCGTGCGCGCTGAATTTTGAGCTCCGTCCACGAGCGTTGTTTGTCTGAGACAAAACACAACAATTAACATTAACACGAGATTCAACCGAAAATGTCCAAATTCAACGAAAAATTAACTAAGGAAATTCTCCTTAAATTCTTACTTAGCTCAATGAGGCATTTTACCGAGCAACTAACGCTCGATACCTCAAAATTTCCATTAACGAGTTTTTCCCCAAAACTCAAAAATTCGTCAATCTCTAAAATTCGTCCTAAATCGATTAACTTCGTCCAATAACGTTTAATACGTTCAACATACTCACCAATAACACAAACCTATGAATTTCAAACCCTAATTCGCGTTTTTCACAAACCCTAAACGAAACCCTAATCGTTAAACTCCCTGAAAACCGAACCATAACGCTCCAAAAGCATAGAATCATACCTAGGGTTGCGAGAGGAGGAGAAAATGTGAAGGATCGGAAGTCGTCGGAGGAAGAACGGTGGTTGGAAGAGGAATGACCATCAGTCACCAGAGGGGAAGGGAGAATCGCAGGGAAGGAGGCGTGGAGTGCTGGAGAAGAAGAAGAAACCTATTTTAAATTAAAATTTTTGACTTTGAAAATTACCATTTTGCCCTTCCTTTGATTTTCTATTTATTTCGTCCTTTGTTTCGTTAATAAACTAACGATTCGGATCCAACTCATTACTAGGGTTCTTTTAAAACTGTTCGTTCGCAATTCGGACCTCGTTTACTATTTTTACCAAAACATCCTTTATATTACGATAAACGTAATTCTCGTAAAATTAGCATTAAACTCCTAAAATTCCCAAAATTTTCCAAAAATCCTTATTAATTATTAGGATCGTAATAACGCTTTCTTTTTTGCAAAATAGACTTGACTTGACATAATTACAAAAATGCCATTATATTTTTTATTTACAAAATCTCATAAATCCGGATGTTACAGGCATAGTTGATACGTGCCTGATAATGAGGAGTTGAAGAAAGAAATCTTGGCCGAGGCACACTCTTCGGCCTATTCAGTGCATCCAGGAAGCACCAAGATGTATCGAGACCTAAAGCAGCATTTCTGGTAGCCTAACATGAAGAGAGAGGTGGCCAGGTATGTAGAAACCTGTCTGGTTTGTCAAAAGGTCAAGGCGGAATATCAATGGCCGGCAGGAACTTTGCAACCCCTGATTATTCCGGAGTGGAAATGGGAGCAGATTTTAATAGATTTTATTGTTGGACTCCCAAGAACAACGAAGGGGCATGATAGCATATGGGTGATAGTGGACCGTTTGACGAAATCAGCCCACTTTCTTCCAGTTAAAACAACATTCTTCATGGATCAGCTCGCCGAACTCTATGTGCAAGAGATTGTTAGACTACACGAGATGCCTGTTTCCATAGTTTCAGACCGAGATCCGAGGTTTACCTCGAAATTTTGGAAGAGTCTGCACAAAGCCATGGGAACTCAGTTTAACTTTAGCACGACATTTCATCCTCAGACCGATGGTCAAACAGAGTGAACAAACCAAATTCTTTAGGATATGCTTAGAGCCTGCGTGTTAGAGTTTCAAGGCTCGTGGAGCAGGTACTTGCCGTTAATTGAGTTTTCATATAACAATAGCTTCCAAGCTACCATCGGCATGGCTCCGTATGAAGCACTGTATGGACGAAAATGTACATCACCGCTATATTGGGATGAGGTCGGTGAAGCTAGCATCATTGGCGCTGATATTTTACAACAAACAGCGGAGAAGATTGTCGTTATTAGGCAGCGCATTGAGATAGCTCATAGCCGTCAGAAAAGCTACGCTGACAATAGACAAAGGGAATTGGAGTATAATGAAGGTGATGAGGTCTATTTAAAAATTTCTCCATTCAAAGGCGTCATGAGGTTTGGGAGATGGGGCAAGCTAAATCTTCGTTACATTGGGCCCTTTCCTATTTTGAAGAGAATTGGGAAGACGGCTTATCGACCACAATTACCAGCATCAATGGAGAGCATCCACAATGTCTTTCACGTATCCATGCTCAAAAAGTTTGTGCGTGACCCGTCACATGTCGTAGAAGCATGGGAGAATGAGGTATAGCCAACGCTAACCTATGTGGAAAGATCGGTACAAATTCTGGAATCCTCTATTAAGGTGTTGAGAAACAAGGAAATTCCGCTTGTCAAAGTGTTATGGCAGAATCACGGAGTAGAGGAAGCTACCTGGAGCGGCAGAAAGCTATGATGGCTAAGTATCCAAAATTATTTGTGTAATCAATTTTGAGGACAAAATTTCTGTAAGGTGGATGGAATGTAACACCCGGTTTTACGGGTTTTTAAATTGTGCGCGCAAGGGCAATTTTGTAAATAATCGAAATATGTCTGTTTTGAGAACTGAGAGTTTTAATGGAATCCTAATAATTAATATGAATTTGGGGAGAATTATGGAATTTAAGGAATTCAAATCGAGATATAATGCTTAAGTTTCCGGTTTTGACCCTATAGCGATTTAATTAGTAGAAATAGCAAAATAAATCCGTTTGACGAACGGAAAGTTTTATTAGAGCACTAGGAATAAAACGGGATTATTGAAGAAATAAGAGAATTTTAGAGAAATGAACCGATAGTCGAACAATAGGATAAGTGGAAAACCAGGGGAGGGGCAAACTAGTAATTTGCCAAGCCAATTGTATTAAAATGTCAAAAACCCCTCTCTTCCCACACTTCACGTTAATTTTCTTCTTCTCCAAGGGCCTCTGGCGATTTCTTCTCTTCTCCATGGTGTTCTTCACATTTCAACGATTTCCTCCATTCCGATATTCAACGTCCTTCACGTTTTCTCTTCCCCACGTGATTCTATGTAAGAATCTATGGTTTTTCGGCTTTAGATCGTGATTTCTAGGATGTTTAACATTTAGGGTTTTGTTAGATATTGTTGAAAACAACCGGGTTTTGTTAATAATGGTTAGTTATAGTTGCAATTATGATTATTGAGTGTTATTGATCGAAATAATGGAAGTGTTTAGCATTTGGTGTCAAAAATCAAAAATTTGGAGCTTGGGAATCTCCATTGATGGAGTTTAAGAATTTGCGAGCGTAAATTGCTCGATGAAATGCCTGAGAGAGGTTTATTAGAATTTTAAGAAATTTCCTTTAGTTAGAAGTTTCGTAAATTCCCGAAATTTTATGTTTAAGCTCGATTTTAACAAAGGACGCTATGGATTGATTTAGGTGACCAAGTTCGAGACGAGGAGCTCGGTGTGCACGGGACTAGAGGTAAGTTCTCGTGACTTACTCTGGCCAATTGGCCTTCACCATATGCCGGAATTTGTGTTGAGGATTGTTGGTGCTTGGTTTGTTTTATTGTTTTGGTTGGGTAGTTTAAGTTTGGTTGTCTTTATAGGTTAAGTATTGTTATGTTTTGATGGTATTGGTAGCGTTTTGATGGTATTCACGTTATATATGTTATATTGTGCATATTGAACTGTTCACGCATCATGGTTTTTTAAACGTCATGAAAAACGAATTTACGCATGGATTTCAAAGAGAAAGAATTGCATGCATGAAGTGGCAAGTAAATTATCATAAAAAAGAACACATGGCATGGGGTTATCGGGGTTGAGGTTCAGACCTGGCGTTCCGTGGTGAGCGGGTTTTCCTCCCTTCAGATGGTATGGGCTATCTAATTGCTTGACGTGCCCTATCTATCTGTCGAGCGTTTATGATAACCATAGACTGACACGTACTGATATATGAAATGACATGGACGGTTTTCATAGCATTGAGCATACATGATCAAGCATAGGCATTTACGTAGAACTTACTAAGATTTTATCTCATAGATGTCTTTATGGTGTAGGTGACTATGAGAAAAGTGAGTACGATGTCCCTCCACCTGATGAGCCTGCAGCTTGAAGGAGGATGTTCGTGGGGAGCATAGGTTATTGTGTTTTTGGATTTGGGGATGAAATAGGTTGATGGGTGATGATATTTTGATGAAATATACAGAAATTCATATTACGATGTTTGGTATCTGGATATGTTGAGAATTGATAATTTTTTTTTGATAACTTCTGCTATGTACGGATGGTTTTGATGAAATAAATAGAATATTGATGTTGATGGGTATTTGGGTGAATATTGATGATTGTGGAACGTTTTGATGAAATAGAATAGATTTTGGATGAGTTTTTTTGATTGGAAGATAGGTTTGTAGTTTTAAGTTGAAATCGAAGTTTTGCGTCGGGATTTGATGATTTAGGTTGGACGTTCGGGGTTTGGATGTATAATTTAGTTGGATTGTTGATGGATGTTTTGATGATGGAATTTAAAGTGTGTATTAGGTGAGAAATTGAAGAAAAATGGAAAATGGTAGAAAAAGGGGTTAAAGGGCTCAGCTGGCGCGCTGGAAGCGCCCCGCGCGCGCTAGGCATGCTGTGTGCTCGCCCAGAATGTGCCCTCCCGATCGATCGCGCCCAAGCGCCGATCGATCGGGGTTTATGGATGCTTTTAAGTCAGAATCCAGAGAGGGCCCGATCGATCGGCCTTATGTCCCGATCGATCGGCGTTTATGGTTATTTTTAACCTGGGAAACCAGAGCAGGCCCGATCGATCGGCCTTTGGCCCCGATCGATCGACGCCACACTTGACTCATAACGTGATTTTTTCAAAAATTGACTTTTCGAAACACGTTTTAACCGGTCCTTTTACGATACTTTCTAAGTGTATTTTACGAGCGATCCCCAAGTATTGTAGAGGATTTTAAGAAGCCAAAAACTGAGTCAACATCTTTCCAAAAAAATGGTTCTAACCTCGTTTTATTGATTTAGACGTTGACGAACTATAAGGTTAAGTTAGAGCTCGAGTGCCAAGACATGGATTGAAAGCCCGAGTCCATTCTCTAATAATTAAACGAATGAAAAGGAAAGGAAATGAAAAATGCAATGAAAGAAAAAAAAAATTTAAGGGAGAACGGGCGAGGGTAATACACATGTACTATGCATGCACGCACGACACAGTCCGTGGCGGCACCAACAAGGAGTCGGGGTCGTCACACAATAAGCTTCATGGACGCGTAATTAGGACATAGTAATGGGTTTGATGAAGTATAAGAACCTACACTTCAATCGATTTATTACAGAAGAATAGAACGTATCAAGCAAATGAGGTTGACTGTTACATGACTTGTGGTTTGAACCTAAGTTATCCATTTCACCTCCAAGGTTTTAACTTGAAGTGATGAGAACGACGTGTATTGAAGGCCTAATAAGCTTCTTGGACGCGTAATTAAGACATAGTAATGGGTTTGATGAAGTATAAGAAAATACACTTCAAAATATTTGTTCCAAAAGAAATGAACGTATCAAGCAAATGAGGTTGACTGTTAGATAACTTGTGATTAGAACCTAAGTTATCCATTTCACCTTTAAGATTTTAACTTAAACTCATAAGAACGACGTGTATTGAAGGCCCAATAAGCTACATGGACGCGTAATTAAGACATAGTAATGGATTTGAAGAAGTATAAGAACCTACACTTCAATCGATTTGTTCCAAAAGAAAAGAACGTATCAAGCAAATGAGGTTGACTGTTACATGACTTTTGGTTAGAACCTAAGTTATCCAATTCACCTTCAAGGTTTTAACTTGAAGTGATTGGAACGACGTGCACTGAAGGCCCAACAAGCTTCATGGACGCGTAATTAAGACATAGTAATGGGTTTGATGAAGTATAAGAACCTACACTTCAATCGATTTGTTCCAAGAGAACTGAACGTATCAAGCAAATGAGGTTGATTGTTACATGACTTCTTGTTCGAACCTACGTTATCAATTTCACCTTCAAGGTTTTAACTTGAAGTGCTGAGAACGACGTGTATTAAATGGCCCAATAAGTTTCATGGATGCGTAATTAAGACATAGTAATGAGTTTGATGAAGTATAAGAACCTACACTTCAATCGACTTGTACCAAAAGAACAGAACGTATAAAGCAAAAGAGGTTGACTGTTACATCACTTGTGGTTAAAACCTAATTTATCCATTTCACTTTCTAGGTTTTAACTTGAAGTGAATAGATTGACGTGTATTAAAGGCCCAATAAGATTCGCGGATGCGTAATTAAGACATAGTGATGGGTTTGATGAAGTATAAGAACCTACACTTCAATCGATTTGTTCCTAAAGAACATAACGTATCAAGCAAATGAGGTTGATTGTTAGACTTCTTGTTCGAACCTAAGTTATCCATTTCACCTTCAAGGTTTTAACTTGAAGTGATCAGAACGACGTGTATTGAAGGCCCAATAAGCTCCATGAAATCGTAATTTAGACATAGTAATGAGTTTGATGAAGTATAAGAACCTACACTTCAATCATTTTGTTGCAAAAGAATAGAACGTATCAAGCAAATGAGGTTGACTGTTACATAACTTGTTGCTCGAACCTAAGTTATCCATTTCACATTCAAGTTTTTAACTTGAAGTGATGAGAATGACGTGTATTGAAGGCCTAATGAGCTTCATGGATGCGTAATTAAGACATAGTAATGAGTTTGATGAAGTATAAGAACCTACACTTCAATCTATTTGTTCCAAAAGAACTGAACGTATCAAGCAAATGAGGTTGACTGTTACATTATTTGTGGTTAGAACCTAAGTTATCCAATTCACCATTAAGGTTTTAACTTGAACTGATGAGAACGACATGTATTAAAGGCCCAATAAGCTTCATGGACGCGTAATTAAGACATAGTAATGAGTTTGATGAAGTATAAGAACCTACACTTCAATCGATTTGTTACAAAAGAACAGAACGTATCAAGTAAATGGGGATAACTGTTACATGACTTGTGGTTCGAACCTAAGTTATCCATTTCACCTTTGAGGTTTTAACTTGAAGTGATAAGAACGACGTGTATTGAAGGCCCATAAGCTTCATGGACGCGTAATTAATACATAGTAATGGGTTTGATGAAGTATAAGAACCTACACTTCAATCAATTTGTTCCAAAAGAAACTGAACGTATCAAGCAAATGAGGTTGACTGTTACATGACTTGTGGTTAGAACCTAAGTTATACATTTCACCTTTAAGGTTTTAACTTGAAGTGATTTGAACGACGGGTATTGAAGACCCAATAAGCTTCATGGACGCATAATTAAGACATAGTAATGGGTTTGATGAAGTATAAGAACCTACACTTCAATTGATTTTTTCCGAAAGAACAGAATGTATCAAGCAAAAGAGGTTAGCTGTTACATGAATTGTGGTTAGAACGTAAGTTATTCATTTCACCTTCAAGATTTTAACTTTAAGTGATTAGAACGACATGTATTGAAGGCCAAATAAGCTTAATTGACGCTTAATTAAGACGTAGTAATGGATTTGATAAAGTATAAAAACCTACACTTCAATCGATTTGTTCCAAAAGAACTGAACGTATCAAGCAAATGAGGTTGATTGTTACATGACTTCTTGTTCGAACCTTCGTTATAAATTTCACCTTCAAGGTTTTAACTTCAAGTGATGAGAACGACGCGTATTGAAGGCCCAATAAGCTTTATGGACGCGTAATTAAGACATAGTAACTTGTTTGATGAATTATAAGAACCTACACTTCAATCAATTTGTTCCAAAAGAACATAACGTATCAAGCAAATGAGGTTGACTATTACATCTCTTGTGGTTAAAACGTATGTTATCCATTTCACCTTCAAGGTTTTAACTTGAAGTGATTAGATTGACGTGTATTAAAGACCCAATAAGCTTCATGGACGCGTAATTAATACATAGTAATGGGTTTGATGAAGTATAAGAACCTACACTTCAATCGATTTGTTCCTAAAGAACAGAAAGTTTCAATCAAATGAGGTTGATTGTTACATGACTTCTTGTTCGAACCTAAGTTGTCCATTTTACCTTCAACGTTTTAACTTGAAGTGATGAGAACGACGTGTATTGAAGGCCCAATAAGCTTCATGGATGCGTAATTAAGACATAGTAATGGGTTTGATGAAGTATAAGAACCTACACTCCAATCGATTTGTTCCAAAAGAACTGAACCTATCAAGCAAATGACGTTGACTGTTAAATGACTTGTGGTTAGAATCTAAGTTATCCATTTCACCTTCAAGGTTTTAACTTGAAGTGATTAGAACAACGTGTATTGAAGGCCCAATAAGCTTCATGGACTCCTAATTAAGACATAGTAATGGGTTTGATGAAGTATAAGAACCTACATTTCAATCTTTTTGTTCCTAAAGAAATGAACGTATCAAGCAAATGAGGTTGATAGTTACATGACTTGTGGTTATAACCTAAGTTATCAATTTCACTTTCAAGGTTTTAACTTGAAGTGATGAGAACCACATGTATTGAAGGCTCAATAAGCTTCATGGACGCGTAATTAAGACATAGTAATGGGTTTGATGAAGTATAAGAACCTACACTTCAATTGATTTGTTCCAAAAGAACACAACATATCAAGCAAATGAGGTTGACTGTTACATGACTTTTGGTTAGAACCTAAGTTATCCATTTCACCTTCAAGGTTTTAACTTGAAGTGATTAGAATGACGTGTATTGAAGGCCCAATAAGCTTCATGGACGCGTAATTAAGACATAGTATGTAACACCCGGTTTTACGGGATTTTATAATTCCATAATATAATGGCATTTTTATACATATGTCAAATTGAGTTCGTTTTGCAAGCACAAAGTGTTATTAGAATCCTAATGATTTGTATGGATTTTAGGAGAAATACGGAATTTAACGAAGTTTTGAAAAGGCCAAAAACACGGGAGGGCAAAATGGTAGATGATGATTTATTAAAAATTGAAATTATTATTAATTAATAATAAGAATAAGAATAATAATAATAATAATAAGAATAATAATAATAATAATAATAATAATAATAATAATAATAATAAAACAACAGAATGGCTCGAAGGCCATTCTGCTGTTCGCGCTTGAGCACCCGAGAGCGAACGGTGAGAGGAGAACCGAACGCCGTCCCTCCGACGACGGTTCATTGCAATTTTCAACGCTCTGCAGCTAGACGACTGCGACGAGAGAGCTTCTGTCTGTCTCCGCGCACAAAACGACGGTTAAGTTTGATTTTGCCCTGTTTTCGGTTCGATTTAGGGCTGAGCGGGACGAGCTCGTTTGAGCTCTGATTTCTGACTGCTTTTTGCCGTTCTTGGCGTCAAATGGACGAGCTTAACGCTGGCGAGGGTTTCCGAACAATGGTGAGCTAGGATTGAGTGAAAGACCGAGGGTAGGTTTTTGGAGCCTCGGGTTTTTGTGTAGAATTCCGGGTTTTCTTGTTAGTTTAGGCTAATTGGGTGTGAGGGTGATTGATTGGTGAGGAAATGGATGGAAATTGATGAAAAACCGAGTGGGGGGAAATTTCTGGGTGAAGGGCAGGTCGGGTTTTTGGATATTTGACCGAGCTACGGTCGTTTGTTTTAAAATTCCTTTTGACAAGTTAAAATAGGTTATTAGAGGAGTACGTGGCCGCTGGAATCGTTCGATTCCGATATTCGATGCGAAAGTTATGCACATTTGAAGTTTTGGGTCGGTTTTTATCGAACCCAAATTAGTGGCCGTTTAGTTAGGTTTTAGTTGGATTAGGCTAGAAATAGTAGTTTGAGAGAAAATTGGTGAATGTAAGAGTGATTTTAATGAAGCTTGAATGTTTGTCATAGGCCGAGCCATAGGCGACGAGATGTGCCAAAACCAGCGAACTACGGACGACAAGTAAGTTCTCGTGACTTGCTTGACCGATTGGTCTACACCGTACGTCGAGGTCGTCTCGAGGAGTTTTGATGACGTGCTCGTTTATTTGCTTGGATGGGTAGTTAAGTTTAATTGTTTTATAGATTATGTTCCTTATAGTCTTGATGGTACACATGTTGCTTATTTACGTTTATGTTAAACTGTTCATGCATCACATTTTTCAAATAAACGTAAGAAAATGAATTTCCACAAGATGTTTTAAAGAAAATGGCAATGCGGCCTAGAGAGGGGCTATTGATATATTGTATAGGCACGAAGGGGTCTGTCACAATACCACATTTAACACATACTCATACAGTTTACAGTTTATAGGTTATGCGAGATGGGGCTCAGGCACGGCTGTACGTGTTGTAAGCGTGTACCCCCCTCCTCTAGCTGGAAAGAGTAGTCCGACTGCTGGATGTGCTCTCTCTGGTTAGGGGGTTGAGATCTCGGTGACAACCAGAGTAAAGATAATGAAAATGATGCATGATTACGAACTCATACGCACAGCATGCGTTGCATTTACGTAGAACTTGCTAAGATTTTTATCTCATAGGTGTCTGTATGGTGTAGGTGACTTCGACATAGGTGAGGACGAGATCCTTCCACCTGAGGAGTGATGTAGTTGACGGAGGATGGCTTGCGGTGGTGTGCTGGCGCAGTCGAGGCGCATTTTGACCCGTGGGACTCATGGTTTGATGTTTTGAGGTTTTTTTTGGGAATTGTCGGGTTGATGGTAAATTAAAATGGATAATTATACTGTTAGATCATTTTAGGATGCTTGGGTCTGGATAGTTGATAGGTTGATATTTTGATGTTTTGGCAAACCTGTTTATAAAACTTTTTGTTAAGGTTTTTATTTAGACTTTCGTGAATTGTTTGGTGATTTTAAAACAGAAGGATATGTTAAACTTTCAAACGGAATCATGCGGTTTGTTTTTATGAAAATGTGTTTCATATTAATTTCGTTTCGAGTCGGTTTGGAGTGATATGTTAGAAGATGTATGAGTATCGGGTGTTTGATGTTAAATAGTATTGTGAAGGTGTATGTGATGTTAGTGGTGATTGTGGAAGAAGTTGGGCATGTTTAAGTGGTGTTAAAATATGATTTCTAAATTGTATTTCGTAACATTAACGATTTCGATTTCGATTTAGATCCCGCCTAGAGTTCATATAAGTCTAAGTATAATAATAAAAAAAAATATAGTACCAAAAATTGGGTACAGTAATAGGGTCGCTACAGTTATGGTATCAGAGCCCCCGGGTTTTAAAATCGATTCTGTAGACTGCTCGACTGCACAGCCACTACGCGGACATTCTTCATCAACTGTAAGTATGTTCATAACTTTATTTGATTTCTAGTATTTGTTTAAACTTTTATATAGGAGTTATATAACTATGGTGCGTTGAGGGAACGATCGAGATGACAGAGACGATACGATAGACCAACTCAAGGGATTTATTGCTCAACAATCCCATCGCCTTGACCGGCTAGCGAAATATATAGATAGGCAGTTCCATAAGCTAGAAACCTTGATAAATCGAGCAGATCCCGTTAGCCGACTCATAGAATTGGTGGAGCAACAATCGGAGCAAATAGAGGTTGCTAAACCGAGAGGGCCCTATAACCAAGATGTATTTATTCCCAATGACCAAGGTATGTAGATGTTCCACGGAAGATTTCAACCTTACTCAGTAGAGCAAAGACAACAACCAATGAGAGGAATAAAGAGGATGGGTAAGAGAGAAATGGAACGTAGCCGACGAAAGCACATACAAGGACCTCAGCATAAGCCTCGATACCCAAGGTGTAAGAAGAACCATTGGGGTAGGTGTAGATTGGGTTCGAACCGGTGCTATAGATGCGGGGAAGTGGGCTATTATGCCCTAAATGGCTAGGAGAAGGCCACTGACCAGAAGAAGGAAGTTACACCAAGGATAATTACCCCGATCGAAGACAAGAATAATTCCCAACCTTCAGCTGTTTCAGGTAGAGTTTTATTTCAATAATTAATAGAATAAAGAATATTAGAATGAAGATGTAGTATAGAGTAAGAATACGAAAGTAATAGATAGGAGTAGGTTTGAAAATAGAGAGGTAAGAGAATGGTAGAAGATGGGTAAGAAGAGTTCTTAAGTGAACCTCGACGATTAAGGCAGTAGATAGATGCGAGACCATATAGGCCTTATTGAAAGAGAGTTATGTGGTAGTAGGATTAACCTGACCTAACCACATGAAGTTGCACACTTAGAATTGAGTTACCGTAAGAACGATACAACTTATAATGTATAAGATTTAAAGAGATAGAAACTAACCCTAGTTGACAAACCCTTGGAGTTTTAGAATATGATGCTTCATAGAGAAATTTGAAGCTTAAATGTAAGATTTATTAAGGAATACCCTAGATTTTCAAAGTATAATAGTACGTCTAAGTGAATAGAGGACCTAATAAGAACTCGTGTAATTTAGATCTGCGTGAGGTTGAAGGTAATTAAACGAAAATGATATTCGAAGGAAAATCGGTTTTTACTTAGAAATTTTAGGGAATGTAATTGATCAATACTGAATTATGGATGAAAGATTTAGGCGCAGCTTAGGCGCATTCGTACTAGCCAATACTCATGAAGATGATAAATAGATCAACTCGGAGTTAGAACTTTGGTAAATTTTGAGGGCAGTAAGAAACGAAAAAAACTTAGACGTGTTGGACCATTGGTACTACTCGACCAAAGAAGAATGTGGGGCTAAAACATAAGAGTTGGATTAACTTAGAAACCCAGATACTATAGCTAATCAGAGAAGGGTTTAACGCCTTAAATTAGAAGTCATGTTTTGGGGTTTACTGTAACCTGTGTAAGGTTAGAAGAAACGGTGAAACGACTAGGGTGAGTATCTATGGTAGAAAATATACTGAAGTAAGAAATGACGAATTCTTTTGGGTTTAGGAGTATGAGAGTTAAAGAAAGAGTCTATAGTGATATAGTTCGAGTTAGGAACCACCAACGTGAGGCTACATCCAGAATGGGGGTAGAAACATCAATGTTCGAGGACTAGGTAGGTTAGCATTGATGGGGAAACGTACTAAATTGTTGGAAATAAAAAGGCAAGATTTGAAAATTTGAGGAGAGTTGGAATAAATGCGTAAACTTATCTACAACAAGTTTGCTAACAAGAAGATTGTGGGATAAATCGTTGCAAGGGAACAAAGTAGAATATTCAGAACCGACTAGGAGGAACGAAAGAGGGTAAGGTCATTCAGTAACGTTAAGGTAATCCTCGTGCAATATTAGGGATAGGTGAAGGAGATTGTGGGATTCTATGAGAGATTGAGATTTGAAGTTAGAATAAAGAGAATGATGGTTTTCATAGAAACCATTTAAGTAAACTTAAGTAAAATGATGATTTTCAGAGGTTTGACTCGTGTTTAACCAGTCGGGACCAATGGATACCCAAGTGACTTAAGGTTAGAGGGAATAGTTTAGAGCACACCGACGGTAGAACTTATGGACTTGACGCTACTCGGAGCTAATAGAGATTTAAGTTAGACGAATGGGCATAACGTAGGAGGTAAGAGAGTTTTAGCCAAGGGCATAGCGAGAGGGCTCGCTAATGTGACTTAGAAGGAAAGATGATACTTATAGGACCTTATTCACAAAGGAACGAGAGGCTTAAGAAAATAACCGTTGGACTCAGTGAGATTTTGAGGAATTTTGAGGATATAGTTTGAGATAGTTGTTAAACCCGCCCTGAAATAATTATCGAGAAGAGTAAGTTGCCCAAGGTAGTGGGTGACTAGGGGTAATATTGATGAAAAGGTTTAGGAGGAATCATCGTAAAGAAAACTGAGGTAGATGAAATTACGTAGATGTTGGCTTACAATCCGAGAGTTTGCGAAAACTTTCAGATGTTAGTCAATTCAAAAGATGATAGGGAGCTTAGGTAGGGCTACTGCCTAAGGAGTAACCAGAGAAAACCTGAACATGAAGTTAATCAGAATAGTTAGAGAGAGAGTTTAATGTTTTGGATGATTAAATATAGACCGACGCGTGCGCGAGTCGTCTGGTGTTGAGTACCCAGTTAGAGATCGCTCGATTGAGGACTTATGAAATTTTTTAAGACTCGATGCGTAAGCAAGGACATGTGTAGGACAATTAAAAGTGAGGAATACGATTACGAAGTTAATATAGAAATTTAGTGGTGTGCATCCCGACTGGAGACAGAGTTGATGAAACTATGTTTAAGTTTGGATTACAGCGCAAGAGTTGGAATTGATTTTTAGATGATATTCGATCTAACTGATGTTAGGAAATTTGGACGTAGATGCGATATAAAGTAATAGCTGAGAGAAACTTCGATGGGAGAAGATTTTGAGGTTGCTTTGTTAGGAAATAGAGGACTTGAATTAGCTTAGATCGGGGAAGCTTGAACATAAGGCCAAGTCATAAGAGTAAGGAAGTTTAACTTATGGACGATTAAGTGGAAACTAACGTGTTTGTAAATTATTTACGTGCATATCAATGCAGTTGGGTTATTAAAATTTGAAACGTGAGGATTACTAGCACGTGGTGCACAACCGAAGACTTAGTTAATCAAATCGAACGCAGTAGACGTGGTTAGGAGGTTAACGATGCGTCATTTGATTTTAGGGATTCTGGTTTAGAACCATGGAGATTGACCCTATGTATGGGCTAGAATCGAAGCCCTTGTGTGGGAAGTTTAGAATTTTGGAGGGATGGAGGAAGGTGACTTGAAAAGAACGAAGTGATTGTAAATCATAGTATAAGGCCGCAAGATATGAGACGGTAATGCCAATTACTGCAAGCTAAGTCAAATTTTGAGAACAAAATTTTAATTAAGATGGATGGAATGTAACACCCGATTTTACGAGATTTTATAATTCCATAATATAATGGCATTTTTATACATATGTCAAATTAAGTCCGTTTTGCAAGCAGAAAGTGTTATTAGAATCCTAATGATTTATATGGATTTTAGGAGAAATACGGAATTTAACGAAGTTTCGAAAAGGCCAAAAACACGGGAGGGAAAAACGGTAAATGATGATTTATTAAAAATAAAAATTATTATTAATTATTATTATTATTAATAATAATAAAACAAAAACAACAGAATGGCTCGAAGGCCATTCTGCTGTTCGAGCTCGAGCACTCGAGAGCGAACGGAGAGAGGAGAACCGAACGCCGTCCCTCTGACGACGGTTCATCGCGTTTTCTGACGCTCTCCGGCCAAACTACGGCGACGACCGAGCTTCAGGCTGTCTCTGCACACAAACCGACGGGTAAGTTCGATTTTGCCCTGTTTTTGGTTCGATATAGGGCTGAGCGGGACGAGCTCGTTTGAGCTCTGATTTCCGGCTGCTTTTGGCCGTTCTTGGCGTCAAATGGCCGAGCTTAACGCCGGCGAGGGTTGCCGAACAATGGTGAGCTAGGATTGAGTGAAAAATCGAGGGCTAGGTTTTTGGAGCCTCGGGTTTTTGTGTAGAATTCCAGGTTTTCTTGTTAGTTTAGGCTAATTGGGTGTGAGGGTGATTGATTGGTGAGGAAATGGATGGAAATTGATGAAAAACTGAGTTGGGGGAAATTTCTAGGTGAAGGGCAGTTCGGGTTTTTGGATATTTGACCTAGCTACGGTCGTTTGTTTTAAAATTATTTTTGACAGGTTAAAATAGGTTATTTGAGCTGTACGTGGCCGCTGGAATCGTTTGATTCCGATATCTGATGCAAAAGTTATGCACATTTGAAGTTTCGGGTCGATTTATACCGAACCCAAATTAGTGGCCGTTTAGTTAGGTTTTAGTTGGATTATGCTAGAAATAGTAGTTTCAGAGTAAATTAGTGAATGTAAGAGTTGTAACACCCGACATTCTCAGTCAAGTGATTTTCTTAATGGAATTAACGGTCACCTCTTTATTTGACCTTTTATCTAATAATTATATGCCAAAGCTTATTGGATTTCTATTGTAGTGGCAGAATTGTAATGAGGGAGGAACTTATCTGGCATAAGTAGAAAGTGGAAACCTTAAACCCCAATTAAACCTCACTGTAGCCGACACATTTACTCTCGGCGATTTCACTAGTTATCAAAACAGGAGCTTGACCCGAGCCACACCTGTTGGCTGAACCAAAGCTATCAAAACAGGAGCTTGACCCAGACCAAACTCGTTGGTAAGAACCAAAGCTATCAAGCGAGATTCTTCAAGCGTGACTTGAAGAAGATCGTTGTTCTTCGCAAAGAACCAAAGAGAAATCCTCTCTAAAAAACTCTCAAATTTTAATTCAAACTTGTTCTTCTTATTAAATCAAATAGTTTGCCATTAAATAGGCTACACATTAAAATTAAATAAAATAATAATAAAAAACGAAAATAAAGATAAAATAACTAATAAAATTATGAGATAATGATCTTTGACATGATCAGATGTTATCTCTTGTTTAAACTCCGTTTGAATGTGATTTGAACTGATTTGAGTAGATTCAGCTGGATATGATCTTTTCCCACCAGATTTGTATGATTTGCATGTGCTTTGCATGTGACCTTTTTAATTCCTCGTATATGCATGTGCTTGGCGCATGTCCTCTTTAATTCCTACATGTGCATGTGCATGGCACATGTGTTTTAATTCTTACATGTGTATGTGCATCGCATCCTCCCAAATCTTCATGCATCTTCGGCTTCCCTTGCTTCAAAAGATCTTTCAATAATCTTGGGCTTCTTACTCTGCTCATTGGGCCGTCCATATCTTCAATTGAATCTTTGTTCTTGGGCCTTAGAACCTAAGTTATCCATTTCACCATCAAGGTTTTAACTTGAAGTGATGAGAACGACTTGTATTAAAGGCCTAATAAGCTTCATGGATGCGTAATTAAGACATAACAATGGGTTTGATGAAGTATAAGAACCTACAATTCAATCGATTTGTTCCAAAGGAACAGAACGTATCAAGCAAATGAGGTTGACTGTTACATGACTTGTGGTTCGAACTTAAGTTATCCATTTCACCTTCAAGGTTTTAAGTTGAAGTGATGTGAACGACGTGTATTAAAGGCCCAATAAGCTTCATGAATGCGTAATTAAGACATAGTAATGGGTTTGATGAAGTATAAGAACTTAGACTTCAATCTATTTGTTCCGAAAGAACTGGACGTATCAAGCAAATGAGGTTGACTGTTACATGACTTGTGGTGATGCGAACCTCGGATTGAAAGGACCCAGGACCCAACAACAACGCGGAATAATTTAAAGGAACGCCTTTTTGATTCAAGAACAAAGTAATGAACTAAGACCCAAATCGAATAATTCGATAGAACCCTAGTTATCAAAACAGGAGCTTGACCCGAGCCACACCTGTTGGCTGAACCAAAACTATCAAAACAGGAGCTTGACCCAGACCAAACTCGTTTGTAAGAACCAAAGCTATCAAGCGAGATTCTTCAAGCGTGACTTGAAGAAGATCGTTGTTCTTCGCAAAGAACTAAAGAGAAATCCTCTCTAAAAAAATCACTCAATTTTTAATTCAAACTTGTTTACCTAAATCAAAAGTGTTTTGCCATTAAATAGGCTACACATGAAAATTAAATTAAATAATAAAAAAAAATGAAAATAAAAATAAAATAACTAATAATATCGTGAGATAATGATCCTTTGCATGATAAGATATCATCTCACGTTTAAACTACGTTTGAATATGATTTGAATTGATTTGAGTAGATTCTGTCGGATAAAATCTCTTATACGTGATTTGTTTGGATTTGCATGTGCTTCTCATGTGACTTTTTAATTCTTGCACGTGCATGTGCATGGCACATGTAAATCTTCATGCATCTTTGGCCTCCCTTGCTTCAACTTGATTATTATCTTCAATCCTCAACACATTCAATAGTTTTAGATCAAGTTGTCGCGGCTCCTCTCTCCCTTGGATCTCTAAAATTAATCATTGCAAGGCCTCACGCATCTTCTTAGCTTTGGACCGTGTCATTGGGCCGCCAATGTCCTCAATTGGATCGTTGCTCTTGGGCTTGGGCTTTGTCGCTGCTTGGATCACATCATTCCCTCCCTCTTCGAAAAGATTCGTCCTCGAATCTCCTGCATCATATAAAGATAAGTCACTATCATTAAAAGATGCACTAACATTACCATATTCGCTAGGTAAGTCGATCTTGTAGGCATTGTCGTTTATGCGTTCAAGGACTTGAAATGGTCCATCTCCTCGTGGATGCAACTTGCTTTTCCGTTGATTTGGAAATCTCTCTTTTCGAAGATGTAGCCAAACCCAATCTCCGGGTTCAAATATAATCTTTTTACGACTTTTGTTTGCTTGACGTGCATAATGCTCGTTTCTCTCTCGAATGTTCTCTTGTACTTTCAGATGTAAGTCCCTAACAAATTTAGCTTTTCTCTCTCCATCAAAATTAACAAACTCGTTAGTAGGTAGAGATAAAATATCAAGAGGAGATAAAGGATTAAATCCATAAACAATTTCAAATGGTGAATATGAAGTAGTAGAATGAACAACTCTATTATAAGCAAATTCAACATCAGGTAAACATTTTTCCCATTGTTTTAAATTTTTAGAAATAATCACTCTTAACAACGTAGAAAGTGTTCTATATACCACTTCTGTTTGTCCATCCGTTTGGGGGTGTGCCACGGTTGAGAATAAAAGTTTTGTTCCTAGCTTACTCCACAAAGTTCTCCAAAAGTGACTTAAGAACTTTGCATCTCTATCACTCACAATGGTTTTAGGAATTCCGTGTAAACGCACAACTTCTTTGAAGAATAAGTCCGCCACATGAGTAGCGTCGTTTGTCTTTGAGCATGCTATAAAGTGAGCCATCTTACTAAACCTATCCACTACCACAAATATGCTATCTTTCCCTCCTTGTGTCCTCGGCAAACCAATCACAAAATCCATCGATATGTCCACCCAAGGTTGGTTAGGAATAGGTAGAGGAGTGTACTTTCCATAAGGTTTAATCTTTGATTTGGCCTTCCTACACTCAATGCACTTATCACAAATGGCTTGAACATGATGCCTCATTTTTGGCCAATAAAAATGTTCACAAAGCACACTCAATGTTTTAGTAACTCCAAAGTGTCCCATTAACCCTCCTCCATGAGTCTCTCTAACAAGTAACTCTCTTAAAGAACATTTAGGGATACAAAGCTTATCCTTTTTAAATAAAAATCCATCATGTTTATAATAATCATTATATGCATGTTTCTCACATTCTTTCCAAACAAGATCAAAATCTGAATCCGATTCATATAAGTTCTTTATTAAATCAAATCCTAACAACTTATATTGTAAAGTAGTTATAAGCACGTACCTTCTTGACAATGCATCGGCAACCACATTCTCTTTACCTTTTTTATAATGAATAACATAAGGAAAGGTCTCTATGAACTCCATCCACTTTGCATGTCTCTTGTGCAACTTTCCTTGTGTCTTTAAGTGTTTTAGGCTTTCATGGTCGAAATGGATGATGAACTCCTTGGGCCACAAGTAGTGTTGCCACGTTTGTAATGTTCTCACCAAGGCATACATCTCCTTGTCGTATGTTGGATAGTTTAAGACCGCGCCACTAAGCTTTTCACTAAAGTAAGCAATCGGCTTCATATCCGTTATTTTATTGATTGCTCGACAATCCACACACATCCTCCATGATCCGTCCTTCTTTGGCACCAATATCACGGGTACCGAGCATGGGCTTAGACTTTCTTTCACTAGACCCTTGTCCATTAACTCGTCTACTTGTCTTTGAATTTCATTTGTTTCCTCTGGATTTGCTCGATATGCCGGTCGGTTTGGAATTGTCGCACCCAGGATGAAATCAATTTGATGCTCGATTCCTCCAAGTGGTGGTACTCCTTTCGATAACTCCTCTGGGAATACATCCTTAAACTCCTGCAAAAGAGAAATCACAGCACTTGGAAGAAAAATTGGTAAGTCATTAGATGATAAATAAACATCTTTATATAAAAGCAAAATCATCTCACGTTTATCCTCACTTTTGTTCATCAACACGATTTGTTTCTCACTTGACTTTTGTTCACTCTCTCCCTCGGCTTTTATCTCTTTTCCCTCGATTTTTCTCTCTTTCTCCCTCGGTTTTTCACCCCTCTTTGTACTCTTTTCAACTATTTTTCTTTCTCCACTTTCTTTTTCTATTTTGGCCTCTTTTTCAACTAATTTCTTTTCACCTTTTTCTTTCTCTCTCTCGTCCTTTATGATTTGAAATTCCTTCGTGATCCTCTCTTGATCTTCAATTGCCTCCCAAGACTTTAATGGTGTAAGGATTATAGGTCTTCCATTGTTAACCAATGCATACTCGTTCTTTGATCCATTGGTCTTGAATTTTTGTGAAAATACATTGGCAGCAGTGAGTTTGCTCTTAGGTTCCTGTCTCGGTTTCGAACTTTCATCCTCCCAATTTGATTTCCAAGATGACTTCAAAGTTGATCCCATCTTAGAATTCCTCTTTTCTCTTAGTTGCCGTTCGATCTTGATTGATTTGTGAAGCAATTCTTCTAAGTCCACATAATGTTGTAGATCTACGACATCCGCTATCTCTCTATTTAGTCCTCCAACAAATCTAACCATTGTTTCTTCGTCGTCTTCCTCCACATTAACCCTTTTCATGGCTATTTTCATCTCTTTATAATAATCTTCCACGCTTTAATATCCTTGAGTCAAATTTTGGAGTTTTCGACATAAATCTCTATAATACTGTGATGGAATAAATCTTTTTCGCATGAGTGCCTTCATGTCCTTCCATGTCTGAACTTGTGACTCACCATACCTTCTCCAGTACTTTACTAGTTCATCCCACCAATTGTTAGCGTAGTCCGTGAACTTCATTGTCACTAATTTAAGTTTCTTTTCCTCCGTGTAGTTTTGGTATTCAAACAATAGGTCCACCTTTCTTTCCCATTCCAAATACACCTCGGGATCACTTTTTCCTTGGAAAGAAGGAATATTTACCTTAATGTTATTTAGATCATTATCTCCTCGGTACGACCTATCATTCCTTTCCCTTTGATAATATCCACTATCATCTTTGAATTTGCCATCAAAATCCTTCTTTTGCCGCGTATGACTAGGGGATGGGGATTCCAATCGGTCCATCCTCGTATTTAAAGCCTTGAAATTTTCTTGCATGGCTTTCATGAACAACTTTAAGTCCACCTCGTTTTGTTCTCCACTCATGATTTTCTTTTCCGACTACAATAAGAAAATAAAAGAAAATAGTTAGAAGTAAAAGAAAAATAATTAAGTAATGGACCTTACCTCTCCCTCACGTGTTTGCTCTCAATGGATGTCACTCCACTCGTGTTTCGCTCAAAAATTAAGGTTTTTTCTATAATAGTCTCACCCTCTTGCCTTTTACCTCTAGATCTCCCTTTTAGTTCTTTACGTAAGAACTTGATCGATGGTAAATATTCAACAAGCCAAACTATAAAAAATCAAACTTTAAAGCTTAAAAGTTCAAACTGGTAAGGATGGTTAAATCAAGGGTACAATTGAAATAAGACAAAATTTTGAATGATGACAATATTTCAAATGAAGATTCAACAATTTGAACTTTCAAAGAATAAATTTTGATAAAGACAATATTTCGAATGAAGATTCAATAATTTGAATTTTCAAAGAACAATTATCTACGAATTTTTGAATTTAAAAGGCTAGAAATTTCAAAATCTCTAGAACAAAATTTCGATTTTTTTTTTTTGACTTCTCACAACTCTTTTTTTTTTTTTACTTTTGACAACTTTTTTTTTTTTTTACTTTTGACAACTTTTTTTCTTTTTTTTTACTTTTGACAACTCTTTTTTTTTTTTACTTTTGACAACTCTTTTTTTTTTTGACTAGTAGGACGAATAGAATAAGATGAAGAAAAAAATTGATAACAAAAAAATAAAGATAGCTTCTTGAATCAAGGAACCGAAGCTCTGATACCAACTGATGCGAACCTCGGATTGAAAGGACCCGGGACCCGACAACAACGCGGAATAATTTAAAGGAACGCCTTTTTGATTCAAGAACAAAGTAAGGAACTAAGACCCAAATCGAATAATTCGACAGAACCCTAGTTATCAAAACAGGAGCTTGACCCGAGCCACACCTGTTGGCTGAACCAAAATATCAAAACAGGAGCTTGACCCAGACCAAACTCGTTGGTAAGAACCAAAGCTATCAAGCGAGATTCTTCAAGCGTGACTTGAAGAAGATCGTTGTTCTTCGCAAAGAACTAAAGAGAAATCCTCTCTAAAAAAATCACTCAATTTTTAATTCAAACTTGTTTTCCTAAATCAAAAGTGTTTTGCCATTAAATAGGCTACACATGAAAATTAAATTAAATAATAAAAAAAAACGAAAATAAAAATAAAATAACTAATAATATCGTGAGATAATGATCCTTTGCATGATAAGATATCATTCACGTTTAAACTACGTTTGAATATGATTTGAATTGATTTGAGTAGATTCTGTCGGATAAAATCTCTTATACGTGATTTGTTTGGATTTGCATGTGCTTCTCATGTGACTTTTTAATTCTTGCACGTGCATGTGCATGGCACATGTAAATCTTCATGCATCTTTGGCCTCTATTGCTTCAACTTGATTATTATCTTCAATCCTCAACACATTCAATAGTTTTAGATCAAGTTGTCGCGGCTCCTCTCTCCCTTGGATCTCTAAAATTAATCCTTGCAAGGCCTCACGCATCTTCTTAGCTTTGGACCGTGTCATTGGGCCGTCAATGTCCTCAATTTGATCGTTGCTCTTGGGCTTGCGCTTTGTCGCTGCTTGGATCACATCATGTGGTTTGAACCAAAGTTATCCATTTCACCTTCAAGGTTTTAACTTTAAGTGATGACAACGACGTGTATTGAAGGCCCAATAAGCTTTATGGACGCGTGATTAAGTCATAGTGATGGGTTTGATGAAGTATAGAACCTACACATCAATCGGCTTGTTCCAAAAGAACTGAACGTATCATGCAAATGAGGTTGACTGTTACATTACTTGTGGTTAGAACCCAAGTTATCAATTTCACCTTGAAGGTTTTAACTTGAAGTTATGAGAACGACATGTATTGAAGGCCCAATAAGCTTCATGGACGCGTAATTAAGACATAGTAATGAGTTTGATGAAGTATAAGAACCTACACTTCAATCGATTTGTTCCAAAAGAACTGAACATAACAAGCAAATGAGGTTGACTGTTACATCACTTGCGATTAGAACCTAAGTTGTCCATTTTACCTTCAAGGTTTTAACTTGAAGTGATTAGAACGACGTGTATTGAAGGCCCAATAAGCTATAGGATGCGTAATTAAGAAAGAGTAATGGGTTTGATGAAGTATAAGAACCTACACTTTAATCGATTTGTTTCAAAAGAACAGAACGTATCAGGCTAATGAGGTTGACTGTTACATGACATGTGGTTAGAACCAAAGTTATCCATTTCACCTTCAAGGTTTTAACCTGAAGTGATGAGAACGACGTGTATTGAAGGCCCAATAAGCTTCGTGGACGCGTAATTAAGACATAGTTATGGGTTTTATAAAGTATAAAAACCTATACTTCAATCGATTTGTTCTAAAAGAACAGAACGTATCAGGCAAATGAGTTTGACTGTTACATTACTTGTAGTTCGAACCTAAGTTATCCATTTCACCTTCAAGGTTTTAACTTAAAGTGATGAGAACGACGTGTATTGAAGGCCCAATAAGCTTCATGGACAGGTAATTAAGGCATAGTAGATGGTTTATTGAAGTATAAGAACCTACACTTCAATCTATTTGTTCCATAAGAACTGAACAAATCAAACAAATGAGGTTGACTGTTACATGATTTGTGGTTAGAACCTAAGTTATCCATTTCACCTTCAAGGTTTTAACTTGAAGTGATGAGAACGACGTGTATTGAAGGCGCAATAAGCTTTATGGACGCGTAATTAAGACATAGTAATGGGTTTGATGAAGTATAAGAACCTATACTTCAATCGATCTGTTCCAAAAGAACAGAACGTATCAAGCAAATGAGGTTTACTGTTACATGACTTCTGGTTCGAATTTAAGTTATCCATTTCACCTTCAAGGTTTTAAGTTGAAGTGATGAGAACGACGTTTATTAAAGGCCCAATAAGCTTCATGAATACGGAATTAAGACATAGTATTGGGTTTGATGAAATATTAGAACTTACACTTCAATCTATTTGTTCCAAACGAACTGGACGTATCAAGTAAATGAGGTTGACTGTTACATGACTTGTGGCTAGAACCTAAGTTATCCATTTCACCTTCAAGGTTTTAACTTTAAGTGATGAGAACGATTTGTATTGAAGGCCCAATAAGCTTCATGGGCTCGTAATTAAGAGATAGTAATGAGTTTGATTAAGTATAAGAACCTACACTTCTATCGATTTGTTCGAAAAGAACAGAACGTATCAAGCAAATGAGATTGACTGTTACATGACTTGTGGTTAGAACCTAAGTTATTCATTTCACCTTCAAGGTTTTAACTTGAAGTGATTAGAACGACGTGTAGAACGACGTGTATTGAAGGCCCAATAAGCTTCTTGTGCGCGTAATTAAGACATAGTAATGGTGTAACGACCCAAGTAGGGTTAAGGCATAATTAATAAACTTTCTTAAAACATAAATATTAATCCTCCTATCTGTACAACATTATGTATATATATATATCTCTTATTAATTTTTTTTTTTGACAGAACTCGGGACAACGCTATAACTGACAAAGCTCGATCCTTTCAAAACTTGCCTTCATCTTAGATTTTGCGAATTTATCATCAACCGAATCGAACGACTAACTCAGACATTGGTTTTGTAACATAGTTGGGCAATAGAAAATGCCCTTAGAGCACTCGACCTCTACCGATCACTAAACGACAAAACATAATACTCACTTATGCCGATCGGTAAACGACAAGCACATGGCTCGCTTCTGCCGGTAGTGAAAATCTACATCATCCGGCTATCATGTGCATCTCACGTGACTACTTAACATCGCCAGTAAGAGATATCATCCGATGAACAACAATCGTTCACCAACCACCGATGACATCAGCCGGATGATGTCCTCATCCGTCAGAGACATCTTCTGGTAGGCTTGTGCAAAACACGTGACTCACTTACCTCATCCGATAAGAGACATCATCCGGTGAACAGCAAACATTCACCATCTACTGGTGACGTCAGCCGGATGATTCATTCATCTAGCTTCTATCACACAGCTCCTGCCGATGACGTCAGCTGGATGATTCATTCATCCAACTTCTATCACACAGCAATGAAACCTTGAAATCTTTAACAATTCATACCGACAGAAAGATAACCTGACCTTCACAGATGTCTACATTCAGCTTCTATCATTCAGCAGTAAAACACAATAATCATCAAGTAACTTCAATCAACAGGAAATACCTCGACTCACACACATTTCAACTTGATGGACATAAACCTTAAACGAATAAATATCATAGACTTGTTTAGGATACGTAAGCGGAAGACTCATATAAAACAGGATGTCCTAGGTTCTTACAATCATCCTCAAACTCAGAAGTTGAACTAGACAATTTCAAGTCCAAATTAGAAACATGACCTTATCCTACTTATACATTAGTTTTCTCATAAATCTTACTGACATAAAATGAGCATAACCACGGGTCATAATTGCCATCCAGCCACAGAATTGCTCCCTGAACACCTTCCAGCAACCAAACTTAGACATCTTCATTAAATTTGGAGTCCTCACTTGATATTCCGTCACCTACATCATAAGGTTTAAACTATAAGCCTAATACTTAGTAAAGAATGCAATACTAACATGTATATGTGGATGCATAGTTGTGAGAAAACTATGATTCATGTTCGTTTCATGCTCTTTTCTTGTTCTTGTTCGTGTTCTTATTCATCACTTTCATCATATGGATTAAGGGAGGATTTGTGTCGTAAAGGGGGATGACAGTGCAAGTGTACATAGTCCCTTTCGACCCGTATTCATGGTCCTGCTCTTTGGACAATGACATACGCCAAACTGCCCCCAACCTTCACTTAATCCGATTTCATAAGTTTCATATTCATTCTCATATCTTGTTCATGGGGGAAAACATGCTCATAAATTATTTTCATATGCTTGAGAAGTAAATCATGATGCATGACATGAATGTTCTTAAATCATCAGACTATGGAAAATATCATACTAAACAGTTGACTTCATAGACTCTATCAGAACATCATATAACATAGTTCTCAAACATCCGTAAATCATCAAAGTACAACCATCTTACAAACTTAAAACAAACATCAAACACATAACTAATTTTGTACCCTTAAGATGTAGGGCCCTAATGGTCGGAAATCTTAATACATTCACTTACCTGGCTTCCTCAGCAAATTTGTGCTCCTTTTCTTCAGACTTCTTCACCTAAAATATTTACATCGCAATAGTTAAAACAAAATCCTAAAAATCCTAATCACAAGTCATCTTAGTATCTAGTAGTTAAAGTCATTCCTGAATCCCTTAGTCTAGTTCTCTGTGTGTAGTCTGAAATTCAAAAACCGAAACAGCTAAGTTCAACTAACGATTAATCAGGGTCGGTTATATTAAATGTCCAGAATCGATTCGGAAATGACATTACTAAATCCAGATTATAAATGTTACTATGGTTACTCGGCCATTGGAGAAACCAAACTCCAACACTAAGCTGAAAAACAGAGCTTAACAACTAACCGACAACTACATTGTCTAACCCATACCTCGAGCGTAGAGTATCCGAGAAATAATAAGGGAACTGGTCGTCGAAGGGAGGATTACTGGCTGGCAGAGAGCGAGAGCTCAAGAGAGAAAATCGCTGGAAGAATTTGGAACAAATCTTGGCATTAAATTTAAATCCAAAAAGGTCCAATAATAATGGTGACAGTTAAATCAGTAAAGAAATCACCTGGCCGAAATTGTCGGGTGTTATAAATGGGTTTGATGATGCAACGACATCCCAGCAAGATATTGTCCGCTCTGGGGATTGGGTCGTATCCAAATATCCTCCCCTCACGGCTTTGTTTGGCGAGAACTTCCCAAAAGGTCACCCAACCTGGAATTGCTCTCGCCGAAGCACTTTTAACTTCTGAGTTCTTATGGAATTCGTAGCCAATTTTGCTCCAAAATGCGTCTTGCTATATTTGGAGGGTCTCTTTACACATGTTTCATTTCCACATACTTTCCCAAGCGATGTGGGATTGTGACGACCCCCTTTTTACGATCCGTCAACTTCCAGTTCGCCCGCGCGGATGTACCGTCATTTGGGTTCCTGTTCGTGCAGCCATCGTACCCATACGTGCATATTCGGGTCGTCACAATCACCCCCCCTCCGGGGCCCAACGTCCTCGTTGGCCACATTTCGGTTGGGTACAGGCTCTGATACCATTTGTAACGACCCCATATCCCAGCAAGATATTGTCCACTCTGGGGATTGGGACGTAGCCCAATATCCTCCCCTCACTGCTTTGTTTGGTGAGAACTTCCCAGAAGGACACCAAACCTGGAATTGCTCTCGCCGAAGCACTTTTAACTTCGGAGTTCTTATGGAATCTGTTGCTAATTGTGCTCCAAAACGCGTCTTGTTATATTGGGAGGGTCTCTTTACATATGTTTCATTTCCACATACTTCCCCAAGCGATGTGGGATTGTGACGACCCCCTTTTTACGATCCATCACCTTATGGTTCGCCTGCGCAGACGTACTGCCATCAAGGTTCCGGTTCGTGCAGCCATCGTACCCATACGTGCATATTCGGGTCATCACAGATGAAGTATAAGAACCTACACTTCAATCTATTTGTTCCAAAAGAACTGAACGTATCAAGCAAATGAGGTTGACTGTTACATGACTTGTGGCTAGAACCTAAGTTATCCATTTCACCTTTAAGGTTTTAACTTGAAGTGATGAGAACGACCTGTATTGAAGGCCCAATAAGCTTCATGGACGCTAATTGAGACATAGTAATGAGTTTGATGAAGTATATGAACCTACACTTCAACTGATTTGTTCCAAAAGAACGGAACGTATAAAGCAAATAAGGTTGACTGTTACATGACTTGTGGTTAGAACCTAAGGTATCCATTTCACCTTTAAGGTTTTAACTTGAAGTGATGAGAACGACGTGTATTGAAAGCTCAATAAGCTTCATGGATGCGTAATTAAGACATTGCAATGGGTTTGATGAAGTATAAGAACCTACACTTCAATCCATTTGTAACGACCCATTTTCCCAGCAAGATATTGTCTGCTCTAGGGATTGAGCCACAGCCTAATATCCTCCCCTCACGGCTTTGTTTGGTGAGAACTTCCCAGAAGGTCACCCAACTTGGAATTGCTCTCGCCGAATCACTTTTAACTTCAGAGTTCTTATGGGATCCGTTGTCAATTGTGCTCCAAAACGCGTCTTGCTTTGTTGGGAGAGTCTCTTTACATATGTTTCATTTCCATATACTTCCCCATGCGATGTGAGATTGTGACGACTCCCTCTTTACAAGCTGTCACCTTCCGGTTTTCCCGCGCGGACGTACCACCATCCGGGTTTCGGTTCGTGCAGCCATCGTACCCATACGTGCATATTCGGGTCATCACAATCACCCCCCTCGGGGGCCCAACATCCTCGTTGGCCACATTTCCGATTGGGTACAGGCTCTGATACCATTTGTAACGACCCCTTATCCCAGCAAGATATTGTCCGCTCTGGGGATTGGGCCGCAGCCCAATATCCTCCCCTCACGGCTTTGTTTGGCGAGAACTTCCTAGAAGGTCACCAAACCTGGAATTGCTCTCACCAAAGCACTTTTAACTTCAGAGTTCTTATGGGATCCGTTGTCAATTGTGCTCTAAAACACGTCTTGCTATGTTGGGAGGGTCTCTTTACATATGTTTCATTTCCATATACTTCCCCAAGCGATGTGGGATTGTGACGACTCCCTCTTTACGACCTGTCACCTTCCAGTTCGCCCGCGCGGACGTACCGCCATCCGGGTTCCGGTTCGTGCATCCATCGTACCCATACGTGCATATTCGGGTCATCACTGGCAGTACGGAATATGAATATTTGAATGTAAATGGCATTTTATTAATATGTCAAATTAAGTCGGTTTTGCAAAAAGAAAGCGTCATTACGATCTTAATAATTAATATGGATTTTAAGAATATTTCAGAAATTTTAGGAGTCGTAACGCTAATTTTACGAGAATTACGTTTATCGTAATAAAATGGATATTTCGGTAAAAATAGTAAACGGGGTCCGTTTTTCAAACGGCCAGTTTCAAAAGAACCCTGGTAATGAGTTGGATATGTTGTTGAAATAAGGAAACTTGGAGAAACCAAATCGACGGTTAATTAACAAAACGAAAGACGAAACAAATAGAAAATCAAAGGAAGGGCAAAATGGTAATTTGCCAAGTAAAATTTTAATTAAAAACATCAACCCTTTCTTCTCTAGCACTCCACACTCACGATTCTTCTTTCTCTCCTTCGACAGTTCCCTCTCCCTCGCACGTGATTCTCACCTTCGTCGACGATTCATCCTCCGTTCTTCAAAGTTTCTTCGTGTTTTCTTCTCTATTCACGATTCTAAGTAAGTCTCTAACATTTTTCGGCTTTAGTTCTTGGTTTTATGGAGTTAAAAAACGGTTAGGGTTTCGTTAGGGTTTGTGAAAAACGAGATTTAGGGTTAGAAATCAGTAAGGTTATCGTAGTTGTGAATATAAATGACGTATTGAACATTATTGGACGAAGTTAAATCGATTTATGACGAATATTAGGAATTGATGAATTTTCGAGTTTTGGGGAAAACTCGTTAATGGTGGTTCTGAGATAACGAGCATTAATTGGTTGTTAAAATACCTCGATTAGTTAGGTTAGAACGTTAGGAATTTCCTTAGTTACGAATTTCGTTAAATTTTGACGTTTAGTAGTTAAACTCGTTTTTAACGACAATATTGTGAAATTGGCTAGGTAAACAACGCTCGTGGATGGAGCTTCGAGTTCAACGCGCACGAGGTAAGTTCTCGTGAGTTACTCTGGCCGATAGGCCTACACCGTATGTCGAAGTCGTCTCGACGAGTTTTGGTGACGTGTTTATTTAATTGTTTTGGTTGGGTAGTTTCGGTTTAGTTGTTTTATAGGTTGATTGTTTTAATGGTATTTGTTGAGTTTTAATGGTATACTCTTCATGTATGTTTATATTGAACTGTTCATGCATCACGGTTTTAAAAATGTCATGAAAATGAATTTATGCACGGATTTCATGAAAAGAACATGCATCGTAAAGGCAAGTAAAGTATCACAGTAAACAACCATGACATGGGGTTATCGGGGATGAGGTTCAGACCTGCCGTTTCGTGGTGAGCGGGTTTTCCTCCCTTCAGATGGTGTGGGCTGTCTAACCACTGGACGTGCCTTATCCAACTGTCGAGCGTTTCCGATAACCATAGACTGACACGTACTAATATATGCATTGACATGGACGGTTTTCACAGCATTGAGCATACATGATCATGCATTATGGTTTACGTAGAGCTTACTAAGATTTTTATCTCATAGGTGTCTTTATGGTGTAGGTGACATAGATCCAGGTGAGGAGGAATTCCCTTTACCAGATGATCGTACAGATTGATGGAGGATGGCCTGTGGGAGTATGCTGAGCAGTCGGTGCGCTTTGACCCGTGGGGAATCAGGTAAAGATATTTTGGGACATGATAGTTAGATTATAGGAAAATTATATAGTTAGAACATTTTAGGATGTTTGGTTATGACTAGTTGATAGGTATACGTTCTGAAGTTTTTAAACGTTTTAGAAACTTGTTTTGTAAAATGTTTGATAACAGGGATATGTTCGGTTTTTAAACATATCCATGCAGTTCGTTTTTGTGAAAATGTACTTGGTTTTAAATTGCGTTTTGAGTCGCTTATTTCGGGTGAATCGGGTGTGAATTGAGTTATTGTTTATCACGTGTTTATGAAGTATAATATGTTATAGTTTTGATGTAGGTCATGTGTATTTGAATGCAAGGGAAAGGGAAAGAAAGAATGAAGGTGGAAGAGAAAAGGAAAAGGGGAGGGGGAACTCCCTGGAATTTAATTCCAGGGAGAGTGGTGATCGATCGCCTAAGGAGGGGATCAATCGCCACTCATGGCCGAGCTCTCTGGAGAAACTCCAGAGAGCTTGGCGATTGATCGCCCAAGGGGAGGCGATCGATCGCACCTGTGTATGGAGCGATCGCCTGATGAGGCGATCGTTGGGGAAAACGCGATCGCTAAAGGGCGATCGATCGCCCCTCAGTTTTTCTTCACTGGCGATCGATCGCCTAAATTGGGCGATCGATCGCCTAAATTGGGCGATCGATCGCCCCTCACATTTCACGAAACATTGTCCCTTTTGCCCTCTGTGCCTTCAGTTTTATTTGATATGTTTTAAACATTTATTAAAATGTTTTAATTGTTATATTTAATTGATTTAAGTTTGTTTTTAAACGATTTTCTAAACAATGTTAACTATTTAGATTTTAGTTTAATTTATGCTTGAACCGTAAAATAAAATGAAAAATTAATACGAAAAATTAGGATACGGGTAAAGGTCGTCACACGATTTGTTCTAAAAGAACTGAACGTATGAGATTGACTGTTACATGACTTGTGGCTAGAACCTAAGTTATCCATTTCACCTTCAAGGTTTTAACTTTAAGTGATGAGAACGACGTGTATTGAAAGCCCAATAAGGTTCATGGGAATGAAATTAAGACATAGTAATAGGTTTTTTGAAGCATAAGAACCTACACTTACCTCGATTTGTTCCAAAAGAACAGAACGTATCAAGGAAATGAGGTTGACTGTTACATGACTTGTGGTTCGAACCTAAATTATCCATTTCACCTTCAAGGTTTTAACTTGAAGTGATGAGAACGACGTGTATTGAAGGCCCAATAAGCTTCATGGACGGATAATTAAGACATAGTAATGGGTTTGATGAAGTATAATAACCTACACTTCAATCGATTTGTTCCAAAAGAACTGAACGTATCAAGCAAATGAAGTTGACTGTTACATGACTTGTGGTTAGAACCTAAGTTATCCATTTCACCTTCAAGGTTTCAACTTGAAGTGATTAGAACGTCGTGTATTAAAGGCCCAATAAGTTTCATGGACCTGTAATTAAGACATAGTAATGGGTTTTATGAAGGATAAGAACCTACAGTTCAATCGATTTGTTCCAAAAGAACTGAACGTATCAAGCAAATGAGGTTGACCGTTACATGACTTGTGGTTATAACCTAAGTTATCCATTTCACCTTCAAGGTTTTAACTTTAACTGATGAGAACGACATAAATTGAAAGCCCAATAAGGTTCATGGGCGTATAATTAAAATATAGTAATAGGTTTGATGAAGCATAATAACCTACACTTCAATCGATTTGTTCCAAAAGAACAGAACGTATCAAGTAAATGAGGCTAACTGTTACATGACTTGTGGTTCGAACCTAAGTTATCGAGTTCACCTTCAACGTTTTAACTTGAAGTGATGAGAACGCCGTGGTATTGAAGGCCAATAAGCTTCATGGACGATAATTTTTAAACATAGTAATGGGTTTGATGAGTATAATAACCTACCACTTCAATCGATTTGTTCCAAAAGCATGACGTATCAAGCAAAATGTTGACTGGTACATACCTTGTGGTTATAACCTAATTTTCATTTCACCTTCAAGGTTTTAACTTGAAGTGATTAGAACGTCGTGTATTTAACAAGGCCCTAAGTTTCATGACCTGTAATGACGACAGTCGTAATGGGTTTTAGAAGGATCAGTAACCTCTACAGTTAAAATCGATTTGTTCCAAAAGAACTGAACTATCAAGGCAATGAGTTTGACCGTTACATGACTGGGGTTAACCGAAGTTATTCCCATTCCACCACACCTCAAGTTTTTACTTTAACTGTGAGAACGACCTAAATTGAACGCCCAAACCCCCAGCATGTTCCCCACCCACTAACGAGTTCTGGCTATAATTAAAATATAGTAATAGGTTTGATGAAGCAGAATAACCTACACTTCAATCGATTTGTTCCAAAAAGAACCTAACGTATCACGTAATGAGCTAACTGTTACATGACTTTGTTTTCGAACCTAATTTATAGATTTCACCTTCAAGGTTTTAACTTGAAGTGATGAGAACGACGTGATAGAAAGCCCAATAGCTCATGGACGCGAAATATACAGTTAATGGTTTTTGAAGAAGTATCAGAACCTACACTTCAATCGATTTGTTCCAAAAGAACTGAACGTATCAAGCAAAAGAGTTACAGTTCAGACTTGTGTAGAACTAATTTATGTTTCCATTTCAAAAAGGGGGACACACACCGCGACCTCAAGATTTTAAGTTGAAGTAATTAGAACACGGGGTATTTAATGCTCAATAAGTTTTTTTTCATGTACTCGTAATTAAGAGCATATTAATGGGTTTGATGGTATAAAACCTACACTTCAATCGATTTGTTCCAAAAGAACGAACGAACAGCCAATGAGTTTGCCTATAACATGAGAATTGTGGTTTCGAACCTAAAGTTCTATTTCCCCTCAAGGTTTCCAACTTGAAGTTAATTAGAGCACGACTTGTCTTGCAGCCCATAAGCTCATGGACGTATAATTAAGACATAGTAATGGGTTGATGAAGTATAAGAACCTACACTTCAATCGATTTGTTCCAAAAGAACTGAACGTATCAAGCAAATGAGGTTGACTGTTACATGACTTGTGGTGGTAGAACCTAAGTTATCCATTTCACCTTCAAGGTTTTAACTTGAAGTGATTAGAACGACGTGTATGAAGGCCCAATAAGCTTCATGGACGCGTAATAAGACATAGTAATGGGTTGATGAAGTATAAGAACCTACACTTCAATCGATTTGTTCCAAAAGAACTGAACGTATCAAGCAAATGAGGTTGACTGTTACATGACTTGTGGTCGACCTAAGTTATCCATTTCACCTTCAAGGTTTTAACTTGAAGGATGAGACATCGTTTATTACAGTACCAATAAGCTTCATGGACGCGTAATAAGACATAGTAATGGGTTGATGAAGTATAAGAACCTACACTTCAATCGATTTGTTCCAAAAGAACTGAACGTATCAAGCAAATGAGGTTGACTGTTACATGACTTGTGGTGGTAGAACCTAAGTTATCCATTTCACCTTCAAGGTTTTAACTTGAAGTGATGAGAACGACGTTGTGAAGGATAAGGCTTCAGGCAGCGTGATACGACAAGTAAGGATTGGAGAAGTATAGTACCTCGATTCAATAGATTGTCCAAAAGAACTGAACGTATCAAGCAAATGAGGTTGACTGTTACATGACTTGTGGTGGTAGAACCTAAGTTATCCATTTCACCTTCAAGGTTTTAACTTGAAGTGATGAGAACGACGTTGTATTGAAGGCCCAATAAGCTTCATGGACGCGTAATAATTAAAATATAGTAATGGGTGTGAATCTACCGTCAATAGACTTGTTCCAAAAGAACTGAACGTATCAAGCAAATGAGGTTGACTGTTACATGACTTGTGGTGGTAGAACCTAAGTTATCCATTTCACCTTCAAGGTTTTAACTTGAAGTGATGAGAACGACGTTGTGAAGGCCCAATAAGCTTCATGGACGCGTAATAAGACATAGTAATAGGTTGATTTAGTATAAGAACCTACACTTCAATCGATTTGTTCCAAAAGAACTGAACGTATCAAGCAAATGAGGTTGACTGTTACATGACTTGTGGTGGTAGAACCTAAGTTATCCATTTCACCTTCAAGGTTTTAACTTGAAGTTATGAAGAACAGCGTGTTGAAGCCCACCCCAATAAGATTCATTGAAACGTAACTAAGACATAGAATGGGTTGATGAAGTATAAGAACCTACACTTCAATCGATTTGTTCCAAAAGAACTGAACGTATCAAGCAAATGAGGTTAGTGACATGATTTGCGTTTGAAACATAAGTTATCCATTTCACCTTCAAGGTTTTAACTTGAAGTGATGAGAACGCCGTGTATGAAGGCCCAATAAGCTTCATGGACGCGTAATAAGACATAGTAATGGTTTGATGAAGTATAAGAACCTACACTTCAATCGATTTGTTCCAAAAGAACTGAACGTATCAAGCAAATGAGTGACTGTCAATGATTTGGGTTAGACCAAGTTAGCCCACCCCCCCCCCCTCTTGCACTTCAAGGTTTTAACTTGAAGTGATGAGAACGACGTGTATTGAAAGCCCAATAAGCTTCATGGACGCGTAATTAAGACATAGTAATGGGTTTGATGAAGTATAAGAACCTACACTTCAATCGATTTGTTCCAAAAGAACTGAACGTATCAAGCAAATGAGGTTGACTGTTACATGACTTGTGGTTTAGAACCTAAGTTATCCATTTCACCTTCAAGGTTTTAACTTGAAGTGATGAGGAACGACGTGTATTGAAGGCCCATAAGCTTCATGGACGGATAATAAGACATAGTAATGGGTTGAGAAGTATAATAACCTACACTTCAATCGATTTGTTCCAAAAGAACTGAACGTATCAAGCAAATGAAGGTGACTGTTACATGACTTGTGGTTAGAACCTAAGTTATCCATTTCACCTTCAAGGTTTCAACTTGAAGTGATTAGAAGTGTGTATTAAAGGCCCAATAAGTTTCATGGACCTGTAATTAAGACATAGTAATGGGTTTTATGAAGGATAAGAACCTACAGTTCAATCGATTTGTTCCAAAAGAACTGAACGTATCAAGCAAATGAGGTTGACCGTTACATGACTTGTGGTTATAACCTAAGTTATCCATTTCACCTTCAAGGTTTTAACTTTAACTGATGAGAACGACATAAATTGAAAGCCCAATAAGGTTCATGGGCGTATAATTAAAATATAGTAATAGGTTTGATGAAGCATAATAACCTACACTTCAATCGATTTGTTCCAAAAGAACAGAACGTATCAAGTAAATGAGGCTAACTGTTACATGACTTGTGGTTCGAACCTAAGTTATAGATTTCACCTTCAACGTTTTAACTTGAAGTGATGAGAACGACGTGTATAGAAAGCCCAATAAGCTTCATGGACGCGTAAATAAGACATTGTAATGGGTTTGAAGAAGTATAAGAACCTACACTTCAATCTATATGTTCCGAAAGAACTGAACGTATCAAGCAAAAGAGGTTGACAGTTACATGACTTGTGGTGAGAACCTAATTTATCCATTTCACCTCAAGATTTTAAGTTGAAGTGATTAGAACGACGTGTATTGAAGGCTCAATAAGTTTCATGGACGCGTAATTAAGACATAGTAATGGGTTTGATGAAGTATAAGAACCTACACTTCAATCGATTTGTTCCAAAAGAACAGAACGTAACAAGCAAATGAGGTTGACTATAACATGAATTGTGGTTAGAACCTAAGTTATCTATTTCACCTTCAAGGTTTCAACTTGAAGTGATTAGAACGACGTGTATTGAAAGCCCAATAAGCTTCATGGACGTATAATTAAGACATAGTAATGGGTTTGATGAAGTATAAGAACCTACACTTCAATCGATTTGTTCCAAAAGAACTGAACGTATCATGGAAAAGAGGTTGACTGTTATGACTTGTGGTTAGAACCTAAGTTATCCATTTCACATTCGAAGTTTTAACTTGAAGTGATTAGAACGACGTGTATTGATGGCCCAATAAGCTTCATGGACGCGTAATTAAGACATAGTAATTGGTTTAATGAAGTATAAGAACCTACATTTTAATCGATTTGTTCCAAAAGAACAGAACTTATCAAGCAAATCAGGTTGACTGTTACATGACTTGTGGTTCGAACCTAAGTTATCCATTTCACCTTCAAAGTTTTAACTTGAAGTGATGAGAACGACGTGTATTAAAGTACCAATAAGCTTCATTAATGCGTAATTAAGACATAGTAATGGGTTTGATTATGTATAAAAACTTACACTTCAATCTATTTGTTCCAGAAGAACAAAACGTATCAAGCAAATGAGGTTGACTGTTACATGACTTGTGGTTAGAACCTAAGTTATCCATTTCACCATCAAGGTTTTAACTTGAAGTTATGAGAACGACGTTGTTGAAGGCCCAATAAGCTTCATGGAAGCGTGATTAAGACATAGTAACGGCTTTGATGAAGTATAAGTACCTCGAATTCAATCGATTTGTTCCAAAAGAATAGAACGTATCAAGCAAATGAATTTGACTGTTACATGACTTGTGGTTTGAACCTAAGTTATCCATTCCACCTTCAAGGTTTTAACTTGAAGTGACGAGAACGACGTGTATTAAAGGCCCAATAAGCTTCATGGACGCGTAATTAAAATATAGTAATGGGTTTAGAATCTACACTTCAATCGACTTGTTCCAAAAGAACTGAACGTATTAAGCAATTGAGGTTGACGGTTACATGACTTGTGGTTAGAACCTAAGTTATCCGTTTTACCTTCAAGGTTTTAACATGAAGTTATGAGAACGACGTTGTTGAAGGCCCAATAAGCTTCATGGACGCGTAATTAAGACATAGTAATAGGTTTGATTTAGTATAAGAACCTACACCTCAATCGATTTATTCCAAAACAACAAAACGTATCAAGCAAATGAGATTGACTGTTACATGACTTGTGGATAGAACCTAAGTTATCCATTTTACCTTCAAGGTTTTAACTTGAAGTTATGAGAACGACGTTGTTGAAGGCCCAATAAGATTCATTGAAACGTAACTAAGACATAGTAATGGGTTTGATGAAGTATAAGAACCTCTAATTCAATCGATTTGTTCCAAAAGAACAGAACGTATCAAGCAAATGAGGTTTACTGTTACATGACTTGTGGTTTGAACCTAAGTTATCCATTTCACTTTCAAGGTTTTAACTTGAAGTGATGAAAACGACGTGAATTGAAGGCCCAATAAGCTTCATGGACGCATAATTAAGACGTAGTAATGGGTTTGATGAAGTATAAGAACCTACACTTCAATCGACTTGTTCCAAAAGAACTGAACGTATCAAGCAAATGAGGTTGACTGTTACATGATTTGTGGTTAGAACCCAAGTTATCCATTTCACCTTCAAGGTTTTAACTTGAAGTCCTGAGAACGACCTGTATTGAAGGCCCATAAAGCTTCATGGACGCGTAATTAAAATATAGTAATGAGTTTGATGAAGTATAAGAACCTACACTTCAATATATTTGTTCCAAAAGAACTGAACGTATCAGGCAAATGAGGTTAATTGTTACATGACTTGTGGTTAGAACCTAAGTTATCTATTTCACCTTCAAAGTTATGACTTGAAGTCATTAGAACGACGTGTATTGAAGGCCCAATATGCTTCATGGATGCGTAATTAAGACGGAGTAATGGGTTTGAAGAAGTATAAGAACCTACACTTTAATCGATTTGTTCCAAAATAACAGAACGTATCAGGATAATGAGGTTGACTGTTATCAGGATAATGAGGTTGACTGTTACATGACTTGTCGTTAGAACCTAAGTTATCAATTTCACCTTTAAGGTTTTAACCTGAAGTGATGAGAACGACGTGTATTGAAGGCCCAATAAGCTTCATGGACGCGTAATTAAGATATAGTAATGGGTTTGATAAAGTATAAGAACCTACACTTCAATCGATTTGTTCCAAAAGAACAGAACGTATCAAGCAAATGAGTTTGACTGTCACATGACTTGTGGTTCGAACCTAAGTTATCCATTTTTCCTTTAAGGTTTTAACTTGAAGTGATGGGAACGACGTGTACTGAAGGCCCAATAAGCTTCATGGACAGGTAATTAAGACATAGTAATTGGTTTGATGAACTATAAGAATCTACACTTCAATCTATTTGTTCCAAAAGAACTGAACGTATCAAGCAAATGAGGTTGACTGTTACATGACTTGTGGTTAGAACCTAAGTTATCCATTTCACCTTAAAGGTTTTAACTTGAAGTGATGAGAACGACGTGTATTGAAGGCACAATAAGCTTCATGGACGCGTAATTTAGACATAGTAATGGGTTTGATGAAGTATAAGAACCTACAATTCAATCGATTTGTTTCAAAAGAACAGAACGTATCAAGCAAATGAGGTTGACTGTTACCTGACTTGTTGACATGCCTCGGAGGCCCGTCACAAGGTCACAAAATCGGGCACATAATTTTATCACCCAATGTTCTAATGAATGGTCTCTTTTTGCAGGTTTTGATTCCATCATGGACTTCACGTGGGAGCCAATGTCTGAAGATGAGGAGAAACCGTGTCCCGTCATTCATTGGAGCATTCCTACGGAGCTTGCTGACTCCCCTATTGGAATTTGTCTTCCCGGGCCTTAATTTGTAATTTTTATGTCACGACCCTAATTTGTACCCGTACTATTCCTTTATTTGTTCTTTTTTTTTTTAAACTTAAAACTTTTAACTTTAACTGTACCTAAGGTGAAATCTCAATCGAAATCGAAATCGAAATCGGTATTCATTTAGTAAATCATTTGAAACAATCACTAAAACAGCTAAAACTTAAAAACAAATAAAACATTAAAACTATTAAATAATTAAAATTCTTTTTTTTTATTTAAATATATGGCGACTGCAACAGGCTAGCAGTCGCCTGTTGCAAGTCACCCTGTGGCGATCAGTAGCCACGCTCTCTGGACTCCTCCAGAGAGCTGCGACCAAAAAGGGGCGATTGCCCGCCTCCCAGAGGCGAGCAATCGCCAGGTTCTCTGGAATTCCTCTAGAGAACCGAGCTCCATTCTCCCCCTTTTTCTTTTCCCCTTCTCTCCAACGCCCTGCACTTCACCTTCTTAACATCACAAAACACACTACAACTTCTCCTCAATAATCACTCTTCTATCCAAACATCACCCAAATAAACAACTCAAGTTCATACATGAAAGCATACTAAAATTTCATGGAAACGGACTGCGTGGGTCGCCCTAAAACATTGCACGTCCATACAGTCATAAATCACTTAAAATCATCAAACATTACTCAAACCAACCCTCAAGACAAACATTAATAATAAAAGTAGAATTTCCTTAAAACATCTCCACATATCCTAAAATCCCTCACATCTTTAACATTAAAACTAGTTCACATTAATTACCCAAAAAAATCGCTCGGAGCACAACCGTAGTCGTCGAACCTCGCCAAAACACACCCCGATGCCACGAGCACCTTCCGTCAACCAACTATTCTTTGTCATCGAGAGGAACTCTCGCCTTCAACCTGTCACCTACATCGTACAACATATACATTAAGCCTAAAAATGCTTAGTAAGGGGATGCACTATATGAATTTAAAACATTTTACTTAACATATGCAGTTTCTACAGTTTCATCGTACATAATCATTTCATTTCGTTTCATCGTTCATATTCATTTTATTTCGTTTCATCGTACATACATGTAATCCTCTACCAATGGAGGGCGGATTAGTTTCTCCATCTCTAGACGTTCCACAACTTCATCTGAAGGGTGAACCACTTCCTTCAGACGTTCTATACTTTCTGGACGTTCCACAATTTACATCTGAAGGGTGAACCACTTCCCTCAGACACTTTACATTTTCGTTTTACATCGTTGTCGTTTCTACATTCAAATCGTGAAAACATATGCTAAAACATTTTCGTACGTTTTCTAAAACATGATGTATGAGGAAATCTACGTACAACATATCATCAAGCAATTCACAACGTACATGGACATAGACTATTCTTAACGAACTTCACGAACAACTAATAACTAACATCCTAGGCTACCCGACTCATTAAACCCCACAATCAGAAAATCATCATCAAAAACAACAAAACCTAACGTTGACACGATGTAGGGCCTTAAGGGCCGGAAACCTAGCACCCACTTACCTGGCGTCCGTAGCAAGCCGCGCACCGTCCAAAAGTCGTCTCCACCTAGAGCGTTTCACAAATAAGGGCATTAAAAATCGATATTCAATGAACGAATTCCAAACTTAAACCAAGCTCCTAACTAAGGAAGTTCTTTCCTAAAACTTCATTTTCTTCATTCGGGCATTTTGTCGAACACTTAGTGTTCACAAATACACAAGCTCCATAAATGGTTCTCCAACAATCCAAAATCCCCAACTATTCATCAAATCAACCACAATAACATTAATTATATCAACAAACAACAACCCAACTCATTCCTAGCCCAAACGATAGTTTCAATAAAAACCCAATCGAAACCCTAACCAAAATCAACTCTGAAACTCAAAACCAAATGTCCAAAACATACACATCTTACCTAGAGCGCCGAATGGGGAAGAAAACCCGAAAGAAATGTTGGAGGAGGAAGCGTTGATCGGCGATTGGAGAACCGTGAGAGGGAGGGAGAAAAATCGTGGAAAGAGAGAGGGGAGGGAGATGTTCGCGTGGTCTGGAGAAAATAGAGAGGGGAGGAAGAGATTGTTATTTAAAGAAAACATTAACTCCAAATTACCTTATTGCCCCTTGGTTTATTTCTTTGCTCGTTCCGTTATTCATCTATCGATTTGGATTCTCGAAATTTCCTTATTCCTCCAAATATTTCAACTTAACCCTAGAGTTCCAACGAAACTCTCCGTTCGCAAAACGGACATAATTTACTCTTTTTACGACTTAAAACACTATAGGGCTAAAAATGGAAACTTAGCGTTACGCTATCAATTGGATTTTTTTTTTTTAAATTTACTTATCTCTCTAAAAATCCTCATAAATTCCTAGGGCTCTAATGAAACTTCTCATTCCAGAAAAATACTTTAATTGGAATTTACTAAAATACCCCTTATAGCGGAAACCCGTAAATTCTGGGCGTTACATTTTATTTTTTTAAACTTATTTGGCATACATTCGCCTTTTTGTATGGATTATTAAAATTGCATCATGCATTAGATTGTGTGGTTAGGGTTAGATGTACGTTGGTGGATATGGGTTGAAGAAATTCAACAAAATTACACAAGAAAAAGACCTACAACCAATGGAGCCAAAGGAAGCCATGGCCCAAAGAAGAGCCCAACTTTAAGGTATGAATTTTGCAGGTACAATTGGTAGTGGCCCCAAGGATGGATGACATGGCAATTTAGCACCATTGATCAAGCAAAACAAGGAAAGCACCTCAACCCTTGGATGAAGCACATGGATTGCAATCTTGTCCCTTCATCTTGATCTTCATCAACGGCTCCAATCCTTTCTTCCATTGCCAAACCCTAATCATCCACTCTAGGTTTCTCTATTTAAGCATAGCATTGATATGTGTAAAAAAAACTTTTTGCCAATCAATATACTACTATTTCCCCTAAATATCTTTGGTTTTCCTTTGGTATTTTCCTTGGTTCTTTGAACCAAGAGGAGTTAGCCTCCATTGCTAGCCTAGCTAGGGTTGCTAGGTTAGCTCTTATCCTTTCCCTCATCTTCTCCATTGGGAGTTGAAACGAGGAAGAAAATCCCGGCCTACGGTGGTCGTTTTCTTCACGGAAAACGTGTATCCGGGAGCTTAAACCGTAAGCTCGCTCCTCGGATCCACCAAGGGTATTTCTTTACTTTTATTGTCTTCACTTTGCACACAAATCACCCTTTACATTTCGGCTCCACCATAGCACTAACTTTCACCTTTATTTATTTATTTATTTATTTTTTGTCATTTCCTTATTTCTTATGCTTTACATTTCCTCTTTAGTTCTAACTTCTAACTTCATCTCTTTCTCTTTATTTTCTTACACTTTTTCATTCTCTCCATCTCTTGATAATTCGGCCACATTAATATTAGTAGCTTTCTTGTTTATTTATTGTACTTAGTTTAGTATTTTCTTTCATTAATCATATATTGCACACTAGCACACAACCGAGCACAAACCTAACATTTTGTGGGTTGTACACGGGCCCCTTTTCTAAGGGACCCCGTGTCAAGTGGTATCAGAGCCACAAGGCTCCCCAATGTGTTTTAGTTGTCTTTGGCAATAGCCAAAAGTTGACACAAAACTGGGGTAGCGGCTCTTTTATTTTTCGCATTAATTTCCTATATGCTAATCTTGAACTAACTTGTGCTAATCTAACTTTTATTCTTGCTACCATTATTTTTGCTATATTAATGCTTATTCTAATTTGGAAAAATATGGTGGAAAATCCTATAAGAGAACGCACAAGGTAAAGCCCCAAATCTCTTAGTTTCATCCCTTTATTTTCTCGGTTTCTTCTCCTTTTTGTGCCACGATTTTTCCATTCTTCTTTGCTTTATTTGAATCCTTATTTTCCTCTAAATCTAAGCCAAAACTCTGCTGAAATTTTGGTAGTGAAGCGAACATAAAAATCGACCTAAAGAAATGGCTAAACCGGATGTATATTTGTTGCATAATCTTCACGATTTATCACTATATTTGCCTTGGATTAGTGCTTCTCTAGTTTCGATTTTTGTGACATTTCTTGTTATCATTTGGACCTTGTTTTAGCACTCAATTATTGTCCATTCACTATATTAATATTCAGGAAATTTTTGGTGCCTCTAATCGACTTAGAACTATTACTATCAAAAATAGGATTATTGTTGAAATTATCGCATCGGTTTTGCTTCTTTTGTTAAGCTCGAATTTGTTTATTATTTTTGCTGGATATTGCTCATGTTTTAGTTCATAAATTTGCCTAATATATGCTGTTAAGTGAATGCATGAAATTGGTTAACAAGAATTTGGCAAAAGTATGAATTAAAGTAGCAAATTGGAGCTAGACATTAGATTAAAAATTCTACTATATTTGAATTAAATTCTAGCATGTGATTTTGACTTAAATGATGCTCTAAATTTTATTATTTGCTGTTTTTAGAGTTAATTAGTTGTCATTATTATTGCTCTAGTTTGTCCTTAGTAAAAGTTGATAACTTGTTTGGGTTTCTTGAAAATTTGTGGTGAAAATGAATTAATGAAAATATTCACTTCTTGGTTGAGATATTAAGTGTTTATTAAATTGTATAATTATCATCCTAATTAGCATTATCCCTATTTTTATTGTTGTCTTAGCTAAGCTTGTTCCTTATATCCTAAAATTTCCTAAGACACTAAAAAGATAAGCATCTTACTAATTTAGGGAAAATTAACCAAAACAACAAAATTAATTTAATTAAAGCACTTAATTATGACTAATCGAAGTGGATTCAATAGAGACCCACCACACCAAGAACCAATTCGGGTTAGGATACTCCCCCTCCCGAACACGCTTGTCGGGACGGTGAAACGAGCGCCCAAGGGGACGTTCAAGGACAAATTGAAGCTCTAACAAGCATGGTTCATAACCTTGCTCAACAAGTCCAAACAATGATGAAAAATCCTCCCCATCGTGAATACCAAGAACGAGTCCCTTCCCATGAGACATCGTCTAGGGTGATCCCCGAACGTCCTAGACGTCAACCACCCATAGAGGAAGAAATATGGGCTGAACCCTGTAGAAGGAGACCACGATCTTATAACTCGGAGGATGAGAATTGGACGGATGATGATGAAGAGTATCGTCCAAATCGTCGTAGGGACAACGACGACCTCCGTAATGTGAAAATGTCAATTCCATCTTTCAATGGAACGTGCGACGGCCATACATACCTAGATTGGGTCGATAAAGTAGAGAGAGTTTTCGAGTGTCACAACTATTCCGAGCGAGTCAAAATTCAACTCGCCTCTCTTGGGTCACGCTGCTTTATGGTGGTCTAACTTTAAGAACCAAAGGATGAGAACATTAAGATATCCCGTCGTAATTTGGAATGCCATGAAAGATTTAATGTATAAGAGGTTCGTTCCCCGACATTACAAACACGAACTCTTCCACCAACTTCACACCCTCAAACAAAATTCGCTCTCGGTCGATGAGTATATCTTGGAATTTGAGACTCTCAATATGCGATGTGCTATTGATGAGCCGGAGGAGCAACTCATCACGAGATTCATTCGTGGATTGAACCGTGAAATTGGTGATGTGTTGAAGTACATCAATTGGAGGCTATGGAGAAAGTGATTCAACTTGCCCTTACGGTGGAAAGACAACTCAAAAGAAAACGAAAAACGAACTTTCCCACTAAATTTCCACCTAGGCATCTAGATCAAGACAAACCAAAACCTCCATGGAAGAACGAAGATAAAGGGCTGGTTAACTGTAATTGGCCACCTAAGACTCCCTTCAATCAAAACAAACCCCCTCCGACGGACAAAAATCAAGCCACTACATCTAAAGGACTACGAGCCCGTGATGTCCAATGCTACAAGTGTTTAGGCAAGGGACATTACGCCAATGAATGCTCTAACCGTCGAGTGATGGTTATTAAAGAATCTACTGGAGAATGGGAGAGCGAGAATGACGAAGGTCAATATCTTGATAAGGATGAAGAAGAAGAGGTAGATGACGAGAGTGAGCACGACTCGGATGAATGTGTTGCTCAAGATGGACCACTTCTGATGGTTATTCGAAGAACCCTTGTTTCTAAGAATGTTAAAGAAGACTGCCAAAGGGAAAATATTTTTCAAAGTAGATGTGCAATCAAGGATAAAGTGTGTTCAATGATTATTGATGGTGGAAGTTGCGTTAATGTAGCTTCCCAAGATATGGTGAAAAAGCTTGGATTGGAGACAACTAATCACCCTAAGCCATATAAGTTAAGATGGTTGGACGATAGGGATGACATCAAGGTGACGAAGCAAGTAACCGTCAATTTCATTGTTGGCAAGTATAAAGACGCGGTTCTTTGCGATGTCGTGCCTATGAATGCGAGTCATCTTCTACTTGGGAGACCATGGCTTTATGATCGTAGGGTGTAGCACGACGGATTCCTCAACAATTATAGTTTGAAATTTGGTGGTAGGACTATCAAATTACTTCCTAATGACACTTGAACAAATTGCTCATGATGAATCAATTCGAAAGGAAGAAAAGATTAAGGAAAATCTATTTTTGACAAAAAAAGGACTTAGAGCTGCGGTAACAAAAGGAAAGACCGTGATTTTAGTATTATTTAGAGACCGCATTATGGAGCTTGGCGAGATACCCTTAGCGGTCCAAAATCTACTTAATACCTATCAAGACGTCTTTCCCGAAGAATTACCAACCGGATTACCACCGATTCGAGGAATCGAACATCAAATTGACCTCCAACCTGGAGCTATGCTACCAAATCGCCCGGCCTATAGGATGAGGCCTGAAGAAGAAAAGGAACTACAAGGTCAGGTCCAAGAGTTGTTGGAAAAGGGATATATAAGGGAATCAATGAGCCCATGCGCTTTACCTACTTTGTTGGTACCTAAAAAGGATGGCTCGATGCAGATGTGTGTGGATAGTAGGGCTATCAACCAAATAACCATTAAGTATAGGTATCCTATTACTCGGCTTGAAGACATGTTGGACGAATTGAGTGGAGCATCAATATTTTCAAAAGTAGACTTGAAGAGCGGATATTACCAGATATGAATGAAAGAGGGTGATGAATGGAAAATCGCCTTAAAAAAAAAATACGGATTGTTTGAGTGGATGGTTATGCCATTCGGTCTTACAAATGCCCCGAGCACCTTCATGTGGTTAATGCACCATGTTCTTAAGGAGTTCCTTGGAAAATTTGTTGTCATATATTTCGATGACATTTTGGTGTATAGTCGCGACCTTCCACAACATGTCAACCATCTCGGGCTATTATTTCAAACTCTCCGACAAGCTAAATTGTTTGGAAATTTGACCAAATGCCCCTTTGGACAAGAAAATGTTTACTTTTTGGGCTTCATAATTTCTAAGAATGGGTTGGAAGTGGATGAAGACAAAGTCAAAGCCATCAAGGAGTGGCCCACTCCTATTAACATTACCGAAGTCCGTAGTTTCCACGGATTAGCCTCTTTTTATAGGAGGTTCATTAAGGACTTCAGTTCTTTAGTCGCTCCTATTACGGATCTTACTAAGAAAGGAGTAGACATTAACTGGTCACTGGCATGCCAAAGTAGCTTCGATTTGATAAAAGAGAAACTTTGTCAATCACCAGTTTTGGCTTTACCCGATTTCAATAAGGTTTTTGAAATCAAGAGTGATGCCTCCGGTATTGGCATTGGTGATGTATTGATGCAAGATGGCAAACCTCTTGCTTATTTTAGCAAAAAGTTGAAAGGAGCTGCTTTGAACTATTCAACCTATGATGAGGAATTCTATGCGGTGATTAGAGCTATCGAACATTGGCAACACTACTTGCTTTCAAAAGAGTTTGTAATTCACTCCGACCACCAATCCCTTAAGCATATTAAGAGTCAACACAAACTCAACAAGAGACACGCGAAATGGGTGGAATTTTTGGAAAGATTCCCCTATATTTTAAAATATCTGAAAGGTTCTGATAATGTCGTTGCCGATGCTCTCTCTCGAAGACGTATCCTCTTAACGGAACTAAGTGTTAGATTTTTTGAATTTGAATGGATTAAAAATTTGTATGCATCCGATAAAGATTTTGGATTGCCTTATCAAGTTTATCAAAATAAGGCTGAAAGAGGATATAGTCTTATAGATGGATTTTTATTAAGAAATGGGAAATTGTGTATTCCATATTGCAGTCTCAGACAATGCCTTGTTAAAGAAGCTCATGGAGGAGGATTGTCTGGACATTTTGGAGAAAAGAAGACCCTAGAACTATTGAAAGAAAAGTTCTATTGGCCTCACATGATGAAGGACGTGCACCACTATGTGGAAAAGTGCATTGTTTGTAAAAAGGCCAAAAGCAAAGTTCTACCCCAAGGGCTTTACCTTCCATTACCGGTCCCTACACACCCTTGGGTAGAAATTAGTATGGATTTTGTTTTAGGGTTACCACGGACAGGACGTGACAAGGATTCTATTCTAGTGGTTGTGGACAGATTCTCCAAAATGGCACATTTTATCGCTGCAACAAAACCGACGACTCTGCTGCTATAGCCGACCTATTCTTCAAGGAGATACTCAGAAATTCAGTTAGACAAATTCCAATATCCATCGTTTTAAGAAAACCAATCCTATTTATACCTTAGTATTCATAATCCTTACTAATATCATAAGAGTAGTAACCAGGGGTTGAAATCGCCTTCCAGCCACAAACTGTCACCCTGAGCACCATCCAGCAACCAGTCCTAGACATCTTCATTGGGTTTAAAATCCTCACTTGATAATTCGTCACCTACATCATAAGGTTTGAACTATAAGCCTTATGCTTAGTAAGGAGTGCAATACTAACATGTATGCATGAATGCACAGTTGAAAAGAATACATTTTCATAATCATTTCTCGTCATATTATTGCTCATATTCTTGTTCATGTTCTTGTTCATGTTCATGTTCGTCGTTTACATCTTGTGGATTAAAGGAGGATTTGTGCCGAAAAGGGGGTTGACAGTGAAAGTGTACATAGTCCCTTGCGGGTCGTATTCATGGTCCTTCTTTTGGATAGTGTTATACGCCAAACCGCCCCCAACCCTCTCTTAATCCTTGTTACATAAGTTTCATGTTCATATTTTGATTGTGAAGGAAAACATGCACTTAAAACATTTTGATATGCTTGAAAAGGAAACAATCGTGAAGCATGAGTATGAGTACTCTTATTTCATCGGACTAAAAGGACAGATCAATCATTCAACAATAAATCATGTTGCTAATTCACATATCATAACCATACAGACAATAAAACAAACAGCTTTCGGACATCATAATCAACTTTAACTTAGTACACTTATGATGTAGGGCCCTAATGGCCGGGAATCCTATTCACTCACTTACCTGGTTTCCTTAGCAAATTTAGGCACTTCTCTTCAGACCTTCTTCACCTAGAACATTTCACATTACAGAGTTAAACAAAATCCTAAAAGTTCTAACCAAAAGTAATCCTAGAATCTAATATATATATTTCTAAATCTTCTTAGTCGAGCACCTAGTGTGTGCAGATTAACTTCCAGAACCTAAAAGTAACAAAATTCAACCTAGTAACTAACCATAGATTACAAATGTCACTACTAATACTCAGCCATTGATGAATTCGAAACTACAAGTCTTAGCTGAAAACAGAGATCTAAGTAACTAACCAGCAACTACATTGTCTAAGTCTTACCTAAAACGTGGATTGTCGGGGTGGAGACTGAAGAATCGATTGTCGATCGAGGAGTAGCTGGCCGAGAGAAAGAGGGAGAGGAAGAGCTCTGGAGAAAAAGGGAAATTGCCAAGAGAGGAATGTCGGCTACAGTGGGGTTTTAGTAAGGTATAAGGATTTCCATTTTCTATGTATACTAAATAAAATCCTTCTTATTACGGTTCTGCCACCACACAAATAGAAATTGAATAAACTTTGGCATTTGAATTCCAAATCAAAAAGATCATTAGTAGAGGTGACAGTTAAATCAGTTAAGAAAATCACTTGGCCGAAATGGTCGGGTGTTACACATGAAGCTTATTGGGCCTTCAATACACGTCGTTCTCATCACTTCAAGTTAAAACCTTGAAGGTGAAATAGATAACATAGGTTCTAACCACAAGTCATGTAACAGTCAACCTCATTTGCTTGATTCTTTCAGTTCTTGTCGAACAAATCGATTGAAGTGTAGGTTCTGATACTTCATCAAACGCATTACTATGCCTTAATTACGCGTCTATGAAGCTTATTGGGCCTTTAATACACGTCGTTCTCATCACTTCAAATTCAAACCTTGAAGGTGAAATGGATAACTTAGGTTCTAACCACAACTCATGTAACAGTCAACCTCATTTGCTTGATACGTTCTGCTCTTTTGGAACAAATCGATTGAAGTGTAGGTTCTCATACTTCATCAAACCCATTACTATGTCTTAATTACACGTCCATGAAGCTTATTGGGCCTTTAATACACGTGGTTCTCATCACTTCAAATTAAAACCTTGAAAGTGAAATGGATAAGTTAGGTTCTAACCACAAGTCATGTAACAGTTAACCTCATTTGCTTGATACGTTCAGTTCTTTTTGAACAAATTGATTGAAGTGTAGGTTCTTATACTTCATCAAACACATTACTATGTCTTAACTACACGTCTACGAAGCTTATTGGGCCTTTAATACACGTCGTTCTCATCACTTCAAGTTCAAACCTTGAAGGTGAAATGGATAACTTAGGTTCTAACCACAAGTCATGTAACAGTCAACCTCATTTGCTTGATACGTTCCGCTCTTTTGAAACAAATCGATTGAAGTGTAGGATCTCATACTTCATCAAACCCATTACTATGTCTTAATTACACGTCCATGAAGCTTATTGGGCCTTTAATACATGTGGTTCTCATCACTTCAAATTAAAACCTTGAAAGTGAAATGGATAACTTAGGTTCTAACCACAAGTCATGTAACAGTCAACCTCATTTGCTAGATACGTTCAGTTCTTTTGGAACAAATCGATTGAAGTGTAGGTTCTTTGTGATGACCCGGATGTGTAAGTATGTGTATGATGGCTGCACGAATCGGAATCCGGATGGCTGTACGTCTGCGCGGGCGAACCGGAGGTGACGGGTCGTTAAAAGGGGGTCATCACAATCCCACATCTCTTAGATAAGTATGTGGAAATGAAACATATGTAAAGAGACCCTCCCAAGATAGTAAGGTGCATTTTGGAGCACAATTGGCAACGGATCCCATAAGAACTCCGAAGTTAAAAGTGCTTCGGTGAGAGAAATTTCAGGTTGGGTGACCTTCCGGGAACTTCTCGCCAAACAAAGCCGTGAGGGGAGGATATTAGGTTCTAACTACAAGTTATGTAACAGTTAACCTCATTTGCTTGATACGTTTTATTCTTTTGGAACAAATCGATTGAAGTGTAGGTTCTTATACTTCATCAAACGCATTACTATGTCTTAATTACGCGTCCATGAAGCTTATTGGGACTTCAATACACGTCGTTCTCATCACATCAAATTAAAATCTTGAAGGTGAAATGGATAACTTAGGTTCTAACCACAAGTCATGTAAGAATCAACCTCATATGCTTGATATGTTCTGTTCTTTTGGAATAATTCGATTGAAGTGTAGGTGTCTGTGATGACCGGATGTGTAAGTAAATTGGTGTATGATGGCTGCACGAATCGAAATCCGGAGCTGTACGTCTGCGCGGCGTGGGAACGGGGTGACGGGTCGGTTAAAAGGGGGTCATCACAAAATCCCACTCTCTTAGAAAGTATGTGAATGATAACATATGTAAAGAGACCCTCCCAAGATAGTAAGGGTTGCATTGGAGCACAATTGGCAACGGATCCCATAAGACTCCGAAGTAAAAGTGGCTCGGTGAGAGGAAATTTAGGTTGGGTGCCTTCCGGGACTTCTCGAAACAAAGAGTGAGGGGAGGATAATAGGTTCTAACACAAGTCATGTAACAGTCAACCTCATTTGCTTGATATGTTCTGTTCTGTTCTTTTGGAACAAATCGATTGAAGTGTAGGTTCTTATACTTCATCAAACCCATTACTATGTCTTAATTACACGTCCATGAAGCTTATTGGGCCTTCAATACACGTCGTTCTCATCACTTCAAGTTAAAACTTGAAGGTGAAATTGGATAACTTAGGTTCTAACCACAAGTCATGTAACAGTCAACCTCATTTGCTTTATACGTTCAGTTATATTGGAACAAATCGATTGAAGCTGTAGGTTCTTATACTTCATCAAACGTCATTACTATGTCTTATTACGTCCATGATGCTTAATTGGGCCTTCAATACACGTCGTTCTCATCACTTCAAGTTAAAACCATGAAGGTGAAAATGGATTAAATTAGGTTCTAACCACAAGTGATGTAACAGTCAACCTCATTTGCTTGATACGTTAGTTATTATGGAACAAATCGATTGAAGTGTAGGTTTCTTATATTTCATCAAACTCCATTACTATGTCCTTAATTACGCAGTCCATGAAGCTTATTGGGCCTTCAATACACGTCGTTCTCATCACTTAAGTGAAAACCTGAAGGTGAAAATGGATAACTTAGGTTCTAACCATAAGCATGTAACGTCAACCTCATTTGCTTGATACCGTTTTCTTCTTTTGGAACAAATCGATTGAAGTGTAGGTTCTTATACTTCATCAAACCCATTACTATGTCTTAATTACACGTCCATGAAGCTTATTGGGCCTTCAATACACGTCGTTCTCATCACTTCAAGTTAAAACCTTGAAGGTGAAATGGATAACTTAGGTTCTAACCACAAGTCATGTAACAGTCAACCTCATTTGCTTGATATGTTCTGTTCTGTTCTTTTGGAACAAATCGATTGAAGTGTAGGTTCTTATACTTCATCAAACCCATTACTATGTCTTAATTACACGTCCATGAAGCTTATTGGGCCTTCAATACACGTCGTTCTCATCACTTCAAGTTAAAACCTTGAAGGTGAAATGGATAACTTAGGTTCTAACCACAAGTCATGTAACAGTCAACCTCATTTGCTTGATACGTTCAGTTCTTTTGGAACAAATCGATTGAAGTGTAGGTTCTTATACTTCATCAAACCCATTACTATGTCTTAATTACACGTCCATGAAGCTTATTGGGCCTTCAATACACGTCGTTCTCATCACTTCAAGTTAAAACCTTGAAGGTGAAATGGATAACTTAGGTTCTAACCACAAGTCATGTAACAGTCAACCTCATTTGCTTAATATGTTCTGTTCTTTTGGAACAAATCGATTGAAGTGTAGGTTCTTATACTTCATCAAACCCATTACTATGTCTTAATTACGCGTCCATGAAGCTTATTGGGCCTTCAATACACGTCGTTCTCATCACTTCAAGTTAAAACCTTGAAGGTGAAATGGATAACTTAGGTTCTAACCACAAGTCATGTAACAGTCAACATCAATTGCTTCATACGTTCTGTTCTTTTGGAACAAATCGATTGAAGTGTAGTTTCTTATACTTCATCAAACCCATTAATATGTCTTAATTACGCGCCCATGAAGCTTATTGGGCCTTTAATACACGTTGTTCTCATCACTTCAAGTTAAAACTTTGAAGGTGAATTGGATAACTTAGGTTCTAACCACAAGTCATGTAACAGTCAACCTCATTTGCTTGATATGTTCTGTTCTTTTGGAACAAATCGATTGAAGTGTAGGTTCTTATACTTCATCAAACCCATTACTATGTCTTAATTACGCGTCCATGAAGCTTATTGGGCCTTCCATACACGTTGTTCTCATCACTTCAAGTTAAAACCTTGAAGGTGAAATGGTTAAATTAGGTTCTAACCACAAGTCATGTAACAGTCAACCTCATTTGCTTGATACGTTCAGTTATTATGGAACAAATCGATTGAAGTGTAGGTTCTTATATTTCATCAAACCCATTACTATGTCTTAATTACGCGTCCATGAAGCTTATTGGGCCTTCAATACACGTCGTTCTCATCACTTCAAGTTAAAACCATGAAGGTAAAATGGATAACTTAGGTTCTAACCACAAGTGATGTAACAGTCAACCTCATTTGCTTGATACGTTCAGTTCTTTTGGAACAAATCGATTGAAGTGTAGGTTCTTATACTTCATCAAACCCATTACTATGTCTTAATTACGCGTCCATGAAGCTTATTGGGCCTTCAATACACGTCGTTCTCATCACTTCAAGTTAAAACCTTGAAGGTGAAATGGATAACTTAGGTTCCAACCACAAGTCATGTAACAGTCAACCTCATTTGCTTAATATGTTCTGTTCTTTTGGAACAAATTGATGGAAGTGTAGGTTCTTATACTTCATCAAACCCATTACTATGTCTTAATTACGCGTCCATGAAGCTTATTAGGCTTTCAATACACGTCATTCTAATCACATCAAGTTAAAACCATGAAGGTAAAATGGATAACTTAAGTTCTAACCACAAGGCATGTAACTGTCAACCTCATTTGCTTGATACGTTCTGTTCTTTTAGAACAAATCGATTGAAGTGTAGGTTCTTATACTTCATCAAACCTATTACTATGTCTTAATTACACGTCCATGAAACTTATTGGGCCTTCAATACACGGTCGTTCTCATTACATTCAAGCTTAAAAGCCATTGAAGGTGAAAATGGATAACTTAAGGTCTAATCACAGTGATGTAATCGTCAACCACATTTGCTTGATAATGTTAGATTATTATGGAACAATTCGATTGAAGGGTAGGTTCTATATACGTTCAGCAAACCAATTACTATGTCTTATTACGCAGTCCATGAAGCTTATTAGGGCCCTTCAATACAAAAAACGTCAGTTCTCATCACTTAGAGTGAAAAACCTTAGAAGGTGAAAATGGAATAACTTAGGTTATAACCATAAGTCATGGAACAGTCAACCTTATTTGCTTAGAATGTTCAGATTCATTTGCGAACAAATTCGATGGAAGTCGTAGGTTCTTATACTTCATCAAACAGCATTACTATTCTTAATTACGCGGCCATGAAGCTTATTGGGCCTTTCAATACACGTCATTCTAAGCACATTCAAGTTATATCTTGAAAGTGAAAATTGGATAACTAAGGATTCTAACCACAAGTCATGTAACAGTCAACCTTATTTGCTTGATAATTTCAGATCTTTTCGAACAAATCGATTGAAGTCTAGGTTCTTATACTTCACCAAACGCATTACTATGTCTTAATTACGCGTCCATGAAGCTTATTGGGCCTTCAATACACGTTGTTCTCATCACTTCAAGTTAAAACTTGAAGGTGAATTGGATAACTAAGATTCTAACCACAAGTCATGTAACAGTCAACCTCATTTGCTTGATACGTTCTGTTATATTGGAACAAATCGATTGAACTGTAGGTTCTTATACTTCATCAAACGCATTATTATGTCTTAATTACGCGTCCATGAAGCTTATTGGGCCTTCAATACACGTCGTTCTCATCACTTTAAGTTAAAACCTTGAAGGTGAAATGGTTAAATTAGGTTCTAACCACAAGTCAAGTAACAGTCAAGCTCATTTGCTTGATACGTTCAGTTATTATGGAAAAAATCGATTGAAGTTTAGGTTCTTATATTTCATCAAACCCATTACTATGTCTTAATTACGCGTCCATGAAGCTTATTGGGCCTTCAATACACGTCGTTCTCATCACTTCAAGTTAAAACCATGAAGGTAAAATGGATAACTTAGGTTCTAACCACAAGTGATGTAACAGTCAACCACATTTGCTTGACACGTTAGATTATTATGGAACAAATCGATTGAAGTGTAGGTTCTTATACTTTATCAAACCCATTACTATGTCTTATTTACGCATCTATGAAGCTTATTGGGCCTTCAACACACGTCGTTCTCATCACTTTAAGTGAAAACCTTGAAGGTGAAATGGATAACTTAGGTTCTAACCATAAATCATGTAACAGTCAACCTCATTTGCTTAATATGTTCTGTTCATTTGGAACAAATTGATGGAAGTGTAGGTTCTTATACTTCATCAAACACATTACTATGTCTTAATTACGCGTCCATGAAGCTTATTGGGCTTTCAATACACGTCATTCTAATCACATCAAGTTAATATCTTGAAGGTAAAATGGATAACTTAGGTTCTAACCACAAGCCATGTAACAGTCAACCTCATTTGCTTGATACGTTCTGTTATTTTGGAACAAATCGATTGAAGTTTAGGTTTTTATACTTCATCAAACCCATTACTATGTCTTAATTACACGTCCATGAAACTTATAGGGCCTTCAATACACATTGTTCTCATTACTTCAAGTTAAAACCATGAAGGTGAAGTAGATAACTTAGGTTATAACCACAAGTCATGTAACAGTCAACCTCATTTGCTTAATACGTTCTGTTCTTTCGGAACAAATCGATTGAAGTGTAGGTTCTTATAAATCATCAAACGCATTACTAAGTCTTAATTACGCGTCCATTAAGCATATTGGGCATTCAATAGAAGTCGTTCTCATCACTTTAAGTTAAAACCTTGAAGGTGAAATGGATAACATAGGTTCGAACCACAAGTCATGAAACAGTCAATCACATTTGCTTGATACGCTCAGTTTCTTTTGGAACAAATCGATTGAAGTGTAGGTTCTTATAAATCATCAAACGCATTACTAAGTCTTAATTACGCGTCCATTAAGCATATTGGGCATTCAATAGAAGTCGTTCTCATCACTTTAAGTTAAAACCTTGAAGGTGAAATGGATAACATAGGTTCGAACCACAAGTCATGAAACAGTCAATCACATTTGCTTGATACGCTCAGTTCTTTTGGAATAAATCGATTGAAGTGTAGGTACTTATATCTCATCAAACCCATTACTATGTCTTAATTACGCATCCATGTAGCTTGTTGAGCCTTCAATACACGTCGTTCTCATCACTTCGAGTTAAAACCTTTAATGTAAATTTGATAACTTAGGTTCTAACCACAAGTGATGTTACAGTCAACCTCATTTGCTAGATACGTTCTATTCTTTTGGAACAAATCGATTAAAGTGTAGGTTCTTCTACTTCATCAAACACATTACTAAGTCTTCATTATGCGTCCATAAAGCTTATTGGGACTTCAATACATGTCGTTCTCATCACATCAACTTAAAATCTTGAAGGTGAAATGAATAACTTAGGTTCTAACCACAAGTCATGTAATAGTCACCTCATTTGCTTGATATGTTATGTTCTTTTGGAACAGTTCGATTGAAGTGTAAGTTTTTATATTTCATCAAACCAATTACTATGTCTTAATTACGCATCCATGAAGCTTATTAGGCCTTCAATACATGTCATTCTCATCACTTCAAGTTAAAACCATGAAGGTGAAATGGATAACTTAGGTTCTAACTGCAAGTCATGTGACAGTCGGTTCTTATACTTCATCAAAATATGTCTGTTTTGCGAATTGAGAGTTTTAATGGAACCCTCATAATTAATATGAATTTTGGGAGAATTATGGGAATTTAAGGAAATCAAACTGAGATAGAGTGCTCAAGTTTCTGATTTTAACCCTATAGCGATTTAATTCGTAGAAATAGTAAATTAGATCCGTTTGACAAACGGACAGTTTTGTTAGAGCCCTAATAATAAGTTGGAATTATTGGTGAAAAAAAAAGAAAGAGAATTTTAGAGAAAATGAACCCATAGTCAAACAGTAGGATTAACGGAAAATCAAATGGAGGGGCAAGGTAGTAATTTGACATGACAAATAGATTTAAAATTCCAAACCCTTCTTTCTTCTTCTTCACTTCACGTACTTTTCACCCCTCTCCCTCTTTGGCGATTTCTCCTCTTCTCCACGGCGATTCTCCACGTCCTCCATCGTTCCTCCTCCGGTCTTCAACATTTTCTTCATGTTTCTTCACCAAAAATGCTCCCTAGGTAAGGCTCTACGGTTTTGGGAGGTTTATCTTCGATTTCTAAGTTGATAAACCGTTAGGGGTTTGTTGGTTTATGTTGAAAATAATCGGGTTATGTTCGAAAATGTTTAAAAATTGCCGTATTGATGATTAATTAGCGTTATGGGGTAAAGTAATAGCTGTGTTTAGTGTTTTGTACAAAAATTGGAAATTAGAGATTGGAAACCTCCATTAATGGAGGAATGTTAATTGTGATCATAAGTTGCTCGATGAAATGCCCGAGAGGGATTTATTAGAGTTTTAGGAAATTTCCTTTAGTTAGGAGTTTCGTAAATTTCCGAAACTTTACGTTTAAGCTCGGTTTTTAACAAAGGACGTTATGGATTGATTTAGGTGATCAAGTTCGGGACGAGGAGCTCGGTGTGCACGGGACGAGAGGTAAATTCTCGTGATCTAATGTGGCCGATTGGCCTACACCATAAGTCGGAATTTGCGTTGAGGATTGTTTGGTGCATTGTTTGTTTAATTATTTTGGTTGGGTAGTTAGGAGTTAGTTATTTTATAGGTTAATAATTATTGTGATGTTTTGAGAGTGATTGTACGGTTTTGATGGTATGTTCGTCATGTATGCTTTATTATTCATTGAATTGCTCATGCATCACGTTTATTAGAATGGCATGAAAATGAATTTCGCATCGTTTTTATGAAAAAGGAAATGCATGTAAAGGCAATTAAAGTATCACAGTAAACAACCATGACATGGGGTTATCGGGGATAAGGTTCAGACCTGGCGTTCCGTGGTGAGTGGGTTTTCCTCCCTTCAGATGGTGTGGGCTGTCTAACCACTTGATACGCCCTATCCATCTGTCGAGCGTTTTCGATAACCATAGACTGACATGTATTGAAAAATGAAATGACATGGACGATTTTCATTGCATACATGATCATGCATATACATTTACGTAGAACTTGCTGAGATTTTTATCTCATAGGTGTCTTTGTGGTGTAGGTGATTACGAGCAAGGTGAGGACGATGTCCCTCCACTCGACGAGCCTACAGCTTGATGAAGGATGTTCGTGGGGGCAGCTGGCGTAGTCGATGCGAGCACAACCCGTGGGGAGCATAGGTTATGTGTTTTGGGATTTTGGGTTGAAATGAGTTGATAAGGGATGATTTTTGATGTTTGTATAGAACCCTTATTAGGATGCTTGGTATCTGGATAGGTTATAAATCGATATTTTGATTAGTTTCCGCTACGTATAAGTGAATGATGATGAAATAGAATGGTTTTGAAGTTTAGAATGATTTTTTGGGAGAAATAGAAATGAAGGTTGGAAATTTGATGAGTTTTGATGTTTTGAAGATAGTTTGAGGATTTAAATTAGAATTGATGTTTGGGGTTGAGTTTGGATGATTCTAGGTGGAATGTTCGATTTTTAAAGCGATCCACGCGGTTGGTTTTCGTGAATTTTATATATGTGTTTGGATACGTTTTGTGCTCCGTTTTAAGTTGGGGATGTGTGGGTAAATTTTCTAGTGATTTGGAGGTATTTGGTTCGGGAAAATATGAAGAAATATGGGGAAAAGTCAAAAAAGGTCAAAATGAATGTTTTTAGGTGTTTTTGGTTGAGAAAAACCCGAGCCCGACCGATCGATCGGGCCCAGGGCGTGATCGGTCGCGGTAGGGGTGTTTTTGGACGAAGAAATCCCGAGCCTGCCCGATCGATCGAGCTCGGGCGCGATCGATCGCGGCCGGGCACGCTTAGGGCGTGCAGCACAGCGCAGCGCGCACGCATGCGTGCTGCCGGGCGTGCTGTAGGGCGCGCGCGGCGCCCAGTGTGCCCCACTTGACTCCAACATGGTTTTTTTTTTTAAAATTTCGACTTTTCAAAACACGTTTTAACCCGACCTCTTACGATACTTTTTAAACGTATTTTACAAGCAAACCCCAAGTTTTTAGAGTATTTTAAGGACCCAAAAATCGAGTCGACAAATTTTCTGAAAAATGGTTTTATTCTCGTTTATTGAATTAAACGTTGACAAACTTTGTGCCCAACTTGTTAAAGCCTCTTTTGATGATTCCCGACCCTAGACGAGTGATTTTGGGTATGTTTTAAGTTAGAACCAAAATGTCGATAGATGTGGATTGATGACTGAGTCCGTTCTCCAACGAATGAACGAAAGTAAATGAAGGAAAATGAATGAATGAAAAGGAAATGGAAAGGATAAAAGAAAAGAAAGAAAAAAAAAGTTAAGTGAGAACGGGCAAGGGTAACACGTATGTAGGTAGGTATGCAAGCACGACACAGGTCGTGGCGGCACCGATGTGGGGTTGGGGTCGTCACAACAGTTGGTATCTGAGCTCCCGGGTTTTAAAATCGGTTCTACAGACTGCTCGACTACGCAAGCCACTTCATGGACATGCTTCTTCAAACTGTGAGTACGTTACATGCTTTATTGTTTTCTTGTTTCTTAGAATTATTGTTTTATATTGTATAGGATTATAACAATGGTGTGTCGAGGGAACGATCGAGATGATAGGGATGACACAATAGATCAACTCAAGGAATTTATTGCCCAACAATCCCAACACTTAGAACGACAAGCTCAACATATGGAAAGACAATCTCAACAGCTTGATACACTAATCAACCGAGAGGGAAATAGAGCTCAGGAGGTGGCAACTCCTAGCAATAGGGGAATGGAGAGGTTTCAGAAATTACAACCCCCAGTGTTCAGTGGACAATCTTCGGATCCCTCTTTAGCTGAGGAGTGGATTCGGTTATCATATCAATTAATAGTATACATTTTATGGTAGATATTGGGGGAATTATTGATTAGGTTAATGAGTGACTAAGTAAGGGCATAATGGTAAATTGAGATATAAAGTGGATAACCTATTTAAGGGAAGAGACTTTGTGATTAATGCACTGTAGCCGCCACTATTTCCTATTTTTCCTCTTTCAGTTTTCAACTCAAGCAGCAGAGCTCTCTAGGCGATTCTTCTACTTGATTCTCGTCCAAACTAGGTGAGTCCTATTTTGAGTCTTTGCTGTAATGGTAATTATCGATTATTGTAGAGAGTATAATTGTGAGTTTTGTGAATGCCGTATGGGTGAGCTTGTTTGAGTTTTGTGGTAAATCGGGAATGCTCAATGAACTAAGCTTTCAAACTAGTGTCTCTAGAATCTAGCGGTTTAGAATGGAGTTTAGAGAAAGTCTAATGTATGTTCTGTCCATGGCTAGAGGTTTGAGTAAGCTCCCGAGTTAGTCCTCCACCCAATACTGTCCAGGAGACCAGGTAAATGAAGTATGCTTGTGCCTTCGGGCCTACATCACAAAACAGTAGGATTATGTTTGCTTGAATTTGTTTGTATGTCATGCATCATATTTTGAAAGTATGCGAAATTGAATTTACATGAAACAACATGGTAAGGAATAAACAAACTGTAACAGTTGTTGATGGAACTAATCTGCCCCTTAATTGAGAGAGAGGATGTATGACTTTAGGAGAAGTGATCAAACTCCCAATTTCACAGGGGGATCTGAACAGTTGTTAAGGGAACTAATCCGCCCCTTAATCGAGAGAGAGTATGTATGACTTTGGGAGAAGTGATCCAACTCCTAATTTCACAGGGGGATCAGATCAGAAACGAATGCATATGCAACAGAGATGTGAAGGTAGAAACTGCATGTCTAGGAATTTTGTTTCAGCATTCCATTTCCTTATTGCTTTACTTACTTAGAATTAGGCTAATAGATGAGTTTTGTGATGTAGGTGCTGAGACTGTAACAGGTGAGTTCCCTGAGTGCACTGAAGAATAGATGAAGTTGAAGGAGTACGTCTATGCCACGGTTGGGTGTTCTGATGAGGCGGTTTAACTACTGTCTGTATGTGGAGTTTAATTTTCTGATGTTTTGTTGAGGAGTGCAGAGGATTTTGATGTTAGTAATAGCTGAAGGATTTAGAATACTTGAGTTTCTCCTGTTATGAAAATTCTGATTTAGTTTTGTTACAAATTGTTAATTTGGGATTTTTATTGGATAAGGATACAAATGTTGGTTTCAAATGGTTATTTGTTGGATTTCAGAAGTTACTTAGGGTCAGGTTGTTTTGAATGTTTTGAGTGAAATTTGCAAGTTCAGCCATCGGTGAGTGAAGTCCACCGGTGGATGTTGAGTGTTTTGTCCATCGGCAGATGTTGGAGGATTGTTTCATCCGACTGACGCAATCGGAAGATGTCTTCAGTAGAAGCCATCAGTAGATGTCTTCGGTATAAGCCTTTAGTAGCTTTGTCGTTTTGTAATCGGATGATGTAGGTAGTAGATTTGACGTTTTGTAATCAGATGATGTAGGCAGTAGATTTGTTGTTTTGTGAATGAAAGAAGTAGATAGTAATGCTGTCGTTTTTAAACGGAAGAATTATGCAGTCGATTTTGTCGTTTTGTTATCGGTAGATGTATGTAGCCGACGCGTCGTCGGCAGACGAGAGCGGATGACGTGTGAAGTCGACGTGTCGATTCTTTCTCTGCTTCTATCGCTGAGTCTTTTGTTCCTACTTCTACCGCTGGCACTGTTTGGCAGTAGAAGCCTTCTGTCTCTGTTTCTGCCCCTACCGCTAACTTTGTTCAGTGGAAGATGTGTTTGACTATTTACGAATTTTAAGTATTTCGCGCTTAAGCCTTCAATTCTTTTGCCGAATTATTTCTTAATATTATAGCTGATTATTCAAACGTTGTTTCATAGTTTTGCTCAACTCTGTTCTGCTCAAATGATTTTTCCTCTGCAAATTTTTAATGTTTACCTTGTAAAATGTCAAACTTTGTCCATTGAGTGATGTTTCAGAATTTTCTCAAAAATCCTATAGTTCAGTTCAGTATCTTGTGTAGCGAATTGGGTTAAGAAAACTCGGGGCGTTACAGTATGGTATCAGAGACATTCAGTTAAACAGTTCAAAAGATTACTCATCAGTGCCGATCGTCGCATGAGAACACTCTAACAACTGTAAGTGTTTATGTTATTAGCCTTAGTTATTAGATGTTTATGAGAGTAGTTAACCCTGTGCAGGAATCTAGTAAGATGTCTAGACGACCAGGCAGACCAAGAGTACCAAGAGAGAACCGAATTCAGGACGTGAAGAAGATCCCAGCGTGATTAGGCAGCTGACAGATTTGGTGCGTCAGCAAATAGATTTAGTGCATCAGCAGTCCGATCAGTAAGGAGTGCTGTTGAACCGAGAGGTACAGGGAGGTGCCAACTCGAGTTCCAGCAATCAACATTTTGGATGTAGATTCAGGAGGTTACGACCACCCACGTTTGATGGACAGTCATCCGATCTGGTTATTGCTGAAGGGTGGCTTAGGAAGATTGAGAGTATGTTTAGGTGCGCCAACATTGGAGAGGGAGACAAGGTTACGTTGGCAACATTTCATTTGGCTGGTGATGCTCAACTCTGGTGGGAAACAATAGAGACCACCACTGATGTTTTGGCGATGCCTTGGTCATAATTCAAGGACATTTTCTATGAGAAGTATTTTAACAGCACTGTCCACACTACAAAGAAGTTGGAATTTCTTAACTTGAAGCAGACAGGGTCTGTGGCCGAGTACAGTAGGCAATTTGAGTCCCTGTCTAGGTTTGCTGGACATTTTGCTCACAGAGACGAGGATAAGGTGTTCAAATTTGTGCATGGGCTGAAACCAGAAAGTTATCGAGGAATTAAATTTTGTGGTATTAAAGGCTTGACATTCAGCAAAGCTGTGTCCATTGCTCTGGAAGTGGAAGAAGCTGAAAGGAAGTGTGCTGGACCAAAGGAGGTCCCACAAAAGTTTGTCCAGCCACATCAACAAAAAAGAATGAAGAGGCTAAGTGAAGGCCAGAATAGCCAAGGAATAAGAGGGAAAATACAGAATGTTAGGAAATTTCCCCAGTGTCCTAAGTGTTTGAAGAACCACCCGAGCGAGTGCAGATTGGGCTTTGGGAAGTGTTTCAACTGTGAGGTGGTTGGACACACGATCAAAGAATGCCCGAAGCCTAGAATCACCAGATGCTACAATTGTAACAAAGTCGGCCATATTTGTAACGCCCCGAGTTCTCTGAATCCGGTTCGTTACACATAATCCAAACATAACTGAGAAACCTTGGACAGAATTTAAAACTTCGCTCGAAAGTCAAAATTTGACATTTTCTAAAATCTCAAAACATTTAAAATCTTGCAGCGGAAATTCTTTTGAGCAAAACAGAATTAAGCAGAGCTATAAAACAATGTTTGAATAATCGGTTAAAATATTAAGAAATAATTCGGCCAGAAGAGATCAAGACTTAAGCGTGAAAACTTAAAAATTTCAAGAGTCAAACACATCTGCCGCTAAACAAAGTCAATGGAAATGGGCGGAAACAGAAACTGAAGGCTTCCACCGATCACAAAACGACAAAACTTATTCACTCATCTAACTCACACAGATCACAAAATGACAAAACTTATTTTACACATCTACCGATGACGTAAGCCGGATGATTCATTCATCTAACTCACACCGATTACAAAACGACAAAACTTATTTTACACATCTACCGATGACGTAAGCCGGATGATTCACTCATCTAACTCACACCGATCACAAAACGACAAAACTTATTTACACATCTACTGATGGCTTTTACTGAAGACATCATCCGATGGCCTCTACTGAAGACATCTTCCGATGACATTAGACGGATGGTTCAATCGATAGACCCAAAAGAGACTCTAACAAGAAGTAAACCCGACTGCTAAACGATTTTGTACATTTTGCTGAAATCATTCTGATCAATACAAATCCACAATTCTTAAAAATTCAGAATAGCAAGCTACAATAGAAATCAAATCATATTTCTAAATCTAGAAAAGAAGATCACAGAAACGTTAAAAGAAGTATCAAACTTCTACTATCATTAACATTCTCATAACACTTCATCAGAATACCTAACCACTGAAAACTCTCATTCAGACAAAAGTTAAACCGCCTCATCAGAGCATCTAACCGTAGCATAGAAGTGCTCCTCCAACTTCAGCTACTCCTTAGTAAACTCAGGGAATTCACCTGTTGAAAGCTCAGCACCTACATCACAAAACTCATCTATTAGCCTAATGCTAAGTAAGTAAAGCAGTAATGAATGAAATGCTGAACATAAATTCCTAAACATGCAAATTTCTACTTTCTCATGTCATTTGCATATGCATTCGTTTCTATTCTGATTCTCCTGTGAAATTGGGAGTTGGATCACTTCTCCCAAAGTCATACGTCCTCTCTCTCGATTAAGGAGCGGACTAGTTCCCTTAACAAACTGTTCAGATCCCCCTGTGAAATTGGGGTTTGGATCACTTCCTCCGAAGTCATACATCATCTCTCTTGATTAAGGGGCAGATTAGTTCCCTTAACAACAATTGCAGTCTGTTCATTCCTTACCATGTCATTTCATGTAAATTCATTTTCGTATATTTTCAAAATATGATGCATGACATACAACCACAATCAAGCATACACAGTCCTACTGTTTTGTGATGTAGGCCCGAAGGCACAAGCATACTTTACTTACCTGGCTCCCTGGAAACGCTCAGTTTCAACTACTTTGGAAGCCTTGCTCACCTAAAGTCATAAACAGAATACCAATTAGATCTTCACTGACCTCATCCTATACCATTCAAAAACCCTAGGAGCTAGTTTGGGACTCTTTCCTATGTGCATCCCCGATTCATATGAGACCCGAGTCAACTCCTACGCCCTGCATTTCCGAAGAACATGCATCTACGATACTCCTCTATCATCTATAATCATAATGCAGTAAGTTACCTTAGGAAAACTCACCTAAGTCGAAGGGAAAATCGGAGAAGGACCTCCTAGTGCACTCTGCTGAGCTGAGGAGCTGAGAGTCGAAAATGATTTGGGAAACAGTGGCGGCTACAGTGCATTAAACCCAAAACCTCTTTCCTTAAATATGTTATCCACTTTTAAATTTTCAATTACCCTTATGCCCTTACCTAGTCATCCATTTACCGTACTTTAATTATTACCATATAAAGTGTGCCATTAATTAAAAAAAAATAGAGAAGCGGTTTGACAGTGTAATACCCGGAATTTCCGTTCACACAGTTTATTCCCATTTACGCAATTTTCAGCTCTGCGTGTCTTTAAACGGCAGTGTTGCAGTCGGAATCGAGTGCTGAAAATTTCTACTAGAAACTAAGAAATTATTTTGAGGCTATTGGAAAAGAGAAATTTATGGAAATCTGATTAAAAACGGACTAATTAACCGATTTGTTAAAAGATTTAATGTTGAGGGCATAAATGTAATTAAGATTATTATTATTATTATTATTATTAAAAAAAAAAAAAAATTCCTCCATCAGTTTCACCTTCTCCACGCGAAACTCATTCTCCATTCTCCAGAGGAGTTTTTCCCCTTCTCGCCTCTGTTCTCCTCGCGTGCCGTCGACGGTTCTTCACACGCCGACGACGATTCTTCAAGCTGTCCTTCCGTTTTTCTTCTCCCTTCCATCGACTAGAGGTAAATTTAAGTAGTTTATGGTTTAGTTTTGAGTTTAGGGTTAGGGTTTGATGATAAATCGGTGGATTGGAGATATGGGGTTTTGAGATTTGGATGTATTGTTAGATTTTTAATGTTTATGGTTTATAATTATTGAGTTTTGATTGAATTGGAAATGAGAAATCATGACTGCCCGTTAGTGTTGAAATATCGTTTTACTGCATAAATGGGTTTCGAATTTCTGAGCTTAATCGAGGGGTCTGACTCGATAATTGGTTATTGCATGCTAAAGTAGACGTTATGGGTGATCTATAGACGTTTGAGTCATCGAATTTGGATTTAAATTGGAATTGTTATGAATTTTTGAATATTGATAAAAATCTGGAAATTTAAGTTTTATTCAGAGCAGGTTCGGTTTCTGCTATATTCGGCTAGGCTGATGATACTGGGTTATTGAATGACTTTAACCATTAAAAACTAGACACCTTAAGGTTTGCATAGCACCTTGAACCATCGAATTCGGACATGTATTCAATTTATTACGAATTTTTGAAGTTGGACGAAAAGTTATGATTTAAGAAAAACAGCAGATTCGGTTTTGGTTTTCTGCCAGTTTATGTGAATGGTTTTCGATAAATGAGCTTCACCATTAGAAAGTAGACATTCTAAGGAATCCGTAGCCGCTTGAATCGTCCAAAACGGACAATGGTAGGATTAGTTACGCGATTTCAAAGTTTGGCCAAAATTGGGGGATTTCGGATTTTAGGAGTTTTGGGTGAAACATTAGTTTTCTTTTGAGAGTTTGATGATGAGGTTTAGTGGAGGTTGAATTAATGGTATGTATTATATTTTTTAGGTTCTCCAATTCTCCGATTTAGCGAACGATCTACGAGAAGTTGCTAAGGAAGGTTCTTATACTTCATCAAACCCATTACTATGTCTTAATTACCCGTCCATGAAGCTTATTGGGCCTTCAATACACGTCATTCTTATCACTTCAGGTTAAAACCTTGAAGGTGGAATGGATAACTTAAGTTCTAACCACAGGTCACGTAACAATCAACCTCATTTGCTTGATACGTTTTATTCTTTTGGAACAAATCGATTAAAGTGTAGGTTCTTATACATTATCAAACAAATTACTATGTCTTAATTACGCGACCATGAAGCTTATTGGGCCTTCAATACACGTCGTTCTCATTACTTCACGTTAAAACCTTGAAGGTGAAATGGATAACTTATGTTCGAACCACAAGTCTTGTAACATTCAAACTCAATTGCTTTATACGTTCTGTTTTTTTGGAACAAATCGATTGAAGTGTATGTTCTTATACTTCATCAAACCAATTACTAAGTCTTAATTACGCGTCCATGAATCTTATTGGGCCTTCAATACACGTCGTTCTCTTCACTTCAAGTTAAAACCTTGAACGTGAAATGGATAACTTAGGTTCTAACTACAAGTCATGTAACAATGAACCTCATTTACTTGATACGTTCTGTTCTTTTGGAATAAATCGATTGAAGTGTAGGTTCTTATACTTCATCAAACCCTATACTATGTCTTAATTTCCCATCCATGAAGCTTATTGGGCCTTCAATACATGCTATTCTCATCACTTCAGGTTGAAACCTTGAAGGTGAAATGGAAAACTTTGGTTCTAACCACAATTCATGTAACAATCAACCTCATTTGCTTTATACGTTTTGTTCTTTTGGAAGAAATCGATCGAAGTGTATGTTCTTATACTTCATCAATTTGAGACATAGTAATGGGTTTGATAAAGTATAAGAACCTACACTTCAATCGATTTGTTCGAAAAGAACTGAACGTATCAAGCAAATGAGGTTGATTGTTACATAACTTGTGGTTAGAACCTAAGTTATGCATTTCACCTTCAAGGTTTTAACTCGATGTGATGAGAACGACGCGGATTGAAGGCCCAATGAGCTTCATGGACGCGTAATTAAGATATAGTAATGGGTTTGATGAAGTATAAGAACCTACACTTCAATCGATTTGTTCGAAAAGAATTGAACGTATCAAGCAAATGAGGTTGACTGTTACATGACTTGTTGTTAGAACCTAAGTTTTCATTCAAAGTGATGAGAACGACGTGTACTGAAGGCCTAATAAGCTTCATGGACGCGTAATTAAGACATAGTAATGTGTTTGCTAAAGTATAAGAACCTACACTTCAATTGATTTGTTCGAAAATAACTGAACGTATTAAGCAAATGAGTTGACTGTTACATGACTTGTGGTTAGAACCTAAGTTCTCCATTTCACCTTCAAGGTTTTAACTCGAAGTGATGAGAACGACGTGTACTTAATGCCCAATAGGCTTGATGGACTCGTAATTAAGACATAGTAATGAGTTTGATGAAGTATAAGAACCTACAATTCAATCGACTTTTACGAAAAAAACTGAACGTATCAAGCAAATGAGGTTGAGTGACATGACTTGTGGTTAGAGCCTAAGTTATCAATTTCACCTTCAAGGTTTTAACTCGATGTGATGAGAACGACATGTATAGAAGGCCCAATAAGCTTGATGGACGCGTAATTAAGACATAGTAATGGGTTTGATGAAGTATAAGAACCTACACTTCAATCGATTTGTTCGAAAAGAACTGAACGTATCAAGCAAATGAGGTTGATTGTTACATGACTTGTGGTTAGAACCTAAGTTATCCATTTCAACTTCAATGTTTTAAGTCGATGTGATGAGAACGACGCGGATTGAAGGCCCAATAAGCTTCATGGACGCGTAATTAAGATATAGTAATGGGTTTGATGAAGTATAAGAACTTACACTTCAATCGATTTGTTCGAAAAGAACTGAATGTATCAAGCAAATGAGGTTGACTGTTACAAGACTTGTGGTTAGAAGCTAAGTTATCCATTTCACCTTCAAGGTTTTAAATCGATGTGATGATAACGACGTGTATTGAAGGCCCAATAAGTTTCATGGATGCGTAATTAAGATAAAGTAATGGGTTTGATGAAGTATAAGAACTTACACTTCAATTGATTTGTTCGAAAAGAACTTAACGTATCAAGCAAATGAGGTTGGCTGTTACATGACTTGTGGTTAGAACCTAAGTTATCCATTTCACCATCAAGGTTTTAACTCGAAGTGATGAGAACGATGTGTATTGAAGGCCCAATAAGATTCATGGACGCGTAATTAACACATAGTAATAGGTTTGATGAAGTATAAGAACCTACACTTCAATCGATTTGTTCGAAAAGACCTGAACGTATCAAGCAAATGAGGTTGACTGTTACATTACTTGTGGTTAGAACCTAAGTTATCCATTTCACCATCAAGGTTTTAACTCGAAATGATGAGAACGACGTGTATTGAAGGCCCAATAAGCTTCATGGACGCGTAATTAAGACATAGTAATAGGTTTGCTGAAGTATAAGAACTACACTTCAATCGATTTGTTTGAAAAGAACTGAACGTATTAAGCAAATGAGTTGACTGTTACATGACTTGTGGTTAGAACCTAAGTTATCCATTTCACATTCAAGGTTTTAACTCGAAGTGATGAGAACGACGTGTACCGAATGCCCAATAGGCTTCATGGACGCGTAATTAAGACATAGTAATGGGTTTGATGAAGTATAAGAACCTACCCTTCAGTCGATTTGTACGAAAAGAACTGAACGTATCATGCAAATGAGGTTGTGTGTTACATGACTTGTGGTTAGAGCCTAAGTTATCCATTTAACCTTCAAGGTTTTAACTCGATGTGATGAGAACGACGTGTATTGAAGGCCCAATAAGCTTCATGGACGCGTAATTAAGACATAGTAATGGGTTGATGAAGTATAAGAACCTACACTTCAATCGATTTGTTCGAAAAGACCTGAACGTATCAAGCAAATGAGGTTGACTGTTATATGACTTGTGGTTAGAACCTAAGTTATCCATTTCACCATCAAGGTTTTAACTCGAAGTGATGAGAACGACGTGTATTGAAGGCCCAATAAGCTTCATGGACGCGTAATTAAGACATAGTAATGGTTTGATGAAGTATAAGAACTACACTTCAATCGATTTGTTCGAAAAGAACTGAACGTATCAAGCAAATGAGGTTGATTGTTACATGACTTGTGGTTAGAACCTAAGTTATCCATTTCACCTTCAAGGTTTTAACTCGAAGTGATGAGAACGACGTGTACAGAATGCCCAATAGGCTTCATGGACGCATAATTAAGACATAGTAATGTGTTTGATGAACTATAAGAACCTACACTTCAATCGATTTGTACGAAAAGAACTGAACATATCAAGCAAAAGAGGTTGAATGTTACATGACTTGTGGTTTGAGCCTAAGTTGTCCATTTCACCTTCAAGGTTTTAACTCGAAGTGATGAGAACGACGTGTATTGAAGGCCCAATAAGCTTGATGGACGCGTAATTAAGACATAGTAATGAGTTTGATGAAGTATAAGAACCTACAATTCAATCGACTTTTACGAAAAGAACTGAACGTATCAAGCAAATGAGGTTGAGTGTTACATGACTTGTGGTTAGAGCCTAAGTTATCAATTTCACCTTCAAGGTTTTAACTCGATGTGATGAGAACGACATGTATAGAAGGCCCAATAAGCTTGATGGACGCGTAATTAAGACATAGTAATGGGTTTGATGAAGTATAAGAACCTACACTTCAATCGATTTGTTCGAAAAGAACTGAACGTATCAAGCAAATGAGGTTGATTGTTACATGACTTGTGGTTAGAACCTAAGTTATCCATTTCACCTTCAATGTTTTAAGTCGATGTGATGAGAACGACGCGGATTGAAGGCCCAATAAGCTTCATGGATGCGTAATTAAGACATAGTAATGGGTTTGATGAAGTATAAGAACCTACACTTCAATCGATTTGTTCCAAAAGAACTGAACGTATCAAGCAAATGAGGTTGATTGTTACATGACTTGTGGTTAAAACCTAAGTTATCCATTTCACCTTCAAGGTTTTAACTCGATGTGATGAGAACAACACGTATTGAATGCTCAATAAGCTTCATGGACGCGTAATTAAGATATAGTAATGGGTTTGATAAAGTATAAGAACTTACACTTCAATCGATTTGTTCGAAAAAAACTTAACGTATCAAGCAAATGAGGTTGACTGTTACGTGACTTGTGGTTAGAACCTAAGTTATCCATTTCACCATCAAGGTCTTAACTCGAAGTGATGAGAACGAAGTGTATTGAAGGCCCAATAAGCTTCATGGACGCGTAATTAACACAAAGTAATAGGTTTGATGAAGTATAAGAACCTTCACTTCAATCGATTTGTTCGAAAAGAATTGAACGTATCAAGCAAATGAGGTTTATTGTTACATGACTTGTGGTTAGAACCTAAGTTATCCATTTCACCTTCAAGGTTTTAAATCGATGTGATGATAACGACGTGTAGTTGAGGGCCAATAAGTTTCATGGATGTGTAATTAAGACATAGTAATGAGTTTGATGAAGTATAAGAACTTACACTTCAATTGATTTTTCTAAAAGAACTTAACGTATCAAGCAAATGAGGCTGACTGTTATATGACTTGTGGTTAGAACGTAAGTTATCCATTTCACCATCAAGGTTTTAACTCGAAGTGATGAGAACGAAGTCTATTGAAGGCCCAATAAGCTTCATGGACGCGTAATTAACACATAGTAATAGGTTTGATGATGTATAAGAACCTACACTTCAATCGATTTGTTCGAAAAGACCTGAACGTATCAAGCAATGAGGTTGACTGTTAATGACTTGTGTTAGAACCTAAGTTATCTATTTCACCATCAAGGTTTTAACTCGAAGTGATGAGAACGACGTGTATTGAAGGCCCAATAAGCTTCATGGACGCGTAATTTAGACATAGTAATGGGTTTGATAAAGTATAAGAACCTACACTTCAATCTATTTTTCGAAAAGAACTGAAGGTATCAAGCAAATGAGGTTGACTGTTAGATGACTTGTGGTTAGAACCTAAGTTATCCATTTCACCTTCAAGGTTTTAAGTCGATGTATTAAGAACGACGTGTATTGAAGGCCCAATAAGCTTCATGGACGCGTAATTAAGACATAGTAATGGGTTTGATGAAGTATAAGAACCAACACTTCAATCGATTTGTTCGAAAAGATCTGAACGTATCAAGCAAATGAGGTTGACTGTTACATGACTTGTGGTTAGAACCAAAGTTATCTATTTTACCTTCAAGGTTTTAAATCGATGTGATGATAACGACGTGTAATGAAGGCCCAATAAGTTTCATGGATGCGTAATTAAGACATACTAATGGGTTTGATAAAGTATAAGAACTTACACTTCAATCGATTTGTTCGAAAAGAACTGGACGTATCAAGTAAATGAGGTTGACTGTTACATGACTTGTGGTTAGAACCTAAGTTATCGATTTCACCATCAATGTTTTATCTCAAAGTGATTAGAACGACGTGTATTGAAGGCCCAATAAGTGTCATGGACGAGTAATTAAGACATAATAATGGATTTGATGATGTATAAGAACCTACACTTCAATCTATTTTTCGAAAAGAACTGAAGGTATCAAGCAAATGAGGTTGACTGTTACATGACTGTGGTTAGAACCTAAGTTATCCATTTCACCATCAAGGTTTTAACTCGAAGTGATGAGAACGAAGTGTATTGAAGGCCCAATAAGTGTCATGGACGAGTAATTAAGACATAATAATGGATTTGATGATGTATAAGAACCTACACTTCAATCTATTTGTTCGAAAAGAACTGAAGGTATCAAGCAAATGAGTTTGACTGTTACAAGACTTGTGCTTAGAACCAAAGTTATCCATTTCACCTTCAAGGTTTTAACTCGAAGTAATGAGAACGACGTGTATTGAAGGCCCAATAAGCTTCATGGATGCGTAATTAAGATATAGTAATAGTTTTGATGAAGTATAAGGACCTACACTTCAATCGATTTGTTCGAAAAGACCTGAACGTATCAAGCAAATGAGGTTGACTGTTACATGACTTGTGGTTAGAACGTAAGTTATCCATTTCACCTTCAAGGTTTTAACTCGAAGTGATGAGAACGAAGTGTATTGAAGGCCCAATAAGCGTCATGGACGAGTAATTAAGACATAATAATGGATTTGATGATGTATAAGAACCTACACTTCAATCTATTTTTCGAAAAGAACTGAAGGTATCAAGCAAATGAGGTTGACTGTTAGATGACTTGTGGTTAGAACCTAAGTTATCCATTTCACCTTCAAGGTTTTAAATCGATGTGTTGAGAACGACGTGTATTGAAGGCCCAATAATCTTCATGGATGCGTAATTAAGACATAGTAATGGGTTTGATGAAGTATAAGGACCTAAAACTATAATTAAGAAACTTTCTAAAACTATAATTAAGAAACTTTCTAAAACTATAATTAAGAAACTTTCTAAAACTATAATTAAGAAACTTTCTAAAACTATAATTAAGAAACTTTCTAAAACTATAATTAAGAAACTTTCTAAAACTATAATTAAGAAACTTTCTAAAACTATAATTAAGAAACTTTCTAAAACTATAATTAAGAAACTTTCTAAAACTATAATTAAGAAACTTTCTAAAACTATAATTAAGAAACTTTCTAAAACTATAATTAAGAAACTTTCTAAAACTATAATTAAGAAACTTTCTAAAACTATAATTAAGAAACTTTCTAAAACTATAATTAAGAAACTTTCTAAAACTATAATTAAGAAACTTTCTAAAACTATAATTAAGAAACTTTCTAAAACTATAATTAAGAAACTTTCTAAAACTATAATTAAGAAACTTTCTAAAACTATAATTAAGAAACTTTCTAAAACTATAATTAAGAAACTTTCTAAAACTATAATTAAGAAACTTTCTAAAACTATAATTAAGAAACTTTCTAAAACTATAATTAAGAAACTTTCTAAAACTATAATTAAGAAACTTTCTAAAACTATAATTAAGAAACTTTCTAAAACTATAATTAAGAAACTTTCTAAAACTATAATTAAGAAACTTTCTAAAACTATAATTAAGAAACTTTCTAAAACTATAATTAAGAAACTTTCTAAAACTATAATTAAGAAACTTTCTAAAACTATAATTAAGAAACTTTCTAAAACTATAATTAAGAAACTTTCTAAAACTATAATTAAGAAACTTTCTAAAACTATAATTAAGAAACTTTCTAAAACTATAATTAAGAAACTTTCTAAAACTATAATTAAGAAACTTTCTAAAACTATAATTAAGAAACTTTCTAAAACTATAATTAAGAAACTTTCTAAAACTATAATTAAGAAACTTTCTAAAACTATAATTAAGAAACTTTCTAAAACTATAATTAAGAAACTTTCTAAAACTATAATTAAGAAACTTTCTAAAACTATAATTAAGAAACTTTCTAAAACTATAATTAAGAAACTTTCTAAAACTATAATTAAGAAACTTTCTAAAACTATAATTAAGAAACTTTCTAAAACTATAATTAAGAAACTTTCTAAAACTATAATTAAGAAACTTTCTAAAACTATAATTAAGAAACTTTCTAAAACTATAATTAAGAAACTTTCTAAAACTATAATTAAGAAACTTTCTAAAACTATAATTAAGAAACTTTCTAAAACTATAATTAAGAAACTTTCTAAAACTATAATTAAGAAACTTTCTAAAACTATAATTAAGAAACTTTCTAAAACTATAATTAAGAAACTTTCTAAAACTATAATTAAGAAACTTTCTAAAACTATAATTAAGAAACTTTCTAAAACTATAATTAAGAAACTTTCTAAAACTATAATTAAGAAACTTTCTAAAACTATAATTAAGAAACTTTCTAAAACTATAATTAAGAAACTTTCTAAAACTATAATTAAGAAACTTTCTAAAACTATAATTAAGAAACTTTCTAAAACTATAATTAAGAAACTTTCTAAAACTATAATTAAGAAACTTTCTAAAACTATAATTAAGAAACTTTCTAAAACTATAATTAAGAAACTTTCTAAAACTATAATTAAGAAACTTTCTAAAACTATAATTAAGAAACTTTCTAAAACTATAATTAAGAAACTTTCTAAAACTATAATTAAGAAACTTTCTAAAACTATAATTAAGAAACTTTCTAAAACTATAATTAAGAAACTTTCTAAAACTATAATTAAGAAACTTTCTAAAACTATAATTAGGAAATAATTGCTTGCCAAATTTGTTTTGTTGTTGTGCTTCCATCTCTCTTGCCACTAATCTTTGGGTAGTTTTCAAGTATCTTCGGCCTTCTTTTCTTCCCAACTCTTGCCACTAATCTTTGGGTAGTTTTCAAGTATCTTCGGCCTTCTTTTCTTCCAAGCATCCTCTTCAATACTTAACAAATTATTATTTAGCTCTTTTGAAAAGAATCTTTCTCTTGGAATGTCCTATAATCACGTCCTTTTAAGCTTCTTTCCTTGCATTTTCTTGATTCTTGATCTTGTCATTGGACCTCCAATACCTTGACATGGATCTTTAACGTTGGGCTTGAAGTTGGTTGCACTCTGATTCACATCATTCCCTCTCTCCTCGAAAAGATTCGTCCTCGAATCCCCTGCATCATATAAAGATAAGTCAGAAACATTAAAAGTAGCACTTACATTACCATATTCACCAGGTAAATCAATCTTGTAAGCATTGTCATTGATGCGTTCCAACACTTGGAAGGGTCCATCTCCTCGAGGTTGCAATTTGTTCTTTCTTTTGTTGGCAAATCTTTATTTCCTTAAGTGAATCCAAACCCAATCTCCAGGTTCGAAAATAACTTTCACTTGATGCTTGTTTGCTTGTCTTGCATAATGTTCATTCTTTTTCTCAATGTTTTCCCTTACCCTTGCATGTAGTTCCCTAACAAATTCGGCTCTTTTCTTTCCATCAAAATTAACAAACTCGTTAGTTGGCAAAGGTAACATATCCATTGGAGTATAGGATTAAAACCATAAACAATTTCAAATGGTGAATAAGATGTAGTAGAATGAACAACCCTATTATATGCAAACTCAACATGTGGTAAACATTTTTCCCATTATTTTAAGTTCTTAGAAATAATGGCTCTCAACAAAGTAGAAAGTGTTCTATTTACTACCTCGGTTTGTCCATCCGTTTGAGGGTGTGCTACAGTTGAGAATAAAAGTTTAGTGCCTAACTTATTCCACAGAGTTCTCCAAAAGTGACTCAAAAACTTAACATCTCGATCACTTACAATAGTTTAGGTAAGCCATGTAACCGCACAATCTCTTTAAAGAATAAATCCGCAACATGTGTAGCATCATTAGTTTTTGAACATGCAATAAAATGTGCCATCTTACTAAACCTATCAACAACAACAAAAATACTATCCTTTCCACTTTGAGTTCTCGGCAAACCTATAACAAAATCCATAGAAATATCAATCCAAGGTTGAGTAGGTATTGGGAGAGGAGTATACATTCCATGTGGTTTGATTTTTGATTTAGCTTTTCTACACTCAATACATTTATCACAAATTAATTGCACATCATGTCTCATCTTAGGCCAATAAAAAATGCTCACATAAAACATCCAAGGTTTTGCTTACTCCAAAATGTCCCATCAATCCACCTCCATGAGTTTCTCTAACAAATAATTCTCTCAAAGAACACTTAGGAATACAAAGCTTATCTTTCTTAATAGATAACCATCATGCCTATAATATCACCATATGCAACTTTTTCACATAATTTCCAAATTTCACTAAAATCTGAATCTACTACATATAATTCTTTAATAAGTTCAAATCCAAGCATTTAGATTGTAAGGAGGTTACGAGTACATACCTTCTAGACAATGTATCGGCCACTACATTTTCCTTACCTTTTTTATATTTGATCACGTATGGAAATGTTTCAATGAATTCCATCCATTTTGCGTGCCTTTTGTGTAGTTTTCCTTGCGACTTCAAGTGCTTCAAACTCTCATGATCGAATGAATAATAAATTCTTTTGGCCACAAATAATGTTGCCATGTTTGAAGTGCGCGAACTAAGGCATACAATTCCTTGTCATATGTGGGGTAGTTCAAAGCTGCTCCATTAAGCTTCTCGCTAAAGTAAGCAATAGGCTTGGAATCCTGCATTAAAACACCACCAATACCTTTTCCCGACGCATCACATTCAATCTCAAAAGCTTTATCAAAATTAGGTAAACAAGTAATGGTGCATTAGTAAGTTACCTTTTAGGAGATTAAAAGCTTGTTCATGTATTTCAGTCCACTTAAATTCAACATTCTTCTTTACAAGATCATTTAAGGGAGCCGCAATGGTGCTAAAATCTTTAACAAACCTCCTGTAAAAGCTTGCTAATCCATGAAAACTTCTTACCTCGTTGGCATTCTTTGGTCTTGGCCATTCCTTAATTGCCTTAACTTTTTCTTCATCCACCGATACTCCACTTGAACTAACTACAAAACCAAGAAATACTACCGAATCCATGCAAAATGTGCACTTCTTTAAGTTAGCGTATAGTTGATTTTCTCGTAAAGCATTAAAAACTAAATTCAAGTGTTTAACATGTGCATCTTGAGTTTTACTATAAACTAAGATATCATCAAAGTACACAACAACAAACTTTCCAATAAAAGATCTCAACACATGATTCATCAATCTCATAAAAGTACTTGGTGCATTAGACAAACCAAATGGCATTACTAACCACTCATAAAGACCATATTTAGTTTTAAAGGCAGTTTTCCATTCATCTCCCTCTTCATGCGAATTTGATAATATCCATTCTTTAGATCAATTTTGAAAATAAGCATGCACCATGTAACTCATCAAGCATATCATCCAATCTAGGAATAGGGTGTCGATACTTTACCGTGATCTTGTTGATAGCTCGACAATCAACACACATTCGCCAAGTTCCATCTTTCTTTGGAACTAAGATAACGGGAACTGAGCATGGACTAAGGCTTTCCTTTACAAATCCTTCTCAACTAGTTCATCCACTTGCTTTTGAATTTCCTTAGTTTCTTCGGGATTAGCTCGATATGCCGGTCGATTAGGAATTGATGCTCCCGGCATGAAATCTATTTGATGTTCAATCCCTCTCAACGGAGGTAACCCTTTCGGTAATTCTTCAGGAAACACATCCTCAAATTCCTGCAAAAGAGAAGAAACAACACTCGAATAGATTGAGTTAGCTCATTAGTCGCAAGATAAACATCTTTGTACAACAATACAAGTACTTCTTGCCTCGCTATCATCACAATTTTAACCTCACTTTTTCTTGCCATTCCACTTATTCTCTCACTCTCCTCTTGTTTTCTCTCACTCTCGTTTTTTCTCTCTTTGCACTCTTTTTTCTCTCTTTCACTCTTCTTTCACTCACTCTATTCTCTTCTTTTCATGTTTTTGCTCACTCAATGACTTTTCTCTCTTTTTGATTCTTTGCAATCCTATCTTGATCCTCACTAGCCTCCCATGGTTTTAGTGGTTTGAGAATTATCTTCCGACCATTTGATCAAAGGAGTACTCATTCTTGAAACCATTGTGCTTGACGTTTCTATCAAATTGCCATGGTCTCCCCAAAAGGATAGGCGTAGCTTGCATGGGTACTACATCGCAAAGAACCTCATCTTTGTACTTACCAATTGCGATTCCAACCTTCACTTGCTTAGTTACTTTCACTTCTCCACAATCACTCAACCATTGTAGCTTGTATGGCTTAGGATGCTTAACGATTTCCAAGCTCAATTTTTCTACTAATAAAGTGCTAGCAACGTTAGTACAACTCCCACTATCAATTATCAAACTACATACCTTGTTATTCACGTGGCATCTAGTGTGAAATATATTTTCCCTTTGCACTTTATCTCCATCCTCATTGGCTTGAACGTTGAGTATACGTATAGTGATCAGCAATTCTCCTCTCACGGGTTCCTCTGTATCCACGTCGCTACAATCTTCTAATGGTGGCATTTCATCGTCACTTGAACTTACACTTGCTATATCACCATTATCCAAAATAATCATAGCTCTTTTATTCGGACAATTAGAAGCAATATGGCCAAAACCTTGACATCTAAAACATTTGATCTCTCGAGACTTAATAGGAGTGGAAGTCTCGGTTTTACCTTTTATGGGGGTGGTATTCGATGTCGTGGTTTTCCCTTTGAACTCCTCATTCGGTCTTGAATTAAGCTTATCACTCCTCCAATTAGATTTCCATGAAGAGTTTGGGGTTGATCCGATCTTAGAGTTCCTTGATTTCAATTGCCTCTCAACTTTGATGGACTTGTGCAACAATTGTTCTAAATCCACATAATGATGCAAATCCACAATGTCAGCGATTTCTCTATTTAAACCTCCAATGAATTGTGCCATTGTCGCTTCATCATCCTCGTCCACTCTAGCCCTTACCATGGCTACCTCCAACTCTTTGTAATATTCCTCTACACTTTTGATTCCTTGAGTTAAACCCTGTAGTTTCCTACACGCATCTCGATAATAGTGGTTAGGAATAAATCTTTTGCGCATTTGTACCTTCATATTATCCCATGTGCGTATGGGTTGTTCTCCATACCTTTTTCGTGTTTTCACTAATTGATCATACCATATGCTTGCATAATCCGTGAATTCCATCGACACTAATTTGATCTTTTTCTCCTCAGGTAGTTATGAACATTCAAAACATCTGTTCAACTTTTCTTTCCCATTCTATATAAAGTTCGGGATCACTTTTACCTTGAAAAGAGGGATGATCGTTTTGGATGTTGCTTAGATTTCCATCCTCACGGTTTGTTCTTGCATATCTCTCTCTTCTGTAATTGCCATCCTCGTAATCAGATTCCCCATAGTAATGCTCCATTGGTGGAATTTTGCCCCCTTTTGCACGGCTATTAGAAGCGACTTTATTCTTTCATACCTCATGTCTAAATCTTATTTGCTCTTGTATACCTTCATGTACATCTCCAGATCAAAAGTTAGCACGTCTTTCCTCACTACTCTAAATTTCAAGGAAGAAAAAATAAAAATAGTAGTGAACAAAAAAAAAAGGTAAGTAAACGGAACTCACTCACCTCCTCACGTGTTTACACTCGATTATATGTCTCTCCACTCGTGTTTCCCTCAAATATGGCTTTTATATGATAGTCTCACCCTCTTGCCTTTTACCACTCAATTTTCTCTTAAGCTCTTTATGTAAAAACCTAATCAAGAGAAAAAATTCAACCAAGCAAAAACAAGTAAGAAATGAAACTTTTCACAAAAGGAAACTTTTCAAGAAATGAAACTTTTCACAAAAGGAAACTTTTCAAGAAATGAAACTTTTCACAAAAGGAAACTTTTCAAGAAATGAAACTTTTCACAAAAGGAAACTTTTCAAGAAATGAAACTTTTCACAAAAGGAAACTTTTCAAGAAATGAAACTTTTCACAAAAGGAAACTTTTCAAGAAATGAAACTTTTCACAAAAGGAAACTTTTCAAGAAATGAAACTTTTCACAAAAGGAAACTTTTCAAGAAATGAAACTTTTCACAAAAGGAAACTTTTCAAGAAATGAAACTTTTCACAAAAGGAAACTTTTCAAGAAATGAAACTTTTCACAAAAGGAAACTTTTCAAGAAATGAAACTTTTCACAAAAGGAAACTTTTCAAGAAATGAAACTTTTCACAAAAGGAAACTTTTCAAGAAATGAAACTTTTCACAAAAGGAAACTTTTCAAGAAATGAAACTTTTCACAAAAGGAAACTTTTCAAGAAATGAAACTTTTCACAAAAGGAAACTTTTCAAGAAATGAAACTTTTCACAAAAGGAAACTTTTCAAGAAATGAAACTTTTCACAAAAGGAAACTTTTCAAGAAATGAAACTTTTCACAAAAGGAAACTTTTCAAGAAATGAAACTTTTCACAAAAGGAAACTTTTCAAGAAATGAAACTTTTCACAAAAGGAAACTTTTCAAGAAATGAAACTTTTCACAAAAGGAAACTTTTCAAGAAATGAAACTTTTCACAAAAGGAAACTTTTCAAGAAATGAAACTTTTCACAAAAGGAAACTTTTCAAGAAATGAAACTTTTCACAAAAGGAAACTTTTCAAGAAATGAAACTTTTCACAAAAGGAAACTTTTCAAGAAAGGAAACTTTTCAAGAAATGAAACTTTTCACAAAAGGAAACTTTTCAAGAAATGAAACTTTTCACAAAAGGAAACTTTTCAAGAAATGAAACTTTTCACAAAAGGAAACTTTTCAAGAAATGAAACTTTTCACAAAAGGAAACTTTTCAAGAAAGGAAACTTTTCAAGAAATGAAACTTTTCACAAAAGGAAACTTTTCAAGAAATGAAACTTTTCACAAAAGGAAACTTTTCAAGAAAGGAAACTTTTCAAGAAATGAAACTTTTCACAAAAGGAAACTTTTCAAGAAAGGAAACTTTTCAAGAAATGAAACTTTTCACAAAAGGAAACTTTTCAAGAAATGAAACTTTTCACAAAAGGAAACTTTTCAAGAAAGGAAACTTTTCAAGAAATGAAACTTTTCACAAAAGGAAACTTTTCAAGAAATGAAACTTTTCACAAAAGGAAACTTTTCAAGAAATGAAACTTTTCACAAAAGGAAACTTTTCAAGAAATGAAACTTTTCACAAAAGGAAACTTTTCAAGAAATGAAACTTTTCACAAAAGGAAACTTTTCAAGAAATGAAACTTTTCACAAAAGGAAACTTTTCAAGAAATGAAACTTTTCACAAAAGGAGACGTTTTCATAGAAAAGGAAACGTTTTCAACAACGAAATTTTTCAAGAAAGGAACTTTTACTAAAGGAACTTCAAGAAATGAAACTTTTCACAAAAGGGAAAACTTTCAAGAAAGGAAAACGGTTTAACGAAAGGAAACTTTTCAAGAAGATAAACTTTTCAACAAAGGAAACTTTTCAGAAAAGAAATTGAGACAATCAAAGAAAAGAATTGAATAATCCACCAAAAAGCAAATAATGATGCATATTAATGACGAAGAAGAAAATGATACTCGAGATATTGAGATTTTTTTTTGAAAGAAGAAAACTTAACAATAAAGAGAATCGTTGATTCAATGATTTATTTTTTTTGAATTTCCGAATTTTTTTTTTTTTTTTAATTTTCGGATTTTTTTTTTTTTCAAATTTCTTTTTTTTTTCTTTTGAATTTTCAAAGAAAGAAACTCTAGAAGAAGAAGAAGAAAAAAAAAACAATAAAGATAGAAACTTGAATCTAGGAGCCAAAGCTCTGATACCAAATGATGAGAACCACGGGTATATGAAACCCGAGACCCTTCAACAACGCGGAATTAGAACTCAGGAACGCCTGTGAAATCAAGTATAAGGAACTTGACCCCAATCGAACCTTGCCGACGGAACCAAAGTTATCAACAAGGAGCTTGACCCGTAACCGAACTTGTGGTTAGAACCAAAGCTATCAAGTTGATCTTTCAAGTTTTGACTTGAAGAATATCTAGTTCTTCACAAAGAACAAAAGAGAAAATTCTCACAAAGAGTAACTCAAAATCATGTATATTGCTTAATAATGTTGAAGCGCCTATGCCTTTAAATAGGCTACAAAATATCCTAAAAGTAATTAGAAAATATTACTAAAACGATAATTAGGAAACTTTCTAAAACAATACTTAAGAAAACTTTCTAAAACTATAATTAAGAAACTTTCTAAAACTATAATTAGGAAATAATTGCTTGCCAAATTTGTTTTGTTGTTGTGCTTCCATCTCTCTTGCCACTAATCTTTGGGTAGTTTTCAAGTATCTTCGGCCTTCTTTTCTTCCCAACTCTTGCCACTAATCTTTGGGTAGTTTTCAAGTATCTGCGGCCTTCTTTTCTTCCCAAGCATCCTCTTCAATACTTAACAAATTTATTAATTTCAGCTCTTTTTGAAAAGAATCTTTCTCTTGGATTTCTATAATCAATCCATTTAAGGCTTCTTGCATTTTCTTGATTCTTGATCTTGTCATTGGACCTCCAATACCTTGACATGGATCTTTAACTTTGGGCTTGAAGTTGGTTGCACTCTGATTCACATCAGACATAGTAATGGGTTTTATGAAGTATAAGAACGTACACTTCAATCAATTTGTTAGAAAAGACCTGAACGTATCAAGCCAATGAGGTTGACTGTTACGTGACTTGTTGTTAGAACCTAAGTTATCAATTTCACCTTCAAGGTTTTAACACGATGTGATGAGAACGACAGGTATTGAAGGCCCAATAAGTTTCATGGACGCAGAATTAAGATATGGTAATGGGTTTGATGAAGTATAAGAACCTACACTTCAATCGATTTGTTCGAAAAGAACTGGACGTATCAAGCAAATGAGGTTTACTGTTCCATGACTTGTGGTTCGAACGTAAGTTATCCATTTCACCATCAAAGTTTTAACTCGATGTGATGATAACGACGTGCATTGAAGGCCCAAGAAGCTTCATGGACGCGTAATTAAGACATAGTAATGGGTTTGATGAAGTATAAGAACTTACACTTCAATCAATTTGTTCGAAAAGAACTGAACGTATCAAGCAAATAAGGTTGACTGTTACATGTCTTGTGGTTAGAACCTAAGTTATTCATTTCACCTTCAATGTTTTAACTCGAAGTGATGAGAACGACGTGTATTGGAGGCCCAATAAGTTTCATGGACGCGTAATTAAGACATAGTAATGGGTTTGATAAAGTATAAGAACTTACACTTCAATCGATTTGTTCGCAAAGAACTGAACGTATCAAGCAAATGAGGTTGACTGTTCCATGACTTGTGGTTCGAACGTAAGTTATCCATTTCACCTTCAAAGTTTTAACTCGATGTGATGATAACGACGTGCATTGAAAGCCCAAGAAGCTTCATGGACGCGTAATTAAGACATAGTAATGGGTTTGATGAAGTATAAGAACTTACACTTCAATCAAGTTGTTCGAAAAGAACTGAACGTATCAAGCAAATAAGGGTGACTGTTACATGACTTGTGCTTAGAACCTAAGTTATCCATTTCACCTTCAAGGTTTTAACTCGAAGTGATGAAATCGACGTGTATTGAAGGTCCAATAAGTTTCATTGACGCTTAATTAAGACATAGTAATGGGTTTTATGAAGTATAAGAACGTGCACTTCTATCGATTTGTTCGAAAAGACCTGAACGTATCAAGCAAATAAGGTTGACTGTTACGTGAATTGTTGTTAGAACCTAAGTTATCCATTTCACCTTCAAGGTTTTAACTCGATGTGATGAGAACGACGTGTATTGAAGGCCTACTAAGCTTCATGGACGCGTAATTAAGACATAGTAATGGGTTTGATGAAGTATAAGAACCTACACTTCAATCGATTTGTTCGAAAAGACCTGAACGTATCAAGCAAATGAGGTTGACAGTTACATGACTTGTGGTTAGAACCTAAGTTATCTATTTCAGCATCAAGGTTTTAACTCGAAGTGATGAGAACGACGTGTAATAACGACGTGTATTGAAGGCCCAGTAAGCTTCATGGATGCGTAATTAAGACATAGTAATGGGTTTGATGAAGCATAAGAACTTACATTTCAATCGATTTGTTCGAAAAGAACTGAACATATCAAGCAAATGAGGTTGACTGTTACATGACTTGTGGTTAGAACCTAAGTTATCCATTTCACCTTCAAGGTTTTAAATCGATGTGATGATAACGACGTGTATTGAAGGCCTAGTAAGCTTCATGGATGCGTAATTAAGACATAGTAATGGGTTTGATGAAGCATACGAACTTACATTTCAATCGATTTGTTCGAAAAGAGCTGAACGTATCGAGCAAATGAGGTTGACTGTTCCATGACTTGTGGTTAGAACCTAAGTTATCCATTTCACCTTCAACGTTTTAACTCGAAGTGATTAGAACGACGTGTATTGAACCTAAGTTCTTGAGAAATTGTGGCTAGTTTTCTTTCCATTATAACATCTTCAACCCATTTCTAAAGCTTAAACCTTCTTCCAATTTAATTTTCTTCGATCATCTGTGTTCTTTAAATCCTACTCTCTTACTTGATTATGACGTTGGACATTATTGCTTGAGTTTGGGTTTTGCTTTGGTTCTTAAAGGACATTGTTAGGAATACTAGAGTGGTAAAAGGCAAGAGAGAGAGATCATAAAAAAAAAGCCAAAAGTAGAGTGAAACACATTATTCTGAGTGTAAACACGTGAGGGAGTGTGTGAGGCTTCATTTGTTTATATTATCGTAATTCTGATTATTTTTTTTTTCAAGTGTTTGTATTGCAAAATGTCAGGAAATCAATCAGAAGCATATGGGGTAAATGGAGGAAGAGAAGAGAATATTAGTCCAGAAAATCAGAGGCAGCATATCGATATACAAACAACTTTGAGAGCAATGCAACAACAATTCGCAAGTATGATGGAAGAAATGACAGGATGGAGAGAAACGATGGAAGAAGTTAGGAGAGAACGAATTGTTGGACCACGAAATGAACCTAGACGAGCAAGGGGAAATGGACATGAAAATGTGAGGGCGGCTGATATGGATGAGTACATGGATGATAGAGATTATGTTGGATACAATGATGAACTTGACTATGAGCAAGGATGCATTGAAAGGGATGTTGGTCAAAGAGGATGACGCAGACATCATCGAGGAGGTTATGCTGTTCGAAATTGGGAAAGAGTTTATAGAAACTTGGGAAGTATTAAAATGAAGATTCCATCATTTCAAGGTAAATCTGATCCAGAAGTTTATTTAGAGTGGGAAAAGAAAATGGAGTTAGTTTTTGATTGTCATCACTATTCTGAGGAGAAGAAGGTAAAGTTGGCAGTGACTGAATTTTGTGACTATGCAATATCTTGGTGGGATCAATTGGTGTCATCTCGGAGGAGGAATGGGGAAAGACCTGTGGAGACTTGGAATGAGTTAAAAAGTCTAATGAGAAAACGGTTTGTTCCTGATCATTATTATAGAGACCTACATCGCAAGTTCCAAGGGCTGTTTCAAGGGTCTAGAACAGTCGAAGATTATCACAAAGAGATGGAGACTATTATGACCAGATTAGATATTGAGGAAGACAGAGAGGTTACCATGGCATGATTTCAAAATGGATTACACAAGGATATAGCACACGTAGTGGAGTTGCATCATTTGTGGAGTTGGAAGATTTAGTACACAAGGCTATCTTGGTATATAAGAATGTCATCAATAAATACGATCACAAACTTGTCCAAATATTCACGGAACACTCGATTCATCAAATCCATGAAAGCTGCAGGTGCATTCGTTAGTCCAAACGACATTACAAGAAATTTGTAATGTCTATATCGGGTTCTGAATGCTGTCTTCGGTATATCTCCCTCCTTAACCTTCAATTGGTAATAGCCCGAACGTAAGTCAATTTTTGAAAACACTTTGGCCCCTTGTAACTGGTCAAATAAATCATCAATTCGGGGTAAAGGATGCTTATTCTTGATTGTCAGTTTGTTCAACTCCCTGTAATCAATATACATCTGAAGGGATCCGTCCTTCTTCTTACCGAACAAAATAGGTTCACCCCAGGGAGAATAGCTAGGGCGAATAAATCCTTTGTCTACTAACTCTTGCAATTGAGTCTTTAGTTCCTTTACATCAACTGGTGTCATACGGTAGGGGTTCTTGAGCGCACAGATTCTCGAGCTTCGTCCAAGAGAGTCGTTCACCTAAGCAATTCAAAGCGTTTATCGTTAAAACGAATTTAAACTTCTAAACGTCAAAATTCAACGAAACCTTAACTAAGGAATTCCTTAAAACTTCTAACTCATCAAATCGAGATACTTAAACGACTAATTCATGCTCGATGGTTCGAAATTACAATTTACGAACTTTTCCGAAAATTCCTAATTTTTAACCTTTTCACGATTTGATTTAACTTTGTCCAATAACGTCAAATACGTTCGATATATACTTAATCATGGCTAACCTATTAATTACGAACCCTAATTCGCGTTTTTAACGAAAATAAATCGAAACCCTAAACGGAAACCTAACGCTAAACCGGTCCGAAAACTGAAAACCAAAGCTCTAGAATTATAGATTCGTACCTAGGATAGCGATTGGAGGAAGAATCACGAAGAACGGAGGAGAAACGGAAGAGAACGGAGGTCGAAATCGTCGAATACCGTCGACGACAGGGAGGAGGCCGAGAGAGAGTTTGGTCTCTGGAAATCGCAGAAGAGAAATGAAAGAAAGAAATGGTGTTTTGATTTATTTATAATATAGATTTGAAAAATTACTAAAATGTCCTTCTTTGATTTATATATAAGTTTTGTCATTCAGTTTGTTAATCGTCTAGCTATTCAGTTTCACCAAATCTCCTTATTCCGCCAATACGTCCAATTTATTATTTGGGATTTAATAAAACTGTCTGTTCGCAAATCAGACCTCGTTTACTATTTTTACTAAAACGTCCTTTACATTACGATAAACGTATTTACTCGGAATATAACGTTTAATCTCCGAAAATTCCCAGAATCTCCTTAAAATTCTTATTATTTGTTATGATCATAATGACGCTTTCCGTTTGAGAAACTAATTTGATTTGACATATTTATGAAAAATGCCATTATATGATAAAACACTAATATAATATATTAATTCCAAAAATCCGTACAAGCCGGATATTACATGTCTGCTCTGGTATGATCCTTGTCATAGTTTGATGAGTTAAAAGCTCTCATGTTCATGCATCATGAATGTTTCTCAAGCATAAGAAAATGTTTTAACGCATGTTTTCCATGAACAAGATATGTATGTATATATGTATATGTATAATATTTATGCAACGTGGATTAAGTGAGGGTTGGGGGCGGTTTGGCGTATGTCACAGTCCGAAGAAGGACATATAAATACGACCCGCAGTAGGGAACAAGATCAAACTCACTGTCGAACCCCCTTTACCGGCACAAATCCTCTCTTGATCTACACAACCTAAACAATGAATATGATCAATGATTATAAACAATGAATATGATCAATGATTATGAATAATGAATATGATCAATGATTATGAATGATGAAAGTGTTATTTTGTCGTCTAGCGATCGGCAGATGTAGTGTTTAAGCCATCGGATGATGAAAGTGTTATTTTGTCGTCTAGCGATCGGCAGATGTAGTGTTTAAGCCATCGGATGATGAAAGTGTTATTTTGTCGTCTAGCGATCGGCAGATGTAGTGTTTAAGCCATCGGATGATGAAAGTGTTATTTTGTCGTCTAGCGATCGGCAGATGTAGTGTTTAAGCCATCGGATGATGAAAGTGTTATTTTGTCGTCTAGCGATCGGCAGATGTAGTGTTTAAGCCATCGGATGATGAAAGTGTTATTTTGTCGTCTAGCGATCGGCAGATGTAGTGTTTAAGCCATCGGATGATGAAAGTGTTATTTTGTCGTCTAGCGATCGGCAGATGTAGTGTTTAAGCCATCGGATGATGAAAGTGTTATTTTGTCGTCTAGCGATCGGCAGATGTAGTGTTTAAGCCATCGGATGATGAAAGTGTTATTTTGTCGTCTAGCGATCGGCAGATGTAGTGTTTAAGCCATCGGATGATGAAAGTGTTATTTTGTCGTCTAGCGATCGGCAGATGTAGTGTTTAAGCCATCGGATGATGAAAGTGTTATTTTGTCGTCTAGCGATCGGCAGATGTAGTGTTTAAGCCATCGGATGATGAAAGTGTTATTTTGTCGTCTAGCGATCGGCAGATGTAGTGTTTAAGCCATCGGATGATGAAAGTGTTATTTTGTCGTCTAGCGATCGGCAGATGTAGTGTTTAAGCCATCGGATGATGAAAGTGTTATTTTGTCGTCTAGCGATCGGCAGATGTAGTGTTTAAGCCATCGGATGATGAAAGTGTTATTTTGTCGTCTAGCGATCGGCAGATGTAGTGTTTAAGCCATCGGATGATGAAAGTGTTATTTTGTCGTCTAGCGATCGGCAGATGTAGTGTTTAAGCCATCGGATGATGAAAGTGTTATTTTGTCGTCTAGCGATCGGCAGATGTAGTGTTTAAGCCATCGGATGATGAAAGTGTTATTTTGTCGTCTAGCGATCGGCAGATGTAGTGTTTAAGCCATCGGATGATGAAAGTGTTATTTTGTCGTCTAGCGATCGGCAGATGTAGTGTTTAAGCCATCGGATGATGAAAGTGTTATTTTGTCGTCTAGCGATCGGCAGATGTAGTGTTTAAGCCATCGGATGATGAAAGTGTTATTTTGTCGTCTAGCGATCGGCAGATGTAGTGTTTAAGCCATCGGATGATGAAAGTGTTATTTTGTCGTCTAGCGATCGGCAGATGTAGTGTTTAAGCCATCGGATGATGAAAGTGTTATTTTGTCGTCTAGCGATCGGCAGATGTAGTGTTTAAGCCATCGGATGATGAAAGTGTTATTTTGTCGTCTAGCGATCGGCAGATGTAGTGTTTAAGCCATCGGATGATGAAAGTGTTATTTTGTCGTCTAGCGATCGGCAGATGTAGTGTTTAAGCCATCGGATGATGAAAGTGTTATTTTGTCGTCTAGCGATCGGCAGATGTAGTGTTTAAGCCATCGGATGATGAAAGTGTTATTTTGTCGTCTAGCGATCGGCAGATGTAGTGTTTAAGCCATCGGATGATGAAAGTGTTATTTTGTCGTCTAGCGATCGGCAGATGTAGTGTTTAAGCCATCGGATGATGAAAGTGTTATTTTGTCGTCTAGCGATCGGCAGATGTAGTGTTTAAGCCATCGGATGATGAAAGTGTTATTTTGTCGTCTAGCGATCGGCAGATGTAGTGTTTAAGCCATCGGATGATGAAAGTGTTATTTTGTCGTCTAGCGATCGGCAGATGTAGTGTTTAAGCCATCGGATGATGAAAGTGTTATTTTGTCGTCTAGCGATCGGCAGATGTAGTGTTTAAGCCATCGGATGATGAAAGTGTTATTTTGTCGTCTAGCGATCGGCAGATGTAGTGTTTAAGCCATCGGATGATGAAAGTGTTATTTTGTCGTCTAGCGATCGGCAGATGTAGTGTTTAAGCCATCGGATGATGAAAGTGTTATTTTGTCGTCTAGCGATCGGCAGATGTAGTGTTTAAGCCATCGGATGATGAAAGTGTTATTTTGTCGTCTAGCGATCGGCAGATGTAGTGTTTAAGCCATCGGATGATGAAAGTGTTATTTTGTCGTCTAGCGATCGGCAGATGTAGTGTTTAAGCCATCGGATGATGAAAGTGTTATTTTGTCGTCTAGCGATCGGCAGATGTAGTGTTTAAGCCATCGGATGATGAAAGTGTTATTTTGTCGTCTAGCGATCGGCAGATGTAGTGTTTAAGCCATCGGATGATGAAAGTGTTATTTTGTCGTCTAGCGATCGGCAGATGTAGTGTTTAAGCCATCGGATGATGAAAGTGTTATTTTGTCGTCTAGCGATCGGCAGGTGTAGTGTTTAAGCCATCAGATGATGAAAGTGTTATTTTGTCGTCTAGCGATCGGCAGATGTAGTGTTTAAGGCCATCGATGATGAAAGTGTTAGTTGGTCGTCTAGCGATCGGGCCAGCTATGTAGTGTGGAAGGCCATCCGATGATGAAAGTGTTGATTTTGGTCATCTAGCGATCGGCAGATGTAGAGTGTTTAAAGCCATCGGATGATGAAAGTGGTTATTTTGGGTCGTCTAGCGATCGGCAGGTTGGTAGTGTTTAAGCCATCAATGATGCAAAGTGTTATTTTGTCGTCTAGCGATCGGCCAGATTGTAATGTGTAAGCATCGGATGATGAAAGTGTTATTTTGTAATCTAGCGATCGGCAGATGTAGTGTTTAAGCCATCGGATGATGAAAGTGCTATTTTGTCGTCTAGCTATTGGCAGATGTAGAGTGTTTAGCCATCGGTGATGTAAGTGATAATTTGTCGTTTAGTGATCGGATGATATAGAGCTTGTAAGCTATCGGAAGATGCCTTAGATGAACACGTGAATTTCACACGTCTATCGGTAGATATTTAATTGGTCACACGAGATGCACGTGATCGTCGGTCGATGCGAGTATTCGTATCTGCCGATAGGTGTTTAAATGAGTCATGTGGGGTGCTCGTGCCATCTGGAAGATGCAATGTCTATCGGTTGATGCATGCAGACCCATGCAACTTGTACGTCGATTGGAAGCATGTACGAGGGACTAATTTTCCATCCGTTAAGTTGAAGTCTTTAAGCCTGTTAGGTATACTAATAAAAAAAAAACAGAGAAGGAGAAAAGAGTTCAAATATGAATTAAAGTTTTATGTAAAGTCAAGGATTTCGTGGCGATCCTCCCCGGGTCGTTACAAATGTCAAGGCTTATTTATTACAATTTGAGTGAAACTAGGTTGGGTGGCAAGTTTATAATTAAGGTGGATTTTAATTGGTATAAATAGGTTATGGAATTCTTAAACCTCACTGTAGCCGACATTTCTCTCTCGGCGATTCCCTTCCTTCCAGAGCTCCCTCTCTGCCAGCCATTTCTTCGCCGGCGACCAGTTCCTCAGCCTCCATTTTGACAATCCACGCTCTAGGTAAGATTTAGACAATGTAGTTACTTAGAACTCTGTTTTCAGCTAGAACTTGAGGTTTCAGATTCTTCACTAACAGAGTAATGGTAGTGACAATCATGATATGTGTTTAGTAATTGACATTTCCGATTCGATTCTGGACATTAAGATAACAGACCGTGTTTAGTTGTTAGACTTAATCCGGTTATTTAGGTTCTGGAAGTTTAATATGTACACACTAGGCGCTCGACTAGGAAGATTTAGAAATATTTAGATACTAGGATGACTTTTAGTTAGGATTTTGATTTAACACTGTAATGTGAAATGTTTCTAGGTGAAGAAGTTTGAAGAGAAGTGCTCAAGTTGCTAAGGAAACCAGGTAAGTGAGTGAGTAAGATTTCCGACCATTAAGGCCCTACATCGCAAGGGTATTAGGTAGAAGTTGTCTATGATGTTTAAAGGTTATCTGTGCTATTGTCTGTTTGGGTAAGATACTCAAGTTGATGTTATGATCCTTTGATGAATGAATGGTTGTTCAGTAGTCTGATGAACTAAGATTTACTCATGCTCATGCATCATGAATATTTCTCAAGCATATGAAGATGTTTTAAGTGCATGATTTCTCCCATGAACAAGATATGAACATGAAACTTATGCAACAAGGATTAAGAGATGGTTAGGGGCGGTTTGGCGTATGTCACTGTCCAAAAGAATGACCATGAATACGACCCGCAAAGGACTATGTACACTCTCACTGTCAACTCCCTTTTCAGCACAAATCCTCCCTTAATCCATATGATGAAAACGATGAATATGAACAAGAACAAGAACACGAAAAGACCATGAACATGTGTTTCTTTAATTTGTGCATACATGCATACATGATAGCATTGCACTCCTTACTAAGCATTAGGCTTATAGTTTAAACCTTATGATGTAGGTGAAGGACTACCAGGTGAGGATTTCAAGTCTAATGAGGACGTTTAAGGCTGGTTGCTGGAAGGTGCTCAGTGTGACAGATTGGTGGCTGGAAAGGCGATTTAAACTTATGGTTACTACTTTTATCATATTAGAAAGAACCTACACTTCAATCGAATCGTTACAAAGGAACTGAACGTATCAAGCAAATTATGTTGACTATTACATGACTTGTGGTTAGAACCTAAGTTATCCATTTCACCTTCAAGGTTTTAACTTGAAGTGATGAGAACGACGTGTATTGAAGGCCCAATAAGCTTCATGGACGCGTAATTAAGACATATTAATTCGTTTGATGAATTATAAAAACCTACGCTTCAATCGATTTGTTCCAAAAGAACTGAACGTATCAAGCAAACGGGGTTGACTCTTACACGACTTGTGGTTAGAACCTAAATTATCAGTTTCTCCTTCAAGGTTTTAACTTGAAGTGATGAGAACGACGTTTATTGAAGGCCGAATAAGCATCATGGACACGTAATTAAGACATAGGAATGCGTTTGATAAAGTATAAGAACCTACACTTCAATCGATTCGTTCTAAAAGAACTGAACGTATCAAGCAAATTAGGTTGGCTGTCACATGACTTGTGGTTAGAACCTAAGTTATCCATTTCACCTTCAAGGTTTTAACTTGAAGTGATGAGAATGACGTGTATTGAAGTCCAAATAAGTTTCATGGACGTGTTATTAAGTCATAGTAATACGTTTGATGAAGTATAACAACCTACACTTCAATCGATTTGTTCAAAAAGAACAGAACGTATCAAGCAAATGAGGTTGACTGTTACATGACTTCTGGTTAGAACCAAAGTTATCCATTTCACCTTCAAGGTTTTAACTTGAAGTGATGAGAACGACGTGTATTGAAGGGCCAATAAGCTTCATGGATGCGTAATTAAGACATAGTAATGCGTTTGATGAATTATAAGAACATTCACTTTAATCGATTTGTTCCAAATGAATTGAACGTATAAAGCAAATGAGATTGACTGTTATTTGACTTGTGGTTAGAACCTAGAACCTAAGATAACCGGATTCAACTTAGCAACTAAACACAGTCGGTTATCCTATTGTCCAGAATCGAATCGAAAATGTCATTACTAATGTGATGACCCGAATATGCACGTATGGGTACGATGGCTGCATAAACCGAAACCCGTATGGCGGTACGTCTGCGTGAGCGAACCGGAAGGTGACAGGTCATAAAAGGATCGTCACAATCCCACATCGCTTGGGAAAGTATGTGGAAATGAAACATATGTAAAGAGACCCCCCAACATAGTAAGAGGCGTTTTGGAGCACGATTGACAACGGATCCCATAAGAACTCTGATATGTCCCACATCGGAAATGGAGTGTCTCCTGGCACAGGATATAAGGGCAGGGTCAAACCTCCCCCCTTAAGTGCGCTTTTGGGTGGAGTTAGGGTTCTGTGCCTTATCATTTGGTATCAGAGCCACCATCTCTGTTCCCCGGTGTCGCTTGAGGTTCGACAGATTGCCGACCGAGGCGGTCGGGTCTCAAGGGGGTGGGGATGATACGTCCCACATCGGAAATGGAGTGTCTCCTGGTACAGGATATAAGGGCAGGGTCAAACCTCCCCCCTTAAGTGCGCTTTTGGGTGGAGTTAGGGTTCTATGCCTTATCATTTGGTATCAGAGCCACCATCTCTGTTCCCCGGTGTCGCTTGAGGTTCGACAGATTGCCGACCGAGGCGGTCGGGTCTCAAGGGGTGGGGATGATATGTCCCACATCGGAAATGAAGTGTCTCCTGGCACAGGATATAAGGGCAGGGTCAAACCCTAACACAAAATCCATAGAAACATCAATCCAAGGATGACAAGGAACAGGTAAAGCCTGGTACAATCCATGAGGTTTTACTCTAGATTTTGCTTTTCTACAAGTTATGCATCTATTGCAAATTCTCTCTACATCCCTCTTCATATGTGGCCAAAAGAAATGTTCTTTCAAAATTTCTAAGGTTTTAAGAATTCCAAAATGTCCCATAAGACCCCCCCCATGTGACTCTCGAACAAGCAATTCACGCAAAGAACATTGTGGAATGCAAAGTCTATTTTCTCGAAACAAATATCCTTCTTGTTTGTAAAACTTTTCAAAAGGTTTTGTTTCTGTGGCTTCAAACCAAGTTGAAAAATCAGGATCTTTTGGATATAATTCTTTGATGTGCTCAAAACCCAAAAATTTAGTGGAAAGAGTAGAAAGAAGAACATACCTTCGAGATAAAGCATCAGCTACAATATTGTCTTTACCTTGTTTGTATTGGATGGTATATGGAAACATTTCAATAAATTCAATCCAGCGAGCATGTCGTCGATTCAACTTACCTTGACCTTTTAAGTGCTTCAATGATTCATGGTCGGTATGAATGACAAATTCCTTAGACCACAAGTAATGTTGCCAAGTTTCCAGAGCTCTCACCAATGCATAAAGTTCTTTGTCATAGGTGGAGTAATTCAAAGCAGCTCCATTAAGTTTCTCACTGAAATAGGCAATGGGTCTCTTGTCTTGCATGAGTACGGCACCTATACCAATACCAGAAGCATCACATTCGATTTCAAAGGTTTTGGAAAAATCTGGTAAGAGAAGTAAAGGAGAAGTACTTAACTTTTCTTTTAAAGTGTTGAAAGCCTTCTCTTGTGAATCACCCCATTTGAACCCAATACTTTTCTTGATAATTTCCGTCAATGGAGCAGCAATGGTGCTAAAGTTTGGAACAAACCTTCGATAGAATCCAGCCAAACCATGGAAACTTCTAACTTCAGTGATGTTAGTGGGCGTAGGCCAATCTTTGATAGCCTTAACTTTCTCTTCATCTACTTCCACACCTTTGGAACTTACAACAAAACCAAGAAACTCAACCTTGTCTTTGCAAAAGCTGCACTTTTTAAAGTTAGCAAACAACTTTTCATGTTTCAAAACATTAAGTACACATCTCAGGTGTTCAATATGTTCATTCAAGTGTTTGCTGTAAACTAGAATATCATCAAAATAAATAACAACAAACTTTCCAATGTAAGCACGTAAAACATGATTCATTAAACGCATAAAAGTACTTGGTGCGTTAGTCAACCCGAAAGGCATTACTAGCCACTCATACAAACCATGTTTTGTTTTGAAAGCAGTTTTCCATTCATCACCTTCTTGCATACGAATTTGATGATAACCACTTTTTAAATCAATCTTTGAAAAGATAATGGAACCATGCAATTCATCTAACATGTCATCTAATCGAGGTATGGGATGTCGATACTTTACCGTGATTTTATTGATTGCTCGGCAATCGACGCACATTCTCCAAGTTCCATCTTTCTTGGGAACCAACAAGACAGGAACCGCACATGGACTCATGCTTTCTCGAACATGTCCTTTGGCTAGCAGCTCTTCAACTTGCCTTTGAAGTTCCTTTGTTTCTTCTGGATTACTTCGATAGGCGGGTCGATTAGGAATGGTAGCTCCTGGAATGAAGTCAATTCGATGCTCAATACCTCTTATTGGCGGCAATCCTGGTGGCGTTTCCTCAGGAAAGACATCTTCAAATTCCTGCAAAAGAGCAACTGCTACAGTAGGCAAAGAATTATCAGGATTAGTTGTTAAGAAATATGCCTCTTTGTACAAGATCAACATCATTGTTTTTTTTTATTTGAAAGCACTCTTAATCTCTCTCTCTTTTGCAAGGAAATTCACTGCCTTTTTTTCTTTTTCAAGTGGCACCTGACTCTTTTCCCTCTTCTTTTCACATTTTCTCTCTTCTCTCTCACTTTTTTTTGAACTCTCATGCTCACTCTCACATTGTTTTGTATTAGCTGTGACAGATTTTTTAATTTGCCATTGCTCTTCGAACACTTGATGAGGTGGTAGTGGAGCTAGAGTAATACTTCGTCCATCCTTAGTAAAGCTATACCGATTCTTGTATCCATCATGGGTGGTGTGTCTATCAAATTGCCATGGTCTTCCAAGCAATATATGGCTTGCTTGCATAGGAACAACATCACAAAGAACTTCATCTGAATATTTGCCAATTGAAAATGAGACAAGAACCTGTTTTGTTACCTTCATTTCTCCACTTTCATTGAGCCATTGGAGACGATATGGTCGAGGGTGTTTTAGAGTCTTTAATCCAAGCTTGTCCACCATCATCTTACTTGCAACATTCACACAACTTCCTCCATCTATGATTAAACCACAAACCTTTTCTTTAACATGGCAGCGCGTATAGAAAATGTTTTCACGTTGTTGACGGTCATCATCTTCTATAGTTTGAACATGGAGGGTTCGAAGAACTACTAAGGCTTGGCCAACAACTGCATGTTCGGTATCACTAGCTTCTTCAAGTGGTGGCATAACTTCATTGTCACTTTCTTCTTCAGAAACAATATCCCCATTATTTAACAAAATCATAGTTCTTTTATTTGGGTATTGTGAAGAAATATGACCAATTCCATGACATTTAAAACACTTTATATCTCGATTTCTCTGGGTTGGGGTATAACTCGTACCTTTTTCAACCTGCTTGGCCATCACTTTTTCATCTTTTGGCTTGGAAATCGACTGCTCTTCTTGCCTTAGAGTAGAGTTCCATTTTGACTTCCCACTCAAAGAAGTAAAAGTTTCTTGCTTGGAGGTTGATCTTCCTCCTCTTTTGAGCTGCCTTTCAACCTTCATGGCCATGTGGACAACCTCTTCAAGTTCCACGTAGTGCTGCAATTCTACAATATTTGCAATTTCACGATTGAGACCACAAATGAACCGAGCCATGGTTGCTTCTCGATCTTCCTCAACATTGGCACGAATCATGGATATTTCCATCTCTTTATGGTACTCCTCAACAGATTTTGAACCCTGTTTAAGGCTTTGCAATTTTAAGTGTAAATCTCTATAATAATGTGAAGGAACAAACCTTCGTCTCATGGCAGCTTTCATGTCTTCCCAATTGTCGATTGGAATTTCTCTATTTCTTCGTTTGGTTAGGAGCACTTGGTCCCACCAAGCAATTGCGTAATCAGTGAAAGAAACAGCTGCAAGTTTAACTTTTTTTTCCTCCGAATAGTTATGGCAATCAAAAACAAGTTCAACCTTTCGTTCCCATTCAATGTAAACGTCCGGGTCATTTTTACCTTGAAATGATGGGATAGAGAGTTTAATTGCACCTGTGTTGTTGTCGGTAAAATTTCTTTCTCGGTATTGACGTCTTTGTCTTGGCCTATGATCTCTTTCTCTTCTTATGGAGGCTACTTCATCAAAATCCTCATACTCTTCATCATAATTGCCTATGGGATTAACTGCAGTAACGAAGGGTCGTCTAGTTGGCTGTCTTTCTTGGGGCATGGTACCTTGTTGAATTTGATTAATGCGTTCATCACTACGATCCAATCGATCTCGAATCTCTTCAAATTGGACGTTCATCCTTTGGAATTGTTGCTGCATGGCTTGGATGACCAAATTGGTATCCATTGGCGTTGCTTCACCTTCTCTTTGAGACATGCTGTAAAATCTGTGTAAAAGTGTAAAGAAAAGGACCTCACCTCTCCCTCACGTGTATACACTCAAATATAGTTCTCGAGCACTCGTGTTTACTCACATGAATTTCGACTTTTACCCTTTAATAAGCTCTCCAACTCTTGCCTTTTTCCACTCACTTTCCTCCTCAAAGTTCTTGAGAAAACTAAGCAAGGTAAATATCAAAGCAAAACAAATGAAAACCAACACACTTAAAATATAGATTTCTTAGTGAAGATGAAAAGCAATGGGATGCAAAATAAAGAAGGAATGGAAGAAATAGGGTCACAATAAGATTGATACCACGGATTTTGAAACAAAAAAAATATATGATAACAGAATAAAGCAATTTCTTTTTCCTCTTTTCTTTTCTTTTTTTTTTTTGATAAACTATCAATGGGAGCAAGAACAAAGATATGGAATTATGGATCAACAACAAAGAGGAAATTGAAATAAAAAGAAAGTAAGCACTAGACGATAAACAAAACCTCAATTGGATGTCTAGTCTCTGATACCAAATGATGCAAACCTCAACAAACTTGTTGTGAGACCCAACGTCAATAGATGGAATCAACTTCAGGATCGCCCAATAGTAGTTTCAAAGTTTAGGACTAATGACCCCGTGGTTATATGACAACCAGAAACCAATAGTATCAAGAAAGGAATATTGACCCCGTTGCTATGGAAGAGCAAGAAACCAATATTATAAGGGTTGGAAATCAAGTGGTTGCACTTGAAATTTCCGCAAGTTCTACAGAAGAACAGTTCGGAGGAAATTCTCACAAGATAATTCTCATTCTAGTGTGTCTTACAATGAAGAACTCCCAAGTATTTATAGGCTTACAAGAATAGTCTAGAATAGGCATTAAATAGCCTTGAAAACATGAGAAAGAACTTTGCTTCTAATATGGTCTAGGTTCAGCCTTCTTGGAAACCATCAAAACACCTTTTGGCCTTCTCTATGCCAATATTAAATGCCTAGTGGATGTCACTTCAAAATTACTCATTCTAGAGCCTTCTTTGCTTAATTTGGGCCTAATCAAACTCCATTTGTATTTGTAACACATTAATAACTTTAAGGCCCATTTCTTCAAGTGGTCTTGGTTCTTGAAATAAGTTATTTTGGACTTCTTCTTGAAGCTTCTTGGCCCGAGCTCTAGTGATAGGTCCATTTGGTGTTTTCAACTCCATTAAATATTCTTCTTGGCCCAACTCTTCTTCAATGCCATGCTTGCCCACATCAAACTCTGAAGTTAAAAGTGCTTCGGCGAGAGCAATTCTAGGTTGGGTAACTTTCCGGGAAGTGACTTTTCGGGAAGTTCTCACCAAACAAAGCCGTGAGAGGAGGATATTGGGCTACGGCCCAATCCCCAAAGCGTACAATATCTTGATGGGAAAAGGGGTCGTTACAAATGGTATCAGAGCCTGTACCCAACCGAAAATGTGGCCAACGAGGATGATGGGCCCCCGAGCGTGGGTGATTGTGATGACCCGAATATGCACGTATGGCTACGATGGCTGCACGAACCGGAACCCGGATGGCGGTACGTCTGCACGGGCGAAACGGAAGGTGACAGGTGAAAAAAAGGGGGTCATCACAATCCCACATCGCTTAGGGAAGTATGTGGAAATGAAACATATGTAAAGAGACCCTCCCAACATAATATGACGCGTTTTGGAGCACGATTGGCAATGGATCTCATAAGAACTCCGAAGTTAAAAGTGCTTCGGCGAGAGCAATTCCAGGTTGGATGACTTTCCGGGAAGTTCTCGCCAAACAAAGCCGTGAGGGGAGGATATTGGGCTACAGCCCAATCCCCAGAGCGGATAATATCTTGTTGGAAAAAGGGGTCGTTACAACTTAACCCAGATTATAAATGCTACTCCAGTAACTCTGCCATTGAAGAATCCGACACCTCAAATCTTAGGTGAAACAGAGCTCTAAGTAACTATCCAATAACTACATTGTCTAAGTCTTAACTAGATGGTCGAAGTGAATACTGAAGAATCGGCCACCGATGAAGGAGTCGTTGGCAGGGAGAGGGAGAGCTCAGGAGAACGAGAAATCGCCGAGAGGGAATGTTTGCTGCAGTGGGGTTTTAGTGAGGTTTAAGGATTTTCATTTTCTATATATACTAAATGAAACCCTCCTTAATTAAAATTTTGAAACCACACAATCAGAAATCAAACAAGCTTGGCATTTAAATTTAAATCAAAAGACCAATAAAAGACGTGACAGTTAAATCAGTTAAGAAAATCACCTGACCGAAATTGTCGGGTGTTACAAGAACATAAGTTATCCATTTCACCTTCAAAGTTTTAACTTGAAGTGATTAAAACGACGTGTATTGAAGTACCAATATGCTTCATGGACGCATAATTAAGACATAGTAATAAGTTTGAGCAGTTACCAATATGCTTCATGGACGCATAATTAAGACATAGTAATAAGTTTGATGAAGTATAAGAATATTAACTTCAATCGATTTGTTCCAAAACAACTGAACGTATCAAGCAAATGAGGTTGAATGTTACGTGACTTGCGGATAGAACCGAAGTTGTCCATTTCACCTTAAAGGTTTTAACTTGAAGTGATAAGAACAACGTGTATTGAAAGCCCAATAAACTTCATAGACGCGTAATTAAGACATAGTAATGTGTTTGATGAAGTATAAGAACCTACATTTCAATCGATTTGTTCAAAAAGAAATGAACGTATCAAGCAAATGAGGTTGACTGTTACATGACTTGTGGTTAGAACCTAAGTTATCCATTTCACCTTAATGGTTTTGACTTAAAGTGATGAGAACGACGTGTATTGAAGGCCCAATAAGCTTCATGAACGCATAATTAAGACATAGTAATGCGTTTGATGAATTATAAGAACCTTCACTTCAATCGATGTTTTCCAAAAGAACTGAATGTATCAAGCAAATAAAGTTGACTGTTACATGACTAATGGTTAGAACCTAAATTATCCATTTCACCTTCAAGGTTTTATTTTGAAATGATGAGAACGACATGTATTGAAGGCCCAATAAGTTTCATGGACGTGTAATTAAGACATAGTAATGAGTTTGATAAAGTATAAGAACCTACACATCAATTGATTTGTTCCAAAAGAACATAAGGTATCAAGCAATTGAGGTTGACTGTTACATGACTTGTGGTTAGAACCTAAGTCATCCATTACACCTTCAAGGGTTTAACTTGAAGTGATGAGAACGACGTGTATTGAAGGAACAGTAAGCTTCATGGACGCGTAATTAAGACAGAGTAATGCATTTGATAAAGTATAAGAACCTACTCTTCAATCGATTTGTTCCAAAAGAACTGAACGTATCAACCAAATGAGGTTGACTGTGACATGACTTGTGGTTGGAACCTAAGCTATCCATTTCACCTTCAAGGTTTTAACTTGTAGTGATTAGAACGACGTGTATTAAAAGCCCAATATGCTTCATGGACGCGTAATTAAGACATAGTAATGCGTTTGATGAAGTATAAGAATATTCACTTCATTTAATTTGTTCCAAAAGAACTGAATGTATCAAGCAAATGAGGTTGACTGTTACATGACTTGTGGTTAGAACCTAATCTATCCATTGCAGCTTCAAGGTCTTAACTTGAAGTGATGAGAACGTTTTGTATTGAAGGCCCAATAAGCTTCATGGACGCGTTATTAAGACATAGTAATGTGTTTGATGAAATACAAGAACCTACACTTCAATCGATTTGTTCCAAAAGAACTGAACGTGTAACGACCATTAATTTTCCCTGTTCACATCGACCGTTCACTTCCACCAAGCTACATCCACCGCTCACTTATGCTAAGCCACATCCACCGCTCACTTCTGCTAAGCCACATCCACCGCTCAACAATAACCGAACACATCTGCCGGCTGACTTTGATAAAACACTTATACAAATTTCTACCGATCACAAAACGTCAGAATCTATTTCTTACATCTACCGCTCAGCAGTAACTTAAACACATCTACCAATTGACTTTAACCAGACAACATCCACCGCTGATCACAACATCCACCGGTGAACAGTAACACTCAACATCCACCAGTGACGTCAGTCGGATGACTTATTCACCCAGCATCCACCGATCGATAACACTCACATCCACCGGTGAACAGTAACACTCAACATCCACTGGTGACATCAGCTGGATGACTTATTCACCCAGCATCCACCGATCCATAACACTCAACCGAAACCCATACAATTTTCCCCTCTACTTACACACTATTCACTCAGAACTTGTAACACCCGATAATTTCGGCCAGGTGATTTTCTTAACTGATTTAACTGTCGCCTCTATTAATGACCTTTTCGACTTAGAATTAAATGCCAAAGCTTATTCAATTTTTATTTGTGTGGTGGCAGAACCGTCATAAAGGAGGATTTTATTTAGTATATATAGAAAATGTAAATCCTAAACTTCACTAATATCCCACTGTAGCCGACACTTTCCTTCTGCGATTTCTCAACCTCCAGAGCTCTCCATCTCTTTGCCAGCGACTCCTTCTTCGGCGACCGATTCTTCAGTCTCCACCTCGACAATCCACGCTCTAGGTAAGACTTAGACAATGTAGTTGCTGGTTAGTTAATTAGAGCTCTGTTTTCAGCTAGAACTTGAAGTTTCAGATTCTTCAATGGCAGAGTTATTGTAGTAACATTTTTAATCTGCATTTAGTAATGACATTTCCGATTCGATTCTGGACATTAAGATAACCGACTGTGCCTAGTTGCTAGATTGAATCTGGGCATTTTAGGTTCTGGAAACTTGATCTATGCACATAAGGTGCTTGACTAAAGAACTTAGAAATACATGTACGTTAGATTTTAGGATGACTTTTGGTTAGAACTTTTAGGATTTTGTTTTAACTCTGTAATGTGAAATGTTTTAGGTGAAGAAAAATACGAGGTGAAGTGCTCAAGTTGCTAAGGGAAACCAGGTAAGTGAGTAAGTAAGATTCCCGGTCAATAAGGCCCTACATCACAAGGGTACTAGGTAGATGTTGTCTATAATGTTTAAAGGTTATTCGTGCTATTTTCTATTTGGTTATGAAACTCGAGTTGATAGTGCGATCTTTTGATGAATGAATAAGCTGTCCTTTTAGTCTGATGAAATGAGAGTACTAATACTCATGCTTCACGATTGTTTTCCTTTTCAAGCATACGAAAATGTTTTAAGTGCATGTTTTCCTTCATGATCAAGATATGAACATGAAACTTATACAACAAGGATTAAGAGAGGGTTGGGGGCGGTTTGGTGCATGCCACTGTCCAAAAGGAGGACCATGAATATGGCCCGCAAGGGACTATGTACACTTTCACTGTCAACCCCCTTTTTCGGCACAAATCCTCCCTTAATCCACATGATGTAAATGATGAACAAGAACGTGATGTAAACGATGAACATGAACATGAATAAGAATGTAATGAGAAATGATTATGTAAATGTGTTCTTTTCAATTGTGCATTCATGCATACATGTAAGCATTGCACTCCTTACTAAGCATTAGGCTTATAGTTTAAACCTTATGATGTAGGTGAAGAACTACGAGGTGAGGATTCCAAATTTAGTGAGGATGTCTAAGACTGGTTGCTGGATGGAGCTCAGGGGGACAGATTTGTGGCTGGAAAGGCGATTATGACCCCTTGTTACTGCTCTTATGATGTTAGTAAGAATTATACATACTGAAATTACGTAGGAAGGGATTTCTTAACATGATGGATTTTGGGATTTGTCTGGTTGGATTTCTAAGTTTAAGAATGATCATGAGGAGATTGAATTATTAATGATTTATTTAAGTCTTCCGCTACACGTGTTCTGAATGAGTATATGATTTATACCAGTGCAATCTTATTTTAGTCAAGTTGAAGTCCATGAAAGTCAAGATGTCTCGTTTCGTAAATGTTGTCGTCGGTAGATGCTGTTTATCACTATCGGCACATGCTAGGAATTTCTTGATCATCGGTAGAGGTCTTCTATTGGATGATGCTTATATGTCACGTGTGATGCACATGTCAATCGGTAGATGCTGTTTATCACTATCGCCAGATGCTAGGAATTTCTTGTTCACCGGTAGAGGTCTTTTATCGGATGATGCTTATATGTCACGTGTGATGCACATGTCAATCGGTAGATGCTGTTTATCACGATCGGCAGATGCTAGGAATTTCTGAATCACCGATAGAGGTCTTCTATCGGATGATGCTTATATGTCACGTGTGATGCACATGTCAATCGGTAGATGCTGTTTATCACTATCGGCAGATGCTAGGAATTTCTTGTTCACCGGTAGAGTTCTTCTATCGGATGATGTGGGTAATTATGCTTTGTCGTGTTGTGACCGGTAGAGGTTGTCTAATTCTATCGATAGATGTTGTTTAATTCTATTGGTAGATGTTGTTTAGTTCTATCAGAAGAAGTTTAATGAGTCAAGTGGGTTGCACGTGACAATCGGTAGATGTCGTTGTTTAATACTATCGGTAGAAGTGGGGATTATATTTTATCGTTTTGCGATCGGCAGATGCGAGAAGAAAGTTTTGTCGTTTACGATCCGTAAATGTCTTTTGATTCCCAATTCCCTCAGTCAAAAGTCTTAACGTTTTGTCTATTTATAAATGTTGTTTACATATCAAGTTTTCTGCTGTACAATCGAGGATTATAGATGGAATTTTCATCATTGAGAGAAATTTTAAAATTTTCACTAAATTTCTTAGTCCAGTCCTATGTCATGAGTAACAAATCGGGTTTGGGAGACTCGGCCTATTACAGTTATGGTATCAAAGCGAAACCGGGTTCTAAAATCGATTATGCAGACTGCCTTCCAACACAAATTGTCACATGAGCACACTCCAACAACTGTAAGAGTCTATATTTTAGTAATGTCATTACGTTAAGATGTGTTTATGATTACTTGTTTATGAATATCAAAATGGTAAGAGGTCAACAAAGAGAGAGCAATGAGGATAGTAACACCATCACTAAGCTAACTGAGTTGGTTATTCGCCAGTCCCACCAAATTGAACAGTGGGTAACTGCTAGGGATGAGCAAGGGAATTCTATCTCAAATACGACTCACGACAATGGAAGCGAGCGTTTTCACCGCCTTCGACCTCCAGTATTCAATGGTCAAGTTTCGTATCCTATTTATGCTGAGGAGTGGATTCGGACAATTGAGGACATGTTCAAGTATGCCAAGGTCGATGAAGGGGACAAGGTCACATGTGATATTTTTCATCTTGCATTGGGTTCAAGGCATTGGTGGGACTCAATTCAGAGCACTACGAATACGGAAACTATGACTTGGGCGTGGTTCAAGACGGCCTTTTATGACAAGTATTTTAGTTGAGCAGTTCAGGCCAGCAAAAAGATGGAGTTTATGCAGCTGCGCCAAACCGGTTTTATGGCTGACTACATCTGTAAGTTTAAGGCCTTGTCCAGGTTTGCACCTCGTCTGGTAGATGATGAGTAAGACAAGATTCACCAGTTTGTCCATGGACTGAAGCCGAGCCTCTTCCAGGGAGTGAAGACTGCAGGGATCCATAACATACTCTATTCCGAAGTGGCAGCTAAGGCTTTGGAATTTGAAGAAGTTGAGTTAACAGTACAAGGACAACGTGAACTGCGAAGGAAGTTCATCAAGGAGACTCAGCCACAACCGCGCCAGAGCAAAGGTTGGCAACCACAACCGAATAGAGGACCGCAGCAACAACAGAAAGGTGTGAAGAGACACTTAAATCCAAATGATGATTAAGGAAAAGGAAAGCGACCTCTAGCTCCTCTATGTTCCACCTACCAGAAGAACCACCATGGCGAATGCAAATTATATTCTGGTCGTTGCTATAGATGTGACAAGGTTGGACACATGGTCAGAGATTGCCCTATGCCGCTAGACCCAAATCGTGCGAGAGTAGCGCCAATAGTCTATGCTTTAATGGAGGATGAGGATGTGGAGTAGCATATGGTCATAACAAGTACAATTATGATCTGTGGTATTTCTTCTTATACACTTATAGATACGGGAGCCACACACTCGTTTGTATCAACCCTGTTTGTATGTAAGCATAGGCTAGAACTCTTGCCAGTCGAGAGGTCATATAGTGTTACGTTACCATCAGGGAAGTCCTTACATTCAGAAGAGATAGTGAAAGGTGATATTGTATCTTTAGGAGAAAAGAAGTTATATGTAGAGTTAATCGTAATTGATATGAAGGGATATGAAGTCATATTAGGAATGGATTGGCTATTCAGACATTATGCCACGATAAGCTGTAGGTCTGGATTGGTTGAGTTTCGACCCCCGAACGGAGATCGGTATTCCTTCCAAGCTATCCCAAAAATAAGTAAAATACCGATTATATCCTCACTAGAAACTCAACGGCTACTGAGAGGTGGTTGTGATAGTTTTCTAGCTAGCATAATTGATGTCCTGTTAAAAGATAAGGTAGAACTCCAATATATCCCTATAGTTCGAGAGTTTCCAGAAGCATTTTTGGATGACTAGCCCGGGTTACCACTTGATAGAGAAATTAAGTTTATAATCGATACATATCTCGATGCATCACCTGTGTCTAAGAACCCTTACCGCATGGCACCTGTTGAGTTCAAGGAGCTAAAAGTCCAACTCCATGAACTTGTTGACAAGGGATTTATACGCCCTAGTTGTTCTCTCTGGGGTGCACCTGTTCTATTTGTTAAGAAGAAATACGGTTCTCTTAGAATGTGCATAGATTACAGAGAACTGAACAAGTTAACGATCAAGAATAAATATCCCTTACCACGAATTGACGACTTGTTTGACCAACTACAAGGAGCTAAGGTATTTTCAAAAATTTACTTACGTTCGGGTTATTACCAACTGAAGGTTAAGGAGAGTGATATACCAAAGACAACATTCAGAACCTGATATGGACACTATGAATTTCTCGTGATGTTGTTTGGATTGACAAATGCACTTGCAGCTTTTATGGACTTGATGAACCGTGTGTTTCGTGAGTATTTGGACAAGTTTGTGATTGTGTTTATAGATGATATCTTAATTTATTCACGGACCAAAGCTGACCATGAAAAACACTTAAGAGTAGTTTTGACGACATTAAAACAGCAACAACTCTATGCCAAGTTGTCCAAATGTGAGTTATGGTTGGATAAGGTCAACTTTCTAGGTCATGTTATTTCTGCTGAGGGCATATCTGTAGATCCAACCAAAATTCCAGCAGTAAAGGATTAGCCCCAACCGAGGAACGCTAGTGAAGTCCGTAGTTTCCTTGGTCTGGCAGGTTAGTATAAGAAGTTTATTAAGGGATTTTCAATGATAGCGAAACCCTTAACTAGTTTAACAAAGAAATACACCAAGTATTCTTGGACTGAAGCTTGTGAAGATAATTTTAAGACACTAAAATTGAAGTTGACGACAGCCCCTCTTTTGACACCCCCAACTGAAGAAGGAAAGTTCAGTGTTTATTGTGATGCATCCAAAGTTGGTCTTGGGTGTGTCTTGATGCAAGAAGGCCAGGTTGTGGCGTATACTTCAAGGCAACTGAAGAGTTATGAACAAAATTACCCCACTCATGATTTGGAGTTAGCCGCAGTTGTTTTTGCATTAAAGATTTGGAGACACTATTTGTATGGTCAGCAGCGTGAAGTGTTTTCTGACCATAAAAGCCTGAAGTACCTTTTTACTCAAAAAGAGTTGAACATGAGACAAAGACGTTGGTTAGAGTTTATTAAGGATTATGACTTTGAAATTAAGTATCACCCGGGTAAGGCTAATGCTGTAGCCGATGCATTAAGCATGATGTCAACAACGATGCAACCTGCGGTGTCAACCATGTCTGTACCATTGAGGACGGAAGTTCAAAAATTGGAATTGGAAATAGTTTCTGAGCTGTTGGAACTACTTGCAAATGTAACCATTCAACCAACTATCTTGGATAGGATCAAGGAGGCACAACAAAATGAATCAAAGGAAAATAAGAGCATGATGAGTAAGTTGAAGGACGCCTCCTCAGAGTTCAGCCTTTCCAAGGATAGTATTTTGAAATTTAGGAATCGGTGGTATATTCCATGTGAGGAGGAATTACGTAAGTTGATCTTGGCCGAGGCGCACTCGTCTCCCTTTTCTGTACATCCTGGCAGCACCAAGATCTATCGGGACTTAAAGTTACTTTATTGGTGGCCAAATTTGAAGAGGGATGTTGCCAAGTATGTAGAGTCGTGTTTGGTATGCCAGCAAGTTAAGGCAGAGCATCAACGTCCAGGTGGTACCCTTCAACCCTTACCGATTTCCGAATGGAAGTGGGAAAACATTGCCATGGACTTTGTTGTGGGATTACCTAAGACAACTAAAAGCCATGATAGTATTTGGGTTATAATTGACAGACTGACGAAATCAGCTCACTTCCTACCTGTAAAGACAACGTACATGATGGACCAGCTTGCAAACCTGTATGTTCAGGAAATTATCAGATTGCATGGGATTCCGATATCCATTGTATCAGATCGTGATCCCAGGTTCACCTCAAGGTTTTGGCAAAGTCTTCAAGGCACGCTTCGTACAAAGTTATCCTTCAGCACTGCATTTAATCCTCAGACAGATGGCCAATCTGAACGGACAATTCAAACACTCGAGAACATGTTGAGGGTGTGTGTGCTAGATTTCTAGACATCTTCGAGTTGATACCTGCCCTTGGTTGAATTCTCCTACAACAATAGTTACCAGTCCACCAATGGTATGGCACCATACGAAGCACTGTATGGCATGAAATGCAGATCACGTTTATATTGGGTTGAAGTTGGCGAAGCAAAATTCCTAGGCCCCAAAATTTTGCAGCAAATGTCAGACAAGATTACCATTACTAGAAAAAGAATGATGACTGCACAAAGCCGACAGAAGAGCTACGCAGACCAACGACGGAGGGATCTTGAGTTTGCTGTCAGTAACAAAGTTTTCCTTAAGATTTCACCGTTTAAAGGAGTTTTAAGATTCGTCAAGAAGGGAAAGCTTAGTCCACGATTCATTGGACCATTCCCTGTTTTGGCTAGGATTGGCAGTACAGCCTATAAGTTTCAATTACCTCCATCACTGGAAAAGGTTCATAATGTTTTTCATGTGTCTATGCTAAGAAAATGCATACGCGATCTAACGCAGGTTGTTAAGCCAACAGAAATCGAAATTGAGCCAACACTAATGTATGAAGAGAGACCTGTTCGAATTATGGAAACTGCAGTTAAGACTCTACGAAATGAAAAGATCCCACTAGTGAAAGTTCTGTGGACGAATCATGGCATTGAATAAGCCACATGGGAGCGACAGCAGGACATGATTGTCAAATATCCAGAACTCTTTGTTTGATCAATTTTCGAGGACGAAAATTCTGTTTAAGAATGGGTGGATGTAACACCCGACAATTTTGGCCAGATGATTTTCTTAACTGATTTAACTGTCACCTCTATTAATGACCTTTTCGATTTAGAATTAAATGCCAAAGATTATTCAATTTTTATTTGTGTGGTGGCAGAACCATAATAAAGGAGGATTTTATTTAGTATATATAGAAAATGGAAATCATTAAACCTCACTAAAACTCCACAATAGCCGACACTTTCCTTCTGCGATTTCTCAACCTCCAGAGCTCTCCTTCTCTTTGCCAGTGACTCCTTCTTTGGCGACCGATTCTTCAGTCTCCACCCCGAAAATCCACGCTCTAGGTAAGACTTAGACAATGTAGTTACTGGTTAGTTACTTAGAGCTCTGTTTTCAGCTAAAACTTGAAGTTTCAGATTCTTCAATGACAGAGTTATTGTAGTAACATTTTTAATCTGCGTTTAGTAATGACATTTCCGATTCGATTCTAGACATTAAGATAACCGACTGTGTTTAGTTGCTAGGTTGAATCTTGGCATTTTAGGTTCTGGAAACTTGATCTATGCACATAAGGTGCTTGACTAAAGAACTTAGAAATACATGTATGTTAGATTATAGGATGACTTTTGGTTAAAACTTTTAGGATTTTGTTTTAACTCTGTAATGTGAAATGTTTTAGGTGACTAAAAATCCGAGGTGAAGTGCTCAAGTTGTTAAGGGAAACCAGGTAAGTGAGTGAGTAAGATTCCCGGCCAATAAGGCCCTACATAACAAGGATACTAGGTAGATGTTGTCTATAATGTTTAAAGGTTATCTGTGCTATTGTATGTTTGGTTATGAAACTCGAGTTGATAGTGTGATCTTTTGATGAATGAATAAGCTGTCCTTTTAGTCTGATAAAATGAGAGTACTCACACTCATGTTTCACGATTGTTTTCCTTTTCAAGCATATGAAAATGTTTTAAGTGCATGTTTTCTTCACGATCAAGATATGAACATGAAACTTATGCAACCAGGATTAAGAGAGGGTTGGGGGCGGTTTGGCATATGTCACTGTCCAAAAGGAGGACCATGAATATGGCCCGCAAGGGACTATGTACACTTTCACATTTAACCCCCTTTTTCGGCACAAATCCTCCCTTAATCCACATGATGTAAATGAAGAACAAGAACGTGATGTAAACGATGAACATGAACATGAACAAGAATGTAATGAGAAATGATTATGTAAACGTGTTCTTTTCAACTGTGCATTCATGCATACATGTTAGCGTTGCACTCTTTACTAAGCATTAGGCTTATAGTTTAAACCTTATGATGTAGGTGAAGAACTACCAGGTGGGGATTCCAAATTCAGTGAGGATGTCTAAGACTGGTTGCTGGATGGAGCTCAGGGTGACAGATTTGTGGCTGGAAAGGCAATTATGACCCCTGGTTACTGCTTTTATGATGCTAGTAAGAATTATACATACTGAAATTAAGTAGGAAGGGATTTTCTTAACATGATGGATTTTGGGATTTGTCTGGCTACATTTCTAAGTTTAAGAATGATTATGAGGAGATTGAATGATTTATGATTTATTTAAGTCTTCCGCTACAAGTGTTTTGAATGAGTCTATGATTTATACCTGTGCAATCTTATTTTAGTCAAGTTGAAGTCCGTGAAAGTTAGGATGTCTCGTTTCGTAGATGTTGTCGTCGGTAAATGCTGTTTATCACTATCAGCAGATGCTAGGAATTTCTTGATCACCGGTAGAGGTCTTCTATTGGATGATGCTTATATGTCATGTGTGATGCACATGTCAATCAGTAGATGCTGTTTATCACTATCGGCAGATGCTAGGAATTTCTTGTCGGATGATGCTTATATGTCACGTGTGATGCACATGTCAATCGGTAGATATTTTTTTATCACGATCGGCAGATGCTAGGAATTTCTGAATCACCGATAAAGGTCTTCTATCGGATGATGCTTATATGTCACGTGTGATACACATGTCAATCGGTAGATGCTGTTTATCACTATCGGCAGATGCTAGGAATTTCTTGTTCACCGATAGAGGTCTTCTATCAGATGATGTGGGTAATTATGCTTTGTTGTGTTGTGACCGGTAGAGGTTGTCTAATTCTATCGGTAGATGTTGTTTAATTCTATCGGTAGATGTTTTTCAATTCTATCAGAAGAAGTTTAATGAGTCAAGTGGGTTGCACGTGACAATCAGTAGATGTCGTTGTTTACTACTATCGGTAGAAGTGGGGATATTTGTCATTTTGCGATCGGCAGATGCGAGAAGAAAGTTTTGTCGTTTGCGATCGGTAGATGTCCTTTGATTCTCAATTCCCTCAGTCAAAAGTCTTAACGTTTTGTCTATTTATAAATGTTGTTTACATATCAAGTTTTCCGCTGTACAATCGAATATTATAGATGGAATTTTAATCGTTGAGTGAAATTTTAAAATTTTCCGTAAATTTCTTAGTCCAGTCCTATGTCATGAGTAACAAATCGGGTTTGTGAGACTCGGGCTGTTACAGAACTTCCAAAACATTAAAAATAACATTCTCCATTTGCAGAAACATCAAAATGAACATTATATACATATATGTTCACGAACTATCCAAAATACACCTCCAAACATCAAATATTAACTATCTAGAAACCAAGCATCCTAAAATGTTTCTATCTGTACAATATCCTATCAAATCCACTATCAACCCAAAATAACCCGAACACCCTCAAAACTCTTACTTACATCCCCAAGGGTCAAAATGCGCACCGACTGCTCAGCACACTCCCACGGGCCATCTTTCTTTAACTACTCATTTTTCGGGTGGAGGGATCTCGTCCTCACCTGTCTCGAAATCACCTACACCATACAGACAACTATGAGTTAAAGGCTCAGCAAGTTTTGTAAAGGCAGATGCATGCTGTGCATATGAAGTTCAGAAATCATGCAACATTTTCTTTTCATTACGTCGCAGACAGAATATCACCGAGGTTTCAGCCTATTAGATGGTGAGGACACGCCCCACGATTGGACAACCCTCTCCACCTAATGGGGGGTGGGTACACGCTTACATCCGGATACAGCCATACCTGAGCCCAACCTCGCATGACCAGATAACAGATTACATAGGTTCATTTCGTTTTGGGTGATGTTGTATTGTGACAGACCCCTTTTTGTAACACCCGAGATTTTCAGCCAGGTGATTTTCTTAACGGAATTAACTGTCACCCTTATTTTTGGACCTTTTGATTTAAATTTAATACCAAGATTTGTTCCAAATTGTGTGAACTAGGTTGATTGGCAAAATTGAAATTAGGGTGGGCTGTGATCGATATATAAAAGAGATGGAAAGTTTTTATATCTCACCAACACCACTGTAGCCGACACTTTCTCCTTTCAGCGATTTCCTCTCCGGAGCTCTAGCTCTCTACCTGCCAGTAATCCTTCCTTCGACGATCAGTTCCCTTTCAATTTCTCAGATACTCTACGCTCGAGGTATGGATTAGACAATGTAGTTGTCAGTTAGTTGTTAAACTCTGTTTTTCAGCTTGGTATTGGAATTTGGTTTCTCTAATGGCCGAGTAGCTATAGCAACATTTATAACCTGGATTTTTGTAATGTCATTTCCGAATCGATTTTGGACATTTAATATAACCGACCCTGATTAACCGTTAGTTGGACCTAGTTGTTTTGGTTTTGGATTTCTGACTGCACACAGAGAACTAGACTAGGGGATTCGGGAATGACTTTAGTTATTAGATTCTAGAATGACTTGTGATTGGGACTTTTAGGGTTTTAATTTAACTACTGTGATGTGAAATGTTTTAGGTGAAGAAGTTTGAAGAAAAGGAGTTCAAGTTGCTAAGGAAACCAGGTAAGTGAATGTGTAAGATTCCCAGCCATTAGGGCCCTACATCACAAGGATGCTAGGTAGAAACCGATACGATGATTAGAAGTTATTTAAGCTACTGTTTGTTACTTATGTTGATGTTTGACTTAATGGTACGATTTCCCGTCAGATGAATGCACTATTCTATGGCTTGATGAGTTAGGAGTCCTCATGTTCATGCATCACTAACGTTTTATGCATATGATAATGTTTTAAGAGCATGTTTTCCTCATGAACAAGATAAGAACATAAAACTTATGCAACGTGAATTAAGCGAGGGTTGGGGGTGGTTTGGCGTATGTCACTGTCCAAAAGGAAGGACCATGATTACACAAGGGACTATGTACACTCTCACTGTCAACCCCTTTTACCGGCACAAATCCTCTCTTAATTCACACAACTTGAATGATGAATATGAATGATGAGCATGAATGATGATTATGAACGATGAATACAAACGATGAACAAGAATGAAGACCTTGCGTATGAATATGAATAATAAAAGATTCATGAGCATTTGTTTCTTAAAATGAGCATTCATGCATACTTGTTAGCATTGCATTCCTTACTAAGCATTAGGCTTATAGTTTAAACCTTATGATGTAGGTGAAGATTTAGCAGGTGAGGATTCCAAATTCAGTGATGATGTCTAAAGGCTGGTTGCAAGATGGTGCTCAGGGTGGAAGACTGTGGCTGGCAGGCGAATATAACCCGTAGTTAAGCTCATAATGTGTCAGTAAGATTTATGATGAACTGATGTTTAAGTAGAATGAGATTATATTTTAACATTGAGCTTTGAAACTGTCTGGTTTAACTACTGAGTCTGGGGATGATTTTAAAGATATGGAAAAAGTTACTTTAACTAATTCTTTCGTATAAGAATTTTTGGATAAGTCTCTGATTTTCATACATATGAGTGTTGAGTCAATGTGGTTTGAAGCCTGTTAGGAGTTTGCATCCACTGATAGATGTTCCCTATCGGAAGATGTTAAGAGTTTGCATCTACCGACGAATGATTTCTATTGGAAGGTGTATTAAATGAACACGTGAATTACACATGTCTATCGGTAGATGTAAGGTATTTCAAATACCGGATGATATAAGAGCTATTTTGTCGTCTAGTGATCGTTAGATGTAGAGTGATTCAATACCGAATGATGTAGACTTTTACTACCGGCAGAAGCGAACTCTGTGCTTGTTGTTTAGCGATCGGCAGGAGTAAGTGAATGAGTATTGAGTCCTGTCGTTTTATGATCAGCAATTGTGTATTTCTCTATTTGTAGATGCAGTTTAAGAGTTGAAGTTCCTGCTCATCGGCTGATGCATTTTGCACTGCTCGCCGGCAGATGTGTAATGGATTTCATTGCTGAGTGATGTCTCGAGCCGAGTTATGTTTGTTTAAAAAAAGGAGATAAAAATATAATGGAGTATAGTTTAAATAAAATTAGTAAGGATATATGGATAAGTCTAAAAGAGTCACGGTTTGGTCTTGGCCCTTACTGGGGTCATTACAATTATGGTATCAAAGAAAACCGGGTTCTAAAATCGATTCTGCAAACTACCTCCCAGCACAGATTGCCACCTGAGTACACTCAAGCAACTGTAAGTATTTACGTTTTTAAGTAATATCATTATGTTAAGATGTATTTATGAATATTTGTTTAGGAATCTCAAAATAGTTAGAGGTCAGCAAAGAGAGGCTAATGACGATAGCAATGCCATTGCTCTGTTGACAGAGTGGGTTATGCGCCAATCTCGCCAGATCGAACAGCTAATGGCTGCTAGAGAAGAACAAGCGAATTCTAGTACTAATGTAACTCATGATCATGGTGGTGAGCGTTTACACCGACTTCGACCCCCGACATTCAATGGTCGAGTTTCTGATCCTGTTTATGCTGAGGAATTGATTCGGAAGATGGAAGACATGTTCAAGTATGCATAGGTTGAGGAAGGGGACAGGGTAACATATGCCGTTTTCCACCTGGAATTGGATGAAAGACATTGGTGGGATTCAATCCAGAGCACCGTTAATGCAGGAGCTATGACCTGGGAAATGTTTAAGACTGCTTTCTTCGACAAGCATTTCAATAGGACTATTCGGGCCAACAAGAAGAAGGAGTTCATGAGTTTACGTCAGTTTGGCTCTGTGATGGATTACATATGTAAGTTTGAGGCCTTATCTCGGTTTGCACCCAGACTGATAGAAGATGATAAGGATAAGGTCCACTAATTTGTTCAAGGACTGAAACCAAGTCTGTATATGAGAGTAAAGACTGCTGGAATACATAATGTAACTTATGCTGAAGTGACAGCTAAGGCTCTAGAACTGGAAGAGGCTGAGATATTGACATATGCGCAGCGCGAATCATCAAGGAAGTTTACTAAAGAGGCTCAGCCGCCGCCACGTCAGAACAAAGGATGGAAACCGCAACAGAACAGGGGACCACAACAACAACAACAAGGCATAAAGAGACCCTTTAATCCAAATGATGATCAAGGAAAAGGAAAGTGACCAATGGCCCCTCTATTTCCCACCTGTCAAAAGAACCACCCCGACGAATGCAAGTTACTTTCTGGCCGCTATTTTAGATGTGACAAGGTCGGACGTATAGTCAGAGACTGCCCCATGCCACCAGACCCCAATCGAGCAAGAATAGCACCCAGAGTCTTTGCTATGATGGAGGATGAAGAGGCTGTGCAGCATACGGTCATATCAGGTACAATTATGATCTGTGGTGTTTCTGCTTATACACTTATAGACACAGGAGCCACACACTCATTCATAGCAACCCTGTTTGTCTGTAAGCATAAGTTAAGATACTTACCAGCTGATAGAACATATAGTGTCATGTTACCGTTAGGGAAATCCTTACATTCCGAATAGATAGTGAAGGGTGACATTGTGTCGTTAGGAGATAAGAAGTTATATATAGAACTGATTGTAATTGACATGAAGGGATATGAAGTTATATTAGGAATGAATTGGTTATCCAGACATTATGCCATGATAAGTTGTAGGTCTGGATTAGTTGAGTTTCGACCCCCAAATGGAGATCAGTATACTTTCCAAGCTATCCCAAAAATAAGTAAGATACCGATTGTATCCTCACTAGAGACTCAACGGTTATTGAAAGATGGTTGTAAGAGTTATCTAGCTAGTGTAATCGATATTCGGGCGAAGAACAAAGTAGGACTACAAGATATTTCTATAGTTAAGGAGTTTCCTAAAGTATTTATGGATGACTTGCCCAAATTACCACCTGATAGAGAAGTTGAGTTTGTAATTGATACATATCCTGAGGCATTGCCTGTATCCAAGAACCCTTACCGTATGGCACCAATTGGGCTGAAGGAATTAAAGCTCCAACTGTAGGAATTAGTGGACAAAGGGTTTATACGCTCCAGTAGTTCTCCCTGGGGTGCACCTGTTTTATTTGTTAAGAAGAAAGACGGTTCTCTTAGAATGTGCATAGATTACAGAGTACTGAATAAGTTGACAATTAAGAACAAGTACCCATTGCCCCGAATTGACGACTTGTTTGACGAATTACAAGGAGCTAAAGTTTTTTCAAAGATTGACTTGCGTTTGGGGTACTACCAACTGAAGGTTAAGGAGAAAGATGTACCTAAGACAGCTTTTAGGACCCGCTATAGACATTATGAATTCCTTGTAATGTCGTTTGGGTTAACCAATGCACCTGCAGCCTTTATGAACCTGATGAATCGAGTGTTTCGTGATTACTTGGACAAGTTTGTAATTGTATTCATAGATGATATCTTAATTTACTCACGGACTAAAGCTGACCACGAAGAACACTTAAGAGTAGTTTTCACAACATTAAAACAATAGCAACTCTATGCCAAGTTGTCTAAGTGTGAGTTCTGGTTGGGTAAGGTTAACTTCTTAGGCCATGTCATCTCTGTTGAAGGTATATCAGTAGATCCAACCAAAATTCAGGCAGTTAAGGACTGGCCACAGCCAAGGAATGCCAGTGAAGTCTGCAGTTTCCTTGGTCTGGTAGGTTATTATAGGAAGTTCATTAAGAGATTTTTAATGATAGCTAAACCTTTAACAAGTTTGACTAAGAAGGACACCAAGTACTCTTGGACTGAAGCTTGTGAAGAAAGCTTCCAAACACTTAAGCTGAAGTTGACGACAGCCCCGCTACTGACTCTACCAACTGAAGAAGGAAGATTTAGTGTTTACTGTGATGCATCCAAGGTTGGATTGGGGTGTGTTTTGATGCAAGAAGGAAAGGTCGTGGCGTATGCCTCTAGACAGCTGAAGAGTTATGAACAGAATTACCCCACTCACGATTTAGAGTTAGCCGCAGTTGTTTTTTCTTTAAAGATTTGGAGACACTATTTATATGGTCAACAATGTGAGGTGTTTTCTGACCATAAAACTTAAAGTACCTTTTCACCCAAAAAGAATTAAACATGAGACAAAGACGTTGGTTGGAGTTTGTTAATGATTATGACTTCGAAATTAAATATCACCAGGCTAAGGCCAATGCTGTGGCTGATGCATTAAGCAGAATGTATAAGACGATGCAGCCCGCAGTATCAACCATGTCTGTACCACTATGGAAGGAAGTTCAGAAGTTCGAGTTGGAAATAGTTCCTGAGTTGTCAACGTTACTTGCCGATTTAACCCTTCGACCAACTATTTTAGATAAGATCAAAGAGGCACAACAGAAGGATTCAAAGGAGAATAATAGTATGATGAGTAAGTTAAAAGATACCTTCTCTGAATTCAGTCTCTCCAACGATGGTATTTTGAAGTTTATGAATCGATGGTATATTCCAAATGATGAAGAACTACATAAGTTGATCTTGACCGAGGCTCACTCGTCTCCCTTTTCTGTACATCCTGGTAGCACCAAGATGTATCGGGACTTGAAGTTACATTATTGGTGGCCAAATATGAAGAGGGATATTGCCAAGTATGTGGAGTCATATTTGATTTGCCAACAGGTTAAGGCAGAGCACCAACGCCCAGGAGGTACTCTTCAACCCCTACCGATCCCTGAATGGAAGTGGGAAAACATTATCATGGATTTTGTACTAGGATTACCAAAGACAATCAATGGACATGACAGTATTTGGGTTGTGGTTGACAGAATGACAAAATCAGCACACTTCATGCCAGTAAGAATAACTTTTACAATGGAACAACTCGCTAACCTGTACATTCAGGAAATTATCAGATTGCATGGAATCCCCTTGTCCATTGTCTCCGACCGTGATCCTAGATTTACCTCAATATTTTGGCAAAGTTTGCAAGGCACGTTAGGAACAAAATTGTCCTTCAGTACTGCTTTTCACCCTCAAACCGATGGTCAATCTGAGAGGACCATTCCGATACTAGAAGACATGTTAAGAGTGTGTGTGCTGGATTTCCAGACATCTTGGAGTCGATATTTACCCTTTGTGGAATTCTCCTACAATAATAGTTACCAGTCCACCATTGGTATGACACCTTATGAAGCACTTTATGGCAGAAAGTGCAGATCACCTTTGTACTGGGATGAGGTTGGTGAAGCAAAACTCCTAGGTCCAGAGATCTTGCAACAGATGTTAGACAAGATTACCATTATCAGGAAAAGAATGATTACTGCACAAAGCCGACAGAAAAGTTATGCAGACCAAAGGAGGAGAGATCTTGAATTTACCGTTGGAGATGAAGTTTTCTTAAAGATTTCACCGTTTAAAGGGGTACTAAGATTTGGCAAGAAGGGGAAACTTAATCTGCGATTCGTTGGACCATTCCCTGTCTTGGAGAGGATCGGCAGCACAGCTTATAGACTACTATTGCCCCTATCATTGGAAAAAGTTCACAATGTTTTTCATGTGTCAATGTTAAGAAAATGCATACGGGATCCTACACAAGTTGTTAAGTCAGTGGATGTCGAAATTGAGCCAACACTAATGTATGAAGAGATGCCAGCGCAAATTTTGGAATCTGCTGTGAAAACTCTGAGGAATAAGGAAATTCCATTGGTTAAGGTCTTATGGACAAATCATGGAGTTGAAGAAGCCACATGGGAACGACGGCAAGATATGTTGGACAAATATCCGGAGCTCTTTGTTTGATCAATTTTCGGGGACGAAAATTTTATTTAAGGAGGGGTGGATGTAACACCCGACATTTTCAGCCAGGTGATTTTCTTAACGGAATTAACTGTCACCCTTATTTTTGGACCTTTTGATTTAAATTTAATACCAAGATTTGTTCCAAATTGTGTGAACTAGGTTGAGTGGCAAAATTGAAATTAGGGTGGACTGTTATCGATATATAAAGGAGATGGAAAGTTTTTAAATCTCACCAACACTACTGTAGCCGACACTTTCTCCTTTCAGCAATTTCCTCTCCCGAGCTCTCGCTCTCTGTAATATCCGGCTTGTACGGGTTTTTGGATATATTATATTATATTCGTATTTTATTATATAGTGGCATTTTTGGTAAATATGTCAAACCAGGTCCGTTTCACAAAAAGAAAACATCATTACGATTCTATCGAATAATAAGAATTTTAATGAATTTACGGGAATTTTCAGAGATCAAACACGATATTCCGAGTAAATACACTTTTCGTAATGTAAAAGACGTTCTCGTAAAAATAGTAAGCGAGGTCCAAATTGCGAACGGACAGTTTTATTAAATCCCAGATAATAAGTTGGACGTATTAGTGAAGTATGGAGATTGGGTGAAACCGAATGGTTAGACGATTAACGAACCGAAGGACGGAATTAATATAAAAATCAAAGAAGGGCAAAACGGTAATTTGTAAAATCAATTTTATAAAATAACACAAATCCTCTTTTCTCTTCACTTTTTCTTCTTCTCTTCCTGGCGTTCACGAACAGAGAGCTTCTCCTCTCTCGACCGCCGACGACTTCTAACATTCCGACCTCCGTCCGACCTCCGTTAGTTCCGATTTCTTCACGGTTTCTTCTCCTCTCGCTACCCTCGTTAAGTAGCTTCGGTCTTTGAGCGTTAAATTCCAAGTTTTAGGTCGATTTAACGTTAGGGTTTCGATTAGGGTTTCGATAAAAATGTCGAATTAGGGCTCGTAATTAATAGGTTAGCCGTGATTAAGTATGTATTGAACGTAGTTGACGTTATTGGACGAAGAAAAATCAATTTGTGAAAAAGTTAAAAATTGGTAAATTTCCGGGTTTTTTGAGAAAAACTCGTTAATTGAGATTTCGGATTATCGAGCCTTAATTGACGTTCTAAATGCTTTAATTAGCTAAGTTGGAATTTAGGAAATTCATTAGTTGAGGATTTTATAATTTGAACGTTTATAATTCAAATTGGTTTTAACGGTGGATATCGTGTTTTCCTCAGACAAGCGACTCCAGTGGACGAAGCTTGAGATCCAGCGCGCTCAAGGTAAGTTCTCGTGACTTGCTTGACCGAAAGGTCTACACCATACTCGTCGTTGTATCAAGGATCCTTGAGGATTCCTTGGTTTACGTTGTTTAGGTTGGGTAGTAGGTTAGTTGTTTATAGGTTATGTTGTATTGTCTTGTTGATATGTATGCTGTTTGTTTACTTTCCGCTGATTAACTGTTCATGCATCACGTATTTCAAATGTCATAGAAAATGGATTTCCGCACGTGTTTTAAGGAAAGAAATGAACCTCTGTAATTAATGTACGTAATCTGTAGCTGTATCTGTATCTGGTTACGCGAGGTGGGGCTCAGGCATGGCTGTAGGGTTTGTGAGCATGTACCCCCTCCTCTAAATCGAAAGTGGTAGTCCGACCGCGAGATGTATCCTTTCCATTTAGAGGGCTGATATCTCGGTAACAATCTGTCTGTGACGTAATGAAAAGAATGAAAATGTATCTGAATATGAATCTGTAATCTGCACGTTTTATGAATGGCATACGCACGCATGCATCTGCATTTACGTAGCTTACTGAGATTCAATATCTCATATGTGTCTGTATGGTGTAGGTGACGTTATAGGTTACGTTGACCCAGGTGAGGATGATATTCCTCCTCCTGCGTAGGAGCAGCTGATGGATGATGGCCGTGGGAGTGCGCTGAGCAGTCGAGGCGCGATATGACCCGTGGGGATGTATGTATGGACTCTGGGGTTATTTTGGGATGTTTTGATCTGATAATTGTATAGAATATTTAGGTTGTTTGATCTGGATAGGAGTTAGATAACGTTTTAGTAAATGTATGTAAAATGTTGTTTGTAGGTTGTTACGATAGCTCGGTTTTAGAACTATCCACGCAGTTGGACTTCGCAAAGTCCAAAGCGAGTCGATTGAGTTTAGGTTATGTTTTAATCGGTTGAGTGCATGTGTGGGTTTTAGTGATTACTGGCGAAAGGAAGAAGGTGATTTGCTCTCTGGAGATCAGATTCCAGAGAACAAATAAATGTGTGAATTTTGAAGCGTTAAAGTCTTGAAGGAAAAGGAAGATCGCTGCCCTTGATGTAGGCAGCAGCGATCGATCTCTGCTGAAAGCAGAGATCGATTGCTTGCTGCATGCAAGCATGCAGCGATCGATCTCTGTAAACTACAGAGATCGATCGCTTGCTGCCAATATGCAAGCAGTGATCGATCTCTGTAGTTTACAGAGATCGATCGCCCCCCTCCTTTTGGCAGCTAGTTCCGATTCTGCCCCTCTGTATTTAATGTTATTAAATGTTTAAATGATTTAAGTTTTATTAATAGTTTTAGTTTATATTTAAATGATTTACCAAACGAACTTCGATTTCGATTCCGGTTTCGGCTTCGATTTCATTTCCGCTTTAACGTTAGGTTTTAAAGTTTATTTAAAATGTAAAAAATAAAAATGAAAAATTTATACGGGTAAATGGGTACAGTATTAGGGGTGTTACATTTATGGTATCAAAGCCCCCGGGTTTTAAAATCGATTCTGTAGACTGCTCGACTGCACAGCCACTACGCGGACATCCTTCATCAACTGTAAGTCTGTTTACACCTTTATTCGATTTTGTTTCTTAGAGGTTACATGTTTTAAATTTTATAGGAGTTTTATAATTATGGTTCGAGGAAGGGATCCTAGAGATGACGCGATGGATCGACTTACGGAGTTGTTAGACCGCCAGTCTCAGCATATGGACCGGCAAGCGCAGCAAATTACAGATTTAGTGAACCGAGAGAACCAGCGGGAGACCCAGAGAGCTCAGGAGCTGGTAGTCCCCAGTAATCTGGGTATGCAGAGGTTTCAAAGCCTACGGCCTCCGTATTCGAGGGCCAGTCATCGGATCCGACACGAGTCGAGGAATGGATCCGAGTTATGGAGGACATGTTAGCTTACGCCGAGGTAGGGAACGGGAGCAAGGTGGCGTATGCTACCTTTCATTTAGCGATGGATGCCCGTTTCTGGTGGGACTCGATCAAGATGACGACGGATGTATCTGTGATGACTTGGGATCGGTTCAAGTTTCTATTCTTCGATAAGTATTCAGCCGCACGGTGAGAGTGGCCAAGAGGAACGAGTTTATGCAGCTGAAGCAGACTGGTTCAGTTGCAGATTATATTCGGAGATTTGAGGCTTTATCACGATTCGCACCTCGCCTTGTCAGCGATAATGAGGAGAAGGTGCACCACTTTATGGAGGGACTTAATCCGGAGATTCGGATGCACGTGGTAGTCTCAGGTATTATCGATGCGGCATATTCTGATATTACAGCCAGAGCTCTGGATATTGAGGCTGCCAGAGCCACTTGTATTAGGCCGAGGGAGCCAGCTAAGGGCTTTCTTCCGCGGATACGACCTCAGTCGCAGAGCCGAGGTTGGCAGCCCAGAGCACCGCCCCAGCCACAGCAGCGGGGTGTGAAGAGACTCTCGAGGGAGGTAATGATCGGGGTAAGGGGAAGCAGATACAGGGGGCTTCTCAGATGCCATGGTGCCCCTTGTGCTAGAAAGAACATAGTGGCGAGTGCCGTGTTGGCTCCAATAAATGCTACAGATGTGGTGGAGTCGGCCATTTTGTTAGAGATTGCCCGCATCCGGGTCGAGATCTACCAGGCGATGATCAGAGGAGGGTTATACCCAGGGTTTTTTGCATTGATCGGGCCTGACGATGTTGATGACGAGGCTCAGCCTGCCGTGATTGCAGGTACTATTTTGCTTATGGGCGCTACTGTGTTTACTTTGATGGATACTGGAGCTACGCACTCCTTCGTATCGACTGGCATGTATGGCTAGATTGGGGTTAGAGTCTGGGCCGTCAGAGTATGAGTACAGTGTGATGCTGCCCTTCGGGAGAGCATATGCGTTCAGATCGTATTCTCCAGGGCAATATCGTCTCGGTGGGGAGTATTACCCTTTATGCTCGTTTGATAGTTATGAGCATAGAGCGGTACGATCTTATTTTGGGGATGGATTGGCTAGCACAGCACTTCGCCACCATCGATTGTCGCTCCGGGATTGTGACCTTCCGACCCCCGGATAGAGCGCAGTTTTCTTATCAGGCGATGAACCGACTGAGTAGCTCGCCTATTTCTTATGCTATGGAGGTCAACGAGCAGTTCAAAGGTGCGTGCTCTATTTATTTGGCCTCAGTTTTGATGTTCAGTTGCTCAGCGGACTGAAGCCGAGCGACATTCCTGTTGTTAGAGAGTTCTCTGGCATATTCCTTGATGATCTTCCCGGTTTACCACCAGACCGGGAGATCGAATTCACTATTGATGTCTATCCAAACTCTGCGCCAAGGTTCAAGAACCCTTACCGGTTGGCACCAGCTGAGTTGAGAGAGTTGAAGACTCGCTTGACGAGTTATTGGAGAAAGGTTTTCATTCGACCCAGTGTTTCACCCTGGGGTGCGCCTGTTCTATTCGTCAAGAAGAAAGACGGGACCCTCAGGATGTGCATTGATTACAGGGAGCTGAATAAGCTCACAGTGAAGAATAAGTATCCACTGCCTCGGATTGACGACTTATTTGATCAGCTACAGGGTGCCCGAGTATTTTCCAGGATTGATCTCCGCTCGGGTTACAATCAGCTGAAGGTCCGTAGGGATGATATACCGAAGACAGCCTTCCGAAGAGGTATGGGCATTATGAGTTCCTTGTCAATGTCTTTTGGACTTACTAATGCCCCTGCAGCGTTTATGGACCTGATGAACCGTGTCTTCAAGGAGTATCTTGACAAGTTCGTGGTGGTTTTCATCGACGACATATTGATCTACTCTAAAACGAAGGAAGAACACGAGGAGCATTTGAGGATTGTTCTAAGGACCCTATGTCAGCACTATCTGTATCCAAAGTTTCGGAAGTGCGAGTTCTGGCTTGACAGGGTGAGCTTCCTTGGCCATATTATATCACAGGACGGAGTTTCTGTGGATCCGAGCAAGATTCAGGTGGTCAGAGATTGGCCACAGCCGAAGAAACGTACGTGAGGTGCGTGGATTTCTCGGGTTGGCCGGTTATTATCGGAAGTTTATAGAGGGATTCTCGAGGATCGCACTTCCTCTTACGCGACTGACTCGGAAGAACGAGATGTTTGTATGGTCGCCTGCTTGTGATGATAGTTTTATGGAGCTAAAGCAGAGATTGACCACCGCTCCAGTACTGGCGCTACCTGATGAGGTGTCAGATACAGTGTTTATTGTGATGCATCGGGAGTGGGACTCGGTTGTGTATTGATGCAGGAGGGGAGAGTTATTTCTTATGCTTCTCGGCAGTTGAAGCCGTACGAGCAGAATTACCCCACGCACGACCTCGAGTTTAGCAGCTGTGGTGTTCGCACTGAAGATATGGAGGCATTATTTATATGGGCAGCAGTGCGAGATATTTTCCGACCACAAGAGCTTGAAGTACTTATTTATGCAGAAAGAGCTGAATATGCGACAGAGGCGATGGCTTGAGTTCGTCAATGATTACGATTTGATATCAAGTACCACCCAGGAAAGGCAAACAAGGTGGCCGATGCATTGAGTAGAGTGCCTCCTGCGAGTCAGCCATCATTAGCAGCGATGTCAGTTACGCTGCGGTCTGAGATTGAGAGATTCGACGTGGAGATAGTGGCAGAGTTGTCTTATATGCTTGCCAACATTTCTCTCAGGCCAACTATTCTTGATCGTATACGCGAGGCTCAGCAGAGTGATACGAGTGTATGGAGCTTCGATCGAGCATGACATTGGGAGACTCGTCAGATTTCCATTTATCAGAGGATGGTATTCTGAAGTTCAGGCATAGGTGGTACGTGCCTAGTGACGAGGATCTAAAGAAGGAGATATTGGCCGAGGCACATTCTTCGGCATATTCTGTGCACTCGGGGAGTACCAAGATGTACCGGATTGAGACAGCACTTCTGGTGGCCGAACATGAAGAGGAGGTTGCCAGTACGTGAGACCTGCCTAGTATGTCAGCAGGTAAAGGCTGGCACCAGAGACCCGCTGGAACACTGTTACCACTGCCGATTCCGGAGTGGAAGTGGGAGCAGATCTCCATGGATTTCATTGTGGGGCTCCCGAGGACTACGAGAGGCCATGATGGCATTTGGGTTTATTGTGGACCGATTGACAAAGTCGGCTCACTTTTGCCTGTGAAGATGACATCGTCTATGGATCAGCTCGCCGAGCTCTATGTACAGGAGATTGTCAGATTACACGGCGGGCCAGTTTCTATTGTCTCCGACAGAGATCCGAGATTCACGTCCAAGTTCTGGAAGAATTTACACAGAGCTATGGGGACTCAGCTTAATTCAGCACAGCGTTCCATCCTCAGACTGCTGGTCCAGACGAGAGGACGAACCAGATTCTGGAGGATATGCTCAGAGCGTGTGTGCCTGGAGTTTCAGGGATCGTGGAGCAGGTATTTGCCACTGATCGAGTTCTCTTATAATAACAGCTTCCAGGCTACTATTGGCATGGCACCGTACGAGGCGCTATATATGGTCGGAATGTAGATCTCCGTTATATTGGACGAGGTTGGCGAGGCCAGCATCGTTGGTCCAGAGATTCTACAGCAGACGGCAGAGCAGATTGCCATTATCCGACAGCGTATCGAGGTAGCTCAGAGCCGACAGAAGAGCTATGCTGACACGAGACGGAGAGAGCTAGAGTTCGAGGAAGGTGACGAGGTCTACCTTAAAGTTTCTCCGGTTCAAAGGCGTTGCGAGATTTGGAAGGAGGGGTAAGCTAAACCTCGTTATGTGGGGCCCTTTCCTATTCTGAAGAGGATCGGGAAGTTGGCGTACAGACTGCAGCTTCCAGCTTCTATGGAGGGTATCCACGATGTGTTCCACGTATCTATGCTTCGGAGATGTCTACGTGACCCATCGCATATTGTGGAGGCTACAGAGATCGAGGTACAGCCTACCTGAGCTATGAGGTGAGGCCGGTACGTATTTTGGAGCATTCCATCAAGGTTCTACGCAACAAAGAGATTCCGCTGGTCAAAGTCCTATGGCGGAAACCACGAGGTGGAAGAGGCTACGTGGGAACGACAGCAGGATATGATGACTAAGTATCCTGATTTGTTTGCATGATTTAATTTTGTGGACAAAATTCTGAATAAGGAGGGTAGAATGTAATATCCGGCTTGTACGGGTTTTTGGATATATTATATTATATTCGTATTTTATTATATAGTGGCATTTTGGTAAATATGTCAAACCAGGTCCGTTTCACAAAAAAAAACGTCATTACGATTCTATCGAATAATAAGAATTTTAAATGAATTTACGGGAATTTCAGAGATCAAACCGATATTCCGAGTAAATACACTTTTCGTAATGTAAAAGACGTTCTCGTAAAAATAGTAAACGAGGTCCAATTGCGAACGGACAGTTTTATTAAATCCCAGATAATAAGTTGGACGTATTAGTGAAGTATGGAGATTGGGTGAAACCGAATGGCTAGACGATTAACGAACCGAAGGACGGAATCATATAAAAATCAAAGAAGGGCAAAACGTAATTTGGTAAAATCAATTTTATAAAATAACACAAATCCTCTTTTCTCTTCACTTTTTCTTCTTCTCTTCCTGGCGTTCACGAACAGAGAGCTTCTCCTCTCTCGGCCGCCGACGACTTCCAACATTCCGACCTCCGTCCGACCTCCGTTCGTTCCGATTTCTTCACGGTTTCTTCTCCTCTCGCTACCCTCGGTAAGTAGCTTCGGTCTTTGAGCGTTAAATTCTAAGTTTTAGGTCGATTTACGTTAGGGTTTCGATTAGGGTTTCGATAAAAAATGTCGAATTAGGGCTCGTATTAATAGGTGTAGCCGTGATTAAGTAGGTATTGAACGTAGTGACGTTATTGGACGAAGAAAAATCAATTTGTGAAAAATTTAAAAATTGGTAAGTTTCCGGGTTTTTGAGAAAAAACTCGTTAATTGAGATTCGGATTATCGAGCCTTAATTGACGTTCTAAATGCTTTAATTAGCTAAGTTGGAATTTAGGAAATTCATTAGTTGATGATTTTATAATTTGAACGTTTATAATTCAAATTGGTTTTAACGGTGGATATCGTGTTTTCCTCAGACAAGCGACTCCAGTGGACGAAGCTTGAGATCCAGCGCGCTCAAGGTAAGTTCTCGTGACTTGCTTGACCGAAAGGTCTACACCATACTCGTCCGTTGTATCAAGATCCTTGAGGATTCCTTGGTTTACTTTGTTTAGGTTGGGTAGTAGTTAGTTGTTTATAGGTTATGTTGTATTGTCTTGTTGATAGTAGGCTGTTTGTTACTTTCCGCTGATTAACTTTTCATGCATCACGTATTTCAAATGTCTAGAAAATGGATTTCCGCACGTGTTTTAAGGAAAGAAATGAATCTCTGTATTAATGTACGTAATCTGTATCTGTATCTGTATCTGGGTTACGCGAGGTGGGGCTCAGGCATGGCTGTAGGGTTGTGAGCGTGTACCCCCCTCCTCTAAATCGAAGTGGTAGTCCGACGGAGGATGTATCCTTTCCATTTAGAGGGCTGATAGCTCGGTAACAATCTGTCTGTGACGTTATGAAAAGAATGACAATGTATCTGAATATGAATCTGTAATCTGCACGTTTTATGAATGGCATACGCACGCATGCATCTGCAGTTACGTAGCTTACTGAGATTTCAATATCCATATGTTCTGTATGGTGTAGGTGAGTCTAGGTACGTTGACCCAGGTTGAGGAGATTCCTCTCCTGACTAGGAGCAGATGATGGGATGATGGCCCGTGGTGCGTGCGCTGAGCCGTCGAGGCGCGAATGCCCGTGGGATGGATGTAGTGGGAATCTGGGGTTTCTTTTGGGAGGTTTTGATATGATACTTGTATAGAATATTTAGGTTGTTTGGATGGCTAGGAGTGAGAGAACGTTTTGGTAAAATGGATGTCAACTGTTGTTGGTAGGTGTACGATAGCTCGGTTTTTAGAGCTAGCCAGCAGTTGGGACTTCGCAAAGTCCAAAGCGAGTCGATTGAGTTTAGGTTATGTTTTAATCGGTTTGAGTGCCTGTTTGGTTTTTAGTGATTACTGCGAAAGGACGAAGTGATTGCTCTCATGGAATTCAGATTCCGAGAACAAATATGTGTGAATTTTGAGCGTTAAAGTCTTGAAGGAAAAGGAAGATCGCTTCGCTGCCCTTGATGTAGGCCAAGCCAGCTCAAAAAAAAAAGATCTATCTCTGCTGAAAGCCAGATCGTTGGCTTGCTGCAGCCATCCGCAGCGCTCGCTCTCTTAAAACTACAGAGATCAGATCGCTTGCTTCCAAGAGGCCGCAGTGATACGATCTCTGTTTTCACAGAGATCGATCGCCCCCCCTCCTTTTGGCAGCTAGTTCCGATTCCTGCCCCTCTGTATTTTAATGTTATTCAGTTACATTATTAAGTTTTATAATAGTTTTAGTTTATATTTTACATGATTTACACCAAACGACTTCGATTTCGATTCCGGTTTCGGCTTCGATTTCATTTCCGCTTAACGTTAGGTTTTTAAAGTTTTATTTAAAATGTAAAAAATAAAAAAAATGAAAAATTTCTACTGTAAATGGGTACATAGTAGGGGTGTTACATTTATGGTATCACAGCCCCGGGTTTTTAAAATCGATTCTGTAGACCTGCTCGACTGTCACAGCCCCTACGCGGACATCCTTCATCAACTGTAAGGTCTGTTTACACCTTTATTCGATTTTGTTTCTTATATGTTAAATGTTTTAAATTTTTAGTAGTTTTATAATTATGGTTCGGGAAGGTCCTAGAGATGACGCGATGGATCGACTTACGGTGTTGTTAGACCGCCAGTCTCAGCAATAGGGCACCGGTCAAAGCGCAGCAATTAACAGATTTATGAACCTAGGAACCAGCGGAGACCCAGAGAGCTCGGACGCTGGTAGTCCCCAGTCTGAATCTGGGTACAGAGGTTTCAAGCCTACGGCCCCAGGATTCGAGTCCATCCATCGATCCGACAACGATTCTAGTAATGATCCGATTTATGGATGCATGTTAGCTTACGCCGATGGTAGGGAACCGGGAGCAAGGTGGCGTATGCTACCTTTCATTGTAGCGATGGATGCCCGTTTCTGGTGGACTCGATCAAGATGACGACGGATGTATCGTATGACTTGGGATCAGGTTCGTTTCCTATTCTTCGATAATATTCACCGCACGGTTAGAGTGGCCAAGTGAACGAGTTTATGCAGCTGAAGAGACTTGGTTCATTTGCATTTTTTCGGAGATTTGAGGCTTATCACGATTCGCACCTCGCTTGTCAGCGATAATGAGAGAAGGTGCACCACTTTATGGAGGACTTATCCGGAGAGTCGGATGCACGTGTTAGTCTCAGGTAGTAATCGATGGCGGCATATTCTGATATACAATACAGCCAGAGCTTCTGGATTATTGAGGCTGCCAGAGCATTGTATTAGGGGCGGTGAGGCCATCTAAGGCTTCTTTCCGCGAGATACGACCTCAGTGCAGAGCCGAGGTTGGCAGCCGCCAGACACCCCCCAGCCACAGCATCGGGGTGTGAAGAGACCTCTCGGGGGGTAAGAATCGGGGTAAAGGGGAAGCAGATACAGTGGGCTTCTCAGATGCCATGTGCCCCTTGTGGCCAAAGAAACATAGTGGCGAGTGCCGTGGTGGCTCCAATAATGCTCAATGTGGGTGGAGTCGCCATTATTGTTATTAGATTGCCCGCATCCGGGTCGAGATCTACCAGGCGATGATCAGAGGAGGGTTTATACCCAGGTTTTTGCATTGATCGGGCCTTACGATGTGCATTGACGAGGCTCACCGCCCGTGGATTGTCAGGTACTATTTTGCTTATATGGCGCTACTTCTGTGTTATTTGATGGATACTAAGGAGTACGGCAGGCATCCTTCGTATCGACTGCATTGGGCTCGATTGGGGTTAGCGTCTGGGCCGTCCAGTATAGTACATTGTGATGCTGCCCTTCGGTAGAGCATATGCGTTCAGATCTTATTTCTCCATGGCAATCTCGCTCGGTGGGGAGTTATTACCCTTTATGCCGTTGATAGTTATGACATAGAGCGATACATCTTATTTTGGGGATGGATTGTCTAGCACATCACTTCCCAACCATCGATTGTCGCTGGCTCCGGTATTGTGACCTTCCTACCCGCGATAGAGCCGAGTTTTTCTTATCGGCGATGAACCGACTGAGTAGCCGCTCTATTTTTTGCTATGTAGTCAACGAGCAGTTCAAAAGTGGTGCTCTATTTTATTTGGCCTCAGTTTTTGATGTTCAGTTGCTCAGCGGACTGAAGATCCGAGCGCATTCCTGTTGTTAGAGAGTTTGCTGGCATATTCCTTGATGACTTCCGGTTTACACCAGCCGGACGATCGAATTCACTATTGATGGGTCTACCAAACTCTGCGCCAAGGTTCAGACCCTTCCGGTTGGCACCAGCTGAGTTAGAGAGTGAAGACTCAGTTGACGAGTTCTGGAGAAAGTTTCATTCGACCCAGTGTTTCACCCATGGTGTTCGCCTGTTCTATTCGTCAAGAAGAAGAACGGTACTCCTCATGATGTGCATTGATTACAGGGGCTGAATACGCTCACCGTGAGAATAAGTATCACTGGCCTCGGATTGACTACTTATTTGTCAGCTACAGGGTGCCACGAAGTATTTCCTTCATGATTTGATCTCCGCTCGGGTTACAGATCAGCTTAAGTCCGTATGGGATGATATACGAAGACCCTTCCGAACGAGGTAATGGGCATTATGAGTTCGCTTTTTCATGTCTTTTGGACTTAACAATGCCCCCTGCAGCGTTTATGGACCTTATAACCGTGTCTTCAAGTAGTAGCTGACAAGTTCGTTGTGGTTTTCATCGACGAATCTTGATCTACTCTAACCGAAGGCAGAACACGAGAGCATTTGAGGATTGTTCTAAGGGACCCTATGTCAGCAATATCTGGATCCAAAGTTTTCGAAGTGCAGTTCTGGCTTGACAGGGTGACTTCCTTGGCCATATTTCTCACCAGAACGGAGTTTCTGTTGATCCTAGCAGATTCTGTGTCAGAGATTGCCCCACAGCCGAAGACGTACTTGAGGTGCGTGATTGCTCGGGTTGGTCCTGTTATTATCGGAATTTATAGAGGATTCTCGAGATCGCACGTCCTCTTACGCGACTGACTTCGGAAGAACGAGTGTTTTAGGGTCGCCTCTTGTGATGCTAGTTTTATGGATCTAAGCAGAGATTTACACCGCTCCAGTACTGGTGGTCGCTACCTGATGAGGTTCAGATACAGTGTTTATTGTGTATGCATCGGGAGTGGGACTCGGTTGTGTATTGAGCAGAGGGGAGAGTTTATTTCTTAATTCTTCTCGGCAGTGAAGCCGAGATCAGATTACCCCACGCACGACTCGAGTTCGCAGCTGTGGTGTTCGCACTGAAGATATGGAGCATTATTTTATATGGGCACAGTGCGAGTATTTTCCGACCACCAAGCTTGAAGTTACTAATTTTCAGAAAGAGCTGAATTGCTCAGATCGCGATGGCTTGAGTTCACTTCAACCCTGATTAACGATTTTGATACAATACCACCGGCCAGGGAACAGCAACCAAGGTGGCCGAGCATTGAGTAGAGTGCCTCTGCGAGTCAGCCTCATTAGCAGCGATGTCAGTTTACGCTGCGGTCGAGATTGAGAGATTCGACGTTGAGATAGTGGCAGAGTTGTCCTTAATATGCTTGCCAACATGCTCTCGAGCCAACTATTCCTTGATCGTATACGCGAGGCTCAGCAGAGTGTACCGGAGTTAAATGGAGCTTCGATCTGAGCATGACACAGAGACTGCGTCAGTTTCCATTTATCAGAGTATGGTATTCTGAAGTTCAGGCCAGGTTGTACGTGCCTAGTGACGGGAGTCTAAAGAAGGAGATATTGGCCGCTGCACATTCTCGGCATATTCTGTGCACTCGGGGGAGTACCAAGATGTACCTGGGATTTGAACAGTCACTTCTGGTTGCCGCCTGAGAGGGAGGTTGCAAGTACGTTGAGACCCTGCCATATGGTCAGCATGTAAAGGCTGGCACCAAGACCCGCTGGAACACTGTTCCCACTGCCGATTCCGGAGTGGAAGTGGGAGCAGATCTCCCATGGATTGCATTGTGTGCTCCCGAGGCTACGAGAGTCACTGATTGCATTTGTTATTTGGACCGATTGACAAAGTCGGCTCCTTTTTTGCCTGTGAAGATGACATCGTCTATGGATCAGCTCGCCGAGCTCTATGTAGAGTGGGTCAATTACACGGAGTGCCAGTTTCTATTGTCTCCGACAGAGATCCTAGATTCCCCGTCCCAAGTTCTGGAAGAGATTTTACACAGAGCTATGGGGACTCAGCTTAATTTCAGCACAGCGTTCCTCCTCAGACTGAATTGGGCAGACAGAGAGGACGAACCAAGATTCTGGAGGATATGCGCAGAGCGTGTGTTCTGGAGTTTCAAGGGATCGTGGAGCGGTATTTGCCACTGATCGAGTTCTCTTATAATAACACTTCCGGCTACTATTGGCATGGCACCGTACGAGGCTCATATGTCGGAAATGTAGATCTCCGTTATGGACGAGGTGGCGAGGGCCACCATCTTGGTCCAAGATTCACATGCAAACGGCAGCAGATTGCCATTAGCGACAGCTATCGAGGTAGCTCAGAGCCCGACAAAGAGCTATGCTGACACGAGACGGAGAGAGCTAGAGTCGAGGAAGGTGACATGTCCTACATTTAAAGTTTCTCGTGCAAGGCGTTGCGAGATTTGGAAGAGGTGTAAGCTAAACCCTCGTTATGTGGGGCCCTTTCCTATTCTAAGAGGATCGGAAGTTGGCGTACATACTTCAACTTCCAGCTTCTATGGAGGGTATCCACTAGGTGTTCACCGTATCGATGCCTTTCGGATGTCACGTGCCCATCGCATATTTGGAGGGCTACAAGATCGAGGTACAGCCTACCTTGAGCTATGAGGTGAGGGCCGTGTACGTATTTTTGGCATCCATCAAGGTTTCTAAACTCAACAAAGAGATTCCGCTGGTCAAAGTCCTATGGAACCCAGGTGTAAAAGGCTACGTTGGAAACGACAGCAGGATATGTGACCTAAGTATCCTGATTTGTTTGCATGCTTTAATTTGTGGACCAAATGCTGAATAAGGAGGGTAAATGTAATATCGCGGCTTGTACGGGTTTTGGAATATTATCTTATATTCGTATTTTATGATATAGTGCATTTTGGTAAATATGTCAAACCAGGTCCGTTTCACAAAAAGAAAACATCATTACGATTCTATCGAATAATAAGAATTTTAATGAATTTACGGGAATTTTCAGAGATCAAACACGATATTCCGAGTAAATACACTTTTTCGTAATGTAAAAGACGTTCTCGTAAAATAGTAAGCGAGGTCCAAATTGCGAACGGACAGTTTTATTAAATCCCAGATAATAAGTTGGACGTATTAGTGAAGTATGGAGATTGGGTGAAACCGAATGGTTAGACGATTAACGAACCGAAGGACGGAATAATATAAAATCAAAGAAGGGCAAAACGGTAATTTGTAAAATCAATTTATAAATAACACAAATCCTCTTTTCTCTTCACTTTTTCTTCTTCTCTTCCTGGCGTTCACGAACAGAGAGCTTCTCCTCTCTCGACCGCCGACGACTTCTAACCTTCCGACCTCCGTCCGACCTCCGGTAGTTCCGATTTCTTCACGGTTTCTCTCCTCTCGCCTACCCTCGTTAAGTAGCTTCGGTCTTGAGCGTTAAATTCCAAGTTTTAGGTCGATTTAACGTAGGGTTTCGAATTAGGGTTTCGATAAAATGTCGAATTAGGGCTCGTAATTAATAGGTTAGCCGTGATTAAGTATGTATTGAACGTAGTTGACGTTATTGGACGAAGAAAATCAATTTGTGAAAAGTTAAAATTGGTAAATTTCCGGGTTTTTTGAGAAAAACTCGTTAATTGAGATTTCGGATTATCGAGCCTTAATTGACGTTCTAAATGCTTTAATTAGCTAAGTTGGAATTTAGGAAATTCATTAGTTGAGGATTTTATAATTTGAACGTTTATAATTCAAATTGGTTTTAACGGTGGATATCGTGTTTTCCTCAGACAAGCGACTCCAGTGGACGAAGCTTGAGATCCAGCGCGCTCAAGGTAAGTTCTCGTGACTTGCTTGACCGAAAGGTCTACACCATACTCGTCGTTGTATCAAGGATCCTTGAGGATTCCTTGGTTTACGTTGTTTAGGTTGGGTAGTAGGTTAGTTGTTTATAGGTTATGTTGTATTGTCTTGTTGATATGTATGCTGTTTGTTTACTTTCCGCTGATTAACTGTTCATGCATCACGTATTTCAAATGTCATAGAAAATGGATTTCCGCACGTGTTTTAAGGAAAGAAATGAACCTCTGTAATTAATGTACGTAATCTGTATCTGTATCTGTATCTGGTTACGCGAGGTGGGGCTCAGGCATGGCTGTAGGGTTTGTGAGCATGTACCCCCCTCCTCTAAATCGAAAGTGGTAGTCCGACCGCGAGATGTATCCTTTCCATTTAGAGGGCTGATATCTCGGTAACAATCTGTCTGTGACGTAATGAAAAGAATGAAAAGTATCTGAATATGAATCTGTAATCTGCACGTTTATGAATGGCATACGCACGCATGCATCTGCATTTACGTAGCTTACTGAGATTTCAATATCTCATATGTGTCTGTATGGTGTAGGTGACGTTATAGGTTACGTTGACCCAGGTGAGGATGATATTCCTCCTCCTGACGTAGGAGCAGCTGATGGATGATGGCCGTGGGAGTGCGCTGAGCAGTCGAGGCGCGATATGACCCGTGGGGATGTATGTATGGACTCTGGGGTTATTTTGGGATGTTTTGATCTGATAATTGTATAGAATATTTAGGTTGTTTGGATCTGGATAGGAGTTAGATAACGTTTTAGTAAATGTATGTAAAATGTTGTTTGTAGGTTGTTACGGATAGCTCGGTTTTTAGAACTATCCACGCAGTTGGACTTCGCAAAGTCCAAAGCGAGTCGATTGAGTTTAGGTTATGTTTTAATCGGTTGAGTGCATGTGTGGGTTTTAGTGATTACTGGCGAAAGGAAGAAGGTGATTTGCTCTCTGGAGATCAGATTCCAGAGAACAAATAAATGTGTGAATTTTGAAGCGTTAAAGTCTTGAAGGAAAAGGAAGATCGCTGCCCTTGATGTAGGCAGCAGCGATCGATCTCTGCTGAAAGCAGAGATCGATTGCTTGCTGCATGCAAGCATGCAGCGATCGATCTCTGTAAACTACAGAGATCGATCGCTTGCTGCCAATATGCAAGCAGTGATCGATCTCTGTAGTTTACAGAGATCGATCGCCCCCCCTCCTTTTGGCAGCTAGTTCCGATTCTGCCCCTCTGTATTTAATGTTATTAAATGTTTAAATGATTTAAGTTTTATTAATAGTTTTAGTTTATATTTTAAATGATTTACCAAACGAACTTCGATTTCGATTCCGGTTTCGGCTTCGATTTCATTTCCGCTTTAACGTTAGGTTTTAAAGTTTTATTTAAAATGTAAAAAATAAAAATGAAAAATTTATACGGGTAAATGGGTACAGTATTAGGGGTGTTACATTTATGGTATCAAAGCCCCGGGTTTTAAAATCGATTCTGTAGACTGCTCGACTGCACAGCCACTACGCGGACATCCTTCATCAACTGTAAGTCTGTTTTACACTTTATTCGATTTGTTTTCTTAGAGGTTACATGTTTTAAATTTTATAGGAGTTTATAATTATGGTTCGAGGAAGGGATCCTAGAGATGACGCGATGGATCGACTTACGGAGTTGTTAGACCGCCAGTTCCAGCATATGGACCGGCAAGCGCAGCAAATTACAGATTTAGTGAACGCAGAGAACAGCGGGAGACCCAGAGAGCTCAGGAGTGGTAGTCCCCAGTAATCTGGGTATGCAGAGGTTTCAAGCCTACGGCCTCCAGTATTCGAGGGCCAGTCATCGGATCCGACACGAGTCGAGGAATGGATCCGAGTTATGGAGGACATGTTAGCTTACGCCGAGGTAGGGAACGGGAGCAAGGTGGCGTATGCTACCTTCATTTAGCGATGGATGCCGTTTCTGGTGGGACTCGATCAAGATGACGACGGATGTATCTGTGATGACTTGGGATCGGTTCAAGTTTCTATTCTTCGATAAGTATTTCAGCCGCACGGTGAGAGTGGCCAAGAGGAACGAGTTTATGCAGCTGAAGCAGACTGGTTTCAGTTGCAGATTATATTCGGAGATTTGAGGCTTTATCACGATTCGCACCTCGCCTTGTCAGCGATAATGAGGAGAAGGTGCACCACTTTATGGAGGGACTTAATCCGGAGATTCGGATGCACGTGGTAGTCTCAGGTATTATCGATGCGGCATATTCTGATATTACAGCCAGAGCTCTGGATATTGAGGCTGCCAGAGCCACTTGTATTAGGCCGAGGGAGCCAGCTAAGGGCTTCTTCCGCGAGATACGACCTCAGTCGCAGAGCCGAGGTTGGCAGCCCAGAGCCACCGCCCCAGCCACAGCAGCGGGGTGTGAAGAGACCTCTCGAGGGAGGTAATGATCGGGGTAAGGGGAAGCAGATACAGGGGGCTTCTCAGATGCCATGGTGCCCCTTGTGCCAGAAAGAACATAGTGGCGAGTGCGTGTTGGCTCCAATAAATGCTACAGATGTGGTGGAGTCGGCCATTTTGTTAGAGATTGCCCGCATCCGGGTCGAGATCTACCAGGCGATGATCAGAGGAGGGTTATACCCAGGTTTTTGCATTGATCGGGCCTGACGATGTTGATGACGAGGCTCAGCCTGCCGTGATTGCAGGTACTATTTTGCTTATGGGCGCTACTGTGTTTACTTTGATGGATACTGGAGCTACGCACTCCTTCGTATCGACTGCATGTATGGCTAGATTGGGGTTAGAGTCTGGGCCGTCAGAGTATGAGTACAGTGTGATGCTGCCTCGGGAGAGCATATGCGTTCAGATCGTATTCTCCAGGGCAATATCGTCTCGGTGGGGAGTATTACCCTTTATGCTCGTTTGATAGTTATGAGCATAGAGCGGTACGATCTTATTTTGGGGATGGATTGGCTAGCACAGCACTTCGCCACCATCGATTGTCGCTCCGGGATTGTGACCTTCCGACCCCCGGATAGAGCCGAGTTTTCTTATCAGGCGATGAACCGACTGAGTAGCTCGCCTATTTCTTATGCTATGGAGGTCAACGAGCAGTTCAAAGGTGCGTGCTCTATTTATTTGGCCTCAGTTTTTGATGTTCAGTTGCTCAGCGGACTGAAGCCGAGCGACATTCCTGTTGTTAGAGAGTTCTCTGGCATATTCCTTGATGATCTTCCCGGTTTACCACCAGACCGGGAGATCGAATTCACTATTGATGTCTATCCAAACTCTGCGCCAAGGTTCAAGAACCCTTACCGGTTGGCACCAGCTGAGTTGAGAGAGTTGAAGACTCAGCTTGACGAGTTATTGGAGAAAGGTTTCATTCGACCCAGTGTTTCACCCTGGGGTGCGCCTGTTCTATTCGTCAAGAAGAAAGACGGGACCCTCAGGATGTGCATTGATTACAGGGAGCTGAATAAGCTCACAGTGAAGAATAAGTATCCACTGCCTCGGATTGACGACTTATTTGATCAGCTACAGGGTGCCCGAGTATTTTCCAGGATTGATCTCCGCTCGGGTTACAATCAGCTGAAGGTCCGTAGGGATGATATACCGAAGACAGCCTTCCGAACGAGGTATGGGCATTATGAGTTCCTTGTCATGTCTTTTGGACTTACTAATGCCCCTGCAGCGTTTATGGACCTGATGAACCGTGTCTTCAAGGAGTATCTTGACAAGTTCGTGGTGGTTTTCATCGACGACATATTGATCTACTCTAAAACGAAGGAAGAACACGAGGAGCATTTGAGGATTGTTCTAAGGACCCTATGTCAGCACTATCTGTATCCAAAGTTTTCGAAGTGCGAGTTCTGGCTTGACAGGGTGAGCTTCCTTGGCCATATTATATCACAGGACGGAGTTTCTGTGGATCCGAGCAAGATTCAGGTGGTCAGAGATTGGCCACAGCCGAAGAACGTACGTGAGGTGCGTGGATTTCTCGGGTTGGCCGGTTATTATCGGAAGTTTATAGAGGGATTCTCGAGGATCGCACTTCCTCTTACGCGACTGACTCGGAAGAACGAGATGTTTGTATGGTCGCCTGCTTGTGATGATAGTTTTATGGAGCTAAAGCAGAGATTGACCACCGCTCCAGTACTGGCGCTACCTGATGAGGTGTCAGATACAGTGTTTATTGTGATGCATCGGGAGTGGGACTCGGTTGTGTATTGATGCAGGAGGGGAGAGTTATTTCTTATGCTTCTCGGCAGTTGAAGCCGTACGAGCAGAATTACCCCACGCACGACCTCGAGTTAGCAGCTGTGGTGTTCGCACTGAAGATATGGAGGCATTATTTATATGGGCAGCAGTGCGAGATATTTTCCGACCACAAGAGCTTGAAGTACTTATTTATGCAGAAAGAGCTGAATATGCGACAGAGGCGATGGCTTGAGTTCGTCAATGATTACGATTTTGATATCAAGTACCACCCAGGAAAGGCAAACAAGGTGGCCGATGCATTGAGTAGAGTGCCTCCTGCGAGTCAGCCATCATTAGCAGCGATGTCAGTTACGCTGCGGTCTGAGATTGAGAGATTCGACGTGGAGATAGTGGCAGAGTTGTCTTATATGCTTGCCAACATTTCTCTCAGGCCAACTATTCTTGATCGTATACGCGAGGCTCAGCAGAGTGATACGGAGTGTATGGAGCTTCGATCGAGCATGACATTGGGAGACTCGTCAGATTTCCATTTATCAGAGGATGGTATTCTGAAGTTCAGGCATAGGTGGTACGTGCCTAGTGACGAGGATCTAAAGAAGGAGATATTGGCCGAGGCACATTCTTCGGCATATTCTGTGCACTCGGGGAGTACCAAGATGTACCGGGATTTGAGACAGCACTTCTGGTGGCCGAACATGAAGAGGGAGGTTGCCAAGTACGTTGAGACCTGCCTAGTATGTCAGCAGGTAAAGGCTGAGCACCAGAGACCCGCTGGAACACTGTTACCACTGCCGATTCCGGAGTGGAAGTGGGAGCAGATCTCCATGGATTTCATTGTGGGGCTCCCGAGGACTACGAGAGGCCATGATGGCATTTGGGTTATTGTGGACCGATTGACAAAGTCGGCTCACTTTTTGCCTGTGAAGATGACATCGTCTATGGATCAGCTCGCCGAGCTCTATGTACAGGAGATTGTCAGATTACACGGCGTGCCAGTTTCTATTGTCTCCGACAGAGATCCGAGATTCACGTCCAAGTTCTGGAAGAATTTACACAGAGCTATGGGGACTCAGCTTAATTTCAGCACAGCGTTCCATCCTCAGACTGATGGTCAGACAGAGAGGACGAACCAGATTCTGGAGGATATGCTCAGAGCGTGTGTGCTGGAGTTTCAGGGATCGTGGAGCAGGTATTTGCCACTGATCGAGTTCTCTTATAATAACAGCTTCCAGGCTACTATTGGCATGGCACCGTACGAGGCGCTATATGGTCGGAAATGTAGATCTCCGTTATATTGGGACGAGGTTGGCGAGGCCAGCATCGTTGGTCCAGAGATTCTACAGCAGACGGCAGAGCAGATTGCCATTATCCGACAGCGTATCGAGGTAGCTCAGAGCCGACAGAAGAGCTATGCTGACACGAGACGGAGAGAGCTAGAGTTCGAGGAAGGTGACGAGGTCTACCTTAAAGTTTCTCCGTTCAAAGGCGTTGCGAGATTTGGAAGGAGGGGTAAGCTAAACCCTCGTTATGTGGGGCCCTTTCCTATTCTGAAGAGGATCGGGAAGTTGGCGTACAGACTGCAGCTTCCAGCTTCTATGGAGGGTATCCACGATGTGTTCCACGTATCTATGCTTCGGAGATGTCTACGTGACCCATCGCATATTGTGGAGGCTACAGAGATCGAGGTACAGCCTACCTTGAGCTATGAGGTGAGGCCGGTACGTATTTTGGAGCATTCCATCAAGGTTCTACGCAACAAAGAGATTCCGCTGGTCAAAGTCCTATGGCGGAACCACGAGGTGGAAGAGGCTACGTGGGAACGACAGCAGGATATGATGACTAAGTATCCTGATTTGTTTGCATGATTTAATTTTGTGGACAAAATTCTGAATAAGGAGGGTAGAATGTAATATCCGGCTTGTACGGGTTTTTGGATATATTATATTATATTCGTATTTTATTATATAGTGGCATTTTTGGTAAATATGTCAAACCAGGTCCGTTTCACAAAAAGAAAACGTCATTACGATTCTATCGAATAATAAGAATTTTAATGAATTTACGGGAATTTTCAGAGATCAAACACGATATTCCGAGTAAATACACTTTTCGTAATGTAAAAGACGTTCTCGTAAAAATAGTAAACGAGGTCCAAATTGCGAACGGACAGTTTTATTAAATCCCAGATAATAAGTTGGACGTATTAGTGAAGTATGGAGATTGGGTGAAACCGAATGGCTAGACGATTAACGAACCGAAGGACGGAATCAATATAAAAATCAAAGAAGGGCAAAACGGTAATTTGTAAAATCAATTTTATAAAATAACACAAATCCTCTTTTCTCTTCACTTTTTCTTCTTCTCTTCCTGGCGTTCACGAACAGAGAGCTTCTCCTCTCTCGGCCGCCGACGACTTCCAACATTCCGACCTCCGTCCGACCTCCGTTCGTTCCGATTTCTTCACGGTTTCTTCTCCTCTCGCTACCCTCGGTAAGTAGCTTCGGTCTTTGAGCGTTAAATTCTAAGTTTTAGGTCGATTTAACGTTAGGGTTTCGATTAGGGTTTCGATAAAATGTCGAATTAGGGCTCGTAATTAATAGGTTAGCCGTGATTAAGTATGTATTGAACGTAGTTGACGTTATTGGACGAAGAAAAATCAATTTGTGAAAAAGTTAAAAATTGGTAAGTTTCCGGGTTTTTTGAGAAAAACTCGTTAATTGAGATTTCGGATTATCGAGCCTTAATTGACGTTCTAAATGCTTTAATTAGCTAAGTTGGAATTTAGGAAATTCATTAGTTGATGATTTTATAATTTGAACGTTTATAATTCAAATTGGTTTTAACGGTGGATATCGTGTTTTCCTCAGACAAGCGACTCCAGTGGACGAAGCTTGAGATCCAGCGCGCTCAAGGTAAGTTCTCGTGACTTGCTTGACCGAAAGGTCTACACCATACTCGTCGTTGTATCAAGGATCCTTGAGGATTCCTTGGTTTACGTTGTTTAGGTTGGGTAGTAGGTTAGTTGTTTATAGGTTATGTTGTATTGTCTTGTTGATATGTATGCTGTTTGTTTACTTTCCGCTGATTAACTGTTCATGCATCACGTATTTCAAATGTCATAGAAAATGGATTTCCGCACGTGTTTTAAGGAAAGAAATGAATCTCTGTAATTAATGTACGTAATCTGTATCTGTATCTGTATCTGGTTACGCGAGGTGGGGCTCAGGCATGGCTGTAGGGTTTGTGAGCGTGTACCCCCCTCCTCTAAATCGAAAGTGGTAGTCCGACCGCGAGATGTATCCTTTCCATTTAGAGGGCTGATATCTCGGTAACAATCTGTCTGTGACGTAATGAAAAGAATGAAAATGTATCTGAATATGAATCTGTAATCTGCACGTTTTATGAATGGCATACGCACGCATGCATCTGCATTTACGTAGCTTACTGAGATTTCAATATCTCATATGTGTCTGTATGGTGTAGGTGACGTTATAGGTTACGTTGACCCAGGTGAGGATGATATTCCTCCTCCTGACGTAGGAGCAGCTGATGGATGATGGCCGTGGGAGTGCGCTGAGCAGTCGAGGCGCGATATGACCCGTGGGGATGTATGTATGGACTCTGGGGTTATTTTGGGATGTTTTGATCTGATAATTGTATAGAATATTTAGGTTGTTTGGATCTGGATAGGAGTTAGATAACGTTTTGGTAAATGTATGTAAAATGTTGTTTGTAGGTTGTTACGGATAGCTCGGTTTTTAGAGCTATCCACGCAGTTGGACTTCGCAAAGTCCAAAGCGAGTCGATTGAGTTTAGGTTATGTTTTAATCGGTTGAGTGCATGTGTGGGTTTTAGTGATTACTGGCGAAAGGAAGAAGGTGATTTGCTCTCTGGAGATCGGATTCCAGAGAACAAATAAATGTGTGAATTTTGAAGCGTTAAAGTCTTGAAGGAAAAGGAGGATCGCTGCCCTTGATGTAGGCAGCAGCGATCGATCTCTGCTGAAAGCAGAGATCGATTGCTTGCTGCATGCAAGCATGCAGCGATCGATCTCTGTAAACTACAGAGATCGATCGCTTGCTGCCAATATGCAAGCAGCGATCGATCTCTGTAGTTTACAGAGATCGATCGCCCCCCCTCCTTTTGGCAGCTAGTTCTGATTCTGCCCCTCTGTATTTAATGTTATTAAATGTTTAAATGATTTAAGTTTAATTAATAGTTTTAGTTTATATTTTAAATGATTTACCAAACGAACTTCGATTTCGATTCCGGTTTCGGCTTCGATTTCATTTCCGCTTTAACGTTAGGTTTTAAAGTTTTATTTAAAATGTAAAAAATAAAAATGAAAAATTTATACGGGTAAATGGGTACAGTATTAGGGGTGTTACACTCTCTGCCTGCCAGTAATCCTTCATTCGACGATCGGTTCCCTTGCCATTTCTCGGATACTCTACGCTCGAGGTATGGATTAGAAAATGTAGTTGTCAGTTAGTTGTTAAACTCTGTTTTTCAGCTTGGTGTTGGAATTTGGTTTCTCCAATGGCCGAGTAGCTATAGCAACATTTATAACCTGGATTTTTGTATTGTCATTTCCGAATCAATTCTGGACATTTAATATAACCGACCCTGATTAATCGTGAGTTGGACCTAGTTGTTTTGGTTTTGGATTTCTGACTGCACACAGAGAACTGGACTAGGGGATTCAGGAATGACTTTAGTTATTAGATTCTAGAATGACTTGTGATTGGGACTTTTAGGGTTTTGTTTTAACTACTGTGATGTGAAATGTTTTAGGTGAAGAAGTTTGAAGAAAAGGAGTTCAAGTTGCTAAGGAAACCAGGTAAGTGAATGTGTAAGATTCCCGGCCATTAGGGCCCTACATCACAAGGATGCTAGGTAGAAACCAATACGATGATTAGAAGTTATTTAAGTTACTATCTGTTACTTATGTTGATGTTTGACTTAATGGTATGATTTCCCGTCGGATGAATGCACTATTCTGTGGCTTGATGAGTTAGGAGTCCTCATGTTTATGCATCACGAACGTTTTATGCATATGATAATGTTTTAAGAGCATGTTTTCCTCATGAACAAGATAAGAACATAAAACTTATGCAACGTGAATTAATCGAGGGTTGGGGGTGGTTTGACGTATGTCACTGTGCAAAAGAAATGACCATGATTACGACCCGCAAGGGAATATGTACACTCTCACTGTCAACCCACTTTACTGGCACAAATCCTCTCTTAATTCACACAATCTGAATGATGAATATGAATGATGAATTTGAATGATGAGCATGAATGATGATTATGAACGATGAATACGAACGATGAACAAGAATGAAGACCTTAAGTATGAATATGAATAAGAAAAGATTCATGAGTATTTGTTTCTTAAAATGAGCATTCATGCAGACTTGTTAGCAATACATTCCTTACTAAGCATTAGGCTTATAGTTTAAACCTTATGATGTAGGTGAAGATTTAACAGGTGAGGATTCCAAATTCAGTGATGATGTCTAATGGTTGGTTGCAAGATGGTGCTCAGGGTGGAAGACTGTGGATGGCAGGCGAATATAACCCGTAGTTAAGCTCATAATGTGTCAGTAAGATTTATGATGAACTGATGTTTAAGTAGAATGAGATTATATTTTAACAATGAGCTTTGAAACATTCTGGTTTAACTACTGAGTCTGGGGATGATTTTAAAGATATGGAAAAAGTTATTTTAACTAAGTCTTCCGTATAAGAATTTTTGGATGAGTCTCTGATTTTCATACATATGAGTGTTGAGTCAATGTGGTTTGAAGCCTGTTAGGAGTTTACATCCACCGATAGATGTTCCCTATCAGAAGATGTTAAGAGTTTTCATCTACCGACAGATGATTTCTATCGGAAGGTGTATTAAATGAACACGTGAATTACACATGTCTATCGGTAGATGTAAGGTATTTCAAATACCGGATGATATAAGAGCTATTTTGCGTCTAATGATCGGTAGATGTAAGGTATTTCAAATACCGGATGATATATGAGCTATTTTGTCGTCTAGCAATCGGTAGATGTAAGGTATTTCAAATACCGGATGATATAAGAGCTATTTTGTCATCTAGTGATCGGTAGATGTGGAGTGATTCAATACCGGATGATGTAGACTTTCACTACCGGCAGAAGCGAACTCTGTACTTGTCGTTTAGCGATCGGCAGGAGTAAGTGAATGAGTATTGAGTCCTGTCGTTTTATGATCAGCAGTTATTTCTCTATCGGTAGATGCAGTTTAAGAGTTGAAGTTCCTACTCATCAGCTAATGCATTTTGCACTGCTCGCCGGCAGATGTGTAATGGATTTCATTGCTGAGTGATGTCTCGAGCCAAGTTATGTTTGTTTAAAAAAGGAGATAAAAGTATAATTGAGTATAGTTTAAATAAAATTAGTAAGGATATATGGATAAGTCTAAAAGAGTCACGGTTTGTTCTCGGCCCTTACTGGTGTCGTTACACTTTTGGCCTACACAATAGATCCATAGCCCCCTTTTGGGCCACATCTCTTTTCATAAAAACAAAATGTAGAAATTCATTTTCTATGCTTATTTGAGAACCATGAGATGCATGAACACATGCATAACATAAACATATAACATATGTACTATCAATACAATAAAAACATAATCTATAAAAGAGCTAATCCTAGCTACCCAACCAAAGCGTTTAAACAAGCAATTCACCAATGATCCTCGACGCGACTTCGACGTACGGTGTAGGCCAATCGGCCCTAGTAAGTCACGAGAACTTATCTGTCGTCCTAGAAAATCGAGCTCCATCCACGAGCGTTGTTCACCTATGGCAATTCACAACTTGCTTCATTAAAATGAGCCTAATCAATCAAACTCCAATAATAACCACTAATTCAACTAAACTTTCACCTACGGTCATGAATACATCATTTAGAGGCACAAGTACGGTAACCTTAACTATTTCTAACTTCTCTCAACAATTTTTGACGAAACCCTAACGAAACTTAAACCATATAACAATTCGAAAATTGGAAACTAAAGCCAGGAAACGCTAGAATCTTACCTAGGAATCGATTTCGGGAAGAAAATGAAAAGGGAAGCGGTTGATCGGAGAGGAATCGACGTTGATTCTTGAGGAATCGCCGTGGAAGCCGCCAGAGAGAGTCAAGAAAGCTCTCTGGAGAATTTATTCGTGAAATAGAAAACTGAGTGGAGGAGGAAGTGTTTTTGTCTTTTATAATACTTAACTTGGCAATTACCATTTTTGCCCTTTATGCTAAAATCTTTGCTTATTTCGTTATTTAATTATCGATTCGTTTTCTCGAAATTTTCTTATTCCTCCGTATACTCCGATTTACTCATATGGTTCTAATAAAACTCCCTATTCACCAAACGGGCTAAATTTTCAATATTTGCTAAAATGCCATTATATGGCAAAAATTAAAAACTCAAAAAATCGGGTGTTACATTTCATCCACCTTATTTAAATTTTGTCCTCAAAATTTGACTTCACTTGCAGTCCTTGGCATTACTGCCTCATGTCTTGCGACCTTATACCTTAATTCACAATCGCTCTGTTCTTTTTAAGTTTATTTCCTCTATCTCTCCAAATAAAGGTTTCGACTCTATCTCTACTTACGGTCACTCTTTATATTCCCTATTATCAATTGAATCGTATTCGTCCTTACTCAGGTATTGAGTGTAACAAATTTCTAAATCTCAAATCAATTTATCCGACGGCATACTTTGTCACCATAATATTTGCGTAAGCGTCGTCTTTAACTTAATCACTCACATATTAGATCTCCTATGGATTAATTTTTTTTTTTTTAAACTTCTTTCTCATCGACGCGTTTCCTTATCTGTCCTTTTAGATCAGAGCTATGCTAAAGTTCCCTAAAATCAGCTTGATTAAATGCCAAGAATTTCTTTAAACTCCTGGGCTGTAACTCAAACTTAACATAATTTCATCGACTCCATCCGCAGTCGGTATGTACACCAACTCAATTCTCACATTAATCTCCTAACCATAATCCTTACTTTCAATTGGCTTAAGCACGTCCTCGCTTACGCATCAAACCTTGCCAAATTCTCTAAGCCCTCAATCAACGATCTCTAACTGTGTACTTGACACCTAACGTGTAACAGCCCCTGAGGGATCGTCACATAATCCATATCTTTCTTAATCATTTAATTCTTATTACTCACACTCTACTCATTTTCGGTAATATTTTTTTTTTTTGAAACATAACTTAACTCAAAATGTCGTACATAATTCATTAGGCATCATTCGGCAAAGGAATACTTTACGCATCTGTCGGCGGGCAGTGCAATGTGTATCGGCTGGTGAAGGGAAGCTTAAAACTTTAGACTGCACCTGCCGATTGAGGAATAAAACTACATCTACCGGTCACTAGACGACAAAACCATGTTTATATCATCTGGTAAAGAGACTCTTTAGATCATCTAGTGAAATAAGGGGACATCATCCGGTGAACATGTGCTTCTCACGTGAATAATTAAAACATGACCCGGTCACTAAACAACAATTAACATCCTCATCATCCGGTGACTTTATTACACTACATCTGCCGATCACTAGATGACAAAATAACACTCTCATCATCCGATGGCTTAAACACTCTACATTTGCCGATCGTTAGACGACAAAATAGCACGTTCGTCATCCGATAGCTTAAACACTCTACATCTACCGGCCACTGGGCGATGAAATAACACTTACATCATCCGGTAACCTAAATACTATACATCTGCCGATCGCTAGACGACAAAATAGCACTCTCATCATCCGATGGCTTAAACACTCTACATCTGCCGATGACGTCAGCCAGATTATTGCCTTATCCAGCTTCTATCCCACGGCAGAAAACACTATAATCATCAACAACTTCATCCAATAGAAATTACCACAACTCACCCGAATCATAACTTAATGACCATAAACCTCAATGAGTAAGAATCATAAACTCATCCAAAATACGCATAGCAGAAGGCTTAAGCAAAACAAACCGTTCAATAATCTTTAAAATCTTCATCAGACTCTTTAGTCTAATCATCCAAATCTAGATCTCATGGTTATAAGAAATTCTATTCTACTTAGACATCTGTTTATCATAAACTTCACTAACATACTATGAGCATAACCGGGGGACTTAATCGCCTGCCCAGCCTTGCACTGTCACACTGAGCATCCTCCAGCAACCAGCTTTAAACATCATCTCTGGACTGGAAATCCTCACCTGTTAGCTCTTCACCTACATCATAAGGTTTAACTATAAGCCTAATGCTTAGTAAGGAATGCAACTCTAACATGGATGCATGAATGTATAATTCGCGAAAATCACATGCTCATAAGTCTTTTCTTGTACATATCTTTGCTCGTAATCATCATTCATAGTCATGGATCATATTCATCATTCATAGTCATGAATCATATTCATCATTCATAGTCATGGATCATACTCATCATTCGTAGTCATAAATCATATTCATCATTCATAGTCATGGATCATATTATTCATTTAAGTTGTGTGGATTAAGGGAGGATTTATGCCGGTAAAGGGGGTTTGACAGTGAGAGTGCACATAGTTCCCTTGCGGGTCGTATCATGATCCTTCTTTTGGACAGTGACATACGCCAAATTGCCCCCAACCCTCTCTTAATTCACGTTGCGTAAGTTTTATATTCTTATCTTGGTCATGCGAAGACATGCTCTTAAAACATTTTCATATGCATAAACATTCATGATGCATGGACATGAAAATTCTTAAATCATCAACTTACAGACAGAGCACTATCCAACATAAAACCTTACCATTGAACTAATCATCGACATAAACGCTAGACAGTAACATAAGGGAACTACTATTCATCGTATGAGTTTCTACCTAACATCCTTTGATGTAGGGTCCTAATGACCGAGAAACCTGTACATCCACTTACCTGGTCTCCTTAGCAATTTGAGCTCCTTTCTCTTCCAACTTCTTCACCTAAAACATTTACATTGCAGTAGTTAAAACAAAATCCTATTAGTTCTAATCACAAGTCATATTAGGATCTAATAGCTATAGTCACTCCCGAATCCTTAGTATAGTTCTCTGTGCAGTTTGAAATCCAAAAACCAGAACAGACAGATTCGATAAGCGATATCTCAGGGGTGGTTGTTAATGTCCAAAATCGATTCGGAATGACATTACTACATTCAGATTTTAAATATCCTTACTAATACTCGGCCATTGAAGAATCCAGAACCTCAACACATAGCTGAAACAGAGCTTAACGACTGAAAGGTAGCTACATTGTCAAATTCGTACCTCGAGCACAAAGTAGCCGAGAAGCAGCATGGAAACCGATCGTCGAAGGAGGGATTTCCAGCTGACAGAGAGCGAGGGCTTGGGAGAGAAGAAATCGCCGGGAGTTGGGGATGTCGGCTACAGTGGTTTAAATGAGGTTTGAATCCTTTCCTTTTTCTTTAAATACTGGCCTCAATCCTCCATTATTACAACATTGCCACTCAATCTAGTTTAGATCCACATGTATTTAATTAAGCTTGGCATAAAACCCTAAACCGTGAAGATTGAATATTCGTGACCGTTAATACAGTTTAGGAAGTCACCTGGTTGAAGTTGTCGGGTGTTACATAACGACTTGAGCACGCGTTAGTCTATATTTAATCATCCAAAACAATAAACTTTCCAACTTATCAATTGGCCTCATGATTAGGGTTTTTCTCCCTAAAGATTATCTCGTATCCTCAATCCTCAAAATAACTTCAATTTGCTAACGTCATTTGGGTTGACTATCGTTCAAGGATTCCTAACAACACCCAGGTAGTAATCCGAACTCCCCTCTATTTTAACTCCGACTTCTCGAACTGAGTTCATTTAGTTCCTAACTTTCTTAATCTTGTGCCTATCAAGTACGTACCTAACGACTTCAAGCTCTCAAAGCCTTCTTAAATTACTTACTCCAATGCTAAATCTCAACTACCCTATGACCTTATCCACCTATTGGGTATAACAATTTCTATATATATATATCGAAGCTGTACACTAAACTTGGGTATAAGTTCATTGGCCTTAACCTACCACAACCATCCGAGTCTACATTTCTCTAGTAATGCTACTGTATAACTTCTTCGTCAACAGTACCCCAATTGTACCATTCCTTAGACACTTCACGGGTCTTAATAACTATTTCCATGTGAGCTTCTCAACTAGAATTCTATTCTCTATATTTCGCAAGGTATCCCATCAATAATATCCTACGTCACATCCTTCCTCGGGTAACTCACCAACCTCGACCTCTGTTTCGATGCGGTTTTTACAACTTAACTCTTTCCATTGCTATTTTTCGGCAACTATTTCCCCGAAAATACATTTAAGGCCTCAACAGGTTGAACTGAGAGATTAAGTTGCTACTATCTTAAGACCAATGCTCACTTGTAAATTAGATCCTATAAATCTCACATTTCATTCTAAGTCACGTTAAGGAGTTTCTTCGTTATGTCCTAACTGAAACGTTTATACTATCTACAATATGCTCATTCGTCTAACTTAACTCTTCATTAACTTTGAGCACAGATAAGTCCCTAAGTCTCGCCATGGATTTGCTCTAAACTATTCCTTCTAGTCGGGTTCTAATAATTCCACTTGGCTCCTGTACCATGACTCATCCAACAGTCTTCTTGTTTGCAAACTTGTTGCAGATAAGTTTACGCCCTCGATTTCAATCTCCTCTAACCCCCAAATCTTACTTTTCTATTCCCCTCGTACACCAATGTTCTCACTTCCATCTCGGAGGTAAGCCTTACATTTTTGCGGCTCTCAACTCAAACCGTATTAACCATAACCTGACTCCAGTTAAATCACCACCTCCTCTATGGTCATACTAGTTACCTTAAACTTCAAAACACGACATCTGATTTAGAGTGCTAAACTTTTCTTTCAGTAATTATCACGTTTGTGTTCCCCTAAGTTCTTCGTAGTTCTTAGGCCTCTGCTTCATAACCTCCACTTAACGCTTCCCAATGCACGAAGCATCTACTACTCACTAATTTCTCTTCAATCAATTTGTTCCAAAAGTGTAACACCTGGATTTACAGATTTTTGTAAATAAATAATATAATGGCATTTTATTGCAACTTTGTCAAATCAAGTCGGTTTTGTAAAATGAAAGCGTTATTATGATCCTAATGATTTATAAGGATTTTAAGAAAATTTTGGAAATTTTAGGAGTTTAACGCTAATTTTACGAGAATTACGTTTATCGTAATATAAAAGATACCTTTGTAAAAATAGTAAACGAGGTCTGAATTACAAACAGAAAGTTTTAAAAGAACCCTAATAATAAGTTGAAGTTATTGGTGAAGTAAGGAGATTTGGAGAAAACGAATCGTTAGACAATTAACGAAATGAAGGACGAAACAAATAGAAAATCAAAGGAATGGCAAAATGGTAATTAGCTATGTCAATTTTTTTTAATAAAATCACTTATCTTTTCTTCCTCCCTCGCTTCCTCTTTGTTCTTCACGAAAACGCCAGGGGCGATTTTCTTTCTCCCTCGCGTTCTCCATTTCCAACAGCGATCCTCCTCCGTTCCTTCTCTGTTCTTCACGTTTTCTTCCCCAAACTCTATTCTAGTAAGGTTCTATGGTTTTAGAAAGATAATTTGTAGTTTTCGGAGCGTTCGATAGTTAGGGTTTCGTTTAGGTTTTGTGAAAAATATAGTTTAAAGTTAGAAATTGGTAGGGTTACCGTATTGGTGAATCTATTGAACGAATTAAACGTTATTGGACGAAATCTAGAGTGTATTCGGTGTTTAGGTTGAAAAACCGAAGTTTTAGGTTTGAGAATCTCCATTAATGGAGTTTTGGAAATTCACGAGCACGAATTGCTCGATAAAATGTCTCAAAGAGTTGAGTTAGAACTTTAGGAAAATTTCCTTAGTTAAGGTTTCGTTAAATTTGGATGTATAACGGTTTAAATCTTGTTTTAACGAAAACTATTGTATTTTGCCTCAGACAAACGACACTCGTGGACTGAGCTCGCAATTCAGCGCGCACGAGGTAAGTTTTCGTGACTTACTTGGCCGAGTAGCCTACACCGTATGTCGATGTCGCGTCGAGGATCTCTGAAGAGTTGTTTGTTTATATGCTTTGGTAGGGTAGTTAGGGTTAGTTCTTTTATAGGTTATGTTTTTTATAGTCTTGATGGTATGTATGATGTTTGTTTATTTTATGTTTATAACTGTTCATGCATCACGTATTTTAAAATAGCATGAAAACGGACTTCTGCACGTGTTTATGAAAATGAAATGAATGAACGTAATGAATCAATGTAATCTGTATCTGGTTACGCGAGGTGGGCTCAGGCACGGATGTTATGGGTGCGAGTGTGTACCCCCTCTGGTTAGGTGAAGAGGGCAGTCCGACCGTGGGATGTGTCCTCTCCATCTAATAGGCTGAGACCTCGGTGACATTCTGTCTGCGACGTAATGAAATGAAAATGTTGCATGATTTCTAAAACTCATACGCACAGCATGCATTGCATTTACAAAACTTGCTGATATTTTTATCTCATAATGTGTCTGTATGGTGTAGGTGATTACAAGATAGGTAAAGACGACGTTCCTCCTCCCGTTGCATGAGTCCAGTTGGTAAAGAATGGTCGCGGGAGTGTGTTGGCATAGTCGAGGCGTTTTACGACCCGTGGGGATGTATGTAGGTATTTTGGGTTGTTTTGTGTAAAACATTTGTAGGTAAATTAATTGTACAGTTAGAAACATTCTAGGGTGTTTGGATCTGGATAGTTGATAGGTTTATATTTTGAAGCTTTTTAAACTTTTTGGGAAAACTTGGTTGTAAATGTTTGGTATTAAGGTAATGTTCAGTTTTTAAACATATCCACGCAGTTTATTTTCATAAAGTTTTACCACGTTTTAAAATACGTATAGAGTCGGTTCTGAGCGAGGTTATGAAGGTGTATAATTGTATTAGAGAATTGGTTAAGTGGTATTTATAATCGTAGGGTTATGCAGTAAGAGAAAGAAGAGAAAAGAAAAAGAAAAGAGGAGGCGACCTCTGGAAAAATTTTCTAGAGGACATGGCGATCGTGTAACACCCGATTCTTCGGGTTTTCAGATTTTTGCTAAATAATGGCATTTTTGTAAATATAGTGATTTTAGCCCACGTTGTGAGCGGGAAGTCTTATTGAAACTTTTAGAATAAATTGAAGTGTTTGGAGGAATAAGAGAGTTTTTGGAGATATAACGTCGATTTTACGAGTTTTATATATTTCTCATATATGAAGGGTATTTTAGTAAATATAGTAAACTATGTTCGTTTTGCAAACGGAAAGTTTTATTAGAACCCTAGAGATAAATTGGAATGTTTGGAGGAATAAGGAGATTTTAGAAAATTCAAATCGATAGGCAAATAGACGAAATATGCAAATATTGTGACGAGTGGCAAACTTGTAATTATGGAAATCAGTTTTTTTTAATAACAAAAACACAAACCCCTTCTCTCTTCTTCTTCATTTTCACGTAGGGTACCAGAGAGGGGTTTCATTTTGGGCGATTCTTCCTCCTCCCTCTCCATTTTCACGCTCGGCCACCGATTCGTCTCCCAAGCGTCGATTTTCTCTTCCATTCCTTTATACCATCAAACCCTAGGTATGTTTCGAGTATTATCCTCGTGTTTGTTTGCCATTTATAGGGTCGTTATTAGTTAGGGTTTGAGTTAGGTTTTTGAAGAAATATATCGTTTAGGTTAGAAATTGTTAAGTTCTATGAAATTGATGGTCTTAACGATAAATTTATGATGGGTTTTATAAACCTAAGAAAATTTTGAACACTTCTCTGATTTTCTTCATATTTGGAGATTTAATCATGTTATTTCGTGATTTAATGGATTGGAGTTGAGAAATAGGGAGATGGGTGCTTAGTTAGTTATGCAAGTATAGAAAAACCGGTTTTGTTAATCGACAAGAACATAACAGTCTTGGTTCTCTTGAGATATGACCTAGCTCTTGATTTTAATTTGTTAAATGGCTTGTATCAGTGTATAGGGGACTCTTAGAGGAGTCCATAGCAACTTGAACCACTTGATTTCATTAAGAATTGATTAAGTTATGGATTTTTGAAGTTATTGTGCAAAAACTGAAAAATTTCAGCAACCAGTTCGGTTTTTGATTTTCTGGCGCTAACTGAGTTAGTTTTTTAGCAAATAGACTCCACCGTGTTAAACTAGACATTTTAAGGATTCTATAGCATGTTGAATCATCGAATTCGGGCGAGTATATGAAAAGTTATGAATTTTCAAAGTTTAAGTAAGATAGTAAAACGAAATTTCGGGCAGGTCATTGTTCTGATGCATTTTGACCATCTTTCCGATTTTGTCTTGCAAAACTGTTTTTGTGGGTTAAATTAGATACTTTAAGAAAGCCGTGGCCTTTGGAATCAAGCCGTTTCGACAATTGTAGAGGAAGTTATAATTTTTTCAAAATTGGTTCATGTTTTGAGCTAGAATCTGAGTTTTTGTGATTCAAGGCAATTGATTGACTTGTGCTGGTTTGAAATACTTCGTTTAAATGCGACACATGTTTATGTTCTTGTTGGATTAGATGGCTTGGACTTGTTGATAATTGGTTCAAAAACTAATTGCGTTGAGATGTTTCAATTGGAGTATTGTTGTTGTGTATTGACTGTTAAATTGCATGTGTTAGCCCTCTATTGGTAATATTCAGAATTTAATTGTAGTTGCTTTGTTTCGAATATGTTGGACTGGTTATAATTGTAATCAAAAGGTTGTTGTTATAAATGGAGATATTGATTTTGAAGTTGATGTGCTTTAGGTGTCAGGTTACAAAAAGAGATTCATCAAGTTAAATTGATTTGCTAAGGACGCGAGGTAAGTCTCTGTGACTTGTTTAGCTGTCTTGGCCTACACCATAAGAATCGTATTGATCAAGGAAATTTGGAGACGCTTGCGTGTTTTGGGTAAATAGAACGGGTAGTTAGTTTTAGAATTGGTTAGGTTGTTAATTGTTAAGTTTATTGTTTGTATGCTTTTTATTCGTTTCTGTTCGTTCACGGCATGTTATCTGTTCACGCTTCATTGTTTCCAAAAAGGCATGAAAAATGAATTTCTATGCACGTTTTTACAAAACGAACGAAAAGGTAATGAATGTAATGATGGTCATGCCAGTGGCAATGGTTCAGACATGGCTGTCGGATGAAGCATGTCTTCCCCCTGGTTAGATACGAGGGGCTATCCAATCGCCGGATGTGCCGCTCCTATCTAGTGAGAGAGAAGCCCCGGTGACGTAAATGAAATGAAATGATTAGCGAAAAGGTAGGAAGCATGATCTATGAACTCTACATGCATAGCATTAGCATTCACGTGCATTCACTTAGATTTACTGAGCCTCTAGCTCACGTGTTTAATTCTATGGTGTAGGTGATTTCGAGACAGGTGAGGAAGACGTCCCTCCGCCTGAAGTATGAGCATGTTGAAGGAGGACGGCCCGTGGAAGTGTGCTGGCAGTCGGGGCGTGATTTTGACTCGTGGGGACGTAGGTAATGATTTGGGATTTGATAGATAAAGAATAAAAAAAATGCATAGTTGACATTTTAGGATGCTTGGATTTGGATAGAATTTTTGTAGAGCTTTCAATGTTTTCAAACAGTGGGGAATGTCAAACTTTTAAACGGAACCACGCAGTTCGTTTTTACGAAGTCTAGTTATATTTTAAATGTGTTTTGAGTCGGTGAACGGGTAATTGATAGCGTGTGCAATGTATGTGTGTGATAGTGTTATTGTGTAGAAGTGCGTTTTGTGAAATGTAATGGTGTGTGATGAACGAAGGAGGAAGGAGAGAAGAAGAAAGAAAGGAAGGAGGGAGTTGTGCTGTCTGGAAAAAAAATTCCAGAGAGCATGGCGATCGATCGCCTCTTGGGGCGATCGATCACCCATTCTTACCTGGCGATCGCCTGTGTGGCGATCGCTAGGCGATGAGTGTGATCGCTGAAGGGTGATCGCTCGCCAGGAGCGATCGCCCCCTGTTCTGTCTGTTTCGCTGGCCGAACGTAGATAATTGTCTTCTTTTAGTTTTTAATTGTTTTAATTAATGGTTTTAAGTTTATTTCAAATGATTTTCAAAGTAATTTTCAAACGTCGTCAACAATTTCAACTCCGATTTTAAAAGTTTTGTTTCCGCTCGAACATAAGATTTAAAGTTTGTACGTATTAAATGAAAAATGAGTACGGAAAATTTAGGGTACAAGTGAGGGTCGTTACAGATCGATCGCCCAAGGATGGGGATCGATCGCCCATAAGTCGCCACGCTCTGGAAAACTCCAGAGCGTGTGGCGATCGATCGCCCAATAAGGGACAATCGATCGCCCCTCTTTGGTCACGCCGCGACTGTGATCGCTTCACCCAGGCGATTGCTGGCAAAACCAGCAATCGCCCCTTCATTTTTACGGCGATTGCCCATTTATGCCATTGTTCTCTGCCGATTGCTTCTTTTTGTTTTAAATTATTTTTAAATATTTTTTTTAACTTTATTTAATTAGTTTACAATGGTTTTTAATTCTATCAACGTTTTAAATTTCCGTTTTTACGTTATAGGATTTACTTAGGTTTTAAAAAAAAAATATATTATGGGAAAATTGGGTACAGTATTAGGGTCGCTACAAGTTATGGTATCAGAGCCTCCGGGTTTTAAAAATGGTTCTGTAGACTGCTCGACTGCACAGCCACTACGCGGACATCCTTCATCAATTGTAAGTACGTTCTATTTTATTTCTTTGTTTTTGTTTCTTAGGATTATCTGTTTAACTTTTATAGGCTTTATACAATATGACTCGAGGAAGAGATCCTAGGGATGACGCCTTAGACAGACTTACGGAATTGTTGGACCGTCAGTCTCAACACATGGACCGACAGGCGCAACAAATCAAAAACCTAGTAAACCGAGAGAACCAGAAGGCCCAAGATTTGGTGGTTCCTAATAATCAAGGCATGCAGAAATTGCAAAGTCTCCGACCTCCAGTATTTAACGGCCGATCATCGGATCCAACAGTTGCTGAGGAATGAATCAGGGCGATGGAGGATATGCTATCGTATGCAGAGGTTGGGAACGGGAGCAAGGTGGCCTATGTCACCTTCCATTTTGCGTTAGATGCTCGTTTCTGGTGGGATTTGATCAAGTCGACGACGGATGTATCAATTATGACCTGGGAACGGTTCAAGACCATATTCTCTGACAAGTATTTCAGCCGCACGGTGAGGGTGGCTAAGAGAAACGAGTTTACGCAGTTGAAGCAGACAGGTTCAGTTGCTGATTATATTCGAAAGTTCGAGGCTTTATCACGATTTGCACCGCGCCTTGTCAGCAACAATGAAGACAAAGTGCATTAGTTTATGGAGGAGCTGAATCCGGAGATCCGGATGAACATTGTTGTGTCAGGCATTAAATACGTGCCCTATTCTGATATTGTCGCTAGAGCTCAGGACTTCGAGGCTGCCAGAGCTACTTGTGTTAGGCCGAGGGAGCCAGCTAAGGGCTTCTTCCGTGAGATCCGCCCTCAGTCTCAGAACTGAGGTTGGCAACCCAGAGCACCACAGCCCCAACAGCAGCAAAGGGGTGTAAAGAGGCCTTTAGAGGGAGGCAACGATCGAGGCAAGGGCAAGCAGGTGCAGGGAACTTCTCAAATACCCTGGTGCCCTAAATGCCAGCGAGAGCACAGTGGAGAGTGCCGGGTTGGGACTAACAAATGCTATAGATATGGTGAAGTCGGCCATTATGTCAGAGATTGCCCAAAGCCAAGCCGTGATCAGTTGAGTGGAGACCAGAGGAGTGTTATGCCGAGGATCTTTGCGTTTATCGAGCCTGGCGATATCGATGATAAGGCTCAGCCTTCCGTGATAGCAAGTACCATTCTGATTATGGGCGTAGCGGTATTTTCTTTGATAGACACGGGGGCTACGCACTCTTTTATTTTCACTGCTTGCATGGCTAGATTGGGGTTAGCGTCTAAGTTAGCAGAGGTCGAGTATAGAGTGATGCTGCCTTCGGGAGAGCATATGCAGTCGGGTCGTATTCTCCAAGGCAATGTCGTCTCAGTGGGGGATGCTACTCTTTATGCCCGCCTGATTGTTATGGGCATAGAGATCTACGATCTTATCTTAGGGATGGACTGGATATCACAGCATTTCGACACCATCGTTTGTCGATCCGGGATTGTGACCTTTTGACCCCTGGGTAAAGCAGAGTTTTCTTATCAGGCGATGAACCGATTGAGTGGATCGCCTATCTCCTATTCCATGAAGGTCAACGAGCAATTTAAAGGTGAGTGCTCTATTTATTTGGCCACAGTACTTGATACTCAGTTGCTCAGCGAAGTAAAGCCGAGCGACATTCCTATAGTCAAAGAATTCTCTGAGATCTTCCTCGATGATCTCCCTGGTTTACCACCAGACCGGGAGATTGAATTTGTGATTGATGTTTATCCTAGTTCGGCGCCAGTGTCAAAGAATGCGTATAGATTGGCGTCTGCTGAGTTGAAAGAGTTGAAATCTCAGTTGGAGAAGCTGCTAGACAAAGGGTTCATCCGAGCGAGTGTTTCACCCTGGGGTGCACCCGTTCTATTTGTCAAGAAGAAAGACGGAACCCTCAGGATGTGTGTGGATTACAGAGAGCTGAATAAGCTTACAGTGAAGAATAAGTATCCACTGCCACGGATCGATGATTTGTTTGATCAACTACATGGTGACCGAGTATTTTCCAAGATTGACATACGCTCAGGTTACTAGCAGTTGAAGGTCCGGAAGGAGGATATTCAGAAAACGGCGTTCCGAACGAGGTACGGGCATTATGAGTTCCTAGTTATGTCTTTTGGACTTACTAATGCTCCTGCAGCGTTTATGGATTAATGAACCGAGTCTTCAGGGAGTACCTGGACAAGTTCGTTGTAGTCTTTATCGATGATATATTGATTTATTCTAAGACGAAGGAGAAGCATGAAGAGCAATTGAGGATTGTTCTAAGGATTTTGCAACGACACCAGCTGTATCCAAAGTTCTTCAAATGTGAATTTTGGCTGGATAGAGTCAGTTTTCTTGGCCATATCATATCACAAGAAGGAGTTTCTGTAGATCCGAGCAAGATTTAGGTGGTCAGAGATTGGCCACAGCCTAAAAATGTGCGTGAAGTACGTGGATTTCTCGGATTAGCTGGCTATTATCGGAAGTTTATAGAGGGATTCTTGAAGATTGTAGTTCCTCTTTCGCGTTTGACTCGGAAGAACGAGAAATTTGTATGGTCGGCTGCTTGTGATGACAGTTTTATGGAGTTAAAGCAGAGATTGACACAGCTCCAGTGTTGACATTGCCTGTTGAAGGTGATAAATTCAGTATATATGTAATATCCAGCTTTTCTGGATATTATTATTGATATATATAATGGCATTTTTGTAAATATGTCAAATCAGGTCCGTTTTACGAAAAGAAACCGTCATTACGATCTTAACGATTTATTGGAATTTTAAAGAAATTTAGGGAATTTTTGGAATAGTAACACTATATTCCGAGTAATTACCTCTATCGTAATGTAAAGGACATGTTACAAAAAATAGTAAACGAGGTCCAAATTGCGAACGGACAGTTTTGTTGGATCCCAAATAATAAGTTGGACGTATTGGTGGAATATGGAGATTTGGTGAAACCGAATAGCTAGACGATTAACGAACCGAATGACGAAACTTATATAAAAAGCAAATAAGGGCATTTTAGTAATTTTCAAATCAAAATTTATAAATTAACCTAAAATTGATTTCTCTCCCTCACTTCTCCATTTCTCCTCTGCCCGCGCAAAAACCAGAGAGCAAAGCTCTCAGCCAGCCGACGACTTCCGCCAATCCGAACTCCATTTCTCCTCCGTTCTTCCTCCGTTCTTCGTGATTCTTCCTCCAATCGCTATCCTAGGTATGAATCTACGTTCTTAGATCGTTTATTTCGAGTTTTACGAAGTATAAACAATTAGGGTTTTCGTTAGGGTTTCGTCAAAAACCCGAATTAGGGTTCGTAATTAATAGGGTAGCCTTGATTAAGTATATATTGCACGTATTAAACGTTATTGGGCGAAGTTAACTCGAATTGTGGAAAAATGTTAAATTTGAGAATTTAGGGATTTTCGGGAAAAACTTGTAAATTGTGAATTGAGGTGCCGAGCGTAAATTGCTCGAATAAATAGCTCAAAGAATTGGACTAGAGCTTTAGGAAGTTTCCTTAGTTAAGGTTTTGTTGAATTCGGACGATTAGAAGTTTAAACACGTGATATTGATGATCGTTGTATTTTGCCTCAGACAAACAACGCACGTGGACGGAGCTTGAGCTGCAACGGACGCGAGGTAAGTTCTCGTGATCTTCTCTGGCCGATTGGCCTGCACCGTACTTCGATGTAGCGTCGAGGATCTTAATGGATTGTTTGTTTTAATTGCTTTGGTCGGGTAGTTAGGTTTAAATTGTTATAGGTTCTTCTGTTTCGGTCTAGATGGTATACATGTTGCTTGTTTATTGTATTGTATAGTTATATTATGCTCATATCTGTTCATGCATCACGTGTTTTAAAAGACCACGAAAATGAATTTCTGCACGATGTTTTAAAGTAAATGCAAAGAAAGAATGACCCTTCGGTATATAGTTTAAATGGCCCTTCGGTATACAGTTTATAGCAAAGCAAAGCAAAGTAAAGTAAAGAAAACAAAGCATTATTTATAAAGTCACATGCATAGCATGCATTTGCATTTACTAGAGCTTACTGAGATTTTTATCTCATAGATGTCTGTATGGTGTAGGTGTTTACGAGGAAACAGGTGAGGACGAGCTTCCTCCTCCTGAGGCATGAGGCAGTTGACGAATGATGGATCGCGGTGGTGCGTTGCGCAGTCGATGCTTTACCGACCCGTGGGGACGTCTGTGTAAGTATTTTGGGGGATTGTAAAGGATGATACGTATGTATAGACGATTATAGTAGGATGTTTGGGAAATCTGGATAGGTGATAGATTTACGTTTGATATTTTAAATGTTTTGGTAAACGGTGTGTAAAATGTTTTGTTAAAAATGTTTTGAAATGTTTTAGGATCGGTACGGATATGCTCGAGTTTTAGAGCTGTCCACGCAGTTGGACTTCGAAAAGTCCGACGCGAGTCGATTGAGTTTAGATTATGGTTTAATCGGTTGAGTGCAGGTTGTGAGTTATGGTGATTACTAGTGAAAGGAAGAAGATGATTTGTTCCCTGGAAATCGGATTCCAGAGAACAAATCGATGTGTTTGATGCTGTGAAGTATGAAGTGTTAAAGTCTCTGTTATTGAACGAAGGAAGGGAGGGATCGCTGCATAGTGTGCAGCGATCGATCTCTGCTGAAAAAGAAGAGATCGATCGCCGCCCTTTCTTTGTATGCAGCGATCGATCTCTGCTGAAAAGCAGAGATCGATCGCTTGCTGCATGCAAGCATGCAGCGATCAATCTCTGCTGAAAAGCAGAGATCGATCGCCGCCTCCTTTTGGCAGCGAATGGTTCCGATTCTGCCCCTGCTTTATTTTTAATAAATATTTAAATGTTTTAAGTTTTATTTAAATTATTTTAGTTTATGTTTTAAGTGATTTACCAAACAAACTTCGATTCCGGTTTCGTTTTCGATTTCAATTCCGCTTTAACGTTAGGTTTTAAAGTTATAAAATGTGAGGATAAAAAAAAAATATATAGTACGAGAAATACGGGTACAGTACTAGGGGTGTTACAATTATGGTATCAGAGCCCCCGGGTTTTAAAATCGGTTCTGTAGACTGCTCGACTGCACAGCCACTACGCGGACATCCTTCATCAACTGTAAGTCTATTTTATAGCTTTATTTGATTTTGTTTCTTAGGATTATCTGTTTAATTTGTTTTAGGCTTGATACACTATGGTTCGAGGAAGGGATCCTAGAGATGACGCGCTAGATCGATTTACGGAGTTGATAGATCGCCAGTCTCAGCATATGGACCGGCAAGCGCAGCAGATTACGGACTTAGTAAATCGGGAGAACCAGAGGGCCCGGGATTTGATAGTTCCCAACAACCAGGGCATGCAGAAGTTTCAGGGCCTACGACCTCCAGTATTTGATGGTCGATCACCGGATCCTACTGTTGCCGAGGAATGGATCCGAGTTATGGAGGATATGTTAGCTTATGCCGAGGTGGGGAACGGGAGCAAGGTGGCGTATGCTACCTTTCACTTAGCGATGGATGCCCGTTTCTGGTGGGATTCGATCAAAGCGACGACGGACGTATCAGTTATCACTTGGGATCGGTTCAAGTTTGTATTTTTTGACAAGTATTTTAGCCGCGCAGTGAGAGTGGCAAAGAGGAACGAGTTTACGCAGCTGAGGCAGACAGGTTCAGTTGCAGAGTATATTCGGAAGTTTGAGGCTTTATCGCGATTTGCACCGCGCCTTGTCAGCGATAACGAGGAGAAAGTACACCAGTTTATGGAGGGCCTTAATTCGGAGATCCGGATGCACGTTGTTGTATCAGGTATTATTGATGTACCCTATTCCGACATCACAGCTAGGGCTCTGGATATTGAGGCCGCCAGAGCTACTTGTGTTAGACCGAGGGAGCCAGCTAAGGGCTTCTTCCGTGAGATACAACCTCAGTCGCAGGACCTAGGTTGGCAGCCGAGAGCACAGCCGCAACAACAACCACAAAGAGACGTTAAAAGGCCTCTAGAGGGAGGTAACGATCGAGGGAAAGGCAAGCAGGTACAAGGAGCTTCTCGGTTACCTCTTTGCCCTAAATGCCAGAGGGAGCACAGGGGACAGTGCAGGGTAGGCACAAATGTGTGCTATTGGTGTGGAGAACCAGGCCATTTTGTTAAAGACTGCCCGAATCAGGGTCGAGATCAATCAGGTAGAGATCAGCATGGCAGAGATCAGAGAAAGGTTGTACCGAGAGTCTTTACATTCATCGAGCCTGACAACGCCGACGATAGGGCCCAGCCTTCTACAATTGCAGGTATTATTTAAATTACTTGTACAACGATATGTGTTTGATAGATAAAATATTTAGATCTGAAATTAGTAAAGAAGAGAGTAATAGGTGAGTAAGAAGGAGTTACTAAGTGAACCCCGAAGAGAAGATAATAGGACAAACTTATAACAATAAACGCCGTATAGAAATATAGTTATACGTTAGTAAGATTAGTTTGATTTAATCAACGAAGTTTGCGCACCTAGGGTTTAATAATAATTAGAGGAATACGCCCTATGAGATAGTAGGTAGGGATTGTGTCTAATTGACAACCTTTTGGAGTTTTAGATTATGACTGGTCAAGGAAGATGAAAATTGAGAGATAAACCTATAAAAAGGGATACCCTAGATTGTTGTAATATATGGAGTGTGTTTAAATAGATGAAAGAGTACCATAGAACTCATATATTGGGGGTTCGTGTGAAGATAAGAGTATCTAGATTAAGATAGAATTTAAGAGTTAAACTTAGAATGATTTTCTAATAGAATAGTTGGAACCTGATTGGAAGGAGCGAACAAATATAGATTAGTCGATGAACTCAAAGTAGCCTTGAGGAATTTAGTGAAGGTAAAGTAGATCATTGGAATAAATGAGAGCTTAGATTGGCGTTTAAAGGATAACAAATTGAAAAATTTGCGATTTATAGAATAAGGAGAGTGAGAATTATCACCGAAACCATCTAAGTAAACTTAGAGGTGAGATTAAGTTAGTAAATTTCGAGTGATCGACTCGGGTTTGGCAAGCCGAGACCAAGTAGTGCATGAATGGCTTAGATTATAATGATTAGTTTAGAGCGAATCAATGAGGAGATTTAGAGACTTGACCGTGCTTTGAGCAAATAGAGTTTAAGATAAACAAAGGAGTGTAACGTAAGCAGTGTGAGAACTTTAATTAAGAATATAGTGGTAAAATTTAAGGACAAAACTCTGGTGACATAGTTCGAGGAGTATAACAGTGTAAGCTTAGTTGTTAAATCCGCCCTGAAATAACTGGCGGGGATGGTAAGTTGCCCAGGAAAGTATGTGATTTAGGAGATTTAGGAAGACTTAATGTGTAAGTGAGGATATGTACAATCCAATTGGGAGTAGAGATTTCAAATTTAAGGCTAATGTTGGAAGGTATAGCCGACGTTGTAACGACCCTAAGTCCGTACCCCATTTTCTCCGTATAAATTTTTCATTTTTATTTTTACATTTTAAATAAAACTTTAAAACTTAACGTTAAAGCGGAATTGAAATCGAAGCCGAAACCGGAATCGAAATCGAAGTTCGTTTGGTAAATCATTTAAAATATAAACTAAAACTATTAATAAAACTTAAATCATTTAAACATTTAATAACATTAAATACAGAGGGGCAGAATCGGAACTAGCTGCCAAAAGGAGGGGGGCGATCGATCTCTGTAAACTACAGAGATCGATCGCTGCTTGCATATTGGCAGCAAGCGATCGATCTCTGTAGTTTACAGAGATCGATCGCTGCATGCTTGCATGCAGCAAGCAATCGATCTCTGCTTTCAGCAGAGATCGATCGCTGCTGCCTACATCAAGGGCAGCGATCCTTCTTTTCCTTCGAGACTTTAACACTTCAAAATTTTCAGCTTCAAGCACATTTATTTGTTCTCTGGAATCCGATCTCCAGAGAGCAAATCACCTTCTTCCTTTCACCAGTAATCACCAAAACTCACACATGCACTCAACCGATTAAAACATAACCTAAACTCAATCGACTCGCTTTGGACTTTGCGAAGTCCAACTGCGTGGATAGCTCTAAAAACCGAGCTATCCGTAACAACCTACAAACAACATTTCAAAACATTTTCATTTAACTTAAACATTTAAACCAAAACATTTCATAACGTTTATCAAAACAGTTTAAACAAAGACGTTTTACATACAATTGCCCAAAACATTTAAAGCATCAAAAGGTTATCTAACCCCTAACCAGATCCAAACAACCTAATATGTTCTATGCATTCGTATTAACCAAATATCCCCCAGAATACATACACAGACGATCCCCACGAAGTTATCCATTTCACCTTCAAGGTTTTAACTTGAAGTGATGAGAACGACGTGTATTGATGGCCCAATAAACTTCATGGACGCGTAATTAAGACACAGTAATTTTTTTCATGAAGTATAAGAACCTACACTTCAATCGATTAGTTCCAAAAGAACTGAACGTATCAAGCAAATGAGGTTGACTGTTACATGACTTGTGGTTAGAACCTAAGTTATCCAGTTCACCTTCAACATTTTAACTTGAAGTGATGAGAACGACGTGTATTGAAGGCCCAATAAGCATCATGGACGCGTAATCATGACATAGTAATGTGTTTGATGAAGTATAAGAATCTACACTTCAATCGATTTGTTCCAAAAGAACTTAACGTATCAAGCAAATGAGGTTCACTGTTGCATGACTTGTTGTTAAAACCTAAGTTATCTATTTCACCTTCAAGATTTTAACGTCAAGTGATGAGAACGACGTGTATTGAAGGCCCAATAAGCTTCATGGATGCGTAATTAAGACATAGTAAAGCATTTCATGAAGTATAAGAAACCACACTTCAATCGATTAGTTCCAAAAGAATTGAACGTTTCAAGCAAATGAGGTTGACTGTTATATGACTTCTGGTTAGAACCTAAGTTATCCATTTCACCTTCAAGATTTTAACTTGAAGTGATGAGAACGACGTGTATTGAAGGCCCAACAAGCTTCATGGACGCGTAATTATGACATAGTAATGTGTTTGATGAAGTATAAGAACCTACACTTCAATCGATTTGTTCCAAAAGAACTAAGTGTATCAAGAAAACGAGGTTTACTGTTACATTACTTGTGGTTAGAACCTAAGTTATCCATTTCACTTTCAAGGTTTTAACTTGAAGTGATGAGAACGACGTGTATTGAAGCACCAATAAGCTTCATGGACGCGTAATTAAAACATAGTAATGGGTTTGATGAAGTATAAGAACCTACACTTCAATCAATTTGTTCGTAAAGATTTGAACGTATCAAGCAAATGAGGTTGACCGTTACATGATTTGTGGATAGAACCTAAGTTATCCATTTCACCTTCAAGTTTTTACTTGAAGTGATGAGAACGACGTGTATTGAAGGACCAATAGGCCTCATGGTTGCATAATTAGGACATAGTTATAATTTGATGAAGTATAAGAACATACACTTCAATCGATTTGTTCGAAAAGAGCTAAACGTATCAAGGAAATAAGGTTGACTTTTACATGTCTTGTGGTTAGAACCTAAGTTATTTGTTTCACCTTCAACGTTCTAACATGAAGTTATGAGAACGACGTGTATTGAAGGCCCAAAAAAGTTCATGGACGCGTAATTAAGACATCATAATTGGTTTGATGAAGTATAAGACCCTACACTTCAATCTATTTGTTCGAAAAGAACTGAACGTTTCAAGCAAATGAAGTTGGCTGTTACATGAGTTATGGTTAGAACCTAAGTTATCCATTTTACCTTCAAGGTATTAACTTGAAGTGATGAGAACGACGTGTATTGAAGGCCCAATAAGTTTCATTGATGCGTAATTAAAACATAGTAATGGGTTTAATAAAGTATAAGAACCTACACTTCAATTGATTTGTTCCAAAAGAACTGAACGTATCAAGCAAATGAGGTTGACTGTTACATGACTTGTGGTTAGAACCTAAGTTATCTATTTCACCTTCAAGGTTTTAACTTCAAGTGATGAGAACGACGTGTATTGAAGGCCCAATAAGTTTCATAGACGCGTAATTAAGACATAGTAATGTGTTTGATGATGTATAACAACCTACACTTTAATCGATTTGTTCCGAAAGAACTGCGTGTATCAAGCAAACGAGGTTGACTGTTACATGACTTGAGGTTATAACCAAAGTTATCCATTTCACCTTCAAGGTTTGCACTTGAAGTGATGAGAACGTCATGTATTGAAGGCCTAATAAGCTTCATAGACGCGTAATTAAGACATAGTAATATGTTTGATGAAATATAAGAACCTACACTTCAATCGATTTGTTCCGAAAGAACAGAACGTATCAAGTAAATGAGGTTGACTGTTACATGAATTGTGGATAGAACCTAAGTTATCCATTTGAGCTTCAAGATTTTAACTTGAAGTGATGAGAACGACGTGTATTGAAGGCCCAATAAGCTTCATGGACGCGTAATTAAGACATAGTAATGCATTTCATGAAAAATAAGAACCTACACTTCAATCGATTAGTTCCCAAAGAACTGAACGTGTAATACCCGACTTTACGGGATTTAATTTTTATTCTAATATATACGGCAATTTTGTAAATACGTCGAATTATGTCCATTTCGCAAATGGAAAGTTTTAATGGAGCCGTAACAATTAATTGGAATTTATTATGAAATATGAGAATTTTGGTAAATCGAATCGTTAGTTAAATAACGAGATAGTTGGAAGGAGAAATTGAAATCAAATAGAAGGGCGATTTGGTAAATTGTCAAACCAAAATATTAATAAAAATCAAAATCTTATTTTCTTTCCCCTCACCCACGATACTTCCACTTTCTCTCCCTTATTGGCGCGACTTTTCTCCCCTCACGGCGATTGTCTTCAAACGCCGACCGACGTCCCTCCAAACTCCGGCGATGTAATATCCGGCTTGTACGGATTTTTGGATTTAATATATTATATTGATATATTATATTATTAGATGGCATTTTTGTAAATATGTCAAATAAGGTCCATTTCACGAAAAAAAAGCGTCATTATGACCCTAACGAATAATAAGAATTTTATAGAAATTATGAGAATTTTCGGAGTTTAAACGTTATATTCCGAGTAATTACGTCTTTCGTAAAGTAATTGAACGTTTTCGTAAAAATAGTAAACGAGGTCCGATTTGCGAACGGACAGTTTTATTAAATCCGAAATATTAAGTTGGACTTGTTGGTGAAATAAGGAGGTTTAGTGAAACCAAACAGCTGGACGATTAACGAACCGAAGGACGAAAATAATATAAAAACTGAAGAAGGGCGAAATGGTAATTTACAAAGTAAATATTTATTTTATAAAAACAAAAATCCTCTTCCTTCGACAGAATCAATTTTCATTCTGTCTTTTCTTTCTCCCGCGACCAGAGAAGAGAAGAAACCCTCGGTTTCTCCTCTGCCGACGACGCCGAGCTCCGTTCCGACCTCCGATCGACTTCGATCCTTCACAGTTTCTCCTTCTCTCGCTACCCTAGGTATGTGTCTATAATCTTAGAGCCTTTATTTCAAGTTTTACGATGTTTTAGAAAGTTAGGGTTTCGATTTAAATCCGTTAAAAATGCGAATTAGGGCCCGTAATTAATAGGTTAGCCGTGATTAGGTATATATTGAACGTATTGGACGTTATGGGACGAAGTTAAATCAATTTGTGAAAATGTTATAAATTGGTTAATTTTCGGGTTTTAGGGCAAAACTCGTTAATTTGGATTACGGACTATCGAGCCTTAATTGTTGGTTTAAATGCTTCGATTAGTTAAGTTAAGATTTTAGGAAAATTCTTTAGTTAAGGTTTTGTTAAATTGGACGTTTAGGAGTTTAAACTAATTTTAACGAAAACTGTTGTAAATTGGCTTAGGTGAACAAAGCTCCCTGACGGCTCTCGATTTGCTAAGGACTTCAGGTAAGTCTTTCGTGACCTGTTTGGCCGATTGGCCTACACCATAGGATCTTTTGTTGTTCGAGGAAATTGGAGAATTGTTTGTTTAAATGCTTTGGTTGGGTAGTTAGGATTAGTTCTTTTGTAGGTTATGCCTGAGTGTCTTGATGGTACGTATGATGATTGATATGTTATGTTTATATCTGTTCATGCATCATAGTTTTAAAAACGTCATGAAAATGAATTTGAGCATAGTTTTCATGAAAAAGAAATGCACGTAAAGGCAAGTAAAGTATCATGTAAACAACCCTCTGTATGTGGTTATCGGGGTGAGGTTCAGACCCGGCGTTCCGTGGTGAGCGGGTTTTCCTCCCTTCAGATGGTGTGGGCTGTCTAACCGCTTAACGGGCCCTAACCATCTGCCGAGTGAATAGACTTCGGTAACCAAAAGAATGTCACGGTGAGAATGAATGAATGAATGAATGAATGAAATGCATGAGAGACGGTTTTATGAAAATGGCACATACATGTTCATGCATTGCATTCACGTAGACTTACTGAGCCTTAAGCTCACGACTTATGTTTATGGTGTAGGTGACCTCTACACAGGTGAGGATGAGATCCCTCCACCCGAGGCGTAAACTGTTGATGGATGATGGCCGTGAGAGTGCGCTGAGCAGTCGAGGCGCGTATGACCCGAGGGGAAGTTGTGTATGTATTTTGGGGGTTTAATGGTTAATATGAATGTATGAAAACATATATAGAATATTTAGGTTGTTTGGATCTGGATAGGGATTAGATAACGTTTTGATAATTGTATGTAAAACGTTTCGGTTTAAACTGTTTAATGAATGTTATGGAAATGTTTTGATTGGTTGTAGGTTGATACGGTTAAGCTCGATGTTTAGATACATCCACGCAGTTGGACTCCGCAAAGTCTGACCCGAGTCGATTGAGTTTAGGATACAGTTAAATTGGATTTAAGTAGATTTTAGTGGTGAGTTATGGTGACTGTTGGTTGTTGGTTTAATGAACGTTGGTTGTTGGTTTAATGAATGAAGAGGTTTTGCTCTCTGGAAATCAGATTCTAGAGAGCAAATTTGATGAATTAAGTCGAGGAGTAAAAAGTGAAGTGTTAAAGTTTTGAAGTCTGAAAGAGAAGGAATCGCTGCATGCTTGCAGCGATCGATCTCTGCTGCAGAGCAGAGATCGATCGCTGCTATAGTTAGCAGCGATCGGATTGCTGCCATAGCTAGCAGCGATCGGATTGCTGCCATAGCTAGCAGCGATCGGATTGCTGCCATAGCTAGCAGCGATCGATCTCTGCTCTGCAGCAGAGATCGATCGCCCCTGCTATAATGCATGGCAGCGATCGATCTCTGCTGCAGAGCAGAGATCGGTCGCCGCCTCCATTTTGAGGGCAGAGTTCCGATTCTGCCCTCCCACTTCCTTAAATTGTTTTAAAGTTTTCTTTTAAATGTTTTTAAGTTTTAATTATTTATTAAATGTTTGTTTTAAATGCTTTGAGGTTCAGTTTTAAATTCTGATTTCAGTTTTGATTTCAACTACAGTTTAATTTCCGCGTAAGGTTTTAATTAAAGTAGAGGAAAGAAATAAGTACAAAAATGAAAATGAAAAATTTATTACGGAAATATGGGTACGGATTTAGGGGTGTGACAGGCGAGTCTTCCCGTTTCTACTCCGTCATCACTCTCTAGGTAAGGCTCTACACTTTTGGAACGTTAAATAGCGATTTCTAGGGTTTAAAACAATTAGGGTTTGTTAGGGTTTTCGTCGGAAATATGAATCGATGTTTGTGATTGATAGGTTGAGCTTAGTTATGCCTCTAATAGACGTATTGATAGTTATCGGAGCTTAGTTCATCGATTTTGTTGAGGTGTATTGAAGCATTGGTTAACTTGGAGCTTAAAAACCTCCATTAATGGGGTTTTTGAAATGCCGAGCGCGAATTGCTCGACGAAATGCCTCAACGAACTAAAATAGAGTTTGGAAGAGTTTTCTTTAGTTAGGAGTGAGCGATTTTTAGAGTTTGGTAATTTTGGACTCGATTTAATACGTATATTGTGAAATGTATAGGTGAACGAACACTCGTGGATGAAGCTCGTGAACGACGGACGCGAGGTAAGTCTCTGTGACTTGTTTGGCCGTCTAGGCCTACACCGTATGAATTGAGTCGAATGAGGATATTGGAGATGTATTTGGGTAGATTAGAACAGGTAGCTAGTTTACATTCGGTTAGGTTATTAATTGTAGTGTTCATTGATTGTTAATGCTTTATTTTTCATTGTATCGTTATCGTTATTGCATCGAGCATGTTCATGCATTGTTTTCTAAGCATGCATGCAAAATGAATTTCAAAGTGTTTTACATAGAAAAAGGGTAAACAAAGTACGTAATTGAACAACAGAGATTATCACGCCGGGTGCGGTGGTTCAGGCATGGCTGTCGAAGGAAGCATGCTTTCCCCCCGTGTTAGATCCGAGGGGCTATCCAATCGCGGGATGCGCCTCTCCTATCTAACGAGAGTGAAGCCCCGGGTGACACATAGACACAGAAACAAAGAAACAAAGAAATAAAAAGAATGCAGAGTTTCAAAAGAACATAGCATATCATAGCATACATTTGCATTCACTTAGATTTACTGAGCCTCTAGCTCACGTGTTTAATTCTATGGTGTAGGTGATTTTGAGACAGGTGAGGATGATGTCCCTCCGCCTGAAGTATAAGCACGTTGAAGAAAGATGGCCCGTGGGAGTGCGCTGGCAGTCGGAGAGTGATTTTGACCCGTGGGGACGTAGGTAAATGCTTTGGAATAAAATATAGAAAATTTGTATAGATAAATGTTTTAGGATGCTTGGGACTGGATAGGAAATTTGAAATGTTTTGGTATTTTGAAACAGGAGGAAATGTTAAACTTTTAAACGGAACCACGTGGTTCGTTTTCATGAAATATGGTTATGTTTTTAAATGCGTTTTGAGTCGGTAAATAGGTCTTTAATAGCGTGTGTAATATATGCGAGAGACGGGGTTATTGTATAGAAGTGTGATTGTAAAATTGTAATGGTATGTGATGAAGAAAGATGAAGAAATGTGGATGTTGAAAAGTGTTTGAGTGTTGTGTGAGAAATTGGTGAGTAGAGCGTGAAAGGAAAGAAGACGAAAAGAAAGAAATAAGGGAAGGGGGGGGGGGGGGGGGGGGGGGGGGCGACTGATCGCAGGAGGAAAGGAGTTGGAACGCAGAACTCTCGGGTTTTCCAGAGAGTTTGGCGACTGTGCACGGGTAGAGAGGAGTCCGATCGGTTTGGGAGTCGGATTTCACATTCTGGAAACAGAACGTGAACCGACCGAACGCTTGAGGTTAAGCGTTCGGGCGGCTGTGCAAGGGGCGCCCGATCGCATAACATCACGCGTTCGGTCGCCTCTTACATTTTCAGCTGAATTGTCTTTCCTGCCCCTCCTCTGTTTCGATGGCCTGTTGCTTCAAATGACCGATGTCTTAATTTAAGTTTTAATTGATTTGATTATTGTTTAAGTTTCATTTAATTGATTTTTTTTACAAATAGTTTCAAACGAATTTTAACGATTTAGTTTATGATTTAAATTCCGCTCAAAGGTTACGAGTAATTACGGATAAAAGAAATTTTAAATTTTTCGGGAATTTCAAGGAATAGTGTAAGGGTCGCTACATAACGTATCAAGCAAATGAGGTTGACTGTTACATGACTTGTGGTTAGAACCTAAGTTATCCATTTCACCTTTAAGGTTTTAACTTAAGTGATGTGAACGACGTGTATTGAAGGCCCAATAAGCTTCATGGACGCATAACTATGACATAGTAATGCGTTTGATGAAGTATAAGAACCTACACTTCAATCGATTTGTTCCAAAAGAACTGCGTGTATCAAGCAAACGAGGTTGACTGTTACATGATTTGTGGTTAGAACCTAAGTTATCCATTTAACCTTCAAGGTTTTAACGTGAAGTGATAAGAACGATGTGTATTGAAGCACCAATAAGCTTCATGGATGCGTAATTAAAACATAGTAATGGGTTTGATGAAGTATAAGAAGCTACATTTCAATCAATTTGTTCCAAAAGAATTGAACGTATCAAGCAAATGAGGTTGACTGTTACATGACTTGTGGTTAGAACTTAAGTTATTCGTTTCACCTGCAAGGTTTTAACTTGAAGTTATGAGAACAACATGTATTGAATGCCCAATAAACTTCATGGACGCGTAATTAAGCATAATAATGGGTGTGACGAATTATAAGACCCTACACTTCAAACTATTTGTTCGAAAAGAACTGAATGTTTCAAGCCAATGAGGTTTGCTGTTACATGACTTGTGCTTACAACCTAAGTTATCAATTTCACCTTCAAGGTTTTAACTTGAAGTGATGTCAACGACGTGTATTGAAGGCCCAATAAGCTTCATGGACGCGTAACTATGACATAGTAATGCGTTTGATGAAGTATAAGATCCTACACTTCAATCGATTTGTTCCAAAAGAACTACATGTATCAACCAAACGAGGTTGACTGTTAAATGATTTGTGGTTAGAACCTAAGTTATCCATTTAACCTTCAAGGTTTTAACGTGAAGTGATAAGAACGATGTGTATTGAAGCACCAATAAGATTCATGGATGCGTAATAAAACATAGTGATGGGTTTGATGGAGTATAAGAAGCTACATTTCAATCAATTTGTTCCAAAAGAATTGAACGTATCAAGCAAAGGAGGTTGACTGTTACATGACTTGTGGTTAGAACCTAAGTTATTCGTTTCACCAGCAAGGTTTTAACTTGAAGTTATGAGAACGACGTGTATTGAAGGCCCAATAAACTTCATGGACGCGTAATTAAGCATAATAATGGGTTTGACGAATTATAAGACCCTACACTTCAATCTATTTGTTCGAAAAGAACTGAATGTTTCAAGCAAATGAGGTTGGCTAATACATGACTTGTGGTTAGAACCTAAGCTATCCATTTCACCTTCAAGGTTTTAACTTAAAGTGATGAGAACGACGTGTATTGAAGGCCCAATAAGTTTCATGGAAGCGTAATTAAAATATAGTAATGGGTTTAATAAAGTATAAGAACCTACACTTCAATCGATTTGTTCTGAAAGAATTGAACTTATCACGCAAATGAGGTTGACTGTTACATGAGTTGTGGTTAGAACCTAAGTTATCCATTTCACCTTCAAGGTTTTAACTTGAAGTGATAAGAACAACGTGTATTGAAGGCCCAATAAGCTTCATGGAAGCGTAATTAAGACATAGTAAAGCGTTTCATGAAGTATAAGAACCAACACTTCAATTGATTAATTTCAAAAGAACTGAACGTATCAAGCAAATGAGGTTGACTGTTACATGACTTGTGGTTAGAACCTAAGTTATTCGTTTCACCTGCAAGGTTTTAACTTGAAGTTATGAGAACGACGTGTATTGAAGGCCCAATAAACTTCATGGACGCGTAATTAAGCATAATAATGGGTTTGACGAATTATAAGACCCTACACTTCAATCTATTTGTTCGAAAAGAACTGAACGTATCAAGCAAATGAGGTTGACTGTTACATGACTTGTGGTTAGAACTAAGTTATCCATTTCACCTTCAAGGTTTTAACTTTTAAATAAAAAAGAAAAAAAAAAAAAAAAAAAAAAAAAAAAAAAAAAAAAAAAAAAAAAAAAAAAAAAAAAAAAAAAAAAAAAAAAAAAAAAAAAAAAAAAAAAAAAAAAAAAAAAAAAAAAAAAAAAAAAAAAAAAAAAAAAAAAAAAAAAAAAAAAAAAAAAAAAAAAAAAAAAAAAAAAAAAAAAAAAAAAAAAAAAAAAAAAAAAAAAAAAAAAAAGGCTGGAAGACGTTGTATTGAAGGCCCAATAAGCTTCATGGACGCGTAATTAAAATATAGTAATGGGTTTAATAAAGTATAAGAACCTACACTTCAATCGATTTGTTCTGAAAGAATTGAACGTATCAAGCAAATGAGGTTGACTGTTACATGACTTGTGGTTAGAACCTAAGTATCCATTTCACCTTCAAGGTTTTAACTTGAAGTGATGAGAACGACGTGTATGAAGGCCCAATAAGCTTCATGGACGCGTAATTAAGACATAGTAATGCGTTGATGAAGTATAAGAACCAACACTTCAATTGATTAATTTCAAAAGAACTGAACGTATCAAGCAAATGAGGTGACTGTTACATGACTTGTGCTTAGAACCTAAGTTGACCATTTCACCTTCAAGGTTTTAACTTGAAGTTATGAGAACGACGTGTATTGAAGGCCCAATAAGCTATATGGACGCGTAATTAAGACATAGTAATGCGTTGATGAAGTAAAAGAACCTACACTTCAATCGATTTGTTCCAAAAGAACTGAACGACAAGCTGAAGGTTGACTGTTACATACTGTGTTAGAACCTAGGTTATTCGTTTAACCTCAGTTTAACATGTGTTATAAACGACGTGTAATGAAGGCGCCCAATAAAATTCATGGACGCGTATTACGACTCATAATGGGTTTGATGAAGTATACGACCCTACACTTCAATAGAATTTTCTGTTCGAAAAGGCTGAAAAGTTTCAAGCAAGTGAGTTTGGATGTTACATGACTTGTGGTTAGAGCCTAATTATCCGTTTCTCCTTCAAGTCTTTAATTGATGATGAAACAACGTGTAATTGAGGCCCAATAAGCTTTCATGGACTGATAATTAAAACATAGTACTGGTTTTCATAAAGTATAGAACCTACACTTCAACGATTTGTTCCAAAAGAACTGAACGTATCAAGCAAATGAGGTTGACTGTTACATGACTTGTGGTTAGAACCTAAGTTATCCATTTCACCTTTAAGGTTTAACTTAAAGTGATGTGAACGATGTGTATTGAAGGCCCAATAAGCTTCATGGACGCATAACTATGACATAGTAATGCGTTTGATGAAGTATAAGAACCTACACTTCAATCGATTTGTTCCAAAAGAACTGCGTGTATCAAGCAAACGAGGTTGACTGTTACATGATTTGTGGTTAGAACCTAAGTTATCCAGTTAACCTTCAAGGTTTTAACGTGAAGTGATAAGAACGATGTGTATTGAAGCACCAATAAGCTTCATGGATGCGTAATTAAAACATAGTAATGGGTTTGATGAAGTATAAGAAGCTACATTTCAATCAATTTGTTCCAAAAGAATTGAACGTATCAAGCAAATGAGGTTGACTGTTACATGACTTGTGGTTAGAACTTAAGTTATTCGTTCACCTGCAGGTTTAACTTGAAGTTATGAGAACGACATGTATTGAATGCCCAATAAACTTCATGGACGCGTAATTAAGCATAATAATGGGTGTGACGAATTATAAGACCCTACACTTCAAACTATTTGTTCGAAAAGAAACTGAATGTTTCAAGCCAATGAGGTTTGCTGTTACATGACTTGTGCTTACAACCTAAGTTATCAATTTCACCTTCAAGGTTTTAACTTGAAGTGATGTCAACGACGTGTATTGAAGGCCCAATAAGCTTCATGGACGCGTAACTATGACATAGTAATGCGTTTGATGAAGTATAAGATCCTATACTTCAATCGATTTGTTCCAAAAGAACTACATGTATCAACCAAACGAGGTTGACTGTTAAATGATTTGTGGTTAGAACCTAAGTTATCATTTAACCTTCAAGGGTTTTAACGTGAAGTGATAAGAACGATGTGTATTGAAGCACCAATAAGATTCATGGATGCGTAATTAAAACATAGTGATGGGTTTGATGGAGTATAAGAAGCTACATTTCAATCATTTGTTCCAAAGAATTGAACGTATCAAGCAAAGGAGGTTGACTGTTACATGACTTGTGGTTAGAACCTAAGTTATTCGTTTCACCAGCAAGGTTTAACTTGAAGTTATGAGAACGACGTGTATTGAAGGCCCAATAAACTTCATGGACGCGTAATTAAGCATAATAATGGGTTTGACGAATTATAAGACCCTACACTTCAATCTATTTGTTCGAAAAGAACTGAATGTTTCAAGCAAATGAGGTTGGCTAATACATGACTTGTGGTTAGAACCTAAGCTATCCATTTCACCTTCAAGGTTTTAACTTAAAGTGATGAGAACGACGTGTATTGAAGGCCCAATAAGTTTCATCGAAGCGTAATTAAAATATAGTAATGGGTTTAATAAAGTATAAGAACCTACACTTCAATCGATTTGTTCTGAAAGAATTGAACTTATCACGCAAATGAGGTTGACTGTTACATGAGTTGTGGTTAGAACCTAAGTTATCCATTTCACCTTCAAGGTTTTAACTTGAAGTGATAAGAACAACGTGTATTGAAGGCCCAATAAGCTTCATGGAAGCGTAATTAAGACATAGTAAAGCGTTTCATGAAGTATAAGAACCAACACTTCAATTGATTAATTTCAAAAGAACTGAACGTATCAAGCAAATGGGTTGACTGTTACATGACTTGTTAGAACCTAAGTTAGCCATTTCATCTTCAAGGTTTTAACTTGAAGTGATGAGAACGACATGTATTGAAGGTCCAATAAGCTTCATGTTCGCGTAATTAAGACATAGTAATGCGTTTGATGAAGTAAAAGAACCTACACTTCAATCGATTTGTTCGAAACGAAATGAACGTATCAAGCAAATGAGGTTAACTGTTTCATAACTTGGGGTTAGAACCTAAGTTATCCATTTCACCTTCAAGGTTTTAACTTAAAGTGATGAAAACGACGTGTATTGAAGACCCAATAAGCTTCATGAATGCGTAATTAAGACATTGTAATGCGTTTGATTAAGTATAAGAACCTACACTTCAATCTATTTGTTCGAAAAGAACTGAACGTTTCAAGCAAATGAGGTCAACTGTTATATGACTTGTGGTTAAAACCTAAGTTATCCATTTCACCTTCAAGGTTTTTCCTTGAAGTGATTAGAACGACGTGTATTGAAGGACTAACAAGCTTCATGGATGCGTAATTGAGACATAGTAATGCATTTATTAAAGTATCAGAACCTACATTTTAATCGATTAGTTCTAAAAGAACTGAACGTATCAAGCAAATGTGGTTGATTGTTACATGACTTGTGGTTAGAACCTAAGTTATTCATTTCACCTTCAAGATTTTAACTTGAAGTTATGAGAACGACGTGTATTGAAGGCCCAATAAGCTTCATGGACGCGTAATTATGACATAGTAATGTGTTTGATGAAGTATAATAACCTACATTTCAATCGATTTGTTCCAAAAGAACTAAGTGTATCAAGCAAACGAGGTTGACTGTTACATTACTTGTGGTTAGAACCTAAGTTATCCATTTAACCTTCAAGGTTTTAACTTGAAGTGATAAAAACGACATGTATTGAAGCACCAATAATCTTCATGGACGCGTAATTAAAATATAGTAATGGGTTTGATGATGTATAAGAACCTACACTTCAATCAATTTGTTCGTAAAGAATTGAACGTATCAAGCAAATGAGGTTGATCGTTACATGACTTGTGGTTAGAACCTAAGTTATCCATTTCACCTTCAAGGTTTGAACTTGAAGTGATGAGAACAACGTGTATTGAAAGCTAGATAAGCTTCATGGTTGCATAAATTGGACATAGTTATACGTTTGATGAAGTATAAGAACATACACTTCAATCGATTTGTTCCAAAAGAACTGAACGTATCAAGCAAATGAGGTTGACTGTTACATGACTTGTGGTTAGAACCTAGGTTATTCGTTTAACCTTCAAGGTTTTAACATGTAGTTATGAGAACGACGTGTAATGAAGGCCCAATAAAATTCATGGACGCGTAATTAAGACATAATAATGGGTTTGATGAAGTATAAGACCCTACACTTCAATCGATTGTTCCAAAAGAACTAAGTGTATCAAGCAAACCAGGTTGACTGTTACATGATTTCTGGTTAGAACCTAAGTTATCCATTTCACCTTCAAGGTTTTAACTTGAAGTGATAAGAACGACGTGTATGAAGCACCAATAAGCTTCATGGATGCGAAATTAAAACATAGTAATGGGTTTGAGAAGTATAAGACCTACACTTCAATCAATTGATCCAAAAGAATTGAACGTATCAAGCAATTGAGGATGACCGTTACATGAGTTGTGGTTAGAACCTAAGTTATGCGTTTCACCTTCAAGGTTTTAACTTGAAATGATGAGAACGACGTGTATTGACGCCCCAATAAGCTTCATGGTTTCATAATTAGGACATAGTAATGCGTTTGATGAAGTATAAGAACCTACACTTCAATCGATTTGTTCCAAAGAATTGAACGTATCAAGCAAATGAGGTTGACTGTTACATGACTTGTGGTTAGAACCTAAGTTATTTGTTTCACCTTCAAGGTTTTAACTGAAGTGATGAGAACGACGTGTATTGAAGCACCAATAAGCTTCATGGTTTCATAATTAGGACATAGTAATGCGTTTGATGAAGTATAAGAACATACAATTCAATCGATTTTTCGAAAAGAACTAATCGTATCAAGCAAATGAGGTTGACCGTTACATGACTTGTGGTTAGAACCTAAGTTATTTGTTTCACCTTCAAGGTTTTAACTTGAAGTTATGAGAACGACGTGTATTGAAGGCCCAATAAGCTTCATGGATGCGTAACTAAAACATAGTAATGGGTTTGATGAAGTATAAGACCCTACACTTCAATCTATTTGTTCGAAAAGAACTGAATGTTTTTAGCAGAGTGATGAGAACGACGTGTATTGAAGGCCCAATAAGCTTCATGGATGCGTAACTAAAACATAGTAATGGGTTTAATAATCGATTTGTTCCAAAGAATTGAACGTATCATGCAAATGAGGTTGACTGTTACATGATTTCTGGTTAGAACCTAAGTTATCCATTTCACCTTCAAGGTTTTAACTTGAAGTGATAAGAACGACGTGTATTGAAGCACCAATAAGCTTCATGGATGCGAAATTAAAACATAGTAATGGGTTTGATGAAGTAGAAGAACCTACACTTCAATCAATTTGATCCAAAAGAATTGAACGTATCAAGCAATTGAGGATGACCGTTACATGAGTTGTGGTTAGAACCTAAGTTATGCGTTTCACCTTCAAGGTTTTAACTTAAAATGATGAGAACGACGTGTATTGACGCCCCAATAAGCTTCATGGTTTCATAATTAGGACATAGTAATGCGTTTGATGAAGTATAAGAACATACAATTCAATCGATTTTTTCGAAAAGAACTAATCGTATCAAGCAAATGAGGTTGACTGTTACCTAACTTGTGGTTAGAACCTAAGTTATTTGTTTCACCTTCATGGTTTTAACTTGAAGTTATAAGAACGACATGTATTGAAGGACCAATAAACTTCATGGACGCGTAATTAGGCATAATAATGGGTTTGACGAAGTATAAGACTCTACACTTTAATCTATTTGTTCGAAAAGAACTGAATGTTTCTAGCAAGTGATGAGAACGACGTGTATTGAAGGCCCAATAAGCTTCATGGATGCGTAACTAAAACATAGTAATGGGTTTAATAATCGATTTGTTCCAAAAGAATTGAACGTATCATGCAAATGAGGTTGACTGTTACATGACTTGTGGTTAGAACCTAAGGTATCCATTTCACCTCAAGGTTTTAACTTGAAGTGATGAGAACGACGTGCATTGAAGCACCAATAAGCTTCATGGACGCGTAATTAAAACATAGTAATGGGTTTGATGAAGTCTAAGAACCAACACTTCAATCAATTTGTTCGTAAAGAATTGAATGTGTCAACCAAATGAGGTTGACCGTTACATGACTTGTGGTTAGATCCTAAGTTATCCATTTCACCTTCAAGGTTTTAACTTGAAGTGATGAGAACGACGTGTATTGAAGGCCCAATAAGCTTCATGTTCGAGTAATTAAGATATAGTAATGCGTTTGATGAAGTATAAGAACCTACACTTCAATCGATTTGTTCGAAACGAACTAAACGTATCAAGAAAATGAGGTTGACTGTTACTTGACTTGTGGTTAGAACCTAAGTTATTCGTTTCACCTTCAAGCTTTTAACTTGAAGTTATGAGAACGACGTATATTGAAGGCCGAATAAACTTCATGGACGCGTAATTAAGACATTATATTGGGTTTGATGAAGTATAAGACCCTACACTTCATTCTATTTGTTCGAAAAGAACTTAACGTTTCAAGCAAATGAGGTTGGCTGTTACATGACTTGTGGTTAGAACCTAAGATATCCATTATCACCTTCAAGGTTTTAACTTGAAGTGATGAGAACGACGTGTATTGAAGGCCCAATAAGCTTGATGGACGTCTAATTAAAACAAAGTAATGGGTTTAATAAAGTATAAGAACCTACACTTCAATCGATTTGTTCTAAAAGAACTGAACGTATCAAGCAAATGAGGTTGACTGTTACATGACTTGTGGTTAGAACCTATGTTATCTATTTCACCTTCAAGGTTTTAACTTCAAGTGATGAGGACGACGTGTAATGAAGGCCCAATATGTAACACCCCTAATACCGTACCCGTGTTTCCATACATTTTTTTTTTTTTAAACTTTAAAACTTGACGTTAAGCAGAATTGAAATCGAAACCGAAACCGGAATCAAAATCAAAATTCGTTTGGTAAATCATTTAAAACATAAACTAAAACTATTTAATAAAACTTCAAAACATTTAATAAAAACATTTAAAAACCACGCAGAAGAAAGGGGGCAAAACTGTCCAGGCCCTGAAATTAGAGGCAGCGACCAGTGCAGCGACTGGTCGCTGCATCGCTGCGCCGAGGCAGCGATCGATCTCTGCGCTGCAGCAGAGATCGATCACTGCATTGCTTCATAGCACCAGCGATCGATCTCTGCTGCAGAGCAGAGATCGATCGCTGCACAATAAGCTTCATAGTCGTGTAATTAAGACATAGTAATGTGTTTGATGAAGTATAAGTACCTACACTTCAATCGATTTGTTCCAAAAGAACTGCGTGTATCAAGCAAACGAGGTTGACTGTTACATGACTTGGGGTTAGAACCTAAGTTATCCATTTCACCTTCAACGTTTGCACTTGAAGTGATGAGAACGACATGTATTAAAGGCCCAACAAGCTTCATAGACGCGTAATTAAGACGTAGTAATGGGTTTGATGAAATATAAGAACCTACACTTCAATCGATTTGTTCCGAAAGAACAGAACGTATCAAGCAAATGAGGTTGACTGTTACATGACTTGTGCTTAGAACCTAAGTTATCCATTTCACCTTCAAGGTTTTAACTTGAAGTGATGAGAAAGACGTGTATTGAAGGCCCAATAAGCTTCATGGATGCATAATTAAGACATAGTAATGCGTTTCATGAAGTATAAGAATCTACACTTCAATCGATTAGTTTCAAAAGAACTGAACGTATCAAGCAAATGAGGTTGACTGTTACATGACTTGTGCTTAGAACCTAAGTTATCCATTTCACCTTCAAGGTTTTAACTTGAAGTGATGTGAACGACGTGTATTGAAGGCCCAATAAGCTTCATGGACGCGTAACTATGACATTGTAATGCGTTTGATGAAGTTTAAGAACCTACACTTCAATCGATTTGCTCTAAAAGAATTACGTGTATCAAGCAAACGAAGTTGACTGTTGCATGATTTGTGGATAAAACCTAAGTTATCCATTTCACCTTCAAGGTTTTAACATGAAGTGATAATAACAACGTGTATTGAAGCACCAATAAGCTTCATGGATGCGTAATTAAAACATAGTAATGGGTTTGATGAAGTATAACAACCTACACTTCAATCAATTTTTCCAAAAGAATTAAACGTATCAAGCAAATGAGGATGAGTGTTACATAACTTGTGGTTAGAACCAAAGTTATCCATTTCATTTTCAAGGTTTTAACTTGAAGTGAAAATAACGACGTGTATTGAAGCACGAATAAGCTTCATGGATGCGTAATTAAAACATAGTAATGGGTTTGATGAAGTATAAGAACCTACAGGTCAATCAATTTGTTCCAAAAGAATGGAACGTATCAACCAAATGAGGATGACCGTTACATGACTTGTGGTTAGAACCTAAGTTATTCGTTTCACCTTCAAGGTTTTATCTTGAAGTTAGGAGAACGACGTGCATTAAAGGCCCAATAAACTTCATGGACGCATAATATAGCATAATAATGGGTTTCACGAAGTATAAGACCCTACACTTCAATCTATTTGTTCGAAAAGAACTGAATGTTTCAAGCAAATGAGGTTGGCTGTTACATGACTTGTGGTTAGAACCTAAGTTATCCATTTCACCGTCAAGGTTTTAACTTGAAGTGACGAGAACGACGTGTATTGAAGGGCCAATAAGCTTCATGGACGCGTAATTAAAACATAGTAATTGGTTTTATAAAGTATAATAACCTACACTTCAATCAATTTGTTACAAAAGAACAGAACGTATCATGAAAATGAGGTTGACCGTTACATGACTTGTGGTTAGAACCTAAGTTATCCATTTCACCTTCAAGGTTTTAACTTGAAGAGATAAGAACGACGTGTATTGAAGGCCCAATAAGCTTCATAGAAGCGTAATTAGGACATAGTAATGCGTTTCATGAAGTATAAGAACCTACACTTTAATCGATTCATTCCAAAAGAACTGAACGTATCAAGCAAATGAGGTTGACTGTTACATGACTTGTTGTTAGAACCAAAGTTATCCATTTCATCTTCAAGGTTTTAACTTGAAGTGATGAGAACGACGTGTATTGAAGGCCCAATGAGCATCATGTTCGCGTAATTAAAACATAGTAATGCGTTTGATGAAGTATAAGAACCTACACTTCAATCGATTTGTTCGAAACGAAATGAACGTATCAAGCAAATGAGGTTGATTGTTATATAACTTAGGGTTAGAACCTAAGTTATCCATTTAACCTTCAAGGTTTTAACTTAAAGTGATGAGAACGACGTGTATTGAAGACCCAATAAGCTTCATGAACGCGTAATTAAGACATAGTAATGCGTTTGATTAAGTATAAGAACCTACACTTCAATCAATTTGTTCGAAAAGTACTGAACGTTTCAAGCAAATGAGATCAACTCCTATATGACTTGTGGTTAGAACCTAAGTTATCCATTTCACCCTCAAGGTTTTACCTTGAAGTGATGAGAACGACGTGTATTGAAGGCCCAATAACCTTCATGGATGCGTAATTAAGACATAGTAATGCATTTATTAAAGTATATGAACCTACATTTCAATTGATTAGTTCTAAAAGAACTGAACGTATCAAGCAAATGAGGTTGACTGTTACATGACTTGTGGTTAGAACCTAAGTTATCCACTTCACCTTCAAGGTTTTAACTTTAAGTGATGAGAACGACGTGTATTGAAGTCCAATAAACTTCATTGACGCGTAGTGAAGACATAGTAATGCGTTTGATGAAGAATAAGAACCTACACTTCAATCGATTTGTTCGAAAATAACTGAACGTATCAAGAAAACGAGGTTGACTTTTACATGACTTGTGGTTAGAACCAAAGTTATCTATTTCACCTTCAATGTTTGCACTTGTAGTGATGAGAATGGCGTGTATTGAAGGCCAATAAGCTTCATGAACGCGTAATTAAGACATAGTAATGGGTTTTATAAAATATAAGAACTTACACTTCAATCGATTTGTTCGAAACGAAATGAACGTATCAAGCAAATGAGGTTGACTGTTACATGACTTGTGGTTAGAACCTAAGTTATCCATTTCACCTTCAAGGTTTTAACTTGAAGTGATGAGAACGACGTGTATTGAAGGCCCAATAAGCTTCATGGACGCGTAATTAAGACATAGTAATGCGTTTGATAAAGTATAAGAACCTACACTTCAATCGATTAGTTCTAAAAGAACTGAACGTATCAAGCAAATGAGGTTGACTGTTACATGACTTGTGGTTAGAACCTAAGTTATCCACTTCACCTTCAAGGTTTTAACTTTAAGTGATGAGAACGACGTGTATTGAAGGCCCTATATGCTTCATGGACGCGTAATTAAGACGTAGTAATGGGTTTAATAAAGTATAAGAACCTACACTTCAATCGATTTGTTCGAAAATAACTGAACGTATCAAGAAAACGAGGTTGACTTTTACATGACTTGTGGTTAGAACCAAAGTTATCTATTTCACCTTCAATGTTTGCACTTGTAGTGATGAGAATGGCGTGTATTGAAGGCCCAATAAGCTTCATGTACGTGTAATTAAGACATAGTAATGGGTTTTATAAAATATAAGAACTTACACTTCAATCGATTTGTTCCGAAAGAACAGAACGTAAGCGACAAAATGAGGTTGACTGTTATATGACTTGTTCTTAGAACCTAAGTTATCCATTTCACCTTCAAGGTTTTAACTTGAAGTGATGAGAACGACGTGTATTGAAGGCCCAATAACCTTCATGGACGCGTAATTAAGACATAGTAATGTGTTTCATGAAGTATAAGAACCTACACTTCAATCGATTCATTCCCAAAGAACTGAACGTATAAAGCAAATGAGGTTGACTGTTACATGACTTGTGGTTAGAACCTAAGTTATCCATTTCAACTTCAAGGTTTTAACTTGAAATTATGAGAACGACGTGTATTGAAGGCACAATAAGCTTCATGGACGCTTAATTAAGACATAGTAATGCGTTTGATGAAGTATAAGAACCTACACATTTATCGATTAATTTAGAAATAAATTAACGTATCAAGCAAATGAGGTTGACTGTTACATGAATTGTTGTTAGAACCTAAGTTATCCATTTCACCTTCAGGTTTAACTTGAAGTGATAAGAACGACGTGTATTAAAGGCCCTATAGGCTTCATGAACGCGTAATTAAGACATAGTAATGGGTTTGATAAAGTATAAGAACCTACACTTCAATCAATTTGTTCCAAAAGAACTGAACGTATCAAGAAAACGAGGTTGACTGTTACATGACTTGTTGTTAGAACCAAAGTTATCTATTTCAACTTCAATGTTTGCACTTGAAGTGATGAGAACGACGTGTATTGAAGGCCCAATAAGCTTAATGGACGCGTAATTAAGACAAAGTAATGCGTATGATGAAGTATAAAACCTACACTTCAGTCGATTTGTTTTGAAAGAACAGAGCGTATCAAGAAAACGAGGTTGACTGTTACATGACTTGTGCTTAGAACCTAAAGTATCCATTTCACCTTCAAGTTTTTAACTTGAAGTGATGAGAACCACGTGTATTGAAGGCCCAATAAGCTTCATGGACGTGTAAATAAGACATAGTAATGGGTTTGATGAAATATAAGAACTTACACTTCAATCGATTTGTTCCGAAAGAACAGGACGTATCGAGCAAATGAGGTTGACTGTTACAAGACTTGTGCTTAGAACCTAAGTTATCCATTTCACCTTCAAGGTTTTAACTTGAAGTGATGAGAACGACGTGTATTGAAGGCCCAATAAGCTTCATGGATGCGTAATTAAGACATAGTAATGTGTTTCATGAAGTATAAGAACCTACACTTAAATCGATTAATTCCCAAAGAATTGAACGTATCAAGCAAATGAGGTTGACTGTTACATGACTTGTGGTTAGAACCTAAGTTATCCATTTCACCTTCAAGGTTTTAACTTGAAATGATGAGAACGACGTGTATTGAAGGCCCAATAAACTTCATGGATGCGTAATTAAGACATATTAATACGTTTCATGAAGTATAAGAACCTACACTTTAATCGATTCATTCCCAAAGAACTGAACGTATCAAGCAAATGAGGTTGACTATTACATGACTTGTGGTTAGAACCTAGGTTATCCATTTCAACTTCAAGGTTTTAACTTGAAATTATGAGAACGACGTGTATTGAAGGCCCAATAAGCTTCTTGGACGCGTAATTAAGACATAGTAATGCGTTTAATGAAGTATAAGAACCTACACATTTATCGATTAATTTCAAAATAAATTAACGTATCAAGCAAATGAGGTTGACTGTTACATGAATTGTTGTTAGAACCTAAGTTATCTATTTCACCTTCAGGGTTTTAACTTGAAGTGATGAGAACGATGTGTATTAAAGGCCCTATAGGCTTCATGTACGCGTAATTAAGACATAGTAATGGGTTTGATAAAGTATAAGAATCTACACTTCAATCAATTTGTTCCAAAAGAACTGATAAAGAAAACGAGGTTGACTGTTACATGACTTGTTGTTAGAACCAAAGTTATCTATTTCACCTTCAATGTTTGCACTTGAAGTGATGAGAACGACGTGTATTGAAGGCCCAATAAGCTTAATGGACGCGTAATTAAGACAAAGTAATGCGTATGATGAAGTATAAGAACCTACACTTCAGTCGATTTGTTTCGAAAGAACAGAGCGTATCAAGAAAACGAGGTTGACTGTTACATGACTTGTGCTTAGAACCTAAATTATCCATTTCACCTTCAAGGTTTTAACTTGAAGTGATGAGAACCACGTGTATTGAAGGCCCAATAAGCTTCATGGACGTGTAAATAAGACATAGTAATGGGTTTGATGAAATATAAGAACTTACACTTCAATCGATTTGTTCCGAAAGAACAGGACGTATCGAGCAAATGAGGTTGACTGTTACAAGACTTGTGCTTAGAACCTAAGTTATCCATTTCACCTTCAAGGTTTTAACTTGAAGTGATGAGAACGACGTGTATTGAAGGCCCAATAAGCTTCATGGATGCGTAATTAAGACATAGTAATGTGTTTCATGAAGTATAAGAACCTACACTTAAATCGATTAATTCCCAAAGAATTGAACGTATCAAGCAAATGAGGTTGACTGTTACATGACTTGTGGTTAGAACCTAAGTTATCCATTTCACCTTCAAGGTTTTAACTTGAAATGATGAGAACGACGTGTATTGAAGGTCCAATAAACTTCATGGATGCGTAATTAAGACATATTAATACGTTTCATGAAGTACAAGAACCTACACTTTAATCGATTCATTCCCAAAGAACTGAACGTATCAAGCAAATGAGGTTGACTATTACATGACTTGTGGTTAGAACCTAAGTTATCCATTTCAACTTCAAGGTTTTAACTTGAAATTATGAGAACGACGTGTATTGAAGGCCCAATAAGCTTCATGGACGCGTAATTAAGACATAGTAATGCGTTTAATGAAGTATAAGAACCTACACATTTATCGATTAATTTCAAAATAAATTAGCGTATCAAGCAAATGAGGTTGACTGTTACATGAATTGTTGTTAGAACCTAAGTTATCCATTTCACCTTCAGGGTTTTAACTTGAAGTGATGAGAACGATGTGTATTAAAGGCCCTATAGGCTTAATGGACGCGTAATTAAGACATAGTAATGGGTTTGATAAAGTATAAGAATCTACACTTCAATCAATTTGTTCCAAAAGAACTGATCAAGAAAACGAGGTTGACTGTTACATGACTTGTTGTTAGAACCAAAGTTATCTATTTCACCTTCAATGTTTGCACTTGAAGTGATGAGAACGACGTGTATTGAAGGCCCAATAAGCTTAATGGACGCGTAATTAAGACAAAGTAATGCGTATGATGAAGTATAAGAACCTACACTTCAGTCGATTTGTTTCGAAAGAACAGAGCGTATCAAGAAAACGAGGTTGACTGTTACATGACTTGTGCTTAGAACCTAAATTATCCATTTCACCTTCAAGGTTTTAACTTGAAGTGATGAGAACCACGTGTATTGAAGGCCCAATATGCTTCATGGACGTGTAAATAAGACATAGTAATGGGTTTGATGAAATATAAGAACTTACACTTCAATCGATTTGTTCCGAAAGAACAGGACTTATCGAGCAAATGAGGTTGACTGTTACAAGACTTGTGCTTAGAACCTAAGTTATCCATTTCACCTTCAAGGTTTTAACTTGAAGTGATGAGAACGACGTGTATTGAAGGCCCAATAAGCTTCATGGATTTGTAATTAAGACATAGTAATGCGTTTCATGAAGTATAAGAACCTACACTTAAATCGATTAATTCCCAAAGAATTAAACGTATCAAGCAAATGAGGTTGACTGTTACATGACTTGTGGTTAGAACCTAAGTTATCCATTTCACCTTCAAGGTTTTAACTTGAAATGATGAGAACGACGTGTATTGAAGGCCCAATAAACTTCATGGATGCGTAATTAAGACATATTAATACGTTTCATGAAGTATAAGAACCTACACTTTTATCGATTAATTCCAAAAGAAATTAACGTTTCAAGCAAATGAGGTTGACTGTTACATGACTTGTTGTTAGAACCTAAGTTATCCATTTCAACTTCAAGGTTTTAACTTGAAGTGATGAGAATGACTTGTATTGAAGGACCAATAAGCTTCATGTTCGCGTAAATAAGATATAGTAATGCGTTTGATGAAGTATAAGAACCTACACTTCAATCGATTTGTTCGAAAAGAACTGAACGTATCAAGAAAACGAGGTTGACTGTTACATGACTTGTGGTTAGAACCAAAATTATCTATTTCACCTTCAATGTTTGCACTTGAAGTGATGAGAACGACGTGTATTGAAAGGCCCAATAAGCTTAATGGACGCGTAATTAAGACAAAGTAATGCGTATGATGAAGTATAAGAACCTACACTTCAGTCGATTTGTTTCGAAAGAACACAAGCGTATCAAGAAAACGACGGTTGACTGTTACATGACTTGTGCTTAGAACCTAAATTATCCATTTCACCTTCAAGGTGTTAACTTGAAGTGATGAGAACGACGTGTATTGAAGGCCCAATAAGCTTCATGGACGTGTAATTAACTCATAGTAATGGGTTTGATGAAATATAAGAAACTACATTTCAATCGATTTGTTCCGAAAGAACAGAACGTATCGAGCAAATGAGGTTGACTGTTACATGACTTGTGGTTATAACCTAAATTTTCCATTTCACCTTTAAGGTTTTAACTTGAAGTGATGAGAACGATGTGTATTGAAGGCCCAATAAGCTTCATGGACACGTAATTAAGACATAGTAATGCGGTTGATGAAGTATAAGAACCTACACTTCAATAGAATTGTTCAAAAAGAACTGAACGAAACAAGCAAATGAGGTTGATTGTTTCATGACTTGTGGTTGGAACATAAGTTATCCATTTCACCTTCAAGGTTTTAACTTGAAGTGATGAGAACGACGTGTATTGAAGGCCAAATAGGCCTCATGGTTGCATAATTAGACATAGTAATGCGTTTGATGAAGTATAAGAACCTACACTTCAATCGATTAGTACCGAAAGAACAAAACGTATCAAACAAATGAGGTTGACTGTTACATGACTTGTGGTTAGAACCTAAGTTATCCATTTCACCTTCAAGGTTCTAAGTTGAAGTGTAGAAAACGACGTGTATTGAAAGCCCAACAAGCTTCATGGACGCGTAATTAAGACATAGTAATGGGTTTGATAAAATATAAGAACCTACACTTCAATCGATTTGTACCGAAAGAACTGAACGTGTAATATCCGGCTTGTACGGATTTTTGAATATTAATATATTATATATTATTGACATTTTAATAAAACGTGGCATTTTGGTAAATATGTCAAATCAGGTCCGTTTTACGAAAAGAAAGCGCCATTACGATCCTAACTATTAATAGGATTTTTAATGAATTTATGAGAATTTTCGGAGTAATAACGCTATATTCCGAGTAATGAAGTTTCTCGTAAAATAAATGATGTTTTAGTAAAAATGGTAAACAAGGTCCGTTTTGCGAACAGACAGTTTCAATAGAACCTAAATAATAAGTTGGAGTTATTGGCAAAATAAGGAAATTTGGAGAATCCGAATCGTTGGACGATTTTCGAAACGAAGTACGAAACTTATATAAAAACAAAGGAAAGGGTAATTTGGTAATTTACCAATCTTTTATTGTAAATTAACCAAAATCATTTCTCTCCCTCACTTCTCTCCCTTTTCTTCTCTGCCATTCACGAACCAGGGAGCTCTCCTTCGCTGGCCGCCGACGATATCTCCAATCCGACTCTGATTCACGCTCTGTTAGTTCCGTTTTCTTCGCCATTTCTCCTCCTTTCGCAACCCTAGGTATGAGCCTACAATCTTAGAGCTCTTATTTCGACGTTTACGGCAGTTTTAGGCAATTAGGGTTTCGATTAATTTTCGTTAAAAACGCGAATTAGGGTTCGTAATTAATAGGTTAGCCATGATTAAGTATATATTGAACGTATTGGACGTTATTGGACGAAGTTAAATCAATTTGTGAAAAAGTTAAAATTTGAAGATTTTCGGGTTTTTAAGGAAAAACTCGTTAATTGAGGTTTGGATTATCGAGCATTAATTGATGTTATAAACGCTTCGATTAGCTAAATTAAGAATTTAGGAAAACTCTTTAGTTAAGGTTTGTAATTTGGACGTCAATAGCTTAAATTGGTTTTAACGACGAATATCGTGTTTTGCCTCAGACACACGACTCCCGTGGACGAAGCTTGAGATTCCGCGCGCTCAAGGTAAGTTCTCGTGACTTACTCTGGCCGATTGGCCTACACCGTACTTCGATGTCGCGTCGAGGATCTTAGAGGATTGTTTGTTTTAATTACTTTGGTTGGGTAGTTAGGTTTAAACATTTTGTAGGTTATTTCATTTACAGTCTTGATGGTACGCATGCTTGTTTGTTTACTTTTATATTGAACTGTTCAAGCGTCACGTATTTTAACTTGGCATGAAAACGAATTTCTCCACCGCACGATGTTTTCTGAAAACCGATGTGGCCCAGAGATTGGGGGCTCATATCTATTGTGCGGACCGATTGAGGATCTGGTTAGATGTCAGGTTTATGTTTAATGTTTTAAACATTTTATTTTTGGAAATCTGTTTATAATCTGTGTTTTTATAGTTTTTACTGGAACTGCTTGGAATTTGAAACAGGAGGATTAGACAACTTTTAAACATATCCATGCAGTTGTTTTTCATGAAAGATTAACGTGTATTCAGAATGTTTAATTAGGGTGTAAAGATGTATGAAAATGTGGGAAACTGCTCTCTGGAATCTCGGATTCCAAAGGGAAGTCGCTGCAATACAGCGACTGGTGGCTGCAATATGCAGCGACTGATCGCTGCATAATGCAGCGCTTGCAGCGGTTAGTCGCTGCTTTTCTTTTCCTCTGCCTTCCGGTTTTACCCTTCACCGATTGATAAATGTTTTAATTGTTTTATTAACTGTTTTAAATAGTTTTAAGTTTATAAATGGTTTTGGTTTTAAATGATTTAAAGACTAGATTTTTAATTCCGACTTCAATTCTGATTTCGACTTCAGTTTAAATTTCGCATAAGGTTTTATTTAAAGTACAAAAAAAAAATAGTACGGGTAAATTGAGTATAGTGTTAGGGTTGTTACAATTATGGTATCAAAGCCCCGGGTTTTTAAAATCGGTTTTGTAGACTGCTCGACTGCACAGCCACTACGCGGACATCCTTCATCAACTGTAAGTACGTTTACTGCTTTATTTGATTTCATATTTCTTAGGATTATCTGTTTAATTGTTTTAGGCTTTATACACTATGACTCGAGGAAGAGATCCGAGAGATGACGCGCTAGATCGATTTACGGAGTTGATAGATCGCCAGTCTCAGCATATGGACTGGCAAGCGCAACAGATTACGGACTTAGTGAATCGGGAGAACCAGAGGGCCCAGGATTTGATGGTTCCCAATAACCAAGGCATGCAGAAGTTTCAGGGCCTACAGCCTCCAGTGTTCGATGGTCGATCATCGGATCCTACTGTTGCGGAAGAATGGATCCGGGTTATGGAGGATATGTTAGCTTATGCCGAGGTAGGGAACGGGAGCAAGGTGGCTTATGCTACCTTTCACTTAGCGATGGATGCCCGTTTCTGGTGGGATTCGATCAAGGTGACGACGGATGTATCTATTATGACGTGAGAGTGGTTTAAGACCGTGTTCTTTCACAAGTATTTCAGCCGCACTGTGCGAGTGGCGAAGAGGAATGAGTTTATGCAGGTGAAGCAGACTGGTTCGGTTGCTGATTATATTCGGAAGTTCGAGGCATTATCCAGATTTGCACCTCGTCTTGTTAGTGGTAATGAGGAGAAGGTGCACCAGTTTATGGAGGGACTTAATTCGGAGATTCGGATGCATGTCGTTGTATCAGGTATTATTGATGTGCCCTATTCTGACATCACGGCCAGAGCTCTGGATATTGAGGCTGCCAGAGCTACTTGTGTTGAACCAAGGGAGCCAGCTAAGGGCTTTTTCCGTGAGATACGACCTGAGTCACAGAACCGAGGTGGGCAGCCTAGAGCGCAGCTCCAGCAGCAACCGAGAGGTGTGAAGAGACCTCTTGAGGGAGGTAATGATCGGGGTAAAGGGAAGCAAGTACAGGGGACTTCTCAGATACCGTGGTGCCCCATATGTTAGAGGGAGCACAGTGGTGAGTGCCGTGTTGGCACTAACCGATGCTTTAGATGTGGGGAACTTGGCCATTACGTCAGAGATAGCCCAAAGTCTGGCCGAGACCAGTTAGGTGGAGATCAGAGGAAGGTTATGCCCAGGATCTTCGCATTTATCGAGCCTGGCGATGTTGATAACGAGGATCAGCCTGCCGTGATAGAAGGTACTATATTGGTTACTGGCGTTCCTGTATTTTCTTTATTAGACACGGGGGCTACGCATTCTTTTGTTTCCACAGCTTGTGTGTCTAGATTGAGACTTGCGCCTGAGTTAGCAGAATGCGAGTATAGTTTGATGCTACCTTCAGGAGAGCGTATGCAGTCAGGTCGAGTAGTCCAGGGCAATATTATCTCGATTGGGGACCGTACTCTTTATGCTCGCCTTATTGTTATGGGCATAGAGCATTATGATCTTATTTTAGGGATGGATTGGCTATCACAGCACTTCGCCACCATCGATTGTCGATCTGGGATTGTCACCTTTCGGCCCCCGGGTAAAGCCGAGTTTTCTTATCAGGCGATGAGCAGATTGAGTAGCTCGCCTATTTCTTATTCCATGAAGGTCAACGAGCAGTTTAAAGGTGCGTGCTCTATTTATTTGGCCTCTGTGTTTGATTGTCAGTTGCTCAGCGGAGAAAAGCCGAGCGACATTCCTATTGTGAGAGAGTTCTCTGGGATCTTTCTTGATGATCTTCTCGGGTTACCACATGACCGGGAGATCGAATTCACTATTGATGTCTATCCAAACTCCGCACCGAGATTTAAAAACCCTTATCGATTGGCACCAGCTGAGTTGAGAGAGCTGAGGACTCAGCTTGACGAGTTGTTAGAGAAGGGATTTATTCGACCCAGTGTATCGCCCTGGGGTGCGCCCGTTCTGTTTGTCAAGAAGAAAGACAGGACCCTCAGGATGTGCATTGATTACAGGGAGCTGAATAAGCTCACAGTGAAGAATAAGTATCCACTGCCACGGATTGATGACTTATTTGATCAGCTACAAGGTGCCCGAGTATTTTCCAGGATCGATTTGCGCTCGGGTTATTATCAGCTGAAAGTCCGGAGAGATGATATTCAGAAAACGGCATTCCGAACGAGGTATGGGCAAAATGAGTTCCTTGTCATGTCTTTTGGACTTACTAATTCCCCTGCAGCGTTTATGGATCTGATGAACCGTGTCTTCAAGGAGTATCTGGACAAGTTCGTGGTGGTTTTCATCGACGACATCTTGATTTACTCTAAGACAAAGGAAGAGCACGAGGAGCATCTGAGGATCGTTTTACAGATTCTGAGTCAACGCCAGCTGTATCCAAAGTTTCCAAAGTGCGAGTTTTGGCCTGACAGAGTGAGCTTCCTTGGCCATATTATATCACTGGACGGAGTTTCTGTGGATCCGAGCAAGATTCAGGTGGTCAGAGATTGGCCACAGCCGAAGAACGTAAGTGAGGTGCGTGGATTTCTCGTATTGGCCGGTTATTATCGAAGTTTATAGAGGGATTCTCGAAGATCGCACTTCCCCTCTCACGATTGACTCGGAAGAACGAGAGGTTTATTTGGTCGCCTGCTTGTGATGATAGTTTTATGGAGTTAAAGCAGAGATTGACCACCGCTCCAGTACTGGCGTTACCTGTTGAAGGTGTCAGATACAGTATTTATTGTGATGCATCTGGAGTGGGACTCGGTTGTGTATTGATGCAGGAGGGGAGAGTTATTTCTTATGCTTCTCGGCAGTTGAAGCCGTACGAGCATAATTACCCTACGCACGACATTGAGTTAACAGCTGTGGTCTTCGCACTGAAGATATGGAGACATTATTTATATGGGCAGCAGTGCGAGATATTTTCCGACCAGAAGAGCTTGAAGTACTTATTTACGCAGAAGGAGCTGATCATGCGACAGAGACGATGGCTTGAGTTTATCAAAGACTACGATTTTGATATTAAGTACCATCTAGGAAAGGCGAACAAGGTTGCTGATGCCTTGAGTAGAGTGCCTTCTGCGAGTCAGCCTTCATTAGTAGCGATGTCAGTTACGCTACGGTCTGAGATTGAGAGATTCGACGTGGAGATAGTGGCAGAGTTGTCCAGTATGCTCACCAACATTTCTCTCAGGCCGACTATTCTAGATCGTATACGCGAGGCTCAGTAGAATGATACGGAGTGTGAGGAGCTTCGATCCCGCATGACATTGGGAGACTCGTCAGATTTCCATTTATCAGAGGATGGTATTCTGAAGTTTAGGCATAGGTGGTACGTGCCTAACGACGAGGACCTGAAGAAGGAGATTTTGGCCGAGGCACATTCTTCGGCATATTATGTGCACCCGGGAAGTACCAAGATGTACTGGGATTTGAAACAACACTTCTGGTGGCCGAACACGAAGAGGGAGGTTGCCAAGTACGTTGAGACCTGTTTAGTATGTCAACAGGTGAAGGCAGAGCACCAGAGAGCGGCCGGAACGTTATTGCCACTGCCGATTCCGGAGTGGAAATGAGAGCAGATCTCCATGGATTTCATTGTGGGGCTCCCAAGGACGACAAAGGGCCATGACGGCATATGGGTTATTATTGACCGATTGACAAAGTCGGCCCACTTTTATCTGTGAGGATGACATCTTCTATGGATCAGCTCGCCGAGCTTTATGTGCAGGAGATTTTCAGACTGCTTGGAGTGCCAGTTTCTATTGTCTCAGACAGAGATCCGAGATTCACATCGAAGTTCTGGAAGAGCCTGCATAAGGCTATGGGGACTCAGCTTAATTTCAGCACAGCATTTCATCCTCAGACTGATGGTCAGACGGAGAGGACGAATCAGATTTTTGAGGATATGCTCAGAGCATGTGTGCTGGAGTTTCAGGGATCGTGGAGCAGGTATTTGCCACTGATCGAGTTCTCTTATAATAACAGCTTCCAGACTACTATCGGTATGGCTCCGTATGAAGCCTTATATGGTCGAAAGTGTAGATCTCCGTTATATTGGGACGAGGTTGGCGAGGCCAGCATCGTTGGTCCAGAGATTCTACAGCAGACGGCAGAGAAAATTGCCATTATCCGACAGCGTATAGAGATAGCTCAGAGCCGACAGAAGAGCTATGCTGACACGAGACGGAGAGAGCTAGAGTTTGAAGAAGGCGATGAGGTCTATCTTAAAGTTTCTCCGTTTAAAGGTGTTGCGAGATTTGGAAGGAGGGGCAAGTTAAACCCTCGTTATGTGGGGCCCTTTCCTATTCTGAAGAGGATCGGGAAGCTGGCGTACAGACTGCACCTTCCGGCTTCTATGGAGGGTATCCACGACGTATTTCATGTATCTATGCTTCGGAAGTGCTTGCACGATCCGTCACATATTGTGGAGGCTACAGAGATCGAGGTACAGCCTACCTTGACTTATGAGAAGAGGACGGTGCGTATTTTGGAGACTTCCATCAAGGTGCTACGCAACAAAGAGATTCCGCTAGTCAAAGTCCTATGGCGGAACTACGAGGTGGAAGAGGCTACGTGGGAGCGACAGCAGGATATGATGACTAAGTATCCTGAGTTGTTTGTATGATTTAATTTTGTGGACAAAATTCTAAATAAGGTGGGTAGAATGTAATATCCGGCTTGTACGGATTTTTGAATATTAATATATTATATATTATTGACATTTTAATAAAACGTGGCATTTTGGTAAATATGTCAAATCAGGTCCGTTTTATGAAAAGAAAGCACCATTACGATCCTAACTATTAATAGGATTTTAATGAATTTACGAGAATTTTCGGAGTAATAACGCTATATTCCGAGTAATGAAGTTTCTCGTAAAATAAATGATGTTTTAGTAAAAATGGTAAACGAGGTCCGTTTTGCGAACAGACAGTTTCAATAGAACCTAAATAATAAGTTGGAGTTATTGGCAAAATAAGGAAATTTGGAGAATCCGAATCGTTGGACGATTTTGAAACGAAGTACGAAACTTATATAAAAACAAAGGAAAGGGTAATTTGGTAATTTACCAATCTATTATTAGTAAATTAACCAAAATCATTTCTCTCCCTCACTTCTCTCCCTTTTCTTCTTTGCCATTCACGAACCAGGGAGCTCTCCTTCGCTGGCCGCCGACGATATCTCCAATCCGACTCTGATTCGCGCTCTGTTAGTTCCGTTTTCTTCGCCATTTCTCTCCTTTCGCAACCCTAGGTATGAGCCTACAATCTTAGAGATCTTATTTCGACGTTTACGGCGTTTTAGGCAATTAGGGTTTCGATTAATTTTCGTTAAAAACGCGAATTAGGGTTCGTAATTAATAGGTTAGCCATGATTAAGTATATATTGAACGTATTGGACGTTATTGGACGAAGTTAAATCAATTTGTGAAAAAGTTAAAATTTGTAGATTTTCGGGTTTTTAAGGAAAAACTCGTTAATTGAGGTTTGGATTATCGAGCATTAATTGATGTTATAAACGCTTCGATTAGCTAAATTAAGAATTTAGGAAAACTCTTTAGTTAAGGTTTGTAATTTGGACGTCAATAGCTTAAATTGGTTTTAACGACGAATATCGTGTTTTGCCTCAGACACACGACTCCCGTGGACGAAGCTTGAGATTCCGCGCGCTCAAGGTAAGTTCTCGTGACTTACTCTGGCCGATTGGCCTACACCGTACTTCGATGTCGCGTCGAGGATCTTAGAGGATTGTTTGTTTTAATTACTTTGGTTGGGTAGTTAGGTTTAAACATTTTGTAGGTTATTTCATTTACAGTCTTGATGGTACGCATGCTTGTTTGTTTACTTTTATATTGAACTGTTCAAGCGTCACGTATTTTAACTTGGCATGAAACGAATTTCTCCACCGCACGATGTTTTCTGAAAACCGATGTGGCCCAGAGATTGGGGGCTCATATCTATTGTGCGGACCGATTGAGGATCTGGTTAGATGTCAGGTTTATGTTTAATGTTTTAAACGTTTTATTTTTGGAAATCTGTTTATAATCTGTGTTTTTATAGTTTTTACTGGAACTGCTTGGAATTTGAAACAGGAGGATTAGACAACTTTTAAACATATCCATGCAGTTGTTTTTCATGAAAGATTAACGTGTATTCAGAATGTTAATTAGGGTGTAAAGATGTATGAAAATGTGGGAAACTGCTCTCTGGAATCTCGGATTCCAAAGGGAAGTCGCTGCAATACAGCGACTGGTGGCTGCAATATGCAGCGACTGATCGCTGCATAATGCAGCGCTTGCAGCGGTTAGTCGCTGCTTTTCTTTTCCTCTGCCTTCCGGTTTTACCCTTCACCGATTGATAAATGTTTTAATTGTTTTATTAACTGTTTTAAATAGTTTTAAGTTTATAAATGGTTTTGGTTTTAAATGATTTAAAGACTAGATTTTTAATTCCGACTTCAATTCTGATTTCGACTTCAGTTTAAATTCCGCATAAGGTTTTATTTAAAGTACAAAAAAAAATAGTACGGGTAAATTGAGTATAGTGTTAGGGTTGTTACAATTATGGTATCAAAGCCCCGGGTTTTTAAAATCGATTTTCTAGACTGCTCGACTGCACAGCCACTACGCGGACATCCTTCATCAACTGTAAGTACGTTTACTGCTTTATTTGATTTCATATTTCTTAGGATTATCTGTTTAATTGTTTTAGACTTTATACACTATGACTCGAGGAAGAGATCCTAGAGATGACGCGCTAGATCGATTTACGGAGTTGATAGATCGCCAGTCTCAGCATATGGACTGGCAAGCGCAACAGATTACGGACTTAGTGAATCGGGAGAACCAGAGGGCCCAGGATTTGATGGTTCCCAATAACCAAGGCATGCAGAAGTTTCAGGGCCTACAGCCTCCAGTGTTCGATGGTCGATCATCGGATCCTACTGTTGCGGAAGAATGGATCCGGGTTATGGAGGATATGTTAGCTTATGCCGAGGTAGGGAACGGGAGCAAGGTGGCTTATGCTACCTTTCACTTAGCGATGGATGCCCGTTTCTGGTGGGATTCGATCAAGGTGACGACGGATGTATCTATTATGACGTGAGAGTGGTTTAAGACCGTGTTCTTTCACAAGTATTTCAGCCGCACTGTGCGAGTGGCGAAGAGGAATGAGTTTATGCAGGTGAAGCAGACTGGTTCGGTTGCTGATTATATTCGGAAGTTCGAGGCATTATCCAGATTTGCACCTCGTCTTGTTAGTGGTAATGAGGAGAAGGTGCACCAGTTTATGGAGGGACTTAATTCGGAGATTCGGATGCATGTCGTTGTATCAGGTATTATTGATGTGCCCTATTCTGACATCACGGCCAGAGCTCTGGATATTGAGGCTGCCAGAGCTACTTGTGTTGAACCAAGGGAGCCAGCTAAGGGCTTTTTCCGTGAGATACGACCTGAGTCACAGAACCGAGGTGGGCAGCCTAGAGCGCAGCTCCAGCAGCAACCGAGAGGTGTGAAGAGACCTCTTGAGGGAGGTAATGATCGGGGTAAAGGGAAGCAAGTACAGGGGACTTCTCAGATACCGTGGTGCCCCATATGTTAGAGGGAACACAGTGGTGAGTGCCGTGTTGGCACTAACCGATGCTTTAGATGTGGGGAACTTGGCCATTACGTCAGAGATTGCCCAAAGTCTGGCCGAGACCAGTTAGGTGGAGATCAGAGGAAGGTTATGCCCAGGATCTTCGCATTTATCGAGCCTGGCGATGTTGATAACGAGGATCAGCCTGCCGTGATAGCAGGTACTATATTGGTTACTGGCGTTCCTGTATTTTCTTTATTAGACACGGGGGCTACGCATTCTTTTGTTTCCACAGCTTGTGTGTCTAGATTGAGACTTGCGCCTGAGTTAGCAGAATGCGAGTATAGTGTGATGCTACCTTCAGGAGAGCGTATGCAGTCAGGTCGAGTAGTCCAGGGCAATATTATCTCGATTGGGGACCGTACTCTTTATGCTCGCCTTATTGTTATGGGCATAGAGCATTATGATCTTATTTTAGGGATGGATTGGCTATCACAGCACTTCGCCACCATCGATTGTCGATCTGGGATTGTCACCTTTTGGCCCCAGGGTAAAGCCGAGTTTTCTTATCAGGCGATGAGCAGATTGAGTAGCTCGCCTATTTCTTATTCCATGAAGGTCAACGAGCAGTTTAAAGGTGCGTGCTCTATTTATTTGGCCTCTGTGTTTGATTGTCAGTTGCTCAGCGGAGAAAAGCCGAGCGACATTCCTATTGTGAGAGAGTTCTCTGGGATCTTTCTTGATGATCTTCTCGGGTTACCACATGACCGGGAGATCGAATTCACTATTGATGTCTATCCAAACTCCGCGCCGAGATTTAAAAACCCATATCGATTGGCACCAGCTGAGTTGAGAGAGCTGAGGACTCAGCTTGACGAGTTGTTAGAGAAGGGATTTATTCGACCCAGTGTATCGCCCTGGGGTGCGCCCGTTCTGTTTGTCAAGAAGAAAGACGGGACCCTCAGGATGTGCATTGATTACAGGGAGCTGAATAAGCTCACAGTGAAGAATAAGTATCCACTGCCACGGATTGATGACTTATTTGATCAGCTACAAGGTGCCCGAGTATTTTCCAGGATCGATTTGCGCTCGGGTTATTATCAGCTGAAAGTCCGGAGAGATGATATTCAGAAAACGGCATTCCGAACGAGGTATGGGCAGTATGAGTTCCTTGTCATGTCTTTTGGACTTACTAATTCCCCTGCAGCGTTTATGGATCTGATGAATCGTGTCTTCAAGGAGTATCTGGACAAGTTCGTGGTGGTTTTCATCGACGACATCTTGATTTACTCTAAGACAAAGGAAGAGCACGAGGAGCATCTGAGGATCGTTTTACAGATTCTGAGTCAACGCCAGCTGTATCCAAAGTTTCCGAAGTGCGAGTTTTGGCCTGACAGAGTGAGCTTCCTTGGCCATATTATATCACTGGACGGAGTTTCTGTGGATCCGAGCAAGATTCAGGTGGTCAGAGATTGGCCACAGCCGAAGAACGTAAGTGAGGTGCGTGGATTTCTCGTATTGGCCGGTTATTATCGGAAGTTTATAGAGGGATTCTCGAAGATCGCACTTCCCCTCTCACGATTGACTCGGAAGAACGAGAGGTTTATTTGGTCGCCTGCTTGTGATGATAGTTTTATGGAGTTAAAGCAGAGATTGACCACCGCTCCAGTACTGGCGTTACCTGTTGAAGGTGTCAGATACAGTATTTATTGTGATGCATCTGGAGTGGGACTCGGTTGTGTATTGATGCAGGAGGGGAGAGTTATTTCTTATGCTTCTCGGCAGTTGAAGCCGTACGAGCATAATTACCCTACGCACGACATTGAGTTAACAGCTGTGGTCTTCGCACTGAAGATATGGAGACATTATTTATATGGGCAGCAGTGCGAGATATTTTCCGACCAGAAGAGCTTGAAGTACTTATTTACGCAGAAGGAGCTGATCATGCGACAGAGACGATGGCTTGAGTTTGTCAAAGACTACGATTTTGATATTAAGTACCATCTAGGAAAGGCGAACAAGGTTGCTGATGCCTTGAGTAGAGTGCCTTCTGCGAGTCAGCCTTCATTAGCAGCGATGTCAGTTACGCTACGGTCTGAGATTGAGAGATTCGACGTGGAGATAGTGGCAGAGTTGTCCAGTATGCTCACCAACATTTCTCTCAGGCCGACTATTCTAGATCGTATACGCGAGGCTCAGTAGAATGATACGGAGTGTGAGGAGCTTCGATCCGCATGACATTGGGAGACTCGTCAGATTTCCATTTATCAGAGGATGGTATTCTGAAGTTTAGGCATAGGTGGTACGTGCCTAACGACGAGGACCTGAAGAAGGAGATTTTGGCCGAGGCACATTCTTCGGCATATTATGTGCACCCGGGAAGTACCAAGATGTACTGGGATTTGAAACAACACTTCTGGTGGCCGAACATGAAGAGGGAGGTTGCCAAGTACGTTGAGACCTGTTTAGTATGTCAACAGGTGAAGGCAGAGCACCAGAGAGCGGCCGGAACGTTATTGCCACTGCCGATTCCGGAGTGGAAATGAGAGCAGATCTCCATGGATTTCATTGTGGGGCTCCCAAAGACGACAAAGGGCCATGACGGCATATGGGTTATTGTTGACCGATTGACAAAGTCGGCCCACTTTTTATCTGTGAGGATGACATCTTCTATGGATCAGCTCGCCGAGCTTTATGTGCAGGAGATTTTCAGACTGCTTGGAGTGCCAGTTTCTATTGTCTCAGACAGAGATCCGAGATTCACATCGAAGTTCTGGAAGAGCCTGCATAAGGCTATGGGGACTCAGCTTAATTTCAGCACAGCATTTCATCCTCAGACTGATGGTCAGACGGAGAGGACGAATCAGATTTTTGAGGATATGCTCAGAGCATGTGTGCTGGAGTTTCAGGGATCGTGGAGCAGGTATTTGCCACTGATCGAGTTCTCTTATAATAACAGCTTCCAGACTACTATCGGTATGGCTCCGTATGAAGCCTTATATGGTCGAAAGTGTAGATCTCCGTTATATTGGGACGAGGTTGGCGAGGCCAGCATCGTTGGTCCAGAGATTCTACAGCAGACGGCAGAGAAAATTGCCATTATCCGACAGCGTATAGAGATAGCTCAGAGCCGACAGAAGAGCTATGCTGACACGAGACGGAGAGAGCTAGAGTTTGAAGAAGGCGATGAGGTCTATCTTAAAGTTTCTCCGTTTAAAGGTGTTGCGAGATTTGGAAGGAGGGGCAAGTTAAACCCTCGTTATGTGGGGCCCTTTCCTATTCTGAAGAGGATCGGGAAGCTGGCGTACAGACTGCAGCTTCCGGCTTCTATGGAGGGTATCCACGACGTATTTCATGTATCTATGCTTCGGAAGTGCTTGCACGATCCGTCACATATTGTGGAGGCTACAGAGATCGAGGTACAGCCTACCTTGACTTATGAGGAGAGGACGGTGCGTATTTTGGAGACTTGCATCAAGGTGCTACGCAACAAAGAGATTCCGCTAGTCAAAGTCCTATGGCGGAACCACGAGGTGGAAGAGGCTACGTGGGAGCGACAGCAGGATATGATGACTAAGTATCCTGAGTTGTTTGTATGATTTAATTTTGTGGACAAAATTCTAAATAAGGTGGGTAGAATGTAATATCCGGCTTGTACGGATTTTTGAATATTAATATATTATATATTATTGACATTTTAATAAAACGTGGCATTTTGGTAAATATGTCAAATCAGGTCCTGTTTTATGAAAAGAAAGCACCATTACGATCCTAACGATTAATAGGAATTTTAATGAATTTACGAGAATTTTCGGAGTAATAACGCTATATTCCGAGTAATGAAGTTTCTCGTAAAATAAATGATGTGTTAGTAAAAATTGTAAATGAGGTCCGTTTTGCGAACGGACAGTTTCAATAGAACCTAAATAATAAGTTGGAGTTATTGGCAAAATTAGGAAATTTGGAGAATCCGAATCGTTGGACGATTTTTGAAACGAAGGACGAAACTTATATAAAAACAAAGGAAAGGGTAATTTGGTAATTTACCAATCTATTATTATAAATTAACCAAAATCATTTCTCTCCCTCACTTCTCTCCCTTTTCTTCTCTGCCATTCACGAACCAGGGAGCTCTCCTTCGTTGGCCGCCGACGATTTCTCCAATCCGACTCCGATTCGCGCTCTGTTCGTTCCGTTTTCTTCGCAATTTCTTCTCCTTTCGCAACCCTAGGTATGAGCCTACAATCTTAGAGCTCTTATTTCGACGTTTACGGCGTTTTAGGCAATTAGGGTTTCGATTAATTTTTGTTAAAAACGCGAATTAGGGTTCGTAATTAATAGGTTAGACGTGATTAAGTATATATTGAACGTATTGGACGTTATTGGACGAAGTTAAATCAATTTGTGAAAAAGTTAAAATTTGAAGATTTTCGGGTTTTTAAGGAAAAACTCGTTAATTGAGGTTTGGATTATCGAGCATTAATTGATGTTATAAACGCTTCGATTAGCTAAGTTAAGAATTTAGGAAAACTCTTTAGTTAAGGTTTGTAATTTGGACGTCAATAGCTTAAATTGGTTTTAACGACGAATATCGTGTTTTGCCTTAAACACATGACTCCCGTGGATGAAGCTTGAGATTCCGCGCGCTCAAGGTAAGTGCTCGTGACTTACTCTGGCCGATTGGCCTACACCGTACTTCGATGTCGCGTCGAGGATCTTAGAGGATTGTTTGTTTTAATTACTTTGGTTGGGTAGTTAGGTTTAAACATTTTGTAGGTTATTTCATTTACAGTCTTGATGGTACGCATGCTTGTTTGTTTACTTTTATATTGAACTGTTCATGCATCACGTATTTTAACTTGGCATGAAAACGAATTTCTGCACCGCACGTTGTTTTCTAAAAATCGATGTGGCCCAGAGATTGGGGGCTTATATCTATTGTGCGGACCGATTGAGGGTCTGACCAATACCACATCTCATGTACTGTAATTAATGAACGTAATCTGTTATCTGGTCACGCGAGGTAGGGCTCAGGCACGGCTGTACGTGTTGTAAGCGTGTACCCCCCTCCTCTAGCTGGAGAGAATAGTCCGACCGCTGGATGGGCTCTTTCAGTTAGGGGGATTAGATCTCGGTGACATTCTGTCTGCGACGCTCTGCATGCTATGCATGATTTCTGAACTCCATATGCACTGCACGCATCTGCATTTACGTAGAATTTACTGAGCCTTTTAGCTCATAGTGTGTCTGTATGGTGTAGGTGACGTTTTAGGTGACATAGAACCAGGTGAGGACGACGTTCCTCCTCTTGAAGTCTGATGCAGTTGACGGAGAATGGCTCGTTGGAGTGTGCTGAGCAGTCAGTGCGTTTTGACCCGTGGGAATGTCTGCGTAAGTATTTTGAGGGATTTAACGAATGTATAGATGAACATGTTGGATCTGGTTAGATGTCAGCTTTATGTTTGATGTTTCAAACGTTTTTTTTTTTTAAATCTGTTTATAATCTGTGTTTTTATAGTTTTTACTGGAACTGCTTGGAATTTGAAACAGGAGGATTAGACAACTTTTAAACGTATCCATGCAGTTGGTTTTCATGAAAGTTTAACGTGAATTCAGAATGTTTAATTAGGGTGTAAAGATGTATGAAAATGTGGGAAACTGCAATACAGCGACTGGTGGCTGCAATATGCAGTGACTGATCGCTGCATAATGCAGCGCTTGCAGCGATTAGTCGCTGCTTTTCTTTTCCTCTGCCTTCCGGTTTTACCCTTCACCGATTGATAAATGTTTTAATTGTTTTATTAACTGTTTTAAATAGTTTTAAGTTTATAAATGGTTTTGGTTTTAAATGATTTAAAGACTAGATTTTTAATTCCGACTTCAATTCTGATTTCGGCTTCAGTTTAAATTCCGCATAAGGTTTTATTTAAAGTACAAAAAAAAATTAGTACGGGTAAATTGAGTACAGAGTTAGGGTTGTTACAATTATGGTATCAATGCCCCCGGGTTTTTAAAATCGGTTTTGTAGACTGCTCGACTGCACAGCCACTACGCGGACATCATTCTTCAACTGTAAGTACGTTTACTGCTTTATTTGATTTCATATTTCTTAGGATTATCTGTTTAATTGTTTTAGGCTTTATACACTATGACTCGAGGAAGAGATCCTAGAGATGACGCGCTAGATCGATTTACGGAGTTGATAGATTGCCAGTCTCAGCATATGGACCGGCAAGCGCAACAGATTACGGACTTAGTGAATTGGGAGAACCAGAGGGCCCAGGATTTGATGGTTCCCAATAACAAGGGCATGCAGAAATTTCAGGGCCTACGGCCTCCAGTGTTCGATGGTCGATCATCGGATCCTACTGTTGCGGAAGAATGGATCCGGGTTATGGAGGATATGTTAGCTTATGCCGAGGTAGGGAACGAGAGCAAGGTGGCTTATGCTACCTTTCACTTAGCGATGGATGCCCGTTTCTGGTGGGATTCGATCAAGGTGACGATGGATGTATCTATTATGACGTGAGAGCGGTTTAAGACTGTGTTCTTTGACAAGTATTTCAGCCGCACTGTGCGAGTGGCGAAGAGGAATGAGTTTATGCAGCTGAAGCAGACTAGTTCGGTTGCTGATTATATTCGGAAGTTCGAGGCATTATCCAGATTTGCAACTCGTCTTGTTAGCGATAATGAGGAGAAGGTGCACCAGTTTATGGAGGGACTTAATTCGGAGATTCGGATGCATGTCGTTGTATCAGGTATTATTGATGTGCCCTATTCTGACATCACGGCCAGAGCTCTGGATATTGAGGCTGCCAGAGCTACTTGTGTTAGACCGAGGGAGCCAGCTAAGGGCTTTTTCCGTGAGATACGACCTCAGTCACAGAACCGAGGTGGGCAGCCTAGAGCGCAGCCCCAGCAGCAACTGAGAGGTGTGAAGAGACCTCTTGAGGGAGGTAATGATCGGGGTAAAGGGAAGCAAGTACAGGGGACTTCTCAGATACCGTGGTGCCCCATATTTCAGAGGGAACACAGTGGTGAGTGCCGTGTTGGCACTAACCGATGCTTTAGATGTGGGGAACTTGGCCATTACGTCAGAGATTGCCCGAAGCCTGGCCGAGACCAGTTAGGTGGAGATCAGAGGAAGGTTATGCCCAGGATCTTCGCATTTATCGAGCCTGGCGATGTTGATAACGAGGATCAGCCTGCCGTGATAGCAGGTACTATATTGGTTACTGGCGTTCCTGTATTTTCTTTATTAGACACGGGGGCTACGCATTCTTTTGTTTCCACCGCTTGTGTGTCTAGATTGAGACTTGCGCCTGAGTTAGCAAAATGCGAGTATAGTGTGATGCTACCTTCAGGAGAGCGTATGCAGTCAGGTCGTAGTCCAGGGCAATATTATCTCGATTGGGGACCGTACTCTTTATGCTCGCCTTATTGTTATGGGCATAGAGCATTATGATCTTATTTTAGGGATGGATTGGCTATCACAGCACTTCGCCACCATCGATTGTCGATCTGGGATTGTCACCTTTCGGCCCCCGGGTAAAGCCGAGTTTTCTTATCAAGCGATGAGCAGATTGAGTAGCTCGCCTATTTCTTATTCCATGAAGGTCAACGAGCAGTTTAAAGGTGTGTGCTCTATTTATTTGGCCTCTGTGTTTGATTGTAAGTTGCTCAGCGGAGAAAAGACGAGCGACATTCCTATTGTCAGAGAGTTCTCTGGGATCTTTCTTGATGATCTTCTCGGGTTACCACATGACCGGGAGATCGAATTCACTATTGATGTCTATCCAAACTGTAACACCCCTAATACTGTACCCATTTACCCGTATAAATTTTTCCTTTTATTTTACACTTTAAGCGGAAACTGAATCGGAATTGAAATCATCAGTGTTGTTTGGAAAACCATTTAAAACAAACATGAAATTGTTAATAAAACAATTAAAAACTAATTAATTAAAAATTTATTGCGAAACTAAATTCGATTAAAACAATCGGGAGGGCAAAACTGTCCAGCCCAGAAACAGAGGGCAGCGACCAGACGCTGCAGCATGCAGCGCCTGATCGCTGCATGCTGTGCAGCATGCAGCGCCTGATCGCTGCATGCTGGGCAGCATGCAGCGATCACACAGCATGCAGCGATCGATCTCTGCAGTTTGCAGAGATCGATCGCTGCACACTCTGTGTAGCGATCCACCATTGCCTTCGATCGCCATCACTCTTTCTCCTCATCACTTCTCTTATGCCATTTTTTCCTAGTGCTCTCTGGAAACTCCAGAGAGCAAAACCACAATCTGATCTGCTCTCTGGAATCCGATTCCAGAGAGCAACAATTTCTCAAATAACACAATATTTTAAACGCAATAAAACTTCTTAAAAACGAACTGCATGGATACGTTTAAAAGTTGTCTAATCCTCCTGTTTCAAATTCCAAGCAGTTCCAGTAAAAACTATCAAAACACCGATTATAAACAGATTTCTAAAAACGTTTAAAACATCAAATATAAACCTAACATCTAACCATATCCAAACATGTTCGTCTATACATACGTGTCATCCATTAAATCCCACAAAATACTTACACCAACATCCCCACGGGTCAAAACGCGCCGACTGCTCAGCACACTCCCACGGGTCATTCAACGTCAACTGCATCAGACTTCGGGAGGAGGAACCTCGTCCTCACCTGGCTCGATGTCACCTAAAATGTCACCTACACCATGCAGACACCTATGAGCTAACAGGCTCAGTAAATTCTACGTAAATGCAGATGCGTGCAGTGCATATGGAGTTCAGAAATCATGCATAACAGAGCGTCGCAGACAGTATATCACCGAGATCTCATCCCCCTAACCGAAGGGGGCCCATCCTGCGGTCGGACTACCCCGTGCGGTTAGAGGAGGGGGTACACGCTTACAACACGTACAGCCGTGCCTGAGCCCCACCTCGCGTGACCAGATAAGAGATTACATTCATTAATTACAGTACATGAGATGTGGTATCGGCCAGACCCTTAATCGGCCAGCATGATAGATCAAGAGCCCCCAATTTCTGGGCCACATGGTTTTCAGAAAACATCGTGCAGTGCGGAAATTCGTTTTTATGGCAAGTTAAAATACGTGATGCATGAACAGTTCAATATAAAAGTAAACAAACAAGCATGCGTACCATCAAGACTGTAAATGAAATAACCTACAAAACGTTTAAATCTAACTACCCAACCAAAGCAGTTAAAACAATCAATCCTCCAAGATCCTCGACGCTAAATCGAAGTACGGTGTAGACCAATCGGTCAGAGTAAGTCACGAGAACTTACCTTGAGCGTGCTGAATCTCAAGCTTCGTCCACGGGAGTCGTTCACCTAAGCAATTCAAAGCGTTTATCGTTAAAACGAATTTAAACTTCTAAACGTCCAAATTCAACGAAACCTTAACTAAGGAATTCTTTAAAACTTCTAACTCATCAAATCGAGATACTTAAACGACTAATTCATGCTCGATGATCCAAAACTTTAATTAACGAGTTTTTCCCCAAAAACCCAAAAATCTCTAACTTTTTAACATTTTCACAAATTTATTTAACTTCGTCCAATAACATCAAATACGTCCAATATATACTTTATTACAGCTAACCTATTAATTACGAACCCTAAATCTCGATTTCTAATAAAACCCTAACGAAACCCTAACTTTAAAACGATTCGAGAATTGAAAACTAACGCTATAGAATCATAGATCCATACCTAGGATTGCGATTGGAGGAAGAATCACGAAGAACGGAAGTCGATCGGAGGTCGGAATCGTTGAAGGAATCACGCGGGCAGAGAGGAGAGGAGAAGAAGAAATGCTTCTGGAAATCGATTTTCAAATGAAAATCGTTAAGGCAATTTGCCTTTAAGTATATAATAAAAATTAAATGCTAAATGACGATTTTGCCCTTCCTCTAAATTTTCTATTCGTTTCGTCATTCGTTTCGTAAATCGTCTAACAATTCGGATTCTCGAAAGTTCCATATTTTGCCAAGAACCTACACTTCAATCGATTAGTACCGAAAGAACAAAACGTATCATGTAAATGAGGTTGATTGTTACATGACTTGTGGTTAGAACCTATGTTATCCATTTGACCTTCAAGGTTTTAACTTGAAGTGATGAGAACGACGTGTGTTGAAGGCCCAATAAGTTTCATGGACGCGTAATTAAGACATAGTAATGGGTTTAATGACGTATAAGAACATACACTTCAATCGATTTATTCCGAAAGAACTGAACGTATCAAGCAAATGAGGTTGATTGTTACATGACTTGTGGTTAGAATCTAAGTTATCCATTTAACCTTCAAGGTTTTATCTTCAAGTGATGAGAACGACGTGTATTAAAGGCCCAATAAACATCATGGACACGTAATTAAGACATTGTTATGCGTTTGATGAAGTATAAGAACCTACACTTCATTCGATTTGTTCAAAAAAACTGAACGTATCAAGCAAATGAGGTTTACTGTTACATTACTTGTGGTTAGAACCTAAGTTATCCATTTCAACTTTAAGGTTTTAACTTGAAGTGATGAGAACAACGTGTATTGAAGGCCCAATAAGTTTCATGGACATTGTTACATGACTTGTGGTTAGAACCAAAGTAATCCATTTCACCTTCAAGGTTTTATCTAAAAGTGATTAGAACGACGTGTGTAGAAGGCCCAATAAAATTCATCGACGCGTAATTAAAACATAGTAATGGGTTGATGAAGTATAAAAACCTACACTTCAATCGATTAGTACCGAAAGAACAAAACGTATCAAGCAAATGAGGTTGACTGTTACATGAGTTGTGGTTAGAACCTAAGTTATCCATTTCACCTTCAAGGTTTTAAGTTGAAGTGATGAAAACAACGTGTATTGAAGGCCCAATAAGCTTCATGGACGCGTAATTAATATATAGTAATGATTTTGATAAAGTATAAGAACTTACACTTCAATTGAATTGTTCTGAAAGAACTGAACGTATTAAGCAAATGAGGTTGATTGTTACATGACTTGTGGGTAAGCACATCATCTCCTTTTCTGTACATCCTTGTAGCCACAGATGTATCGGGACTTTAAGTTGCTTTATGGTGGCCAAACTGAAGAGGGATGTGGCCAGTGTAGATAGGTCATGCTAGACATGCCAAACAAGTTAAAGAGAGAAACACCAATGACCAGGAGGTACATCTTAAACCTTACCGATTCCTGAATGGAAGCAAACGTGAGAGAATATTGCCTGGATTTTGTGGTAGTAGGATACCAAAGACAATCAAGGGACTGTAGTATTTGGTTGTGGTTGGACAGAAGGACAACTCAGCACACTTAATACCAGTAGATGACTTTTACAAGGAACAACTTGTAACGTACATTCAGGAAATTAGTCAAACTGCATGGGATCAACTGTCTATGTCTCCGTTGATCTAGATTCACCTCAGATTGTTGCAAAGTTTGCAAGGCACATTAGGAACAATTGTCTTTCAGCACGCTTTCACTCAAACAGTTCCTGTGGGCATTCTTATTTTTTTTTTGGGGGGGGGGGGGGGGGGGGACCATTCAGGATACTAGAAGATATGTTGAGAGCGTGTGTGTGGATTTCCAGACATCTTGGAGTCGATACTGAACCCTTGGTAGAATCTCTACAATAAAGCTACCAGTCCCCAATTGGTTTTTTTTTTTTTTATGGCACTTATTGAAGCACTTTATGGCAGCAAGTGAGATCACCTTTGTACGGGGAATGAGGGCGGTGAAGCAAACTCCTTTGTCGAGACTTCCCAAAAGATGCAGACAAAGGATTACATTATCAGGAAAGAAGGATACTGCATAAAGCCGACAGAAAAAAGTTATGCAGACCAAAGGAGGAGAGATCTGGTGTTCTCTGTTTGAGATGAAGTTTTTGTCTAAGATTTCACCATTTAAGGATGTACTGCGATTTGGTCAAAGAAGAGAAAGCTCAATTCCACAATCATCGAACATTCTCTATCTTAGAGAGGATTGGCAGTACAGCTTATAAATTATAATTGCCCCTATCGCTGGAAAAGGTTCATAATGTCTTTCATGTGTCAATGCTAAGGAAATGCATACGGGATCCTACGCAAGTTGTTAAGCCAGTGGATATTGAAATCGAGCCAACATTAATGTATGAAGAGAAACCTGTTCGAATTATGGAATCTACAGTTAAGACCTTACGGAATAAAGAAGTTCCATTGGTTAAGGTCGTGTGGACAAATCATGGCGTTGAAGCAGCCACATGGGAGAGACAACAAGACATGTTGGACAAATATCCCGAACTCTTCGTTTGATCAATTTTCGAGGACGAAAATTTTGTTAAGGAGGGGTGGATGTAACACCTGACAATTTTGGCCAGGTGACTCTCTTAACTGAATTAACTGTCACCTTTATTGTCGTTTTTTTAATTTAAATTAAATGCCAAAGCTTATTAGATTTCTATTTCTGTGGTGGCAAGAATGTAATTAAGGAGGAATTTATGTAATATAAATAGAAAATGAAAATCATTAAACCTCGCTAAAACCTTACTATAGCCGACATTTCCATTCTGCGACTTCTTACCCTTCCGAGCTCTCTCCCTACCAGCGACTCCCTCGTCGGCGATCGATCCTTCAGTTTCCACCCGACTATCCACGCTTTTAGGTAAGACTTAAGCAATGTAGCAATGTAGTTACCGGTTAACTACTTTGAACTCTGTTTTCAGCTAGAACTCAGGACTTCAGATTCTTTAATGGCAGAGTAATAATAGGAACATTTTAATCTGAGTTTAATAATGGCATTTTTCCGATTCGATTCTGGACATTAAGGAAAACCGATTGCATTCAGTTTCTAGGTTGAATCCGGCTATGTTAGATTCTAGGATGACATTTAGCTAAGGTTTTCTAGCCTCGATTTTAGAACAATTAGGACCTGTTTTAGCTTTGTGATATGAACCTAAGATATTAGAGATCTTAGACCCAACACGCAATACGGAATTCAAAGGGAATAATGCCTTTATTGATTCAAAAGAATAAGAAGAAGGAACTTGACCCCAATCGATAGATAGCGATGGAACCAAAGTTATCAGAAAAAGTAGCTAGACCCGAACCAAACTCGTTGGTTGAACCTAAGCTATCAAGTTCGATCTTTTCAAGAATACACTTGAAGAAGATCAAGTTCTAATCCAAGAACTCAAGAAGAGAATTATAAGGATCTCACCTCAAAGCAAAAGCTTAATAAAAATCAATTCATTCAAAAGTCCCTAAAATCTATTACAAGCCTCCCTTAAATAGGCAAAGGGATAAAACTAATAAGGTAATAACATAATTAGAAATAATCAAATATCCTAATTAGACAATAGGAAAGTTTCCAAAAATAAGAGAAGGAAAATTGGAAAATGGTGCAAGTGGATGGTGGCCGCGGAACTTAGGTTTAAGTAACGTGAGTCTCGAGTTTAATTCAGATTGTGGGCCTAGCCCAATGGTGTGGCACTTGTAAGAACTTTGAAGTTAAAACTCTTGGGCTAGAGTAGAGCCATGTTGGGTGACCATGTGGGAAGTCTTTATTTTTGAGACTTCGTTTTGGCTTCGTTTCCAGTCCTTGCTTCTTCTCAACACTTAGTAATATTATTGCTCGTTGCACATTTTGTGATGATTCCTTTTCTTGGATGTCTTTGATTAAAATTTGTAGCCTTTTATTATTTTCTTCGTTCTTGATCTCGTCATTGGTCCTCCTATATTCATCAACGGATCTTGGCTCCCTATTGCTTCTTGATTGTCCTTAGTTGCTCCTTTGACTACATCATTCCCTCCCTCTTCGAAAGATTCGTCCTCGAATCTGCATCAAACAAGATAAGTCACTAACATTAAAGTAGCGCTTACATTACCATATTCACTCGGTAAGTCAATCTTATAAGCATTGTCATTGATGCGTTTCCAACACTTGGAAGGGACCGTCTCCTCGCGGTTGTAATTTATTCTTTCTCCGCTCCGCAAATCTCTCCTTTCGTAGATGCACCCAAACCCCAATCTCGGGTTCAAAAATGATTTCTTTTCTACTCTTGTTGGCTTGTCGCGCATAGTGCTCGTTCTTTTGTATAACTGTTTTCTCGAACCTTCGAGTGTAATTCTCTTACGAATTCAGCCTTTCTTTTTCCATTTAAATCAACCAATTCATTAGAAGGTAACGGTAATAAATCAAGCGGTTGTAAGAGGGTTAAAGCCATACACAATTTCAAATGGTGAGTAAGAAGTAGTAGAATGAACAACTCTATTGTAGCGAACTCAACATGTGGCAAGCAATTTTCCCATTGTTTTAAATTCGTAGAAATTATTGCTCTCAACAAAGTAGATAAAGTTCGATTCACTACCTCGGTTTGTCCATCCGTTTGGGGGTGTGCCACGGTGGAAAACAACAATTTTGTACCTAGCTTATCCATAAGGTTCTCCAAAAGTGACTTAGAAACTTCACATCCCTATCACTAACAATTGTTCTAGGTAATCCATGTAAACGCACAATTCTTTAAAAATAAATCCGCTATATGTGTAGCATCATTGTTTTAGAACATGCTATAAAATGTGCCATTTTACTAAATCGATCCACAACCACAAAATACTATCCTTACCTCCTTGTGTTCTTGGTAAACCTAACACAAAGTCCATGGAAATATCCGTCCAAGGGTGCTCGGGCACGGGTAAAGGGACTATACAATCCATATGGTTTGATCTTTGACTTTGCCTTCCTACATTCAATGCATCTTCACAAATAGTTATAACATCATGCTTCATTTTTGGCCAAAAGAAATGTTCTATCAAGACATTCAAAGTTTTGTCAATTCCAAAGTGTCCCATTAATCCTCCACCATGTGTTTCTCTAACAAGCAATTCACGTAATGAGCATTTAGGTATACAAGTTATCCTTTCGAAATAAATACCCATCATGTCTATAATAATCAGCACATGCAATTTTCTCACAATCTCTCCATACATGACAAAAATCTATATCCGATTCATACAAATCCTTAATAAATTCAAATCCTAACAATTTAGATTGTAGAGAAGTGATTAAAACGTACCTCCTTGACAACGCATCAGCGACTCCGTTGTCTTTACCTTTTTTGTAATGGATGACATATGGAAAGGTCTCGATGAATTCCATCCACTTGGCGTGCCTCTTGTGCAATTTACCTTGTGACTTTAGGTGCTTCAAACTCTCGTGATCGGAATGAATAATAAACTCCTTGGGCCACAAGTAGTGTTGCCATGTTTGTAACGTCCTTACCAAAGCATAGAGTTCCTTGTCATATGTTGGATAATTTAATGCCGCTCCACTAAGCTTTTCACTGAAGTAGCAATCGGCTTCATTTCCTGCATCAAAACACCTCCAATTCCCTTTCCCGACGCGTCACATTCGATTTCAAATGTTTTATCAAAATTGGTAAAACTAGAAGGGGAGCATTAGTTAGTTTCTCTTTTAACAAATTAAACGCTTTGTCATGTACTTCGGTCCAGTTAAATGCAATATTCTTTTTAACTAACTCATTCATAGGTGCCGCAATAGTGCTAAAGTCTCTTACAAATCTCCTATAAAAGCTAGCCAAGCCATGAAAGCTACGTACCTCATTTGCATTCTTTGGTGTGGGCCATTCCTTGATTGCTCTTATCTTTTCCTCATCTACGGATACCCCCTTTGAGCTAACTACAAAACCAAGGAAAACTACCGATTCCATGCAAAAGGTACACTTTTTAAGATTATCATACAATAGATTCGATTTTAACACACTAAATACAGATCTCAAATGCTTAACATGTTCGTCAAGTGACTTACTATACACCAAAATATCATCAAAGTAGACCACAACAAATTTTCCAATAAATTGCCTTAAAACATGATTCATCAATCTCATAAACGTGCTCGGTGCATTAGATAGTCCAAACGGCATAACCAACCATTCATAAAGACCATATTTTGTTTTAAAAGCTGTTTTCCATTCATCTCCTTGTTTCATGCGAATTTGATAATATCCATTTTTTAAATCAATTTTGGAAAACATACATGCACCATACAGTTCATCAAGCATATCATCAAGACGAGGAATAGGGTGTCGATACTTTACCGTAATTTTATTTACCGCTCGACAATCGACGCACATTCTCCAAGTGCCGTCCTTTTTTGGAACCAAAATAACCGGAACCGAGCATGGGCTAAGACTCTCCTTCACTAGGCCTTTCTCTACCAACTCATCTACTTGCCTTTGAATTTCCTTGGTTTCCTCTGGATTTGCTCGGTATGCGGGTCGGTTTGGGATCGTCGCTCCGGGGATGAAATCGATTTGATGCTCGATTCCCCTAAGTGGGGGAATCCTTTAGGTAATTCCTCTGGAAATATGTCTTCAAATTCCTGCAAAAGAGAGGTAACACTTATGGGAAGAGAATTTGTTAGTTCGTTAGTGGAAAAATAAACATCTTTGTAGAGTAACAAAATCATCTCCTCACCTTTCCTCACAAGTCCACTCTTTTTTCTCTCTTCTCCCTCGTTTCTTTTCCCTTCCTCCAATTTCTTTTCTTCCTCTTTGTCTTTTTTGCTCTCTTTATTTATGACTTTCTCTCATCGGCTTTTTTGTCTCCTCTTTCTTTTTCGCCTTTTTTCTTCTCTTCTTTCATGCTTGAATTTTCGACTACGCCATTTTTGTCATTTTGGATCTCTTTGGCAATCCTCTCTTGATCCAAGCTTGCTTCCCACGGTGGTAATGGTTTTAGTATTACCAACCTCCCATTTTGAGTAAGCGAACACTCATTTTTGTAGCCGTTATGCTTAACCGTTCTATCATATTGCCATGGTCTCCCCAATAGGATGTGAGTTGCTTGCATTGGCACTACGTCACACAAAATCTCATCTTTGTACTTTCCGATTGATAATGTGATGTTTACTTGTCTTGTTACCTTAATTTTGCCACAATCGCTCAACCATTGCAATTTGTACGGCTTTGGGTGTCGCTTGGTTTGCAAATTTAACTTTTGGACCAATAATGTACTAGCCACGTTTGTGCAACTTCCGCTATCGATGATCATGCTACATACCTTGTTGTTGACATGACACCTAGTATGAAAGATGTTTTCCCTTTGGGCTTTGTCGTCGTCCTCCTTAATTTGTACACTTAAGGCTCTCCTTGTGACTAATAAATCTCCTTTGACCGGTTCCTCCACGTCTACGTCACTACAATCTTCGAGTGATGGCATCTCGTTATCGCTTGAACTCACACTTTCTATATCACCATTCTCTAAAAAGACCATTGCACGCTTATTGGGACAATTTGATGCAATGTGCCCAATTCCTTGGCATCGATAACACTTGACTTCTCTAGTCCGAGTTAGTGTTGGAACCTCGCTCTTTCCTTTAGGTGGGTTGAAGTTATTAGCGACGATTTTTCCTTTGTGGTCCTCCCTCGGGTTTGACTTCTCTCCTTTCCAATTTGGTTTCCACGAACTATTTGACGCTGTGTTTACCTTTGCACTTTTCTTGGCATTTAGTTGTCGTTCGATTTTGATCGCCTTGTGTAGTAATTCCTCCATGTCCAAATAGTGTTGTAAATCTACTATGTCGGCAATCTCTCGATTAAGTCCTCCCACAAACCTTGCCATTGTGGCTTCTCCATCCTCGTTAACATCGGCTTTTATCATGGCCATCTCCATTTCTTTATAATACTCCTCCACACTTTTATATCCTTGAGTAAGACCTTGAAGTTTCCGACACAAATCCCTATAGTATATGATGGGACGTACCTTTTTCTCATAATTGTTTTTACACTTTCCCATGTGCGGATTGGGGTTTCTCCGTTTCGTCTCCGAGTTTTGACTAGTTGATCCCACCAAATGCTGGCATAATCGGTGAACTCCATTGTGACCAACCTAACTTTTTTTTCCTCCGTGTAGTTTCGATACTCGAGTAAAGAATCGACTTTCCTTTCCCATTCCAAATAGGCTTCGGGATCACTTTTCCCTTGAAAGGCTGGGATGTTAACCTTGATATCACTAAGATCTCCATCTTCTCGATCGTTCTTATCGTATCTTTCCTTTCGGTATGGTTTTTTCATCATGGTCATAGTAGTCGTCAAACTTTTTTTCACGAGGATTGGTAGGTGACGGTATCTCCAAACGTTCCATCCTTCGATTAAGAGCCTCGTATTGATCGTGTATGGCCCTCATGAACATTTTTATATCAATCTCATTCTCCTCTCCGCTCATGATTCCGAATTTTTTTCTTTTCTTTTTTTTTTTTTAATAAATAACGCAAAAGGTAAATTGCGAAATAAAAATCTAAATAACTGAATTAAAATGCGGAAATTTAAATGACTGAATCGAAATGCGGAAATTTAAATGACTGAATTGAAATACAGAAATTTAAATGACTGAATTGAAATGCAGAAATTTAAATGGACCTCTCCTCTCCCTCACGTGTTTACACTCGTTCAATGTCACTTCACTCGTGTTTCGCTCGAAATTTTGACTTTTATAAGATAATCTCACACTCTTGTCTTTTACCACTCAATCTCTTCTTTAGGTTCTTAAAGTTAGAACCCAATCAAGATGTAATCCAACAAGTATACGTGAAAATTTCAAACTTTCAAACTTAAAATCCAACTTTCGAGAATAGATTAAAGTCAAACCACTAAAGGTGTTTGCTAGAATCGATCTCTGGATATAACGTTTTGAGAAGCTTGAATAGTTTCCGGTTGTGAATCCTCGATACTAATGAGGTATTCTCACGAATTTTTTTTTTTGAAACCCGGCAAACTTGCAGAAATAGAAATCCGACTTGAGATTCGGATGCTAGGGTTCGAGACAAGCAAAGATATGTCTTTCTCGATTGGCAGTACAAAAGAAGTTTCTCGTTATTAACAAACGAGAGCTTTTTTTTTTTTTTTTTTGAATTTTCGGAATTTTTTTTTTTTTTCGATTTTTTTTTTTTTGAACTAAAACGAAAAATAGAATAATCGAAAGGTTTTGTGGAGAAGAAAAGAAGAATAACAAGAATGATAAAGATAGCTTCTTTGAATCGAAGAACCTTCGCTTTGATACCAAATGATATGAACCTAAGATATTAGAGATCTTAGACCCAACACGCAATACGGAATTCAAAGGGAATAATGCCTTTATTGATTCAAAAGAATAAGAAGAAGGAACTTGACCCCAATCGATAGATAGCGATGGAACCAAAGTTATCAGAAAAAGTAGCTAGACCCGAACCAAACTCGTTGGTTGAACCTAAGCTATCAAGTTCGATCTTTTCAAGAATACACTGAAGAAGATCAAGTTCTAATCCAAGAACTCAAGAAGAGAATTATAAGGATCTCACCTCAAAGCAAAAGCTTAATAAAAATCAATTCATTCAAAAGTCCCTAAAATCTATTACAAGCCTCCCTTAAATAGGCAAAGGGATAAAACTAATAAGGTAATAACATAATTAGAAATAATCAAAATATCCTAATTAGACAATAGGAAAGTTTCCAAAAATAAGAGAAGGAAAATTGGAAAGTGGTGCAAGTGGATGGTGGCCGCGGAACTTAGGTTTAAGTAACGTGAGTCTCGAGTTTAATTCAGATTGTGGGCCTAGCCCAATGGTGTGGCACTTGTAAGAACTTTGAAGTTAAAAACTCTTGGGCTAGAGTAGAGCCATGTTGGGTGACCATGTGGGAAGTCTTTATTTTTGAGACTTCGTTTCCAGTCCTTGCTTCTTCATCAACACTTAGTAATATTATTGCTCGTTGCACATTTTGTGATGATTCCTTTTCTTGGATGTCTTTGATTAAAATTTGTAGCCTTTTATTTATTTTCTTCGTTCTTGATCTCGTCATTGGTCCTCCTATATTCATCAACGGATCTTGGCTCCCTATTGCTTCTTGATTGTCCTTAATTGCTCCTTTGACTACATCACTTTGTAATGTGAAATGCTTTAGGTGGGAAAGATTTCAAGGACAACACTGCTAAGGAATCCAGGTAAGTGAATGTATTAAGATTTCCGGCCATTAGGGCCCTACATCTTAAGGGTACTAAATTAGTTATGTGTTTGATGTTTGTTTTAAGTTAGTGAGATGGTTGTACTTGGATGATTTACGGATGTTTGAGAACTATATTATATGATGTTCTGATAGAGTCTATGAAGTCAACTGTCTAGTATGATATTTCTCATAGTCTGATGATTTAAGAACATTCATGTCATGCATCATGATTTACTTCCCAAGCATATGAAAATGATTTATGAGCATGTTTTTCCCCATGAACAAGAAATGAGAATGAATATGAAACTTATGCAACCAGATTAAGTGAGGGTTGGGGGCGGTTTGGCGTATGTCACTGTCCAAAGAGAAGGACCATGAATACGGCCCGAAAGGGACTATGTACACTTGCACTGTCATCCCCCCTCTACGGCACAACTCCTCCCTTAATCCATATGATGAAAGTGATGAATAAGAACACGAACAAGAACAAGAAAAGAGCATGAAACGAACATGATCATGGTTTTCTCGTAACTATGTATTCACGTGTACATGTTAGCATTGCATTCCTTACTAAGTATTAGACTTATAGCTTAAACCTTATGATGTAGGTGACGAGATATCAGGTGAGGAATTCAAAGTTGATGAAGATGTTTAAATTGGTTGCTGGAAGGTGTCCAGGGAGCAATTATGTGGCTGGATAGCGAACAAGACCCCCTGGTTAATGCTCTTATATTTTAGTGATGATTATGAATATGGAAGTCTAAGTAGGATGAGATTATTTTAAAACATCGAGCTTTTAAAATTGTCTGGTTTATTTACTGAGTCTGAGAATGTCTATAAGGATATAGAATGAGTTGTTTTAACTAAGTCTTCCGCTACATGTATTCAAGATGAGTCCATGATTTATGTCTGCCTACGTTTATGTCTACGAAGTATGAGATCTGTGAAGGTCAGGTTATCTTTCTGTCTGTATGAGTTGCTTGAAGGTTTTCGGGTTTTTACTACCGTGTGATGGAAGTGGGATGAATGCATCATCCGGTTGACGTCACCGGTGTGAGTTGTATTATAGAAGCTGGATGAATGGATCATCCGGCTGACGTCACCGGTGTGAGTTGTATGATAGAAGCTGGATGAATGGATCATCCGACTGACGTCACCGGTGTGAGTTGTATGATAGAAGCTGGGTGAATGGATCATCCGGCTGACGTCACCGGTAGATGGTGAACGTTGTCGATTACCGGATGATGTTTCTTACCGGATGATGTAAGTATTGTTTGTCGTCTAGCGATCGGTAGATGTAGTGTGTTTCAAATACTGGATGATATAAGTGATGTGTTTGTCGTTTAGTGATCGGGTTGTGTTAGTGAGTCACGTGAGATGCACATGATAACCGGATGATGTAGATTTTCACTACCGGTAGAAGCGAGCTCTGTGCTTGCCGTTTAGCGACCGACAGGAGCAAGTGAATAAGTAATGAGTTCTGTCGTTTTATGATCGGCAGATGTGGGTTTATTTATTTACCGGTCGATGCAGTTAAGAGTTGAAGTTCTGCTCATCGACTAAAGCATTTTGCACTGCTCGTCGGCAGATGTGTAATGTATTCCATTGCTGAGCAATGTTTAATGAATCGCATGTGACGTCTTGAGCCAAGTTATGTTTAAAAAAAAATATAAAGGGGTATAACTTAAATAAAATAGTAAGGATATATGGACAAGTCTGAAAGAGTCATGGTTTGGTCTCGGCCCTATTGGGGTTGTCACAATTTCACCTTCAAGGTTTTAACTTGAAGTGATGTAAACGACGTGTATTGAAGGCCCAACAAGCTTCATAGACGCGTAATTAAGATATAGTAATGAGTTTGATAAAGTATAAGAATCTACACTTCAATCGATTTGTTCCGAAAGAACTGAACGTATCAAGCAAATGAGGATGATTGTTACATGACTTGTGGTTATGACCTAAGTTATCCTGTAACACCAGACAATTTTGGCCAGGTGATTTCTTAACTGATTTAACTGTCACCATTATTATTGGAACTTCTGATTTAAATTTAACACCAAGATTTGCTCCAAATTGTGTGAAACTAGGTTGAGTGGCAAAATTGTAATAAGGGTGGGTTGTGATTGTTATATATATGAAATGGAAAATTTTTAAACCTCACCAACGCCACTATAGCCGACACTTTCTCCTTCCAGCGATTTTCTCTCCCAAGCTCTCGCTCTCTGCCTGCCAGTAATCCTCTTTTCGACAACCAGTTCCCTCGCTATTTCTCGGATACTCTACGCTCGAGGTATGGGTTAGACAATGTAGTTGCAGTTAGTTGTTAAGCTCTGTTTTTCAGCTTAGTGTTGGAGTTTGGTTTCTCCAATGGCGAGTAACAGTAGTGAAATTTATAATCTGGATTTAGTAATGTCATTTCCGAATCAATTCTGCACATTTAATATAACTGACCCTGATTAATCGTTAGTTGAACCTAGCTGTTTCAGTTTTTGGATTTCAGACTGCATACAGAGAACTAGACTAAGGGATTCGAGAATGACTTTAACTACTAGATCCTAGGATGACTTGTGATTAGGACTTTTAGGATTTTGTTTTAACTACTGCGATGTAAATGTTTTAGGTGAAGAAGTATGAAGAAAAGGAGCACGAATTTGCTAAGGAAGCCAGGTAAGTGAATGTATTAAGATTTCCGGCCATTAGGGCCCTACATCTTAAGGGTACTAAATTAGTATGTGTTTTGTTCTAAGTTAGTAAGATGGTTTGTACTTGGATGATTTACGGATGTTTGAGAACTATGTTATATGATGTACTGATAGAGTCTATGAAGTCAACTGTCAAGTATGATATTTTTCATAGTCTGATGATTTAAGAACATTCATGTCATGCATCATGATTTACTTCTCAAGCATGTGAAAATGATTTATGAGCATGTTTTTCCTCCATGAACAAGATATGAGAATAAATATGAAACTTATGCAACCGGATTAAGTGAGGATTGGGGGCAGTTTGGCGTATGTCACTGTCAAAAGAGAAGGACCAGGAATGCGGCCCGAAAGGGACTATGTACACTTGCACTGTCATTCCCCATTTACGACACAAATCCTCCCTTAATCCATATGATGAAAGTGATGAACCAAGAACACGAAAAGAATAAGAAAAGAGCATGAAACGAACATGATCATAATTTTCTTGCAACTATGCATTCACGTATACATGTTAGTATTGCATTCCTTACTAAGCATTAGGCTTATAGTTTAAACCTTATGATGTAGGTGAGAGCCATCACGTGAGATTTTCAAATCCAACGACGAGTCTAAGGGCTGGTTGCAGATGGTACTAGGGGAGGAAATCTTTGACTGCAGACTGTGAGGATGGCTTCTAGATATAAATAGAATTACAACGGCCCCCCCTCTTTTGACACTGCTCTCAACTGAAGGAGGAGATTCATGTCGATTGTGATCATCAAAATTAGATTGGGGTGTTCTTAATGACAGAAGGCAAGGTTGATTTTTTTTTTTTTTTTTTTTTTTTTTTTTTTTTTTTTTTTTTTTTTTTTTTTTTTTTTTTTTTTTTTTTTTTTTTTTTTTTTTTTTTTTTTTTTTTTTTTTTTTTTTTTTTTTTTTTTTTTTTTTTTTTTTTTTTTTTTTTTTTTTTTTTTTTTTTTTTTTTTTTTTTTTTTTTTTTTTTTTTTTTTTTTTTTTTTTTTTTTTTTTTTTTTTTTTTTTTTTTTTTTTTTTTTTTTTTTTTTTTTTTTTTTTTTTTTTTTTTTTTTTTTTTTTTTTTTTTTTTTTTTTTTTTTTTTTTTTTTTTTTTTTTTTTTTTTTTTTTTTTTTTTTTTTTTTTTTTTTTTTTTTTTTTTTTTTTTTTTTTTTTTTTTTTTTTTTTTTTTTTTTTTTTTTTTTTTTTTTTTTTTTTTTTTTTTTTTTTTTTTTTTTTTTTTTTTTTTTTTTTTTTTTTTTTTTTTTTTTTTTTTTTTTTTTTTTTTTTTTTTTTTTTTTTTTTTTTTTTTTTTTTTTTTTTTTTTTTTTTTTTTTTTTTTTTTTTTTTTTTTTTTTTTTTTTTTTTTTTTTTTTTTTTTTTTTTTTTTTTTTTTTTTTTTTTTTTTTTTTTTTTTTTTTTTTTTTTTTTTTTTTTTTTTTTTTTTTTTTTTTTTTTTTTTTTTTTTTTTTTTTTTTTTTTTTTTTTTTTTTTTTTTTTTTTTTTTTTTTTTTTTTTTTTTTTTTTTTTTTTTTTTTTTTTTTTTTTTTTTTTTTTTTTTTTTTTTTTTTTTTTTTTTTTTTTTTTTTTTTTTTTTTTTTTTTTTTTTTTTTTTTTTTTTTTTTTTTTTTTTTTTTTTTTTTTTTTTTTTTTTTTTTTTTTTTTTTTTTTTTTTTTTTTTTTTTTTTTTTTTTTTTTTTTTTTTTTTTTTTTTTTTTTTTTTTTTTTTTTTTTTTTTTTTTTTTTTTTTTTTTTTTTTTTTTTTTTTTTTTTTTTTTTTTTTTTTTTTTTTTTTTTTTTTTTTTTTTTTTTTTTTTTTTTTTTTTTTTTTTTTTTTTTTTTTTTTTTTTTTTTTTTTTTTTTTTTTTTTTTTTTTTTTTTTTTTTTTTTTTTTTTTTTTTTTTTTTTTTTTTTTTTTTTTTTTTTTTTTTTTGACCATAATACCTGAGTACCTCTTCACCGACAAAGGAATTAACTGAGACAAACTGACCGTTGGTTGGAGTTTGTTAAGGATTATGACTTCGAATCAAATATTTTCAACACAGGTAAGGCCAATACTGTGGCTGTCATTAAGCGATTCAAAGCAATGCAGCCCGCAGTATCAACCATGTTGTACCATATGGAAGAAGTTCAGAAAGTTTGAGTTGGAAATAGTTCCTGAGTTGTCACCTTTGTATACGGACCCTAGTCCGTACCATTTTAACCCGGATAAATTTTTCATTTTTAATTTTTACCATTTATAAACTGTAAATCTAATATCACCCAGAATTGAATCGAAACCGAAACCGGAACCGAATTCGAAGTTCGGTTGTAAATCATTTGACAACATAACTAAAACAATTTAATTAACTTAAAACATTTAGTATTTATACAAACTCAAGCAGGGTAGAATCGGAACTAGCTGTCCGAAAGGAGGGGGGGGGCGAATCGATCCTCTATAAACTACAGAGATCGATCGCTGCTTGCATATTTGCAGCGAAGCGATCGATCTCTGTAGTTTACAGAAGCGATCGCTGCATGCTTCATGCGCAAGCAATCGCTCTCTGCTTTCAGCAGAAGATCGATCGCTGCTGCCTACATCAAGGCAGCGATCCTCCTTTTCCCTTTCGATACTTACACTTCAAATTTTCAGCTTCAAACACATTTAGTTGTTCCGTGGAATCCGCATCTCCAGAGAAGCACTCACTTCTTCCTTTCACCGTAAATCACCAGAATTCACACATGCACTCAATCGATTACAAACATAACCTAAACTCCAATCGACTTCGCTTGGAACTTTGCGAAGTCCAAACTGCGTCAAAAAAAAAAAAAAAAAAAAAAAAAAAAAAAAAAAAAAAAAAAAAAAAAAAAAAAAAAAAAAAAAAAAAAAAAAAAAAAAAAAAAAAAAAAAAAAAAAAAAAAAAAAAAAAAAAAAAAAAAAAAAAAAAAAAAAAAAAAAAAAAAAAAAAAAAAAAAAAAAAAAAAAAAAAAAAAAAAAAAAAAAAAAAAAAAAAAAAAAAAAAAAAAAAAAAAAAAAAAAAAAAAAAAAAAAAAAAAAAAAAAAAAAAAAAAAAAAAAAAAAAAAAAAAAAAAAAAAAAAAAAAAAAAAAAAAAAAAAAAAAAAAAAAAAAAAAAAAAAAAAAAAAAAAAAAAAAAAAAAAAAAAAAAAAAAAAAAAAAAAAAAAAAAAAAAAAAAAAAAAAAAAAAAAAAAAAAAAAAAAAAAAAAAAAAAAAAAAAAAAAAAAAAAAAAAAAAAAAAAAAAAAAAAAAAAAAAAAAAAAAAAAAAAAAAAAAAAAAAAAAAAAAAAAAAAAAAAAAAAAAAAAAAAAAAAAAAAAAAAAAAAAAAAAAAAAAAAAAAAAAAAAAAAAAAAAAAAAAAAAAAAAAAAAAAAAAAAAAAAAAAAAAAAAAAAAAAAAAAAAAAAAAAAAAAAAAAAAAAAAAAAAAAAAAAAAAAAAAAAAAAAAAAAAAAAAAAAAAAAAAAAAAAAAAAAAAAAAAAAAAAAAAAAAAAAAAAAAAAAAAAAAAAAAAAAAAAAAAAAAAAAAAAAAAAAAAAAAAAAAAAAAAAAAAAAAAAAAAAAAAAAAAAAAAAAAAAAAAAAAAAAAAAAAAAAAAAAAAAAAAAAAAAAAAAAAAAAAAAAAAAAAAAAAAAAAAAAAAAAAAAAAAAAAAAAAAAAAAAAAAAAAAAAAAAAAAAAAAAAAAAAAAAAAAAAAAAAAAAAAAAAAAAAAAAAAAAAAAAAAAAAAAAAAAAAAAAAAAAAAAAAAAAAAAAAAAAAAAAAAAAAAAAAAAAAAAAAAAAAAAAAAAAAAAAAAAAAAAAAAAAAAAAAAAAAAAAAAAAAAAAAAAAAAAAAAAAAAAAAAAAAAAAAAAAAAAAAAAAAAAAAAAAAAAAAAAAAAAAAAAAAAAAAAAAAAAAAAAAAAAAAAAAAAAAAAAAAAAAAAAAAAAAAAAAAAAAAAAAAAAAAAAAAAAAAAAAAAAAAAAAAAAAAAAAAAAAAAAAAAAAAAAAAAAAAAAAAAAAAAAAAAAAAAAAAAAAAAAAAAAAAAAAAAAAAAAAAAAAAAAAAAAAAAAAAAAAAAAAAAAAAAAAAAAAAAAAAAAAAAAAAAAAAAAAAAAAAAAAAAAAAAAAAAAAAAAAAAAAAAAAAAAAAAAAAAAAAAAAAAAAAAAAAAAAAAAAAAAAAAAAAAAAAAAAAAAAAAAAAAAAAAAAAAAAAAAAAAAAAAAAAAAAAAAAAAAAAAAAAAAAAAAAAAAAAAAAAAAAAAAAAAAAAAAAAAAAAAAAAAAAAAAAAAAAAAAAAAAAAAAAAAAAAAAAAAAAAAAAAAAAAAAAAAAAAAAAAAAAAAAAAAAAAAAAAAAAAAAAAAAAAAAAAAAAAAAAAAAAAAAAAAAAAAAAAAAAAAAAAAAAAAAAAAAAAAAAAAAAAAAAAAAAAAAAAAAAAAAAAAAAAAAAAAAAAAAAAAAAAAAAAAAAAAAAAAAAAAAAAAAAAAAAAAAAAAAAAAAAAAAAAAAAAAAAAAAAAAAAAAAAAAAAAAAAAAAAAAAAAAAAAAAAAAAAAAAAAAAAAAAAAAAAAAAAAAAAAAAAAAAAAAAAAAAAAAAAAAAAAAAAAAAAAAAAAAAAAAAAAATACAACATAACCTTATAAACAACTACACCTAATACCAACCTAAACAACGTAAACAAAAAGGACCCTCAAGGATCCTTGATACGACGAGCGGATGGTGTAGACATTTCGGTCAAAAGAAGGCACGAGAACTTACCTCGAGCGCGCAGAATCTCAAGCTTCGTCCACGGGAGTCGTGTGTCTGAGGAAAAAACAGATTCCACCGTTAAAACCAATTTGGAATTATAAATGTTCAAATTATAAAATCCTTAATAATGAATTCCTAAATTCAAACTTAGCTAATCAAAGCATTGAGAAGCAATAAGGCCGATAATCGAAATCTCAATTAACGAGTTTTTCTCAAAAACCCGGAAGTTACCAAATTTTTACTTTTCACAAATGATGTTTTCTTCGTCCAATAACGGTCAAATCGGTCAATACATACTAATCAGGCTAACCATTAATTACGAGCCCTAATTCGCATTTTATCGAAACCTAACGTTAAATCGACCTAAAACTTGGAACTTTAAGGCCTCAAAGACGAAGCTACTTACCGAGGGTAGCGAGAGGAGGAGAAACCGTGAAGAAATCGGAACAGACGGAGGTCGGACGGGGTCGGAACAGGGAAGGGCGTCGGCGGCCGCGAGAGGAAAAGCTCTCTGGTTCGTGAAATCCAGAGAAGAAAAGAAGAAGTGAGGAGGAGAAAGAAATGAGGTTATTTTATAAAAAATGAAATTGTAAATACTATATTGCCCTTCACTGATTTTTTATATGTTCGTCCTGCGTTCGTTAATCGTCCAACCTATTCGGGATCACCAAATTCCATTTGCCAATACGTCCAATTCGTTACCAGAGATTATACAACTATCGTTCGCCAAATTTGGACCTCATTTACTATTTTACTAAAATGTCAATATATTACGATAGAGGTAATTACTCGGAATATAGCGTTATAAACTCTGAAAATTCTCCAAAATTCGTTAAAATTCTTGATTTATTCGTCAGGATCATAATGCGCTTTCTTTTCGTAATCGCGACCGATTTAAATATTACCAAAAACTGCCAACATATATAATAAAAATAGAAGATTATAAAAACCGGCAAGCCGGATATTACACATTGCTGATTTAACCATGTCGGACCAAACTATTTTGGATAAAGCTCAAAGAGGCCACAACAACCGGTTCAAAGGGAGAACAATATTATGGATGAGTAAGTTAAAAGATGCACTCCTGAATCAATCTCTCCAATGATGGTTCTGAAGTTAGGATCGAGGTATATTCCAAATGATGACGAATACGTAAGTGATCTTCAAGAGGCTCACTCATCTCCATTTTCGTACATCATGGTAACACCAAGATGTCTCGGGATATTTAAGGTTACAATGGTGGCCACATTATGACGAGGGATTATTGCAGTGTGTGAGTCATGTGGGGTTGCCAACCGGGTTAGGCAAAGCATCAACGCCAGGAGGTCCCGCAACCCTACGATCCCCGAATGGAAGTGGGAAAACATTGCCATGGATTTGTGGTAGGATTTACCAAAGACAACAAAGGACATGATAGTATTTGGGTTGTGGTTGATAGAATGACGGAATCGGGTCAATTCCTGCCGTTAACTTGTAAAAAACAACTATACAATGGACCAGCTTGCTAGTCTGTATGTTCAGGAAAACTTATCAGATTGATGGAGTCCGATATCTATGTTTGACCGTGACCCTAGGGTTCCCATCAAGGTTTTGGCAAAGTCTTCAAGGAACGTTGGTACAAGTGATCCTTCAGCACTGATTCCACCCTCAACAGAGGGCCCATTAGAGGAGACAATTCGACACTCGAAGACATGTTAAGAGCGTGTGTGCTAGAACTTGCAAACATCTGGGGAGCGAAACCTGCCCTTAGTGGAATTCTCCTACAACAATATTTACCAGTCCACTATCGGTATGGACCTAGAGTAATTGTATGGTAGAAATAGAAAAGTAGATCACCCTTATACTGGGATGAGGTTGGCGAAGCAAAAACTTTCGGCCCGGAATTTTGCAGCAGATGTCAAACAAGAGCGTATTATTAGGAAAAGGATGACGACGGCACAAAGCCGACAGAAGAGTTATGCAGACCAAGAAGGAGAAACCTTGAGTTTGCTGTCGGAGACGAAGTTTTCTTAAAGTTCACATTAAGGGAGTTTTAAGACATTGGCAAGAAGAGAAAACTTAATCGCACTATTGGACCATTCCCTGTCTTGGCAAGGATTGGTAGTAAAGCTTCAAACTGCAATTGCCTCCATTCCTAGAAAAGGTACATTAATGTCTTTTTGTGTCAATGTTAAGGTGATGCATACGTGATCCGACACATGTTGTTGAGCAAATGAATCGAAATCGAGCCGACGATTTGTATCGAAGAGAAGCTGGTAAGGATTATAGAATCTGCAGTTAAGACTCTGGGAATAAGGGAAAATTCAACTAGGAAAGTTTTATGGAATGAATCATGGCTATTGAAGAAGCCAATGGAACGCCAACACGCATGCTGGACAAACTCCGAAGAGCTCTGGTTGAGCAATTTTCGAGGACGAAATTATTAAGGAGGGGTGGAGGTAACACCGACAATCTTGTCCAGGTGATTTCTTAACTGATTTAACTGTAACCATATTTTGGAACTTTTGATTTTTTTAAATTTAATACCAAGATTTTGTCAAATTTGTAAACTAGGTTGAGTGGTAAAATAAATAAGGAGTGCAAAGCAACGTAGCCGAGACTTTCTCCTGTTACAGCAATTTTCTCTCCTAGCTCTCGCTCTCTGCCGCCAGTAATCCTCCTTCGAAGGAACGGTTCCCTTGCTATTTCTCGGATACTCTACGTCGAGGTATGGGGTAGACAAGTAGTTGCAGTAAGTTCTTAAGCTCTGTTTTTAGCTTATGTTGGAGTTGGGTCTCCAAATGGCCGAGTCGTAACAATAGTAAATTGATAATCGGATTTAGTAATGTCATTTCCGAATCGATTTCTGGACATTTAATATAACCGACCTGATTAATCGTAGGTGAACCTAGAGGTTTCGATTTTTGGATTTCAAACGGCACACAGAGAACTAGGGACTAAGGGATTCGGGAATGACTTTAACTACTAAATCCTAGAGATGACTTGTGATTAGGACTTTAGGATTTGTTTTTAAACTACTGTGATTGTAAAGTTGAGGTGAAGAAGTCTGAAGAAAGCCCCCCCCCCCCCCCCCCCCCCCCCCCCCCCCCCCCCCCCCCCCCCCCCCCCCCCCCCCCCCCCCCCCCCCCCCCCCCCCCCCCCCCCCCCCCCCCCCCCCCCCCCCCCCCCCCCCCCCCCCCCCCCCCCCCCCCCCCCCCCCCCCCCCCCCCCCCCCCCCCCCCCCCCCCCCCCCCCCCCCCCCCCCCCCCCCCCCCCCCCCCCCCCCCCCCCCCCCCCCCCCCCCCCCCCCCCCCCCCCCCCCCCCCCCCCCCCCCCCCCCCCCCCCCCCCCCCCCCCCCCCCCCCCCCCCCCCCCCCCCCCCCCCCCCCCCCCCCCCCCCCCCCCCCCCCCCCCCCCCCCCCCCCCCCCCCCCCCCCCCCCCCCCCCCCCCCCCCCCCCCCCCCCCCCCCCCCCCCCCCCCCCCCCCCCCCCCCCCCCCCCCCCCCCCCCCCCCCCCCCCCCCCCCCCCCCCCCCCCCCCCCCCCCCCCCCCCCCCCCCCCCCCCCCCCCCCCCCCCCCCCCCCCCCCCCCCCCCCCCCCCCCCCCCCCCCCCCCCCCCCCCCCCCCCCCCCCCCCCCCCCCCCCCCCCCCCCCCCCCCCCCCCCCCCCCCCCCCCCCCCCCCCCCCCCCCCCCCCCCCCCCCCCCCCCCCCCCCCCCCCCCCCCCCCCCCCCCCCCCCCCCCCCCCCCCCCCCCCCCCCCCCCCCCCCCCCCCCCCCCCCCCCCCCCCCCCCCCCCCCCCCCCCCCCCCCCCCCCCCCCCCCCCCCCCCCCCCCCCCCCCCCCCCCCCCCCCCCCCCCCCCCCCCCCCCCCCCCCCCCCCCCCCCCCCCCCCCCCCCCCCCCCCCCCCCCCCCCCCCCCCCCCCCCCCCCCCCCCCCCCCCCCCCCCCCCCCCCCCCCCCCCCCCCCCCCCCCCCCCCCCCCCCCCCCCCCCCCCCCCCCCCCCCCCCCCCCCCCCCCCCCCCCCCCCCCCCCCCCCCCCCCCCCCCCCCCCCCCCCCCCCCCCCCCCCCCCCCCCCCCCCCCCCCCCCCCCCCCCCCCCCCCCCCCCCCCCCCCCCCCCCCCCCCCCCCCCCCCCCCCCCCCCCCCCCCCCCCCCCCCCCCCCCCCCCCCCCCCCCCCCCCCCCCCCCCCCCCCCCCCCCCCCCCCCCCCCCCCCCCCCCCCCCCCCCCCCCCCCCCCCCCCCCCCCCCCCCCCCCCCCCCCCCCCCCCCCCCCCCCCCCCCCCCCCCCCCCCCCCCCCCCCCCCCCCCCCCCCCCCCCCCCCCCCCCCCCCCCCCCCCCCCCCCCCCCCCCCCCCCCCCCCCCCCCCCCCCCCCCCCCCCCCCCCCCCCCCCCCCCCCCCCCCCCCCCCCCCCCCCCCCCCCCCCCCCCCCCCCCCCCCCCCCCCCCCCCCCCCCCCCCCCCCCCCCCCCCCCCCCCCCCCCCCCCCCCCCCCCCCCCCCCCCCCCCCCCCCCCCCCCCCCCCCCCCCCCCCCCCCCCCCCCCCCCCCCCCCCCCCCCCCCCCCCCCCCCCCCCCCCCCCCCCCCCCCCCCCCCCCCCCCCCCCCCCCCCCCCCCCCCCCCCCCCCCCCCCCCCCCCCCCCCCCCCCCCCCCCCCCCCCCCCCCCCCCCCCCCCCCCCCCCCCCCCCCCCCCCCCCCCCCCCCCCCCCCCCCCCCCCCCCCCCCCCCCCCCCCCCCCCCCCCCCCCCCCCCCCCCCCCCCCCCCCCCCCCCCCCCCCCCCCCCCCCCCCCCCCCCCCCCCCCCCCCCCCCCCCCCCCCCCCCCCCCCCCCCCCCCCCCCCCCCCCCCCCCCCCCCCCCCCCCCCCCCCCCCCCCCCCCCCCCCCCCCCCCCCCCCCCCCCCCCCCCCCCCCCCCCCCCCCCCCCCCCCCCCCCCCCCCCCCCCCCCCCCCCCCCCCCCCCCCCCCCCCCCCCCCCCCCCCCCCCCCCCCCCCCCCCCCCCCCCCCCCCCCCCCCCCCCCCCCCCCCCCCCCCCCCCCCCCCCCCCCCCCCCCCCCCCCCCCCCCCCCCCCCCCCCCCCCCCCCCCCCCCCCCCCCCCCCCCCCCCCCCCCCCCCCCCCCCCCCCCCCCCCCCCCCCCCCCCCCCCCCCCCCCCCCCCCCCCCCCCCCCCCCCCCCCCCCCCCCCCCCCCCCCCCCCCCCCCCCCCCCCCCCCCCCCCCCCCCCCCCCCCCCCCCCCCCCCCCCCCCCCCCCCCCCCCCCCCCCCCCCCCCCCCCCCCCCCCCCCCCCCCCCCCCCCCCCCCCCCCCCCCCCCCCCCCCCCCCCCCCCCCCCCCCCCCCCCCCCCCCCCCCCCCCCCCCCCCCCCCCCCCCCCCCCCCCCCCCCCCCCCCCCCCCCCCCCCCCCCCCCCCCCCCCCCCCCCCCCCCCCCCCCCCCCCCCCCCCCCCCCCCCCCCCCCCCCCCCCCCCCCCCCCCCCCCCCCCCCCCCCCCCCCCCCCCCCCCCCCCCCCCCCCCCCCCCCCCCCCCCCCCCCCCCCCCCCCCCCCCCCCCCCCCCCCCCCCCCCCCCCCCCCCCCCCCCCCCCCCCCCCCCCCCCCCCCCCCCCCCCCCCCCCCCCCCCCCCCCCCCCCCCCCCCCCCCCCCCCCCCCCCCCCCCCCCCCCCCCCCCCCCCCCCCCCCCCCCCCCCCCCCCCCCCCCCCCCCCCCATGGAAATTTTTAATGAGTTGGGGGCGGTTTGGCGTATGTCACTGTTAAGAGAAGGACCATGAATGCGGCCCGAAAGGGACTATGTACACTGCACTGTTCATACCCATTTACGACACAAAATCTCCCTTAATCATATGATGAAAGGATGAACAAGAACACGAAAAGAATAAGAAAAGAGCATGAAACGACATGATCTAATTTTCTGCAACTATTGCCTTCACGTATCATGTTAGATTGCATTCCTTACAAGCATTAGACTTATAGTTTCAACCTTATGTGTAGGTGAAGAGCCATCAGGGAGATAGATTTATGTAAACACAAGACAAGACGATCAGGGACTTACTACGGTTTAAACGGTCATGAAATATTAAATCTCACGGTTTAGGATTTTATGCCAAGCTTAAGTAATTACGTGGGATTTAAACAAGGTTGCGTGGCAAAAGTTTAATAATGGAGGAATTGAGGGGACCGGTATTTTCTAAGAAAATGAAAAGGAGTCAAACCTCAATTAAACCTCACTGAGCAGCATTACTCTCGGCGAGTTTTCTTGGGCTCTCGCTTCTGTAGCGAAAACCCCTCCTTCGATGATCGGTTTCCTTGCTACTTCTCGGCTAACTGTGTGTCTAGAGGTAGAGTTTAGCAATGAGCCATCGATTAGTCGATTAAGCTCTGTTTTCAGCTAGGTGTTGAAGTTTGGATTCTTCAATGGCCGAGAATTAACAAGGCCATTGTAAAATCCTGAGATCAGTAGTATGTCATTACGATCGATTCTGGACATTTTAAAATAACCAACCTGAGTAACGATAGTGGGGCTGTTATTTCGGTTTTTGGATTCAGACTGCACAGAGTATTAAACTATGGATTGGGGGCATTACGTTACTACGACCCTCGGATGACTTGTGATTAGAACTAATGGATTTGGTTAACTACTACTGTGTAAATGTTTTAGGTGAAGAAGTCTGAAGAGAAGAGATCCCAGATTTTGCTAAGGAGACCAAGTAAGTGAATGTATAGGTTCTCGCGTCATAGGGACCCTACATCAAAAGATGCTATGTAGGAAACTCATACGATGCTAGAAGTTCCTTTATGTTACTGTCTAGCATTGTATGTTGATGATAGTTCAATGGTAAGGTTCGTGTCGGATATTGCTCTGTTCTGTAGCTGGATGATTAAGGATTTTCATGTACATGCTCATAACTATCTTATGCCTATGAGAAATGTTTTTAAGACATGGTTTTCTCATGACCAAAGTAAGAAGATAAAACTTATGCAACGTGGACTAAGTGAGGGTTGGGGACGGTTCGGCGTATGTCACAGTGATATGAACCTAAGATATTAGAGATCTTAGACCCAACACGCAATACGGAATTCAAAGGGAATAATGCCTTTATTGATTCAAAAGAATAAGAAGAAGGAACTTGACCCCAATCGATAGATAGCGATGGAACCAAAGTTATCAGAAAAAGTAGCTAGACCCGAACCAAACTCGTTGGTTGAACCTAAGCTATCAAGTTCGATCTTTTCAAGAATACACTTGAAGAAGATCAAGTTCTAATCCAAGAACTCAAGAAGAGAATTATAAGGATCTCACCTCAAAGCAAAAGCTTAATAAAAATCAATTCATTCAAAAGTCCCTAAAATCTATTACAAGCCTCCCTTAAATAGGCAAAGGGATAAAACTAATAAGGTAATAACATAATTAGAAATAATCAAAATATCCTAATTAGACAATAGGAAAGTTTCCAAAAATAAGAGAAGGAAAATTGGAAAGTGGTGCAAGTGGATGGTGGCCGCGGAACTTAGGTTTAAGTAACGTGAGTCTCGAGTTTAATTCAGATTGTGGGCCTAGCCCAATGGTGTGGCACTTGTAAGAACTTTGAAGTTAAAAACTCTTGGGCTAGAGTAGTGCCATGTTGGGTGACCATGTGGGAAGTCTTTATTTTTGAGACTTCGTTTTGGGCTTCGTTTCCAGTCCTTGCTTCTTCATCAACACTTAGTAATATTATTGCTCGTTGCACATTTTGTGATGATTCCTTTTCTTGGATGTCTTTGATTAAAATTTGTAGTCTTTTGTTTATTTTCTTCGTTCTTGATCTCGTCATTGGTCCTCCTATATTCATCAATGGATCTTGGCTCCCTATTGCTTCTTGATTGTCCTTAGTTGCTCCTTTGACTACATCATTCCCTCCCTCTTCGAAAAGATTCGTCCTCGAATCTGCATCAAACAAAGATAAGTCACTAACATTAAAAGTAGCGCTTACATTACCATATTCGCTCGGTAAGTCAATCTTATAAGCATTGTCATTGATGCGTTCCAACACTTGGAAGGGACCGTCTCCTCGCGGTTGTAATTTATTCTTTCTCCGCTCCGCAAATCTCTCCTTTCGTAGATGCACCCAAACCCAATCTCCGGGTTCAAAAATGATTTCTTTTCTACTCTTGTTGGCTTGTCGCGCATAGTGCTCGTTCTTTTGTATAATGTTTTCTCGAACCTTCGAGTGTAATTCTCTTACGAATTCAGCCTTTCTTTTTCCATTTAAATCAACCAATTCATTAGAAGGTAACGGTAATAAATCAAGCGGTGTAAGAGGGTTAAAGCCATACACAATTTCAAATGGTGAGTAAGAAGTAGTAGAATGAACAACTCTATTGTAAGCGAACTCAACATGTGGCAAGCAATTTTCCCATTGTTTTAAATTCTTAGAAATTATTGCTCTCAACAAAGTAGATAAAGTTCGATTCACTACCTCGGTTTGTCCATCCGTTTGGGGGTGTGCCACGGTGGAAAACAACAATTTTGTACCTAGCTTATTCCATAAGGTTCTCCAAAAGTGACTTAGAAACTTCACATCCCTATCACTAACAATTGTTCTAGGTAATCCATGTAAACGCACAATTTCTTTAAAAAATAAATCCGCTATATGTGTAGCATCATTAGTTTTAGAACATGCTATAAAATGTGCCATTTTACTAAATCGATCCACAACCACAAAAATACTATCCTTACCTCCTTGTGTTCTTGGTAAACCTAACACAAAGTCCATGGAAATATCCGTCCAAGGGTGCTCGGGCACGGGTAAAGGACTATACAATCCATATGGTTTGATCTTTGACTTTGCCTTCCTACATTCAATGCATCTTTCACAAATAGTTATAACATCATGCTTCATTTTTGGCCAAAAGAAATGTTCTATCAAGACATTCAAAGTTTTGTCAATTCCAAAGTGTCCCATTAATCCTCCACCATGTGTTTCTCTAACAAGCAATTCACGTAATGAGCATTTAGGTATACAAAGTTTATCCTTTCGAAATAAATACCCATCATGTCTATAATAATCAGCACATGCAATTTTCTCACAATCTCTCCATACATGACAAAAATCTATATCCGATTCATACAAATCCTTAATAAATTCAAATCCTAACAATTTAGATTGTAGAGAAGTGATTAAAACGTACCTCCTTGACAACGCATCAGCGACTACGTTGTCTTTACCTTTTTTGTAATGGATGACATATGGAAAGGTCTCGATGAATTCCATCCACTTGGCGTGCCTCTTGTGCAATTTACCTTGTGACTTTAGGTGCTTCAAACTCTCGTGATCGGAATGAATAATAAACTCCTTGGGCCACAAGTAGTGTTGCCATGTTTGTAACGTCCTTACCAAAGCATAGAGTTCCTTGTCATATGTTGGATAATTTAATGCCGCTCCACTAAGCTTTTCACTGAAGTAAGCAATCGGCTTCATTTCCTGCATCAAAACACCTCCAATTCCCTTTCCCGACGCGTCACATTCGATTTCAAATGTTTTATCAAAATTTGGTAAAACTAGAAGGGGAGCATTAGTTAGTTTCTCTTTTAACAAATTAAACGCTTTGTCATGTACTTCGGTCCAGTTAAATGCAATATTCTTTTTAACTAACTCATTCATAGGTGCCGCAATAGTGCTAAAGTCTCTTACAAATCTCCTATAAAAGCTAGCCAAGCCATGAAAGCTACGTACCTCATTTGCATTCTTTGGTGTGGGCCATTCCTTGATTGCTCTTATCTTTTCCTCATCTACGGATACCCCCTTTGAGCTAACTACAAAACCAAGGAAAACTACCGATTCCATGCAAAAGGTACACTTTTTAAGATTAGCATACAATAGATTCGATTTTAACACACTAAATACAGATCTCAAATGCTTAACATGTTCGTCAAGTGACTTACTATACACCAAAATATCATCAAAGTAGACCACAACAAATTTTCCAATAAATTGCCTTAAAACATGATTCATCAATCTCATAAACGTGCTCGGTGCATTAGATAGTCCAAACGGCATAACCAACCATTCATAAAGACCATATTTTGTTTTAAAAGCTGTTTTCCATTCATCTCCTTGTTTCATGCGAATTTGATAATATCCATTCTTTAAATCAATTTTGGAAAACATACATGCACCATACAGTTCATCAAGCATATCATCAAGACGAGGAATAGGGTGTCGATACTTTACCGTAATTTTATTTACCGCTCGACAATCGACGCACATTCTCCAAGTGCCGTCCTTTTTTGGAACCAAAATAACCGGAACCGAGCATGGGCTAAGACTCTCCTTCACTAGGCCTTTCTCTACCAACTCATCTACTTGCCTTTGAATTTCCTTGGTTTCCTCTGGATTTGCTCGGTATGCGGGTCGGTTTGGGATCGTCGCTCCGGGGATGAAATCGATTTGATGCTCGATTCCCCTAAGTGGGGGAACTCCTTTAGGTAATTCCTCTGGAAATATGTCTTCAAATTCCTGCAAAAGAGAGGTAACACTTATGGGAAGAGAATTTGTTAGTTCGTTAGTGGAAAAATAAACATCTTTGTAGAGTAACAAAATCATCTCCTCACCTTTCCTCACAAGTCCACTCTTTTTTCTCTCTTCTCCCTCGTTTCTTTTCCCTTCCTCCAATTTCTTTTCTTCCTCTTTGTCTTTTTTGCTCTCTTTATTTATGACTTTTCTCTCATCGGCTTTTTTGTCTCCTCTTTCTTTTTCGCCTTTTTTCTTCTCTTCTTTCATGCTTGAATTTTCGACTACGCCATTTTGTCATTTTGGATCTCTTTGGCAATCCTCTCTTGATCCAAGCTTGCTTCCCACGGTGGTAATGGTTTTAGTATTACCAACCTCCCATTTTGAGTAAGCGAATACTCATTTTTGTAGCCGTTATGCTTAACCGTTCTATCATATTGCCATGGTCTCCCCAATAGGATGTGAGTTGCTTGCATTGGCACTACGTCACACAAAATCTCATCTTTGTACTTTCCGATTGATAATGTGATGTTTACTTGTCTTGTTACCTTAATTTCGCCACAATCGCTCAACCATTGCAATTTGTACGGCTTTGGGTGTCGCTTGGTTTGCAAATTTAACTTTTGGACCAATAATGTACTAGCCACGTTTGTGCAACTTCCGCTATCGATGATCATGCTACATACCTTGTTGTTGACATGACACCTAGTATGAAAGATGTTTTCCCTTTGGGCTTTGTCGTCGTCCTCCTTAATTTGTACACTTAAGGCTCTCCTTGTGACTAATAAATCTCCTTTGACCGGTTCCTCCACGTCTACGTCACTACAATCTTCGAGTGATGGCATCTCGTTATCGCTTGAACTCACACTTTCTATATCACCATTCTCTAAAAAGACCATTGCACGCTTATTGGGACAATTTGATGCAATGTGCCCAATTCCTTGGCATCGATAACACTTGACTTCTCTAGTCCGAGTTAGTGTTGGAACCTCGCTCTTTCCTTTAGGTGGGTTGAAGTTATTAGCGACGATTTTTCCTTTGTGGTCCTCCCTCGGGTTTGGCTTCTCTCCTTTCCAATTTGGTTTCCACGAACTATTTGACGCTGTGTTTACCTTTGCACTTTTCTTGGCATTTAGTTGTCGTTCGATTTTGATCGCCTTGTGTAGTAATTCCTCCATGTCCAAATAGTGTTGTAAATCTACTATGTCGGCAATCTCTCGATTAAGTCCTCCCACAAACCTTGCCATTGTGGCTTCTCCATCCTCGTTAACATCGGCCTTTTATCATGGCCATCTCCATTTCTTTATAATACTCCTCCACACTTTTATATCCTTGAGTAAGACCTTGAAGTTTCCGACACAAATCCCTATAGTAATATGATGGGACGTACCTTTTTCTCATAATTGTTTTTACACTTTCCCATGTGCGGATTGGGGTTTCTCCGTTTCGTCTCCGAGTTTTGACTAGTTGATCCCACCAAATGCTGGCATAATCGGTGAACTCCATTGTGACCAACCTAACCTTTTTTTCCTCCGTGTAGTTTCGATACTCGAGTAAAGAATCGACTTTCCTTTCCCATTCCAAATAGGCTTCGGGATCACTTTTCCCTTGAAAGGCTGGATGTTAATCCTTGCATATCACTAAGATCTCCATCTCTCGATCGTTCCTATCGTAGCTTTCCTTTCGGTATGGTTTTTCATGACTGAATTGAAATGCGGAAATTTAAATGACTGAATTGAAATGCGGAAATTTAAATGACTGAATTGAAATGCGGAAATTTAAATGACTGAATTGAAATGCGGAAATTTAAATGACTGAATTGAAATGCGGAAATTTAAATGACTGAATTGAAATGCGGAAATTTAAATGACTGAATTGAAATGCGGAAATTTAAATGACTGAATTGAAATGCGGAAATTTAAATGACTGAATTGAAATGCGGAAATTTAAATGACTGAATTGAAATGCGGAAATTTAAATGACTGAATTGAAATGCGGAAATTTAAATGACTGAATTGAAATGCGGAAATTTAAATGACTGAATTGAAATGCGGAAATTTAAATGACTGAATTGAAATGCGGAAATTTAAATGACTGAATTGAAATGCGGAAATTTAAATGACTGAATTGAAATGCGGAAATTTAAATGACTGAATTGAAATGCGGAAATTTAAATGACTGAATTGAAATGCGGAAATTTAAATGACTGAATTGAAATGCGGAAATTTAAATGACTGAATTGAAATGCGGAAATTTAAATGACTGAATTGAAATGCGGAAATTTAAATGACTGAATTGAAATGCGGAAATTTAAATGACTGAATTGAAATGCGGAAATTTAAATGACTGAATTGAAATGCGGAAATTTAAATGACTGAATTGAAATGCGGAAATTTAAATGACTGAATTGAAATGCGGAAATTTAAATGACTGAATTGAAATGCGGAAATTTAAATGACTGAATTGAAATGCGGAAATTTAAATGGACCTCTCCTCTCCCTCACGTGTTTACACTCGTTCAATGTCACTCCACTCGTGTTTCGCTTGAAATTTTGGCTTTTATAAGATATTCTCACACTCTTGTCTTTTACCACTCAATCTCTTCTTTAGGTTCTTAAAGTTAGAACCCAATCAAGATGTAATCCAACAAGTATAACGTGAAAATTTCAAACTTTCAAACTTAAAATCCAACTTTCGAGAATAGATTAAAGTCAAACCACTAAAGGTGTTTGCTAGAATCGATCTCTGGATATAACGTTTTGAGAAGCTTGAATAGTTTCCGGTTGTGAATCCTCGATACTAATGAGGTATTCTCACGAATTTTTTTTTTTTTGAATTTTCGGAATTTTTTTTTTTTCGATTTTTTTTTTTTTTTTTTTCGATTTTTTTTTTTTTCGATTTTTTTTTTTTTCGATTTTTTTTTTTTTCGATTTTTTTTTTTTTTTCGATTTTTTTTTTTTTCGATTTTTTTTTTTTTTGAATTTTCGGAATTTTTTTTTTTTTTTTTCGATTTTTTTTTTTTTTCGATTTTTTTTTTTTTCGATTTTTTTTTTTTTCGATTTTTTTTTTTTTCGATTTTTTTTTTTTTCGATTTTTTTTTTTTTTCGATTTTTTTTTTTTTCGATTTTTTTTTTTTTCGATTTTTTTTTTTTTTCGATTTTTTTTTTTTTCGATTTTTTTTTTTTTCGATTTTTTTTTTTTTCGATTTTTTTTTTTTTTCGATTTTTTTTTTTTTTCGATTTTTTTTTTTTTCGATTTTTTTTTTTTTTTTTTTTTTTTTCAATAAATAATGCAAAAGGTAAATTGCGAAATAAAAATCTAAATAACTAAATTGAAATGCGGAAATTTAAATGACTGAATTGAAATGCGGAAATTTAAATGACTGAATTGAAATGCGGAAATTTAAATGACTGAATTGAAATGCGGAAATTTAAATGGACCTCTCCTCTCCCTCACGTGTTTACACTCGTTCAATGTCACTTCACTCGTGTTTCGCTCGAAATTTTGACTTTTATAAGATAATCTCACACTCTTGTCTTTTACCACTCAATCTCTTCTTTAGGTTCTTAAAGTTAGAACCCAATCAAGATGTAATCCAACAAGTATAACGTGAAAATTTCAAACTTTCAAACTTAAAATCCAACTTTCGAGAATAGATTAAAGTCAAACCACTAAAGGTGTTTGCTAGAATCGATCTCTGGATATAACGTTTTGAGAAGCTTGAATAGTTTCCGGTTGTGAATCCTCGATACTAATGAGGTATTCTCACGAATTTTTTTTGAAACCCGGCAAACTTGCAGAAATAGAAATCCGACTTGAGATTCGGATGCTAGGGTTCGAGACAAGCAAAGATATGTCTTTCTCGATTGGCAGTACAAAAGAAGTTTCTCGTTATTAACAAACGAGAGCTTTTTTTTTTTTTTTTGAATTTTCGGAATTTTTTTTTTTTCGATTTTTTTTTTTTGAACTAAAACGAAAAATAGAATAATCGAAAGGTTTTGTGGAGAAGAAAAGAAGAATAACAAGAATGATAAAGATAGCTTCTTTGAATCGAAGAACCTTCGCTTTGATACCAAATGATATGAACCTAAGATATTAGAGATCTTAGACCCAACACGCAATACGGAATTCAAAGGGAATAATGCCTTTATTGATTCAAAAGAATAAGAAGAAGGAACTTGACCCAATCGATAGATAGCGATGGAACCAAAGTTATCAGAAAAAGTAGCTAGACCCGAACCAAACTCGTTGGTTGAACCTAAGCTATCAAGTTCGATCTTTTCAAGAATACACTTGAAGAAGATCAAGTTCTAATCCAAGAACTCAAGAAGAGAATTATAAGGATCTCACCTCAAAGCAAAAGCTTAATAAAAATCAATTCATTCAAAAGTCCCTAAAATCTATTACAAGCCTCCCTTAAATAGGCAAAGGGATAAAACTAATAAGGTAATAACATAATTAGAAATAATCAAAATATCCTAATTAGACAATAGGAAAGTTTCCAAAAATAAGAGAAGGAAAATTGGAAAGTGGTGCAAGTGGATGGTGGCCGCGGAACTTAGGTTTAAGTAACGTGAGTCTCGAGTTTAATTCAGATTGTGGGCCTAGCCCAATGGTGTGGCACTTGTAAGAACTTTGAAGTTAAAAACTCTTGGGCTAGAGTAGAGCCATGTTGGGTGACCATGTGGGAAGTCTTTATTTTTGAGACTTCGTTTTGGGCTTCGTTTCCAGTCCTTGCTTCTTCATCAACACTTAGTAATATTATTGCTCGTTGCACATTTTGTGATGATTCCTTTTCTTGGATGTCTTTGATTAAAATTTGTAGTCTTTTGTTTATTTTCTTCGTTCTTGATCTCGTCATTGGTCCTCCTATATTCATCAACGGATCTTGGCTCCCTATTGCTTCTTGATTGTCCTTAGTTGCTCCTTTGACTACATCACACAGTCCAAAAGAGGGACATATGAATACGACCCGCAGTAGGGACCAAGATCAAACTCAATGTCGAACCCCATTACGGCACAAATCCTCTCTTAATCCACACAACTTAAATGAAGAATACGATTAATGATTATGAATGATGAATATGAATGATGAATATGATCCATGATTATGAATGATGATTACGAGCAAACGAGAGCTTTTTTTTTTTTTTGAATTTTCGGAATTTTTTTTTTTTTGAATTTTCGGAATTTTTTTTTTTTTCGATTTTTTTTTTTTTCGATTTTTTTTTTTTTGAATTTTCGGAATTTTTTTTTTTTTGAATTTTCGGAATTTTTTTTTTTTTGAATTTTCGGAATTTTTTTTTTTTTTTGAATTTTCGGAATTTTTTTTTTTTTCGATTTTTTTTTTTTTGAATTTTCGGAATTTTTTTTTTTTTGAATTTTCGGAATTTTTTTTTTTTTGAATTTTCGGAATTTTTTTTTTTTTGAATTTTCGGAATTTTTTTTTTTTTGAATTTTCGGAATTTTTTTTTTTTTTCGATTTTTTTTTTTTTGAATTTTCGGAATTTTTTTTTTTTTTTTTGAATTTTCGGAATTTTTTTTTTTTTGAATTTTCGGAATTTTTTTTTTTTTGAATTTTCGGAATTTTTTTTTTTTTGAATTTTCGGAATTTTTTTTTTTTTGAATTTTCGGAATTTTTTTTTTTTTGAATTTTCGGAATTTTTTTTTTTTTGAATTTTCGGAATTTTTTTTTTTTTGAATTTTCGGAATTTTTTTTTTTTTTGAATTTTCGGAATTTTTTTTTTTTTCGATTTTTTTTTTTTTTCGATTTTTTTTTTTTTGAATTTTCGGAATTTTTTTTTTTTTGAATTTTCGGAATTTTTTTTTTTTTTTTTTTCGATTTTTTTTTTTTTTGAATTTTCGGAATTTTTTTTTTTTTGAATTTTCGGAATTTTTTTTTTTTTTTTTTTCGATTTTTTTTTTTTTTTGAATTTTCGGAATTTTTTTTTTTTTTTCGATTTTTTTTTTTTTCGATTTTTTTTTTTTTTCGATTTTTTTTTTTTTTTTCGATTTTTTTTTTTTTTCGATTTTTTTTTTTTTGAATTTTCGGAATTTTTTTTTTTTTTTTGAATTTTCGGAATTTTTTTTTTTTTTTTTTTTTTCGATTTTTTTTTTTTTTTTTTTTGAACTAAAACGAAAAAAAAAAAAAAAAAAAAAAAAAAAAAAAAAAAAAAAAAAAAAAAAAAAAAAAAAAAAAAAAAAAAAAAAAAAAAAAAAAAAAAAAAAAAAAAAAAAAAAAAAAAAAAAAAAAAAAAAAAAAAAAAAAAAAAAAAAAAAAAAAAAAAAAAAAAAAAAAAAAAAAAAAAAAAAAAAAAAAAAAAAAAAAAAAAAAAAAAAAAAAAAAAAAAAAAAAAAAAAAAAAAAAAAAAAAAAAAAAAAAAAAAAAAAAAAAAAAAAAAAAAAAAAAAAAAAAAAAAAAAAAAAAAAAAAAAAAAAAAAAAAAAAAAAAAAAAAAAAAAAAAAAAAAAAAAAAAAAAAAAAAAAAAAAAAAAAAAAAAAAAAAAAAAAAAAAAAAAAAAAAAAAAAAAAAAAAAAAAAAAAAAAAAAAAAAAAAAAAAAAAAAAAAAAAAAAAAAAAAAAAAAAAAAAAAAAAAAAAAAAAAAAAAAAAAAAAAAAAAAAAAAAAAAAAAAAAAAAAAAAAAAAAAAAAAAAAAAAAAAAAAAAAAAAAAAAAAAAAAAAAAAAAAAAAAAAAAAAAAAAAAAAAAAAAAAAAAAAAAAAAAAAAAAAAAAAAAAAAAAAAAAAAAAAAAAAAAAAAAAAAAAAAAAAAAAAAAAAAAAAAAAAAAAAAAAAAAAAAAAAAAAAAAAAAAAAAAAAAAAAAAAAAAAAAAAAAAAAAAAAAAAAAAAAAAAAAAAAAAAAAAAAAAAAAAAAAAAAAAAAAAAAAAAAAAAAAAAAAAAAAAAAAAAAAAAAAAAAAAAAAAAAAAAAAAAAAAAAAAAAAAAAAAAAAAAAAAAAAAAAAAAAAAAAAAAAAAAAAAAAAAAAAAAAAAAAAAAAAAAAAAAAAAAAAAAAAAAAAAAAAAAAAAAAAAAAAAAAAAAAAAAAAAAAAAAAAAAAAAAAAAAAAAAAAAAAAAAAAAAAAAAAAAAAAAAAAAAAAAAAAAAAAAAAAAAAAAAAAAAAAAAAAAAAAAAAAAAAAAAAAAAAAAAAAAAAAAAAAAAAAAAAAAAAAAAAAAAAAAAAAAAAAAAAAAAAAAAAAAAAAAAAAAAAAAAAAAAAAAAAAAAAAAAAAAAAAAAAAAAAAAAAAAAAAAAAAAAAAAAAAAAAAAAAAAAAAAAAAAAAAAAAAAAAAAAAAAAAAAAAAAAAAAAAAAAAAAAAAAAAAAAAAAAAAAAGACTTATGAGCATGTGAATTCCCGAATAAACATTCATGCATCCATGTTAGTGTACATTCCTTACCTAAGCATTAGGCTTATAGTTAAACCTTATGATGTAGGTGAAGAGATAACAGATGAGGATTTAAACAGAGTGATGGTTAAAGCTGGTTGCTGGAGGATGCTCAGAATGTTAGTGCAATTTTGTGGCTGGATGGCGATTGAGACCCCTGGTTAATGTTCTATGATACATTCTGGATAAGGAATATGGTAGTCCTAGTAGGATAGATTAACTTTAAAAACATGAGATTTTGAGATGTTGGTTTGAATTACTGAGTTTGAAAAGGTCTATAAGGATATAGAACGTGTTATCTAACTAAGTCTTCCGCTATAAGAATTTTGGATGAGTTTTTGTCTTTTATCTATAGAGTGAGGAAGTACCGAAGTTTGGCGTCTGTGGATTATTGACATTCACGATAGATTGTTCTCTATCGAAAACATGTTAAGAGTTGCATTCCACCGGCAGACGTAGTGTATTTAGGTTACCGGATGATGTAAATGTCATTTTGTCATCTAGTGACCGACAGACGTAGTGTATTTAGGTTACCGGATGATGTAAATGTCATTTTGTCATCTAGTGACCGACAGACGTAGTGTATTTAGGTTACCGGATGATGTAAATGTCATTTGTCGTCTAGTCACTGGGCGATGTAGAGTATTTCAATTACCGGATGATGTAAATGTCATTTGTCGTTTAGTGCTCGAGTAATGTTTTAACTGGTCACGTGAGACGCACCCGACCAGTCAGGTCGATGTAGCTTAAATTTATGGACATCCAGCGATGGATGTCGAGACCCGGCGATGCCTTTTTTGACACATGTAAGGTCCGTGATCACCGGTAGATGTCTTCTATGGATGGGGTTGGGGTGAGATGTGTGCTCTTGGGTGGTGCACGTGACCGTCGGTTGATGGAGTTTAATTTTCCATCCTAGATGTGCAGTTCAGAGATGTTTTTTAAAAAAAAAATAATAATAATACCATGAATAATGAAAAGTGTAGAAAGTAAGACCACAATGGATTAAGATGTAAAATTATTGAATTACGTGGCACTCCAACCGGGGTCGTTACAATTATGGTATCAAAGCAAAACCCTGTTCTAAAAATGATTCTGCAGACTGCCTCCCAGCACAGATTGCCACCTGAGTACACTTCAACAACTGTAAGTGTTTATGATTTTAGCAATGTCTTAAGTTAAGATATGTTATTATTACTGTTTTAGGAATCTCAAAATGGTGAAGAGGTCAACAGAGAGAAGACAACGGGGATAGTCAAACTATTGCTCAACTAACTGAGTTAGTATTCGCCAATCCCGCCAAGTTTAGCTGCTCATGACCGCTAGGGAGAACAGGGAATTCGAGTACGAACATTGCCGAGAACATGGGGATGAGCGTTTTCACCGACTTCGACCCCCGACTTTCAATGGTCAAGTTTCAGATCCTATTTTTGCTGAAGAATGGATTCGAAAGATGGAGGACATGTTCAAGTATGCAAAGGTGGACGAGGGAGATAAGGTCACATGTGCCGTCTATCATTTGGAACTGGATGCGAGGCATTGGTGGGACTCGATCCAGGGCACGACTGACGCAGGAGCTATGACATGGGGAAGGTTCAAGACTGCCTTCTTTGACAAGTATTTTAATCGAACTGTTCGTGCCAATAAGAAAAATGAGTTTATGAATCTACGACAGACTGGTTCAGTAACGGATTACATATGCAGATTCGAGACCTTGTCTCGGTTTGCATCCCGTCTGGTCGAGGATGAGGAGGATAAGATCTATCAGTTTGTTCAGGGACTGAAGCCAAGCTTGTATATGAAGGTGAAAACTGCTGGTATCCACAATGTGCCGTATACCGAAGTCACAGCCAAGGCCTTGGAAATGAGAGGCTGAAATAACAGTGTATGAGCACGTGACCAGTCAAAGAAGACTACCAAGGAGGTTCAATAGCCACCACGACAGAACAAGGGCTGGCAACCGCAACAGAACAGGGGACCACAACAAACAACAAGGTATAAGAGACCCTTCAATCCAAATGATGATCAAGGTAGAGGGAAAACGACCATTGGCCCCTCTATGCCCCACCTGTCAGAAGAACCACCCTGGCGATACAAGTTGCATTCTGGCCACTGTTTTAGATGTGATAAGGTTGGACATATAGTCAGAGACTGCCCCATGCCGCCAGATCCGAACCGTACAAGGGTATCACCTAGAGTTTATGCTATGATGGAAGATGAGGAAGCCGTGCAGCATACAGTCATAACAGGAACCATTATGATCTGTGGTTTTGCCGCTTACACACTTATAGATACAGGAGCCACACACTCGTTTATATCAACATTGTTTGTATGCAATCACAACTTAGAACTTTCACCAGCCGAAAGGTCATATAATGTTATGTTACCATCAGGGAAGTCCCTACGTTTGAACAGATTGTTAAAGGTGATGTTGTGTCCTTAGGAGGTAAGAAACTATATGTAGAACTGATTGTAATTGACATGAAAGGGTATGAGGTGATATTAGGAATGGATGGTTATTCAGGCATTATGCCACAATAAGTTGTAGATCTGGGATGGTTGATTTTGACCCCCAAATGGTGATCATTATTCCTTCCAAGCTATTCCCTAAGATAAGTAAAATGCCGATTATATCCTCCTTAGAGATTCACGATTATTGAAAATTGGATGTGAGAGTTACCTGGCTAGTATAATGGATGTTCGGATGAAGGATAAAGTAGAATTACATAATATTCCCATAGTCCGAGAGTTTCCTAAGGCATTTTTGGATGATTTTCCTGGTTTACCACCTGATAGAGAAATAGAGTTTGTAATAGATCGTACCCCGAGGCATTACCGGTGTCTAAAAATCCATATCGCATGGCACCTGTTGAGTTGAAGAAGTTGAAAGTCCAACTGCAAGAATTGGTTGATAAAAGATTTATACGCCCTAGCAGTTCACCCTGGGGTGCACCCGTGCTATTTGTCAAGAAGAAAGATGGATCCCTTAGAATTGTGTATAGATTACAGGGAATTGAACAAGTTGACAATTAAGAATAAGTACCCATTGCCCCAATTGATGACTTGTTTGACCAATTACAAGGAGCTAAAGTGTTTTCAAAGATTGACTTGCGTTCGGGTATTACCAACTGAAGGTTAAGGAGAGTGATATACCTAAGACTGCCTTCAGGACCCGTTATAGACATTATGAATTCCTTGTAATGTCATTTGGACTGACTAATGCACCTGCAGCCTTTATGGACCCTGATGAATCGAGTGTTTTGTGATTACTTGGACAAGTTTGTAATTGTGTTCATAGATGATATCTTCGTTTATTCACGGACTAAAGTTGACCACGAGGAACACTTAAGGATAGTTTTGACAACCTGAAACAGTAGCAACTCTATGCAAAGCTGTGAAAGTGTGAATTCTGGTTAGATAAGTCAACTTTTAGGTCATGTTGTTTCTGCCGATGGCATATCAGTAGATCCACTAAAATTCAGGCTGTTAATGATTGGCCACAGCCATGATGCCAGCGAAGTTCGTAGTTTCTTGGTTTGGCAAGGTTATTATAGGAAGTTTATTAAAGGATCTCCATGATAGCTAAGCCTTTAACTAATCTGACAAAGAAGGACAATAAGTATTTTGGACCAAAGCTTGTGTGGATAGCTTCCAAACATTGAAATTGAAGTTAATAACACCCCTGTATTGACTCTTCCAACCGAAGAAGGAAAGTTTAGCGGTATACTGTGATGCATCTAAAGTTGCTTGGGCTATGTTTTGATGCAAGAAGGTAAAGTTGTAGCGTATGCCTCTAGGCAGCTAAAGAGTTATGAACAGAACTACCCCACCCATGATTTAGAATTAGCCGTTGTTGTTTTGCTTGAAGATGTGGAGACACTATTTATATGACAACAGTGTGAGGTGTTTTCTGACCATAAAAGTCTGAAGTACCTCTTACACAAAAGGAATTGAACATGAGACAGAGACGTTGGTTGGAATTGGTTAAGGATTACGACTTTGAGATCAAAGTACCACCCGGGTAAGGCTAACTCTGTAGCTGATGCATTAAGCAGATGTCAACAACAATGCACCCGTTGTTCAACTATGTCCTATACCTTTGAGGACAGAAGTTCAGAGATTTGAATTGGATATAGTTCCAGAGTTATCAACCTTACTTGCCGATTTGACCATTCAACCAACGGTTTTGGAAAAGATCAAAGAGGCACAACAGAGGAATTCAGAGGAGAAATCAGCATGATGAACAAGTTGAAGGAAACCACCTCCGAGTTTAGTCTTTCCAAGGATGGAATTCTGAGGTTTAGGAATCGATGGTATGTCCCATTGACGAGGGATTACGTAAGTTAATATTGGTCGAGGCACATTTGTCTCCATTTTTCGTACATCCCGGCAGCACCAAGATGTAGAGACTGAAGTCTTACTGGTGGCAAAACTTAAAAAGGGATGTTCGAAAAGAACTGAACGTATCAAACAAATGAGGTTGACTGTTACATGACTTGTGGTTAGAACCTAAGTTATCCATTTCACCTTCAAGGTTTGCACTTGAAGTGATGAGAACGACGTGTATTGAAGGCCCAATAAGCTTCATAGACGCGTAATTAAGACATAGTAATGCGTTTGATGAAGTATAAGAACCTACACTTCAATCGATTTGTTCGAAAAGAACTGAACGTATCAAGCAAATGAGGTTGACTGTTACATGACTTGTGGTTAGAACCTAAGTTATCCATTTCACCTTCAAGGTTTTAACTTGAAGTGATGAGAACGACGTGTATTGAAGGCCCAATAAGCTTCATAGACGCGTAATTAAGACATAGTAATGCGTTTGATGAAGTATAAGAACCTACACTTCAATCGATTTGTTCGAAAAGAACTGAACGTATCAAACAAATGAGGTTGACTGTTACATGACTTGTGGTTAGAACCTAAGTTATCCATTTCACCTTCAAGGTTTTAACTTGAAGTGATGAGAACGACGTGTATTGAAGGCCCAATAAGCTTCATGGACGCGTAATTAAGACATAGTTATGGGTTTGATGAAGTATAAGAACCTACACTTCAATCGATTTGTTCCAAAAGAACTGAACGTATCAAACAAATGAGGTTGACTGTTACATGACTTGTGGTTAGAACCAAAGTTTCCATTTCACCTTCAAGGTTTTAACTTGAAGTGATGAGAACGACGTGTATTGAAGGCCCAATAAGCTTCATGGACGCGTAATTAAGACATAGTAATGCGTTTGATGAAGTATAAGAACCTACACTTCAATCGATTTGTTCGAAAAGAACTGAACGTATCAAACAAATGAGGTTGACTGTTACATGACTTGTGGTTAGAACCAAAGTTTCCATTTCACCTTCAAGGTTTTAACTTGAAGTGATGAGAACGACGTGTATTGAAGGCCCAATAAGCTTCATGGACGCGTAATTAAGACATAGTAATGCGTTTGATGAAGTATAAGAACCTACACTTCAATCGATTTGTTCGAAAAGAACTGAACGTATCAAACAAATGAGGTTGACTGTTACATGACTTGGGGTTAGAACCTAAGTTATCCATTTCACCTTCAAGGTTTGCACTTGAAGTGATGAGAACGACATGTATTGAAGGCCCAATAAGCTTCATAGACGCGTAATTAAGACATAGTAATGGGTTTGATGAAATATAAGAACCTACACTTCAATCGATTTGTTCCGAAAGAACTGAACGTATCAAGCAAATGAGGTTGATTGTTACATGACTTGTGGTTAGAACCTAAGTTATCCATTTCACCTTCAAGGTTTTAACTTGAAGTGATGAGAACGACGTGTATTGAAGGCCCAATAAGCTTCATGGACGCGTAATTAAGACATAGTAATGCGTTTCATGAAGTATAAGAACCTACACTTCAATCGATTAGTTCCAAAAGAACTGAACGTATCAAACAAATGAGGTTGACTGTTACATGACTTGTGGTTAGAACCAAAGTTTCCATTTCACCTTCAAGGTTTTAACTTGAAGTGATGAGAACGACGTGTATTGAAGGCCCAATAAGCTTCATAGACGCGTAATTAAGACATAGTAATGAGTTTGATGAAGTATAAGAACCTACACTTCAATCGATTTGTTCGAAAAGAACTGAACGTATCAAGCAAATGAGGTTGATTGTTACATGACTTGTGGTTAGAACCTAAGTTATCCATTTCACCTTCAAGGTTTTAACTTGAAGTGATGAGAACGACGTGTATTGAAGGCCCAATAAGCTTCATGGACGCGTAATTAAGACATAGTAATGAGTTTGATGAAGTATAAGAACCTACACTTCAATCGATTTTTTCCAAAAGAACTGAACGTATCAAGCAAATGAGGTTGACTGTTACATGACTTGTGGTTAGAACCAAAGTTTCCATTTCACCTTCAAGGTTTTAACTTTAAGTGATGAGAACGACGTGTATTGAAGGCCCAATAAGCTTCATGGACGCGTAATTAAGACATAGTAATGGGTTTGATGAAGTATAAGAACCTACACTTCAATCGATTTGTTCGAAAAGAACTGAACGTATCAAGCAAATGAGGTTGACTGTTACATGACTTGTGGTTAGAACCTAAGTTATCATTTCACCTTCAAGGTTTTAACTTGAAGTGATGAGAACGACGTGTATTGAAGGCACAATAAGCTTCATAGACGCGTAATTAAGACATAGTAATGAGTTTGATGAAGTATAAGAACATACACTTCAATCGATTTGTTCCGAAAGTACTGAACGTATCAAGCAAATGAGGTTGATTGTTCCATGACTTGTGGTTAGAATATAAGTTATCCATTTAACCTTCAAGGTTTTAACTTGAAGTGATGAGAACGACGTGTATTGAAGGCACAATAAGCTTCATAGACGCGTAATTAAGACATAGTAATGAGTTTGATGAAGTATAAGAACCTACACTTCAATCGATTTGTTCCAAAAGAACTGAACGTATCAAGCAAATGAGGTTGATTGTTACATGACTTGTGGTTAGAACCTAAGTTATCCATTTCACCTTCAAGGTTTTAACTTGAAGTGATGAGAACGACGTGTATTGAAGGCACAATAAGCTTCATAGACGCGTAATTAAGACATAGTAATGAGTTTGATGAAGTATAAGAACCTACACTTCAATCGATTTGTTCCAAAAGAACTGAACGTATCAAGCAAATGTGGTTGATTGTTACATGACTTGTGGTTAGAACCTAAGTTATCCATTTCACCTTCAAGGTTTTAACTTGAAGTGATGAGAACGACGTGTATTGAAGGCACAATAAGCTTCATGGACGCGTAATTAAGACATAGTAATGAGTTTGATGAAGTATAAGAACCTACACTTCAATCGATTTGTTCCAAAAGAACTGAACGTATCAAGCAAATGAGGTTGACTGTTACATGACTTGTGGTTAGAACCTAAGTTATCCATTTCACCTTCAAGGTTTTAACTTGAAATGATTAGAACGACGTGTATTGAAGGCCCAATAAACTTCATGGACGCGTAATTAAGACATAGTAATGGGTTTGATGAAGTATAAGAACCTACACTTCAATCGATTTGTTCCAAAAGAACAGAACGTATCAAGCAAATGAGGTTGACTGTTACATGACTTGTGGTTAGAACCTAAGTTATCCATTTCACCTTCAAGGTTTTAACTTGAAGTGATGAGAACGACGTGTATTGAAGGCCCAATAAGCTTCATGGACGCGTAATTAAGACATAGTAATGAGTTTGATGAAGTATAAGAACCTACACTTCAATCGATTTGTTCCAAAAGAACTGAACGTATCAAGCAAATGAGGTTGATTGTTACATGACTTGTGGTTAGAACCAAAATTATCCATTTCACCTTCAAGGTTTTAACTTGAAGTGATGAGAACGACGTGTATTGAAGGCACAATAAGCTTCATAGACGCGTAATTAAGACATAGTAATGAGTTTGATGAAGTATAAGAACATACATTTCAATTGATTTGTTCCAAAAGAACTGAACATATAAAGCAATTGAGGTTGTGTAACGACCCTAAGTCCGTACCCATTTACCCGTACAAATTTTTCATTTTATACTTTTTACTTTTCTATGCTTTGAATAAAAACTTAATGCGGAATCAAAACTGTAGTTGAAATCAAAACTGAAAAATCGGAATTAAACGGAACCTTGAACATTAAAACAACTATAAAACAATTTATTAAAACTAAAATATTAAAACTTTAATGGAAATTAAGCAGGGCAGAATCGGAACTCGCTGCCAAAAGGAGGGGGGCGATCGATCTCTGCTTTTCAGCAGAGATCGATCGCTGCATGCTTGCATGCAGCAAGCAATCGATCTCTGCTTTTCAGCAGAGATCGATCGCTGCATGCTTGCATGCAGCAAGCAATCGATCTCTGCTTTTCAGCAGAGATCGATCGCTGCATGCTTGCATGCAGCAAGCAATCGATCTCTGCTTTTCAGCAGAGATCGATCGCTGCATGCTATGCAGCGATCCCTCTTTCCTTCGTTCATTTCCTTCCTTTCCTTCAGTAACTTTTAACACTTCAACCACTTAACCATTTTCCTCAATCCTTCTGCTTTACAATTACCTCAATTAGCTCTCTGGAATCTGAATTCCAGAGAGCAAATTTTGTTACATCACGCCAACAATCACCATAATTCACAACCTAAAACGCGTCGGACTTTACGAAGTCCAACTGCGTGGATAGCTCTAAAAACCGAAGCTCTGCATCAACCTAAAAATAGTTCATAACACTTATTTAAACCAAACAGTTCCAGAATTTCTATAACGTTTAAATAACTGTTTAAACCAAAACATTTTATAACATTCATCAAAGCAGTTTAAACCAAAACATTTTTACATACAATTTACCAAAACGTTATTCACCTCGATCCAGATCAAACAACTAAATATTCTATACATTATCAGATCAATACATCCCAAAATAACCACAGAGTCATTACATATACCCCCACGGGTCATATCGCGCCTCGACTACTCAGCGCACTCCCACGGCCATCATCCATCAACTGTCCCGACATCAGGAGGAGGAACGTCGTCCTCACCTGGATCTACGGCACCTAGCAGATCACCTACACCTACAGACACATATGAGATATTGAAATCTCAGTAAGCTACGTAAATGCAGATGCATGCGTGCGTATGCCATTCAGAATCATGCTTAGATTCAGATACAGAATTACAGATTACAGATTACAGATTCATTACGTCACAGACAGACAGAATCGTCACCGAAACCTCTACCCACTAAGCGGGAGGGACCATACAGCGATCGGAATACCTTTCCACATAGAGAGGGGGTGGTACACCTTGAAAAAACAGCACAGCCGGCATGAGGAAACCCATCCGCGGTGACTCAAAGCAGACAATACGTTTACATTAGATTTCGTTAAGATTCATTTCATATATACGTTCCTTTTCTTAAAAACACGTGCAGAAATTCCTTTCATGACTTTCAAAAACCGTGATGCATGAACAGTTCATATCAGCGGAAAGTAAACAAACAACCATACAATTAACAGACATACAACTAACCTAGCTACCCAACCTAAACACGTAAAACAGGAACCCTCAAGGATCCTTGATATGACGACGAGGTATGGTGTAGACCTTTCGTTCAAGCAAGTCACGAGAACTACCTTGAGCGCGCTGGATCTCAAACTTCGTCCACGGGAGTCGTGGTCTGAGACAAAACACGATTTTGTCGTTAAAACCAATTTAAACGATTAAATGTCCAAACTAATAAAGTCCTTAATCTACAAATCGAAGCTTTTAAACAACGACATAACGCTTGATAAATCTGGAAATCCATATTACGAGTTATTTCCGAAAACCCAAAATTCTATAATTTATACTTTCTCACAAATTGGTTTATCTTCTTCCAATAACGTTCAATACGTTCGATACATGCTTAATCATGGCTAACCTATTAATTACGAACCCTAAATCGCGTTTTTCGTCGAAACCCTAATTGCAACCCTAACCCTAATCGAACCGAAAACTCGAAATAAACGCTTAGAGACCGGAAGCTACATACCGAGGGTAGCGAGAGGAGGAGAAACCGTGAAGGACGGAGGAACGAAGAGGTCGGACGGAGGTCGGATGTCGTGAGAAACGCGGCGGCCAGAGAAGCTTTTCCTTCTCTGTTCGTGCGATCCATGAAGAAAAAGAAAGAAAGAGAGAAAGTGAGGGAGAAATGAGGGTTTGTGATGTTTTTAATAGAAATTATTTTGCAAATTACCATATTGCCCTCTTATTAAATCTATTCGTTTCGTCAATCGTCCTTCGATTCGGATTCTCGAAAAGTCCATATTTTGCCAATAACTCCTATTCATCGCATGGACAGATTTATTTAAAACTGCCGTTCGCATTCAGACCTCGTTTACATTTTTAATAAAACGTCCTTTACATTACGATAAACGTATTTACTCGGAATATAGCGTTTAATCTCCGAAAATTCCCAGAATTTCCTTAAAATTCTTATAATCGTTAGGATCATAATGACGCTTTCCATTGTGAAACTGATTTGATTTGACATATTTACTAAAAATGTCCCATTAAATAATGTGAAACAAGATAAGATAATATAAACATACCAAAAGGTACGACAAGACGGCTATTACAGGTTGACTGATTACATGACTGTGGTTAGAACCTAAGTTATCCATTTCACCTTCAAGGTTTTAACTTGAAGTGATGAGAACGACGTGTATTGAAGGCCTAATAAGTTTCATGGACACGTAATTAAGACTTTATAATGGGTTTGACGAAGTATAAGAACCTACACTTCAATCGATTTGTTCGAAAGAACTGAACGTATCAAGCAAATGAGGTTGATTGTTACATGACTTGTGGTTAGAACCTAAGTTATCCATTTCACCTTCAAGGTTTTAACTTGAAGTGATGAGAACGACGTGTATTGAAGGCCTAATAAGTTTCATGGACACGTAATTAAGACTTTATAATGGGTTTGACGAAGTATAAGAACCTACACTTCAATCGATTTGTTCGAAAGAACTGAACGTATCAAGCAAATGAGGTTGACTGTTACATGACTTGTGGTTAGAACCTAAGTTATCCATTTCACCTTCAAGGTTTTAACTTGAAGTGATGAGAACGACGTGTATTGAAGGCCTAATAAGTTTCATGGACACGTAATTAAGACTTTATAATGGGTTTGACGAAGTATAAGAACCTACACTTCAATCGATTTGTTCGAAAGAACTGAACGTATCAAGCAAATGAGGTTGACTGTTACATGACTTGTGGTTAGAACCTAAGTTATCCATTTCACCTTCAAGGTTTTAACTTGAAGTGATGAGAACGACGTGTATTGAAGGCCTAATAAGTTTCATGGACACGTAATTAAGACTTTATAATGGGTTTGACGAAGTATAAGAACCTACACTTCAATCGATTTGTTCGAAAGAACTGAACGTATCAAGCAAATGAGGTTGACTGTTACATGACTTGTGGTTAGAACCTAAGTTATCCATTTCACCTTCAAGGTTTTAACTTGAAGTGATGAGAACGACGTGTATTGAAGGCCTAATAAGTTTCATGGACACGTAATTAAGACTTTATAATGGGTTTGACGAAGTATAAGAACCTACACTTCAATCGATTTGTTCGAAAATAACTGAACGTATCAAGCAAATGAGGTTGACTGTTACATGACTTGTGGTTAGAACCTAAGTTATCCATTTCACCTTCAAGGTTTTAACTTGAAGTGATGAGAACGACGTGTATTGAAGGCCTAATAAGTTTCATGGACACGTAATTAAGACTTTATAATGGGTTTGACGAAGTATAAGAACCTACACTTCAATCGATTTGTTCGAAAATAACTGAACGTATCAAGCAAATGAGGTTGATTGTTACATGACTTGTGGTTAGAACCTAAGTTATCCATTTCACCTTCAAGGTTTTAACTTGAAGTGATGAGAACGACGTGTATTGAAGGCCTAATAAGTTTCATGGACACGTAATTAAGACTTTATAATGGGTTTGACGAAGTATAAGAACCTACACTTCAATCGATTTGTTCCAAAAGAACTGAGACATGTAACGACCCTAAGTAAAGCAAATGAGGTTGATTGTTACATGACTTGTGGTTAGAACCTAAGTTATCCATTTCACCTTCAAGGTTTTGCCTTGAAGTGATGAGAACGACGTGTATTGAAGGCCTAATAAGTTTCATGGACACGTAATTAAGACTTTATAATGGGTTTGACGAAGTATAAGAACCTACACTTCAATCGATTTGTTCGAAAATAACTGAACGTATCAAGCAAATGAGGTTGACTGTTACATGACTTGTGGTTAGAACCTAAGTTATCCATTTCACCTTCAAGGTTTAACTTGAAGTGATGAGAACGACGTGTATTGAAGGCCTAATAAGATTCATGGACGCGTAATTAAGACATAGTAATGGGTTTGATGAAGTATAAGAACCTACACTTCAATCCATTTGTTCCAAAAGAACTGAACGTATCAAGCAAATGAGGTTGACTGTTACATGACTTGTGGTTAGAACCTAAGTTATCTATTTCACCTTCAAGGTTTAACTTGAAGTGATGAGAACGACGTGTATTGAAGGCCCAATAAACTTCATTGGACGCATAGTTAAGACATAGTAATGGGTTTGATGAAGTATAAGAACCTACACTTCAATCGATTTGTTCCAAAAGAACTGAACGTATCAAGCAAATGAGGTTGACTGTTACATGACTTGTGGTTAGAACCTAAGTTATCTATTTCACCTTCAAGGTTTAACTTGAAGTGATGAGAACGACGTGTATTGAAGGCCTAATAAGATTCATGGACGCGTAATTAAGACATAGTAATGGGTTTGATGAAGTATAAGAACCTACACTTCAATCGATTTGTTCGAAAGAACTGAACCTATCAAGCAAATGAGGTTGACTGTTACATGACTTGTGGTTAGAACCTAAGTTATCTATTTCACCTTCAAGGTTTAACTTGAAGTGATGAGAACGACGTGTATTGAAGGCACAATCAACTTCATGGACGCGTAATTAAGACATAGTAATGCGTTTGATGAAGTATAAGAACCTACACTTCAATCGATTTGTTCCAAGAGAACTGAATGTAACAAGCAAATGAGGTTGACTGTTACATGACTTGTGGTTAGAACCTAAGTTATCCATTCACCTTCAAGGTTTTAACTTGAAGTGATGAGAACGACGTGTTTTGAAGGCCAAATAAGCTTCATGGACACGTAATTAAGACATAGTAATGCGTTTGATGAAGTATAAGAACCTACACTTCAATCGATTTGTTCGAAAAGAACTGAACCTATCAAGCAAAATGAGGTTGACTTGTGGTTAGAACCTAAGTTATCCATTTCACCTTCAAGGTTTTGACTTTAGGTAATGAGAACAATGTGTATTAAAGAACCAAGAAGGTTCATGGAAGCGGAATTAAAGACATAGCAATGAGTTTGAATGATGGATAACAACAAACACATTAATCAATTTGTTGCAAAAGTACTTAACGTATAAAGCAAATGAAGTTGACTGTTACATGACTTGTGGTTAGAACCTAAGTTATCTATTTCACCTTCAATGTTTTAACTTGAAGTGATGAGAACGGACTTGTATTGTAAGGCACAAGCAACTTCATGGAACGGGTAATTAACGACATAGTAATGCGTGTGATGAAGTAGTAATGAACCTACACTTTAAAATCGATTGGTTGCCAGAAGATAAATGGAATGTAACAAGCAAATGAGGCGGACTGTCACATAATTTTTGTTAGAAAACCAAAGTTTTCCATTTCATCTTCATGGGTTTAACTTGAATGATGAGAACGACGTGTATTGAAGGCCAAATAAGCTTCATGGACACGTAATTAAGACATAGTAATGCGTTTGATGAAGTATAAGAACTTACACTTCAATCGATTTGTTCGAAAAGAACTGAACCTATCAAGCAAATGAGGTTGACTTGTGGTTAGAACCTAAGTTATCCATTTCACCTTCAAGGTTTTGACTTTAGGTAATGAGAACAATGTGTATTAAAGAACCAATAAGGTTTGAAAAGAACTGAACCTATCAAGCAAATGAGGTTGACTTGTGGTTAGAACCTAAGTTATCCATTCACCTTCAAGGTTTTGACTTTAGGTAATGAGAACAATGTGTATTAAAGAACCAATAAGGTTCATGGACGCGTAATTAAGACATAGTAATGGGTTTGATGAAGTATAAGAACCTACACTTCAATCGATTTGTTCGAAAAGAACTGAACCTATCAAGCAAATGAGGTTGACTGTTACATGACTTGTGGTTAGAACTAAGTTATCCTTTCACCTTCAAGTTTTCGCTTGAAGTGATGAGAACGACGGTATGAAGGCCAAATAAGCTTCATGGACACGTATTTAAGACATAGTAATGCGTTTGATGAAGTATAAGAACCTACACTTCAATCGTTTTGTTTGAAAGAACTGAACTATCAGAAAATGAGGTTGACTGTTACATGACTTGTGGCTAGAACCTAAGTTATCCATTTCACCTTCAATGTTATTACTTGAAGTAATGAGAACGATGTGTATTGAAGGACCATAAGCTTCATCGAAGCGTAATTAAGACATAGTAATGGGTTTGATGAAATATAAAAACAAACACATTAATCAATTGTTGCAAAAGAAATGAATGTATCAAGCAAATGAGTTGACTGTTACATGACTTGTGGTTCACCTAAGTTATTCATTTCACTTCATGGTTTTCACTTGAAAGATGAGAACGACGGTATTGAAGGCCCAAAAGTTTCATGGACGCATAATTAAGACATAGTAATGGGTTTGATGAAGTATAAGAACCTACACTTCAATCGATTTGTTCGAAAAGAACTGAACCTATCAAGCAAATGAGGTTGACTGTTACATGACTTGTGGTTAGAATTTAAGTTATCCATTTCACCTTCAAGGTTTTAACTTGAAGTGATGAGAACGATGTGTATTGAAGGCCCAATAAGCTTCATGGATGGGTAATTAAGACATAGTATAGGGTTTGTTGAAGTATAAGAACCTACACTTCAATCGATTTGTTCCAAAAGAATAGAACGTATCAAGCAAATGAGGTTGACTGTTACATGACTTGTGGTTAGAACTAAGTTATCCATTTCACCTTCAAGGTTTTAACTTGAAGTGATGAGAACGACGTGTATTGAAGGACCAATAAGCTTCATGGACGCGTAATTAAGACATAGTAATGCGTTTGATGAAGTATAAGAACCTACACTTCAATCGATTTGTTCGAAACGAACTGAACGTATCAAGCAAATGAGGTTACTGTTGTACATTACTTGTGGTTGAAACCGAAAGTTATCCATGGCAACTTCAAGGCTTTAACTTGAAGTGATGAGAACGACGTGTATTGAAAGGACACAATCAACTATCATGGACGCGTAATTAAGACATAGTATTGCGTTTGATGAATTATAAGAACCTACACTTCAATCGATTTGTTCGAAAAGAACTGAACATATCAAGCAAATGAGGTTGACTGCTACATGACTTGTGGTTAGAACCTAAGTTATCCATTTCACCTTCAAGGTTTTAACTTGAAGTGATGAGAACGACGTGGATTGAAAGCCACATAAGGTTTCATGACGCGTAATTATGACATAGTAATGGGTTTGACAAAGTATAAGAACCTACACTTTAATCGATTTGTTCTGAAAGAACTGAACATATCAAGCAAATGAGGTTGATTGTTACATGACTTGTGGTTAGAAGCTAAGTTATCCATTTCACCTTAAAGGTTTTAACGTTAAGTGATGAGAACGACGTGTATTGAAGGCCAAATAAACTTTATGGATGCGTAATTAAACATAGTAATGCGTTTGATGAAGTATGAGAACCTACACTTTAATCAATTTTTTCCCAAAGAACTGAACGTATTAAGTAAATGAGGTTGACTGTTACATGACTTGTGGTTTGAACCTAAGTTATCCATTTCACTTTTAAGGTTTTAACTTGAAGTGATGAGATTGACGTGTATTGAAGGTCCAACAAGCACCATGGACGCGTAATTTAGACTTAGTAATACATTTTATGAAGTATAAGAACCCACACTTCAATCGATTTGTTCATAAAGAACAGAACGTATCAAGCAAATGAGGTAGAGTATTACTTGACTTGTGGTTCGAACCTAAGTTATCCATTTCACCTTCAAGGTTTGGATTTGAAGTGATGAGAACGACGTGTATTGAAGGACCAATAAGCTTCATGGACGCGTAATTAAGACATAGTAATGGGTTTTATGAAGTATAAGAACCTACACATCAATCAATTTGTTCCAAAAGAATAGAACGTATAAAGCAAATGAGGTTGACTGTTACATGACTTGTGTTTAGAACCTAAGTTTTCAATTTCACCTTCAAGGTTTTGACTTGAAGTGATGAGAACGACGTGTATTGAAGCCCCAATCAGCTTCGTGGACGCATAATTAAGACCATAGTATGCGTTTGATGAAGTATAAGAACCTACACTTCAATCGATTTGTTCAGAAAAAACTGAATGTATCAAGTAAATGAGGTTGACTGTACATGACTTGTAGTTAGAACCTAAGTTATCATTTCACCTTCAGTGTATTTTAACTTAAGTGATGAGAACGACGTGTACTGAAGCCCAAATAAGCTTCATGGACGCGTAATTAAGACATAGTAAGGCGTTGTTAAGTATAAGAACTTACACTTCAATCGATTTGTTCGAAACGAACTGAACATATCAAGCAAATGAGGTTGAATGTTGACATGACTTGTAGTTAGAACCTAAGTTATCCATTTCACCTTCAAGGTTTTAACTTGAAGTGATAGAACGACGTGTTTGAAGGCCATGAAATTCATGGATGCGCAATTAAGACATAGTAATCTGTTTGATGAAGTATAAGAACCTACACTTAATCGATTTGTTGCCAAAGAACTTGACGTATCAAGTAAATGAGGTTGACTGTTACATGACTTGTGTTAGAACCTAAGGTTATCCAGTTTCACTTTCAAGGTTTTAACTTGAAGTTATGAGAACGACGTGTATGAAGGTCCAATAAGCATCATGGACGCGTAATTAAGACATAGTAATGTTGTTGGATGAAGTATAAGAACCACACTTCAATCGATTTGTTTCAAACGAACTGAACTTATCAAGCAAATGAGTTGACTGTTACATACTTGTGGTTAGAACCTAAGTTATCCATTTCACCTTCAAGGTTTTGACTTGAAGTGATGAGAACGACGTGTATTGAAGGACCGATAAGCTTTATGGACGCGTAATTAGTATTTTGTTTGATGAAGTATAAGAACCTACACTTCAATCATTTGTTCCAAAAGAATAGAACGTATCAAGCAAAAGAGGTTACTGTTACATGACTTGTGGTTTGAACTTAAGATCCATTCACCGTGAAGGTTTTAACTTGAAGTGATGAGAAACGACGTGTATTGAAGGCCCAATAAGCTTCTTGTATGCGTAATTAAGACATAGTAATTGCGTTTGATGATTTTTAAGATCCTTCACTACAATCGTTTGTTCAAAGAACTGAACGTATAAAGCAAATGAGGTTGAGCCCGTTACACATGACTTGTAGTTAGAACCTAAGTATCCATTTCACCTTCAAGGTTTTAACTTGAAGTGATGAGAACGACGTGTATTGAAGGACCAATAAGCTTCATGGACGCGTAATTAAGACATAGTAATGCGATTGATGAAGTATAAGAACCTACACTTCAATCGATTTGTTCGAAACGAACTGAACTTATCAAGCAAATGAGGTTGACTGTTACATGACTTGTGGTTAGAACCTAAGTTATCCATTTCACTTTCAAGGTTTTAACTTGAAGTGATGAGAACGACGTGTATTGAAGGTCCAATAAGCATCATGGACGCGTAATTAAGACATAGTAATGCGATTGATGAAGTATAAGAACCTACACTTCAATCGATTTGTTCGAAACGAACTGAACTTATCAAGCAAATGAGGTTGACTGTTACATGACTTGTGGTTAGAACCTAAGTTATCCATTTCACCTTCAAGGTTTTAACTTGAAGTGATGAGAACGACGTGTATTGAAGGACGATAACTTTAGGGACGCGTAATTAAGACATAGTAATGCGATTGATGAAGTATAAGAACCTACACTTCAATCGATTTGTTCGAAACGAACTGAACTTATCAAGCAAATGAGGTTGACTGTTACATGACTTGTGGTTAGAACCTAAGTTATCCATTTCACCTTCAAGGTTTTAACTTGAAGTGATGAGAACGACGTGTATTGAAGGCCAATAAGCTTCTTGTATGCGTAATTAAGACATAGTAATGCGATTGATGAAGTATAAGAACCTACACTTCAATCGATTTGTTCGAAACGAACTGAACTTATCAAGCAAATGAGGTTGACTGTTACATGACTTGTGGTTAGAACCTAAGTTATCCATTTCACCTTCAAGGTTTTAACTGAGTGATCTAGAACGCGTGTTTATTGAAGGACACAACCAATTGCTTCATGGACGCGTAATTAAGACATAGTAATGCGATTGATGAAGTATAAGAACCTACACTTCAATCGATTTTGTACACCACCGATTTCACGAGTTTTTTATTTGTGCGCGTAACGGTAATTTTGTAAATAATCAAAATATGTCCGTTTGTGAACCGAGAGTTTTAATGGAATCCTTATAATTAATGTGAATTTTGGTAGAATTATGGGAATTTAAGGAATTCAAACCGAGATATAATGCCTAAGTTTCCAATTTGACCCTATAGGGGGATGGGGAGTAGTCGCGTTCGTTGCCTATCACTTGGCATTGGATGCTCGTTTCTAGTGGGATACGATCAAGGCGACTACAGATATAACCGTGATGAGTTGGGAGCGGTTTAAAACCATATTCTATGACAAATATTTTAGCCACACAGTACGGGAGGCAAAAATGATGGAGTTTATGCAATTGAGACAGGCAGGCTCAGTTGCCGAATACGTCAAAAGGTTTGAGGCCCTATCCCAATTCGCACCACGTCAGGTCAGTGTTGATGAGGACAAGTTGCGTCGGTTTATGCAAGGGCTAAGTAAGGGGATCAGAAAAAGTTGTCATTATATGAGGGGTGCGGAATGTGCCCTACACTGAGATTGTAGCGAGAGCGCTAGACATTGAGGTCGCCGAACAGACTTTTGACAAACCGAGGGTGCCAGCTAGAGGGTTCTTTCAGGAGATACAGCCACGGCTCAGAACAAGGGCTGGCAACCGAAGGGACAAGCCACAACAACAACAGAGGGGTGCAAAGAGGCCCTATGATGGTAGAGGCGACCAAGGCAAGGGGAAGCAAGTCCTAGAGGCCACGCAAAAGCCTATATGTCCTAAGTGCCAGAAAGAATATTTTGGTGATTGTCGGATGGGCACTGGATAATGGATAGGTTATAGTTTGATGTTTCGGAAACCTATTTTATAAACTGCTTTTGGAAAGTATTTTATTGGAAATATACTGGACTGCTTGGAGTTTCATTTTATACAGGAGGAATTGTTTAGGTTTTAAATGGATCCACGCAGTTCGTTTTAACGAAAGTTTACTATGTTTTTAACACGTTTTAGGATATGTTTCGGGTTGCTATTTAGTGATTTACGAAAGAGATGAATGTTTATGTTAAAGGTTTTAGGGTGTGTATATATAGTAAGGAAAATATGCAGGAAAGAGAAGAGAAATAAGTGGCGAGCTCCCTGGAAATTTTGGATTCCAGGGAGAACTGCCGATCGATTCGCCTAAGGAGGTGATCGATCGGCTATGGTTATCACCACTCTCTGGAAATTTCCAGAGAGTGTGGCGATCGATCGCCCAAGGTTGGGCGATCGATCGCCTAATGTGGGGGCGATCGATCACCCCCCTATTTTGTAAATCAGCCGATCCATCGGCTAAAGATGGCCGATCGATCGCCATGCTTTTTTGGCAGATTGCTGTTTTTACCCTCAGTTGTTTTGGCCGATTCTTTTCTCTGTTTTATAGTTTTAATTTAATTTGTTTTCTTTAGTTTTCTTTACTTTAAATACGTTTTATTAAAAGGTTTCAAATGGTTTTCTGGTTAAACGTTAAACGTAAAGTTTATAAGGATAAAAAAAAATAATACGGGAAAATTAGGAATAGTGTTAAGGATGCCACAGTTATGGTATCAAAGCCCCCGGGTTTAAAAACGGTTTGTAGACTCTCGACTGCACAGCCACTACGCGACAGTCTTCATCAACTGTAGTATGTAACAACCAACACTTTGATTTGGGTGTTTACCTCCGTGTTTTATTATGAAATGGTTTATGGATTAAGTTGATTTCAAAAGAATAGTAGGTTTAGTGGCAGAATTGTAATTAAGTTAATTTATTGATATAAATAGAAAAAGGAAAGTCTAAAACTTCACTTAAACCCCTCCCACGATCCTGCAGTCGACTCCCCTTCTCTCTCGTTTCTCTCCTTCATAGGCGATTTGCTGCAACACCGGCCACAGTTTTTTCCTCTCAACCGAACCGATCCTTCCTTCATTCATTTGGAATCTAAGCTCTAGGTAAGTTAGATGGTTCAATTTAGTCTTCGATTTAGGAATGATTTTTGGTTGATGTGTGAATAGTGAGAATCAGGCGATGGTTAGGGTAATGACAATGTCTTTGAATTTTCTTATCAATAACATTGGTGATAGAATTCTGAATATTGTCGATTGTTCGATGTTTGAGATTCTAGGATCGGTCGATGCTAGAATAATGGTAGCATTTATGAGTTTTCATTTAATGGCATTGATGATAGACTTTGGGTGATGTTGATGTTTAGGATGAGAACCTGTGTTGGTATGAATTTGGTAGTTCTAGCACACAAATGCCGTTAATGCTATTGGAAAATAAGCTACGCACTCTTGATGTTGACAAAATGTCTATGAGATTTAAGCTGGATTTTAGGAGGTTGCCTAGTTAGGAACTCAGGTGAGTTTGTTCAGATTATCCAGGAATGACTCTTAACATTTAAATATGAAATGTTTAGATGGAAAAATGACAAGTGAGGCACGACATTGCTAAGGAGTCCAGGGTAAGTGGGTGTGGTGACTTTCGGCCATTAGGGCCCACATCACTAGGGTACTAGGAAGTTATACTTATGTTTATTACTTGAGTTATGATGGTGAGTGTTACGTTGTGCTGAAAAGAATAGCATTATGATATGTCATATGGTGATGGCTCGTTCTCTATAGTGTGATGCTTTTATGCGCAATTCTCTCATGCATCATGTTTTCCTTCAAGTGTAAATGAAATGTCTTCACATGCACGTTTTCAGTAAGAAGTAAAGAACATGTAATTATGCAATGGTCAGTTTGGTAGTTAGCGAGGTAGACGAGGCAAGATATGTGGTCTACGAGGTAGACGAGGCAAGATATGTGGTCTACGAGGTAGACGAAGGCAAGATATGTGGTCTACGAGGTAGACGAGGCAAGATATGTGGTCTACGAGGTAGACGAAGGCAAGATATGTGGTCTACGAGGTAGACGAGGCAAGATATGTGGTCTACGAGGTAGACGAGGCAAGATATGTGGTCTACGAGGTAGACGAAGGCAAGATATGTGGTCTACGAGGTAGACGAAGGCAAGATATGTGGTCTACGAGGTAGACGAAGGCAAGATATGTGGTCTACGAGGTAGACGAAGGCAAGATATGTGGTCTACGAGGTAGACGAAGGCAAGATATGTGGTCTACGAGGTAGACGAAGGCAAGATATGTGGTCTACGAGGTAGACGAAGGCAAGATATGTGGTCTACGAGGTAGACGAAGGCAAGATATGTGGTCTACGAGGTAGACGAGGCAAGATATGTGGTCTACGAGGTAGACGAAGGCAAGATATGTGGTCTACGAGGTAGACGAAGGCAAGATATGTGGTCTACGAGGTAGACGAGGCAAGATATGTGGTCTACGAGGTAGACGAAGGCAAGATATGTGGTCTACGAGGTAGACGAAGGCAAGATATGTGGTCTACGAGGTAGACGAAGGCAAGATATGTGGTCTACGAGGTAGACGAAGGCAAGATATGTGGTCTACGAGGTAGACGAAGGCAAGATATGTGGTCTACGAGGTAGACGAAGGCAAGATATGTGGTCTACGAGGTAGACGAAGGCAAGATATGTGGTCTACGAGGTAGACGAAGGCAAGATATGTGGTCTACGAGGTAGACGAAGGCAAGATATGTGGTCTACGAGGTAGACGAAGGCAAGATATGTGGTCTACGAGGTAGACGAAGGCAAGATATGTGGTCTACGAGGTAGACGAAGGCAAGATATGTGGTCTACGAGGTAGACGAAGGCAAGATATGTGGTCTACGAGGTAGACGAAGGCAAGATATGTGGTCTACGGAAAGAAGATATGTGGTCTACGAGGTAGACGAGAGCAAGATATGTGGTCTACGAGATAGATGAGGGCAAGACATGTGGTCTACGAGGTAGACGAGGGCAAGTTAGTGCCTGTGCCTATTCCTGCATAAATCCCTCCTTTCTTTACGTACGAAACAAGAATATGATTTTCATGAAGCATGCATTCATGAGCATTTATGTAAATGTTGCACTTATTAGTAAGTGTTAGACTTTTAGTTGAAACCTTATGATGTAGGTGACAGGTTGGAAGGTGAGAACTTCAAATTAAATGATGAGACATAAGTCGAGTTGCTGGATGATGCTCATGGTGTTGATTTTGTGGCTGGGAAGCGATTTTAACCCGTGGAGTGTTGCTCGTAGCATGTTTTAGTAGGTCTATGATATTGAAGTATAAGTAAGATAAAATTTCCTTATGATGATGAATATTGGGATTGTCTGGTACAATGTTATGTTTTAAAGATTGCTTTAAGATAATGGTTTCCGCTACGTGTATTATGGTCGAGTTTATGAATTTTGTTGCATGAGTTTATGGGAATGAAGTTTGAGGTTCGTAGAAGTTTAGAATTATTTGGATGTTTAAGTCATCCAGCTGGCGTCACCGGTGGATGTTGAGTGTTACTTTTGACCGGTGGATGTTGAGTGTTACTGTTCACCGGTGGATGTTGAGTGTTACTGTTAATCGATGGATGTTGGATGTTTGAGTCATCCGACTGACGTCGCCGGTGGATGTTGAGTGTTACTGTTGAGCGGTGGATATGTTTTGTGAATGTGAGTGGTAGAAGTGAGCAGTGGATGTGAGCGGTAGATGTCGTCTGCCGAGTTAATGAAGTCACGTGGGTAACACGTGGTCTGAGCGGTGGATATGTTTTGTGAATGTGAGCGGTAGAAGTGAGCGGTGGATGTGAGCGGTAGATGTCGTCTGCCCAGTTAATGAAGTCACGTGGATAATACGTGGTCCGCGGATGATAAGCTTAAATAAGTCTATGGGTTGAGTTAAGTGGGTTTAAGATTTTAGTAGATGTTGTTTAAGTTATATGTCCACGAGTTTTTGAAAATATATATAACCTTAAATGATTTATAATCCGAGTCTAAGATTTATGCTGTCAAGAGGAAAAATGAAAAGTTTTATGTCATGGAATGAAATTAGAAGTAAATGTACGTCAAGGAACTACACGTGGCGGCCCTGACTGGGTTGGGGTCATTACAAAGTATGTTTAAAAGCTTTATTTGATTTCAATTTCTTAGGGTTATTTGTTTTTAACTTTTATAGGAGTTATATAAAATGGTTTGAGGAAAAGACCCTAGGTGCGTGTTGTTGTCACGAAATTGAAGAGTTAGGAACAAAATGAACTTAACTTTAGAGTCTAAGTGGTGGAGGTTGAGTTTAAGTAAGTAGATGTATGAGCGATTGAGTTACAAAGTGCGTAGTTAGAAGGATTTAAAGCTTAGGAGATATGATAGACAGTCAAGACCTGTAGAGTGAGTAAGACCATAGGAGTGTCGAGATTAGTATTGCGAGCATGGTTACGTAGATAATGTGAGGGTGTGTAATTAGAAGTTTAACCAAGCAACAATTTTGAGGACAAAATTCCAATTAAGGAGGGAAGGATGTAACAACCGAGTTTTTTCATATTTCCGCTCCAAGGTTATTTTCGTAAATAAGAAATGTAGGTCCGTTTTCTAAGCGGACAATTTTATTAGAGCCCTAGGAATTTATGAAGATTCTTAGAGGATAAAGGAAGTTTTTAGATATCCAAACCGATAGCGTAACGCCGAGTTTCATTTTTTTACTATATAGTGTTAACTCGTAAAAATTGTAAATTTAGCTCGATTTGCGAACAAGAAGTTTCGTTAGAACCCTAAGAGTAAGTTGGAATATTTGGAGGAATAAGAGAATTTTGGAGAAACCAAATTGATAGGCGAAATAACAGATTTGTTAGATAAATAGGTGGAGGGGCAAAAAAGTAATTTGTGAGGTGTAATTCATTTAAAACAACAAAAACCCTTCCCCCTCCCTCACGATTTCCACTTCCTCCACCGGAGAGCTTTCTTCCTTGGTGTTTTCTTCTTCTCCACCCACGCCGTTTTCTCCTCGACCGATCGACGTTCCATTTCCCTCGTTTCTTCTTTCCAGTTTTCTTTCCCAATCGACATTCTAGGTAAGCCCCAAGCTTTTGACACGTTTAGGTTGCCGTTATGGAGTTATTTTCGTTTAGGGTTTTCGGTTATGGTTTTGATAAAATATAGTTTAGTGTTAGGAATTGTTAGGGTTGTTGTTTTTACGATTTTTGATGGTAGATTAGGAGTTTTATCGATGGTTAGGGTTAAATGGGAGGCTAATAGATATAAATGTTGCTTAGAGATTGTTGAAAAATTGGTGGGCACAACGTGCTCGATGAAATGCCTGAAAGACTTTAATTAAGTTTTAGGAAGAATTAGTCATAGTTAGGTGCTTGGTTTAAGTTTGAAATTTGTTTATTTAGGATCGATTTTAATGCCACTACTTGTAAAACGCCTTAGGTGGAGACGACTTTTGGGATGGTGCTCGGCATTGCTAAGGACGCCAGGTAAGTGGGTGCTAGGTTTCCGGCCCATAAGGCCTTACATCGTGTCAACGTTAGGCTTTTGGTGTTTTTGATGATGATTTTCTGATTGTGGGGTTTAATGAGTCGAGTAGCCTCAGATGTTAGTTATTAGTTGTTTGTGAAGTTCGCTAAGAGTAGTGTATGTCCATGTACGTTGTGAATCGTTTGATGATATGTTTTGATGATATTTTGTACGTGGGTTCCTCATGCATCATGTTTTCTCAATGACATATGAAATGTTTTACATGCAAGAAAATGAAATGTATGAAATGATTAAGTAAGATGGGGGGGTATGGCCATGACAACAAAACCGTCCAACTCGAGGGACCATGAATCACTGTCCATATTGGACCATGAATACGGCCGAAAGGACTATGTACACGCACCGCCTACCTCCCCACATGATTCATGTTATGAAAAAGAATAAGAACAAGTAAAAGAATAAGTTTTATGAATTCATGCATTCATGTACATGTAAAGTATAGTGCATCCCCTTACTAAGCATTAAGCTTAATGTTTATGTTGTATGATGTAGGTGACAGGTGTGAAGGTGAGAGTTTCTCTTGATGACAAAGAATAGGTGGTCGACGGATGGTGCTCGTGGTGACGGGGTGTGTTTTGGCAAGGTTCGATGACCGTGGGGATGTAAGTAAAAATTTTGAGAGTTGGATAGATAGAAATGTAGGAAGATTGTAAAGATAGAACATTGTAGGGTGTTTTGTTTTGGATGGTTAAGTGATTGATGTTTTGATATTTTGATAAACCATTTTATAAAATGTTTTGTAAAAGCTTTTATCGGATTTTTATGAAATGCTCGGATTATGTTTCTAGGTACTTAGTTGGTAAATTTTGAGGTGTTTTACATTGGTATGTTAATTTGAAGGTATTGAAGTGTTAAAAGAAAATGTTATATCGTGAAGTGTGTGATATGCAGGGATGCGAATTCTATATGAAAGAAAGTTGGTGTTTTGCTCTCTAAAATTTCGGATTCCAGAGAGCATTTGTAAAAAAAAAAGAAGAGAGAAGAGAGAAAGAAGAAGGAGGTGTGGGGCAATTGGCCACGGGTGTGAGGGGCGACTGATCACCCCTCCCTGTTGTCGATATGGCGATCGATCACTGGTACCGGGGGCGATCGATCGCCCCTGCTGTTTGATGCCTCAGCGATCGATCTCCTGAATTTGAAGATCGATCGCCCTTCCCTTTTTATCATGGTTTGGCCTTTTTGCCCTCTCTGTTTTAATTGTTTGTTTTAATTGATTTTACTTAAATTGTTAATTGTTTTAAGTTATTAATGGTTTTGTTTTAAATGGTTTAAAACATAGACTTCAATTCCGATTTCGATTTCGATTTCTATTTCGATTTTGATTTCGCTTTAGGATCACTTAAAGTTTATAAAGTTTATTAAGAAAAAAAAATAAAAAATTTACGTGAACTATTTGAGGGTTTAAGTTAAGATTACGTTATGGTCTTTCCGTGGCGGGCCCTGGCCGGGTCGGGGTCGTCACACAAACAAACAATCCCTACCGTTCCTGTAATATCCAGCTTTTCTGGATATTATTATTTTAATATATATTGGTATTTTTGTAAATATGTCAAATCAAACCCGTTTCACAAAAAGAGAACACCATTATGATCCTAATTATTAATATGGATTTTAAGGAAACTATGAGAATTTTCGGAGGTTAAACGCTATATTCCGAGTAATTACATTTCTCGTAATATAGAAGACGTTCTCGTAAAAATAGCAAACGAGGTCCGTTTTGCGAACGGATAGTTTTGTTAGATCCTAAATAATAAGTTGGACATATTGTTGAAATAAGGAAATTTGGTGAACCCGAATAGTTGGACGATTAACGAACCGAATGACGAAACGAATATAAAAAACTATGGAAGGGCATTTTAGTAATTTGCAAAACCAAAATTTATAAAATTAACCAAAACCCCTTTTCTCTTCATTTCCTCTCTTCCTTCGTGATTTCCAGAGAGCTTCTCTCTGCTCTCTCCCTCTGGTCGCCGACGCCAATCAACGATCCGACCTCCGTTCTCCTCCGTTTCTCTTCCGTTCTTCGTGATTCTTCCTCCTCTCGCTACCCTAGGTATGAACCTACAATCTTAGAGTGTTTATTTCGATTTCTACGAATTAGGGTTTCGATCGATTTCGTTAAAAACGCGAATTAGGGTTCGTAATTAATAGGTTAGCCTTGATTAAGTATATATTAAACGTATTTGACGTTATTGGACGAAGTTAAATCGAATTGTGGAAAAACGTTAAATTCGAGAATTTAGGGATTTTCGAGAAAGGTTCGTGAATTGTGATTTTGAACCATCGAGCGTGAATTGGTCGTTTAAACGTCTCGATTAATTAAGTTAGAACTTTAGGAAAGTTCCTTAGTTAAGAATTTTATTAAATTGGACAATTGGGAATTCTGATGTGTCATATTGACAATATTGTAAATTTGCCTCAGACAAACGACGCTCGTGGACGGAGCTTGAGCTGCTTTGGACGCGAGGTAAGTTCTCGTGATCTTTTCTGGCCGATTGGCCTACACCGTACTTCGATGTAGCGTCGAGGATCTTAATGGATTGTTTGTTTTAATTGCTTTGGTCGGGTAGTTAGGTTGGTTTTAAATTGTTATAGGTTATTCTGTTTCGGTCTGGATGGTATACATGTTGCTTGTTTATTGCATCGTATAGTTATGTTATGTTCATATCTGTTCATGCATGTTGACGAAAGATGGATTGCGGTGGTGTGTTGCGCAGTCGATGCTTTACCGACCCGTGGGGACAGTATGTATAGATTTTGGGAACGTTTTGGGATAATTGATAGAATATGTATATGATGTTTAGGTAATGATATTTGTTTTGAAATTCTGGAACTGTTTGGGTAAACTGTTTATTGAAATGTTTTGGTTTAAAACAGTTATTTGAACGTTATAGAAATGTTTTGAAAATGTTATGGATATGCTCGGTTTTAGAGCTATCACGCCATTTGTTTTTAGGAAGTTTTATCGCGTTTAAAATATTGCGTTAGATTATGGTTGAATTGTATATTAGTGATAATCGAGAAGTTAATCGGAGTAAGATGTATAGAAGGTGTGTTATTTGAGGAATTGATGCTCTCTGGAATCGGACTTCAGAGAGCAGATTGTGGTTTTGCTCTCTGGAGTTTCCAGAGAGCACTTATGAAAGAAAGAAAAGAGAAGAAGAGAAATGAAGGAGGGAGTGGATACCGATCGCCGAAGTGGGATCGCTGCAGGGGCGACTGGGCGCCATGTGGCGTGGGGCGACTAGCGCCCGATCGCCTGGCGCCAAACGCTACCAGCGACTGATCGCTGGTAGCAAGCCAGCGACTGATCGCTTGGCAGACAAGGCTGCCCAGCGATCGAACGCTGAGACCAATCGCTGATGCAGCGATTGGTCGCTGCTTCTCTCCCTCGGCAGAATGACAATTCTGTCCTTCTCTTGTTTTAATTGAAATTAGTTTTGATTATAGTTTTTGTTTAATAGTTTTAATTGTTTTAAAATTTCTTATATTAATTGTTTCAAGTTCGGTTTTAAACGGTTCACAAACAACGCTAACGATTTTAATTCCGAATTAGTTTCCGCTTAAGGTGTAAAATAAAAATGAAAAATATTTACGGGAAATTGGGTACAGTTTTGGGGGTGTTACAGTTCCATGGTGTAGGACTGAAGGCAAAAGACAAACACTCATCTACTTATCTGATTTCTCGGCAAGTGCTCAATTTGAGAAACTTACTTAGTACCAACTTAAGAAATTCTAAAGAATTACTTAAACTAAAACTAACCACAAATAAACACCTTTGAAGTTTAAAACCCTCAAACCCGATTTTTCCCCACTTTTTCACCATCCAACTTCAATTGGCCGTAACTTCTCCGTTTTTCAACGGATTTAACGTGCCACCCCATTCCGTAAACCTCTACACGTCTACTATCCATTGAAACCATCAAATTTAACAACCAAACATTGTGGCCAATTCGAAACCCTAAAAACAGAATTGGTGCACATTGTTTCAAAAACTGGTTTTTGCACAACTTCTATCTATACTCTACTCTAACTCCATAAACCACCTAAACTAATCCATCTAATATTTAAAACACTAAATTTAGGAAGAAAACTATCCAAGGCGTGCAAATTTCGGAATTCACATTTAGGGTTTTCCAAACCCTAATCAAACTCAACAAAAACACCTCTAAATCTTGATAAAAATCTTGATAAAAATGGAGACAACCGTGGAGGAGATCTCTCTAATGGCTACCTGAATTTTTGCGTGGTAGAAGAGGGGAAAGAATATAACAAATTGTCTTTTACCCCCTTTGATTTTCACTTATTAAATACTTCTTTATCTTATTCAACTTTTCACCACTCATTTAGTTGAATATATGAAATCCTCCCCTCCACAATACTAACACTTCCTACGTGTGAGTCATACCCTTTCTCTTTAATTTGATTTTTCTTTTCATTTTTTAAACAATTATTTCCCATTCTTTCAAGCTAAACAATAACTTACACCAAATACTACATTAGTCCTTTGCTTTCACTCCCACCTCCTCTTTCTAAATTAATTTCTTATACTAATTCTAGAATCATTGTTAGGTTCTTCCAACGTATTTAAATCTAATGCAAATCATGTTGAGAAAATTCCCGGGTGTTACACACCACACACCTATCGCACGCGCACTAAGCACCCAACAGGAGCCCACCGCGAGCACCGTGCTCGGCCATGTTGCACGCTAGTATTGAGCGCCTGGCTCCCTACGAGAGCCGATCGATCGCGCCCCTCAGCCGATCGATCGGCACCCGCTCGGGTGCCAGATAGTTTCTTTGTGGTTTCGATCGATTAATCCACCATTAGGGGCTGATTGATCGGCGTTTGTTCTGTCGAACGCCAATTCTTCATAACTCAGTCGATCGGCCATTGGGCGCTAATCGATTAGCGTTCGCTCTACCAAACGCCTAGGGAGGGAATGTCACTACCCTATCCCGGATCCTAGTGAAATATTTTTTTTTTTTTTACACACGTTTACTTTAACTGTACTTAAGGCGGAAATCTCAATCGAAATCGAAATCGGAATTGAAATCGAAGTTCGTTTAGTAAATCGTTTAAAACAATTAAAACTTAAAAACAAACAAAACATTTAAAACAATTAATTAATAACTAAAATCTTTTTTAATATATATAAAACATGGCGATCAGTCGTCCCAAAAGGGGGGCGACTGATCGCCTAATAGGCGATTGCAACAGGTGACTGGTCGCCTGTTGCAGTCGCCACGCTCTCTGGATTTCTCCAGAGAGCGTCGCCTGAAAAACGCCCAAAAAGGCGACTGCTCGCCTCCCAGAGGCGAGTAATCGCCAGGCACTCTGGATTTCTCCAGAGAGCCGAGCTTCTTCTTTCCCCCTATTTCTTTTCTTCACCCTTACACGCCCTGCACTTTACATACATAATCCAAAACGCACAACACACTAAACTCTACAACTCCTTCCCTTTTTCAACCAACATCTTCACCCAATCTTTACATATGCCCATAAAATACCCTCCAAACCTAACATTAAACATAATCGAATTTCATAAAAATGAACCGCGTGGTTCCGTTTAAACGTTTAACATTTCCTTCATGTTTGAAAATAATCAAAACACTATACAACACAGTACGTAATCCATTCACATCGCCATAACACCCAAAAATGTAATAAAATCTACGATCCATCTATCAAATCCATATTTAACCCAACATCACCCAAAAACTCTAAAAAACACCTAACCGTGAGTCAACCAGCCCTGCCAAAACACGCTCCGCTGCCACGAGCTCCGTCCACCGACCGACTACACTTGATCATCGTAGGTAGGTTCCCGTGAGAAACATACATTTAGTCCCGTGAGAAACATACATTTAGTCCCGTGAGAAACATACATTTAGTCCCGTGAGAAACATACATTTAGTCCCGTGAGAAACATACATTTAGTCCCGTGAGAAACATACATTTAGTCCCGTGAGAAACATACATTTAGTCCCGTGAGAAACATACATTTAGTCCCGTGAGAAACATACATTTAGTCCCGTGAGAAACATACATTTAGTCCCGTGAGAAACATACATTTAGTCCCGTGAGAAACATACATTTAGTCCCGTGAGAAACATACATTTAGTCCCGTGAGAAACATACATTTAGTCCCGTGAGAAACATACATTTAGTCCCGTGAGAAACATACATTTAGTCCCGTGAGAAACATACATTTAGTCCCGTGAGAAACATACATTTAGTCCCGTGAGAAACATACATTTAGTCCCGTGAGAAACATACATTTAGTCCCGTGAGAAACATACATTTAGTCCCGTGAGAAACATACATTTAGTCCCGTGAGAAACATACATTTAGTCCCGTGAGAAACATACATTTAGTCCCGTGAGAAACATACATTTAGTCCCGTGAGAAACATACATTTAGTCCCGTGAGAAACATACATTTAGTCCCGTGAGAAACATACATTTAGTCCCGTGAGAAACATACATTTAGTCCCGTGAGAAACATACATTTAGTCCCGTGAGAAACATACATTTAGTCCCGTGAGAAACATACATTTAGTCCCGTGAGAAACATACATTTAGTCCCGTGAGAAACATACATTTAGTCCCGTGAGAAACATACATTTAGTCCCGTGAGAAACATACATTTAGTCCCGTGAGAAACATACATTTAGTCCCGTGAGAAACATACATTTAGTCCCGTGAGAAACATACATTTAGTCCCGTGAGAAACATACATTTAGTCCCGTGAGAAACATACATTTAGTCCCGTGAGAAACATACATTTAGTCCCGTGAGAAACATACATTTAGTCCCGTGAGAAACATACATTTAGTCCCGTGAGAAACATACATTTAGTCCCGTGAGAAACATACATTTAGTCCCGTGAGAAACATACATTTAGTCCCGTGAGAAACATACATTTAGTCCCGTGAGAAACATACATTTAGTCCCGTGAGAAACATACATTTAGTCCCGTGAGAAACATACATTTAGTCCCGTGAGAAACATACATTTAGTCCCGTGAGAAACATACATTTAGTCCCGTGAGAAACATACATTTAGTCCCGTGAGAAACATACATTTAGTCCCGTGAGAAACATACATTTAGTCCCGTGAGAAACATACATTTAGTCCCGTGAGAAACATACATTTAGTCCCGTGAGAAACATACATTTAGTCCCGTGAGAAACATACATTTAGTCCCGTGAGAAACATACATTTAGTCCCGTGAGAAACATACATTTAGTCCCGTGAGAAACATACATTTAGTCCCGTGAGAAACATACATTTAGTCCCGTGAGAAACATACATTTAGTCCCGTGAGAAACATACATTTAGTCCCGTGAGAAACATACATTTAGTCCCGTGAGAAACATACATTTAGTCCCGTGAGAAACATACATTTAGTCCCGTGAGAAACATACATTTAGTCCCGTGAGAAACATACATTTAGTCCCGTGAGAAACATACATTTAGTCCCGTGAGAAACATACATTTAGTCCCGTGAGAAACATACATTTAGTCCCGTGAGAAACATACATTTAGTCCCGTGAGAAACATACATTTAGTCCCGTGAGAAACATACATTTAGTCCCGTGAGAAACATACATTTAGTCCCGTGAGAAACATACATTTAGTCCCGTGAGAAACATACATTTAGTCCCGTGAGAAACATACATTTAGTCCCGTGAGAAACATACATTTAGTCCCGTGAGAAACATACATTTAGTCCCGTGAGAAACATACATTTAGTCCCGTGAGAAACATACATTTAGTCCCGTGAGAAACATACATTTAGTCCCGTGAGAAACATACATTTAGTCCCGTGAGAAACATACATTTAGTCCCGTGAGAAACATACATTTAGTCCCGTGAGAAACATACATTTAGTCCCGTGAGAAACATACATTTAGTCCCGTGAGAAACATACATTTAGTCCCGTGAGAAACATACATTTAGTCCCGTGAGAAACATACATTTAGTCCCGTGAGAAACATACATTTAGTCCCGTGAGAAACATACATTTAGTCCCGTGAGAAACATACATTTAGTCCCGTGAGAAACATACATTTAGTCCCGTGAGAAACATACATTTAGTCCCGTGAGAAACATACATTTAGTCCCGTGAGAAACATACATTTAGTCCCGTGAGAAACATACATTTAGTCCCGTGAGAAACATACATTTAGTCCCGTGAGAAACATACATTATTTGGAATTCATGATCGTTCGTTAACTTGACATATCATAAAACATGCTCGAAATAGTCCGTATGCACTTTAATAAAACATGATGCATGAGGGGTAACATACGCATAAAACACCTATCGAACGACCACTAACTAACCGCTAAGGCACTACTTAAACTACCCGTCTTACACCAACCCCTGTAACCACCTAAATTTCGTCACAAGCAACATTATCAACATCGTACGACGTAGGGCCTTAGTGGCCGGAAACCTAACACTCACTTACCTGGCGTCCTAGATATGCCGAGCACCGTCCTTTGAACTTGGGTTACCTAGGGCATTTAACAACACATCGTTAATATCAATTCCCAAACATCAAATTTAAACAAATCGACGTCTCGAGCTAGGACAAATTCTTCTAAAACTCTAATTCATTTCATTCTGGCATTTAATCGAGCACTTGGTGCTCACCAACTTCAAAACTCCATTAATGGTGTCGAACTACATTTCCAACAACCTAACTTAACATTAAATATCACCCAACACCATTAATCTTCTCCAACAACCTCAAAAATCTCTAATACATCATCAATGAGTAATAAATAAACAACCTTAACGATTTCTAACAAAACCCCTAAATTTCTCCACAAACCCTAAATCAAAATAACTCCAAAAACGACTACCAACTTGACTAAAGCATAGAGCTTACTTGGAGGGTTGATTTGATGAAGAAACTTGAAGGAAAACTGCCAAGAACGGAGGAGTAGATCGAAGTTGGAGATTGGCGATGGAGAAGAGAAGAAATCGCCCAAAGAGAAGAGAGGGGAGGCTCGCGTGAGGGAGAGGAAAAGTGAGGGGAGAAAGAGAAAGAAAACCCTTTAATTAAAATATTTGACTTTCAAGTTTACCTTTTTGCCCTTAGTTAATTTCCTTAACTCTAGTCGTTATTTCTTCTATCGGTTTAATTTCTCCAAAATTTCCTTATTCCTCCAAATATTTCTAGTTATTCTCAGGGCTCTAACGAAACTCCCCGTTGGCCATTTGGACTTAATTCATTATTTCTACGAATTATCACTCTATAAACGCTTAAAACATTAAAAATTCGAAACTTATAGCTCGAAATCCCTAAAACGAATTTCTCGGGCGTTACAGGGAACGTCTTTGCCGATTGATCACACCCTGCAGCATCAAGCGATTGGCTGAGTAGGGCTGCGCACACACTGCAAGCCTTGTTCGCTCTGCATGAAACTGCGCGAGCCTGCTGCACGCCCAACGCCCTCCCCTCCCTTCTTCTCCTTTCCTCTTCCATTTTCTTTAACTTTTCACCGACATAACTTCAATCAACATATATTCCTCAATCGACACATCTATCTCCACCTATTCAAAACATCAATTATGTGCAAACCTACGTCCTCAAATCATCAAATCCATCCGACACTCAATTCGGTTCATCAACACAAAACGTGCAGCAGAAACTTTATAAAAACATTAAACGAAAAAACCCATTCGTAAAACCTATCCAAAATAACAATATCTCCAAGCTAACTCTTAATCATCCAAAATAGAAACTCATCTACATCTAACCCTACTACCTTTACATGAGTTTACCCAAAAGCTCGGAGCACCACCCACGGGTCAAAATAGCCATGCCTAGCACCACCCGCTTGCGAGGAGCACCGTCCATCGACCATCATATATGTTGACTTCAAAAGGACATTCCTCACCTTCAGCTTCTTCACCTACATCATAAAATTTAAACTATAAGCCTAATGCTTAGTAAGAGGTGCACTAAAAATAAACATATCCATGAATGCATGATTTCATAAAAACATGTTCATTTCATTTCTTAACGTTACATAACATGAGGGAAAAGGGGGATTTATGCAATAGTAGGCACATTCATCTGTAACACCCGGGTTTTTGGATTTAGAATTTTCTGCTTTAAAGTATTTTAATTCGTAAAAATAGAAAAATAAATCTGCTTTACTAACGGGAAGTTTCGTTACAACTCTATAAGTAAATTGGAATATTTGGAGAAATAAGAAAATTGCAGAGAAATCAAATCGATAGGTTAATTAGTGAATTAAACGAAGAGTTAAATAGGAGGGGCAAACTTGTAATTATGAAGTTAAGTTCTTTTTTTTTTATTAAAACAATCCCCCCCCCTTAAGCATTCTTCATCTTCATGAACCATCATCTCTAGAGGCTCTCCTGAGGCAAAAATTCTTCCTCTCCCCTACGTTCCTCCACGGCCAATCAATGTTCCCTTTTTTCGGCGATTTCTTCCCAATTTTTCTTCTCCAATCAACCCTCTAGGTAAGGTTCTAGCGTATTATGGGTTTCGTTGTCTTTTTAGGTTTGATAATGGTTAGGCCTTTACGATTTAGGTTTTAGAAATTTTATGGTTGAGTTCTAAATGGATGATTTTTGTGTACTTATGATTATTGATGGTTGTTGTTGTTAGTTGGGTTGAATAATGAATGTTGGAAGAAGCTTGGTTGTTGGAGGTTGTAAATGTGTCATTAATGGAGGTAGTTAGTTGTGAGCACAAATTGCTGATAAATATGCCCGCAAAGAAGTAAATTAGAGTTTTAGAAAAATGTAAAGTCGGTTCTAACGACGGATTGTGAATTGCCTTAGGTGAACCAAGCTAAGAATGGTGCTCGACATTACTAAGGATGACAGGTAAGTGAGTGTTAGTGTAACGACCCCTATTTCCAGCAAGATACTGTCCGCTCTGGAGATTGGGCCGTACCCCAATATCATCCCCTCACGGCTTTGTTTGGCGAGGACTTCCCAGTTGGTCACCCAACCTTATACTACTCTCGCCGAAGCACTTTTAACTTCGGAGTTCTTATAGGATCCGTTGCCAATTGTGCTCCAAAATGCGTCTTGCTATCTTAGAAGGGTCTCTTTACATATGTTTCATTTCCACATACTTCCCCAATCAATGTGGGATTGTGACAACCCCCCTTTCTATGACCGAACCCTCCGGCCCAAGTCCAACTCGGGATCCGCAGAGTTTTAACCTAGCACGTCACCCTCCGGCCCAAGTCCCACTCGAGATTCGCGGAGCACTAGGTGGTTCCTCCTCATACGTGTCCATTCAGGTCATCACAATCACCCCCTTCCCTCGGGGGCCCAACGTCCTCGTTGGCCACATTTACGATTAGGTACAGGCTCTGATACCATTGTAACGACCCCTATTCCTAGCAAGATATTGTCCGCTCTTGGGATTGGGCAGTAGCCCAATATCCTCCCCTCACGGCTTTGTTTGGCGAGGACTTCTCAGTTGGTCACCCAACCCGGTACTACTCTTGCCGAAGCACTTTTAACTTCGGAGTTCTTATGGAATCTGTTGTCAATTGTGCTCCAAAACGCGTCTTGCTATCTTGGGAGGGTCTCTTTACATATGTTTCATTTCCACATACTTTCCCAAGCAATGTGGGATTGTGACGACCTCTTTCTATGACCGAACCCTCCAGCCCAAGTCCAACTCGGGATCCACGAAGTTTTAACCCAGCACGTCACCCTCCGGCCTAAGTCCCACTTGGGATTCACGGAGCACTGGGTGGTTTCTCCTCATACATGTCCATTCAGGTCATCACAATTAGGCTTCCGGCCCTTAAGGCCCTACATCATATCGATGTTAGGATTCACGAGTTTCAATGATGTTTTCATGATTGTGGGGGTTTTATCGAGTCGGGTAGCCTAAGACGTTAGCTATTATTAGTGTATTAGGTTTGTTTATGAGTTAACTGTGTTTCTGCACGTTTATGAACTGTCTTTAATGATAAATTATGTGTAGTTCCCTCATGCATCATGTTTTCTAAAAAGAACATACGAAATATTTTATGAGCATGTTTTCATGAGAAATGAAGTAATGAACGAAAGTGAAATAATGATCTCTCATGTGATATGTTATGTGTCCTTATGGGGCAAGTCATGGTTCTCACGGGGCAAGTACGTGGTCTACTAGGTAGAAGATTGTGTTAACTTTAAACAAACGAACATGTTTTACAAAAGTAATACATTTATGTAAATGTTATATTTAGCGCACTCTTTACTAAGCGTTAGGCTTACTATTTAAATCGTATGATGTATGTGACGAAATCAAAAATGAGGAACCACCTCCGGATGACAGAACATAGGTGGTTGGTGGAAAGTGCTCGTGGCGACGGGACATGTTTTGGCAAGGCTTACCGACCCGTGTGTAACGACCCTTACCCGTACCCTTTCAATTTCCCGTATAAAATTTCTTTTTCAATTACAAATTCTCAATTTAAACTTTCAAACGTTAGGCGGAATTAAACTCGTTAAAATCTTTTAGAAAATTGAAAACCATTTGGATATAGTTAAGCAATTAAATTAAAACTGGAAACAAATGAAACCATATTCAAAAACATTTAAAAATAGCTTGAAATACTTCGGCCAGTAAAGAGAAGGGCAAAAAAGGACTTTGTCCCATAAAATGATGGGCGATCATCGCCAGGTGACTGATCGCCTGGCTGATCGCCCCCTGGCGATCTGCTCCCTAAGCCAAGCGATCGCCCAGCAATCGCTCGGCAACTTCTCTGGAAATTCCAGAGAAGTTGTAACTTAGGGGGGCGAACGATCGCCCTGCCTTGCGATCGTTCGGCAGCCCCTCTGGATTCACTTTCCAGAGGGCTCGCCCCCACCTTCTCTCCTTTCCTCTTCCTCTTCATTCTTTCTATTTTCTTCACGCCCTGCACACCATTTACACACCCAATACACACAACACACACACTACACACTCATCACCTAACTCATTCCTTTATCACACCATTTCATACTTTCCTCAAAACACACTTTTACACCATAACACCATCACTGTAACGACCCCGGCCAGGAGCCGTCACGTGTTCATATTCTTTCATTAATCGTTTGCTTGACTTTTACTATTATTACATTCACTTACTATCTCTCAACAGACTTTCACATTTAACATATATTTTTTTTTTAAACTAGTAATAGAAACGCAGAACCATTAAGGAAGACGAACCCTCTCGTGCCCGACTTCCCACGCCTCGTCGGCTCAACCTTCACAGAGTCGAGCGACTAGACTCGGTCATTGGCTTCTTGACAATTTCGGGAAAATAGGAGGTGCCCTCAAATCTCTTAACTTAATACCACTCGGGTTTGCATGGGTTGCATGCGTTGACAACCCTCAGAAATTTAGTCGTCCGGTCATCACGTGCATTACGCGTGACTCGCTTACATCTGACATTTTACATCTTCCGGTGGCTAAACGACAAAACACATTTTACATCTTCCGGTGGCTAAACGACAAAACACATTTTACATCTTCCGGTGGCTAAACGACAAAACACATTTTACATCTTCCGGTGGCTAAACGACAAAACACATTTTACATCTTCCGGTGGCTAAACGACAAAACACATTTTACATCTTCCGGTGGCTAAACGACAAAACACATTTTACATCTTCCGGTGGCTAAACGACAAAACACATTTTACATCTTCCGGTGGCTAAACGACAAAACACATTTTACATCTTCCGGTGGCTAAACGACAAAACACATTTTACATCTTCCGGTGGCTAAACGACAAAACACATTTTACATCTTCCGGTGGCTAAACGACAAAACACATTTTACATCTTCCGGTGGCTAAACGACAAAACACATTTTACATCTTCCGGTGGCTAAACGACAAAACACATTTTACATCTTCCGGTGGCTAAACGACAAAACACATTTTACACGGTGGCTAAACGACAAACACATTTTACATCTTCCGGTCGCTAATCGACAAAACACATTTTACATCTTCCGTGACGTCCTCCGGAAGACTAAACCATCAAACAACTACCCTTCCTTCGGCATCTGCCGATGACGTCAGCCGGAAGACTAAACCATCAAACAATTAACCTTCGACACCTGCCGATGACGTCAACCGGAAGACTAAACCATCAACAACTATTCTTTCGGCATCTGCCGATGACGTCAGCCAGAAGACTAAACCATCAACAACTATTCTTTCGGCATCTGCCGATGATGTCAGCCGGAAGACTACCTCTTCCAGCTTCCGTCTTACGGTAGAGAACTCTAAATCATCAAATGACTCCTTCCAACTGAAGGAAAACACAACTCATTCAAAATGCATATAGCGGAAGACTTAAGCAACAGACCATTTATAAATCTATATAATCATTCCCTGACTCAGTGATCCACTAGACAGTTTCAAAGCTCAACGTTTTAAAATAATCTCATCCTACTTAAACTACCATATTCTTTAACATACTGTAACATAAGAGTCTTAACCAGGGGTCATAAATCGCCTCTCCAGTCCCGCACTGTCACCTTGAGCATCCTTCAGCAACCAGCCTTAAGCATCCTCTTTGAACATAACATCCTCACCTGAACCTTCTTCACCTACACCGTAAGGTTTAACTATAAGCCTAATGCTTAGTAAGGAATGCATGCTGACAGATATACATGAGTGAGTACACAATTTAAAGAGACATAAGTTCATAAACCATTCATCATTCGTGTTCATCTTTATCATTTACATGACATGTATTAAGGCAGGAGACGAGGGAGGAAGACAGGGGTACATAGTCATTTGCCTATCGCGGCAGTCATACATAATCATTTGCCTATCGCGGCAATCATGATACATCACTCGGCCTCCCCAGTGGGAGAATTCGCGAGCCATACATATCATTACTCGGCCTCCACCAGTGGGAGATTTCGCGAGTCGTACATATCATTAACTCGGCCTCCACCAGTGGGAGAATTCGCGAGTCATACATAACGTAGTCTTTTCCCCGTTCTGCACTTAATCATGGTTACATTTACTTTTCATGTTCTCTACTTAATCATAAACGTGGGCATAATGCATAGACATGAGGTTCATAGAGAAAAGTCATACCATAAGGACAAGTAGAACATCCTGTAACTTTACATTTACTTACACAACTTCTTCATATCGTGGAAATAACAAATCATAGTCAACAAGCTAACATCTCAGTGATTTCCTAATACCCTTGCGGTGTAGGGCCTTAGTGGCCGGAAATCTTAACACATTCATTTACCTGGATTCCTCAGCAATCCGAGCTTCTTTCCTTTAAACTTCTTCACCTAAAACATGTACATTACAGTAGTTAAAACAAAGTCCTAATAGTCCTAATCATAAACCATCCTAGGATCTAATAGCTAAAGTCATTCCGATTCCTCTGTTTGACACACTGCAGTCTGAAATCCGAAACTAGGTGGACAGGTTTTACCATTGGTTAAATCCGAGTTGGTTACTTAAAATGTTCAGAATCGATTCAGGATGACATTTCTACTCTCAGATTTTGAAAAGTCTTAAACTACTCGGCCACTGCTAAAAATATCCGAACTCAGTGCCGAGCTGAAAACAGAGCTCTATTTACTAATGAATGACTACATTGTCCATTTCATACCTCGGGTGTTGATTTGCAGAGAAGAGCAAGCTCGAAACCAGCCGTCGGTAAAGGAAAGTTCTGGTAGCCGAGAGCAAGAACTTGGGAGAGAAGAAATCGCCGAGAGGGAATGTCGGCTACAGTGGTAATAAAATGAGATTTAAGGTTTCCATTTCCTATTTATACCTAATCCATCAATTTTAATTACTAAACTGCCACCCAACCTAGTTTTACTCAACTTGTAATAAATTTGTCTTAACATTAAATTTAAATCATAACGGTTAAATAAGAGGGTGACAATGAAAATGGTCAGAAAATCACCTGGCCGAAATGTCGGGTGTTACATCCACCCCTCCTTAAACAAAATTTTCGTCCTCGAAAATTGCTCAAGCAAATAACTTAGGATATTTGTCCAACATCTCCTGCTGCCTTTCCCATGTGGCTTCTTCAATGCCGTGATTTGTCCATAAAACTTTCACCAATGGGATCTCTTTGTTTCTCAGAGTCTTGACTGCATATTCCAATATCTGTATCGGTTTCTCCTCATACTCCAGTGTCGGTTCTAAACCAATATCCGATGGCTGGATGACCTGCATCGGATCACGCATGCACTTTCTTAACATTGACACATGGAAGACATTATGAACTTTATCCAATGATGGAGGCAGTTGCAGTCTGTAAGCTGTACTCCCGATTTTTGCCAAGACAGGGAAGGGTCCAATGAATCTAGGATTAAGTTTTCCCTTCTCGCCAAATTTTAAGGCTCCTTTAAATGGTGACACCTTTAAGAATACTTCATCTCCTACTGAAAACTCGAGTTCCCTTCTCCTTTGATCTGCATAACACTTCTGCCGGCTTTGTGCAGTCATCATTCTTTTCCGAATAGTGGCAATCTTATCTGACATTTGTTGCAGAACATCAGGTCCAAGAAGTTTTGTTTCACCAACCTCGTCCCATTAAAGGGGTGACCTACATTTCCTTCCATACAGTGCTTCATAAGGTGCCATACCGATGGTGGACTGATAACTGTTATTGTAGGAAAACTCAACCAGAGGTAATTGTCTGCTCCAAGTTGTCTGAAAGTCAAGTACACATGCTCTCAACATATCTTCGAGTATTTGAATCGTCCTTTCTGACTGGCCATCGGTCTGTGGGTGAAAAGCTGTGCTGAAAGATAACTTTGTACCTAATGTACCTTGCAAACTTTTCCAGAATCGAGAGGTAAACCTGGGATCACGGTCAGAGACAATGGATACAGGGATCCCATGCAACCTAATAATTTCCTGAACATAAAGGTCAGCAAATTGGTCCATCGTATAGGTGGTCCTTACAGGTAAGAAATGGGCCGATTTCGTCAGTCTATCCACCACAACCCAAATACAATCATGCCCTTTTGTCGTCTTAGGTAGTCCTACAACAAAATCCATAGCTATATGTTCCCACTTCCATTCGGGAATAGGCAACGGCTGAAGAGTACCTCCTGGACGTTGGTGCTCGGTTTTGACTTGTTGGCATACTAAGCAGGACTCTACATACTTAACAACATCCCATTTTAGGTTAGGCCACCAGTACTGTAACTTCAGGTCTCGGTACATCTTGGTGCAGCCAGGATGTACAGAAAAGGAAGAGGAGTGCGCCTCAGCAAAGATCAACTTACGCAATTCTACATCATTAGGAATGCACCACCGATTTCTAAACCTCAGGATCCCATCCTTGGAGAGACTGAACTCGGAGGTGGTGTCCTTCAACTTATCCATCATGCTGATATTTTCCACTGAATCCTTCTGTTGTGCATCCTTGATCTTTTCCAAAATTGTTGGTTGAATAGTTAACTCAGCGAGCAAGACTGATAACTCTGGAACTATCTCCAAGTCAAATTTCTGAACTTTTGTTCTTAAGGGTATAGACATGGTTGAAACCACGGGCTGCATTGTTGTTGATATCCTACTCAACGCATCAGCTACAGAGTTAGCCTTCCCGGGGTGATACTTGATCTCAAAATCGTAATCCTTGACAAATTCCAACCAACGTCTCTGTCTCATGTTCAATTCCTTCTGTGTGAAGAGGTACTTTAGACTTTTATGGTCAGAAAACACCTCACATTGCTGTCCATATAAATAGTGTCTCCAAATCTTCAAGGCAAAAACAACAGCAGCTAATTCTAGATCATGAGTGGGGTAATTTTGCTCGTAACTCTTTAGCTGCCTAGAAGCATACGCTATAACTTTACCCTCTTGCATCAAAACACAACCTAACCCAACTTTAGACGTATCACAGTAAACACTAAATTTTCCTTCTTCGGTTGGGAGGGTCAATACAGGAGCTGTTGTTAACTTCAGTTTTAACGTCTGGAAGCTATCTTCACAGGCTTCAGTCCAAGAATACTTAATGTCCTTCTTTGTTAAACCTGTCAGGGGTTTAGCTATCATGGAAAATCCCTTGATGAACTTCCTGTAATAGCCTGCCAATCCAAGGAAGCTGCGGACTTCGCTGGCATTCTTAGGTTGAGGCCAATCCTTTACTGCCTGAATTTTGGTCGGGTCCACAGATATGCCATTAGTAGAAACTACATGGCCAAGGAAATTAACCTTATCTAACCAAAACTCACACTTAGACAGTTTGGCGTAAAGTTGATGCTCCTTCAATGTCGTCAAAACTACTTTCAAATGTTCTTCATGGTCAGCCACAGTTCGAGAGTATATCAAGATATCATCTATGAATACAATCACAAACTTATCCAAATACTCACGAAACACCCGGTTCATTAAATCCATAAAAGCGGCAGGGGCGTTTGTCAATCCAAACGACATGACTAAGAATTCATAATGTCCATAGCGGGTTCTGAAGGCTGTCTTTGGTATATCTCCTTCTTTAACCTTCAGTTGGTAATAACCCGAACGTAAATCTATCTTTGAAAACACCTTAGCTCCTTGCAAGTGGTCAAACAAATCGTCAATCCTGGGTAAGGGGTACCTATTCTTGATTGTCAACTTATTTAGTTCCCTGTAGTCTATGCACATTCTAAGAGAACCATCCTTCTTCCTTACAAATAAGACTGGTGCACCCCAAGGAGAACTACTGGGGCGAATAAATCCCTTGTCAACCAATTCCTGCAGTTGGACCTTCAATTCTTTCAACTCAACAGGTGCCATACGGTAAGTATTCTTGGATACAGGTGATGCCTCAGGGTATGTATCAATTACAAATTCTATTTCCCTATCAGGTGGTATACCCGGTAAGTCATCTAAGAATGCCTCGGGAAACTCTCGGACTATAGGAATATCCTGTAGCTCAATTTTATTCTTCACCCGACCATCTATTACACTAGCCAGGTAGCTCTCACAACCACATCTCAGCATTCGGTATATTTCTAGTGAGGATATAATTGGTATCTTACTTATTTTAGGAATAGCTTGGAAGGAATAATGGTTATCATTTGGGGGTCTAAAATCAATTATTCCAGATCGACAACTTATCGTGGCATGATGTCTAAATAACCAATCCATCCCTAATATCACTTCATACCCTTTTATGTCAATGACAATTAATTCCGCATAGAGATTCTTATCCCCTAAGGACACGACGTCACCCTTAACAATCTGCTCTGAATGTAGGGACTTCCCTGATGGCAACACAACACTATATGACCTTTCAGCTGGTAAGGGTCCTATGTTATGTTTGCATACAAACAAGGTTGATATAAACGAGTGTGTGGCCCCTGTATCTATGAGTGTATAAGCAGCAAAACCACAGATCATGATGGTACCTGATATGACTGTATGTTGATCAGCTCCCTCATCTTCCATCAACGCATACACTCTGGGTACAACCCTTGCACGGTTCGGGTCTGGCGGCATGGGACAATCTCTGACCATGTGTCTGGTATTATCACACCTGAAACACCGGCCAGAAAGCAGCTTGCACTCACCAGGGTGGTTCCTCTGACATGTAGGGCATAGAGGCGCCAGGGTCTCTTTCCTTTTCCTTGGTCATCATTCTGGTTGAGGGGCCTCTTCATTCCATGCTGTTGTTGCTGTGGTCCCCTGTTCTATCGTGGCTGCCAACCTTTGTTCTGACGTGGTGGCGGCTGAGTGTCCTTCATGAGTTTCTTTGGCTGTTCGCGCTGTGCATATGCTGTCATTTCTGCCTCTTCTAGCTCCAAGGCCTTAGCCGTCACTTCACCATAAGGTACATTATGTATCCCGGCAGTCTTCACTTTCATGTACAGACTTGGCTTCAGTCCTTGAACAAACTGGTAAATCTTATCTTCCTCATCCTCAATCATACGGGGAGCAAACCGTGATAAAGCATCAAATTCACATATATAATCCGTCACAGAGCCAGTTTGTCGTAGATTCATAAACTCCTTCTTCTTGTTGGCCCGAACAGTCCTATAGAAGTACTTGTCAAAGAAGGCATTCTTGAACATCCCCCAGGTCATAGCTTCGGCATTAGTGGTGCTCTGGATCGAGTCCCACCAATGCCTTGCACTTAACTCCAAATGAAAGACAGCATAGGTGACCTTATCCCCTTCGTCAACCTTTGCATATTTAAACATGTCTTCAATCTTTCGGATCCACTCCTCAGCATGAATAGGATCTGAAACATACCCATTAAACACCGGGGGTCGAAGCCGGTGGAAGCGCTCACCCCCATGATCATGAGTTGCGTTAGTACTGGAGTTGCCTTGTTCTTCTCTAGCTGTCATCAGTCGTTCTATCTGGTGAGATTGGCGCATGACCAACTCAGTCAACTGAGCAATAGCATTGCTATCCTCATTGGCCTCTCTCTGTTGACCTCTAACCATCTTGGGATTCCTAGACAAATCATTACAGGCATAACTTAACTTAATGACATACATGAAATCATAAACACTTACAGTTGCTGAGGTGTGCTCATGTGACAGTCAGTGCTGGAAGGCAGTCTGCAGAATCGGTTTTAGAACCTGGTTTTGCTCTGATACCACAATTGTAACGACCCCGGCCAGGAGCCGTCACGTGTTCATATTCTTTCATTAATCGTTTGCTTGACTTTTACTATTATTACATTCACTTACTATCTCTCAACAGACTTTCACATTTAACATATATTTTTTTTTTTAAATTGGTAATAGAAACGCAGAACCATTAAGGAAGACGAACCCTCTCGTGCCCGACTTCCCACGCCTCGTCGGCTCAACCTTCACAGAGTCGAGCGACTAGACTCGGTCATTGGCTTCTTGACAATTTCGGGAAAAGAGGAGGTGCCCTCAAATCTCTTAACTTAATACCACTCGGGTTTGCATGGGTTGCATGCGTTGACAACCCTCAGAAATTTAGTCGTCCGGTCATCACGTGCATTACGCGTGACTCGCTTAACATCGCCTAAAAGGAGACATCTTCCGGTGGCTAAACGACAAAACACATTTTACATCTTCCGGTCGCTAATCGACAAAACACATTTTACATCTTCCGGTGACGTCCTCCGGAAGACTAAACCATCAAACAACTACCCTTCGGCATCTGCCGATGACGTCAGCCGGAAGACTAAACCATCAAACAATTAACCTTCGACACCTGCCGATGACGTCAACCGGAAGACTAAACCATCAACAACTATTCTTTCGGCATCTTCCGATGACGTCAGCCAGAAGACTAAACCATCAACAACTATTCTTTCGGCATCTGCCGATGATGTCAGCCGGAAGACTACCTCTTCCAGCTTCCGTCTTACGGTAGAGAACTCTAAATCATCAAATGACTCCTTCCAACTGAAGGAAAACACAACTCATTCAAAATGCATATAGCGGAAGACTTAAGCAACAGACCATTTATAAATCTATATAATCATTCCCTGACTCAGTGATCCACTAGACAGTTTCAAAGCTCAACGTTTTAAAATAATCTCATCCTACTTAAACTACCATATTCTTTAACATACTGTAACATAAGAGTCTTAACCAGGGGTCATAAATCGCCTCTCCAGTCCCGCACTGTCACCTTGAGCATCCTTCAGCAACCAGCCTTAAGCATCCTCTTTGAACATAACATCCTCACCTGAACCTTCTTCACCTACACCGTAAGGTTTAACTATAAGCCTAATGCTTAGTAAGGAATGCATGCTGACAGATATACATGAGTGAGTACACAATTTAAAGAGACATAAGTTCATAAACCATTCATCATTCGTGTTCATCTTTATCATTTACATGACATGTATTAAGGCAGGAGACGAGGGAGGAAGACAGGGGTACATAGTCATTTGCCTATCGCGGCAGTCATACATAATCATTTGCCTATCGCGGCAATCATGATACATCACTCGGCCTCCCCAGTGGGAGAATTCGCGAGCCATACATATCATTACTCGGCCTCCACCAGTGAGAGATTTCGCGAGTCGTACATATCATTAACTCGGCCTCCACCAGTGGGAGAATTCGCGAGTCATACATAACATAGTCTTTTCCCCGTTCTGCACTTAATCATGGTTACATTTACTTTTCATGTTCTCTACTTAATCATAAACGTGGGCATAATGCATAGACATGAGGTTCATAGAGAAAAGTCATACCATAAGGACAAGTAGAACATCCTGTAACTTTACATTTACTTACACAACTTCTTCATATCGTGGAAATAACAAATCATAGTCAACAAGCTAACATCTCACTGATTTCCTAATACCCTTGCGGTGTAGGGCCCTAGTGGCCGGAAATCTTAACACATTCACTTACCTGGATTCCTCAGCAATCCGAGCTTCTTTCCTTTAAACTTCTTCACCTAAAACATGTACATTACAGTAGTTAAAACAAAGTCCTAATCATAAACCATCCTAGGATCTAATAGCTAAAGTCATTCCGATTCCTCTGTTTGACACACTGCAGTTTGAAATCCAAAACTAGGTGGACAGGTTTTACCATTGGTTAAATCCGAGTTGGTTACTTAAAATGTTCAGAATCGATTCAGGATGACATTTCTACTCTCAGATTTTGAAAAGTCTTAAACTACTCGGCCACTGCTAAAAATATCCGAACTCAGTGCCGAGCTGAAAACAGAGCTCTATTTACTAATGAATGACTACATTGTCCATTTCATACCTCGGGTGTGGATTTGCAGAGAAGAGCAAGCTCGAAACCAGCCGTCGGTAAAGGGAAGTTCTGGTAGCCGAGAGCAAGAACTTGGGAGAGAAGAAATCGCCGAGAGGGAATGTCGGCTACAGTGGTAATAAAATGAGATTTAAGGTTTCCATTTCCTATTTATACCTAATCCATCAATTCTAATTACTAAACTGCCACCCAACCTAGTTTTACTCAACTTGTAATAAATTTGTCTTAACATTAAATTTAAATCATAACGGTTAAATAAGAGGGTGACAATGAAAATGGTCAGAAAATCACCTGGCCGAAATGTCGGGTGTTACAATCACCCACCTACGTTACACTCGCTATTCGCTCACCGACTCAAATACGTTTAAAATATAACCAAATTTCATGAAAACGAACCGCGTGGTTTCGTTTAAAAGTTTAACATTTCCTCATGTTTAAAAATACCAAAACATTACAAAATGCTTTCAATTTCCCAAAAGAAAAACACCACAAACTACCTATCCAGATCCAAGCATCCTAACATGTTTATCTATACAAAATTTCCTATATTCTTTCTATTGAATCCCAAAACATTTACCTATGTCCCCACGGGTCAAAATCACGCTCTGACTGCCAACGCACTCCCGCGAGCCATCTTTCGTCAATGTGCTCATACTTCAGGCGGAGGGACATCATCCTCACCTGTCTCAAAATAACCTACACCATAAAAATACCTATGAGATAAAAATCTCAGTAAGCTCTACGTAAATGCTAATGCATGATCATGTATGCTCTGTACTATGAAAACCGTCCATGTCTATGCATATATCCGTACGTGTCAGTCTATGGTTATCGGAAACGCTCGACAGATGGATAGGGCAGGTCAAGCGATTAGACAGCCCACACCATCTGAAGGGAGGGAAACCCGCTCACCACGGAACGCCAGGTCTGAACCTCATCCCCGATAACCCCATGTCATGGTTGTTTACTGTGATACTTTACTTGCCTTTACATGCATGTTCTTTTCATGAAATCCGTGCGTAAATTCATTTTCATGTTGTTTTTAGAACCGTGATGCATGAACAGTTCAAATATAACATAAAGTAAACAATCACATGTGTACCATCGAGACGATAAATAAACAGCATATAAAAACAACTAATTCTAACTACCCAAACCCAAAAACAATTTAAACAAACAATCCTCAAGGTTCCTCGAGACGACTTTGACATATGGTGTAGGCCTATCGGCCAGAGTAAGTCACGAGAACTTACCTCGCGTTGTTGCACACCGAGCTCCGTCCACGAGCGTTTATTCACCTATACATTTCACAATATACGTATTAAATCGAGTCCAAAACCATCAAGCTCCGAAATTGCTAACTTCTAACTAAGGAAAATTCTTCTAAACTCTATTTTAGTTTGTTGAGGCATAACTAAGCTCAACTTATCAATTTCAAACATCGATTCGCGTTTTCGACGAAAACCCTAACAAACCCTAATCGTTTAAAACCCTAGAAAATGGTATTTAACGTTCCAAAAGCTTAGATTCATACCAAGAGTAACGTTTAGAGGAGAAATAGCGAGAAACCGAAGTCGATCGGAGAAAGCTTTAATCGCCGGAAGAGAACGCACGCGTGAGGAGAGGGAAGTCGTCGCGCGGAGGAGAGGGAGAGGAGTTGGAGTGGGTGAGGGGAAAATGAAGGAGATTTTGATTTTAATTGAAATTTTGGTTTGCAATTTACCAAATCGCCCTTCTACTTAATTTCAATTTCTTCTTCCAATTGACTCGTTATTTAACTAACGATCTGATTTTCTAAAATTCTCATATTTCTCCACAAATTCCAATTTATTATCACGGCTTCGTTAAAACTTTCCGTTCGTAAAACGGTCTTAATTTGACGTATTTACAAAAATGCCGACAATATTGGAATAATATTAAATCCCGTAAAGCCGGGTGTTACACCGTGGGTGTGCTTCGAGCAATGTTTTGGTATTTGTAGATAATTGCGATAGATGTAGGCTTAGTGGATTATGATTTTGGATGATTTGTATAGTCGTTAGCTTGGAGATTATGTAAATTCTGGATAGGTTTATATATGGGTCTGCTTTTGATGATTTTAAGAGTTTCTATTGCGTACTATTGGTGTTGATGAAATAGAACGATGATTATAGTTGGATTTGTTGATTTGAGGATTTTAGAAGAAAGTTTTTAATTAAATGCACGTGTATATTAGGTGGAGATACGTGTAAATGAGTTGAGGATATTTTATGGATGAATTTTTAGGTGAAAATGTGGAAGAAATGGCAAAGCAAGGTGAAGAGAGAGGAAGCAGGGCGTGCGACAGGCACGATGCCCTGTTTAGCTGATCGATCGGTGCTCATATGGCCGATCGATCGGCAAAAATGTGGTTTTTGGATGAAATTTCAGAGAAGTTGCCGATCGATCGACCAACTGTAGTGCAAAATATGCCCTGGCACCCGAGAGGGTGCCGATCGATCGGCACCCGTGGGGCGCTAGGTGCACAGACGTGCCCGCATTTAGCGTGCGAGGCGCGCGGCATGGGTGCACAGGGCGCGCGTCATGACTGCATGGCGCGTGAACGGTTTGTTTGCACGGCGCGCATGGTTGGTCCATGCAGCGCACGCGGTTGGTAGGCGCGTGGCACAGGAACATACCGTGGCAGCGCGGTGCGCGCAATGGGAGCACACACCGAAGGTAGGGCGCACCCCATGCCTTAGCCCTTCATATATTTTTGGGTCCCAAATTTAATATGATGTTTTCTGGCCCTAAACGAGAAGTTTTACATACGTTTTAAGTTAGATCTTAAAGGTCGATAGAGGTGGGTCAATTGTCTAAGTTTTTTTTCTTTTAAAGTGTTAAGTAAAAATAAATTTTTTTACGTGAAAGAGCGAGGGCTTAAGTTAAGATTACGTCACGGCCAGTTCACGACGGCCCTGACGGGGTTGGGGTCGTCACACCATCACATCGTCTACCCCATAGACTATATAACTTGCATTGAGTTGCCATTTATCGGGTGTCCATTACTTGCCATGAGTTGCCATTTACACACCCTGTGCCCTACAAATCCACTACCCACACTTAACTATACAGACATTTCATCTTTTTTACTTCTTTTTACTTGAAAACATGCATGTAAAACATTTGGGTATGTCATATTTTGTGAAACATGATGCATGGGAGATAATGCACATAATACAAATAACATTCATCAATGACAATTCCATAGTCATACATAATTTAAAGACAAACGTAACATTTAACGAATAATTAACATCCTATGACTATCCGACTCATTAAAACCCCACAATTCATCAAAACATAATCACAAGTCTAACATCTTAGCATCGTTACAATGTAGAGCATTAAGGGCCGAAAACCTAACACCCACTTACCTGGCGTCCTTAGCCAATTTATGCAGCACGTTCACTTTTCCTTTTTAGCTTGCAACCTAGAACATATTACATGAATATTAATGTCCATGACTGTAACTCCAAATCAATTCAAATGGCTCACATAGCATCAAACCGAAACTTAACTAATCTATAACTAAATTTTTGGATTCTACATAGATTTTGGCTAAACTTCAGATATCCATAACTTGAGCAACACTTAACCAAATTCGATGATTCAAATGCCAAAATTTAACTTAAAGGGCCTACTTCAACATGGCGAAACTCATTTGCCAAGAACTTAACTCAGTTAATGGCAGAAATTCGAAAATCATAACTACCTCCAAAAATTTCAGTTTACGTCTTTCAAGCATTTCATCGAATACCTTGAGTTCATAATTATCTCAAACAACCCTCACTAACATTTATACCCTAAAACTACCAAAATCTCCAACCAACATTCAATTTTTCAACCTAATTACCAACAATATCCATAACTATACCATTAATAGCCATTAATACTCTAAATCCATCAACTACTAACATTACCCTATAATTGTAAAACCATAGATTCTCAAACCCTAATTAATCTCAACCCTAAACTGAAAGCTAAACACATAAACCACTTAGATCTTACCTAGGGCTTTAAACGTTGAAGAGAAACGGAAGAGAAATCGACGTGGAGGAGGAACCGTTCGGCTGGCGAGAAGAATCACCCAGGAGGGAGAAAGAAAATCGCAGAGGAGGGAAGGTTTCTGCTGAATAAATCGTGGAGGGAGGGAGAAAATGAGGGAGAAAGGAGGGTTTTATAAATTTTAAATCCAAAATTACCATTTTACCCTTCAACCTAAATCTGTAACTAAATCGTTACGTAGTGTAACGCCCCCGAACCTGCCCCGGCTGGGTGCACTATTTGCTAACCAATACCACATTTAAAATGAAGTTTAAAATAATTTTTGATAAATTTTCAACTCGATTTTTGGGTTTTTTGAACCCTCCAAAATGGTTCAAAAATGTGCATAAAATATGTGCCCAACGTGTCAGAAAAGATCGGGTTAAAACATAAAATGGCAAAAATTAAAAAAAAAAAAAATCAAAGTGGCCCACATAGGTGGCCACGTGCGCGCATCAGGTGCGGGCACCGCACAGCAGAACGGGCACTCGAGCGCACCCGAAGCGATCGATCGGCGACCTCTCGGGTCGCTCGATTAGCAACAGTATCATCTACCGATCGATCGGCGCTGGGCCTTCCGCGCGCCCAGCCTGGTGCTAGCACGCCCTCCTGCGTGCACCTCCGGCCACCGTGCGCCTCCTTCGCTTTTCCTCCAATTTTCTTCAAATTTTGCACAACTAACTTATCAAAATTTAACCCAAAACTTTTCCCGACATTTCCGACTCCTTAAGGCGTAAAAATCCCGAAAAACACGACTTTCAAACTTTAGAAAAAATGTGAAAATGGGTTAAAAAGAACATCGTTTACTTTATTAAAAACCGAGCAGCATAACAGCTAAAGTTTTGAAAGCCACAATCCTTAAAACCAAACTTTTATACAATACTACTCAAAACAACATTCACAAAAGTTTTAAACCCACTATCATTTACACAATAAAAATCCAAACAAAACGACCTACATACAATCCCACACATCTAGCGGAAGACCATGGTCGAGACGCCTCGACAAATACCTTCACCGGCATGCCTCGTGCGTCGCCGACCGCTCCCTAGTCCTAGCTTCTCTCATCTAGCTCACCTGTAAAGACGTCGTCATCTAAACTACATAACACAAAACGTAAGTCTAATACTTAGCAAGTAGGGAACAATGAATGCAAAACAAATCACAATACACACACTCAACCCCTATCTAATGCAGTTTTTACTCTCTCTGTTGTTTTCGTTTCGTTTTTGTTTCATTAATCTTTCACTTTTTCTGTGTGGATCAAGTAGGCACACATTTGAGCCCCGCTCATTGGACAACCACAACTTGACCCACCAGAGCAAGATCAGATAGCACACATCCGGGCCCCCCCCCCATTGGACGGTCGAATTCAATCTCCTCCCACATCGATCATAGAACCCTCTAGTGCCTACTTGCACGTTAACGACGAGGAATTCATACTCATGACACTTATGTATTTTACACGATATGTCTCTTGTAGAGCCCCTCGTAAGTGCCCTACTAGTACCCTACGTAACCTTGCGACTCCACGCGAGACCACATTTCATTTCTTATTATCTTTTTACGTTTCATGCCCACCTTTCAAACAATGCACAAAAACTTGTTTTCGTAGCTTAAAACATGATGCATGATAGTCACACAAAACTCAAACACAAACCAAAACTACAACCAAACAATTAAACCCTACCGTTCCATGGTGTAGGCCCGAAGGCAAAACAAATGCCCTCCACTACTTACCTGGTTACTCCGCACGTATTTGCTCACTTTGTCAAGCTCAACTCGCTTGTCAACCTAACAAACATAATGAAAATAACTTAGCAACATTCTAAGAATTCTAAGGAATTACCTAAACCAAAACTAACAACAATTTAACTAACTTTACAATCTAAACCCTAAAACTCGATTTTCCTACAATTTCCACCATCTAACTTTAATCAGCTATAACTTTCTCGATTTTCAACGGATTTAGACGTTCCACCCAATTCCGTAAACCTCAACACATCTACAATCCATTGAAATAATCAAATTTAGCAACTAAACAACTTGGCCAATTCGAAAACCTCAAAACAGAACTAGCTACCATTAAACCTAAAACTGATTTTTCACCAATACTCACCAATTCTCTAATCTATCTCTAAAAACAACCTAAACCAACCTATCTAAGAATTAAACCATCAAATTTAGGAAGAAAACTAACCAATGAAAGAGAATTTTCAGACCCCTCATTTAGGGTTTCTCAAACTCTAACCAAACTCAACAAAAGCACCATCAAAACATCAAAAATTACTCCTGAATTGCATATAACATATTCAAAACATACCTAAAATCCTTGCCAAAAATGATGAAATGGAGGAGAGGAAAACCTTTAATGGCTGCTGAATTCATGGAGAAGAAAAGGAGGAAGAAGATAGCTTTTTGCCATTTTAACACTAAACCCTTCAATTTTATAAAATCTTCACTTTACTCTTTTTAAATTTTCCACCAAAAATTCTCATTTTTTATAAAATCACCTCACCCTTAACTCTCCCTCAATCCAACGTGAATGACACACCACTCACTTCCCTTTTCATTCACTTTTAATTCATAACTTCCTTCACATTGCATTTAACCAATATAAATTCCCATTTATTTCAACCACTAAAATCCTAACTACTCTAACCTAGTATTTTCTCGCAATTTCCACTTCCAATTGCACTTTCTAATTCAACTTAATAGGATAACATTAGGACTAACTTTAAATTCTCACGACATACCCTAAATCGGCTACGTACGTTATTGGGAAATTTTCAGGTGTTACACGTAGTCCATCGATTTAAATTCTCCGTAATTTCCTCATTCGATTTAACCTCCTCATTTAATTCTTAAAGTTCCAATAAAATTTCTCGTTCGGGAAATGACCTTAAATTTCTCCATTTTTTAGCATATAGTTAGAAATCGTAACACTGAAAATTTTGGGTGTTACATATAATCTTAACCATTCAATCTAAAACATGCATAAAATGGCTAATATTTGCCAACACATGAAAAGGCTAATGTTTGCCTCAAACATAAAGTAAAATAGATTACACAGAACTGATGTAGGGAAAGTAAATTCCCTTATTAGTTGCGTTGCTCCGTGCATCCAAAATGAGATATTGAAGAGGTCGATCCTTTTCTTGAGAGCTAGGTATCCATTCCGAGCCTTCAAAGGTTCCATCACCTACAAAAGAAATAAACTCACTAGTAAACAAGTTAAAAGCATTATAGGCCTTGGTTATGACTGCGCCCAAGTCTTGGGTTAGGCCTTGGGTCCTTGTTGCACATCATCACTTCAAGTTGTAACCTTGAAGATCAAATGCATAACTTAGCTACTAGCTCAAGTGGTACTCACACTTGTAACTGAAGGATCTTGTAGCCTGGAGGTCTTGGGTTCGAGTGTGGGGGAGGGCAACAACTCCTCAACCATAGGGGAGAAGATCATGAGTACATGTGGTGCCATTGGGCTGAAGCCACGTGGCAGGGCCAGATTCGGATGAGCCAGAGGGACCGCACGGCTTGTTTCGAGTGAGCCGGAGGGTCGTTATCGGTTTAATCATTCCCTGAGTTTACGAGGGTTAGAGTGTTAGTTTTGAGGATTTTAGTGTGGGTTTTTGGAATTTCAAAAACCTGAAATTTCTTTCAAAATCTCTTTTTGTTTGACGATTTAATATTTAATAAGTGCATGCTAAGGTTTTAATTGAAAGAGAATAAAGAGTTATGAAAGTTTTGGAAAAATTTGAACCTATGTTTTAGATTCGGCCAATGTACAGGGCAGTTTGGGTTTTGTTTTTTTCCCATAATTCTAAGTTGCTTTTGATAAATGGATGATACTATGTTAAAATAGACTCCTTAAGGATTCCATAGCATTTTGAATCATTGGATTTCATTAACAATTGAATGAGTTATTGATGTTTGAAGTTGAGCCAAATTTTTATGAAATTATGAGAATTGTTGAATGGAATAGTTGAGTTGTTGGTTATGGTTGATGTTAAGATATTTGAATTGATTTCTTAATATTTAGGGCTACTTGAATTGAATATTATGCATGGTTAAAGAGTTGATAGATTTTGATGTTGTGGAAATTACTTGCATATTATAGGTTTTGCAACAAAGAAGAAAAAGTGATCAATTTGCTTAAAGTTTGCTAAGGACTTGAGGTAAGTTTATATTGCATGTGTTTGGCCTTTAAGGCTTACATCACAGAGGTACTAGGTTTATGTGCTTTTATGGGTTATGTTTTAAGGGTAGTTAAGTTATTAGTAGATGTTTAGAGTTAAGTGAGTTGTTTTATTGAAATGCCTTGAGGAATTGTCTATGTTATGCATTGATGAATCTTTATATGTTTATGTGTATTCCTATGTTCATGCATCATATTTTTATGAAATCATGAAAAAGGTTTTCATGCATATGTTTTATGTAAGAAAGATAAGAACATGTCATGTTATATAATGTACCGATTAAGTTGTGGGACGAGAAATGGTATATGTTATCATCCACTGTAAGCCCTGTGTATCCTTACCAGTGTGTTGGCCAGGATGCGGTTAAAACCCTATGGATCCTTATCACTGGATAGGCCAGGGGACACATGTCATGTTTACTGTTCCTACTCCCCTAACACGCCCCTTTAACCATCATGTCACTTGAACAGTAATGTAATGTAATGTAATGAATATACATGTTTTCAAAGAATCATACATGCACGAGCATTTTATTGCATTAATATATTATTGCTGAGCCCTAGGCTCATTATAAATGTTTCCCACTTATTTTAAAAAGGATTTAAAGGAGTTTAAAGTTCAAGTTCGATAGTTTTTAATTTTGAAAAAATTTACGCAAAAGTTTAAAGGTTATGTCAAGTTTTGTGACGACGTACGGGTCGTTACAATTTGTGGTGTAGGCCAATCGGCCAAACATATGCAACACCACTTACCTCGCGTCCTGAGGTCAGTTCTAGCAATTTGCTCAACCTCTTATTTGACTCGTAAACCTAAAACATAGGAAAATCAAAATTTCATAACTTTGGCTATACATATCCGAATTCTAAAATTGCAAAGAATATGAACTCCTTAAACAGTCTATTTTAACATGCTCAATACAATTTGTCAAATAAAATCAACTCAATGGACTGAAATTACAGAGTGCCAAACTGCCCTGTAATTCACCAATTTTTTTATCAAATTTGTCCATGACTTCCTTCATTTAAATCTACCAACAAGTATTCCAATCCAATTAAACACCAAAACAACCAAGAAATAAAGAAAACCTAACAATTTTCATGCATCTCACGTTAGGGTTCATCAAATCTCCATAAACCCAAATAATCCACTATTCGTTCAACATACATCAACCATTTTTCATAAATAAAATCTCCATACAACTTACCTTGAAGTTCTTGAAGAAGAAGCTTGAGAGAAGAAGAGGAGAAGGGCATAGGTTTTGTCTTCTCAAAATGAAGAATACTGAAATTAACCTAGCTTTTGTTCTCCTTAATGGATAAGGTTAATTAACCTTATCAAGTGGTGTGTGTGTGGCAACGTGTGAGAGGAGAAAATGTGGACTTTTCTTCTTCTCAACTGTTCTTATTCTTCTTTTTTTCTTCTTTTACCGTATCAGCAAACTTTCTCCACCTTTTTGACTTTTCAACATCTTTATATTTCTCCTTTCACACACTAACTCTTTAACTATTTACTTATAAATTTCTATGATAAATCAAAGTGCAGACTAATTAAATTTCTAATACTCTTCCTTAATTCCATTAAAATAACATAATCTATTAAATACCAAAATTAAGGTGTACGGTAAATTTTTGGGTGTTACATTCTACCCTCCTTAATAAAAATTTTGTCTTAAAAATTTATGTACCGAAAAGTTCTGGGTAGCAGTTCATCATGTCCTGTCTCCTCTACCAAGTTGCCTCCTCGACACTTTAGTTGCGTCATAGAACTTTCACCAGTTGGATTTTCTTGTTACGTAGTACTTTCACAGTTAATTCTAGAATTTTCACTGGTCTTTCGTCATAAGTCAGGGTTTGGTGGATCTCGATGTCCCTCTGTCCCACAATCTGAGAAGGATCACAAACAAACTTCTTCAGCATAGATACGTAGAAAACATTGTGAATTCCATCCATAGAGGGTGGTAGCTGCAACTTATATGTTGTCTTTATGTTTCTTTCTGTAATTACAAATGGTCCAACATATCTCGGACTCAGCTTGTCTTTTCTCCCGAATCTCATTATCCTTTTGAATGGAAAAATTTTCAAAAACAGTTCGTCATTCACGTTGAACTCAAATTCTTGCCTCCTTTGGTCTACATAGCTTTTCTGTCGGCTTTGAGTTGTTAAGATACGTTGTCTAATGATTGCAATCTTCTCTGCAGTTTGTTGCAAAATATCCAGCCCAATCAACCTATCCTCGCCGACCTCATCCCATACAAATGAGATATGCATTTCCTGCCATAAAGTGCTTTATAAGGGGGTCATGCCAATAGTGGACTGGAAGTTGTAGTTATATGAGAATTCCACTAAAGGTAGATACTTGTTCCATGAACTTTGGAATTCCAAAACGCACACCCTCAGCATATCCTCTAGAATCTGAATCGTTCTTTCTGTCTGTCTATCTGTTTGAGGATGAAATGTTGTGCTAGAACTCAATTGAGTTCTCATGGCTTTATGGATACTTTTCCAAAAAATTTGAAGTAAACCTAGGATCTCGGTCTAATACAATCGAGATTGCTACCCCATGCAATTTTACAATCTCCTAGATAAACAATTCAACAAATTGATTCATTGTGAAAGTCATCTTCACTGATAGAAAGTTGGCCGACTTAGTTAATCGATCCACAATCACCAAGATTCCATCATACCCTTTCGTTGTCCTCGGCAGTCCAACAACAAAATCCATAGAAATCTGCTCCTATTTCCATTCTGGAATTGATAATGGTTGTAGTGTTCTGGCTGACCTCTAATGTTCTACTTTGACCTGCTGACATACAATGCATGCCTCAACACGCTTTGCCACATCTCACTTCACATTCGGCCACCAAAATTGTTGCCTCAAATTTCTGTACATTTTTGTACTTTCAGGATGTACAGAGAAGGAAGACGAATGTGCTTATGATAGTATTTCCTTCTACACATCTTTGTCATTAGGAACGTACCACCTTACCATCTTCAAAATAATTAAAATCTGCATAATTATCAGACACCTCTACAGATTGGTGGCTTTGGCATTCTGGATCCCTCTGCTGTGCTTCTTTAATTTTATCCAAAATTTGTCGGCTTTAGAGTTATAGCAGATAGCATAGTTGACAATTTAGAGACTATCTCAATTTTAGACCTTTGAATTTCTGCTTCCAGTTTTGAAAACATCGAGGAAATTGCAGATTGGGTCGTCGTATGCATTCTGCTAAGTGCGTCAACCACTTTATTGGCTTTTCCTGGGTAATACTTTATCTTCAAATTATAATCTTTTACAAACTCCAGTCATCTTCTTTGCCTCATATTTAACTCTTTTTAGGTAAAAATGTATGTCAGGCTCTTGTAATATAAGAAAACTTTGCACTGCTGCCCATATAAATAATGCCTCCAAATTTTCAGTGCGAAAACCACTGCTGCTAACTCCAAATCATGCGTGGAATAGTTCTGTTCTTAAGTTTTTAGCTGCCTTGAAGCATAGGCAACCATTTTACCATTCTGCATTAGAACTCCACCTAAGCCTCTTTTGAAAGCGTCACAATAAATGCTGAATTTGCCATCGTCTACAGGCAGTGTCAATACAAGAGCCGTTGTTAATTTCTGTTTAAGCGTCTGAAAACTGTCTTCACAATCTTCAGACCACCAGACGAATTCTTATAACCAAAACTCTTAGTAGATGAAGAGCCATTAACTTTAAAGTGTCAAGAGGAGCCTTGCCATTTGAAAGAAGTGACTAAAGAGGAATGTGAAGAAGTAATTACAACAACTAATGAAGAATGAAATATTTTTGGAATTAGTTATATAATCATTGGCCAAGCTCATTCCCTCAAATTTACTGAAGGTAATAGTGAAAACCCCACCTTAAACAAATTTATTAAGAAAATTTTGTGAGGCAACTCCCAAAGCCTTATGACTTTTTTTAAAGGATTGTCACATCAAACCAAATAGATGCCCACTTAAATTTCCCCATCCTTTCTAGGGAATTCTTGAATGAGTTAGCCAATGCCTTAGCTTCTATAGTCGATATGAATAATTTCCTTAATAGACTTAGGATATTCTATAGAAAATTTACACCTAATACACTTTCTAATTTTCAATTAGGTGAAAGAACAACCCAACTAACTTATCCATTTGGATGCTATAAATTTTATCATCGAACTAAGGAAAATAAATTAGTTGGTTTAGTGACAACATGGTACGTACCCTCCAACTATTTAATCTGTGACGACCCCAACCCCGTAGGGCCGCCACGGACTTGCCGTGACATAACTATTACCTAAGCCCTCGTATTTTCTCATAAACTTTTTCATTTTTACTTAACACTTTAAAGAAAACGGACCTAGACAATTGACCCACCTCTAACAACCTTTAGGGACTAACTTTGACTTAAACATTAAACATTTGAGCGTAAAACATTTCGACTTTTAAAACATTAAAAACTAGACTAAAACCATTAATAACTTAAAACAAATAAAACATTTAAAACAATTAAAGTAAGATCAATTAAAACACAACACTAATATAACCTATACTCAAGAAAACAAACTGCGTGGAATGCTCTAAAAATCGAGCGTATCCTTACCTGTTTTAAAATAACCAAACAGTTCAAAATACCCAAACAGTTCCAGTAAAATTCTAAACTTTAAACTCCACATTCTAAACAATCTACTACTACTACATATACATCAAAACTCGACTGTTCATACATTTTTCTATCAAAACCTCTAATCTACATACTTAAACACTTTGATACTTTCACAAATTAAACCTACATGTAGACCTACTAACCAACAAAACTAACTCACATCATTCGACATACATCATTCAAGCCATCGGATCATCAGGCCAAAACACACCCCGTCACCACGAGCACCACCCATCGACCACCTATTCCTTGTCATCATGAGGAACTCTCTGTAACACCCGGTTTATTAGAATTAAAATAATCTATTAATCTTCTAAGTGTGAATTTTATAGAATGAAATTAGGGGTAAAATCAATTAGGTTAATGAGTAACTAAGTGAGGGCATAAGGGTAATTGTCAATTTTGCAAATGGATAACGTATTTAAGGAAAGAGTAAATGAGGTATAGCCGTCATACTCATTTCACTCTCGGTTTTCAGCTCAACCCAGCAGAGCTCTCTAGGCGATTTCCTCACCGATTCCTCCAACCCAAGTGAGTTTTGATTCGATTAATTGCTGATTTTAGTACCTAGGTAGCTTAAGGATCCCAACGTATGCATTTTGTTAATGTTACGAGTGAGAGATTCTGCTCGAGGATTAGAGCAGAATCGGGAATGTTAGATAAATAGAAATGCCCAACCCACTCCTTAGATTTCTGAATAGCTTAGATTGAGGTTTAACGTTCTGTTTATGAATATAGGTGAACAAACCCCCGAAGTAGCTCTTAACCGAGCATTTGCAAGGAATCCAGGTAAGTAAAGTATTGCTTGTGCCTTCGGGCCTACATCACAAAACAGTAGGTTTATGTATGCTTGAATATTTCTATTGTCCATGCATCATGTTTTTGTTAAAAGTTACGAAAATGAATTTCATGTAAGGAATGGTAAGGTATGAACTGTATGCGACAGATCAGCTGTTAAGGGAATTCATCCGCCCCTTAATTGAGTATGAGGATGTAGACATTGGGAGAATTGATCCCACTCCCAAGGGAACCATGGGATCAGATCAGCTGTTAAGGGAATTCATCCGCCCCTTAATTGAGTATGAGGATGTAGACATTGGGAGAATTGATCCCACTCCCAAGGGAACCATGGGATCTGATCATGATATGAACGAATATGTATGCCACTGAGAGGAGAAAATAGAAACTGCATATTTAGGAGTTTAAGCTCAGCATTTTATTTCATTCATATACTGCTTTACTTACTTAGCATTAGGCTAATAGATGAGTTTTGTGATGTAGGTGAAGAAGTGTTAGCAGGTGTGTCTCCTGATCATGTTGAGGAATAGTGGACGTTGGAGGAGTGCATTCAGGCCTCGACATGGTAACTGATGGGGCGGTTTAGCATGTTGTCTACAGATGTAGAGGTTTAGTGGATAATGATTTAAATTGAGTATATGGAGTTTTTAGTAAAGGAGATTACAGCTGCTTGACTTCGTTTTCGAGAATTTCTGATTTTCATGTTCTTACTGATTTTGATCAATACAATGACTTGGAGTGTTATGAATGGGTTTTTGGTAAAATGTTTTAAGTCTGTTAGATAGTCGAATCTTTCTCGGGTTATAGACAGGTTGTTTAGTCCATTGGTGGGAATTGAATAATTTTGTATCAGTGGATATGTGTAGAGGTTTATTGCGTTCTGTTGAAAGGAATTGTGTTGATGTCTATCGGAAGAGGGAAGTCTACCGGTAGATGTCTCATGTTTGTCTTCCGGCTGACGTCATCGGAAGAGTAAAGCATTTGTCTTCCGGCTGACGTCATCGGCAGAAGAAGTGTAATGGAAGTCGGGTGAGTATGTCTTCCGGCTGACGTCATCGGAAGAGTAAAGCATTTGCCTTCCGGCTGACGTCATCGGCAGAAGAAGTGTAATGGAAGTCGGGTGAGTATGTCTTCCGGCTGACGTCATCGGAAGAGGAAAGCATTTGTCTTCCGGCTGACGTCATCGGCAGAAGAAGTGTAAGGGAAGTCGGGTGAGTATGTCTTCCGGCTGACGTCATCGGAAGAGGAAAGTAATTGTCTTCCGGCTGACGTCATCGGAAGAGGAAATAGGTATTTTGTCGTTTACTGACCGGAAGAGGGAATGGGTGTTTCGTCGTTTTCGGTTGATGCCGCTGACGTCACCGGAAAACGAAATAGGTGATTTGTCGTTTTGTCACTGATGAAGTCTTCGGTTTTCTATTTCTGCTTCTTTCGTTGACCTTGTCGTCGGCAGATGACTTCAACACTTCCGTTAATCACCCCAACAGTATATTCTACAGTTCGTCTAACTTCATAGTTGTTTAAATGATTTTCCGCTGCAAAGTTTTCAAATGTTTTAAATGTATAGAAAATGTCAAATTTTGACTGTCGAATGAAGTTTTAAAATTTATCTGAAAATTTCTTAGTCATGGTCAAGTAATGAGTAGCGACCCGGGTTCAGATAATTCGGGGCGTTACAGTATGGTATCAGAGACATGTTGCTAAACCGTTCAGAAGATTACTCATCAGTGCCAATCGTCGCATGAATATACTCCAACAACTGTAAGTGTTATGTTAGCTTTAGTTATAAGATGTTTATGAGTATAGATAACCTTGTGCAGAACCTTATACAAATGGCTAGACGACCGGGGAGACCAAGAGTACCTAGGGAGATGCCAAACTTGAGGAGTGAAGAAGATTCAAGTGTAATAAGACAGCTGACGGAGTTGATGCGTCAGCAGACAGACATTGTGCGACAGCAATCTGACCAGTTAGGTGTGTTATTGAGTCGGGAAACACAAGGAAGTGCCAATTCAGGTCAAGTCAATGAGCATTCAGGGAATAGATTTCGTAGGCTGCAACCACCCACATTTGATGGAAAGTCATCTAACCCGATTGTCGCTGAGGAATGGCTTCGAAAGATAGAGAGCATGTTCAGGTGTGCCAATGTTGGAGAAGGAGAGAAAGTCATTTTGGCAACGTTTCATCTAGCCGGTGATGCGCAACTTTGGTGGGAGTCGCTGGAGATCACCACCGATATCGCAACCATGCCCTGGTCGCAATTCAAGGAAGTCTTTTACGAGAAATACTTTAGCACCACTGTCCAGAACGCTAAGAAGGCTGAGTTTTTGAGCTTGAAGCAGACTGGGTCTGTGGCAGAGTACAACAGACAATTTGAGTCTCTGTCAAGGTTTGCTGGATACCTCGTTCATAGGAATGAGGACAAAGTGTTTCAATACCTGCAAGGTCTAAAGCCAGAAATTTACAGAGGAGTAAAGTATTCAGGCATCAAAGGCTTGTCATTCAGTGAAGTAGTGTCTACTGCATTGGAGGCAGAAGAAGCTGAAATGAAGTGTGCTGGACCAAAGGAAGCCCCGCGAAAGTTCTTTCAGCCCCACCAGCAGAGAGGGATAAAGAGGCCTGCTGAAGGCCAGGGTAGTCAAGGTACTGGAAAGAAGGTACCTGATGCCAAGAAGTTTCCTCAGTGCATGAAATGTATGAAGAGCCACCTGGGCGAGTGTAAGTTTGGGACTGGTAAGTGTTATAACTGTGAGGAGTTTGGACATTCGCTTAAGGATTGCCCGAAGCCCAGAGTCCTTCGATGTTTCAACTGTAATAAGACTGGCCACGTCATCAGAGACTGCCCAACGTTGAAGAGTGGCCCTGCTAAGATAAAACCGAGAATATTTTCCATGATGGAGTCGGGCGAAGAGGACCAGCCCGCTGTTGTGTCAGGTACTATATTGGTTAATTCTATGTCTGCTTTTACCTTGCTAGATTCAGGAGCAACCCATTCTTTTGTTGCGTCTACTTTTGCTGATAAGTTAGAAGTACAATCCACACCTTCTAGGCATGTATTCAATGTTGCTTTACCCTCTGGTGAACATTTACATTCCAACCAAGTGTTGCATGATTGCATGGTATTAGTAGGGGACAAAAACCTATCTGCTGATTTAATCGTTATGGATATAACGGGATTTGATGTAATCCTAGGAATGGACTGGTTGTTTAATCACCACGCCATAATCGATTGTAGGACTGGAATAGTTAGTTTCCAACCCCCTGGTGGTTTGAAACATACCTTCCAAGCTTCAGAGAAGAGTAAGGAAATGTCTGTTATGACTTCTTTAAATTTTAGACCTTCACCATGCAAGGAGTACTTGTGCTTCTTGGCATGTGTTCTAGATACACAACTTGTAGGTAAGGCAACTCCTCAAAATATCCTTGTTGTCCAAGACTTCCCTGAAGTGTTTCTAGATGACCTTCCCGGTTTGCCACCAGATAGAGAAATTGAGTTTGTTGTAGATGTCTACCCTGGAGCTGAACCTGTGTCTAAAAATCCCTATAGGTTAGCACCTGCAGAACTCAAGGAATTAAAAGAGCAGTTGGAAGAGTTGTTAGAGAAAGGGTTCATACGCCCGAGCTTTTCACCGTGGGGTGCACCTGTCCTTTTTGTCAAAAAGAAGGATGGATCAATGCGCATGTGCATCGATTATAGAGAACTGAATAAGTTAACTGTTAAGAACAAGTATCCCCTGCCTAGGATTGATGATTTATTTGACCAGCTCAATGGTGCAAGAGTTTTCTCTAAGATTGATCTGAGGTCAGGTTATTATCAGTTGAAGGTTAAATCTGAAGATATCCCAAAGACTGCCTTTCGCACAAGGTATGGGCATTATGAGTTTTTGGTTATGTCTTTTGGTTTGACAAATGCACCAGCAGCATTCATGGACCTTATGAACAGAGTGTTTCATGAGTATTTGGACAAGTTTGTCATTGTATTTATAGATGACATTCTAATCTATTCCAAAACCAAGGAGGAGCATGCAGAACACTTAAACTTAGTGTTAGGATTACTGAAACAGCACCAATTATACGCCAAGTTTTCTAAGTGTGAATTTTGGTTGGACCAAGTTCACTTTTTAGGACATGTCATTTCTGGAAATGGATTATCTGTTGATCCAGCTAAGGTTCAAGCAGTTAGGGAATGGCCCCAACCGAAGAATGCCACCGATATCAGAAGTTTTCTTGGACTAGCAGGATACTATAGAAAGTTCATTGAAGGATTTTCAAAGATTGCTACACCTCTCACTAAGTTGACTAGGAAGAATGTAAAGTACACATGGACCGATGAATGTGAACTTAGTTTCCAAACTTTGAAACAGAAACTGACCAATGCTCCTATTTTAACCCTTCCAGTTGAAGGTGGTAAGTATAGTATTTACTGTGATGCATCCAAGATTGGTCTTGGTTGTGTGTTGATGCAAGATGGAAAGGTAATAGCCTATGCTTCTAGACAGTTGAAAACTCATGAGAAGAATTACCCTACACATGACTTAGAATTAGCTGCTGTGGTATTTGCACTTAAAATTTGGAGACATTATTTGTATGGACAATCTTGTGAAATATTTTCCGACCATAAGAGTCTGAAGTATATTTTCACACAGAAGGAACTAAACATGAGGCAACGTAGATGGTTGGAATTTGTAAAAGACTATGACTTTGAGATTAAGTACCATCCCGGTAAGGCGAATGTAGTAGCTGATGCTTTGAGCAGAGTGACAACATCAGTTTCAGCATTGATACTTGACTTACCATTAGCCTTAGAATCTGAATTCCTAAAGTTTAATCTAGAGGCAGTATCCAATGTAACAGCTATACTTTCGGCCATAACCTTAAGACCTACAATTCTTGAGAAAATAAAGGAAGCTCAGTCAAATGATGATGAATGCAGCAAGTACAAGTCAAGTATGGATTCTGCGGACAATTTAGACTTTAACTGTTCTTCCGATGGAATTCTTAAGTTTAGAAACAGATGGTTTGTTCCTGCCATTATGGAACTTCGGAATGAGATTCTTTCTGAGGCTCATTCTTCTAGATTCTCAGTTCACCCTGGGAGTACGAAGATGTATAAGGACCTTAAACAGCATTACTGGTGGCCAGGTATGAAAAGAAGTGTGGCAGAACATGTTGGATCATGTTTGTGTTGTCAGCAGATTAAAGCCGAGCATCAGAGACCCTCAGGAACATTACAACCTTTACCAGTTCCTGAATGGAAATGGGAACAAATAACCATGGATTTTGTTGTGGGACTACCTAGGACAACTAAAGGACATGATGCAATTTGGGTGATAGTTGACCGTTTGACCAAATCATCCCATTTTCTGCCCATGAAGATGACATACTCGATGGATCAACTTGCTGAGTTGTATGTTCAGGAAGTTGTTAGATTGCATGGAGTTCCAAGCACCATAGTTTCGGACCGAGATGCTAGATTTACATCTAAGTTTTGGAAGAGTTTGCACAAGGCAATGGGGACTCAGCTTAGTTTCAGTACAGCTTTCCACCCTCAAACAGATGGACAATCAGAAAGAACCATCCAAACATTAGAGGATATGCTCCGGGCATGTGTTTTGGATTTTCAAGGTTCTTGGAGCAAGTATTTGCCCTTGGTGGAATTTTCTTATAACAACAGTTTTCAGGCAACAATAGGAATGGCACCGTATGAAGCATTATATGGACGAAAATGTAGATCACCTTTGTACTGGGATGAAGTTGGTGAAGCACAGTTACTTGGTCCTGATGTTGTGCAGCAAACTGTTGAGAAGGTTGCTCTCATCCGTCAGAGGATCTTAACAGCTCAAAGTCGACAGAAAAGTTATGCTGACAGAAGACGCAGAGAGTTAGAGTTTGAAGTTGGTAGTGAGGTTTTTCTTAAGGTATCACCATTCAAAGGAGTTGTAAGATTTGGGAAGAGAGGGAAGCTTAACCCAAGATATGTTGGACCTTTCTCAATCTTGAGGAGGATTGGGAAATCAGCATATGAACTGCAATTGCCAGACTCTATGGAAGGAATCCACAATGTGTTCCATATTTCTATGCTTAAGAAGTGCTTAAGGGATCCATCTCAGATTGTGGAACAACAGAACATTGAAATTCAACCCACACTGACCTATGAGGTGAGACCAGTAAGAATCTTGGATTATGCAGTGAAGGTATTTACGCAACAAGGAAGTTCCACTAGTAAAAGTCTTATGGCATAATCAGAATATAGAGGAGACAACATGGGAACGCCAGCAAGACATGATGGACCAGCATCCAAGATTGTTCAGGTACTGAATTTTGAGGACAAAATTCTTTTAAGGAGGGTAGATTGTAACACCCGGTTTATTAGAATTAAAATAATCTATTAATCTTCTAAGTGTGAATTTTATAGAATGAAATTAGGGGTAAAATCAATTAGGTTAATGAGTAACTAAGTGAGGGCATAAGGGTAATTGTCAATTTTGCAAATGGATAACGTATTTAAGGAAAGAGTAAATGAGGTATAGCCGTCATACTCATTTCACTCTCGGTTTTCAGCTCAACCCAGCAGAGCTCTCTAGGCGATTTCCTCACCGATTCCTCCAACCCAGGTGAGTTTTGATTCGATTAATTGCTGATTTTAGTACCTAGGTAGCTTAAGGATCCCAACGTATGCATTTTGTTAATGTTACGAGTGAGAGATTCTGCTCGAGGATTAGAGCAGAATCGGGAATGTTAGATAAATAGAAATGCCCAACCCACTCCTTAGATTTCTGAATAGCTTAGATTGAGGTTTAACGTTCTGTTTATGAATATAGGTGAACAAACCCCCGAAGTAGCTCTTAACCGAGCATTTGCAAGGAATCCAGGTAAGTAAAGTATTGCTTGTGCCTTCGGGCCTACATCACAAAACAGTAGGTTTATGTATGCTTGAATATTTCTATTGTCCATGCATCATGTTTTTGTTAAAAGTTACGAAAATGAATTTCATGTAAGGAATGGTAAGGTATGAACTGTATGCGACAGATCAGCTGTTAAGGGAATTCATCCGCCCCTTAATTGAGTATGAGGATGTAGACATTGGGAGAATTGATCCCACTCCCAAGGGAACCATGGGATCAGATCAGCTGTTAAGGGAATTCATCCGCCCCTTAATTGAGTATGAGGATGTAGACATTGGGAGAATTGATCCCACTCCCAAGGGAACCATGGGATCTGATCATGATATGAACGAATATGTATGCCACTGAGAGGAGAAAATAGAAACTGCATATTTAGGAGTTTAAGCTCAGCATTTTATTTCATTCATATACTGCTTTACTTACTTAGCATTAGGCTAATAGATGAGTTTTGTGATGTAGGTGAAGAAGTGTTAGCAGGTGTGTCTCCTGATCATGTTGAGGAATAGTGGACGTTGGAGGAGTGCATTCAGGCCTCGACATGGTAACTGATGGGGCGGTTTAGCATGTTGTCTACAGATGTAGAGGTTTAGTGGATAATGATTTAATTGAGTATATGGAGTTTTTAGTAAAGGAGATTACAGCTGCTTGACTTCGTTTTCGAGAATTTCTGATTTTCATGTTCTTACTGATTTTGATCAATACAATGACTTGGAGTGTTATGAATGGGTTTTTGGTAAAATGTTTTAAGTCTGTTAGATAGTCGAATCTTTCTCGGGTTATAGACAGGTTGTTTAGTCCATTGGTGGGAATTGAATAATTTTGTATCAGTGGATATGTGTAGAGGTTTATTGCGTTCTGTTGAAAGGAATTGTGTTGATGTCTATCGGAAGAGGGAAGTCTACCGGTAGATGTCTCATGTTTGTCTTCCGGCTGACGTCATCAGAAGAGTAAAGCATTTGTCTTCCGGCTGACGTCATCGGCAGAAGAAGTGTAATGGAAGTCGGGTGAGTATGTCTTCCGGCTGACGTCATCGGAAGAGTAAAGCATTTGCCTTCCGGCTGACGTCATCGGCAGAAGAAGTGTAATGGAAGTCGGGTGAGTATGTCTTCCGGCTGACGTCATCGGAAGAGGAAAGCATTTGTCTTCCGGCTGACGTCATCGGCAGAAGAAGTGTAAGGGAAGTCGGGTGAGTATGTCTTCCGGCTGACGTCATCGGAAGAGGAAAGTAATTGTCTTCCGGCTGACGTCATCGGAAGAGGAAATAGGTATTTTGTCGTTTACTGACCGGAAGAGGGAATGGGTGTTTCGTCGTTTTCGGTTGATGCCGCTGACGTCACCGGAAAACGAAATAGGTGATTTGTCGTTTTGTCACTGATGAAGTCTTCGGTTTTCTATTTCTGCTTCTTTCGTTGACCTTGTCGTCGGCAGATGACTTCAACACTTCCGTTAATCACCCCAACAGTATATTCTACAGTTCGTCTAACTTCATAGTTGTTTAAATGATTTTCCGCTGCAAAGTTTTCAAATGTTTTGAATGTATAGAAAATGTCAAATTTTGACTGTCGAATGAAGTTTTAAAATTTATCTGAAAATTTCTTAGTCATGGTCAAGTAATGAGTAGCGACCCGGGTTCAGATAATTCGGGGCGTTACACTCTCACCTTCACACCTGTCACCTACATCATACAACATAAACAGTAAGCCTAATGGTTAGTAAGAGAATGCTCTATGGATGACATATGCATGAATGCGTGACTTTTCATAAAACATGTTTATTTCGTTTCGTTTTGTTAAACCATTTTCTTGCCCCGTGAAAGTCGTAACTTGCCCCGTGGTAACATTCATAACTTGCCCCGTGGAAACATTCATAACTTGCCGCGTGATAAAATTCATAACTTGCCCCGTAATAACATTCATAACTTGCCCCGTGATAACATACATGACTTGCCCCGTGAGAACATACATCATTCACATGAGAAACATACATCATTCACTTGAGAAACATACATCATTCACTTGAGAAACATACATCATTCATGTGATCGTTCTTTACTTCAACGTTTCACACATCATCTTTAAATCATTATCGTTCAATTCATCGTAAAAACATGCTCGTAAATAGTTCGTATGCACCTTTTATAAAACATGATGCATGAGGAGTTCATAGACATACATAGACATATCATCAACCATTCACAACGTACATGGACAAGCTTTACTCATAACAAACTTAACAAACCACTAATAACTAACATTCTAGGCTACCCGACTCATTAAACCCACAGTCAGAAAATCATCATCGAAGACACAAAATCCTAACGTTGTCACAATGTAGGGCCTTAAGGGCCGGAAACCTAACATCCACTTACCTGGCGTCCTGGCTATGCCGAGCACCGTCCAAAAGTCGTCTCCACCTAAGGCATTTCATAAATAAAAGACATTACAATCGATCCTAAATAAACGAATCTCAAACTTAAACTAAGCTCCTAGCTAAAGCAATTTCTCCTAAAACTTTCATTTCCTCCATTCGGGCATTTCATCGAGCACGTGGTGCTCACAATTTACTTAACCTTCATTAATGGTTTTCCAATAATCTCTAATATCCAAACTTTAACCTAAATCCACCAATAATCATCAATTCATTTAATCTACCTAAATAACAACAAGTGTATTCTCTAATAAGCATAAAAGCATAATACCATCAATTTCTAACTAAAACCTAATTAAACGGCTGCTAATTTGAGTTCGGTAAAAACCGACCTGAAACTTCGAACGCGCGTAACTTTTGCGTCGGTTATCGGAATCGAACGATTCCAGCGGCCACATACTCCTCTAATAACCTATTTTAATCTGCCAAAAGAAATTTTAAAACAAACGACCCGAGATAGATTAATTATTGCAAAACCCGATTCTGCCCTTTTTCGGAAAATTCCTCTTTTTCGATTTTTCATCAAATTCAACTCATTTCCTCCTCAATCGACCACATATACCCTCAATTAGAATAATCTAACCCAAAATCGAAGTTTCCAACCACAAACCCGAATTGCCCTAATCGGGCATTCACTGTTTTTCTCTCAAATTGAGCATTCCACGGCCAAGCAACAATAGCCGGCCCCAGGGTTGGCAAACCCACGCCGGAAGTGACCTAAAACGGCCGGCGATCGGAGCCAAAACCAGCTCGTCACAGTCGGCCATGAACAAACCCGAAACAGGGTGAAAACCGAACCAAAACAGGGGAGAAACCGAGCCATACCAGGTGGTTCGTGCGCGGAGTCGGCCGGAATCTCCCGTCGCCGTCGTCTGGCCGGAGAACGCCGGTGTTCGTCAGAGGAGAGGTCGCCGTCGTCTCCTCGTCTCTCTCGGCGTCGGGCTGGAGCTCGAAACAGAATGGCCGAAGGCCATTCTGTTGTTTTTTATTGTATTAATAATAATAATAATAATAATAATAATAATAATATAACTAATAATAAAACTAACCATTTATTAATCCTCGTTTATCGTTTCGACTCTCGTTAAATCTCGTATATCTCCACAAATTCACATTAATCGTTAGGACCCTAATAACACTTTCTTTTCGCAAAACGGACTTGATTTACTATTTTTACGAATTAATATACTAAAAGGCTAAAACGGGAACTCTAGCATTACTCTTCCCGATTTGAGTTTCTAAAATTTCACTTATTCTTCTACAAACCCCCATAAATTTCTAGGGTCCTAATAAAACTATCCGCTCGCAAAACGGACCTAATTTACTTATTTACGAAAATAGCCTTGGAGCGGAAACCCAAAAACTCGGGTGTTACATCCTTCCCTCCTTAATTGGAATTTTGTCCCCAAAATTATTGCTTGGTTAAACTTCTAATTACTCACCCTCACATTATTTACTTAACCATGCTCGCAATACCATTCACAACACTCCTATGGTCTTACCCACCCCTCGGGTCTTAATGGTTTCCTATATTCCAAAAGCTTTAAATTCTTTTAATACTCAACCGCTCATACATCCATCGACTTCAACCTAATCCATCATCACTCAATCTCTCAAATCTTCCCCAACTCAACCTCCACTCTAGTTTTCCTCGAATTAATTCAATCGTTTCCCTACTTTTCTCATACCACATCGATCTAACGCATCTATAGCCATCACAATTCCTCGAAGCTTCTTCTCTTACTCAATACGAAGGACCTAATAGATAGCCTCTTATCTTAATTCTTCCACTTCCAAGTCCTCCTACACCTTACCATCAAATACACCCATGAACATTGGGCAACATGACATTCCATTAGTCACCCTACACAATGCTAGTACTCGGGGCTCCGAATACTTAAATTCTACCCCCTTCTCTTTCAAAGTGTTCTCTAAGTCTTTATCACTATGTCCACAACGCTCATTTGTCCAACTTGTGCCTCAGTTTTCATCAAACAATATCAAACTCTCAAGTCTAACTAATTTAATTACACTATTTTACCCAATGTCTTAAATGGTGCATAAACACTTCGACATGGCTTACGAGTCGAATCTTTCCTAGACCAACAGATTTATCTTCACTTCTAGGTCCACTTGCACAATCTCCGTGCAACTTTCTTCCTTTCATCCAATGAGCTCCTAATTTCATAAACTCCATTACTTGACTCATAAGTCAACCTCCCCTTTAATCTAAATAATTTTCTCACTTATCTCTATGACACTATTCGAAGCCCAAAGATCTACCTAACCGTCCATTTTATCTTACACCACATAGCCCTTATTTTCCTTAAGTTGCGATCTCATTCACGTTAGCTATTCCCAAAATCATTGGCTCCAACTTCGTTACATACAGGTTGGCCCTTTAAAATTCCTAATTTAATCTTATTCCTAATGTACTTGATAAATCACCAATCCCTTGATTCGCAAGACTTCACTTTCGGGCTTAATTCCAAATCTAAACCCTTTATTTAATTTAGATAATGTCCTGTACTTATTCTTAATATCCCACACGGACTTCCTCGAAGTTACGATCTAGTCCACTATCTTTCATTCCTGCTAATCAGGTTCTAAATATTCTACTCGTCTTCTTCACAATAATTTCTCTAACAATTTTCTTGTTAGCAAACTTGTTGTAAGTAGATTTACAACCTTAACCCTAATCTTCTAAAATTCTTAAATCTTATCCTTCTATTTTCCCCACATTTCAAAAGCATCCATTACCTTTAATGGAACTAAGCTGCATCATACCACAAGCCCCATCAATCCTCCAATCTCCAAGCAAATAATAAAGTGATCGAGTTCACTTCCTTAAATTCTCATATGAATCGGCCTTCACTTAATCCCTTATAGGCCAAGCTTTCTAACTCACCTAATCTGATCTCATTCTTCATATTTCCTCAATTACTACTTAGGTGCTAAATTTTGACTGATCCATGGTTTTAACCACCTATTGAGTAATGACGATTTCTACATCCATCCCAGAAATAAGCCTCATATTCGGGGTTCTTAACTTAAACTATATTACTATAGACTCAACTCTTAACTCCGACGCTCATGACTCAAGGAATCTGAAATCTTTTATCTTTGTTATATCTCCTATAATTGATACTTACCCTTGCCAATTCACCAGCTCTTCTAACCTGAACGAGGTATACTGGACCTCTAAACTTGACTTTCAATCTAAGGTGCTAAACCCTTCTTCAAAATTTTGTTACACTTCTTAGGCGTTTCCAATAATTTCTAACTCTCATACTTTGCCTTATATCCCTAGGTTAAGCAGCATCTATTTGTCTAACGCATCTTCTATTTATTGGTCACTCTTAACTTTACTAAGTCTTCTCTTCTATTTAGTGGCGGTCATAATCTTTTCACGCATCAATATTTGTCCTTCATTGCTTAGTCCTCTAAGATGGTACCTATCTCCTAGAGAACGTCCAAATTATATAACTTGAGTATCATCTATCGTATAACCTTGATCCTTTATTGTCTCTAAATTTATTAACTTACCAACTCCGCCTCAATATCTTTGTTCTCTTTACTGATATTTACTAAGTTAAATGCTCCTATTCGACAATTCACCTAAGCTAGACTTTTGGTTACTACTTTCATTTAAATACTTAGGGGATTCGTCAAACCGTTAGATCTCTTAAGTCGTATCCCTCCAATGGTAATAAATTCTAAGTACGTGCACACTTGCACAATTATCCCAGGTTATTCATCTCAATGCGTAACTTCCTCTATTCATTATCCTCCTTTTACCCAATATACAAAAGTCACATTTTAAACCCCTACTCAAAACACACTTCTGCTCTAACACTCTTCATCTTATTAATTACTACTATATGAATACACCTGGAATAACCGATGGTTGAACAACTCCCTCTTCTTCGATCATGGCAGACATCCTCGAAGGACAACACGGTGGTATCTTATTCGGTCTAGACAATCTCTGGCATTGTGCCCCACCTTGCCGCACCGAAAACATCAACCGGAATGCAACTTGCACTCCCACCAGATGACACATTGCATAAGAAACCTTATCTACCTCCTTCACCTTAATAATGTCAAACAATCTTTCCATTGCTCGAACCTACACCTCGGCCTGTATCGGATCTATAGCACATTCATCAAATATCGGAGGTCGAACTGCCTAGTTCGTTCACTACCCTGGTTCCATGAAGTACTATCTTGTCTATTACCATTTCCATCTCGGTTGAGTAAGATCTTTACTTATTCTGACCATTGGTGCATTATGTCCATAAGCTGACTAATGGATTTCTCCTCGAGTTTTCTAGGTGCTTTCGGCATTTTCTTGTTCCTAGACACATTAAGAAACAGCAAAATAAACAATTTAGAATCATACATAAACTTAAACACTTACAGTCGATGGAGAGTCCTCGTGTGGCGGTGTGTTTTTGGCAGGCATATCACAGAACTCGCTTTTAAAACTCCGTCTCTCTGATACTATAACTGTGACGACCCCAACCCCGTAGGGCCGCCACGGACTTGCCGTGACATAACTATTACCTAAGCCCTCGTATTTTCTCATAAACTTTTTCATTTTTAGTTAACACTTTAAAGAAAACGGACATAGACAATTGACCCACCTCTAACAACCTTTAGGGACTAACTTTGACTTAAACATTAAACATTTGAGCGTAAAACATTTCGACTTTTAAAACATTTAAAACTAGACTAAAACCATTAATAACTTAAAACAAATAAAACATTTAAAACAATTAAAGTAAGATCAATTAAAACACAACACTAATATAACCTATACTCAAGAAAACAAACTGCGTGGAACGCTCTAAAAATCGAGCGTATCCTTACCTGTTTTAAAATAACCAAACAGTTCAAAATACCCAAACAGTTCCAGTAAAATTCTAATATTTAAACTCCACATTCTAAACAATCTACTACTACTACATATACATCAAAACTCGACTGTTCATACATTTTTCTATCAAAACCTCTAATCTACATACTTAAACACTTTGATACTTTCACAAATTAAACCTACACGTAGACCTACTAACCAACAAAACTAACTCACATCATTCGACATACATCATTCAAGCCATCGGATCATCAGGCCAAAACACACCCCGTCGCCACGAGCACCACCATCGACCACCTATTCCTTGTCATCATGAGGAACTCTCACCTTCACACCTGTCACCTACATCATACAACATAAACAGTAAGCCTAATGCTTAGTAAGAGAATGTTCTATGGATGACATATGCATGAATGCGTGACTTTTCATAAAACATGTTTATTTCGTTTCGTTTTGTTAAACCATTTTCTTGCCCCGTGAAAGTCGTAACTTGCCCCGTGGTAACATTCATAACTTGCCCCGTGGTAACATTCATAACTTGCCCCGTGGAAACATTCATAACTTGCCCCGTGATAACATTCATAACTTGCCCCGTAATAACATTCATAACTTGCCCCGTGATAACATACATGACTTGCCCCGTGAGAACATACATCATTCACATGAGAAACATACATCATTCACTTGAGAAACATACATCATTCACTTGAGAAACATACATCATTCACGTGATCGTTCTTTACTTCAACGTTTCACATATCATCTTTAAATCATTATCGTTCAATTCATCGTAAAAACATGCTCGTAAATAGTTCGTATGCACCTTTTATAAAACATGATGCATGAGGAGTTCATAGACATACATAGACATATCATCAACCATTCACAACGTACATGGACAAGCTTTACTCATAACAAACTTAACAAACCACTAATAACTAACATTCTAGGCTACCCGACTCATTAAACCCACAGTCAGAAAATCATCATCGAAGACACAAAATCCTAACGTTGTCACAATGTAGGGCCTTAAGGGCCGGAAACCTAACATCCACTTACCTGGCGTCCTGGCTATGCCAAGCACCGTCCAAAAGTCGTTCTCCACCTAAGGCATTTCATAAATAAAAGACATTACAATCGATCCTAAATAAACGAATCTCAAACTTAAACTAAGCTCCTAGCTAAAGCAATTTCTCCTAAAACTTTCATTTCCTCCATTCGGGCATTTCATCGAGCACGTGGTGCTCACAATTTACTTAACCTCCATTAATGGTTTTCCAATAATCTCTAATATCCAAACTTTAACCTAAATCCACCAATAATCATCAATTCATTTAATCTACCTAAATAACAACAAGTGTATTCTCTAATAAGCATAAAAGCATAATACAATCAATTTCTAACTAAAACCTAATTAAACGGCCGCTAATTTGAGTTCAGTAAAACCCGACCCGAAACTTCGAACGCGCGTAACTTTTGCGTCGGTTATCGGAATCGAACGATTCTAGCGGTCACGTACTCCTCTAATAACCTATTTTAATCTGCCAAAAGGAATTTTAAAACAAACGACCCGAGCTAGGTCAATTATTGCAAAACCCGATTCTGCCTTTTTTTGGAAAATTCCTCTTTTTTGATTTTTCATCAAATTCCACTCATTTCCTCCTCAATCGACCACGTATACCCTCAATTAGAATAATCTAACCCAAAATCGAAGTTTCCAACCACAAACCCGAATTGCCCTAATCGGGCATTCACTGTTTTTCGCTCAAATTGAGCATTCCACGGCCAAGCAACAATAGCTGGCCCTAGGGTTGGCAAACCCACGCCGGAAGTGACCTAAAACGGCCGGCGATCGGAGCCAAAACAAGCTCGTCACAGTCGGCCATGAACAAACCCGAAACAGGGTGAAAACCGAACCAAAACAGGGGAGAAACCGAGCCATACCAGGTGGTTCGTGCGCGGAGTCGGCCGGAATCTCCCGTCGCCGTCGTCTGGCCGGAGAACGCCGGTGTTCGTCAGAGAAGAGGTCGCCGTCGTCTCCTCATCTCTCTCGGCGTCAGGCTGGAGCTCGAAACAGAATGGCCGAAGGCCATTCTGTTGTTTTTTTATTGTATATATTAATATAATAATAATAATAATAATATAATAATAATAATAATAATATAACTAATAATAAAACTAACCATTTATTAATTCTCGTTTATCGTTTCGACTCTCGTTAAGTCTCGTATATCTCCACAAATTCACATAATCGTTAGGACCCTAATAACACTTTCTTTCGTAAACGGACTTGATTTACTATTTTACGAATTATATACTAAAAGGCTAAACAGGAACTCTAGCATTACTCTTCCCGATTTGGGTTTCTAAAATTTCACTTATTCTCTACAAACCCCCATAATTTCTAGGGTCCTAATAAACTATCCGCTCGCAAAACGGACCTAATTTACTTATTTACGAAATAGCATTGGAGCGGAAACCCAAAAACTCGGGTGTTACATAATCACTTGGCTTTCTAAGTCTGGCTGGAGTGAAGATTTTTTTAATGGGCGTATTGATCTTAAGCTCTTGGTAGAAAATTAGGGGAATTAAATTTTTTGTTAAAGGAGTATGATAGGGACATTATTGAAATAGAAAAAGTCAATTACACTATTTCAAATGAAAATTCTTTTTATAATCCTTTCACTTTTCCCATAGAACTTTATTTGAATAAGGATATCAAACCACCTAAGAATTGGAAGTTTTATCGAGAGCATTATTGGTGCTTAAAGGCTTTCAATTATTTACACTAATGGTAGGTTACATCTTGAACATATTAAAATTTAAACGCTTAGAAAACCTAGTTAGAAGCCTAAAGCGTAATTTTGAAGCAGCCTAATTCAAGCCAAGCCAACCACTGTGTTTGAGGACAAATCCTCAATCTCTTGGAGAAGATGATATGCCTACGAGTCCTATTTGTCAAGCACAAACCAAGGTACATATCGTAACCAATCTTTCATCTAACTAGTTTTTGAGTTTTGTTGGTAAAGGCCTTCTTATAACTTGGAAGAGGAGCATTGAAGAGGGAAGGGAGCCAAGCCAAGGAGGAGAGACGCGCAATAGCTTGCGCAAGAGAGGAGCAAGAAGCACACAACATGTAACGACCCTAATACTGTACCCATTTTTCCCGTAATATATTTTTCATTTTATACTTATACTTTCCTTTACTTTAAATAAAACTTTGTGCGGAATAAAAACTGAAGTTGAAAACAGAATTTAATCGGAATCGGAATCGAACCCTAAAATCATTTAAAACAAATCATTTATAACTAATTAAAACTCAAAACATTTATTTAATACATTAAAACCCAGTCAAAAAGCGGGAGGGCAGAACTGGAATTCTGCCCTCAAGAGAAGCAGCGACCGGGCGCTGCTATATGCAGCGCCTGGTCGCCATGTGCGCTGCATAATGCAGCGACCAGTCGCTGCATTATGCAGCGCCCAGTCGCTGCAATGCAGCGCCTGTTCGCTGCCTGCAGCGACCAGCACGGCGCCCAGTCGCCTCTTCTTCCTTCTCTTTCTCTTCTCGTTTTTCATCTTTTTCTCTAAGCGCTCTCTGGAACCCAAATTCCAGAGAGCAAAACACTTTAAAGTTTCCTCCCTGCGCATCACAACTTCTACCCATTTTACATCACATTTTTCATTCTTTATCGTAACCGCTTATAACTTAAACCAACCGACTCGCAGCGGACTTTACGAAGTCCAACTACGTGGATAGCTCTAAAAACCGAGCTATCCGTAACAACCTAAAACCAATCAAAACATTCCAAAACATTCATTAAACAGTTCAAAACAAAATATTTTTACTTACAATTACCAAACGTTATCTAACCCCTATCCAGAATCCAATCAACCTAAAATGTCTATACATTCATAATTAACATTAATTCCCCAAAACACGTACACATACGTCCCCACGGGTCAGGAAAGCGCCTCGACTACACAGCGCACTCCCACGGCCATCATCCGTCAAACTGCCTCATACGTCAGGAGGAGGAACGCCGTCCTCACCTGGCTCGATGTCACCTAGAATATTACCTACACCATACAGACACCTATGAGATAATTAAATCTCAGTAAGCTCTACGTAAATGCAATGCGTGCTATGCGTATGCAATTCAGAAAAACATGCAGATACAGATACAGATTCAGATTACAGATTCAGATTCTTTACGTCGCAGACAGATTATCACTGAGGTCTACTAAGCCTCTCCGTGACCAGATAACAGATTACGTAGATTCTTTTCGTGGTTCATTTTACTTTTGATTAGGTCGCAGACAGATTGTCACCGAGGTCTAAACCCACCTCGCCGTGACCAGATAACAGATTACGTAGATTAATTAGGTCCATTACTTTGCTTAAAAAACACGTACAGAATGATGCATGAACAATTCATATCAGACAGTAATCATATAGACAAAGCATACCATCAAACTCCACAATCAACCTATACACATATAGACAGAACATACCATCAAAACTCAACAATCAACCTATACACATATAACTTAACTACCCAACCAAAGCGATTAAACCAAAACATCACCAAGTTCCTCGAGAAGACCACGACGTACGGTTGTAGGCCAATCGGCCAGAAAAGATCACGAGAACTTACCTCGTGCACGCTGCAATCCAAGCTTCGTCCACGAGCGCTGTTTACCTAAGCAATTACAAGGATTGACGTTAAAACAAGTTTAAGTTAATAAACTTCCAAATTGTCAAAACCTTGACTAAGCTTTCTAAAGTTTTAATCCATTTCATCGAGCCATTTATTTGAGAAATTTACGCTCGGCACCTCAATTCTCGAATTACGAACTTTTCTGAAAATCCTAAAATTCTCGGATTTTAAACTTTTTCACGAATTGATCCAACTTCGTCCAATAACGTTTAATACGTTCAATAGATACTTATTTAAGGCTAACCTATTAATTACGAACCCTAATTCGCATTTTTAACGAATTCCGATCGAAAACCCTAATTTCCTAAAACGTCGTAAAACTCGGAATAAAAGCTCTAAGATCGTAGATACATACCTAAGGTAGCGAGAGGAGGAGAAATCGTGAAGGAAACGAGACGAACGGGAGGCGAAACGGAGGTCGGAATAGTCGGATCGCCGCGGCTGGCAGAGAGCTTTTCTCTCTGGCGATCGTGGGAAGCAGAGAAGAAGAAAGAAAAATGAGGGAAAAGAAGTTTTTGGTTATTTTATAAAATTTACTTTGCAAATTACCATTTTGCCCTTCTTTAGGTTATATATATGTTCGTCCTTCGTTTTGTTAATCGGCCAAAGATTCGGATTCTCGAAATTTTCTTATTTCACCAATAAGTCCAACTTATTATTTTGGGATTTATTAAAAACTGTCCGTTCACAATTTGGACCTCGTTTACTATTTTACGAGAACGTCTTTTACATTACGAAAGTGTATTTACTCGGAACATAGTGTTTGGTCTCCGAAAATTCCCATAATTTTCTTAAAATTCTTATTAATCGTTAGGATCGTAATGACGCTTTCTTTTCGGGAAACGGACCTGATTTGACGTATTTACCAAAAATGCCATTATATAATAAAATAATAATATAATACCTTATATCTGGAATCCGTACAAGCCGGATATTACACAACAACACGCGTAGGATAAAAAAGGCAGTCGAGTAGCAACAGGTGCATGCAATAACAATGCTTAGTCTAGAAAAAGTAGCGCGCGTGCAAGAAGGATCAAGCAAGGTAAAATGGTGCAACAACGTGTGTGCACGAGAGAAGAAGCTTACGCCAGAAGCAGCAGATGGACACGCACGAGTGGCAGTAGAATGCGCACATGAACAGTGCCCAGAGCACTCTGACGGCTATATTCGCCAACGGCTCTAGTTTGCAATTTTTTTCCTTCTTTCTTTCTGAAGCCAAAACCTTATTGTCTATGGGTCTATTTAAGCTCAATTTAGAGCTTTGTAATGGAACTTTTGGCAAATTAATATAGTGAAGTTTTCTTCAGAAAATTGAAGTGTTCTTCGATCGGGGTCTGCTCCTCGGTGGGTAATATCTGAGTGAGTTCCCATTCGTTGTTTCTCGAAGTCCCTGGGTTATTTGGAGTTTAATCATTGAAAACCTTCTCACCGGCCATTTTTGAATGGGGAAAACAGAAGAAGGGTGGTGAAATCCTAGTTCGCTGTTGGAGTGTTTTTCGTTCGCAGAGGACTCTTTCTTGAGAAGGTGCCTAAGTTGCCTTCTAGGCTATCACGAACGTTTGTTTTGGTTGACACCAATCCTTCGACCTCTTCTGAAGAAGAATCACAAGTGGGTATTTCCATTATCAGTTACACCCTATTTAACTCTGTTTTTGATGTGCCACGGAGGATGGAGACTCATGCTCAAATTAAGGTAAGTGATCAATCGAGTTCTTTCTCTAAAACATATATTGATTTTTGTAGAAAATGACCTTTGGATTGCTTGAATGGAGAAGGCTGGCACACAAAGGAAGGCATGGTCGAGAAATAGAGCACGCGAGGAAGACCAATGTGCAGCAGGACATGCCAAGGAGGCCCAAAGCTAGATCACAGTCCAAGTCCCATAATCTACTTAGCATTTTTACTAATGAATTTGTTTTTCCTTGCAGGAGTGATCTTGTTGAGGACCTCACTTGGAGAGCTAGGAAGGAGTAAATATTTGGCCTAGGGGAATTTGTCTTCCCGGCCCATAAAATATTGTAATTTTGTTTTTAAAACTTACTTAGCAAACTCTAGCCTTTTGTATGAACTATTATAATTACATCATGCATTAGATTGTGTGGTTAGGACTACATGTATGATGGTGGATGATGGGTTGAAGACTTAGTCAATGAAAGAGAAGCTACTTCAACAAATTGGACCAAAATAAAGCCTTAGTCCAAAGAAGAGCCCACACTCAAGGTATGAAATTTGCATGTACAAATGTAGTGGCAACATAAATCAAGGACTTGGCAAATCATCATCCATTGGCTAAGCAAGGGCTCGGATCAAATGGGGCATGGCGCTTGTGCGCGCGCTGGCAGGCAGGCTTGCATCGGGCAGGCGCGCGCAGGCAGTAGCCTGCAAAGCAGGTAGGCACGTGGGCAGCATCTCCTGGCACCGTTGGATTCGTTTGTAACCCCCAAGTCTTCCAAACCCAATTTGTTACCCATGACATAGGACTGGACTAAGAAATTTTACGAAAAATTTTGACATTACTCTCAATAATAAAAATTTTATCTTAAATCCTCGACCATTCAACGGAAAACTCATTAAGTAAGTAACATTAACAAAGATAGAATGTTAAAACATTTTGGCTGAGGGAATTGAAAATCAAAGAACATCTACCGATCGCAAACGACAAAATTTTCTTCTCGCATCTGCCGATCGCAAAACGACAAAAGATAATTCCCACTTCTATCGATAGTAATAAACAACAACATCTACCGATTTTCATGTGCATCCACGTGACTCATTAAATATAGCCACTTCTACTGTTCGCAAAACGACAAAACCTAATACCCACTTCTACCGATAGTGAAAAATCTACATCTTCCGATTGACATGTCCATCCCACGTGACTCATTAAACATTACCGACAGAAGACTTTTACCGATAATAATAAACAGCATCTACCAATTGTCATGTGCATCCCATATGACTCATTAAACTTCTTCCGATAGAAGACTTCTACCGGTGAACAGGGACTCTTACATAATAGATAAATTCTTACGGTAGAAAACATCTACCGGTGGACAAGCACTTTTAACATCTTCTGATAGGAAACATTCAGACTTTCACAGACTTCAACATGACCGAGATAAACTAACACACAGTTGAACCATAGACTCACCCAGAGTACACGTAGCGGGAGACTACAAGCAAAACAAATCATTCTATCATTCATGATAATTCTCAAACTCAGAAATTCAGTCAGACAAATTCCATATCCATCGTTTTAAGAAAACACATCCTATTAGACTTTAGTATTCATAATCCCTAGTAATATCATAAGAGTAGTAACCAGGGGTTGAAATCGCCTTCCAGCAACAAACTGTCACCCTGAGCACCATCCAGCAACAAGTCCTAAACATCTTCATTGGGTTTGAAATCCTCACTTGATAATTCGTCAGCTACATCATAAGGTTTAAACTATAAGCCTAATGCTTAGTAAGGAGTGCAATACTACATGTATGCATGAATGCACAGTTGAAAGGAACACATTTTCATAATCATTTCTCGTCATATTCTTGTACATATTCTTGTTCATGTTCTTGTTCATGTTCTTGTTCATCGTTTACCTCATGTGGATTAAGGGAGGATTTGTGCCGAAAAGGGGGTTGACAGTGAAAGTGTAAATAATCTCTTGCGGGGCATATTCATGGTTCCTCTTTTGGACAGTGACGTACGCCAAACCGCCCCCAACCCTATCTTAATCCTTGTACATAAGTTTCATGTTCATATCTTGATCGTGAAGGAAAACATGCACTTAAAACATTTTCATATGCTTGAAAAGGAAACATCGTTAAGCATGAGTATGAGTACTCTGATTTCATCAGACTAAAGGACAGATCAATCATTTAACAATAAATCATGTTGCTAACTCACATATCTTAACCATACAAACAATAACACAACAGCTTTCGGACATCATAATCAACCTTAACTTAGTACCCTTGTGATATAGGGCCCTAATGGCTGGGAACCTACTCCACTCACTTACCCGGTTTTCCTTAGCAAATTTGGGCACTTCTCTTCGGACATTCTTTACCTAAAACATTCCACATTACAGAGTTAAACAAAATCCTAAAAGTTATAACCAAAAGTCATCCTAGAATCTAACGCATATATTTCTAAATCTTCTAATCGAGCACCTTGTGTGTGTAGATAAACTTCTAGAACCTAAAATAACTTGATTCAACCTAGTAACTAACAACAGATTACAAATGTAACGACCCCGGCCAGGAGCCGTCACGTGTTCATATTCTTTCATTAATCGTTTGCTTGACTTTTACTATTATTACATTCACTTACTATCTCCAACAGACCTTCACATTTTACATATTATATTTTTTTTTCTAAACTGGTAATAGAGATGCAGAACCATTAAGGAAGACGAACCCTCTCGTGCCCGACTTCCCATGCCTCGTCGGCTCAAACTTTCACAGAGTCGAGCGACCTAGACTCGGTCATTGGTTTCTGACAATTTCGGGAAAAGAGGAGGTGTCCTCAATTCTCTTCACATAATACCACTCGGGTTTGCATGGGTTGCATGCGTTGACAACCCTCAGAAATCTAGTCGTTCCGGTCATCACGTGCATTACGCGTGACTCGCTTAACATCGCCTAAAAGGAGACATCTTCCGGTGGGCACGTGGGTCTCGCGTGCTAAATTAAAACATCATCCGGTCGCTAATCGACAAAACACATTTTACATCTTCCGGTGACGTCATCCGGAAGACTAAACCATCATACAAATATCCTTCAGCATCCGCCGATGACGTCAACCGGAAGACTAAACCATAAACAATTCACCCTTCGGCATCTGCCGATGACGTCAGCCGGAAGACTAAACCATCAAACAACTACTCTCGGCATCTGCCGATGACGTCAACCGGAAGATTGCCTCATCCAGCTTCCGTCTTACGGTAGAGAACACTAAATCATCAAATGACTCCTCCCAACAGAAAGAAAACACAACTCATTCAAATGCATATAGCGGAAGACTTAAGCAACAGATCATTTATAAATCTATATAATCATTCCCTGACTCAGTGATCCACTAGACAGTTTCAAAGCTCAATGTTTTAAAATAATCTCATCCTACTTAAGCTACCATATCCTTTAACATACTGTAACATAAGAGTCTTAACCAGGGGTCATAAATCGCCTCTCCAGTCCCGCACTGTCACCTTGGGCATCCTCCAGCAACCAGCCTTAAGCATCCTCTTTGAACATAACATCCTCACCTGAACCTTCTTCACCTACACCATAAGGTTTAATTATAAGCCTAATGCTTAGTAAGGAATGCATGCTGACAGATATACATGAGTACACAATTTAAAGAGACATAATTCATAAACCATTCTTCATTCATGTTCATCTTTATCATTTACATAACATGTATTAAGGCAGGAACGAGGGAGGAAGACAGGGGTACATAGTCATTTGCCTATCGCGGCAGTCGTACATAATCATTTGCCTATCGCGGCAATCATGATACATCACTCGGCCTCCCCAGTGGGAGAATTCGCGAGCCATACATATCATTAACTCGGCCTCCACCAGTGGGAGATTTCGCGAGTCGTACATATCATTAACTCGGCCTCCACCAGTGGGAGATTTCGCGAGTCATACATATCATTAACTCGGCCTCCACCAGTGGGAGAATTCGCGAGTCATACATAACATAGTCTTTCCCCGCTCTGCACTTAATCTTGGTTACATTTGCTTTTCATATTCTCAACTTAATCATAACAGGGACACAGTGCATAGACATGAAGTTCATAGAGAGAAGTCATATCATGAGGACAAGTAAAACATCCTGTAACTTTACATTTACTTACACAACTTCTTCATATCGTGGAAATAACAAATCATAGTCAATAAGCTAACATCTCAGTGATTTCCTAATACCCTTGCGGTGTAGGGCCCTAGTGGCCGGAAATCTTAATACATTCACTTACCTGGATTCCTTAGCAATCCGAGCTTCTTTCCTTTAAACTTCTTCACCTAAAACATGTACATTACAGTAGTTAAAACAAAGTCCTAATAGTCCTAATCATAAACCATCATAGGATCTAATAGCTAAAGTCATTCTGATTCCTCTGTTTGACACACTGCAGTCTGAAATCCGAAACTAGGTGGACAGGTTTTACCATTGATTAAATCCGAGTTGGTTACTTAAAATGCTCAGAATCGATTCGGGATGACATTTCTACTCTCAGATTTAAAAAGTCTTAAACTACTCGGCCACTGCTAAAAAATCCGAACTCAGTGCCGAGCTGAAAACAGAGCTCTATTTACGAATGAATGACTACATTGTCCATTTCATACCTCGGGTGTGGATTTGCAGAGAAAGCGAGCTCGAAACCAGCCGTCGGTAAAGGGAAGTTCTGGTAGCCGAGAGCAAGAACTTGGGAAAGAAGGAATCGCCGAGAGGGAATGTCGGCTACAGTGGTAATAAATGAGGTTTAAGGTTTCCATTTCCTATTTATACTAAATCCATCGATTTTAATTACAAAACTGTCACCCAACCTAATTTCACACAACTTGTAATAAATTTGTCTTAACATTAAATTTTAAATCATAAAGGTTAAATAAGAGGGTGACAATGAAAATGGTCAGAAAATCACCTGGCCGAAATGTCGGGTGTTACATCCACCCCTCCTTAAACAAAATTTTCGTCCTCGAAAATCGCTCAAGCAAACAACTCAGGATATTTGTCCAACATCTCCTGCTGTCCTTCCCATGTGGCTTCTTCAATGCTGTGATTTGTCCATAAAACTTTCACCAATGGGATCTCTTTGTTCCTCAGAGTCTTGACTGCATATTCCAATATCTGTATCGGTTTCTCCTCATATTCCAGTGTCGGCTCTAAACCAATATCCGATGGCTGGATGACCTGCATCGGGTCACGCATGCACTTCCTTAACATTGACACATGGAAGACATTATGAACTTTATCCAACGATGGGGGCAGTTGCAGTCTGTAAGCCGTACTCCCGATTTTTGCCAAGACAGGGAAGGGTCCAATAAATCTAGGATTAAGTTTTCCCTTCTTGCCAAATCTTAAGACTCCTCTAAATGGTGACACCTTTAAGAATACTTCATCTCCTACTGAAAACTCGAGTTCCCTTCTCCTTTGATCTGCATAACACTTCTGTCGGCTTTGTGCAGTCATCATTCTTTTCCGAATAGTGGTAATCTTATCTGACATTTGCTGCAGAATATCAGGCCCAAGAAGTTTTGTTTCACCAACCTCGTCCCAGTAAAGGGGTGACCTACATTTCCTACCATACAGTGCTTCATAAGGTGCCATACCAATGGTGGACTGATAACTGTTATTGTAGGAGAACTCAACCAGAGGTAATTGTCTGCTCCAAGTTGTCTGAAAGTCAAGTACACATGCTCTCAACATATCTTCGAGTATTTGAATCGTCCTTTCTGATTGGCCATCGGTCTGTGGGTGAAAAGCTGTGCTGAAAGATAACTTTGTACCTAATGTACCTTGCAAACTTTTCCAGAATCGAGAGGTGAACCTGGGATCACGGTCAGAGACAATGGATACTGGGATCCCATGCAACCTAATAATTTCCTGAACATAAAGATCAGCAAATTGGTCCATCGTATAGGTGGTCCTTACAGGTAAGAAATGGGCCGATTTCGTCAGTCTATCCACCACAACCCAAATACAATCATGCCCTTTTGTCGTCTTAGGTAGTCCTACAACAAAATCCATAGCTATATGTTCCCACTTCCATTCGGGAATAGGCAACGGCTGAAGAGTACCTCCTGGACGTTGGTGCTCGACTTTGACTTGTTGGCATACTAAACAGGACTCTACATACTTAGCAACATCCCTTTTTATATTAGGCCACCAGTACTGTAACTTCAGGTCTCGGTACATCTTGGTTCAGCCAGGATGTACAGAAAAGGAAGAGGAGTGCGCCTCAGCCAAGATCAACTTACGCAATTCCACATCATTAGGAATGCACCACCGATTTCTAAACCTCAGGATCCCATCCTTGGAGAGACTGAACTCGGAGGTGGTGTCCTTCAACTTATCCATCATGCTGATATTTTCCACTGAATCCTTCTGTTGTGCATCCTTGATCTTTTCCAAAATTGTTGGTTGAATAGTTAACTCAGCGAGCAAGACTGATAACTCTGGAACTATCTCCAAGTCAAATTTCTGAACTTCTGTTCTTAAGGGTATAGACATGGTTGAAACCACGGGCTGCATTGTTGTTGACATCCTACTCAACGCATCAGCTACAGAGTTAGCCTTCCCGGGGTGATACTTGATCTCAAAATCGTAGTCCTTGACAAATTCCAACCAACGTCTCTGTCTCATGTTCAACTCCTTCTGTGTGAAGAGGTACTTTAGACTTTTATGGTCAGAAAACACCTCACACTGCTGTCCATATAAATAGTGTCTCCAAATCTTCAGGGCAAAAACAACAGCAGCTAGTTCTAGATCATGGGTGGGGTAATTTTGCTCGTAACTTTTTAGCTGCCTGGACGCATACGCTATAACTTTACCCTCTTGCATCAAAACACAACCTAAACCAACTTTAGACGCATCACAGTAAACACTAAATTTTCCTTCTTCGGTTGGGAGGGTCAATACAGGGGCTGTTGTTAACTTCAGTTTTAACGTCTGGAAGCTGTCTTCACAGGCTTCAGTCCAAGAATACTTAATGTCCTTCTTTGTTAAACCTGTCAGGGGTTTAGCTATAATGGAAAATCCCTTGATGAACTTCCTGTAATAGCCTGCCAATCCAAGGAAGCTGCGGACTTCGCTGGCATTCTTAGGTTGAGGCCAATCCTTTACTGCCTGAATTTTGGTCGGGTCCACAGATATGCCATTAGCAGAAACTACATGGCCAAGGAAATTAACCTTATCTAACCAAAACTCACACTTAGACAGCTTGGCGTAAAGTTGATGCTCCTTCAATGTCGTCAAAACTACTTTCAAATGTTCTTCATGGTCAGCCACAGTTCGGGAATATATCAAGATATCATCTATGAATACAATCACAAACTTATCCAAATACTCACGAAACACACGGTTCATTAGATCCATAAAAGCGGCAGGGGCGTTTGTCAATCCAAACGACATGACTAAGAATTCATAATGTCCATAGCGGGTTCTGAAGGCTGTCTTTGGTATATCTCCTTCTTTAACCTTCAGTTGGTAATAACCCGAACGTAAATCTATCTTTGAAAATACCTTAGCTCCTTGCAATTGGTCAAACAAATCGTCAATCCTAGGTAAGGGGTACCTATTCTTGATTGTCAACTTATTTAGTTCCCTGTAGTCTATGCACATTCTAAGAGAACCATCCTTCTTCCTTACAAATAAGACTGGTGCACCCCAAGGAGAACTGCTGGGGCGAATAAATCCCTTGTCAACCAATTCCTGCAGTTGAACCTTCAATTCTTTCAACTCAACAGGTGCCATATGGTAAGGATTCTTAGATACAGGTGATGCCTCGGGGTATGTATCAATTACAAACTCTATCTCTTTATCGGGTGGTATACCCGGTAAATCATCTAAGAATGCCTCGGGAAACTCTCGGACTATAGGAATATCATGTAGCTCAATTTTATTCTTCACTCGGTCATCTATTACACTAGCTAGGTAGCTCTCACAACCACCTCTCAGCATTCGGTATATTTCTAGTGAGGATATAATTGGTATCTTACTTATTTTAGGAATAGCTTGGAAGGAATAATGGTTATCATTTGGGGGTCTAAAATCAACTATTCCAGATCTACAACTTATCGTGGCATGATGTCTAAATAACCAATCCATCCCTAATATCACTTCATACCCTTTTATGTCAATGACAATTAATTCCGCATAGAGATTCTTATCCCCTAAGGACACGACGTCACCCTTAACAATCTGTTCTGAATGTAGGGACTTCCCTGATGGCAACACAACACTATATGACCTTTCAGCTGGTAAGGGTCCTATGCTATGTTTGCATACAAACAAGGTTGATATAAATGAGTGTGTGGCCCCTGTATCTATGAGTGTATAAGCAGCAAAACCACAGATCATGATGGTACCTGATATGTAGGGGTGTGCAAAACCGGTTTCGGTTCGGTTTTGGGGAAAACCGAAACCGAACCGATCGGTTTCGGTTTTGGACTTACAAAACCGAAACCGGTTTTGCAGCATACCAAAACCGAACCTAAACCGAACCTAAACTTTCGGTTCGGTTTCGGTTTGGTTTCGGTTTTTCAACCTATTTTCCAAAAAATAAAAAAAATGTAAATTTAAATTGGGAGATATAAAAAACAATCATTTTGCTTTAAATTTGCATATACTGCTTTATGACATATTTCCCCTTGCTTCAGCCAGCGTGGGAACTCAACAAAAAACCAAATCCAACTCTTCTCAAATATGAAACAGCAGTAAGGTTCATCAGATAACACAAGCAATCGAAGAAAAGATCCAAATCCAAAATTCCCAATTCTTGCCTTTCATTTCACCAATTCAGAAAAAAAAAAAAACCCACTTCAGTGATTCATGGTCGCGCAACTGGAAGAGAGAGTTGTTCTTCGCAGAAAAGAAACCTTCCTTTCCCCCCTTTTTTTTTCAATACAGAAAATCAAACACTAAATTGCTGGATACCCAGAAGAAAAGCTAAAGCTAGTAAGCTAACTCAAACAAAACACAGAAGAAAATTAAAAAAAAAAGAAATATGAATCAAGAAGGGAGAAAATACAATAATCACATTACATCCAATTCATTACACATCTTAAAATACAAATATACACAAAGGTCTTCAACTTGACATCTAATATCATTCCTCCCAATCTTTAATTTCAGCCTCTTCCTTCAACATTCCTCGTCCTTCATTCAATACCATCAAACTCTACAATTTTTCTTCTGTGAACAAATGACAGAGAGCAAAATCAACACAAGTTTTGCTCTTTGTCGTTTGTTCACACTTCACAGTTCACAGAGAGCAAAATCAATGATTTTGCTCTGTGTCAAACACAAAATCAAGCAACGAATGGATTATCAGAACAAACCCGGTTATTCTGAAGCCTGCTCGGTTATTCATCGATCTCTATTTATATCAAAATCAACGAAATATATAAGTCATCTGTAAATGTAATACCTTCCATAATTTCTTATGCAAACTTGCATCCCATAATATCTCTGTGATTTTTTTACAGAGAGCAAAATCAATGATTTTGCTCTCTGTCGTTTGTTGACAGAGAGCAAAATCATTGATTTTGCTCTCTGTCAAACACAAAAACGAGCTAAATAATGCAAAGCATAGCACATACCCGGTTATCGGTTGCCTGATCGTGTGTCGTCGCCTCGTCGGTGCTCTCTGTCGACTCGTCGTCGATACTCGATACTCGATACTCGATAGCAGAGACTGAGAGTAGAGTCGTCGCCTCGCCGTCGCCTCGCCGTCGCAGTCGCAGACTCGCAGTTGAAGAATCGGGATCTAGGTCTTACTCTTCGGCCTTCGCACTTCGCAGTTCGCTCCGGCTTCGCAGTTCGCTCTTCACTCTTCTTCATCCTCATTTTATGATTTTAATCAACAGCGGTTCGGTTTCGGTTTTGCTCGGTTTCACCAAGCCAAACCAAAAACCGAACCGAAGTGGCCGGTTTTGAGGAATGCCAAACCGGACTTCGGTTTTCCTATGCTAAAAACTGGTGAAAACCGAACCTAAATCACCGGTTTCGGTTCGGTTCACCGGTTCCGGTTCGGTTTGCACACCCCTGCTGATATGACTGTATGTTGATCAGCTCCCACATCTTCCATCAACGCATACACTCTGGGTACAACCCTTGCACGGTTCGGGTCTGGCGGCATGGGACAATCTCTGACTAGGTGTCCGGTCTTGTCACACCTGAAACAGCGGCCAGAAAGCAACTTGTACTCACCAGGGTGGTTCCTCTGACATGTAGGGCACAGAGGTGCCAAAGGTCTCTTTCCTTTTCCCTGGTCATCATTCTGGTTGAGGGGCCTCTTCATTCCATGCTGTTGTTGCTGTGGTCTCCTGTTCTGTCGTGGCTGCCAACCTTTGTTCTGACGTGGTGGCGGCTGAGTGTCCTTCATGAGTTTCTTTGGCTGTTCGCGCTGTGCATATGCTGTCATTTCTGCCTCTTCTAGCTCCAAGGCCTTAGCCGTCACTTCACCATAAGGTACATTATGTATCCCGGCAGTCTTCACTTTCATGTACAGACTTGGCTTCAGTCCTTGAACAAACTGGTAAATCTTATCTTCCTCATCCTCAATCATATGGGGAGCAAACCGTGATAAAGTATCAAATTCACATATATAATCCGTCACAGAGCCAGTTTGTCGTAGATTCATAAACTCCTTCTTCTTGTTGGCCCGAACAGTCCTATTGAAGTACTTGTCAAAGAAGGCAGTCTTGAACATCCCCCAGGTCATAGTCTCGGCATGAGCGGTGTTCTGGATCGAGTCCCACCAATGCCTTGCACTTAACTCCAAATGAAAGACAGCATAGGTGACCTTATCCCCTTCGTCAACCTTTGCATACTTAAACATGTCTTCAATCTTTCGGATCCACTCCTCAGCATGAATAGGATCTGAAACATACCCATTAAACACCGGGGGTTGAAGCCGGTGAAAGCGCTCACCCCCATGATCATGAGTTGCGTTAGTACTGGAGTTGCCTTGTTCTTCTCTAGCTGTCATCAGTCGTTCTATCTGGTGAGATTGGCGCATGACCAACTCAGTCAACTGAGCAATAGCATTGCTATCCTCATTGGTCTCTCTCTGTTGACCTCTAACCATCTTGGGATTCCTAGACAAATCATTACAGGCATAACTTAACTTAATGACATACATGAAATCATAAATACTTACAGTTGCTGAGGTGTGCTCAAGTGACAGTCAGTGCTGGAAGGCAGTCTGCAGAATCGGTTTTAGAACCTGGTTTTGCTCTGATACCACAATTGTAACGACCCCGGCCAGGAGCCGTCACGTGTTCATATCCTTTCATTAATCGTTTGCTTGACTTTTACTATTATTACATTCACTTACTATCTCTCAACAGACTTTCACATTTTACATATATATTTTTTTTTTCTAAAAAGGTAATAGAGACGCAGAACCATTAAGGAAGACGAACCCTCTCATGCCCAACTTCCCACACCTCGTCGGCTCAAACTTTCACAGAGTCGAGCGACTGGACTCGGTCATCGGTTTCTTGACAATTTCGGGAAAAGAGGAAGTGCCCTCAATTCTCTTAACAAAATACCACTCGGGTTTGCATGGGTTGCATGCGTTGACAACCCTCAGAAACTTAGTCGTCCGGTCATCACGTGCATTACGCGTGACTCGCTTAACATCACCTAAAAGGAGACATCTTCCGGTGGGCACGTGGGCCTCGCGTGCTAAATTAAAACATCATCCGGTCACTAAATGACAAAAACACATTTTATATCTTCCGGTCGCTAAACGACAAAACACATTTTACATCTTCCGGTCGCTAAACGACAAAACACATTTTACATCTTCCGGTCGCTAAACGACAAAACACATTTTACATCTTCCGGTCGCTAAACGACAAAACACATTTTACATCTTCCGGTGACGTCATCCGGAAGACTAAACCATCATACAACTATCCTTCGGCATCTGCCGATGACGTCAGCCGGAAGACTAAACCAACAAACAACTACCCTTCGGCATCTGTCGATGACGTCAGCCGGAAGACTAAACCATCAAACAATTAACTCTCGGCATCTGCTGATGACGTCAACCGGAAGATTGCCTCATCCAGCTTCCGTCTTACGGTAGAGAACACTAAATCATCAAATGACTCCTCCCAACAGAAAGAAAACACAACTCATTCAAAATGCATATAGCGGAAGACTTAAGCAACAGATCATTTATAAATCTATATAATCATTCCCTGACTCAGTGATCCACTAGACAGTTTCAAAGCTCAATGTTTTAAAATAATCTCATCCTACTTAAGCTACCATATCCTTTAACATACTGTAACATAAGAGTCTTAACCAGGGGTCATAAATCGCCTCTCCAGTCCCGTACTGTCACCTTGGGCATCCTCCAGCAACCAGCCTTAAGCATCCTCTTTGAACATAACATCCTCACCTGAACCTTCTTCACCTACACCATAAGATTTAACTATAAGCCTAATGCTTAGTAAGGAATGCATGCTGACAGATATACATGAGTACACAATTTAAAGAGACATAATTCATAAACCATTCTTCATTCATGTTCATCTTTATCATTTACATAACATGTATTAAGGCAGGGAACGAGGGAGGAAGACAGGGGTACATAGTCATTTGCCTATCGCGGCAGTCGTACATAATCATTTGCCTATCGCGGCAATCATGATACATCACTCGGCCTCCCCAGTGGGAGAATTCGCGAGCCATACATATCATTAACTCGGCCTCCACCAGTGGGAGATTTCGCAAGTCTTACATATCATTAACTCGGCCTCCACCAGTGGGAGATTTCGCGAGTCATACATATCATTAACTCGGCCTCCACCAGTGGGAGAATTCGCGAGTCATACATAACATAGTCTTTCCCCGCTCTGCACTTAATCTTGGTTACATTTGCTTTTCATATTCTCAACTTAATCATAACAGGGACACAGTGCATAGACATAAAGTTCATAGAGAGAAGTCATATCATGAGGACAAGTAAAACATCCTGTAACTTTACATTTACTTACACAACTTCTTCATATCGTGGAAATAACAAATCATAGTCAATAAGCTAACATCTCAGTGATTTCCTAATACCCTTGCGGTGTAGGGCCCTAGTGGCCGGAAATCTTAATACATTCACTTACCTGGATTCCTTAGCAATCCGAGCTTCTTTCCTTTAAACTTCTTCACCTAAAACATGTACATTACAGTAGTTAAAACAAAGTCCTAATAGTCCTAATCATAAACCATCCTAAGATCTAATAGCTAAAGTCATTCCGATTCCTCTGTTTGACACACTGCAGTCTGAAATCCGAAACTAGGTGGACAGGTTTTACCATTGATTAAATCCGAGTTGGTTACTTAAAATGCTCAGAATCGATTCGGGATGACATTTCTACTCTCAGATTTAAAAAGTCTTAAACTACTCGGCCACTGCTAAAAAAATCCGAACTCAGTGCCGAGCTGAAAATCGAGCTCTATTTACGAATGAATGACTACATTGTCCATTTCATACCTCGGGTGTGGATTTGCAGAGAAGAGCGAGCTCGAAACCAGCCGTCGGTAAAGGGAAGTCCTGGTAGCCGAGAGCAAGAACTTGGGAAAGAAGGAATCGCCGAGAGGGAATGTCGGCTACAGTGGTAATAAATGAGGTTTAAGGTTTCCATTTCCTATTTATACTAAATCCATCGATTTTAATTACAAAACTGCCACCCAACCTAGTTTCACACAACTTGTAATAAATTTGTCTTAACATTAAATTTTAAATCATAAAGGTTAAATAAAAGGGTGACAATGAAAATGGTTAGAAAATCACCTGGCCGAAATGTCGGGTGTTACATCCGGCCCAGGTCAGCCCCAGGATCCGCGGAGCTTTACCCACCTCCGGCCCAGGTCAGCCCCAGGATCCGCGGAGAATGGGTGGTCCTCACAGTGGTCGTTGAAAGAGGAGTCGTCACATTATCCCTGTTAAGTACCTGTCGTGTACTCCTTTTTGCTTCAGTTCCTCTATAAGCCCCACTTATACCTCCCTGTCCAGTGAAACGTAATGTAATGTAATGCAATGTCCATGTATTTCGAAAGTTCATGCATAGCATATGCATTACTGCATTACATATTCTTACTGAGCTCTAGGCTCATAGTTGAACTCCCTGTTGTAGGTACGGACCCCGTGGATAAGGACTTTGTGCCTCAGGCCGACGAATAGGTTGTGACGACCCAAAACCGGGCCCCGATCCGAGTCCGGGATCAGAGCCATCACTCCGGGACAGATATTGAAAAACAGTGACTATTTTCTTTGAACAGATCGGTCAAAACAGTGGACATTATACTTTTAAAATATTTACAGAGAAACAGAATCGAATGACAGGAAACATGCACTGTCATCGCAAACCCTATAAACGTAACTTTACAGAGAGGAAGAAACTACAGTAAGTAACAGAAAACATTTACAGGGAGAGAGAGAGAGAGTTCTCGAGTGAAGCGGAAAACAGAAATGAACGTGTTTTAAAAAAATTCAGGCTGGCGGAAGACTTAGTATAAAAAGAGCTTCGGTGGATTAAATAAAACAAAAGTGTACAGTGATAATCGGAAGGAGGAGAGTAAAATTGGGCATAAGGTAAAAGCTATCGGTGGATGTAGATATAACAAAAGATGATCAGTGCTAATCGGTGGATGTGAACTATAAACAAGAATTGAGTTCACCGGTAGGAACAGACAGTAAACGAAATTGGTAGAAGGAGATGACGTCAGCCGGAAGATGGATGACGTCACTGGTGGATGCAGGCAGTGAACAAAATCGGTAGAAAGAGATGACGTCAGCCGGAAGATGGATGGCGTCACCGGTGGATGCAGGCAGTGAACGAAATCGGTAGAAGGAGATTACGTCAGCCGGAAGATGGATGACATCACCGATGGATGCAGGCAGTGAGCGAAATCGGTAGAAGGAGATGACATCAGCCAGAAGATGGATGACATCATCGGTGGATGCAGACAATAAACGAGATCGACAGGAGGAAAAAAAACTAAGGCAAAATCACTGTTTGGCGGTGGATGTGAATAAGACAAAATATGAACAGTGACTATCGGTGGATGTATGCTTAAAGCAGCAGTGAACGTGATCGGAAGATGCAGCTTTTAAGGCAAAACTTGACAACTTTAACAGGAAGTCATAGGAACAGAAAACTTCAAACAGAAGGCATAAGGGCTTCAAACCTTCAAACCCGATTCTAAACACAGTTTTAAAACATACATGGGAACATGACAGAAGTTAGAAAACCTAACAGAAGATCAAGAAAACAACTGCATGGATTATTCCAAAACCAGAGACAATCCATGCACAAATTATCAGAGAATATCCCAAACAAATTTCAGAATACTCTAGAATACAAACTTAACTGTCAAATACAGCGGTTTTAAACATTGAAACAGAATCTATACATTGTTTCAATGTTTCAAAGACAGTACAAAACTTAACATATATTTACAGAAACTCCCAAAACAGAAGTTTTCTACAGGCTTTTAACACAAAGACCAGAATTTCATAAAACTTTACAATACAAACTATATTTTAAAAACATGAACCTCAGAATAGAATTATGTCTAACTGCAACAACCACCCTGTGAGCTCGATCCACCAGTTACATCAGATCGTCATTTTGAGGAACAAAGTCCTCGGTTTCAGGTTCAGTACCTACATCAAAGAGTTCACCTATGAGTCTAAAACTCAGTAAGGACATAATCAGAATGCAGTGATGCAAAATGCTATGCATGCAGTTTTTCAGAAATACGGTGACAGTACAGAGCATTAAGTTACAGTGGCAGTAGAATTAAGTGGAGCTTATAGGGGAACTGACAAACAGTGGGGGAGGGGGAGGGTGCACTATCAGGCACATTCAAGGATACAGTACAGTAAACGGTAAACAGTAAACAGTTCTGGGGCCAGTCCCCGTCTCACACTTAACTTGGTACATTTCAGTCGGATTTTATCTTGTTTAGTTTCAAACAGTGTACAGAAAACATTTGCATGTCTTTTAGAGAAAACGTGTATGCATGAACGATGCTTGAACTTAAACAGGAAGACAGCAGAAATAAGACAACAGAAAGTAAATCGAAGCCAGACATTTCAGAACATAGACTATAACCTTTCTACCCAAAACAACTCGACAGAACAGGAAACCTAGTACCTCCGTGATGTAGGGCCTTAAGGGCCAACCTACGGTTATGAACTTACCTGTTATCCTCGATGCAGTTAGCCAAAAAGTCTCGAAAATGTTCGAACCTGTACATGTACGTTCAGAAATAAACAAGCTGCAAATGCTAACAAATAAGTCAGAAGAGTATGTTCCAAACTCATTCAAACCCTTAGAAAACAAACCGGTGTGTTTTCATCCAAAGACAGTGAGTTTTTCACAAAATACCATAACCCTAAACTTCGGGAAAAACCCACATTAAACTTGTCCAAACTTGTTAGCATTAGTAGATGTTTACCTTAGCGGAGGAGCAGAAGAAAACCTGAGGAGATCGAAGTAAATCTTCGATGGTTGCTTGTCGACTGGAAGAGAGAATACCGAGAAGAGAATGGAGAGAGAGCAGAGCAGAGAAGTGAAGAGGGTTTCACGTAGAAGGTGGAACTTAGCTTCTTCAACAAGTTGCCAGATGCCACTCAACCATTGGCTATCTCCCACCAACCTTAATTTCTCCCCGATTTGCCCTTCCATGCATTTCAACTTAGTGTTTTGGTTTAGTTACACATTAGTTTAGTTCTCCACTAATTATTCCAACAATCCAACCAAAACATTCATTTGTATTAATATAATATTAATCCCTTTTAAATGATCCGGGAAAACTATTACATGGCAAAAATGCCGGGTGTTACGTAGGTGGTTGGTGGCACGATCTTGCGGGAGTTTGTTGTGGCAGCTAGACATATTTTGATTCTATAAGGTGGTTTGGAAGTGTATGTCAAGTTTTGTATAGTTCTTGAAAATTTTGGATAATGTATAGGTATTGTGTTGAAGATTTAAAACCTCTGTTTTGACAGTTGTATGTATGTTTTGAAATATTCTGGAACTGCTTGGAGTCTTTTCCTTTGCGTTGTTCATAGATCGTTTCAGATTTTAAAGCTATCCTGTAGTGAGATTTTCTTGAACTTCTGTCGTATTTTCAAGCATGTTTTAAACTCACCTTTTGAATCGGGTTTTGAAGTTGGATGTTTTTGTGTCAAAAGATGTAAGTTGTCAAACAGAGAGGTAGTCAATCGATCGCTTGGGGTAACCGATCGATCGGCAGAGTATATGTTTATGTCTTTCAAATCTTCAAGTTTTCCAAAAGAAAACAGTTGTCCACGCCCTCTGTAAAACAGTCGTCCACGCCTTCTGTAAAAGAGTTGTTCATTTTATTCTGTTAACAGTTGTCCACGCCTTCTGTAAAACAGTCGTCCATGCTGCCCTTTGAAAATAGTTGTGATAGCCCCAAACCCGATCGGACCGAAGAGCCATCACTCTGGATGTTTAACAGAAAAACGGGACATATTATTTTTTGTTTAAACAGAAAACAGACGGGACTTTTAAAACAACCCTTAAAACTTCACAGCTAGAGAAAACCTTCTCGGGATTTAAAGACAAAATGGTAATACAGTTAAACTGGACTGCAAAATGAATTACAGAAGGAAATCGAACTACAAACAGAAATTTACTATTCACAGGTGGATGTGAATAAGACAAAATGAACAGTGACAGCGGTGGATGTGAACTACAAACAGAAATTTACTATTCACAGGTGGATGTGAACTACAAACAGAAATTTACTATTCACAGGTGGATGTGAACTACAAACAGAAATTTACTATTCACAGGTGGATGTGAATAAGACAAAATGAACAGTGACAGCGGTGGATGTGAACTACAAACAGAAATTTACTATTCACAGGTGGATGTGAACTACAAACAGAAATTTACTATTCACAGGTGGATGTGAACTACAAACAGAAATTTACTATTCACAGGTGGATGTGAACTACAAACAGAAATTTACTATTCACAGGTGGATGTGAACTACAAACAGAAATTTACTATTCACAGGTGGATGTGAACTACAAACAGAAATTTACTATTCACAGGTGGATGTGAACTACAAACAGAAATTTACTATTCACAGGTGGATGTGAACTACAAACAGAAATTTACTATTCACAGGTGGATGTGAACTACAAACAGAAATTTACTATTCACAGGTGGATGTGAACTACAAACAGAAATTTACTATTCACAGGTGGATGTGAATAAGACAAAATGAACAGTGACAGCGGTGGATGTGAATAAGACAAAATGAACAGTGACAGCGGTGGATGTGAACTACAAACAGAAATTTACTATTCACAGGTGGATGTGAACTACAAACAGAAATTTACTATTCACAGGTGGATGTGAACTACAAACAGAAATTTACTATTCACAGGTGGATGTGAACTACAAACAGAAATTTACTATTCACAGGTGGATGTGAACTACAAACAGAAATTTACTATTCACAGGTGGATGTGAACTACAAACAGAAATTTACTATTCACAGGTGGATGTGAATAAGACAAAATGAACAGTGACAGCGGTGGATGTGAATAAGACAAAATGAACAGTGACAGCGGTGGATGTGAATAAGACAAAATGAACAGTGACAGCGGTGGATGTGAACTACAAACAGAAATTTACTATTCACAGGTGGATGTGAACTACAAACAGAAATTTACTATTCACAGGTGGATGTGAACTACAAACAGAAATTTACTATTCACAGGTGGATGTGAACTACAAACAGAAATTTACTATTCACAGGTGGATGTGAACTACAAACAGAAATTTACTATTCACAGGTGGATGTGAACTACAAACAGAAATTTACTATTCACAGGTGGATGTGAATAAGACAAAAATGAACAGTGACAGCGGTGGATGTGAATAAGACAAAAATGAACAGTGACAGCGGTGGATGTGAACTACAAACAGAAATTTACTATTCACAGGTGGATGTGAATAAGACAAAAATGAACAGTGACAGCGGTGGATGTGAATAAGACAAAAATGAACAGTGACAGCGGTGGATGTGAATAAGACAAAAATGAACAGTGACAGCGGTGGATGTGAACTACAAACAGAAATTTACTATTCACAGGTGGATGTGAACTACAAACAGAAATTTACTATTCACAGGTGGATGTGAACTACAAACAGAAATTTACTATTCACAGGTGGATGTGAATAAGACAAAAGTAAACAGTGGCAACGGTGGATGTGAATAAACAAAAGAGAGATTTACTGTTCACTAGTGGATGTGAACTACAGACAGAAATTTACTATTCACAGGTGGATGTGAACTACAAACAGAAATTTACTATTCACAAGTGGATGTGAATAAGACAAGAGTGAACAGTGACAGCGGTGGATGTGAACTACAAACAGAAATTTACTATTCACAGGTGGATGTGAACTACAAACAGAAATTTACTATTCACAGGTGGATGTGAACTACAAACAGAAATTTACTATTCACATGTGGATGTGAATAAGACAAAAGTGAACAGTGACAGCGGTTAATGTGCTTATTAAAAGAGTAGCGGTAGATGTGATTTCGAAAGAGAACGGTGGATATGAATAAGACAAAAATGAACAGTGACAGCGGTGGATGTGAATAAGACAAAAATGAACAGTGACAGCGGTGGATGTGCTTATTAAAAGAGTAGCGGTAGATGTGATTTCTAAAGAGAACGGTGGATATGAATAAGACAAAAATGAACAGTGACAGCGGTGGATGTGAATAAGACAAAAATGAACAGTGACAGCGGTGGATGTGCTTTTAAAAAGGGCAGCGGTAGATGTAATTTTAAAAACAAAACTGACAACTTTTAACAGGATTACATAGGAACAGAAGACGTGAAAACAGGAGGTATGAAAGCTTCAAGCTTCAGAAAACGATTCAAATACATCAACAACAGAATATTTCAAAACGACAACTATCAACTGTCAAACAGAGGTTTAAAACTCGAACATCAGAACCTATACATTATAAAATTCCCAACAGAGTTTTTAAACCAAAAACACAGAACCACAACAGAGGTTTAAAAACAAAACAGCAGAATCCCAGTAAAGTTTTACAGACTTGAACATTACTTTAAAAACTTCCCTCCCTCGGGTCAGAAACATGACTGGCTGCCACAACCACCCCCGAGAGCTCGAGCCACCAACCACCTATTCATTGGATTGACGCACAAAGTCCTCATTTGCGGGTTCAGTACCTACATCAGAGAGTTCACCTATGAGTTTAAAACTCAGTAAGAACATATATAAATGCAGTGATGCATATGCTATGCATGAACTTTCAGAATACGGTGACAGAACAGTACATTACGTTTCAGTGGCAGAGGGGTATAAGTGGGGCTTATAGGGGAACTGGCAAGTGCACGACAGGCACAAACAGATATACAGAAACAGAACAGTAGGCCAGTCCCCGTCCCGCACTTAACCAATACATTTCAGTCAAATTTTATCCTGTTTAGCTTCAAATTGTGTACAGTAAACAGTTTTACGTGAACTTTCGGGAAAATCGTGTATGCATGAAAATTCACTGTGCTTACAATTAAAACAGCAGACAACAGAACCTCAAGGAAGAACAGGTTACTCGGAATATAACTTCAACTTATCTACCCGAAACCTCCCGACAGTAGTAAAATCCTAGAGTCTCCGCAATGTAGGGCCTTAAGGGCCAACCTACGGGTGTGAACTTACCTGTTTGCTGTAGAGTTGATGTTCTTGATTGTCTCGGTAATGCACAGAAGGAAAATAAACAAGCTGCAATTGCTAACTAATAACTTGTAGGATATGCTTCTAACTCCATTTAAACTTTTAGAAAATGATCCAAAGTGTTTTCACGTAATAACAGTGGGTTTTCTCCAAAACACCTTAACCCTAAACTTCAACAAAACTCACTTTTAACATGTCCATACTTGTCAACTAGGTTCGATGATTACCTTTGCTGAAGAAGACAGAAGTAAGCAGGAGAAACAAGTTTTGGAGATTTGGCACCGTCGCCTGGAAGAGAGAAAACAGAGAAGGCAGAAGGATGTTTCACGTAGGAGGGAAGAGAAAAGAACATGGCTTCTTCAACAAGTTGCCAAGTGTCACTCAACCATTGGCTTCCTCCCACCAACCTTAATTGGTTTTCCTAATTTGCCCTCCCATTGGTTTTCAACCAAGTTGTTCTGTTTTGGTTGATTTTTAGTTTGGTTTTCCAATTGAATTATTAGTTAAATTCACTGATCCGTTTTCTCTAGACATCCACTTGGGGTATCACAAAACTCCAATGAAATACGCACTTCATTAATGGCCAATATATGTATATCCCATTTAATTGTTCAAGGAATAATTACATGGCTAAAATGCCGGGTGTTACATTCCACCCACCTTAACTGAAATTTTGTCCCCAAAATTTGCCTAAGCAAAGAGGTACGGATATTGGGCCCTAATATCCTCTTGTCTTTCTCACGTGGCTTCCTCCACATCATGATTGCGCCATAAAACTTTTACCAATGGGCCTTTCTTCATATGTCAGCGTCGGCATGATATCAAAGTCCACATGTTCCACGATTTGGGTTGGATCTCGTACACACTTTCTCAGCATCGAAACATGAAAAACATTGTGAACTCCATCCATTGACACTGGTAACTGTAGTCTGTAGGTCATGCTTCCCACACGCTTCAAAGTGAGAAAAGGGCCAATGAACCGCGAGCTGAGCTTTCCTTTCTTACCGAATCTCATTACACCCTTGAAAGGCGACACTTTCAAGAATACTTCATCGCCCTCAGCGAACTCTAAGTCTCTTCTTCTATGGTCCGCATAACTCTTCTGTCGACTTTGAGCAATATTTATTCGTTGTTTGATAGTAGCTATCATCTCGGACATCTGCTGTAATATCTCAGGGCCGATAAGCTTGGTTTCTCCGACCTCATCCCAACCCAATGGGAATCTACACTTTCTGCCGTAAAGAGCTTCATAAGGAGCCATGCCAATTGTAGCCTGGTAGCTATTGTTGTAAGCAAATTCCACGAGTGGTAAATATCTACTCCAAGGAGCATGAAATTCCAGCACGCATGACCTTAGCACATCCTCCAGTATTTGGATTGTTCTCTCAGATTGTCCGTCAATCTGTGGATGAAATGCTGTGCTGAAATCTAACTTTGTACCCAAGGAGTTCTGCAAACTTCTTCAAAACCTGGAAGTGAATCTGGGATCACGGTCTGAGACGATCGACACAGGAATGCCATGCAGCTTAATAATCTCGTTAATATACAGCTCTGCGTACTGATCCATGGAGTATGTCGTCTTCACAGGTAGAAAATAGGCCGACTTCGTCAATCTGTCCACTATGACCCAAATTCTATTATGGCCCTTAGCTGTCCTTGGAAGGCCAACAACAAAGTCCATTGTGATGTTCTCCCATTTCCATTCGGGGATTGGGAGAGGCTGAAGGGTTCCACTTGGTCGTTGATGTTTAGCTTTGACCTGTTGACATATCATGCAAGACTCCACATATTTGGCCACTTCATTCTTCATATTCAGCCACCAAAAGTGAAGTTTCAAGTCCTGATACATCTTTGTGCTTCCAAGATGCATAGAGAAAGAAGATGAGTGGGCTTCCGACAAGATGTGCTTCCGTAGCTCTTCGTCTTTCGGAACATACCATCTGTTTTTGAACTTCATAACTCCATCTCCCGAATAACTGAAACTGAAAGAGGCCATTGGTATCTTGCTCACAATATCAGCCATCTCCTTTGAATTGGTCTCCTGGGCTTCCTTAATTCGGTCCAGAATGGTGGGCCGTAGTGTCAAGTCTGCTAGTATAACCGATAGCCCAGAAACTATCTCTATATCAAACTTCTGTATCTCTGTCCTCAAAGGCATTGATACTCCCGTCATAACTGGTTGCATAGTAGCTGGCATCCTGCTCAGTGCATCAGCTACCACATTAGCTTTACCAGGATGGTATTTAATCTCAACATCGTAATCTTTCACAAATTCTAACCACCGTCTTTGTCTCGTGTTTAGCTCTTTCTGGGTAAATATGTACTTCAAGCTCTTGTGATCAGAAAACACCTCACATGATTGTCCGTACAAGTGGTGTCTCCATACTTACAGCGCAAATACGACTGCCGCTAGCTCAAGGTCATGTGTAGGGTAGTTTTGTTCATGGTCCTTCAATTGCCTGGATGCGTATGCTACCACTTTCCCTTCTTGCATTAGTACACATCCCAAGCCAATCTTGGACGCATCACAGTATACGTTGAATTTTTCGTCTTCAACTGGCAATACTAACAGAGGAGCAGCGGTTAATTTCTGCTTAAGTGTCTGAAAACTCACCTCACAAGCTTCAGACCACTTGAACTTGACGTCCTTCCTCGTTAAGCTGGTCATAAGCTTCGCTATTACAGAAAATCCCTTGATAAACTTTCTGTAATAACCAGCTAACCCGATAAAACTTCGTACCTCACTGGCATTTCTCGGTCTCGGCCATTCTTTCACTGCCAGAATCTTGGTTGGATCCACGGACACTCCTTCTGCCGACACCACATGGCCTAGGAAGTTAATCCTGCTCAACCAGAATTCGCACTTCGACAATTTGGCATACAACCGGTGTTGTTTCAGAGTCGATAGCACAATTGCCAGGTGCTTCTCGTGTTCGGCCTCACTTCTGGAGTAAACCAGGATATCGTCAATGAAAACGATTACAAATTTATCCAAGAAATTTTGGAATATCATGTTCATCAAGTCCATGAATGCCGCCGGGGCATTAGTCAATCCAAAAGACATTACCAAGAATTCGTAGTGTCCGTACCAGGTTCTGAAGGCGGTGTTTGGAATATCATCAGCCCTGACCTTCAACGGGTAATAACCGGAGCGCAAATCGATCTTCGAGAATACCCGAGCCCCTTGTAGTTGGTCAAATAAATTGTCGATCCTTGGCAATGGGTACTTATTTTTTATGGTCAATTTGTTCAGCTCATGATAATCAATGCACATGCGTAGGGACCCATCTTTATTCTTAACAAATAGGACAGGAGCACCCCACGGAGAGAAGCTAGGGCGCACAAAGACCTTGTCCACCAATTCCTTTAGCTGAGCCTTCAACTGCCTCAGCTCAATTGGCGCCATACGGTACGGTTTCTTTGATACCGGTTCAACACCAGGATATATGTCAATTTCAAACTCGATTTCACGATCAGGTGGCAATCCCAGTAAGTCATCTAAGAAAACCTCTGAGAAGTCTCGAACTACTGGAATATTCTGAAGTTCCGCCCCACTTCGCCTTTGAACATCTACTACGTGGGCAAGAAATCTGATGCATCCTGACCTCATCAGCTATTGAGCTTTCAATGAAGATATAACAGGCATATGGTGTTTCTTTGGTATTGCCTGATAGGTAGACTCTACCTCGTTCAGGTGCTTAAACGACACTAGCCCGGACCTGCAGTTGATGGTTGTGTGATGTCTAAACAGTCAGTCCATTCCCATAATAACATCGTATCCTTTCATACCGATGACGATAATGTTGGCATACAACTTCTGGTTTCCTACTGACACTATATCACCCCTTACAACCTGCTCGGAGTGCATAAACTCTCCGGACGGTAGCATAATATTGTAGGGCTGATCTGACGGATACAACAAAATTTCTGTCTAACTACGAAATCCATGGCCACAAACGAATGTGTGGCCCCCGTGTCCCACAAGGTATAAGCAGGTGCATCACATATTGAAATTGTACCTATAATTGCTGTGTGCTGAGCGACATCATCAACGTCCTCCATCATTGCAAAAACTCTAGGTACGGCTTGATTTGGTCTCGTGTCCGGCATTGGGCAATCCTGGACGTGATGGCCTTCTTTGCCACATCAGAAGCATTGGCCGGTAATGAGTCTGCATTCGCCCCTATGAATTCTCTAGCATCGCGGGCATACTGAAAGTTAAGGAGCCCCCATTGGTCTCTTTCCTTTGTCTTGATAATTGGTGGTCTCATTGGGCCTCTTAATGCCCCTGTTCTGCTGCTGTTGAGGTTGCAAATTTTGATTTCTTTGTTGCTGTTGCTGTAGAAGGGCCTCACGTAAGATTCTCTTCGACGTATCCCTATATCTCTGAGACTTCATCTCTAAGGCTTCTAACTGGTAAGCCTTGGCCACCACCTTCGATACGGGGCCTCGTCAAATCCCCCGTATGAAATCCCTCGTAAGAGGGTCCAGCTTCAACCCTGAATAAATTGGTGCACCTTGTTTTCGTCATTGGCTACCAAAAATGAATAAGACAAAAATGAACAGTGACAGCGGTGGATGTGAATAAGACAAAAATGAACAGTGACAGCGGTGGATGTGAACTACAAACAGAAATTTACTATTCACAGGTGGATGTGAATAAGACAAAAATGAACAGTGACAGCGGTGGATGTGAATAAGACAAAAATGAACAGTGACAGCGGTGGATGTGAATAAGACAAAAATGAACAGTGACAGCGGTGGATGTGAACTACAAACAGAAATTTACTATTCACAGGTGGATGTGAATAAGACAAAAATGAACAGTGACAGCGGTGGATGTGAATAAGACAAAAATGAACAGTGACAGCGGTGGATGTGAATAAGACAAAAATGAACAGTGACAGCGGTGGATGTGAATAAGACAAAAATGAACAGTGACAGCGGTGGATGTGAACTACAAACAGAAATTTACTATTCACAGGTGGATGTGAATAAGACAAAAATGAACAGTGACAGCGGTGGATGTGAATAAGACAAAAATGAACAGTGACAGCGGTGGATGTGAACTACAAACAGAAATTTACTATTCACAGGTGGATGTGAACTACAAACAGAAATTTACTATTCACAGGTGGATGTGAATAAGACAAAAATGAACAGTGACAGCGGTGGATGTGAATAAGACAAAAATGAACAGTGACAGCGGTGGATGTGAACTACAAACAGAAATTTACTATTCACAGGTGGATGTGAATAAGACAAAAATGAACAGTGACAGCGGTGGATGTGAATAAGACAAAAATGAACAGTGACAGCGGTGGATGTGAATAAGACAAAAATGAACAGTGACAGCGGTGGATGTGAATAAGACAAAAATGAACAGTGACAGCGGTGGATGTGAATAAGACAAAAATGAACAGTGACAGCGGTGGATGTGAATAAGACAAAAATGAACAGTGACAGCGGTGGATGTGAATAAGACAAAAATGAACAGTGACAGCGGTGGATGTGAATAAGACAAAAATGAACAGTGACAGCGGTGGATGTGAATAAGACAAAAATGAACAGTGACAGCGGTGGATGTGAATAAGACAAAAATGAACAGTGACAGCGGTGGATGTGAATAAGACAAAAATGAACAGTGACAGCGGTGGATGTGAATAAGACAAAAATGAACAGTGACAGCGGTGGATGTGAATAAGACAAAAATGAACAGTGACAGCGGTGGATGTGAATAAGACAAAAATGAACAGTGACAGCGGTGGATGTGAATAAGACAAAAATGAACAGTGACAGCGGTGGATGTGAATAAGACAAAAATGAACAGTGACAGCGGTGGATGTGAATAAGACAAAAATGAACAGTGACAGCGGTGGATGTGAATAAGACAAAAATGAACAGTGACAGCGGTGGATGTGAATAAGACAAAAATGAACAGTGACAGCGGTGGATGTGAATAAGACAAAAATGAACAGTGACAGCGGTGGATGTGAATAAGACAAAAATGAACAGTGACAGCGGTGGATGTGAATAAGACAAAAATGAACAGTGACAGCGGTGGATGTGAATAAGACAAAAATGAACAGTGACAGCGGTGGATGTGAATAAGACAAAAATGAACAGTGACAGCGGTGGATGTGAATAAGACAAAAATGAACAGTGACAGCGGTGGATGTGAATAAGACAAAAATGAACAGTGACAGCGGTGGATGTGAATAAGACAAAAATGAACAGTGACAGCGGTGGATGTGAATAAGACAAAAATGAACAGTGACAGCGGTTAATGTGCTTATAAAAGAGTAGCGGTAGATGTGATTTCGAAAGAGAACGGGGATATGAATAAGACAAAATGAACAGTGACAGCGGTGGATGTGAATAAGACAAAAATGAACAGTGACAGCGGTGGATGTGCTTATTAAAAGAGTAGCGGTAGATGTGATTTCTAAAGAGAACGGTGGATATGAATAAGACAAAAATGAACAGTGACAGCGGTGGATGTGAATAAGACAAAATGAACAGTGACAGCGGTGGATGTGCTTTTAAAAAGGGCAGCGGTAGATGTAATTTTAAAAACAAACTGACAACTTTTAACAGGATTACATAGGAACAGAAGACGTGAAAACAGGAGGTATGAAAGCTTCAAGCTTCAGAAAACGATTCAAATACATCAACAACAGAATATTTCAAAACGACAACTATCAACTGTCAAACAGAGGTTTAAAACTCGAACATCAGAACCTATACATTATAAAATTCCCAACAGAGTTTTTAAACCAAAAACACAGAACCACAACAGAGGTTTAAAAACAAAACAGCAGAATCCCAGTAAAGTTTTACAGACTTGAACATTACTTTAAAACTTCCCTCCCTCGGGTCAGAAACATGACTGGCTGCCACAACCACCCCCGAGAGCTCGAGCCACCAACCACCTATTCATTGGATTGACGCACAAAGTCCTCATTTGCGGGTTCAGTACCTACATCAGAGAGTTCACCTATGAGTTTAAAACTCAGTAAGAACATATATAAATGCAGTGATGCATATGCTATGCATGAACTTTCAGAATACGGTGACAGAACAGTACATTACGTTTCAGTGGCAGAGGGGTATAAGTGGGGCTTATAGGGGAACTGGCAAGTGCACGACAGGCACAAACAGATATACAGAAACAGAACAGTAGGCCAGTCCCCGTCCCGCACTTAACCAATACATTTCAGTCAAATTTTATCCTGTTTAGCTTCAAATTGTGTACAGTAAACAGTTTTACGTGAACTTTCGGGAAAATCGTGTATGCATGAAAATTCACTGTGCTTACAATTAAAACAGCAGACAACAGAACCTCAAGGAAGAACAGGTTACTCGGAATATAACTTCAACTTATCTACCCGAAACCTCCCGACAGTAGTAAAATCCTAGAGTCTCCGCAATGTAGGGCCTTAAGGGCCAACCTACGGGTGTGAACTTACCTGTTTGCTGTAGAGTTGATGTTCTTGATTGTCTCGGTAATGCACAGAAGGAAAATAAACAAGCTGCAATTGCTAACTAATAACTTGTAGGATATGCTTCTAACTCCATTTAAACTTTTAGAAAATGATCCAAAGTGTTTTCACGTAATAACAGTGGGTTTTCTCCAAAACACCTTAACCCTAAACTTCAACAAAACTCACTTTTAACATGTCCATACTTGTCAACTAGGTTCGATGATTACCTTTGCTGAAGAAGACAGAAGTAAGCAGGAGAAACAAGTTTTGGAGATTTGGCACCGTCGCCTGGAAGAGAGAAAACAGAGAAGGCAGAAGGATGTTTCACGTAGGAGGGAAGAGAAAAGAACATGGCTTCTTCAACAAGTTGCCAAGTGTCACTCAACCATTGGCTTCCTCCCACCAACCTTAATTGGTTTTCCTAATTTGCCCTCCCATTGGTTTTCAACCAAGTTGTTCTGTTTTGGTTGATTTTTAGTTTGGTTTTCCAATTGAATTATTAGTTAAATTCACTGATCCGTTTTCTCTAGACATCCACTTGGGGTATCACAAAACTCCAATGAAATACGCACTTCATTAATGGCCAATATATGTATATCCCATTTAATTGTTCAAGGAATAATTACATGGCTAAAATGCCGGGTGTTACATTCCACCCACCTTAACTGAAATTTTGTCCCCAAAATTTGCCTAAGCAAAGAGGTACGGATATTGGGCCCTAATATCCTCTTGTCTTTCTCACGTGGCTTCCTCCACATCATGATTGCGCCATAAAACTTTTACCAATGGGCCTTTCTTCATATGTCAGCGTCGGCATGATATCAAAGTCCACATGTTCCACGATTTGGGTTGGATCTCGTACACACTTTCTCAGCATCGAAACATGAAAAACATTGTGAACTCCATCCATTGACACTGGTAACTGTAGTCTGTAGGTCATGCTTCCCACACGCTTCAAAGTGAGAAAAGGGCCAATGAACCGCGAGCTGAGCTTTCCTTTCTTACCGAATCTCATTACACCCTTGAAAGGCGACACTTTCAAGAATACTTCATCGCCCTCAGCGAACTCTAAGTCTCTTCTTCTATGGTCCGCATAACTCTTCTGTCGACTTTGAGCAATATTTATTCGTTGTTTGATAGTAGCTATCATCTCGGACATCTGCTGTAATATCTCAGGGCCGATAAGCTTGGTTTCTCCGACCTCATCCCAACCCAATGGGAATCTACACTTTCTGCCGTAAAGAGCTTCATAAGGAGCCATGCCAATTGTAGCCTGGTAGCTATTGTTGTAAGCAAATTCCACGAGTGGTAAATATCTACTCCAAGGAGCATGAAATTCCAGCACGCATGACCTTAGCACATCCTCCAGTATTTGGATTGTTCTCTCAGATTGTCCGTCAATCTGTGGATGAAATGCTGTGCTGAAATCTAACTTTGTACCCAAGGAGTTCTGCAAACTTCTTCAAAACCTGGAAGTGAATCTGGGATCACGGTCTGAGACGATCGACACAGGAATGCCATGCAGCTTAATAATCTCGTTAATATACAGCTCTGCGTACTGATCCATGGAGTATGTCGTCTTCACAGGTAGAAAATAGGCCGACTTCGTCAATCTGTCCACTATGACCCAAATTCTATTATGGCCCTTAGCTGTCCTTGGAAGGCCAACAACAAAGTCCATTGTGATGTTCTCCCATTTCCATTCGGGGATTGGGAGAGGCTGAAGGGTTCCACTTGGTCGTTGATGTTTAGCTTTGACCTGTTGACATATCATGCAAGACTCCACATATTTGGCCACTTCATTCTTCATATTCAGCCACCAAAAGTGAAGTTTCAAGTCCTGATACATCTTTGTGCTTCCAAGATGCATAGAGAAAGAAGATGAGTGGGCTTCCGACAAGATGTGCTTCCGTAGCTCTTCGTCTTTCGGAACATACCATCTGTTTTTGAACTTCATAACTCCATCTCCCGAATAACTGAAACTGAAAGAGGCCATTGGTATCTTGCTCACAATATCAGCCATCTCCTTTGAATTGGTCTCCTGGGCTTCCTTAATTCGGTCCAGAATGGTGGGCCGTAGTGTCAAGTCTGCTAGTATAACCGATAGCCCAGAAACTATCTCTATATCAAACTTCTGTATCTCTGTCCTCAAAGGCATTGATACTCCCGTCATAACTGGTTGCATAGTAGCTGGCATCCTGCTCAGTGCATCAGCTACCACATTAGCTTTACCAGGATGGTATTTAATCTCAACATCGTAATCTTTCACAAATTCTAACCACCGTCTTTGTCTCGTGTTTAGCTCTTTCTGGGTAAATATGTACTTCAAGCTCTTGTGATCAGAAAACACCTCACATGATTGTCCGTACAAGTGGTGTCTCCATACTTACAGCGCAAATACGACTGCCGCTAGCTCAAGGTCATGTGTAGGGTAGTTTTGTTCATGGTCCTTCAATTGCCTGGATGCGTATGCTACCACTTTCCCTTCTTGCATTAGTACACATCCCAAGCCAATCTTGGACGCATCACAGTATACGTTGAATTTTTCGTCTTCAACTGGCAATACTAACAGAGGAGCAGCGGTTAATTTCTGCTTAAGTGTCTGAAAACTCACCTCACAAGCTTCAGACCACTTGAACTTGACGTCCTTCCTCGTTAAGCTGGTCATAAGCTTCGCTATTACAGAAAATCCCTTGATAAACTTTCTGTAATAACCAGCTAACCCGATAAAACTTCGTACCTCACTGGCATTTCTCGGTCTCGGCCATTCTTTCACTGCCAGAATCTTGGTTGGATCCACGGACACTCCTTCTGCCGACACCACATGGCCTAGGAAGTTAATCCTGCTCAACCAGAATTCGCACTTCGACAATTTGGCATACAACCGGTGTTGTTTCAGAGTCGATAGCACAATTGCCAGGTGCTTCTCGTGTTCGGCCTCACTTCTGGAGTAAACCAGGATATCGTCAATGAAAACGATTACAAATTTATCCAAGAAATTTTGGAATATCATGTTCATCAAGTCCATGAATGCCGCCGGGGCATTAGTCAATCCAAAAGACATTACCAAGAATTCGTAGTGTCCGTACCAGGTTCTGAAGGCGGTGTTTGGAATATCATCAGCCCTGACCTTCAACGGGTAATAACCGGAGCGCAAATCGATCTTCGAGAATACCCGAGCCCCTTGTAGTTGGTCAAATAAATTGTCGATCCTTGGCAATGGGTACTTATTTTTTATGGTCAATTTGTTCAGCTCATGATAATCAATGCACATGCGTAGGGACCCATCTTTATTCTTAACAAATAGGACAGGAGCACCCCACGGAGAGAAGCTAGGGCGCACAAAGACCTTGTCCACCAATTCCTTTAGCTGAGCCTTCAACTGCCTCAGCTCAATTGGCGCCATACGGTACGGTTTCTTTGATACCGGTTCAACACCAGGATATATGTCAATTTCAAACTCGATTTCACGATCAGGTGGCAATCCCAGTAAGTCATCTAAGAAAACCTCTGAGAAGTCTCGAACTACTGGAATATTCTGAAGTTCCGCCCCACTTCGCCTTTGAACATCTACTACGTGGGCAAGAAATCTGATGCATCCTGACCTCATCAGCTATTGAGCTTTCAATGAAGATATAACAGGCATATGGTGTTTCTTTGGTATTGCCTGATAGGTAGACTCTACCTCGTTCAGGTGCTTAAACGACACTAGCCCGGACCTGCAGTTGATGGTTGTGTGATGTCTAAACAGTCAGTCCATTCCCATAATAACATCGTATCCTTTCATACCGATGACGATAATGTTGGCATACAACTTCTGGTTTCCTACTGACACTATATCACCCCTTACAACCTGCTCGGAGTGCATAAACTCTCCGGACGGTAGCATAATATTGTAGGGCTGATCTGACGGATACAACAAAATTTCTGTCTAACTACGAAATCCATGGCCACAAACGAATGTGTGGCCCCCGTGTCCCACAAGGTATAAGCAGGTGCATCACATATTGAAATTGTACCTATAATTGCTGTGTGCTGAGCGACATCATCAACGTCCTCCATCATTGCAAAAACTCTAGGTACGGCTTGATTTGGTCTCGTGTCCGGCATTGGGCAATCCTGGACGTGATGGCCTTCTTTGCCACATCAGAAGCATTGGCCGGTAATGAGTCTGCATTCGCCCCTATGAATTCTCTAGCATCGCGGGCATACTGAAAGTTAAGGAGCCCCCATTGGTCTCTTTCCTTTGTCTTGATAATTGGTGGTCTCATTGGGCCTCTTAATGCCCCTGTTCTGCTGCTGTTGAGGTTGCAAATTTTGATTTCTTTGTGGTTGCTGTTGCTGTAGAAGGGCCTCACGTAAGATTCTCTTCGACGTATCCCTATATCTCTGAGACTTCATCTCTAAGGCTTCTAACTGGTAAGCCTTGGCCACCACCTTCGTATACGGGGCCTCGTCAAATCCCCCGTATGAAATCCCTCGTAAGAGGTCCAGCTTCAAACCCTGAATAAATTGGTGCACCTTGTTTTCGTCATTGGCTACCAAAAATGAATAAGACAAAAATGAACAGTGACAGCAGTGGATGTGCTTTTAAAAAGGGCAGCGGTAGATGTAATCTTAAAGACAAAACTAACGACTTTTAACAGGATTACATGGGAACAGAAGACATGAAAACAGGAGGTATGAAAGCTTCAAGCTTCAGAAAACGATTCAAAATATGATTTTAGGCATATCAGGAAAACACGACAGAAATTTAGCAGATTGTATAGATAACTCTAAAATCACAGATAATCCATGCACACCTTAAAAGAGAAAATATTCCAAACAATTCCAGAATACTTCAGAACATAAATTCAACTGTCAAATACAAAGGTTTTAAATACATCAAGAACATAATATTTCAAAACGACAACTATCAACTGTCAAACAGAGGTTTAAAACTCGAACATCAGAACCTATACATTATAAAATTCCCAACAGAGTTTTTAAACCAAAAACACAGAACCACAACAGAGGTTTAAAAACAAAACAGCAGAATCCTAGTAAAGTTTTACAGACTTGAACATTACTTTAAAAACTTCCCTCCCTCGGGTCAGAAACATGTCTGGCTGCCACAACCACCCCCGAGAGCTCGAGCCACCAGCCACCTATTCGTCGGACTGACACACAAATTCCTCATTTGCGGGTTCAGTACCTACATCAGGGAGTTCACCTATGAGTCTAAAACTCAGTAAGAACATATATAAATGCAGTGATGCATATGCTATGCTTGAACTTTCAGAATACGGTGACAGAACAGTACACTACATTTCAGTGGCAGAGGGGTATAAGTGGGGCTTATAGGGGAACTGGCAAGTGCACGACAGGCACAAATAGATATACAGAAACAGAACAGTAGGCCAGTCCCCGTCCCGCACTTAACCAATACATTTCAGTCAAATTTTATCTTCCTTAGCTTCAAACCGTGTACAGAAAACAGTTTTACATGAACTTTCGGGAAAATCGTGTATGCATGGAAATTCACTGTGCTTACAATTAAAACAGCAGACAACAGAAACAACACAACAGAACCTAAAGGAAGAACATGTTACTCGGAATATAACTTCAACTTATCTACCCGAAACCTCCCGACAGTAGTAAAATCCTAGAGTCTCCGCGATGTAGGGCCTTAAGGGCCAATCTACGGGTATGAACTTACCTGTTTGCTGTAGAGTTGATGTTCTTGATCGTCTCGGTAATGCACGAAACTGTACATGCACGGAAGGAAAATAAACAAGCTGCAAATGCTAACTAATAACTTGTAGGATATGCTTCTAACTCCATTCAGACTTTTAGAAAATGATCCAAAGTGTTTTCACGTAATAACAGTGGGTTTTCTCCAAAACACCTTAACCCTAAACTTCAACAAAACTCACTTTTAACATGTCCATACTTGTCAACTAGGTTAGATGATTACCTTTGCTGAAGAAAATAGAAGTAAGCAGGAGAAACAAGTTTTGGAGATTTGGCACCGTCGCTTGGAAGAGAGAAAACAGAGAAGGCAGAAGGATGTTTCACGTCGGAGGTAAGAGAAAAGAACATGGCTTCTTCAACAAGTTTCCAAGTGTCACTCAACCATTGGCTTCCTCCCACCAACCTTAATTGGTTTACCTAATTTGCCCTCCCATTGGTTTTTAACCAAGGTGTTTTGTTTTGGTTGATTTTTAGTTTGGTTTTCCAATGGAATTATTAGTTAAATTCACCGATCCGTTTTCTCTGGACATCCACTTGGGGTATCACAAAACTCCAATGAAATACGCACTTCATTAATGGCCAATATATGTATATCCCATTTAATTGTTCAAGGAATAATTACATGGCTAAAATGTCAGGTGTTACAATAGTCTTCCATGTTGTTCCTTAAAACAGTAATCTAGTTCTGCAGTTGTCCACAGTACTCGCCCGTCGAGTAATTGTTTCAAGTATTTGGCTGAGTGTTAGTCGTCCAAAGTTATCGTCCAAAGTTATGGGCGATAACGTCATCCATTTCTGTCGTCCACAGCCTCTATTGTTTTCTGTCGTCCACAGAGTCTGCCCTTTTATTTCAAACGTCCACAGCTCTTGTCGTCCATAGACTCTATCTTTCATTTTAAACGTCCACAGCTTCTGTCGTCGACAGATTTTGCCTTTTATTTTCAACGTCCACAGGCCTTTGTTGTCCACTGATTTTGCCTTTCATTTCAAACGTCCACGTTTACTGCCTTTTATTTTAAACGTCCACGGACTTCTGTTGTCTACTGTTTTCGTCTTTGATTTTAAACGTCAACGTCTTCTGATTGTCCACAGATTCTGTCTTTTCTTTCAAACGTCCACGGCTTCTGTCACCCACAGTAAGTCTTCCACGACATGACTTCCAGTTTTTGTTTTTCCCATTTTATTAAGTCTTCCACTGCATGTCTGTCGTCCAATCTGCCTTCCAGTTTCTGTCGTCCATTTATGTTTGTTTCTTTCTGCTCTCTTCCAGAGTACTCATCTAAGTTTTTAATATCCCTGTCTTCCTATTTTTCTTCTGCCATGTATTTTTGTAATCTGATTTCAATATGTCTTCGCCTTCTGTCTCCCTATTTTTCTTCTGCTATTTATTTCTGAAGTCCGACTTCTAATATATTTTTCAGTCTAAATTTCCAGAGAAGGTTTTCCCTGCCTTCTGTCTTCCTGGTTTTCTTCTGTCATTTATAACTGTCATCCAGATTTTTTTATATGTCTTCCTGTTTTCTTCTGTTATTCATTGTAGTCTTCCAGTCTTCAATTCCATAAAGAGTTTTCTCCGTGTAAAGTTTTAAAAGTTCAAAAAAAATAGTCCACGTTTTAAAAATGTCCGGAGTGATGGCTCTTCGACCCCGATCGGGTTTTGGGGTGGTCACAAACCAATTTTTCAAATCCAAGTTTCAATTTGTGTTGATTGTTCTTATTTATCAGTTACATACAATAATGATATTTGTATAATTCTCTATTGTTTTATGGACCTGCAACGATATAGTTTTGTTTCTTCTTGTTAAAAAATAACGTTATGAGTATAATCTAACTATATATTTTAAATTTACTATTTTTATTCGTAAATAAAATAATTATTAAAAAATTTAAATCATTAAAATAATACATTATATGTGTCACAACCCGAGAGGGGGCCTAACAGAAACGCCAGGTTAAACGATCAACCTCAGGGAGGTCCACCGTGTAACCTAAGGCTAAGTGCGGAAATTTAACAATGATCCAGGACCTCCTCGAAGCAATAAACATAAGAGAGTACAAACAATAATAGAAATACAAAATAAATGAAAAATAATTACATGCCAAGATAAGGTACAATCTCAAACGAGTACTTACATAAGATAAAGCTACAGGAAAATAAAGGGGAGACTCAAGGGAAATCCCAAACGAATAAGCTCACTTCCTAGCCTTCTTTCCTTTACCTGTAGAGGGGGAGTCGATGGGGTGAATGACAAACTCAGTATGGGATGTTATACCTACCACTCAAGGATGCATGCCTCACAAAATCAATGCACGTTTTAAAAACCAAAACCAGTTTTCCAGGTTATTCATTTCTCTTCTTATTAGTCATTTAGAACGGTTGATGGGGCTAGCAGTAAAATAAGTATATGTAGTAAACATAGGCCCACATCAACAATACTATAATAAAAATATAAATCTAGGTGTACAGTGAAAAGGGAGGTCACTCACGGATCCTCCGAACCACACCAACACAGAAAGGCCACGATAATACCAGGCAGGGCCTCATAGGGGGAAGAGAAAAGGTCAACCACCAGGAGGGACGAACCACTCAGCCCTAGACCGCTGGGACAAACGCGTTAGGGCACACCAGGAGGGACGAACCACTCAACCCTGGGCCCAAGGGGACCACGCAGTGGATTTATCAACCACCAGGAGGGACGAACCACTCAGCCCTGGGCCACCGGGACACGCGCTAGAGCACACCAGGAGGGACGAACCACTCAACCCTGGGCCCAAGGGGACCACACGGTGGACTTATAATACCGAGAGTAGCAATGAACAGACACTGGCTAGGTCGGGTAACTGGGCGAGCATGCTCCGAGCCCATTCTGCCTATTCTCAGGGGGCGTACCCTACATTCTGCCTATTATAAGAGGGCGTACCCTACATTCTGCCTATTATAAGAGGGCGTACCCTATCAAAACAAATGTGGGGAGTACCACAACCACTGGGCAAAACCCCCTGATACTCTTAGCTGGGCCCCGCTAAGAGTGCCAGACGGTTATCTCCAGTATCAAACTCCAAATGGCACAGCAGAAATCCAATGCATGAATCAAATCAAATGCATGTATAAAACCATCTACGTGCTAAACATGACAAATCTCATGACAAATCCCAAATCCATCCCGTCGGCAAAGGCAAGTAAAACATGGCATCTAAATCCAATAGGCAGTATAAATCAGTGAAAAAAATATACGTGCCACAATATGCAAAATAATCATGCCAGTAAAAATGCCGACATCAATACTAGTGGTATCCCACAAAAAATAATATACGTGCATGTAAGGCTAGGTATAACGTGGAAAGTATAATAACCCATACCCCTAAGGCGAGTCCTCATATCCTCGATAAACCGTGGCTCCTCAGGAATTGCCTCGAACTCAGCAAAATTCTCTGAATCTGAGAATCAATACAAGAAAGGAACCCCGTTAAGGTCCAATTGGGTCTAGAAACGATCTAGAATGCGAACCGGGGCGAAAACGGTTTAGGTTGACTTTTGGTCAAAAAGTCAAAGTCAAAGTCAACGGCCAAAGTCAACGATAAAGTCAACGTTGACTTTGACTGACCGGTTCGGTTCGGGTCGAGTTGAACCCAAATCGGTCTGGTCGGGTTTGATTCAGATCGGGCTGACTCGGTTCGGTCCGGGTCGGACCTAATCGGGTTAGGCCAGCAACTGGGTTGACCCGGCCTGATGGGCTGGGTCAGAATCGGCCCGATAGGCCCAAGTCAAACCCGGCCCAGAGGACCATGGGTATGGGTCCAGACTGGCCCGAGACTGGATCAGGCTGGGCCAAACCCAGTCGGGCCCAATTCAGCCCTGCCCTGAGTCAACTCGGCCTTGGGCCTGAGTCAACTCGGCCCAAAGCCCGGGTTGACTCAGCCCACGGTTGAGTTGACTCGACCGTCGGCCGCCGAACGCCGACGAAGCTCCGGCAACCCTCAGGTGACATACCCGCGGCGAAAAAAATCAAATTTCTAACCTGTTTTTTTGCCGAAAATCGCTTCCAACACGTTTTTAACCACTTTTCGAGTCAATCCCCGCCAAAAACACCAAGAATCGACCCCCAAAAATTCAGATCTAACGAAAACCTAAAACCCGAAACTTCCAGACAAAAAATCGAGAGGTAGAGAGCTCACCTTCAAGAACTCTCTTCACCAACGTTGATCTACGCTTCGAGACGAACGTTTTGACATCAAGATCGCGTCGAACAGAGGTGGATCGGATGTTGGCGATTTCCTCTTTCACGGCCTCTCTCCTTTCTCTCTCTCTCTCTCTCTTCTGGTTTCAATGGCCGACAGTTTCTATCCCTTTAACTTTTATTTCTTTTCATTTACCATTTATTATTTATTTTATTATTTAATTGTTTTATTTTATATTTTATTTATTTATTTCTTTTATCTAGTTTATAATAAATTCGTTTAAAGATTTGATTTCTAATTTCAATTCCTATCGGAAATTAGTGAAATAAATCTCAAAATTTACTCTCTAAATTACGCGAAAAATTTATCCAATTTTTTACAAAAATTAAAATTTGACGAGTTTTACAATATGAATGACGTTCAAACAATGTGTTAGTGTTTGAAATTATAGGGTTAAATAATATATTATATTCAAATTGTTTGAATTTTGTGACGACCCCAGACCCGATCGGGGCTGAGGAGCCATCACTCCGGACATTTAAAACGTGACATTTTTTTTTCAACTTTTAAAACATTACACAGAGAAAACCATCTCTGGAAATTGGAAACTGGAAGACATTTAAAATCAGACTTCAGAAATAATTGGCAGAAGAAAAACAGGAAGACAGAAGGCATGGAGGAACGAAAACAGTTCCCGGGATTTTCACTAAGACTTAACTTCGACTTTTAAAACTCTTAAATCTGAAGACGTGAAAATAGAAAATCATGAAAATAGAAATGGACGACTGAAACTGGAAAGCATGCCGTGGAAGACTTACTGTGGATGACAGAAGCAGTGGACGTTTAAAAATAAAAGACAGAACAGTGACCGTGGACGTTTAAAATGAAAGACAGAATCTGTGGGCAACAGAAGCTGTGGACGTTTAAAAATAAAAGACAGAACAGTGACCGTGGACGTTTAAAAATAAAAGACAGAATAGTGACCGTGGACGTTTAAAAATAAAAGACAGAATAGTGACCGTGGACGTTTAAAAATAAAAGACAGAACAGTGACCGTGGACGTTTAAAAATAAAAGACAGAACAGTGACCGTGGACGTTTAAAAATAAAAGACAGAACAGTGACCGTGGATGTTTAAAATAAAAGATAGAATCTGTGGGCAACAGAAGCTGTGGACGTTTAAAAATAAAAGACAGAATAGTGACCGTGGACGTTTAAAATGAAAGACAGAATCTGTGGGCAAAAGAAGCTGTGGACGTTTAAAAATAAAAGACAGAATAGTGACCGTGGACGTTTAAAATGAAAGACAGAATCTGTGGGCAAAAGAAGCTGTGGACGTTTAAAAATAAAAGACAGAACAGTGACCATGGACGTTTAAAAGACAGAACAGTGACCGTGGACGTTTAAAATAAAAAGGTAAAAACAGTAGACAAATAGAAGCCTGTGGACAACGTTATCATCCACAACTTTGGACGATAACTTTGGACGACTAACATTTAGCCGAATACTTGGAAACTCGAAAGACAGAAACTGAAAGGCATGATGGACGATTGAATATAAAGGCAGAATGGACGAACATTTTACAGAAGGCGTGGACGACTGTTTTATAGAGAAAACTTGAAGGACTTGCTCATAAACTCTACCGAACGATCGGCTACCTCTCTGTTTGACGACTTACTTCTTTTGAGACAGAAAACTTTAAACTTCTAAAATCCGATTCAAAACACAGTTTTAAAACACACTTGACAACATAACAGAGATCCAAGAAAACAAACTGCATGAATAGCTCTAAAACTCGAGACCATCCATGCACGACCTGAAAGGAAAGATTCCAAACAGTTCCAGAATATTTCAAATATACAATCAACTATCAAACAGAGGTTTGTAAAACATCGACAGAAAGTTTATACGTCGTTTTAAAATTTCAGAAGTTGTACAGAACTTGACATAACTATAGAAAACACATCCTCACAGGAATAACATCTGTCTGACTGCAGCAACCAAACCCCATGAGCTCGAACCACCAACTATGTAACACCCGACAAGTTGATCAGGTGATTTTCTTAACCGTTTTAACGGTCATGTATATTTGATATTTTTGGTTCGGAATTTTATGCCAAAGCTTAATTAATTTCATGTGGTGTTAAACTAGGTTGGGTGTCAAAATTGAAATAAGGGTGGGTTGTGATCGATATATAAAGAAAATGGAAAATTTTTAAACCTCACCAACGCCACTGTAGCTGACATTTTCTCCTTCAACGATTTTCTCTCCCGAGCTCTCGCTCTCTGCCTGCCAGTAATCCTCCCTTCGACGACCAGTTCCCTTGCTATTTCTCGGATACTCTACGCTCGAGGTATGGGTTAGACAATGTAGTTGTCAGTTAGTCGTTAAGCTTTGTTTTTCAACTTGTGTTGGAGTTTGGTTCCTCCAATGGCCGAGTAACAATAGTAACATTTATAATCTGGATTTAGTAAATTCATTTCTGAATCGATTCTGGACATTTAATATAACCGACCCTGATTAATCGTTAGTTGAACCTAGCTGTTTCGGTTTTTGGATTTCAGACTACTCACGGAGAACTAGACTAAGGGATTCGGGAATGACTTTAACGACTAGATCCTAGGATGACTTGTGATTAGGACTTTTAGGATTTTGTTTTAACTATTGCGATGTAAATGTTTTAGGTAAAGAAGTCTGAGGAAAAGGAGCACGAATTTGCTAAGGAAGCCAGGTAAATGAATGTATTAAGATTTCTGGCCATTAGGGCCCTACATCTTAAGGGTACTAAATTAGTTATGTGTTTGATGTTTGTTTCAAGTTAGTAATATGGTCTGTACTTGGATGATTTACGGATGTTTGAGAACTATGTTATGTGATGTTCTGATAGAGTCTATGAAGTTAATTGCCTAGTATGATATTTTTCATAGTTTAATTATTTAAGAGCATTCATGTCATGCATCATGATTTACTTTTCAAGCATATGGAAATGATTTATGAGCACGTTTTTCCCCATGAACAAGATATGAGAATGAATATGAAACTTATGCAACTGAATTAAGTGAGGGTTGGGGGAGGTTTGGCGTATGTCACTATCCAAAGAGAAGGACCATGAATACGGCCCGAAAGGGACTATGTACACTTGCACTGTCATCCCCCTTTACGGCACAAATCCTCCCTTAATCCATATGATGAAAGTGATGAACAATAACACGAATAAGAACAAGAAAAGAGCTTGAAACGAACATGATCATGATTTTCTTGCAACTATGTCGTTTAGCGATCGGATAAGTGAGTTTTATGTTTTGTCGTTTAGTGATCGGTAGAGGTCGAGTGTTTTATGCGTCGGATGATGTGTGTTGAGCTGCTAGTTGTCTAGCAACCGGCAGATGCCTGCGACTTCGAGCAGCTTAAGAATAACGAGGTCGATTGTTCTAAGGCATTTTATATTGCCCGATTACGTTACAAAACCAATGTTTGGGTTAGTCGTTCGATTCTGTTGATGATGAATTTGCAAAATTTAAGACGAAGGCAAGTTTTGAAAGGATTAAGCTTTGTCAGTTATAGTGTTGTCCCGAGTCTTGTCGAAAAAAAAATAATAAGGGATATATATATAAAGTTTTACAGATAGAAAGATTAATATTTATGGTTTAAGGAAGTTTATTAATTATGCCTTGACCCTACTGGGGTTGTTACAATTATGGTATCAGAGCAAAACCGGGTTCTAAAATCAATTCTGTAGACTACCTCCCAGCACAGATTGCCACCTGAGTACACTCCAGCAACTGTAAGTGTTTATGATTTTAGTAAATGTCATTAAGTTAAGATGTATTTATGAATATTTGTTTAGGAATCTCAAAATGGTAAGAGGTCAGCAAAGAGAGACCAATGAGGACAGCAATGTCATTGCTCAGTTGACAGAGTTGGTCATGCGCCAATCTCGCCAGATCGAACAGCTGATGACTGCCAAAGAAGAACAAGCGAATTCTAGTTCGAATGCAGCTCAAGATCATGGTGGCGAGCGTTTTCACCGGCTTCGACCCCCGACATTTAATGGTCGATTTTCAGACCCTGTTAATGCTGAGGAATAGATTCAGAAGATGGAGGACATGTTCAGGTATGCAAAAGTTGAGGACGAAGATAAGGTTACGTGTGTTGTCTTTCACCTGGAACTTGATGCAAGGCATTGGTGGAACTCAATCTACAGTACCGCTAATGCAGGAGCTATGACCTGGGAAATGTTTAAGACTGCCTTCTTTGACAAGTACTTCAGCCGAGCTGTTCGGGACAGCAAGAAAATGGAATTCATGTAACTACGTCAAACCAGTTCTGTGGCTGATTACATCTGTAAATTTGAGGCATTGTCTCGGTTTGCACCCCGTCTGGTGAATGATGAGGAGGACAAAATTCACCAGTTTGTTCACGGGCTGAAGCTGAGCCTCTTCCAGGGAGTGAAGACTGTAAGGATCCATAACATACCTTATTCCGAAATGGCTGCTAAGGCTTTGGAATTGGAAGAGGTAGAGTTGGCAGTACGAGGACAATGTGAACCGCTAAGGAATTTTTTCAAGGATACTCAGCCACCACCGCACCAGGGCAGAGGTTGGCAACCACAACCAAACAGAGGGCCACAGCAATAGCAGAAAGGTATAAAGAGACCCTTCAATCCAAATGATGACCAAGGAAAAGGAAAGCGACCTCTGGCTCCTCTATGCCCCACCTGTCAGAAGAACCACCCCGGCGAATGCAAGTTACATTCTGGCCGCTGTTATAGATGTGATAAGGTTGGACACGTGGTCAGAGACTGCCCTTTGTTGCCAGACCCGAATCGAGTCAGGGTAGCGCCAAGGGTTTATGCTTTAATTGAGGATGAAGATGCCGAGCAGCACACAGTCATAACAGGTACCATTATGGTTTGTGGTATTTCTGCTTACACACTTATAGATACAGGGGCCAATCCTGTTTGTACCAATCCTGTTTGTACTTAAGCATAAACTAGAACTCATGCCAGCTGAGAGGTCATTTAGTGTCATGTTACCGTCGGGAAAGTCATTACATTCTGAGCAGATATTGAAGGGTGATGTTATGTCCTTAGGAGATAAGAAGCTATATGTAGAACTGATCGTAATCGATATGAGAGGATATGAGGTCATACTAGGGATGGATTAGTTATTCAGGCATTATGCCACGATAAGTTGTAGGTCTAGATTAGTTGAGTTCCGACCCCCGAATAGTGATCGGTATTCCTTCCAAGCTATCCCAAAACTAAGTAAAATGCCAATTATTTCCTCACTAGAGACCCAACGATTACTGAAGAGTGGTTGTGAGAGTTTTCTAGCTTGTGTAATTGATGTTCGGGTGGAGAATAAGGTAAAACTACAAGATATTCCCATAGTCAGAGAGTTTCCGGATACATTTTTGGATGACTTGCCCGGAATACCACCTGACAGAGAAATTGAGTTTGTAATAGATACTTATTCTGAGGCTTTACCTGTGTCTAAGAACCTTTACTGCATGGCATCTGTTGAGTTGAAAGAATTAAAAGTCCAACTGCAGAATTAGTAGATAAGGGGTTTATACGCCCTAGCAGTTCTCTCTGGGGTGCACATGTTTTATTCGTTAAGAAGAAGAATGGTTCTCTTAGAATGTGCATTGACTATAGGGAGCTAAACAAGTTGACAATTAAGAATAAATATCCTTTACCCTGCATTGATGACCTGTTTGACCAATTACAAGGAGCTAAAGTATTTTCAAAGATTGATTTACGTTCGGGCTACTACCAACTAAAGGTTAAGGAGAGTGATATACCTAAGACAGCCTTTAGGACCCGCTACGGACACTATGAATTTCTTGTGATGTCGTTTGGACTGACCAATGCACCTGCAGCTTTTATGGATTTGATGAACCAGGTTTATACGCCCTAGCAGTTCTCTCTGGGGTGCACATGTTTTATTCGTTAAGAAGAAGAATGGTTCTCTTAGAATGTGCATTGACTATAGGGAGCTAAACAAGTTGACAATTAAGAATAAATATCCTTTACCCTGCATTGATGACCTGTTTGACCAATTACAAGGAGCTAAAGTATTTTCAAAGATTGATTTACGTTCGGGCTACTACCAACTAAAGGTTAAGGAGAGTGATATACCTAAGACAGCCTTTAGGACCCGCTACGGACACTATGAATTTCTTGTGATGTCGTTTGGACTGACCAATGCACCTGCAGCTTTTATGGATTTGATGAACCGAGTATTTCGTGATTATTTGGATAAGTTTGTGATTGTATTCATAGACGATATTCTAATATACTCACAGACCAAGGCTGATCATGCAGAGCACTTAAAAATAGTTTTAGCAACATTAGGGAAGCAGCAACTCTATGCTAAGTTGTCTAAATGTGAGTTCTGGCTGGATAAGGTTAACTTTTTAGGCCACGTTATCTCTGCTGAAGGTATATCAGTAGATCCAACCAAAATTCAGGCCGTTAAGGGTTGGCCACAGCCAAGGAATGCCAGTGAAGTCCACAGTTTCCTTGGTCTGGATGGTTATTATAGGAAGTTTATTAAGGGATTTTCTATGATAGCTAAAAGTTTAACTAATTTAACAAAAAAGGACACCAAGTACTCTTGGACTGAAGCTTGTGATGATGGCTTCCAGACACTTAAGCTGAAGTTGACAACAGCCATACTTTTGACTCTCCCAACCGAAGAAGGAAAGTTTAGTGTTTTTTGTGATGCATCCAAAGTTGGTCTGGGGTGTGTTCTGATGCAAGAAGGTAAGGTTGTGGCGTATGCCTCTAGGCAGCTGAAGAGTTATAAGCAGAATTACCCCACCCACGATTTGGAATTAGCTGCTGTTGTTTTTGCACTAAAAATTTGGAGACACTATTTATATGGTCAGCAGTGTGAGGTGTTTTCTGACCATAAGAGCCTGAAGTACCTCTTCACCCAAAAGGAATTAAACATGAGGCAGAGACGTTGGTTGAAGTTTGTAAAGGATTATGACTTTGAAATTAAATATCACCCGGGTAAGGCCAATGTTGTGGCTGATGCATTAAGCAGAATGTCTAAGACAATGCAGCCCGCAGTATCAACCATGTCTGTACCGTTATGGAAGGAAGTTCAGAAGTTCGAGTTGGAAATAGTTCCTGAGTTGTCAACCTTACTTGCTGATTTAACCATTCGATCAACTATTTTGGATAAGGTCAAAGAGGAACAACAGAAGGATTCAAAGGAGAATAATAGTATGATGAGTAAGTTAAAAGATGCCTCCTCTGAATTCAGTCTCTCCAATGATGGTATTTTGAAATTTAGGAATCGATGGTACATTCCAAGTGATAAGGAGTTGCGTGAGTTGATCTTGGCTGAGGCACACTCATCTCCTTTCTCTGTACATCCTGTAACACCAACATGTATCGGGATTTAAGGTTACATTATTGGTGGCCAAATATGAAGAGGGATATTGCCAAGTATGTGGAGTCATGTTTGGTTTGCCAGCAAGTTAAAGCAGAACACCAACGCCCAGGAAGTACTCTTCAACCCTTACCGATCCCTGAATGGAAGTGGGAAAATATTGCCATGGATTTTGTTCTTGGATTACCCAAGACAACTAAAGGTCATGACAGCATCTGGGTTGTGGTTGACAGATTGACGAAATCAGCTCACTTCCTACATGTAAAAACAACTTACACAATGGACCAGCTGGCTAGTCTGTATGTTCAAGAAATTATCAGATTGCATGGGATTCCGATATCTATAGTCTCTGACCGTGACCCTAGGTTCACCTCAAGGTTTTGGCAAAGTCTTCAAGGCATGCTTGGTACTAAGTTATCCTTCAGCACTGCATTCCACCCTCAGACAGATGGCCAATCAAAGAGAACAATTCAGACACTCGAAGACATGTTAAGAGCGTGTGTGCTAGACTTTCAGACATCTTGGAGTCGACACCTGCCCTTAGTGGAATTCTCCTACAACAATAGTTACCAGTCCACTATCGGTATGGCACCTTATGAGGCACTGTATGGCAGGATATGCAGGTCACATTTGTATTGGGATGAAGTTGGTGAAGCAAAACTCCTAGGACCCGAGATTTTACAGCAGATGTCAGACAAAATTTCCATTATTAGGAGGAGAATGGTGACTGCACAAAGCCAACAGAAGAGTTATGCAGACCAAAGAAGAAGAGATCTTGAATTTACTGTAGGGGATGAAGCATTCTTAAAGGTTTCACCCTTTAAAGGAGTTTTAAGATTTGGTAAGAAGGGAAAGCTTAATCCGCGATTTATTAGATCATTCCCTGTCTTAGCAAGGATTGGCAGTACAACTTACAAACTACAATTGCCTCCATCACTGGAAAACGTACATAATGTCTTTCATGTGTCAATGTTAAGGAAATACATACGTGATCCGGCACATGTTGTTGAACCAACTGGAATCGATATCGAGCCGACACTAGTGTATGAAGAGAAACCTGTAAGGATTATAGAATCTGCAGTTAAGACTTTGAGGAATAAGGAAATTCAACTAGTGAAAGTCTTATGGATGAATCATGGTATTGAAGAAGCAACATGGGAGCGACAGCAAGATATGCTGAACAAATATCTTGAACTCTTTGTTTGAGAAATTTTAGAGGACGAAAATTTTGTTTAAGGAGGGGTGGATGTAACACCCGACAAGTTGATCAGGTGATTTTCTTAACCGTTTTAACGGTCATGTTTATTTGATATTTTCGGTTCGGAATTTTATGCCAAAGCTTAATTAATTTCATGTGGTGTTAAACTAGGTTGGGTGGCAAAATTATAATAAGGGTGGGTTGTGATCGATATATAAAGGAAATGAAAAATTTTTAAACCTCACCAACGCCACTGTAGCCGACACTTTCTCCTTCAGTGATTTTCTCTCCCGAGCTCTCGCTCTTTGCCTGCCAGTAATCCTCCCTTCAACGACATGTTCCCTTGCTATTTCTCCGATACTCTACGCTCGAGGTATGAGTTAGACAATGTAGTTGTCAGTTAGTCGTTAAGCTCTGTTTTTCAGCTTGTGTTGGAGTTTGGTTCCTCCAATGGCCGAGTAACAATAGTAACATTTATAATCTGGATTTAGTAATGTCATTTCCGAATCGATTCTGGACATTTAATATAACCAACCCTGATTAATCGTTAGTTGAACCTAGCTGTTTCGATTTTTGGATTTCAGACTGCTCACGGAGAACTAGACTAAGGGATTCGAGAATGACTTTAACTACTAGATCCTAGGATTACTTGTGATTAGGACTTTTAGGATTTTGTTTTAACTACTGCGATGTAAATGTTTTACGTGAAGAAGTCTGAGGTAAAGGAGCACAAATTTGCTAAGGAAGCCAGGTAAGTGAATGTATTAAGATTTCTGGCCATTGGAGCCCTACATCTTAAGGGTACTAAATTAGTTATGTGTTTGATGTTTGTTTCAAGTTAATAAGATGGTCTGTACTTGGATGATTTACGGATATTTGAGAACTATGTTATGTGATGTTCTGATAGAGTCTATGAAGTTAACTTCTTAGTATGATATTTTCCATAGTTTGATGATTTAAGAGCATTCATGTCATGCATCATGATTTACTTTTCAAGCATATGGAAATGATTTATGAGCACGTTTTTCCCCATGAACAAGATATGAGAATGAATATGAAACTTATGCAACCGGATTAAGTGAGGGTTGGGGGCAGTTTACCGTATGTCACTGTCCAAAGAGAAGGACCATGAATACGGCCCGAAAGGGACTATGTACACTTGCACTGTCATCCCCCCTTTACGGCACAAATCCTCCCTTAATCCATATGATGAAAGTGATGAACAAGAACATGAATAACAACAAGAAAAGAGCATGAAACGAACATGATCATGATTTTCTTGCAACTATGTCGTTTAGCAATTAGATAAGTGAGTTTTATGTTTTGTCGTTTAGTGATCGGTAGAGGTCGAGTGTTTTATGCGTCGGATGATGTGTGTTGAGCTGCTAGTTGTCTAGCAACCGGCAGATGCCTGCGACTTCGAACAACTCAAAAATAACGAGGTTAAGTGTTCTAAGGGCATTTTATATTGCCCGATTACATTACAAAACCAATGTTTGGGTTAGTCGTTCGATTCTGTTGATGATGAATTCGCAAAATTTAAGACGAAGGCAAGTTTTGAAAGGATTAAGCTTTGTTAGTTATAGTGTTGTCCCGAGTCCTATCAAAAAAAAAAAATAAGGGATATATATATATACATATATAAAGTTGTACAGATAGAAGAATTAATATTTTTTGTTTAAGGAAGTTTATTAATTATGCCTTGACCCTACTGGGGTCGTTACAAACTATATCAACTCATCAGCTTGAGGCACATGGTCCTCATCTGGAGTATCCATACCTATAATAGGGAGTTCAACTATGAGCCTAGAACTCAGTAAGAACATGAAATACAGTGATGCATATGTTGTGCATGAACATTTTCAAATACATAAACATTACGTTACATTACATTACGTTTCACTGGACAGGAAGGTATAAATGGGAGGAAGAGCTGGCGCAACAGGAGTACATGACAGGATGCCAGTCCTCGTCCACACTTAACCATACATTACATTCACATTTTTAACTAACATAACTTCAAATCTGGTGCTGAAAAAATTTGCATGACTTTCATAGAAAATGTGTATGCATGAACATTTACGGTGCTTGAACATAACATAGACAGACGACATAATAAAAACAAACATGAAACAGAACACACAGAACACGTTTTGCTTATAGCATAACCTACGATCTAACTACCCGAACAAAAACCTAGTACCTCCATGCTGTAGGGCCTTAAGGGCCAACTTATACGCATGAACTTACCTGTTGTCTGAAATGCAACAAGGTTTGTACGCACGTGTACTGCTGTTCACGAACCTAAAGCATGTAAAATCGGACATTGACCTAAACTTCAAAAAAACTAACGTTTAACTTGTCCATACTTACTAACTAGTTGATAAGATTACCTTAGGTGGGGAAAAATGAAGGAAATAGAAAAAAGGTTGAGGTTAAAATCACCGGTGGTCACCTGGAAGAGAGAAAGCAGAGAGAAGAATGAAAGATGAGAAGTGTTTCACATAGGAGGAAGAGAAAAGGGCATTGGCTTCTTCAACAAGTTTGCCATGTGTCAATCATCCATTAGTTTCTTCCCACCAACCTTAATTCCTTCCTAATTTGCCCCTCCATGCATCCCTAACTAATGGTTTTGTTTAGTTTAGTTACACATTAGTTTGGTTTTTATCACATTATTCAATTCAATACAAGCTCTGTAGATTTGTTTTCCAACAAAACATTCATTGTATTAATATCAAATTAATTCCGCTTAAATGATCTGGGGGAATAATTACATAGGCAAAAATGTCGGATGTTACATCCCACCCACCTTAACAGAATTTTATCCCCAAAATTTTCCTAAGAGAATAGCTCCGGATATTGGGCCCTAACATCCTGTTGTCTTTCCCAAGTGGCTTCCTCCACGTTATAATTGCGCCATAAAACTTTCATTAATGGAACAACTCTGTTGCGCAACACCTTGAGTGAGGAGTCCAAAATCTGTATTGGCCTTTCTTCATATGTCAACGTCGGCATGATATCTATGTCCACCGGTTCCACGATCTAAGTAGGATCTCGCACAAATTTTCTCAGCATCGAAATGTGGAAGACGTTGTGAACTTCATTCATGGACGCTGGCAGCTGTAGTCTGTAAGCCATGCTTCCTACTTTCTTTAAAATGGAAAATGGCCCAACAAACCTTGGACTGAGCAGTATTGATTCGCTGTTTGATAGCAGCAATCACCTCAGACATATGCTGTAATAACTCAGGCCAACAAGTCTAGATTCTCCAACTTCATCCCAACATAATGGAGATCTTCATTTTCTGTCATATAGAGCTTCATATGGAGCCATACCGATTGTAGCCTGGTAGCTATTGTTGTAAGCGAACTCTACGAGCGGCAAATATTTACTCCAAGGAGTATGAAATTCCAGCACGCACGACCTTAACATATCCTCTAGTATCTGAATCGTTCTCTCTGATTGTCCGTCAGTCTGTGAATGAAAGGCTATGCTGAAGTTTAACTTGGTACCCAAGGAGTTTTGCAAGCTTTTCCATAACCTCGACGTGAATCTAGGGTCCCGGTCAGATACAATTGATACAGGCACCCCATGCAGCTTGATGCTCTCACTTATGTATAATTCTGCATACTGGTCCATAGAGAACGTCGTCTTCACAGGTAGAAAATGGACTGACTTTGGTAGTCTATCTACAAAACCCATATGTTGTTATGGCCTCTAGTCGTCCTTGTCAGGCCAACACAAAGTCCATAGTGATGTTCTCCCACTTCCATTCAGAGATCGGGAGAGGCCGAAGTGTTCCACCTGGGCGTTGATGTTCAGCCTTCACTTGTTGACATATCATGCAAGACTCCACATATTTGGCTACTCCATTCTTCATATTCGGCCACCAGAAGTGAAGTTTCAAGTCTTGATACATCTTCGTGCTTCCAGGATGCACAGAGAAAGAAGACGAGTGGACTTCCGATAAAATGTCCTTTCGTAGCTCTTCATCTCTCGGAACGTACCACCTATCTTTGAACTTCAGAATACCATCTCCCGAATAACTGAAATCAGAAGAGCCCATAGGTAACTTGCTTACTATATCGGTCATCTCCTTCGAATTGATCTTTTGGGCCTCTTTAATTCGGTCCAGGATGGTGGGCACCAACTTTAGATCCGCCAGAACGGCCGATAGCTTAGAAACCACCTCCAAGTCAAACTTCTGAATTTCTGCCTTCAAAGGCACTGATATGGCCGATAAGGTCGGTTGCATAGTAGCCGACATCCTGCTCAATGCATCGGCTACCACATTAGCTTTCCTCGGGTGGTATTTAATCTCGATGTCATAATTAATTCTTTCTGAGTAAATATATACTTCAGGCTTTTGTGATCAGAAAACACCTCACATGATTGTCCATACAAGTGGTGTCTCCATACCTTCAGTGCAAAAACAACTGCCGTTAACTCAAGGTCGTGAGTAGAGTAGTTTTGTTCGTGGTTCTTCAATTGTCTGGACGCGTATACCACCTGTAACACCCGAGTCAACGGCCAGGTGATTTTCTTAACTGTACTAACAGTCATAAATATTTAATCTTTACAGTTTAGGACTTATACCAAGAATAATTAATTACATGTGGATCTAAACTAGGTTGAGTGGCAAAGTTGTAATAATGGAGGATTGAGGCCAGTATTTAAAGAAAAAGGAAAAGATTTAAACCTCATTTAAACCACTGTAGCCGACATCCCCAACTTCCGGCGATTTCTTCTCTCCCAAGCTCTCGCTCTCTGTCAGCTGGAAATCCCTCTTTCGGCGATCGGTTTCCTTGCTACTTCTCGGCTACTTTGTGCTCGACGTACGGGTTTACCAATGTGGTTATTTGTTAGTTTATTAGCCCAGTTTTCCAGTTCTGCATTGAAGTTTGGATTCTTCAATGGTCGAATATTAATAAGAACATTTTGAAACCCGAGATAAGTAATGTCTTTCCGAATCGATTCTGGACATTTAGAAAAACCAACCCTGAGTTATCATTATCGAATCCGTCTGTTTTGGTTTTGGGATTTCGGGTTACATTGAGTATTAAACTAAGAACTCAGGAAGGACTCTTAGCTATTAGATCTTAGTGTAACTCGAGATTAGAACTACTAGGATTTTGTTTTAACTACTGCAATGTAAATGTTTAGGTGAAGAAGTTTGAAGAGAAGGGAGCTCAAGTGCTAAGGAGACCAGGTAAGTGAATGTATTAAGATTTCCGGCTAATAGAGCCCTACATCGTGGGAGTACTAGGTTGTATAGATGTCAAATGTTTACTTTATGATAATGAGCCTATCTGCACTTGAAGGATTCATGTATGTTGCGAGTTATACTATTTGATGACCTGCTAGTGAATGTGAAGTTGTCTACTCTGGTATGATCCTTGTCATGGTTTGATGAGTTAAAAGTCCTCATGTTCATGCATCATGAATGTTTCTCAAGCATAAGAAAACGTTTTAACGCATGTTTTTCCATGAACAAGATATGTATGTGTATATGTATATATATATAAGACTTATGCAACGTGGATTAAGTGAGGGTTGGGGGCGGTTCGGCGTATGTCACAGTCCAAAGAAGGACATATGAATACGACCCGCAGTAGGGAACAAGATCAAACTCACTGTCGAACCCCCTTTACCGGCACAAATCCTCTCTTGATCCACACAACCTAAACAAAGAATATGATCAATGACCATGAATGATGAATATGATCAATGATTATGAATGATGAATATGATCAATGACTATGAAAGATGAATATGATCAATGACTATGAATGATGAATATGATCAATGATTATGAATGATGATTTTGATCCATGACTATGAATGATGATTATGAGCAAAGACATGAACAAGAAAAGACTTATGAGCATGTGATTTTCCCAAATTATGCATTCATGCATCCATGTTAGGGTTGCATTCCTTACTAAGAATTAGGCTTATAGTTTAAACCTTATGATGTAGGTGACGAGTTTTCAGGTGAGGAACTCAAGGTCAATGAAGATGTCTAAGCTTGGTTGCTGGAGGATGCTCAGTGTGACAGTGAAGGCTGGATAGGCGATCAAGTTCCCTTGTTATACCCATAGTAAGTCGGAGAAGTTTATGATAAACAGATGACTAAGTAGATTAGAGTTTACTTATAACAAGGAGATTCGGATTTTTAATGGTTTGACTTCAGAGTCTGTTAACGATTCTAAGGATCATTGAATGGTCTGTTTTGCTCAAGCCTTCCGCTATGTGTATCTTGTATGGGATATGGTTTTCACTCATTAGGGTTTATAATTCCCAGGTTAAGATTTGGGTGAGTTGTAGTAATTTTCTGTTGGATGAGATGTAGAGTGTTAGCCATCGGATGATGAAAGTGCTATTTTGTCGTCTAGCGATCGGCAGATGTAGAGTGTTAGCCATCGGATGATGAAAGTGCTATTTTGTCGTCTAGCGATCGGCAGATGTAGAGTGTTAGCCATCGGATGATGAAAGTGCTATTTTGTCGTCTAGCGATCGGCAGATGTAGAGTGTTAGCCATCGGATGATGAAAGTGCTATTTTGTCGTCTAGCGATCGGCAGATGTAGAGTGTTAGCCATCGGATGATGAAAGTGCTATTTTGTCGTCTAGCGATCGGCAGATGTAGAGTGTTAGCCATCGGATGATGAAAGTGCTATTTTGTCGTCTAGCGATCGGCAGATGTAGAGTGTTAGCCATCGGATGATGAAAGTGCTATTTTGTCGTCTAGCGATCGGCAGATGTAGAGTGTTAGCCATCGGATGATGAAAGTGCTATTTTGTCGTCTAGCGATCGGCAGATGTAGAGTGTTAGCCATCGGATGATGAAAGTGCTATTTTGTCGTCTAGCGATCGGCAGATGTAGAGTGTTAGCCATCGGATGATGAAAGTGCTATTTTGTCGTCTAGCGATCGGCAGATGTAGAGTGTTAGCCATCGGATGATGAAAGTGCTATTTTGTCGTCTAGCGATCGGCAGATGTAGAGTGTTAGCCATCGGATGATGAAAGTGCTATTTTGTCGTCTAGCGATCGGCAGATGTAGAGTGTTAGCCATCGGATGATGAAAGTGCTATTTTGTCGTCTAGCGATCGGCAGATGTAGAGTGTTAGCCATCGGATGATGAAAGTGCTATTTTGTCGTCTAGCGATCGGCAGATGTAGAGTGTTAGCCATCGGATGATGAAAGTGCTATTTTGTCGTCTAGCGATCGGCAGATGTAGAGTGTTAGCCATCGGATGATGAAAGTGCTATTTTGTCGTCTAGCGATCGGCAGATGTAGAGTGTTAGCCATCGGATGATGAAAGTGCTATTTTGTCGTCTAGCGATCGGCAGATGTAGAGTGTTAGCCATCGGATGATGAAAGTGCTATTTTGTCGTCTAGCGATCGGCAGATGTAGAGTGTTAGCCATCGGATGATGAAAGTGCTATTTTGTCGTCTAGCGATCGGCAGATGTAGAGTGTTAGCCATCGGATGATGAAAGTGCTATTTTGTCGTCTAGCGATCGGCAGATGTAGAGTGTTAGCCATCGGATGATGAAAGTGCTATTTTGTCGTCTAGCGATCGGCAGATGTAGAGTGTTAGCCATCGGATGATGAAAGTGCTATTTTGTCGTCTAGCGATCGGCAGATGTAGAGTGTTAGCCATCGGATGATGAAAGTGCTATTTTGTCGTCTAGCGATCGGCAGATGTAGAGTGTTAGCCATCGGATGATGAAAGTGCTATTTTGTCGTCTAGCGATCGGCAGATGTAGAGTGTTTAGCTATCGGATGATGAAAGTGCTATTTTGTCGTCTAGCGATCGGCAGATGTAGAGTGTTAGCCATCGGATGATGAAAGTGCTATTTTGTCGTCTAGCGATCGGCAGATGTAGAGTGTTAGCCATGATGATGAATATGATCAATGACTATGAATGATGAATATGATCAATGACTATGAATGATGAATATGATCAATGATTATGAATGATGAATATGATCAATGACTATGAATGATGAATATGATCAATGACTATGAATGATGAATATGATCAATGATTATGAATGATGAATATGATCAATGACTATGAATGATGAATATGATCAATGACTATGAATGATGAATATGATCAATGATTATGAATGATGAATATGATCAATGATTATGAATGATGAATATGATCAATGATTATGAATGATGAATATGATCAATGATTATGAATGATGAATATGATCAATGATTATGAATGATGAATATGATCAATGATTATGAATGATGAATATGATCAATGATTATGAATGATGAATATGATCAATGACTATGAATGATGAATATGATCAATGATTATGAATGAGTGTGTTTAAATGAGTCATGAGAGGTGCACGTGCATCCAGAAGATGCAATGTCTATCTGTTGATGCAGGCAGTCCCATGCAACTTCTACGTCGAATGGAAGCATGTCCTAGGGACTAACTTTCCAACCAGTAAGTGGAAGTCTGTCTTAAGCCTGTTAGGTATACTGTTGTAAAGAAAAAAAAAAGGGAGAAGGAGAAAAGAGTTCAAATATGAGTTAAAGTTTTATGAAAAGTCAAGAATTTTGTGGGGATCCTCCCGAGTCGTTACAATTATGGTATCAGAGCAAAATCGGGTTCTAAAACCGATTCTGCAGACTGCCTTCCAGCACTGACTGTCACATGAGCACACTCCAACAACTGTAAGTATTTATGATTTCAGTATATGTCATTAAGTTAAGATATATCTATAATGATTTGTCTAGGAATCCCAAAATGGTTAGAGGTCAGCAGAGAGAGACTAATGAGGATAGCAATGCTATTGCTCAGTTGACAGAGTTGGTCATGCGCCAATCTCACCAGATAGAACGACTGATGACTGCTAGGGAGGAACAAGGCAACTCCAGTACTAATGCAACTCATGATCATGGGGGTGAGCGCTTCCACCGGCTTCGACCCCCGGTGTTTAATGGACATGTTTCAGATCCTATCTATGCTGAGGAGTGGATTCGAAAGATAGAAGACATGTTTAAATTTGCAAAGGTTGATGAGGGAGATAAGGTCACCTATGCTGTCTTTCATTTGGAGTTAAGTGCAAGGCATTGGTGGGACTCGATCCAGAACACCGCTAATGCCGAAGCTATGACCTGGGAGATGTTCAAGACTGCTTTCTTTGACAAGTACTTCAATAGAACTGTTCGGGCCAACAAGAAGAAGGAGTTCATGAATCTGCGACAAACTGGCTCCGTGACGGATTACATATGCAAATTTGATGCCTTATCACGGTTTGCTCCCCGTATGATTGAGGATGATGAGGACAAGATTTACCAATTTGTTCAAGGACTGAAGCCGAGTCTGTACATGAAAGTGAAGACTGTTGGGTACACAATGTACCTTATGGTGAAGTGACGGCTAAGGCCTTGGAGCTGGAAGAGGCAGAGATGACAGCATATGCACAGCGTGAGCAGCCAAGGAAACTCACGAAGGACACTCAGCCGCCGCCACGTCAGAACAAAGGTTGGCAGCCATAACAGAACAGGGGACCACCGCAACAACAACAAGGAATAAAGAGACCCCTCAACCAGAATGATGATCAAGGAAAAGGAAAGAGGCCACTGGCACCCTTATGCCCCACCTGCCAGAAAAACCACCCCGGCGAATGCAAGTTGCGTTCTGGCCGCTGTTTCAGATGTGATAAGGTTGGACATATAGTCAGAGACTGCCCCATGCTGCCAGATCCGAACCGTGCAAGGGAAGCACCAAGAGTCTATGCAATGATGGAGGATGAGGAAGCCGTGCAACATACAGTCATAACAGGTACCATTATGATCTGTGGTTTTGCTGCTTACACACTTATAGATACAGGAGCCACGCACTCATTCATATCAACCTTGTTTGTGTGCAATCGCAACTTAGAACCCTTACCAGCCGAAAGGCCATATGATGTTATGTTACAATCAGGGAAGTCCCTACATTCTGAACAGATTGTTAAAGGTGATGTTGTGTCCTTAGGGAGTAAGAAACTATATGTGGAACTAATTGTAATTGACATGAAAGGATACGAGGTGATATTAGGAATGGATTGGTTATTTAGGCATTATGCCACAATAAGTTGTAGATCTGGGATGGTTGATTTTCGACCCCCAAATGGTGATCATTATTCCTTCCAAGCTATTCCTAAGATAAGAAAAATACCGATTATATCCTCACTAGAAATTTTCTGGTTACTGAAAAGTGGTTGTGAGAGTTACTTAGCTAGCATAATGGATGATCGGGTGAAGAATAAGATAGAGTTACAAGATATCCCCATAGTCAGAGAGTTCCCTAAGGCATTCTTGGATGATTTGCCAGGATTACCACCTGATAAAGAAATAGAGTTTGTAATTGATAAATATCCCGAGGCATTACCGGTATCTAAGAACCCTTACCGTATGGCACCTGTTGAGTTAAAGGAGTTAAAAGTCCAACTACAGGAATTAGTAGATAAAGGATTCATACGCCCTAGTAGTTCCCCTTGGGGTGCACCTGTCTTATTTGTCAAGAAGAAGGATGGTTCCCTTAGAATGTGCATAGACTATAGGGAGCTAAATAAGTTGACAATCAAGAATAAGTACCCCTTACCCCGAATTGATGATTTGTTTGACCAATTGCAAGGAGCAAAAGTGTTTTCAAAAATAGATTTACGTTCAGGTTATTACCAACTGAAGGTTAAGGAAGGAGATATACCATAGACGGCCTTCAGAACCCGTTATGGACACTACGAATTCTTGGTCATGTCATTTGGACTGACCAATGCACCTGCAGCCTTTATGGACTTAATGAATCGTGTGTTTCGGGAGTATTTGGACAAATTTGTAATTGTGTTCATAGATGATATCCTGATATACTCACGGACAGAAGCTGACCATGCAGAGCATTTAAGAATAGTTTTGACAACATTGAAGGAGCACCAGCTTTATGCCAAATTGTCCAAATGTGAATTTTGGTTGGACAAGGTTAATTTTCTTGGCCATGTAGTTTCTGCTAATGGCATATGAGTGGACCCGACCAAAATTCAGGCAGTAAAGGATTGGCCACAACCAAAGAATGCCAGTGAGGTTCGCAGTTTCCTTGGATTGGTAGGCTATTACCGAAAGTTTATCAAAGGATTTTCTATGATAGCTAAGCCCCTGACGAATTTGACAAAGAAGGACAATAAATATTCTTGGACCGAAGCTTGTGAGAATAGCTTCCAGACATTGAAGGTGAAGTTAACAACAGCCCCGGTATTGACTCTCCCAACCGATGAAGGAAAGTTTAGCGTATATTGTGATGCATCTAAAGTTGGTTTGGGCTGTGTTTTGATGCAAGAAGGCAAGGTTGTAGCGTATGCCTCTAGGCAATTAAAGAGTTACGAACAGAACTACCCCACCCATGATTTAGAATTAGCCGCTGTCGTTTTTGCTTTGAAGATATGGAGGCACTACTTATATGGACAGCAGTGTGAGGTGTTTTCTGACCATAAAAGTCTGAAGTACCTTTTTACACAAAAGGAATTGAACATGAGACAGAGGCGTTGGTTGGAATTTGTTAAGGATTACGACTTTGAGATCAAGTATCACCCGGGTAAGGCTAACTCTGTAGCTGACGCATTGAGCAGGATGTCAACAACAATGCAACCCGTTGTATTAACTATGACTATACCTTTGAGGACAGAAGTTCAGAGGTTTGAATTGGAGATAGTTCCAGAGTTATCAACCTTACTTGCCGATTTGACCATTCAACCGACGGTTTTAGAAAAGATCAAAGAGGCACAACAGAAGGACTATGAGGAGAATAACAGCATGATGAACAAGGTGAAGGACACCACCTCCGAGTTCAGTCTTTCCAAGGATGGGATTCTGAGGTTTAGAAATAGATGGTATGTCCCTAATAATGAAGGATTACGTAAGCTAATCTTGGCTGAGGCGCATTCGTCTCCCTTTTCTGTGCATCCTGGAAGCACCAAGATGTATCGAGACATGAAGTTACTCTATTGGTGGCCAAACTTAAAGAGAGATGTTGCTAAGTATGTAGAGTCATGTTTGGTTTGCCAACAGGTTAAAGCCGAGCACCAACATCCAGGAGGTACCCTTCAGCCTTTACCTATTCCCGAGTGGAAGTGGGAACACATAGCTATGGATTTCGTTGTAGGATTACCTAAGACAATTAAAGGACATGATAGTATTTGGGTTGTGATTGATAGATTGACAAAATCAGCCCATTTCTTACCAGTAAGGACAACCTACTCGATAGACCAGCTTGCTGATCTTTATGTACAAGAAGTTATTAGGTTGCATGGAATTCCTGCATCTATTGTCTCTGATCGTGACCCTAGGTTCACCTCCCGGTTTTGGAAAAGTTTACAAGACGCATTAGGTACAAAGTTAACCTTCAGTATTGCCTTCCACCCACAGACAGATGGTCAATCTGAAAGGACTATCCAGATACTTGAGGACATGCTGAGGGCGTGTGTACTAGATTTCCAGTCATCCTGGAGTAGATACTTACCCCTGGTTGAGTTCTCCTACAACAACAGCTACCAGTCCACCATTGGCATGGCACCTTATGAGGCGTTGTATGGTAGGAAATGTAGATCACCTCTATATTGGGATGAAGTTGGTGAAGCAAAACTCATAGGTCCTGAGATGTTACAGCAGATGTCAGACAAGATTGCCACTATTAAGAAGAGGATGATTACTGCACAAAGCCGACAGAAAAGTTATGCAGACCAAAGGAGGAGAGATCTTGAATTTGCTGTTGGTGATGAAGTTTTTTTGAAGGTTTCACCATTTAAAGGAGTACTAAGATTTGGCAGGAAGGGAAAGCTCAATCCACGATTTATTGGACCATTCCCTGTTTTGGCTAGGATTGGTAGTGCAGCTTACAGACTGCAGTTGCCTCCATCATTAGATAAAGTTCATAATGTCTTCCATGTGTCAATGTTAAGGAAATGCATACGGGACCCTACACAAGTTGTTAAACCAGTGGATTTTGAGATTGAGCCGACGCTAACATATGAAGAGAAGCCAGTGCAGATATTGGAATCCGCAGTTAAGACTCTGAGGAATGAAGAGATTCTGTTGGTCAAAGTTTTATGGAAGCATCATGGCATAGAGGAAGCCACGTGGGAGCGGCGACAGGACATGTTAGACAAGTATCCAGAGTTGTTTGTTTGATCAATTTTCGGGGACGAAAATTTTGTTTAAGGAGGGGTGGATGTAACACCCGAGTCAACGGCCAGGTGATTTTCTTAACTGTACTAACGGTCATAAATATTTAATCTTTACAGTTTAGGACTTATACCAAGAATAATTAATTACATGTGGATCTAAACTAGGTTGAGTGGCAAAGTTGTAATAATGGAGGATTGAGGCCAGTATTTAAAGAAAAAGGAAAAGATTTAAACCTCATTTAAACCACTGTAGCCGATATCCCCAACTTCCGGCGATTTCTTCTCTCCCAAGCTCTCGCTCTCTGTCAGCTGGAAATCCCTCCTTCGGCGATCGGTTTCCTTGCTACTTCTCGGCTACTTTGTGCTCGAGGTACGGGTTTAACAATGTGGTTATTTGTTAGTTTATTAGCCCAGTTTTCCAGTTCTGTATTGAAGTTTGGATTCTTCAATGGCCGAATATTAATAAGAACATTTTGAAACCCGAGATAAGTAATGTCTTTCCGAATCGATTCTGGACATTTAGAACAACCAACCCTGAGTTATCATTATCGAATCCGTCTGTTTTGGTTTTGGGATTTCGGGTTACATTGAGTATTAAACTAAGAACTCGGGAAGGACTCTTAGCTATTAGATCTTAGGATAACTCGAGATTAGAACTACTAGGATTTTGTTTTAACTACTGCAATGTAAATGTTTAGGTGAAGAAGTTTGAAGAGAAGGGAGCTCAAATACTAAGGAGACCAGGTAAGTGAATGTATTAAGATTTTCGGCTAATAGAGCCCTACATCGTGGGAGTACTAGGTTGTATAGATGTCAAATGTTTACTTTATGATAATGAGCCTGTCTGCACTTGAAGGATTCATGTATGTTGCGAGTTATACTATTTGATGACCTGCTAGTGAATGTGAAGTTGTCTACTCTGGTATGATCCTTGTCATGGTTTGATGAGTTAAAAGTCTTCATGTTCATGCATCATGAATGTTTCTCAAGCACAAGAAAACGTTTTAACGCATGTTTTTCCATGAACAAGATATGTATGTGTATATGTATATAGATATAAGACTTATGCAACATGGATTAAGTGAGGGTTGGGGGCGGTTCGGCGTATGTCACAGTCCAAAGAAGGACATATGAATACGACCCGCAGTAGGGAACAAGATCAAACTCACTGTCGAACCCCCTTTACCGGCACAAATCCTCTCTTGATCCACACAACCTAAGCAAAGAATATGATCAATGACCATGAATGATGAATATGATCAATGACTATGAATGATGAATATGATCAATGACTATGAAAGATGAATATGATCAATAACTATGAATGATGAATATGATCAATGATTATGAATGATGATTTTGATCCATGACTATGAATGATGATTATGAGCAAAGACATGAACAAGAAAAGACTTATGAGCATGTGATTTTCCCAAATTATGCATTCATGCATCCATGTTAGGGTTGCATTCCTTACTAAGAATTAGGCTTATAGTTTAAACCTTATGATGTAGGTGACGAGTTTTCAGGTGAGGAACTCAAGGTCAATGAAGATGTCTGAGCTTGGTTGCTGGAGGATGCTCAGTGTGACAGTGAAGGCTGGATAGGCGATCAAGTTCCCTTGTTATACCCATAGTAAGTCGGAGAAGTTTATGATAAACAGATGACTAAGTAGATTAGAGTTTACTTATAACAAGGAGATTCGGATTTTTAATGGTTTGACTGCAGAGTCTGTTAACGATTCTAAGGATCATTGAATGGTCTGTTTTGCTCAAGCCTTCCGCTATGTGTATCTTGTATGGGATATGGTTTTCACTCATTAGGGTTTATAATTCCCAGGTTAAGATTTGGGTGAGTTGTAGTAATTTTCTGTTGGATGAGGTTGATTGATGATCGTAGTGTTTTACTGCCATAAGATAGAAGCTGGATGAGGCATTCATCCGGCTGACGTCATCGGCAGATGTAGAGTGTTTAGCTATCGGATGATGAAAGTGCTATTTTGTCGTCTAGCGATCGGCAGATGTAGAGTGTTAGCCATCGGATGATGAAAGTGCTATTTTGTCGTCTAGCGATCGGCAGATGTAGAGTGTTAGCCATCGGATGATGAAAGTGCCATTTTGTCGTCTAGCGATCGGCAGATATAGAGTGTTTAGTAGCCATCGGATGATGAAAGTGCTATTTTGTCGTCTAGCGATCGGCAGATGTAGAGTGTTAGCCATCGGATGATGAAAGTGCTATTTTGTCGTCTAGCGATCGGCAGATGTAGAGTGTTAGCCATCGGATGATGAAAGTGCTATTTTGTCGTCTAGCGATCGGCAGATGTAGAGTGTTAGCCATCGGATGATGAAAGTGCTATTTTGTCGTCTAGCGATCGGCAGATGTAGAGTGTTAGCCATCGGATGATGAAAGTGCTATTTTGTCGTCTAGCGATCGGCAGATGTAGAGTGTTAGCCATCGGATGATGAAAGTGCTATTTTGTCGTCTAGCGATCGGCAGATGTAGAGTGTTAGCCATCGGATGATGAAAGTGCTATTTTGTCGTCTAGCGATCGGCAGATGTAGAGTGTTAGCCATCGGATGATGAAAGTGCTATTTTGTCGTCTAGCGATCGGCAGATGTAGAGTGTTAGCCATCGGATGATGAAAGTGCTATTTTGTCGTCTAGCGATCGGCAGATGTAGAGTGTTAGCCATCGGATGATGAAAGTGCTATTTTGTCGTCTAGCGATCGGCAGATGTAGAGTGTTAGCCATCGGATGATGAAAGTGCTATTTTGTCGTCTAGCGATCGGCAGATGTAGAGTGTTAGCCATCGGATGATGAAAGTGCTATTTTGTCGTCTAGCGATCGGCAGATGTAGAGTGTTAGCCATCGGATGATGAAAGTGCTATTTTGTCGTCTAGCGATCGGCAGATGTAGAGTGTTAGCCATCGGATGATGAAAGTGCTATTTTGTCGTCTAGCGATCGGCAGATGTAGAGTGTTAGCCATCGGATGATGAAAGTGCTATTTTGTCGTCTAGCGATCGGCAGATGTAGAGTGTTAGCCATCGGATGATGAAAGTGCTATTTTGTCGTCTAGCGATCGGCAGATGTAGAGTGTTAGCCATCGGATGATGAAAGTGCTATTTTGTCGTCTAGCGATCGGCAGATGTAGAGCATCGGATGTTTCCCTATTTCACCGGAAGATGAAGTATATTCCCTCACCGGATGATGTAAACAATAACTTGTCGTTTAGTGATCGGATGATATAGAGCTTGTAAGCTGTGGGAAGACGTCATAGATGAACACGTGAATATCACATGTCTATCGGTGGATGTTTTAAATTGGTCACCCGAGATGCACGTAATCGTCGGTCGATGCGAGTATTCGCATCTGCCGTTGGGTGTTTAAATGAGTCATGAGAGGTGCACGTGCCATCCGGAAGATGCAATGTCTATCTGTTGATGCAGGCAGTCCCATGCAACTTCTACGTCGAATGGAAGCATGTACGAGGGACTAACTTTCCAACCATTAAGTTGAAGTCTTTAAGCCTGTTAGGTATACTGTTGTAAAGAAAAAAAAAAGGGAGAAGGAGAAAAGAGTTCAAATATGAGTTAAAGTTTTATGAAAAGTCAAGTAATTTCGTGGCGATCCTCCCGGGTCGTTACACCACCACTTTCCCTTCGTGCATCAATACACATCCCAAGCCAGCCTTGGATGCATCACAGTATACACTGAATTTGCCGTCTTCAACTGGTAACACTAATAGAGGAGCGGTGGTTAATTTCTGCTTAAGCGTCTGAAAACTCACCTCACAAGCTTCATACCACTTAAACTTGATGTCTTTCCTCGTTAAGCTGGTCATAGGCTTTGCTATCGCAGAAAATCCTTTGATAAGCTTTCTGTAATAACCAGCTAGCCCGATAAAGCCCCGTACCTCGCTGGCATTCCTCTGTCTTGGCCAGTCCTTCACAGCCTGAATCTTGGCCGGATCTACTGAAACTACTTCTACAGACACCACATGGCCTAGGAAGTTAATCCTGCTCAACCAGAATTCACACTTTGACAGCTTGGCGTATAATTGGTGTTATTTCAGAGTTGATAGCACAATCGCTAAGTGCTCCTCGTGCTCGGCTTCACTTCTGGAATAAACTAGGATGTCATCGATGAAGACGATCACAAATTTATCCAAGAAGTCCTGGAATATCCTGATCATCAGGTCCATAAATACTGCCGGGGCATTAGTCAACCAAAACGACATCACTAAGAATTCATAGTGCCCGTATCGGGTCCTGAATGCAGTCTTTGGAATATCATCAGCCCTGACCTTCAATTGATAATAACCGAAGCACAAATCAATCTTCGAAAATACCCGAGCCCCTTATAGTTGGTCAAATAAATCATTGATTCTCGGCAACGGGTACTTATTATTGATAGTCAACTTGTTCAGTTCATGGTAATCAATACACATACGTAGGGATCCATCCTTCTTCTTAACAAATAAGACATGAGCACCCCACGGAGAGAAGTTAGGGCGCACAAAGCCCTTGTCCACAAGTTCCTTCAGCTGAGTCTTCAACTCTTTCAGTTCTATTGGTGCCATATGGTACGGATTCTTTGATATCGGTTCAGCACTAGGACATACATCAATTTCAAACTCAATCTCACGATCCGGTGGCAATCCCGGTAAATCATCTAAGAAGACCTCTGAGAAGTTTTGAACCACTGGGATATCTTGTAGTTCTGCCTTACCTTGCCTTTGAACATCTATTACGTGGGCAAGAAATCTGACACACCCTGACCTCATCAGCTGTCGAGCTTTCAAGGAGGATATAACAGGCATACTGTGTTTCTTTAGTATCGCCTGATAGGAGAACTCTACCTCATTCGGGCGCTTAAAAGACACGAGCTCAGACCTGTAGTTGATGGTGGCGTGATGTCTATACAGCCAGTCCATCCCAAGAATTACCTCGTATCCTTTCATACCAATGATGATAAGATTGGCATACAATTTCTTATCTCCAACTGACACTATATCACCCTGCACTGCATGCTCGGAGTGTATAAACTCTCCGGATGGTAGCATGACACTGTAGGGTTGATCTGACGGCACAATACATAAGTTCTCCCTACCCACAAAGTCTATTGCCACAAACGAATGTGTGGCCCCTGTGTCTAACAAAGTATAAGAAGGTACATCACAAATCAATATTGTACCTGTGATCGTCGTGTGCTGTGTGTCATCATCATCCTCTATCATCGCAAAAACTCTTGGCACAGCTTGATTTGGTCTCGTGTCGGGCATTGGGCAATCCCGGACGTCATGGCCCTCCTTGTCACATCGAAAACAACGTGTGACAGCCCCCAACCTGATTGGGGTCCGAGGAGCCATCACTCTGGGACATTCAAAATGAGAACTATTTTTTTGAATAAACAGACTGAACCTTTAAAACAAACCCTTAAAACTTTACAAAGAGAGAAAACATTCTCTGGATTTAAAAGCAAAACGGAAAAACAGTTAAAATTGGACTACATAATGAATGACAGAAGGAAATCAGAATACTTGGAACGTTTAAATAAAAGACTGGATGGACGACGGGCATGCAGAGGAAAACGTGATAAAATACATGCAGTGAAAATAAATGAGAAATATAAACTGAAAGGCATACTGGGAGAAAGCTACAGTGAATGACAGAATCGGGTTATATAGGGCGGAAGATGTAATTTAACTGGCGGTAGATGTAAGTGAATTGGACGGAAATGAACTGTTCACCGGTGAAAGTGAACTACAGGCAGAAGTGAACTGTTCACTGGTAGAAGTGAACTACAGGCAGAAATGAACTGTTCACCGGTGAAAGTGAACTACAGGCAGAAATGAACTGTTCACCGGTGAAAGTGAACTACAGGCAGAAATGAACTGTTCACCGGTGAAAGTGAACTACAGGCAGAAATGAACTGTTCACCGGTGAAAGTGAACTACAGGCAGAAATGAACTGTTCACCGGTGAAAGTGAACTACAGGCAGAAATGAACTGTTCACCGGTGAAAGTGAACTACAGGCAGAAATGAACTGTTCACCGGTGAAAGTGAACTACAGGCAGAAATGAACTGTTCACCGGTGAAAGTGAACTACAGGCAGAAATGAACTGTTCACCGGTGAAAGTGAACTACAGGCAGAAATGAACTGTTCACCGGTGAAAGTGAACTACAGGCAGAAATGAACTGTTCACCGGTGAAAGTGAACTACAGGCAGAAATGAACTGTTCACCGGTGAAAGTGAACTACAGGCAGAAATGAACTGTTCACCGGTGAAAGTGAACTACAGGCAGAAATGAACTGTTCACCGGTGAAAGTGAACTACAGGCAGAAATGAACTGTTCACCGGTGAAAGTGAACTACAGGCAGAAATGAACTGTTCACCGGTGAAAGTGAACTACAGGCAGAAATGAACTGTTCACCGGTGAAAGTGAACTACAGGCAGAAATGAACTGTTCACCGGTGAAAGTGAACTACAGGCAGAAATGAACTGTTCACCGGTGAAAGTGAACTACAGGCAGAAATGAACTGTTCACCGGTGAAAGTGAACTACAGGCAGAAATGAACTGTTCACCGGTGAAAGTGAACTACAGGCAGAAATGAACTGTTCACCGGTGAAAGTGAACTACAGGCAGAAATGAACTGTTCACCGGTGAAAGTGAACTACAGGCAGAAATGAACTGTTCACCGGTGGAAGTGAACTACAGGCAGAAATGAACTGTTCACCGGTGAAAGTGAACTACAGGCAGAAGTGAACTGTTCACTGGTAGAAGTGAACTACAGGCAGAAATGAACTGTTCACCGGTGAAAGTGAACTACAGGCAGAAGTGAACTGTTCAACGGTAGAAGTGAACTACAGACAGAAATGAACTGTTCACCGGTGGAAGTCAAATACAGGCAAAAATGAACTGTTCACCGGTGGAAGTGAACTACAGGCAGAAATGAACTGTTCACCGGTGAAAGTGAACTACAGGCAGAAATGAACTGTTCACCGGTGGAAGTGAACTACAGGTAGAAATGAACTACCTTTAACAGGAAGACATATGAACAAGGAGCATAAAAACAGATGGCATAAAAACCTCTAACCCCAAAGCCCGATTCAAAATATAATTTTAAACGTGTTAGAGAACACAACAGAGGTTTAAAAAATACTTCAATACCAAAACTTATACATTATAAAAATCCCAACAGAGTTCTAAAACAAAAACATCCGAATCCCAACAGAGTCTACAGACATGAATTTTAGAGATCATGGCGGAAATTTCAAGAGACAAATATCAAATGTCAAACAGAAGTTTTAAATACATCAACAGAAAGTTTGTACATCGTTTTAAAATCCCAAAAGCTGTACAGAACTTGACATCACTTTAGAAAAATACATCCTCACAGGAAATACATTTATCTGACTGCAGCAACCACCCCGTGAGCTCATCCCGCCAACTACATCAACTCATAATCTTGAGGCACAATGTCCTTTTCTGGAGGATCCATACCTACAACAGGGAGTTCAACTATGAGCCTAGAGCTCAGTAAGAACATACAATACAAAGTGATGCACGTGCTATGCATGAACAATTTCAAATACATGAACATTACATTACATTTCACTGGACAGGAAGGTATAAGTGGGAAGAAGAGCTGGCGCAATAGGAGTACATGCCACAACAGGACATAACAGGAGTACATGACAGGATGCCAGTCCTCGTCCACACTTAACCATACATTTCATTACAGGTTTTATCTTACTTAACTTTAAACCGTATGCAGAAAACATTTACATGACTTTCAGAGAAAACGTGTATGCATGAACATTCATAGACAGGCGACAGAATAATAAGCAGGATATAAAACAGAACACACTTAACCTAAAACATAACCTATGGTTTAACTACCCAACAAAAATCCCGACAACATAAAACCTAGTACCTCCGTATTGTAGGGCCTTAAGGGCCAAATCTATACGTATGAACTTACCTGTTGCTGTAGAGTTACAAGTCTTGAACATCTCGGTTATGCACAGACCTAAAACATGCACGTAAAGAAAATAAACAGAGCTGCAAATGCTAACTAATAACTTAGTAGAATATCCAGCAAACTCCATTCAAACCTTTAGAAAACAAACCAACGTGTTTTCATACGAAAACAGTGAGTTTTCTCCAAAATACCTTAACCCTAAACTTCCACAAAACTCACATCTTAACTTGACCAAACTCATTAACTAGGTTAGATGATTACCTTTGCTGAAGGAAACAAAAGAAATAGGTGAAACAAGGTTTTTGGAAGTTTGTCTTAATCGCCTGAAAGAGAGAACAGAGAGGAGGATGAAAATGGAGGTTTACATAGAAGAGAAGAGAAGAGGAGACAATAGGTAGGTTTCTCAGCAAGTTATGGACATTTGGCAACCATCCATTGGTTCCCTCCCACCTACCTTAATTTCTTGCCAATTTATCCCTTCATGCATTTCTAACTATTGGTTTTTAACTAAATTACTGTTCATCGAATCGGTTTTACGAATCACTCTCATTCAATTGAACACGTCGACAATTTAATTAAAAATAGTCATTGCATTAACATCAGAGTAACTCCGCTTAATTATTCTGGGAATAATTACATAGGTAAAATGTCGAGTGTTACACAACGGCCAGTAAAGAGTCTGCATTCCCCCGTATGATTTCTCTGGCAACGAGGGCATACAGGAAGCTGAGGAGCTCCCATAGGTCTTTTCCCCTTGTCCTCATAAGCGGCAATCTCATTAGGTCTCTTAACACCTCTGTTCTGTTGCCGTTGTGGTTGCCCAAACTGACCCCTTTGTTGTTGCTGTTGAGGGGCATCATGTAGGATTCTCTTTGATGTGTCTCTATATCTCTGAGACTTCACCTCTAAGGCTTCCAACTGATAAGCCTTGGCCACCACTTTCGCATATGGTGCCTCATCAAACCCTCCAGTCGCAATTCCTCGTAAGAGGTCCATCTTCAGACCCTGGATGAACTGGTGTACCTTGTTTTCGTCGGTAGCCACCAGATGAGGTGTGTAGCGAGACAATGACTCGAACTTCTGAACATACTTGGCCACCGATCCATATTGTCGCAGTCAAGAGAATTTGGTCATCTTCTCCTTCCTCACACCGCGGTCGAAGTATTTCTCGTAGAAGATCTTTTTGAATCCTTCCCAGCTCAAGGCCACGATAGATGACTGCACCGTGTCCCACATAAATCCAGCATTTTTGGTGAGATGGAATGAGGCATATATCACCTTCTTGTTTTCCTCCACTTCAGCATAGTTGAACATACGTTCGATCTGCCGGATCCATTCTTTTGCGTGAGTAGGCTCTCTCCACTAGAATCAAGTGGAGCATTAGCACGGTTGTTGTTCTCATTATCAGCCTTCATGCGCTCCATCATGCGAGACTGAACGCTGACAAGTTCAGTTAAACGGTCAAGGGCATCGCCCCTATTGTTTGGCTCACCTTGGTGTCCTCTCACCATTTCTATGTAACTCCTATAAATGATAAGGAACTTAACTTAATAAACTAAAACAGATACAGAAACTTAAACACTTATAGTTGGTGGAGCGATCTCACGTGGCGGATTGCACAGTCAGACAGTTTACAGAATCGCTTTTAAAACCCAGTTTTTGCTCTGATACCATTACTGTGACGACCCCAGACCCGATCGGGGCCGAGGAAACATCACTCCAGACATTTAAAATGTGATATGTTATTTTTTTTTTTTTGAACTTTTAAAACATTACACAGAGAAAACCATCTGTGGAAATTGGAAACTGGAAGATATATTTAAAATCGGACTTCAAAAATAATTAGCAGAAGAAAAACAGGAAGACAGAAGGCAGGGAGGAACGAATAGTTCCTGGGATTTTCACTAGGACTTAACTTTGACTTTTAAAACTCTTAAATCTGAAGACGTGAAACAGAAAATCATGAAAACAGAAATGGACAATTGAAACTGGAAATGTAACAACCCCGGTTGGAGTCGCCACAAAATTCATAATTTAACCTCTTAATCATTTTGGTCTTACTTTCTACACCTTGTTCATTATTCATGTTATTATTTTTTTTTTAAAAAGAACATCTCTTAAACTGCATCTACTGATGGAAAAGTAAACTCACATCAACCGACGGTCACGTGCCCACCACGTGACACATCTCTCCCCATCCAGTAGAGGACATCTACCGGTGATCACGGACCTTACACGTGTCTAAAAGGGCATCGCCCGGTCTCGAACATCCATCTCTAGATGTCCATAAATTTAAGCTACACCGACCGGTGGTCAGGTGCGTCTCATGTGACCAGTTAAAACATTACTCGAGCACTAAACGACAAGAAATTACTCTACATCACCCGGTGACTAGGCGACAAAATAACATTTACATCATCCGATAGCTTACACACTACATCTACCGGTCATTGGACGACGAAATGACATTTACATCATCCGGAAACTTAAACACACTTCATCTGCCGGTCACTAGACGACAAAATGACATTTACATCATCTGGTGACCTAAATACACTACATCTACAGGTCACTGGACGACGAAATAACATTTACATCATCCGGTAACTTAAATACACTACATCTGCCGGTCACTAGACGACAAAATGACATTTACATCATCCGGTGACCTAAATACACTGCGTCTGCCGGTGGATGCAAACTCTTGACATATTCCGATAGAGAACATCTATCGGAGAATGCAAATATACACAGACTCTAAACTTCGTTGACTCATCACTCTTTTAGATAAAAGACAGAAATTCATCCAAAATTCTCATAACAGAAGACTTAGTTAGTTAACACGTTCTATATCCTTATAGACATTCTCAAACTCAGTAATTCAACCAGACAATCTCAAAAGCTCAATGTTTTAAAGTAATCTTATCCTACTTAGTCTACCATATTCTTATCCATAATGTAATCATAGAACATTAACCAGGGGTCTCAATCGCCATCCAGCCACAGAATTGCACTGTCATTCTGAGCATCATCCAGCAACCAGCTTTAAACATCATCTCTGGATTGGAAATCCTCACCTGTTAGCTCTTCACCTACATCATAAGGTTTAACTAAAAGCCTAATGCTTAGTAAGGAATGCAATACTAACATGGATGCATGAATGTATAATTCGGGAATCACATGCTCATAAGTCTTTTCTTGTTCTTATCTTTGCTCGTAATCATCATTCATAATCATGGATCATATTCATCATTCATAATCATTAATCGTATTCTTCATTTAAGTTGTATGGATTAAGAGAGGATTTGTGCCGGTAAAGGGGTTCGACAGTGAGTTTGATATTGGTCCCTACTGCGGGTCGTATTCATATGTCCCTCTTCTGGACTGTGACATACGCCGAACCGCCCACAACCCTCACTTAGTCCACGTTGCATAAGTTTTATCTTCTTACTTTGTTCATGAGAAAACCATGCTCTTAAAAACATTTTCATATGAATAAGATAGTCATGATGCATGTACATGAAAATTCTTAAATCATCAAGCTACAGAACAGAGCACTATCCGACACGAAACCTTACCATTGAACTAATCATCAACATAAATGCTAGACAGTAACACAAAGGAACTTCTAATCATCGTATGAGTTCCTTCCTAGCATCCTTTGATGTAGGGTCCTAATGACCGAGAAACCTATACATTCACTTACTTGGTCTCCTTAGCAAAAATCTGAGTCTCTTCTCTTCTGACTTCTTCCCCTAAAACATTTATATAGCAGTAGTTAAAAAAAAATCCTATTAGTTTTACTCACAAGTCATCCTAGGGTCTAATAGCTAAAGTCATTCCCGAATCCATAGTTTAATACTCTGTGCAGTCTGAATCCAAAACTGAAATAGACAGACCCGACTATCGATTACTCACGGTTGGTTATTTTAAATGTCCAGAATCGATTCGGAATGACATTACTGATCTCGAATTTTAAAATGTCCTTATTATTACTCGGCCATTGAAGAATCCAGAACTTCAACACCTAGCTGAAATCAGAGCTTAACGACTAATAGATAGCTACAGTGCTAAACTCGTACCTCGAACACAAAGTAGCAGAGAAGTAGCAAGGAAACCGATCGTTGAAGGAGGGATTTCCAGCTGACAGAGAGCGAGAGCTCGAGAGAGAAAATCGCCGAGAGTAATGACGGCTACAATGAGGTTTAATTTAGGTTTGAACCCTTTCCATTTTCTTTAAATACTGGTCTCAATCCTCCATTATTACAACTTTTCCCCTCAACCTAGTTTAAATTCACATGAAATTAATTAAGCTTGGCATAAAATTCTAAACCGTGAAGATTGAATATTCATGACCGTTAAAACAGTTAGGAAGTCACCTGGTCGTCTTGTCGGGTGTTACAGGAAAGCATGTCGTGGAAGACTTACTGTGGATGACAGAAGCCGTGGACGTTTGAAATGAAAGGCAGAAACAGTAGACAACAGAAGCCTGTGAATGTTTGAAATCAAAGGCAATGACCGTGGACGTTTAAAACAAAAGACAGAATCTGTGGACAAACAGAAGCCGTGGACGTTTAAAATCAAAGGCAGGATCTGTGGACAAACAGAAGCCGTGGACGTTTAAAATCAAAGGCAAGATCTGTGGACAAACAGAAGTCGTGGACGTTTAAAATCAAAGGCAGTGACCGTGGACTTTTAAAATAAGAGACAGAACAGTGACCGTGGACGTTTAAAATAAAAGACGGAATCTGTGGACAACAGAAGCTGTGGACGTTTAAAATAAAAGACAGAATTTGTGGGCAACAGAAGCTGTGGACGTTTAAAAATAAAAGACAGAACAGTGACCATGGACGTTTAAAAGACAGAACAGTGACCGTGGACGTTTAAAATAAAAGGGCAGAAACAGTAGACAAACAGAAGCCTGTGGATGACGTTATCGTCCACAACATTGAACGATAACTTTGGACGTCTAACACTTAGCCGAATACTTGGAAACTCGAAAGACAAAAACTGAAAGCCAAGATGGACGACTGAATATAAAGGCAGAATGGACAAACATTTTACAGAAGGCGTGGACGACTGTTTTATAGAGAAACCTTGAAGGACTTGCACATAAACTCTACCGATCGATCGGTTACCCCAGGCGAACGATCGGCTACCTCTCTGTTTGACGACTTACTTCTTTTGAGACAGAAAACTTTGAACTTCTAAAACCCGATTCAAAACACAGTTTTAGAACACACTTGACAACATGACAGAGATCCAAGAAAACAAACTGCATGGATAGCTCTAAAACTCGAGACCATCCATGCACGACCTGGAAGGAAAGATTCCAAACAGTTCTAGAATAATTCAAATATACAATCAACTGTCAAACAGAGGTTTTTATAACATCGACAGAAAGTTTATATCTCGTTTTAAAATTTTATACGTCGTACATAAATTGACATAACTATAGAAAACACATCCTCACGGGAATAACATATGTCTGACTGCAGCAGCCAAATCCCATGAGCTCGAATCGCCAACTACATCAACTCATCAGCTTGAGGTACAAGGTCCTCATCTGGAGGATCCATACCTATAACAGGGAGTTCAACTATGAGCCTAGAGCTCAGTAAGAACATGAAATATAGTGATGCATATGCTGTGCATGAACATTTTCAAATACATGAACATTACATTACATTACATTACATTACGTTTCACTATACAAAAAGGTATAAGTGGGAGGAAGAGCTGGCGCAACAGGAGTACATACCACAACAGGACATAGCAGGAGTACATGACAGGATGCCAGTCCTCGTCCACACTTAACCATACATTACATTCACATTTTTAACTTTCATAACTTCAAATCTGGTGCTGAAAACATTAGCATGACTTTCATAGAAAACGTGTATGCATGAACATTTACGGTGCTTGAACATAAGATAGACAGACGACAGAATAAAAACAAACATGAAACAAAATACACAGAACACATTTTGCTTATAGCATAACCTACGACCTAACTACCCGAACCAAAACCTAGTACCTACATGTTGTAGGGCCTTAAAGGCCAACTTATACGCATAAACTTACCTATTGTCTGAAATGCAGCAAGGTTTGTACGCACTTCTACTGCGGTTCGCGAACCTAAAGCATGCAAAATCAGACATTAACCTAAACTTCAAAAAAACTAACGTTTAACTTGTCCATACTTACTAACTAGCTTAGAAGATTACCTTAGGTGGGGAAAAATGAAGGAAACAGTAAAAAGGTTGAGGTTAAAATTGTCGTTGGTCGCCTAGAAGAGAGAAAGTAAAGAGAATAATGAAAGATGAGAAGTGTTTGACGTAGGAGGAAGAGAAAAGGGCATTGGCTTCTTCAACAAGTTTGTCAAGTGTCAATCATCCATTGGTTTCTTCCCACCAACCTTAATTCCTTCCTAATTTGCCCCTCCATTCTTCCCTAACTAATGGTTTTGTTTAGTTTAGTTACACATTAGTTTGGTTCTTATCACATTACTCAATTCAATACAAGCTCCGTCGATTTGTTTTCCAACAAAACATTCATTGTATTAATATCAAATTAATTCCGCTTAAATGATCCGGGAGAATAATTACATAGGCAAAAATACCGAGTGTTACTAATTTTGTTTGTTTTTAATTAGTTTGCATAATCATACTCATTAGATTCTAATTCTAATGTTAAGCATTTAGAAATATAATAAACATCATAACTACTTTTTTAAAAATTAAGAAATATAATCAATTATCATTATTATAATTTTAACAAAATAATCTAATTTTATATAGAGGTTTCAATTTATCTAAGGACACTCATTAATTTATTGATTATTAATAATAAATTAATTTTAAAACTAGTGAATATAATTTAAATCGAGAATAGAGGTTGAAATTAAATTATTATTTTTGTAAAGTTCATTTCTAATAAAACATTTATAATTTGTGACAACCCCCGACCAGACCCGATCAGGGTCCGGGGTCGGAGCCATCACTCCGGGACAGTTAACAGAAAACAGGAACTATATTTTTTTTTGTACATTAAACTTTTAAAACATTTACAGAAGGAGAGAAAGTTCTTTGGATTCGAAATAAAACGGGAAAAACAGTTAACAGAATCGGAACGCGAAATGGATGATAGAAGGAAAGCAGGAAGTGATGAAAACAAAAGTAAATAAACTGGCAGAAGGCGTTGACGGAATAAGCAGGCACTGAGTGGAATCGGTGGATGCAAGCAGAAACGATACCGGAAGATTTAGGCAGATGGCGTGGCCGGATGATGTGGATGACGTCATCAGAAGATGTAGGCAGCAGATGGGATCGGAATGTGTGATGATGTCATCGGAAGATATGATGACGTCATTGACAGATACAGATAGTAAACGTAATCGGCAGAAGGTGGTGACGTCAGCCAGAAGATGGATGACGTCACCGGAAGATGCAGGCAGCAGTTGGAATCGGCAGAAGAAAAGCTATAGTGACGTCATCGGAAGAGGAGATGACGTCATCGGAAGATGCATGCAATAAACGAAATTTGCAGGAGCAAAACCTAAACAGAATTACTGTTTGGCGGTAGATTCAGATACGAAAAAACATGTACAGTATCCATCGGTAGATGAAGTTTAGACGTAGTTTTAAAGGTAAAATTTACAACTTTTGACAGGAAAACATATAGACAGAGAGCTTAAAACAGACATAGAAGTCCCAGATTTCTCGGACCACATCAAAACATGGATCTAGAACACAACAGAAAACATGACAGAAACTTAAGAAAGATCACACTACATGGATAGCTCTAAAACTAGAAACTATCCATGCACAGACTAACAGAAAATATTCCAAACAAATTTCAGAATACTGCAAAACATAATTCAACTGTCAAATACAGAGGTTTTAAACATCAATACAGGTTCCATACATCGTTTTACAAACCACAAAGTAGTACAAAACTGGACCTACATTTCAAATGTTTTAAAACTTCGAAAGATGGTACAATAATGGACATAACTTCAGAAAAACACATTCTCATAGGATTAACTCTTGTCTGACTGCAGCAGCCAAACCCCGTGAGCTCGATCCTTCAACTACATCAGCTCGTCATTTTGAGGCACAAGGTCCTCATCTGGAGTATCCGTACCTACAACAGGGAGTTCATCTATGAGCCTAGAGCTCAGTAAGAACATGGAATGCAATGTGCATATGCTATGCATGAATATTTTCAAATACATGAACATTACATTACATTTCACTGGACAGGAAGGTATAAGTGGGAAGAGGAGCTGACGCAACAGGAGTACATGCCACAACAGGACATAACAGGAGTACATACAGGATGCCAGTCCTCGTCCACACTTAACCATATATTTCATTACAGGTTTTATCTTACTTCACTTCAAACCGTGTGCAGAAAACATTTTTCATGACTTTCAGAGAAAAACGTGTATGCATAAACATTCATAGACAGGCAACAGAATAATAAGCAGGATATAAAACAGAACACACTTAACCTAAAACATAACCTATGGTTTAACTACCCAACAGAAATCCCGACAACATAAAACCTACTACCTCCGTATTGTAGGGCCTTAAGGGCCAAACCTATACTCATGAACTTACCTGTTGCTGCAGAGTTGCTAATCCTGAACGTCTCAAAAATGCTCGAACCTGTACATGCACGTTCAAAAAATAAACAAGCTGCAAATGCTAACAAATAAGTTAGAAGAATTTGTTCCAAACTCATTCAAACCCTTAGAAAACAAATCGGTGTGTTTTCATCTAAAAACAGTGAGTTTTACCAAAGTATCACAAATCCTTCACTCCAACCAAAACTCACTTTAAACTTGTCCAAACTTGTTAGCATTTAAAAGATGCTTACCCTAGTAGAAAAACAGAAAGGAGCCGAGGAGATCGAAGTAGCTTCGATGGCTGATTGACGACGACTGGAAGAGAGAACATCGAGAAGAGAATGGAGAGAGAGCAGAGAAGTGAAATGAAGAGGGTTTCACGTAGGAGGAAGAACTTAGCTTCTTCAACAAGTTGCCAGATGTCACTCAACCATTGGAAAACTCCCACCAACCTTAACTTCTCCCCAATTTACCCTTCCATTGATTTCTAACAAATAGTTTTGTTTTGGTTGAACATAATTTGGTTTTCCAATTAAGTTGTGACTTAAATTCTTCGATCCGTTTTCTCCAAAAGTCTCCTCTTCTGTAAGGTATTATAAAACTTCAAATAAAACACGTATTTTATTAATGGCCAATAAATTCCATTTCAACAGTTTAAGGAATAATTACATGGCAAAAATGCCGGGTGTTATATAATTAGTATTAGAAAAATTTTAAGTTTGATAAGAATAAATCGAATAAAATTTAAATGATTCTGAATAACATAGAAAATTACTTATAAAACACACATATATGTTTTATGTTATAACATTACATATATTTTTTTACTACTTTTAAAATAGTTATTTATAAATTCAATTTTTGAATTCGATTAGTTTGTTGAGGAAATCTGTTTTAAATCTTTTTAACCTGTAACACCCGACAATTTTGTCATGTAAATATTCCTTGTGTTATTAGACGGAATTAATGGGAATATTTATACAATGTATGTTTTATGAGTTTATCGATGGATTCATTGAATGGGGGTAATTCATAAAATCGGTTGGAGGGACTAAATAGTAATTTAGTTAAAAACCAATAGTTAGAAATGTAACACCCGACATTTCGGCCAGGTGATTTTCTGACCATTTTCATTGTCGCCCTCTTATTTAACCTTTATGATTTAAAATTTAATGTTAAGACAAATTATTACAAGTTAAGTAAAACTAGGTTGGGTGGCAGTTTTGTAAATTAAAATCGATGGATTTAGTATAAATAGGAAATGGAAACCTTAAATCTCATTTATTGCCACTGTAGCCGACATTCCCTCTCGGCGATTTCTTCTCTTCCAAGTTCTTGCTCTCGGCTACCAGAACTTTCCTCTGCCGACGACCGGTTTCGAGCTTGCTTTTCTCTGCAAATCCACACCCGAGGTATGAAATGGACAATGTAGTCATTCATTAGTAAATAGAGCTCTGTTTTCAGCTTGGCACTGAGTTCGGATTTTTAGCAGTGGCCGAGCAGGTTGTGATTTTCTTAATCTGAGAGTAGAAAGGTCATCCCGAATCGATTCTGAGTATTTAAGTAACCAACTCGGATTTAATCAATGGTAAAACCTGTCCACCTAGTTTCAGATTTCAGACTGCATTGTGTCAAACAGAGGAATCGGAATGACTTTAGCTATTAGATCCTAGGATGGTTTATGATTAGGACTACTAGGACTTTGTTTTAACTACTGTAATGTACATGTTTTAGGTGAAGAAGTTAAAGAAAGGAAGTTCGGATTGCTAAGGAATCCAGGTAAGTGAATGTGTTAAGATTTCCGGCCACTAGGGCCCTACACCGCAAGGGTATTAGGAAATCACTGAAATGTTAACTTGTTGACTATGATTTGTTATTTCCACGACATGAAGAAGTTGTGTAAGTAAATGTAAAGTTACAGGATGTTCTACTTGTCCTTATGGTATGACTTTTCTCTGTGAACCTCACGTCTATGCATTATGCCCACATTTATGATTAAGTAGAGAACATGAAAAGTAAATGTAACCATAATTAAGTGCAGAACGGGGAAAAGACTATGCTATGTATGACTCGCGAATTCTCCCACTGGTGGAGGCCGAGTAATGATATGTATGACTCGCGAAATCTCCCACTGGTGGAGGCCGAGTAATGATATGTATGGCTCGCGAATTTTCCCACTGGGGAGGCCGAGTGATGTATCATGGTTGCCGCGATAGGCAAATGATTATGCATGACTGCCGCGATAGGCAAATGACTATGTACCCCTGTCTTCCTCCCTCGTTCCCTGCCTTAATACATGTTATGTAAATGATAAAGATGAACATGAATGAAGAATGATTTACGAATTATGTCTCTTTAAATTGTATATTCATGTATATCTGTCAGCATGCATTCCTTACTAAGCATTAGGCTTATAGTTAAACCTTATGGTGTAGGTGAAGAAGGTTCAGGTGAGGATGTTATGTGCAAAGAGGACGCTTAAGGCTGGTTGCTGGAGGATGCTCAAGGTGACAGTGCGGGGCTGGAGAGGCGATTTATGACCCCTGGTTTAAACTCTCATGTTACAGTAAGTTAAAGGATATGGTAGATTAAGTAGGATGAGATTATTTTAAAACGTTGAGTTTGAAACCGTCTAGTGGATCACTGAGTCAGGGAATGGTTATATAGATTTATGAATGATCTGTTGCTTAAGTCTTCAGCTATATGCATTAGGACGAGTTGTGTTTTCTTCCAGTTGAAAGGAGTCCTTTGATGTTTTAGTGTTCTCTACCGTAAGACGGAAGCTGGATGAGGCAATCTTCCGGCTGACGTCATCGGCAAATGCGGAATGTTAGAGTTTGATGGTTTAGTCTTCCGGCTGACGTCATCGGCAGATGCCGAAGGATAATTGTTTGATGGTTTAGTCTTCCGGATGACGTCACCGGAAGATGAAGAAAATGTGTTTTGTCGATTAGCGACCGGATGATGTTTTAATTTAGCACGCGAGACCCACGTGTTCACCGGAAGATGAAAAATGTGTTTTGTCGATTAGCGACCGGATGATGTTTTAATTTAGCACGTGAGACCCACGTGTTCACCGGAAGATGAAAAATGTGTTTTGTCGATTAGCGACCGGATGATGTTTTAATTTAGCACGCGAGACTCACGTGTTCACCGGAAGATGAAAAATGTGTTTTGTCGATTAGCGACCGGATGATGTTTTAATTTAGCACGCGAGACTCACGTGTTCACCGGAAGATGAAGAAAATGTGTTTTGTCGATTAGCGACCGGATGATGTTTTAATTTAGCACGTGAGACCCACGTGTTCACCGGAAGATGAAGAAAATGTGTTTTGTCGATTAGCGACCGGATGATGATGTTTTAATTTAGCACGCGAGACCCACGTGTCCACCGGAAGATGTCTCCTTTTAGGTGACGTTAAGCGAGTCACGCGTAATGCACGTGATGACCGGACGACTAAATTTCTGAGGGCTGTCAACGCATGCAACCCATGCAAACCCGAGTGGTATTACGTTAAGAGAATTGAGGATACCTCCTCTTTTCCCGGAATTGTCAAGAAACCAATGACCGAGTTTAGTCGCTCGACTCTGTGAAAGTTTGAGCCGACGAGGCGTGGGAAGTCGGGCACGAGAGGGTACGTTTTCCTTAATGGTTCTGCGTCTCTATTACCAGTTTAAAAAAAATATATATGTATAATGTGGAAGTTTGTTGTGAGATAGTAAGTGAATGTAATAATAGTAAAAGTCAGGCAAACGGTTAATGAAAGTATATGAGTACGTGACGGCTCCTGGCCGGGGTCGTTACAAGAAATGTATAGAGGGGTATGTTGGGAAGGAATTAAGGTTGGTGGGGGATAGCCTATGGTTGCTTGACACTTGGCAACTTATTGAAGAAGCCATGCTCTTCTTCTCTTTCCTCCTACATGAAACCCTCATTTCTCCTCTGCTTCTTTCCACTGCTCTCTGTTTTCTCTCCTCCAGGCGACTGTAACCTTTCTAAAAGACTTCTATTCTCCTGTTTTCTCCATTGAAGGTAATCATCTGCTAAAGCTAACGAGTTTGGACAAGTTAAAATGAGAGTTTTGCTGAAGTTAGGGTTAAGATATTTTGGAGAAAACTCTATGTTATTGTATGAAAACACGTCGTTTTGTTTTCTAAAGGTTTGAATGGAGTTTGGAGCATGTCCTACCAAGTTGTTAGTTAGCATTTGTAGCTTTGCTCATTTTCTTTACGTGCATATTATAGGTTCGTGCATCACCGAGACGTTCAGGACTATCAACTCTACAGCAAATAGGTAAGTTCGTATCCGTAGGCTGGCCCTTAAGGCCCTACATCACGGAGATACTAGGTATTACTTATGTCGGGTGGTTTCGGGTAGAGAAAGTTAGAGTTAAGTTCTGAGTTGTCTGTGTCTCTCTTTATGTTCTACAGTTTTAATTCTGTTTGTTTGTCGTTTTATGCTTAAGTACTGTAAAAGTTTATGCATACACGTTTTTTCCGAAAGCTCATGCAAAAATGTCTTCTGCACACGTTTTGAAGTTAAGAAAGATAAAATCTGACCTATAATGTATTGGTTAAGTGCGGGACGGGGACTGGCCTACTATGCTGTTCTATTCTGTTCTGTTATATTCTGTAGCATCTGTTGTGCCTGTCGTGCGGTAGTTCTTTTCTCTTCCCTCCTACGTGTAACCCTCATTTTCATCTGCTTCTTCCTCTGCTCTCTGTTTTCTCTCTTCCAGGCAATTGCAACCTTTCAAAAGCTTCCTTTCCTCCATTTTCTCGAGTGAAGGTAATCATCTACTAAAGTTAACGAGTTTGACAAGTTAAAAATGTGAGTTTTTTTGAAGTTAGGGTTAAGGTATTATAGAGAAAACTCACTGTTTTTGGATAAAAACACGTTGGTTTGTTTTCTAAAGGTTTGAAAGGAGTTGAAGCATATTCTGCCAAGTTGTTAGTTAGCATTTGCAGCTTTGCTCATTTCTCTACGCGTATGTTATAGGTTCGTGCATCACCGAGACGTTCAAGACTTTCAACTCTGCAGCAAATAGGTAAGTTCATATCCGTAGGTTGGCCCTTAAGGCCCTACATCACGGAGATACTAGGTATTCTTATGTCGGGTGTTTTCGGGGTAGAGAAAGTTAGAGTTAAGTTCTGAGTTATCTGTGTCTTCATTATGTTCTGTTGTATTATTTTTGTTGCCTGCCATTTTATGTTTAAGCACTGTAAAGTTCATGCATACACGTTTTTTCCGAAAGCTCATGCAAAAATGTCTTCTGCACACGTTTTGAAGTTAAGAAAGATAAAATCTGACTATAATGTATTGGTTAAGTGCGGGACGGGGACTGGCCTACTATTCTGTTCTATTCTGTTCTGTTATATTCTGTAAATCTGTTTGTGCCTGTCGTGCTGTAACACCCGACATTTTTGCCATGTAAATATTTCCAGAATTTATTTAGCGGGATAAATGATTACATTAATACAATGAATCTTTTAATGAGTTTATCAGAGTGTTTAATGGAAAAAATGAATTGATTAACTAATTAACAAATTAGTTGGAAACTAATGGAAGGGAAAATTAGGAAAACAATTAAGGTTGGTGGGAGGGAACTAATGAGTGCTTGACACTTGGCAACTTGTTGAAGAAGCCATGTTCTTTTCTCTTCCCTCCTACGTGTAACCCTCATTTTTCATCTGCTTCTTTCCTCTGCTCTCTGTTTTCTCTCTTCCAGGCAATTGCAACCTTTCCAAAAGCTTCCTTTCCTCCATTTTCTCGAGTGAAGGTAATCATCTACTAAAGTTAACGAGTTTGACAAGTTAAAAATGTGAGTTTTTTTGAAGTTAGGGTTAAGGTATTATAGAGAAAACTCACTGTTTTTGGATAAAAACACGTTGGTTTGTTTTCTAAAGGTTTGAAAGGAGTTGAAGCATATTCTGCCAAGTTGTTAGTTAGCATTTGCAGCTTTGCTCATTTTCTCTACGCGTATGTTATAGGTTCGTGCATCACCGAGACGTTCAAGACTTTCAACTCTGCAGCAAATAGGTAAGTTCATATCCGTAGGTTGGCCCTTAAGGCCCTACATCACGGAGATACTAGGTATTTCTTATGTCGGGTGTTTTCGGGTAGAGAAAGTTAGAGTTAAGTTCTGAGTTATCTGTGTCTCTCATTATGTTCTGTTGTATTATTTTTGTTGCCTGCCATTTTATGTTTAAGCACTGTAAAAGTTCATGCATACACGTTTTTCCCGAAAGTTAATGCAAAATGTTTTCTGTACACGGTTTGAAGTTAAGAAAGATAAAATCTGAATGTAATGTATTGGTTAAGTGTGGGACGGGGACTGACCTACTGTTTCTGTTCTGTTCTGTTTCTATTCTGTAAATCTGTTATGTGTCTGTCGTGCACTTGTCAGTTCCTCTATAAGCCCCACTTATACCCCTCTGCCAGTGAAACGTAATGTACTGTACTGTTACCATATTCTGAAAGTTCATGCATAGCATACGCATCACTATATTTTTATATGTTCTTAATGAGTTTTAGACTCATAGGTGAATTCCCTGATGTAGGTACTAAACCTGTGAATGAGGACTTTGTGCCTCAAGGTGATGATTTGATGTAGTTGGCAGATCGAGCTCATGGGGTTTGGTTGTGGTAGCTAGACATATTCCTGACCAGAGAGAGAATAAGGTTTTGAAGTTTTGTGTTATGTTTTAAAAACTTCTGTTATGGTGAATTCTGGAAATGCATGCCAAATTCTGTACTGTTTCTGAGATTGTAAAACGATGTATGGTATTTGTATTGATGTTTAAAACCTCTGTATTTGGCAGTTGAGTTTCCGTTCTGAAGTATTCTGGAATTGTTTGGAATATTTTCTCTTTTAGGGTGTGCATGGATTATCTCTAATTTTAGAGTCATCCATTACAATCTGTTTCCTTAAATTTCTGTCGTGTTTTCCTGATATGTCCAAAATCATATTTTGAATCATTTTCTGAAGTTTGAAACTTTCATACTTTCTGTTTTCACAACTTCTATTTTTATGTAATCATGTTAAAAGTTGTCAACTTTGTCTTCAAACTCTACATTCACCACTGCCACTGTTCACTTTTGTCTTATTCACATCTGCCGCTATTTACTGTTCTCTCTTGTAGTTCACATCCACCGGTGAACTCAATTCTGTCTGTAGTTCACATGCACCGGTGAACTCAGTTCTGTTTGTAGTTTACATCCACCAGTGAACTCAATTCTATCTGTAGTTCACATCCACCGGTGAACTCATTTTTGCCTGCATCCACCGCTGCCATTTTTAAATCACATCCACCACTGCCCTTAAAATTCCATCTTCCGCCTGACGTCATCTTCCCACATCTTCCGCCCACATTATTTACGTCTTCCATCTGACGTCAGCTAATCTTCCGCCTGACATCATCTGCCCCCATCTTCTGCCCAATTCACCTCTATCGGTGAATAGTAACCTTCTGCCTGTAGTTCACTTCTACCAGTGAACAGTAACCTTCTGCTTGTAGTTCACATCTGTCGGTGAACAGTCCACTTCTGCTTGAAATTTACGTCTTCCGCCCAGTTTATTTACCTCTTTTGCCCTACATCACCCGACCCCGTCATTCACTGTAGCCTTTCTTTCGGCATAACTTCCAGTTTTGTTTTCCATTTTTATTAGGTTTTCCACTGCATGTCAAGTCATTCATTTCTGTCTGTTTATTTTCATCGTTCAAATTCTGGTGTTCTAATCCTCTCGTTGTCTGCCAGAACCCTGTTTAAGTCGAAGTCAAGTCTTAGTGAGAATTCCAGAACTGTTTTAATTTCTCCCTGCTTCCAGCCTTCCTATTTTTCTTCTGTCATTCATTCTATATTTCGCTTTTTATTGTTTCCCGTTTTACTTTCAAATCCAGAGAATGTTTTCTTTCTCTGTAAAGTTTTCAAGGGTTTGTTTTAATAGTCCAGTCTGTTTTTTTGTTTAAACAAAAAAAATATGTCCCGTTTTCTGTTAAATGTCCGGAGTGATGGCTCTCGGACCCCGATCGGGTCGGGGGCTATCACAGTTATGGTATCAGAGCGAAATCAGATGATGGCTCTCGGACCCCGATCGGGTCGGGGGCTATCACAGTTATGGTATCAGAGCGAAATCAGGTTTTAAAAGCAATTTTGTAAATGTCTGGCTACACAACCCGCCACGTGAGATCGCTCCACCAACTGTAAGTGTTTAAGTTCACGTCAAAGTTTTTGTTTATTTAATTTAGTTATTCTATTTATAGGTGGTTTTCTTAGATATGGTGAGAGGACAACAGGATGAAGCAAGCGAAAGTTCTCGTGCCATCGACAGATTAACTGAGCTGGTGGGTGTACAGTCCCGCATGGTGAAACGTATGATGGCCCGAGAAGACAACGGGAATAATATAATAATCATGGGAATGCTTCACGCGACACCAGTGGAGATAGATTCAGGCAACTCCAGCCGCCTACATTTGATGGACTATCTACTGACCCAACTCACGCTGAGGAATGGGTCCGGCAGATAGAGAGGATGTTTAGATGTGCAGAGGTGGAAGAAAATAAGAAGGTTCTATGTGCCACGTATCAGCTCACCAAGAATGCAGGATTTTTGTGGGACACCGTCCTGGCAACAACGGTGGCGTTAAGCTGGGAGGGATTTAAACGAATATTCTATGATAAGTATTTTGACAGAAGTGCGAAAAAGGAAAAGATGATAGAATTCTCTCGGCTACGACTGTATGGATCAGTGGCCGAATATGTTCAGAAGTTTGAATCCTTATCCCGCTATGCACCACATTTGGTGGCCACTGACAAAAACAAGGTGCACCAATTTATTCAGGGTTTGAAGCTGGACCTCTTAAAAGGGATTTCATATGGAGGATTTGACGAGGCCCCGTATATGAAGGTAGTGGCCAAGGCTTATCAGTTGGAAGCCTTAGAGGTGAATTCTCAGAGATATAGATATACGTCAAAGAGAATCGTACGTGATGCCCCTCTACAGCAACAACAACAAAGGAGCCAAAAATTTCAACCTCAACAGCAACAGAACAGGGGCATCAAGAGGCCCAATGAGACCACCACTTATCAAGACAAGGGAAAGAGACCGATGGGGGCTCCTCAACTTCCAACATGCCCGCGATGCCAGAAAATTCATAGAGGGGAATGTAGACTCATAACCGGCCAATGCTTTCGATGTGGCAAAGAAGACCATCACATCTGGGATTGCCCATTGCCGGATACCAGACCAAATCAGGCCGTACCAAGAGTTTTTACAATGATAGAGGATGATGATGATACCGCCCAACACACAGTAATTATAGGTACAATTTCAATATGTGATGTACTTGCTTATACCTTGTGGGACACGGGAGCCACACATTTGTTTGTGGCAGTGGACTTCGTGGTTAGAGAGAAGTTTTGTTGTATGCCGTAAGATCAGCCCTACAGCATTATGCTACCGTCCGGAGAAATTATGCACTCTGAGCAGGTTGTACGGGGTGATATAGTGTCAGTAGGAGACCAAAAGTTGTATGTCAATCTTATCATTATCAGTATGAGAGGATACGATGTGATTTTGGGGATGGACTGGCTGTTTAGACATTACGCCACCATCAACTGCAGGTCCGGGCTATTGTCGTTTAAGCGCCCGAACGAGGTAGAGTTTTCCTACCAGGCAATACCAAAGGAACACCGTATGTCTGTTATATCTTCCTTAAAAGCTCAACAGCTGATGAGGTCAAGATGCATCGGATTTCTTGCCCACGTAGTAGATGTTCAAAGGCAAGGTGAGGTGGAACTTCAAAATATTCCGGTAGTTCGAGACTTCTCAAAGGTTTTCTTAGATGACTTACCGGGATTGCCACCTGATCGTGAAATCGAGTTTGAAATTGACGTATATCCTGGTGCTGAACTAGTATCGAAGAATCTGTACCGTATGACGCCAATTGAGCTGAGAGAGTTGAAGGCTCAGCTAAAGGAATTGGTGGACAAGGACTTTGTGCGCCCTAGTTTCTCTTAGTGGGGTGCTCCCATCTTGTTTGTCAAGAAGAAAGATGGGTCCCTACGTATGTGCATTGATTATCATGAGTTAAACAACTTGACCATCAAGAATAAGTACCCGTTGCCGAGGATCGACGATCTATTTGACCAACTACAAGGGGCTCGGGTCTTTTCAAAGATTGACTTGCGCTCCGGTTACTACCAGTTGAAATTCAGGGCTGATGATATTCCAAAGACCGCCTTTAGGACCCGGTACGGACACTACGAGTTCTTGGTAATGTCGTTCAGGTTAACTAATGCTCCGGCGGAATTTATGGACTTGATGAACAAGATATTCCAGGACTTCTTGGATAAATTTGTAATCGTCTTCATCGACGACATCCTGGTTTACTCCAGAAATGAGGCCGAGCACGAGGAGCACTTGGCAATTGTACTATCGACCCTGAAACAACACCGATTGTACGCCAAGTTGTCGAAGTGTGAATTCTGGTTGAGCAGGATTAACTTCCTAGGCCATGTAGTGTCGGCAGAAGGAGTGTCCCTGGATCCAACCAAGATTCTGGCAGTGAAAAAATGGCTGAGATCAAGAAATGCTAGTGAGGTACGAAGTTTTATCGGGTTAGCTGGTTATTACAGAAAGTTCATCAAGGGATTTTCTGTAATAGCGAAGCCTATGACTAGCTTAACGAGGAAAGTCATCAAGTTCAAGTGGTCCGAAGCTTGTGATGTGAGTTTTCAGACACTTAAGCAGAAATTAACCACTACTCCTCTGTTAGTATTGCCAGTTGAAGACGGCAAATTCAGCGTATACTGTGATGCGTCCAAGGTTGGCTTGGAATGTGTATTAATGCAAGAAGGGAAACTGGTAACATACTCATCCAGACAATTGAAGAACCATGAACAAAACTACCCTACACATGACCTCGAGCTAGCGGCAGTTGTATTTGTGCTGAAAGTATGGAGACATCACTTGTACGGACAATCATGTGAAGTGTTTTCTGATCACAAAGCCTGAAGTACATATTTACCCAGAAAGAGTTAAACATGAGACAAAGACGGTGGTTAGAATTCGTGAAAGATTACGATGTTGAGATTAAAGCTAATGTGGTAGCTGATGCACTGAGCAGGATGCCAGCTACTATGCAACCGGCTCTATCGGCCATATCAATGCCTTTGAGGACAGAGATACAGAAGTTCGATATGGAGGTAATTTCTGGGCTATCGGCCATACTAGCAGACCTGACACTACGGCCCACCGTCCTGGACCAAATTAAGAAAGCCCAGAAGACCAATTCAAAGGAAATGGCGGATATAGTAAGCAAGTTACCTAAAGCTTCTTCCGATTTCAGTTATTCGGGAGAAGGTATTCTGAAGTTCAAAGATAGGTGGTATGTTCCGAGAGACGAAGAGCTACGAAAGAACATCTTGTCGGAAGCCCACTCATCTTCTTTCTTTGTACATCCTGGAAGCACGAAGATGTATCAAGACTTGAAACTTCATTTCTGATGGCCGAATATGAAGAACGAAGTGGCTAAATTTGTGGAGTCTTGCATGATATGTCAACAAGTCAAAGCTGAGCATCAACGACCAAGTGGAACGCTTAAGCCTCTCCCGATCCCCGAGTGGAAATGGGAGAACATCACGATGGACTTTGTTGTTGGCCTACCAAGAACAGCTAAGGGCCATAATAGTATATGGGTCATAGTAGACAGATTGACGAAATCGGCCCATTTTCTACCTGTGAAGACGACATTCTCCATGGACCAGTATGCTGAGCTATACATTGGCGAGATTATCAAACTACATGGTATTCCGGTGTCGATTGTTTCGGACTGGGATCCTAGGTTCACTTCCAGGTTTTGGAAAAGCTTGCAGAGCTCCTTGGGCACCAAGTTAGATTTCAGCACGCCATTTCATCCACAGACGGACGGACAATCCGAGAGGAAGATTCAAATACTGGAAGATATGTTAAGGTCATGCGTGTTGGAATTCCATGCTCCTTAGAGTAGATACTTGCCGTTAGTGGAGTTCGCTTATAATAATAGCTACTAGGCTATGATCGGCATGGCTCCTATGAAGCTCTTTACGGCAGGAAGTATAGATCCCCATTGTGTTGGGATGAGGTCGGAGAAGCCAAGCTTATTGGCCCTGAATATTACAGCAGATGTCCGAGATGATAGCTGCTATCAAACAACGAATAAAAATTGCTCAGAGTCGATAGAAGAGTTATGCGGACCATAGAAGAAGAGACTTAGAGTTTGCGGAGGGCGATGAGGTATTCCTGAAAGTGTCACCTTTCAAGGCCGTAATGAGATTCGGTAAGAAAGGAAAGCTCAGCCCGCGGTTCATTGGCCTTTTTTCCATTTTGAAGCGTGTGGGAAGCATGGCCGATAGACTGCAGTTGCCAGCGTCAATGGATGGAGTTCACAATGTTTTTCATGTTTCGATGCTGAGAAAATATGTACGAGATCTAACCCAGATCGTGAAACAAGTGGACTTTGATATCATGCCGACGCTGACAAATGAAAAAAGGCCCATACAGATATTGGATACTTCACTCAAAGTGTTGCGCAACAAGGTAGTCCCATTGGTGAAGGTTTTGTGGCGCAATCATAATGTAGAGGAAGCCACATGGGAAAGACAAGAGGATGTTAGGGCCCAATATCCGGGCCTCTTTGCTTAGGCAAATTTTGGGGACAAAATTTTTGTTAAGGTAGGTGGAATGTAACACCCGGCATTTTTGCCATGTAAATATTCCCAGAATTCATTTAGCGGGATAAATGATTACATTAATACAATGAATGTTTTAATGAGTTTATTAGAGTGTTTAATGTAAAAACCGAATTGATTAACTAATTAACAAATTAGTTGGAAACCAATGGAAGGGCAAATTAGGAAAACAATTAAGGTTGGTGGGAGGGAACTAATGAGTGCTTGACACTTGGCAACTTGTTGAAGAGGCCATGTTCTTTTCTCTTCCCTCCTACGGGTAACCCTCATTTCTCATCTGCTTCTTTCCTCTGCTTTCTGTTTTCTCTCTTCTAGGCGAATGTAACCTTTCCAAAAGCTTCCTTTCCTCCATTTTCTCTAGTGAAGGTAATCATCTACTAAAGTTAACGAGTTTGGACAAGTTAAAAATATGAGTTTTGTTAAAGTTAGGGTTAAGGTATTATAGAGAAAACTCATTGTTTTTGGATGAAAACACGTTGGTTTGTTTTCTAAAGATTTGAAAGGAGTTGAAGCATATTCTGCCAAGTTGTTAGTTAGCATTTGCAGCTTTGCTCATTTTCTCTACGCGCATGTTATAGGTTCATGCATCACGGAGACGTTCAAGACTTTCAACTCTGCAGCAAACAGGTAAGTTCATATCCGTAGGTTAGCCCTTAAGGCCCTACATCACAAAGATACTAGGTATTTCTTATGTCGAGTATTTTCGGGTAGAGAAAGTTAGAGTTAAGTTCTGAGTTATCTGTGTCTCTCATTATGTTCTATTGTATTATTTTTGTTGTCTGCCGTTTTATGTTTAAGCACTGTAAAAGTTCATGCATACACATTTTTCTCGAAAGTTCATGCAAAATATATTCTGTACACGGTTTGAAGTTAAGAAAGATAAAATCTGAATGTAATGTATTGGTTAAGTGCGGGACGGGGACTGGCCTACTGTTTCTATTTTATAAATCTGTTATGTGCCTGTCATGCACTTGTCAGCTCCCCTATAAGCCCCACTTATACCCCTCTGCCAGTAAAACGTAATGTACTGTACTGTCACCGTATTCTGAAAGTTCATGCATAGCATACGCATCACTGTATTTTTATATGTTCTTACTGAGTTTTAGACTCATAGGTGAATTACCTAATGTAGGTATTGAACCCATGAATGAGGACTTTGTGCCTCAAGATGATGATTTGATGTAGTTGGCAGATCGAGTTCATGGGGTTTGGTTGTGGTAGCTAGACATATTCCTTACCAGAGAGAGAATGAGGTTTTGAAGTTTTGTGTTATGTTTTAAAAACTTCTGTTATGGTGAATTCTGGAAATGCATGCCAAATTCTGTACTGTTTCTGAGATTGTAAAACGATGTATGGTATCTGTATTGATGTTTAAAACCTCTGTATTTGACAGTTGAGTTTCCGTTCTGAAGTATTCCTTAATTGTTTGGATATTTTCTCTTTTAGGGTGTGCATGGATTATCTCTGATTTTAGAGCCATCCATGCAATCTGTTTCCTTAAATTTCTGTCGTGTTTTCCTGATATGTCCAAAATCATATTTTGAATCGTTTTCTGAAGTTTCAAGCTTTCATACTTTCTGTTTTTACAACTTCTGTTTTTATGTAATCCTGTTAAAAGTTGTCAACTTTGTCTTTAAACTCTACATTCACCGCTGCCACTGTTTACTGTTCTCTCTTGTAGTTTACATCCACCGATGAACTCAATTCTGTCTGTAGTTCACATCCACCGGTGAACTCAATTCTGTCTGTAGTTCACATCCAATTCTGTCTGTAGTTCACATCCACCGGTGAACTCAATTCTGTCTGTAGTTCACATCCACCGGTGAACTCAATTCTGTCTGTAGTTCACATCCACCGGTGAACTCAATTCTGTCTGTAGTTCACATCCACCGGTGAACTCAATTCTGTCTGTAGTTCACATCCACCGGTGAACTCAATTCTGTCTGTAGTTCACATCCACCGGTGAACTCAATTCTGTCTGTAGTTCACATCCACCGGTGAACTCAATTCTGTCTGTAGTTCACATCCACCGGTGAACTCAATTCTGTCTGTAGTTCACATCCACCGGTGAACTCAATTCTGTCTGTAGTTCACATCCACCGGTGAACTCAATTCTGTCTGTAGTTCACATCCACCGGTGAACTCAATTCTGTCTGTAGTTCACATCCACCGGTGAACTCAATTCTGTCTGTAGTTCACATCCACCGGTGAACTCAATTCTGTCTGTAGTTCACATCCACCGGTGAACTCAATTCTGTCTGTAGTTCACATCCACCGGTGAACTCAATTCTGTCTGTAGTTCACATCCACCGGTGAACTCAATTCTGTCTGTAGTTCACATCCACCGGTGAACTCAATTCTGTCTGTAGTTCACATCCACCGGTGAACTCAATTCTGTCTGTAGTTCACATCCACCGGTGAACTCAATTCTGTCTGTAGTTCACATCCACCGGTGAACTCAATTCTGTCTGTAGTTCACATCCACCGGTGAACTCAATTCTGTCTGTAGTTCACATCCACCGGTGAACTCAATTCTGTCTGTAGTTCACATCCACCGGTGAACTCAATTCTGTCTGTAGTTCACATCCACCGGTGAACTCAATTCTGTCTGTAGTTCACATCCACCGGTGAACTCAATTCTGTCTGTAGTTCACATCCACCGGTGAACTCAATTCTGTCTGTAGTTCACATCCACCGGTGAACTCAATTCTGTCTGTAGTTCACATCCACCGGTGAACTCAATTCTGTCTGTAGTTCACATCCACCGGTGAACTCAATTCTGTCTGTAGTTCACATCCACCGGTGAACTCAATTCTGTCTGTAGTTCACATCCACCGGTGAACTCAATTCTGTCTGTAGTTCACATCCACCGGTGAACTCAATTCTGTCTGTAGTTCACATCCACCGGTGAACTCAATTCTGTCTGTAGTTCACATCCACCGGTGAACTCAATTCTGTCTGTAGTTCACATCCACCGGTGAACTCAATTCTGTCTGTAGTTCACATCCACCGGTGAACTCAATTCTGTCTGTAGTTCACATCCACCGGTGAACTCAATTCTGTCTGTAGTTCACATCCACCGGTGAACTCAATTCTGTCTGTAGTTCACATCCACCGGTGAACTCAATTCTGTCTGTAGTTCACATCCACCGGTGAACTCAATTCTGTCTGTAGTTCACATCCACCGGTGAACTCAATTCTGTCTGTAGTTCACATCCACCGGTGAACTCAATTCTGTCTGTAGTTCACATCCACCGGTGAACTCAATTCTGTCTGTAGTTCACATCCACCGGTGAACTCAATTCTGTCTGTAGTTCACATCCACCGGTGAACTCAATTCTGTCTGTAGTTCACATCCACCGGTGAACTCAATTCTGTCTGTAGTTCACATCCACCGGTGAACTCAATTCTGTCTGTAGTTCACATCCACCGGTGAACTCAATTCTGTCTGTAGTTCACATCCACCGGTGAACTCAATTCTGTCTGTAGTTCACATCCACCGGTGAACTCAATTCTGTCTGTAGTTCACATCCACCGGTGAACTCAATTCTGTCTGTAGTTCACATCCACCGGTGAACTCAATTCTGTCTGTAGTTCACATCCACCGGTGAACTCAATTCTGTCTGTAGTTCACATCCACCGGTGAACTCAATTCTGTCTGTAGTTCACATCCACCGGTGAACTCAATTCTGTCTGTAGTTCACATCCACCGGTGAACTCAATTCTGTCTGTAGTTCACATCCACCGGTGAACTCAATTCTGTCTGTAGTTCACATCCACCGGTGAACTCAATTCTGTCTGTAGTTCACATCCACCGGTGAACTCAATTCTGTCTGTAGTTCACATCCACCGGTGAACTCAATTCTGTCTGTAGTTCACATCCACCGGTGAACTCAATTCTGTCTGTAGTTCACATCCACCGGTGAACTCAATTCTGTCTGTAGTTCACATCCACCGGTGAACTCAATTCTGTCTGTAGTTCACATCCACCGGTGAACTCAATTCTGTCTGTAGTTCACATCCACCGGTGAACTCAATTCTGTCTGTAGTTCACATCCACCGGTGAACTCAATTCTGTCTGTAGTTCACATCCACCGGTGAACTCAATTCTGTCTGTAGTTCACATCCACCGGTGAACTCAATTCTGTCTGTAGTTCACATCCACCGGTGAACTCAATTCTGTCTGTAGTTCACATCCACCGGTGAACTCAATTCTGTCTGTAGTTCACATCCACCGGTGAACTCAATTCTGTCTGTAGTTCACATCCACCGGTGAACTCAATTCTGTCTGTAGTTCACATCCACCGGTGAACTCAATTCTGTCTGTAGTTCACATCCACCGGTGAACTCAATTCTGTCTGTAGTTCACATCCACCGGTGAACTCAATTCTGTCTGTAGTTCACATCCACCGGTGAACTCAATTCTGTCTGTAGTTCACATCCACCGGTGAACTCAATTCTGTCTGTAGTTCACATCCACCGGTGAACTCAATTCTGTCTGTAGTTCACATCCACCGGTGAACTCAATTCTGTCTGTAGTTCACATCCACCGGTGAACTCAATTCTGTCTGTAGTTCACATCCACCGGTGAACTCAATTCTGTCTGTAGTTCACATCCACCGGTGAACTCAATTCTGTCTGTAGTTCACATCCACCGGTGAACTCAATTCTGTCTGTAGTTCACATCCACCGGTGAACTCAATTCTGTCTGTAGTTCACATCCACCGGTGAACTCAATTCTGTCTGTAGTTCACATCCACCGGTGAACTCAATTCTGTCTGTAGTTCACATCCACCGGTGAACTCAATTCTGTCTGTAGTTCACATCCACCGGTGAACTCAATTCTGTCTGTAGTTCACATCCACCGGTGAACTCAATTCTGTCTGTAGTTCACATCCACCGGTGAACTCAATTCTGTCTGTAGTTCACATCCACCGGTGAACTCAATTCTGTCTGTAGTTCACATCCACCGGTGAACTCAATTCTGTCTGTAGTTCACATCCACCGGTGAACTCAATTCTGTCTGTAGTTCACATCCACCGGTGAACTCAATTCTGTCTGTAGTTCACATCCACCGGTGAACTCAATTCTGTCTGTAGTTCACATCCACCGGTGAACTCAATTCTGTCTGTAGTTCACATCCACCGGTGAACTCAATTCTGTCTGTAGTTCACATCCACCGGTGAACTCAATTCTGTCTGTAGTTCACATCCACCGGTGAACTCAATTCTGTCTGTAGTTCACATCCACCGGTGAACTCAATTCTGTCTGTAGTTCACATCCACCGGTGAACTCAATTCTGTCTGTAGTTCACATCCACCGGTGAACTCAATTCTGTCTGTAGTTCACATCCACCGGTGAACTCAATTCTGTCTGTAGTTCACATCCACCGGTGAACTCAATTCTGTCTGTAGTTCACATCCACCGGTGAACTCAATTCTGTCTGTAGTTCACATCCACCGGTGAACTCAATTCTGTCTGTAGTTCACATCCACCGGTGAACTCAATTCTGTCTGTAGTTCACATCCACCGGTGAACTCAATTCTGTCTGTAGTTCACATCCACCGGTGAACTCAATTCTGTCTGTAGTTCACATCCACCGGTGAACTCAATTCTGTCTGTAGTTCACATCCACCGGTGAACTCAATTCTGTCTGTAGTTCACATCCACCGGTGAACTCAATTCTGTCTGTAGTTCACATCCACCGGTGAACTCAATTCTGTCTGTAGTTCACATCCACCGGTGAACTCAATTCTGTCTGTAGTTCACATCCACCGGTGAACTCAATTCTGTCTGTAGTTCACATCCACCGGTGAACTCAATTCTGTCTGTAGTTCACATCCACCGGTGAACTCAATTCTGTCTGTAGTTCACATCCACCGGTGAACTCAATTCTGTCTGTAGTTCACATCCACCGGTGAACTCAATTCTGTCTGTAGTTCACATCCACCGGTGAACTCAATTCTGTCTGTAGTTCACATCCACCGGTGAACTCAATTCTGTCTGTAGTTCACATCCACCGGTGAACTCAATTCTGTCTGTAGTTCACATCCACCGGTGAACTCAATTCTGTCTGTAGTTCACATCCACCGGTGAACTCAATTCTGTCTGTAGTTCACATCCACCGGTGAACTCAATTCTGTCTGTAGTTCACATCCACCGGTGAACTCAATTCTGTCTGTAGTTCACATCCACCGGTGAACTCAATTCTGTCTGTAGTTCACATCCACCGGTGAACTCAATTCTGTCTGTAGTTCACATCCACCGGTGAACTCAATTCTGTCTGTAGTTCACATCCACCGGTGAACTCAATTCTGTCTGTAGTTCACATCCACCGGTGAACTCAATCTTCTTGGTCTGTAGTTCACATCTACAGGTGAACAGTCCACTTTTGCTTGTAATTTACGTCTCCTGCCCCGATTTATTTACATTCTCCACCCAGTTTATTTACTTCTTTTGCCCTACATCACCCGACCCCGTCATTCACTGTAGCCTTTCTTTCGGCATGACTTCCAGTTTTGTTTTCTATTTTTATTAGGTTTTCCACTGCATGTCAAGTCGTTCATTTCTGTCTCCCCGTTTGCAATTCTCTCTGTCTCCCTGCACTCGTCCAGAGAAGGTTTACGTCCAAATCCTTAAGTGTTCCAGTCTTCCTGCTTTCCCTTCTGTCATTCATTCTGTAGTCTGATTTTAACTGTTTTACCGTTTTGCTTTTAAATCCAAAGAGGGTTTTCTCTCTCTGTAAAGTTTTAAGGGTTTGTTTTTAAAGATCCAGTCTGCTCTGTTTAAAAATAAATAAATCCCCGTTTTAAAGTTTTAAGTGATGCCATATATTTTATGGCATAAATACATGTTCATACTGTTTTGTCTACTGTGGAGATGAACATAACATGAAATGTATTAAGAGATTATTTTTAATATTTAATTTACATTATAAAAGTTTTATTAACAAAATTGTTTTCCTTGCAATGATTTTATATTGTTATTCATGTCAGTATAAGGTCAAAATTTTCAAATGAACTAGAGAAATGAACAATAAGATCTTAATATATGATCTTTTGTTGAAAAAAAAATTATTTTTATCTTGCACAATGAGGCATGGAAGGAAAAGAGAGGAAATAAGTATTCCTTCATTAAGTTTTCAACTTTTCTTTTACGGTTAGAACGAACAAAAATAAATAAATGAATAAATAAATAAATAAATAAATAAAGAGAAAGGTTAGCAGAAGAAAGAAATGATTAGAAGAGAGAACAATCATACAATTACAATTAGGAAAGATAAAGATTAGATGAAAAAAATAAGAAGTAATTAGGAAAGAGAAAATTTTGATTTTGTTAATGAGAAAGAAAAAATAATTGATTAAAACTTATTAGATTAGACAAAAATTAAAAAAAAGTTGAGATTAATTAGAAAGATCAAGAAGATAATAATTGTAAAGAAAATGTAATTTCCACAATGAGTCCCAACCCTTTTGATAGAATTTGATAATACAATTTTTTTTGTACCTCAAAAAATGATTTTGGTTATAATAATTAGTATAAATGATCAAATGACTTTGTTTATACATTCTAGTAACTAAACGTTTAACAATTAATAAGTTAAATTTCTTGTCATAACCCATATTTTTTAACAAAATAGATCAATTTCAATCATCAAATGTATAAATGTAATGACCCGAATGTACGTCTGGCCCATATAATGGATCCGGACCCGAATGGCGTTGCGTCCGCGCGGGAAAAAGGCCGGTGAAGGGGGTATGTTGTAAAGGGGGGTCGTCACAATCCCACATCTCTTGGGGAAGAATGTGAAAATGAAACATATGTAAAGAGACCCTCCCAAGATAGTAAGACGCGTTTTGGAGCACAATTGACAACGGATCTCATAAGAACTCTAAAGTTAAAAGTGCTTCGGCAAGAGTAGTACCAGGTTGGGTGACCGACTGGGAAGTCCTCGCCAAACAAAGCCATGAGGGGAGGACATTAGGCTACTGCCCAATCTCCAGAGCGGACAATATCTTGCTGGGATAAGAGGTCGTTACAATAAACATACTCCTGAAATAGAAGTGGATATAGGAACTTGTGTTCTCGATGTTTATCAAGTTAAGGAGAGAAGGGGCAAAGAGAGGATCTATGTCCTTTAGTTTTAGGAGAACAAAATTGTAACACCCGGCATTTTTGCCTATGTAATTATTCCCCCGGATCATTTAAGCGGAATTAATTTGATATTAATACAATGAATGTTTTGTTGGAAAACAAATCGACGGAGCTTGTATTGAATTGAATAATGGGATAAGAACCAAACTAATGTGTAACTAAACTAAACAAAACCATTAGTTAGGGATGCATGGAGGGGCAAATTAGGAAGGAATTAAGGTTGGTGGGCAGAAACCAATGGATGATTGACACTTGGCAAACTTGTTGAAGAACCCAATGCTCTTTTCTCTTCCTCCTACGTGAAACACTTCTCATCTTTCATTCTTCTCTCTACTTTCTCTCTTCTAGGCGACCAACGGCGATTTTAACCTCAACCTTTTTCCTGTTTCCTTCATTTTTCCACACCTAAGGTAATCTTCTAAACTAGTTAGTAAGTATTGACAAGTTAAACGTTAGTTTTTTTGAAGTTTAGGTTAATGTCCGATTTTGCATGCTTTAGGTTCGCGAACCGCAGTAGACGTGCGTACAAACCTTGCTGTATTTCAGACAATAGGTAAGTTCATGCGTATAAGTTGGCCTTTAAGGCCCTACAGCATGGAAGTACTAGGTTTTGGTTCGGGTAGTTAGGTCGTAGGTTATGCTATAAGCAAAATGTGTTCTATGTGTTCTGTTTCATGTTTGTTTTTATTCTGTCGTCTGTCTATCTTATGTTCAAGCACCGTAAATGTTCATGCATACACGTTTTCTATGAAAGTCATGCTAATGTTTTCAGCACTAGATTTGAAGTTATGAAAGTTAAAAATGTGAATGTTATGGTTAAGTGTGGACGAGGACTGGCATCCTGTCATGTACTCCTGCTATGTCCTGTTGTGGCATGTACTCCTGTTGCGCCAGCTCTTCCTCCTACTTATACCTTCTTGTCTAGTGAAACGTAATGTAATGTAATGTAATGTTCATGTATTTGAAAATGTTCATGCACAGCATATGCATCACTATATTTCATGTTCTTACTGAGCTCTAGGCTCATAGTTGAACTCCCTGTTATAGGTATGGATCCTCCTGATGAGGACCTTGTACCTCAAGCTGATGAGTTGATGTAGTTGGCGATTTGAGCTCATGGGATTTGGCTGCTGCAGTCAGACATATGTTATTCCTGTGAGGATGTGTTTTCTATAGTTATGTCAATTTCTGTACGACGTATAAAATTTTAAAACGAGATATAAACTTTCTGTCGATGTTATAAAAACCTTTGTTTGACAGTTGATTGTATATTTGAATTATTCTATAACTGTTTGGAATCTTTCCTTTCAGGTCGTGCATGGATGGTCTCGAGTTTTAGAGCTATCCATGCAGTTTGTTTTCTTGGATCTCTGTCATGTTGTCAAGTGTGTTCTAAAACTGTATTTTGAATCGGGTTTTAGAAGTTCAAAGTTTTTTGTCTCAAAAGAAGTAAGTCGTCAAACAGAGAGGTAGCCGATCGTTCGCCTGGGGTAACCGATCGATCGGTAGAGTTTATGTGCAAGTCCTTCAGGGTTTCTCTATAAAACAGTCGTCCACGCCTTCTATAAAATTTTTGTCCATTCTGCCTTTATATTCAGTCGTCCATCTTGGCTTTCAGTTTCTGTCTTTCAAGTTTCCAGTATTCGGCTAAGTGTTAGACGTCCAAAGTTATCGTCCAATGTTGTGGACGATAACGTCATCCACAGGCTTCTGTTTGTCTACTGTTTCTGCCCTTTATTTTAACGGTCACTGTTCTGTCTTTTATTTTTAAACGTCCACGGTCACTGTTCTGTCTTTTATTTTTAAACGTCCACGGTCACTGTTCTGTCTTTTATTTTTAAACGTCCACAGCTTCTGTTGTCCACAGATTCTGTCTTTTATTTTTAAACGTCCACAGCTTCTGTTGTCCACAGATTCTGTCTTTTATTTTTAAACGTCCACGGTCACTGTTCTGTCTTTTATTTTTAAACGTCCACAGCTTCTGTTGTCCACAGATTCTGTCTTTTATTTTTAAACGTCCACAGCTTCTGTTGTCCACAGATTCTGTCTTTTATTTTTAAACGTCCACGGTCACTGTTCTGTCTTTTATTTTTAAACGTCCACAGCTTCTGTTGTCCACAGATTCTGTCTTTTATTTTTAAACGTCCACAGCTTCTGTTGTCCACAGATTCTGTCTTTTATTTTTAAACGTCCACGGTCACTGTTCTGTCTTTTATTTTTAAACGTCCACGGTCACTGTTCTGTCTCGAGTTTTAGAGCTATCCATGCAGTTTGTTTTCTTGGATCTCTGTCATGTTGTCAAGTGTGTTCTAAAACTGTATTTTGAATCGGGTTTTAGAAGTTCAAAGTTTTTTGTCTCAAAAGAAGTAAGTCGTCAAACAGAGAGGTAGCCGATCGTTCGCCTGGGGTAACCGATCGATCGGTAGAGTTTATGTGCAAGTCCTTCAAGGTTTCTCTATAAAACAGTCGTCCACGCCTTCTATAAAATTTTTGTCCATTCTGCCTTTATATTCAGTCGTCCATCTTGGCTTTCAGTTTCTGTCTTTCAAGTTTCCAGTATTCGGCTAAGTGTTAGACGTCCAAAGTTATCGTCCAATGTTGTGGACGATAACGTCATCCACAGGCTTCTGTTTGTCTACTGTTTCTGCCCTTTTATTTTAAACGTCCACGGTCACTGTTCTGTCTTTTAAACGTCCACGGTCACTGTTCTGTCTTTTATTTTTAAACGTCCACAGCTTCTGTTGCCCACAAATTCTGTCTTTTATTTTAAACGTCCACGGTCACTGTTCTGTCTTTTATTTTTAAACGTCCACAGCTTCTGTTGTCCACAGATTCTGTCTTTTATTTTAAACGTCCATGGTCACTGTTCTGTCTCTTATTTTAAAAGTCCACGGTCACTGCCTTTGATTTTAAACGTCCACGACTTCTGTTTGTCCACAGATCCTGCCTTTGATTTTAAACGTCCACGGCTTCTGTTTGTCCACCGATTCTGTCTTTTGTTTTAAACGTCCACGGTCATTGCCTTTGATTTCAAACATTCACAGGCTTCTGTTGTCTACTGTTTCTGCCTTTCATTTCAAACGTCCACGGCTTCTGTCATCCACAGTAAGTCTTCCACGACATGCTTTCCTGTAACACCTGACAAGACGACCAGGTGACTTCCTAACTGTTTTAATGGTCATGAATATTCAATCTTCACAGTTTAGAATTTTATGCCAATCTTAATTAATTTCATGTGAATTTAAACTAGGTTGAGTGGCAAAGTTGTAATAATGGAGGATTGAGACCGGTATTTAAAGAAAATAGAAAGGGTTCAAACCTCAATTAAACCTCATTGTAGCCGTCATTACTCTCGGCGATTTTCTCTCTCGAGCTCTCGCTCTCTGTCAGCTGGAAATCCCTCCTTCGATGATCGGTTTCCTTGCTACTTCTCGGCTACATTGTGTTCGAGGTACGAGTTTAGCAATGTAGCTATCTATTAGTCGTTAAACTCTGATTTCAGCTAGGTGTTGAAGTTCTGGATTCTTCAATGGCCGAGTAATAATAAGGACATTTTAAAATTCGAGATCAGTAATGTCATTCCGAATCGATTCTGGACATTTAAAATAACCAACCGTGAGTAATCGATAGTCGGGTCTGTCTATTTCGGTTTTGGATTCAGACTGCACAGAGTATTAAACTATGGATTCGGGAATGACTTTAGCTATTAGACCCTAGGATAACTTGTGAGTAAAACTAATAGGATTTTGTTTTAACTACTGCTATGTAAATGTTTTAGGTGAAGAAGCCTGAAGAGAAGAGACTCAGATTTTTGCTAAGGAGACCAAGTAAGTGAATGTATAGGTTTCTCGGTCATTAGGACCCTACATCAAAGGATGCTAGGAAGGAACTCATACGATGATTAGAAGTTCCTTTGTGTTACTGTCTAGCATTTATGTTGATGATTAGTTCAATGGTAAGGTTTCGTGTCGGATAGTGCTCTGTTCTGTAGCTTGATGATTTAAGAATTTTCATGTACATGCATCATGACTATCTTATGCATATGAAAATTTTTTTAAGAGCATGGTTTTCTCATGAACAAAGTAAGAAGATAAAACTTATGCAACGTGGACTAAGTGAGGGTTGGGGGCGGTTCGGCGTATGTCACAGTCCAGAAGAGGGACATATGAATACGACCCGCAGTAGGGACCAATATCAAACTCACTGTCGAACCCCTTTACCGGCACAAATCCTCTCTTAATCCACACAACTTAAATGAAGAATACGATTAATGATTATGATTGATGAATATGATCCATGATTATGAATGATGATTACGAGCAAAGATAAGAACAAGAAAAGACTTATGAGCATGTGATTCCCGAATTATACATTCATGCATCCATGTTAGTGTTGCATTCTTTACTAAGCATTAGGCTTATAGTTAAACCTTATGATGTAGGTGAAGAGCTAACAAGTGAGGATTTCCAATCCAGAGATGATGTTTAAAGCTGGTTGCTGGATGATGCTCAGAATGACAGTGCAATTCTGTGGCTGGATGGCGATTGAGACCCCTGGTTAATGTTCTATGATTACATTATGGATAAAAATATGGTAGACTAAGTAGGATAAGATTACTTTAAAACATTGAGCTTTTGAGATTGTCTGGTTGAATTACTGAATTTGAGAATGTCTATAAGGATATAGAACGTGTTAACTAACTAAGTCTTCTGTTATGAGAATTTTGGATGAATTTCTGTCTTTTATCTAAAAGAGTGATGAGTCAACGAAGTTTAGAGTCTATGTATATTTGCATTCTCCGATAGATGTTCTCTATCGGAATATGTCAAGAGTTTGCATCCACCGGCAGACGCAGTGTATTTAGGTCACCGGATGATGTAAATGTCATTTTGTCGTCTAGTGACCGGCAGATGTAGTGTATTTAAGTTACCGGATGATGTAAATGTTATTTCGTCATCCAGTGACCGGTAGATGTAGTGTATTTAGGTCACCAGATGATGTAAATGTCATTTTGTCGTCTAGTGACCGGCAGATGAAGTGTGTTTAAGTTACCGGATGATGTAAATGTCATTTCGTCGTCCAATGACCGGTAGATGTAGTGTGTAAGCTATCGGATGATGTAAATGTTATTTTGTCGCCTAGTCACCGGGTGATGTAGAGTAATTTCTTGTCGTTTAGTGCTCGAGTAATGTTTTAACTGGTCACATGAGACGCACCTGACCACCGATCGGTGTAGCTTAAATTTATGGACATCCAGCGATGGATGTTCGAGACCGGGCGATGCCCTTTTAGACACTTGTAAGGTCTTTGATCACCGGTAGATGTCCTCTACTGGATGGGGAGAGATGTGTCACGTGGTGGGCACGTGACCGTCGGTTGATGTGAGTTTACTTTTCCATCAGTAGATGCAGTTTAAGAGATGTTCTTTTTAAAAAAATAATAATAATAACATGAATAATGAACAAGGTGTAGAAAGTAAGACCAAAATGATTAAGAGGTTAAATTATGAATTTCGTGGCGACTCCAACCGGGGTTGTTACATTTCCAGTTTCAATTGTCCATTTCTGTTTTCATGATTTTCTGTTTTCACGTCTTCAGATTTAAGAGTTTTAAAAGTCAAAGTTAAGTCCTAGTGAAAATCCCAGGAATTATTTTCGTTCCTCCCTGCCTTCTGTCTTCCTGTTTTTCTTCTGCTAATTATTTCTGAAGTCCGATTTTAAATATATCTTCCAATTTCCAATTTCCACAGATGGTTTTCTCTGTGTAATGTTTTAAAAGTTCAAAAAAAAAATAACATGTCACGTTTTAAATGTCTGGAGTGATGTTTCCTCGGCCCCGATCGGGTCTGGGGTTGTCACAGTAATGGTATCAGAGCAAAAACTGGGTTTTAAAAGCGATTCTGTAAACTGTCTGACTGTGCAATCCGCCACGTGAGATCGCTCCACCAACTATAAGTGTTTAAGTTTTTGTATCTGTTTTAGTTTATTAAGTTAAGTTCCTTATCATTTATAGGATTTACATAGAAATGGTGAGAGGACACCAAGGTGAGCCAAACGATAGGGGCGATGCCCTTGACCGTTTAACTGAACTTGTGAGCGTTCAGTCTCGCATGATGGAGCGCATGAAGGCTGATAATAAGAACAACAACCGTGCTAATGCTCCACTTGATTCTAGTGGAGAGAGCCTACTCACGCCAAATAATGGATCCGGCAGATCGAACGTATGTTCAACTATGCTGAAGTGGAGGAAAACAAGAAGGTGATATATGCCTCATTCCATCTCACCAAAAATGCTGGATTTATGTGGGACACGGTGCAGTCATCTATCGTGGCCTTGAGCTGGGAAGGATTCAAAAAGATCTTCTACGAGAAATACTTCGACCACGGTGTGAGGAAGGAGAAGATGACCAAATTCTCTTGACTGCGACAATATAGATCGGTGGCCAAGTATGTTCAGAAGTTCGAGTCACTGTCTCGCTACACACCTCATCTGGTGGCTACCGACGAAAACAAGGTACACCAGTTCATCCAGGGTCTGAAGATGGACCTCTTACGAGGAATTGCGACTGGAGGGTTTGACGAGGCACCATATGCGAAAGTGGTGGCCAAGGCTTATCAGTTGGAAGCCTTAGAGGTGAAGTCTCAGAGATATAGAGACACATCAAAGAGAATCCTACATGATGCCCCTCAACAGCAACAACAAAGGGGTCAGTTTGGGCAACCACAACGGCAACAGAACAGAGGTGTTAAGAGACCTAATGAGATTGCCGCTTATGAGGACAAGGGGAAAAGACCTATGGGAGCTCCTCAGCTTCCTGTATGCCCTCGTTGCCAGAGAAATCATACGGGGGAATGCAGACTCTTTACTGGCCGTTGTGTAACACCCGACATTTTACCTATGTAATTATTCCCCCAATAATTAAGCGGAGTTACTCTGATGTTAATGCAATGACTATTTTTAATTAAATTGTCGACGTGTTCAATTGAATGAGAGTGATTCGTAAAACCGATTCGACGAACAGTAATTTAGTTAAAAACCAATAGTTAGAAATGCATGGAGGGATAAATTGGGAAGAAATTAAGGTAGGTGGGAGGGAGCCAATGGATGGTTGCCAAATGTCCATAACTTGCTGAGAAACCTACCTATTGTCTCCTCTTCTCTTCTCTTCTATGTAAACCTTCATTTTCATCCTCCTCTCCGTTCTCTCTTTCAGGCAATTAAGACAAACTTCCAAAAACCTTGTTTCACCTATTTCTTTTGTTTCCTTCAGCAAAGGTAATCATCTAACCTAGTTAATGAGTTTGGTCAAGTTAAGATGTGAGTTTTGTGGAAGTTTAGGGTTAAGGTATATTGGAGAAAATTCACTGTTTTTGTATGAAAACACGTTGGTTTGTTTTCTAAAGGTTTGAATGGAGTTTGCTGGATATTCTACTAAGTTATTAGTTAGCATTTGCAGCTCTGTTTATTTTCTTTACGTGCATGTTTTAGGTCCGTGCATAACCGAGACGTTCAAGACTTGTAACTCTACAGCAACAGGTAAGTTCATACGTATAGGTTTGGCCCTTAAGGCCCTACAATACGGAGGTACTAGGTTTTATGTTGTCGGGATTTTTGTTGGGTAGTTAAACCATAGGTTATGTTTTAGGTTAAGTGTGTTCTGTTTTATATCCTGCTTATTATTCTGTCGCCTGTCTATGAATGTTCATGCATACACGTTTTCTCTGAAAGTCATGTAAATGTTTTCTGCATACGGTTTGAAGTTAAGTAAGATAAAACCTGTAATGAAATGTATGGTTAAGTGTGGACGAGGACTGGCATCCTGTCATGTACTCCTGTTATGTCCTGTTGTGGCATGTACTCCTGTTGCGCCAGCTCTTCTTCCCACTTATACATTCCTGTCCAGTGAAATGTAATGTAATGTTCATGTATTTGAAAATGTTCATGCATAGCACGTGCATCACTTTGTATTGTATGTTCTTACTGAGCTCTAGGCTCATAGTTGAACTCCCTGTTGTAGGTATGGATCCTCCAGAAAAGGACATTGTGCCTCAAGATTATGAGTTGATGTAGTTGGCGGGATGAGCTCACAGGGTGGTTGCTGCAGTCAGATAAATGTATTTCCTATGAAGATGTATTTTTCTAAAGTGATGTCAAGTTCTGTACAGCTTTTGGGATTTTAAAACGATGTACAAACTTTCTGTTGATGTATTTAAAACTTCTGTTTGACATTTGATATTTGTCTCTTGAAATTTCCACCATGATCTCTAAAATTCATGTCTGTAGACTCTGTTGGGATTCGGGTTTTTTTGTTTTAGAACTCTGTTGGGATTTTTATAATGTATTAGTTTTGGTGTTGAAGTTTTTTTTAAACCTCTGTCGTGTTCTCTAACACGTTTAAAATTATATTTTGAATCGGGCTTTGGGGTTAGAGGTTTTTATGCTATCTGTTTTTATGCTCCTTGTTCATATGTCTCTAACACGTTTAAAATAAGTTACAGTTATTGGTGAAATAAGGAAGTATGGAGAAACCGAATCGTTAGCTAATTAACGAAATAAAGGACGAAACAAATAGAAAACCAAAGGAAATGGCAAAACGGTCATTTGACAAGTCAATATTATAAAATAAAACAAATCCTTTATTCTCTTCTCCCTCATTCACGATTTCTTCTCTGTGCATTTCTCCCTCCCTGCGATTTCTCTTTTCTCCATCGGCGTTCTCCTCTCCAACGACGACTCGTTCTCCGATCGACTCGTTTTCTTCGTATTTTCTCCTCCAAACAACCATCTAGGTAAGGTTCTACGATTTTGGAAAATTTATTCGTAGTTTTCAGGTCGTTTAACTATTAGGGTTTCGTTAAAAATGTGATTTAGGATTTGAAATTTATATGTTTACCGTGTTTGTGGATATAATAGACATATTGGGCGTATTGGACGAAGGTTGGTCTATTCATTGTGGAAAATTAAGGTTTGTTGAATTTTCGAGGTTTGGAAAACTCCGTTAATGGAGGTTTTGAGGTGTCGAGCGTGAATCGCTTGATAAAAATGCTTCAATGAGTTAAATTAGAAATTTAGGAAATTTCTTTAGTTAAGAGTTTCGTAAGTTTAGGCGTTTATTGGTTTAGACTCGTTTTAACGACAAATATTGTGAATTTGCCGTAGGTAAACGACGCTCGTGGGTGGAGCTAGAAGTTCAACGCGCACGAGGTAAGTTCTCATGACTTACTCTGGCCGATTGGCCGACACCGTATATCGAGGTCGTGTCGAGGATTATTGTGAAATTATTTGTTAAAACGTTTTGGTCGGATAGTTAGGATTAGTTCTTTTATAGTTATGTTTCTTTTATATAGTCTTGATGGTACGCATGTTGTATGTTTATATTACGTTATAAATTGTTCATGTATCACGTCTTTTCAATTATGCATAGAAAATAAATTTCCGCACTATGTTTTAAAGAAAATGGCGATGTGGCCCGAAAGGGGGCTATTGACCTATTGTGAAGGCTGAGAAGGGTCAGTCACAATACCGCATCTAATAAGAACCCATGTATGTTATATGGTCATGCGAGGTGGGGCTCAAGCATGGCTGTACGTATGTAAGCATGTACCCCCCTCCGCTAGGTGGACAACCACCGGACGTGCCCTTTCCATTTAGCGGGTTGAGATCTCGGTGACAACCTATGTAATGATAAGAAAATGTTGCATGATTTACGAACTCATATACACAGCATGCATTTGCATTTACGAAACTTGCTGAGCCTTTAGCTCATAGATTGTCTGTATGGTGTAGGTGATCTAGACACAGGTGAGGACGAGATCCCTCCACCCGAGGAATGATCAGTTGAAGAACGATGGCCTGTGGGAGTGTGCTGGCGCAGTCGGTGCGATTTTGACCCGTGGGACTGTTTGTAAGTATTTTGGGGATACGATAGTCTGATAGAAGGATAGTTTAATTGTATAGATAGAACATTCTAGGATGATTGGTTCTGGATAATTGATAAAAGATGTTTTGATGTTTTGATAAACTTGTTTTATAAAACGTTTTACTAAGTTTTATTTGGATTTTATAGAAATGTTTGGAGACGTTTTAGGTTATGCATGGATATGCTCGTGTAATACCCGGCTTGTACGGATTTTTGGTTTTAATATATTATATTAGTGTTTTATCGTATAATGGTATTTTTTGTAAATATGTCAAATCAAATCAGTTTCGCAAACGGAAAGCGTCATTATGATCATAACGAATAATAAGAATTTTAAGGAAATTATGGGAATTTTCGGAGATTAAACATTATATTTCGAGTAAATACATTCCTCGTAATGTAAAAGACGTTCTCGTAAAAATAGCAAACGAGGTCCAAATTGCAAACGGACAGTTTTATTAAATCCTAAATAATAGGTTGGACTTATTAACGAAATATGGAAATTTGAAAAGTCGAATCGTTGGACGATTAACGAAACGAAGAACGAAACAAGAGCTAAGGGCAAAATGGTAATTTGCAAACCAAATTTTATAAAATAACAAATCACCTCTTCTTCTCCCTCACTTCTCTTTTTCTTCTCTGGAGCTCACGAACCTGTGAGCGATTCCTCACGCGAGCCGTCGACGACTTCGACGATTCTGACCTCCGTTTCTCCTCCGTTCTTCGTGATTTCTCCTCCAATCGCTATCCTAGGTACGAATCTATAATTCTAGAGCTTCGGTTTTTAGTTTTCGGACCGGTTTAGCGTTAGGTTTCGTTTAGGGTTTCGATTTATTTTCGTTAAAAACGCGAATTAGGGTTCGTAATTAATAGGTTAGCCATGATTAAGTATATATTGTGCGTATTTGACGTTATTGGACGAAGTTAAATCAAATCGTGAAAAGGTTAAAAATTAGGAATTTTTGGAAAAGTTTGTTAATTGTAATTTCGAACCATCGAGCATGAATTAGTCGTTTAAGTATCTCGATTTGATGAGTTAGAAGTTTTAAGGAATTCCTTAGTTAAGGTTTCGTTGAATTTGGACGTTTAGAAGTTTAAATTCGTTTTAACGATAAACGCTTTGAATTGCTTAGGTGAACAATTCTCTTGGACGAAGCTCGAGAATCTGTGCGCTCAAGGTAAGTTTCCGTGACTTACTCTGACCAATTGGTCTACACCATACTTCGTTGTCGTATCGAGGATCCCTGAAGCGTTGTTGTTTAAAATTGCTTTGGTTGGGTAGATAGGTTTATGATTGTTTTAGGTTATTCTATTTCAGTCTTGATGGTATACATGTGCTTGTTTATTGTATGTTTATATTATGCTCATATCTGTTCATGCATCACGTATTTCAAATGTCATGAAAATGAATTTCCGCACGTGTTTTAAGAAAAGAAAATGAACCTCCGTAATGAATGAACGTAATCTGTCTGTATCTGGTCACGCGAGGTGGGGCTCAGGCACGGCTGTGCGTGTTGCAAGCGTGTACCCCCCTCCTCTAGCTGGAAAGAGTAGTCCGACCGCAGGATGGGCTCTCTCCGGTTAGTGGGTTGCGATCTCGGTGACAATCTGTCTGTCTGCGACGTAATGAATCTGTATCTGAATCTGAATCTGCATGTTTTCTGAATGGCATACGCACGCATGCATCTGCATTTACGAAGCTTACTGAGATTTCATTATCTCATAGGTGTCTGTATGGTGTAGGTGACGTTATAGGTGACGTAGATCCAGGTGAGGACGACGTTCCTCCATCTGATGTCTGAGGCAGTGGATGGATGATGGCCCGTGGGAGTGCGCTGGGCAGTCGAGGCGCGTTTTGACCCGTGGGGGAAGTATGTATAGATTTTGGGATTTTCGTGATGTTTGGGCTGATGTTAATTTGTATAGAACATATTAGGATGCTTGGTCTGGTAGTTGATAGGTTTACTTTGGACGTCTCAAATGTTTTGGTAATCGTATTTAAAACGTTTTGTTAAGTCTTTTATTCGAATGTTATAGGAAATGTTTTGAAATGTTTTCAGGTTGTTACAGATAGGCTCGATTTTTAGAGCTATCCACGCCGTTTGTTTTTAGGAAATTTTATCACTTTTAAAGTATTGCGTTAAATTATGGGAGTTGATTTTTAGGTTGTTATCTGTAGAAGTATTGCTCTCTGGAAATCGGATTCCAGAGAGCAAATTGTGGTTTTGCTCTCTGGAGTTTCCAGAGAGTACTTGGAAAACAAAGAGAGAAAAGTGAAGAGAAGAGAAAGAGAGATGGCGATCAAAGGCAATGGAGGATCGCTGGTGGATCGCTGCACAGAGTGTGCAGCGATCGATCTCTGCAAGCTGCAGAGATCGATCGCTGCATGCTGTGATCGCTGCACAAAGTGTGCAGCGATCGTGATCGCTGCACAGAGTGTGCAGCGATCGATCTCTGCACAGCATGCAGAGATCGATCGCTGCATGCTGCACAGCATGCAGCGATCAGGCGCTGCATGCTGCAGCGTCTAGTCGCTGCCCTCTGTTTTCACGGCTGGACAGTTTTGCCCTCCCGATTGTTTTAATTAAAATTAGTTTTTAATTAAATAGTTTTAATTGTTTTATTAAACAATTTTATGTATGTTTTAAATGGTTTTCCAAACAATACTAACGACTTCAATTCCGATTCAGTTTCTGCTTAAAGTGTAAAATAAAATGAAAAATTTATACGGGTAAAAATGGGTACAGTATTAGGGGTGTTACAGCTCGAGTTTTAGAGCTATCCACAGAGTTGGATTTCGTAAAGTTCGTTTCAAATTACTTGAGTTTAGGATATGTTTTGGTTGAGTTTAAGTTATGATGTTATTGTGTTTATTGGTGAAGAAGTGATGAATTGTTTAAGCATGTGTGCAGGGAGGAAATTAGAAAAAAAATAGGAAGCAAGTCGTCTGGAAATCGGATTCCAGAGGACATGTCGATCGATCGGCATGATCGATCACCGCTCTCTGAATTTTCCAGAGAGTGGGGCGATCGATCGCCCATATGTAGGGCGATCGATCGCCCCTCAATTTTATATGGGCGATCGATCGCCACAAAGAGGGGTGATCGATCGCCCCTCAGTTTTTTTCAATGGGCGATCGATCGCCTAGCATTAGGGCGATCGATCGCCCCTGGTTTTATGGGACGATGGTCCCTTTTGCCCTCGCCGATGATTTTAATTGTTTTTAATTGTTTTAAACATTTGTTTTAAGTTTTATTACAATTGTTTTAAGTTTATTTAAGTGGTTTTACAAATAGTTTTCGAACGATTTTAACGATATAGTCTACGATTTAAATTCCGCACGAATTTACGAGATATTACGAGGATAAAAAAAATAATATGAGAAAATAAGGGTACAGTGTTAGGGTCGCTATAACTGTTGTTCGTTTTCTTTTCTCGGCATTCAGCTCAGCTAAGCAGAGTTTCTCTTGGCAACTTTCTCTCCGATTTTTCTTCAAGCTAGGTTAAGTATGCTCCCGAAGTAGTTTGCAACCAAGCATTTTTCCAGTAGACCAGGTAAGTGGAGTATGTGTGTGCCTTCGGACCTACATCACAAAACAATAGGTTTATACTTGTTTCAATGTTTTCTGTATGTCATGCATCAAATTTTTTTTGGAAAGAACACGAAAATGAATTTACATGTAAAGACATGGTAAGGCATGAACAGATTGTAACAGACCAACTGTTAAGGGAACTAATCTGCCCCTTAATCGATGAAGAGGATGTATGACTTTGGAAAATTGATCTGCTTTCCAATGGAATATAGGATCAGCTCAGTTGTTAAGGGAACTAATCTGCCCCTTAATCAATGAAGAGGATATATGACTTTGAGAAAATTGATCTAACTCTCAATGGAACCGAGGGATCAGAGAAAGAATGTGAATACAACTGAGATGTGAAAGTAGAAACGGCATGACTAGGATTTATGTTTCAGCTTATCATTTCATTATTGCTCTACTTATTTAGCATTAGGCTAATAGATGAGTTTTGTGATGTAGGTGAGGAAGTGTCAGCAGGTGTGTTCTCCGAGCTTGTTGAGGACTAAGCTGCTTGGAGGAGTACATTCGTGCATCGACTCGGTAAACTGATGGGGCGGTTTAACTGGTGTTAGTAGGTGTGAAAGTTTAGTGGACAATCGCTCAGTTTAACTAAGCTGTGAATTTTAATGATGGTGATGGTTTTTTTTAGTATTTATGATACAATTTGAGATTTCTCGGATGATGATACAGTTGTTAGTTTTAACTGTGATTCTTACTGGTTTTCAAGCATTTCATTGGGTCGGATTATTTTGAATGATTTCAGTAAAATTTACAAGTTCTTTTAGCAGTCGGAGTTGTTCTTTGTTTGGAGTGTAAATGATTGATACGTTGTTCTGTTGTTTATCGATAGATGTTGTCTATCGGTGGATGTGGTGTGTTACTGTTCACCGGTAGATGTTGTCTATCAGTGGATGTTGAGTATTACTATATATCGGTAGACGTTGTCTATCGGTGGATGATGAGTGTTACTGTTGAGCGGGGGATGTTGGATGCATGAGTCGTCCGGCTGACGTCATCGGTAGATGTCGTCGTTTGGCAGACATGAGCGGTAGAAGTGAGCGGTAGATGTGGATTGTCGACGTGTCGAATGGCAAATGTGTAGCGGTGGATGTAAGTGGATTACTATTGAGCGGTAGACGTGAATGATCGATGCGTCGTTCTGCGGATGTTGAATGGTAGACGTCGTTCGGCAGATGCGAGCGGTGGACGTGATCAGTTGATGTGTTCAAATTTAATATTCTTTTTCTTTATATTCAACATCCTTACGCCCTCAACTCTTCCGGCCGATTATCTCTATTATTTTAATAAACAGTGATTTATACAAATGATCTTCCGCAGCAGGTTATCGATGTTTCTTTTTATAAATGACGAATTTTGACCGTTGTGTGAAGTTTTTTTTTAATTTTCTCAAAATGTCATGGTTTGGTTCAGTATTATGAGTAACGAATTGAGTTTATAAAATTTGGGGTGTTACATAATGGGAACAACAACCGTGCTAATGCTCCACGTGATTCCAGTGGAGAGAGATTCCGGCGACTCCAACCGCCTATGTTTGATGGATTATCAACAGATCCTACTCATGCCGAAGAATGGATCCGGCAGATCGAACGTATGTTCAACTATGCTGAAGTGGAGGAAAACAAGAAGGTGATATGTGCCTCGTTCCATCTCACCAAAAATGCTGGATTTTGGTGGGACACGATGCAGTCATCTACCGTGGCCTTAAGCTGGGAAGGATTCAAAAAGATTTTCTACGAGAAATACTTCGACCACGGTGTGAGGAAGGAGAAGATGACCGAATTCTCTCGACTGTGACAATATGGATCGGTGGCCGAGTAGGTTCAGAAGTTCGACTCACTGTCTCGCTACGCACCTCATCTGTTGGCTACCGACGAAAAAAAAGGTACACTAGTTCATCCAGGGTCTAAAGATGGACCTCTTACGAGGAATTGCGACCGGAGGGTTTGATGAGGCACCGTATGCGAAAGTGGTGGCCAAGGCTTATCAGTTGGAAGACTTAGAGGCGAAGTCTCAGAGATATAGAGACACATCAAAGAGAATCCTACATGATGCCCCTCAATAGCAACAACAAAGGGGTCAGTTTGGGCAACCACAATGGCAACAGAACAGAGGTGTTAAGAGACCTAATGAGATTACCGCTTATCAGGACAGGGGGAAAAGACCTATGGGAGCTCCTCAGCTTCCTGTATGCCCGCATTTGATGGGTAACGACCTGAAAATGAGCAAGTTATCACCCAAAGAGTAAGGGTTGCTCACTGGTCAGCTAACCCGAGAGCAATAAAATGTATGAGCAGAAATGAAAATGTTAAAGTGCTCGAAATGAAATGATTTCTTCAGACAAAATGAAGCTAAGAGATGGAATATGAAGTACGTGTGAAGTGGTGATAGTGTTCTATAAAGAAAAATAAAGAAAATGATAAAATCCTGAACCGGCCGATAAAGGTATTGAGTTACCTCTCGGCTAATGCTTCTTCCAAAGAAGAAGACCGATCTTTGGAAATGGTGTGACCTTCTCTTATGATTCCAACACCAAGGTGATTTAGAATAGAGTAAGGATTAAGAGCTTTCAAGCCACCATACGCTTGGAAGCAATGGAGGTTCTCTCCAATCGGTTTAAGCAAACCGATACTTACCTTGGGCACCAACCCTTGGTGGGATTTCCAATAGCACCAACCCTTGGAAGAAGACTTTCTCTAGACACTAGTCTAAATGAAATACCTCAATTGTATTAAGTTTGGCAAAAGACCCATACAATGGCCTAGACTATTGCTTAAATAGAGTTTGGGGGGGTAGCTAGGTTTACAAGATTAAATGTGAGCCATTGGATGAAAAAGGATGATGGGTGGCCAAGATCAATTGTGCTTCTTCTTCCTTGTGCCATGTCATTGATCCATGTCTCCACTAGCAAGTGTTCAATTGTGCTTCTTCTCCCTTGTGCCATGTCATCGATCCATGTCTCCACTAGCAAGTGTCATTTGATGCCAAGTCATGCCTCTCCAAGCCCAAAGCAATTGGGCCTCTCCAAGCTCCATCTTCAAGTTCCATCTTCAAGCTTTGTCTTCCATTGGGTTGGGCCTAACCCATCAAGATGACTTACTTGAAACCGAGTTCTACCCATATAAGCTTAAGGCCAAAATGGTCTTTCTCAAAGAAACATAAAAGCAATGAAAAATAAATAAAAATTACAGAATTTGTCTCTGGGAAGACAAATTCCCGCTTCTACTAATCCAGCCAATTCTTTTCATTCCGTACATCCCAAGAGGTTAAGTGATGAGGTTGATCCTTGCCATGTGAATTGGGCCTCCGCTCCAAGCCTTCATTGAGTCCATTACCTGCAAAAGAAATAAAGTCATTAGTAAGCAAGTAATAAGTAGTATGGGCTTTGGATATGGATTGGGCCTTAGTCTTGGGTTGGGCTTTTGGGCCTATTGGTACATCATCTTCCCCAACTAATTTAGAATTTGTCCTCAAATCCCTTTCTTGGATAACCTCGATGTTCATCTCCAAATATCTATTAAAAGATAGTGGTACACCATTATCAAAGTTGAATCTTCGAGGTGGTTGCTTATGATTCTTATCCACCAAGAAATGTCCACAACTATTGGGTTTGACTCATTAAATAGCTTGCTATCAAGGAAAATAGTGAGTCATTGAGCATAATAATGAGAAGTTGTAATCCGTTAAGCCACCAATAATGATTTTGAGCAAAACATTCCAAGATTGCCTTAAATATGTGTCGACTCTTCTTCGGCTCAAGTAAGATAAATTGTGTATAAGTATCATAAATTTTGACATTTCCCAACTTATATTTCAAACTTCCCAAAGGTAAGGTTACTCTTAAAGATTCTAAAGGATGTGGTATTGAGGTTTCATCATAATATGGATCCTCGAGTAATAAACCTTCAAAATCTATAGGTTTGTTAATAATCTAGTGAAAGTTTGGTTTCGTCAATAGAAGAGGTTCTTCTTTTAGTTGGTGTTGATCCTCAAAATTTTCAATGAGGTTGAATTCAACTCCTTCATCCTTTTGATCATTCCACTCAAATAGTGGATTGTTTGCAAAATAGAACTTTCTCTCTTTGATCTCTTCGTCCTCATCCTCACTTGAGGATTCTTCATCGGATGCATCATCCTCGCTCTCTTCATATTTATTATCACTTGAAGATTCTTCCTCTAGCAAGGTGTTTATTATTTGGTCTTTAGTCATAAAAAGATTTGATTTTCCCTTTTTCCTTGTAGCCTCATCTTTAGCAACTTGCTCCGGAGTCAAAGATACTAATGTAATGTTCCTTCCACCAAACTTGAGTGAATAGTAGTTTGGGACTCCATCATGTATGGCCCTTCGATCGTATTGCCATGGTCGTCTTAATATTAGGTGACTTACACTCATGGGCACTACGTCACATATAACGGAATCTTTATAATTTCCAATGTTGAAATTTATGGCTACACGTTTAGTAACCTTGACATCATCTTTATCATTGAGTCATCTTAACTTGTATGAATGGGGATGGGCATTAGTCTCCAATGATAACTTTTCTACCAAATCTTGTGAAGCTACATTCGTACAGCTTCCTCCGTTGATTATCACAGAACACAATTTATCTTTGATCATGCATCGGGTGTGAAATAAGTTTTCTCGTTGACATGCTTCGCTAGTGTTCTTTGATATAAGGGTTCGTAGAACAACCATTAATAGAGTTCCTTTAGGCGCATGAATCATCTCATCGTCTTCACTCTCTACTACTTCTACTTCATTGACTTCACTCTTTTCGACTTCTCCATCATCAACCTCGCATTCCAATTCCTCCATGATGCCATCTCGAACTACCATAGTACGTAGGTTCGGGCAATGAGCTTGAAAGTGACCCGTTCCAAAACACTTGAAACATTTCATGTCACGGGGTTTTGGTTTGTTGATATTGTCCACATTAGGTTTACTAATAGAGTCTCTTGGAGGCCAATTACGATTAAATGACTTCTTATCTTCGGTCTTTGTACTAAACTCATAGTTTTTGGAGGCTTGAGGAGTGAATTTAGGTGTGAAAAGAGCCTTCTTCTTCCTCTTTAGTTGCCTCTCAATGGTTTGAGCCATTTGTGCAACTCTTTCCATAGAGTCCAAGGCCTGCATCTCGACAAGATCACCAATCTCACAGTTAAGTCCACGTATAAATCGAGCTATGATGTGATCTTCGGGTTCATCCATACCTTCGCGGATCTTTAGAGTTTCAAACTCCATGAGGTATTCATCCACGGTTTGACTTCCTTGTCGGAGGTTTTGCATTTGTAGGAAGATTTCTTGACGGTAATGGTTTGGCACAAATCTCCTTGCCATGTGTGCCTTCATAGTCTGCCAGGTTGCGATTGGTTCGTCTCTCGTTTATGCTATTTGGTTCTTTAGGTTGGCCCACCAAAGGACAGCGTAACCCGTCATTTCAGCCGATACGAGCTTTACTTTCGATCTCTCCGAATAGTCGCAGTAATCGAATACTCTCTCGACTTTATCAGCCCAATCGAGGAATGTGCTCCCATCGCTTGCTCCATTAAATGGGGGAATTGTAATTTTGGCGTTCCTTAGCTCGTCATTATCTCTTCGCCTTGTAGGGGTATAGTCCTCATCTTCCTCGTCACCCCAATCAATATCATCCAACGATTCACGAGTTCAGTATTGTCTCCTCGGTTGGTCTCTTCTTCTCTCTCGTGGGGTTTCATCGTTCCTCCTCCGTTGAGGGGAATTTTCATATCTCCTTCTTTTTTCATCCCTCCTTCGTATAGGGGATTCTACATTTCTTCTCCCTTGGGGAGATGCTTCATCCCTCCGTAGTCTCGGGGATTCATTATAACTTCTCCTTTGAGGAGATTCTTCATATCTTCTCCTTGGAGGAGATCCTTCGAATCTTCTTGTTCGAGGGGATTCAAGGTCTCGTCGTCATCGTGGGGAGTTATGGGGGGATTCCCTTCGATTGTTGTTCCTCATTGATTCCTCGAATCTCAAATTCATGTTTTGAATTTGTTGGCTTAGGGTAATAAGGGCTTTATTTATCCCATTAATTTGTCCTTGCATACTCGACTCACCCTCCGGTTGGGTAAGAGCCATGGGATGTGAGTTTGGGGTTTCCTTGCCCCTATTTTGTTTCCTTAATGCTCCACTTCTTGTTTGCATTGTACCCTAAATTTTAGGAAATGTAGTTAAGTTAAGTGTGGTTCTAATTTTTGGAATAAAAGAAAAGTTAACACTTAATCTAAGTTTTAGGATATGGTTTCTTCCTTTCTCTTTTTTTTTTTTTGACTTTACTAAAAGAAAAAAAAAACAACTAAAACAACCTACAATTAGAAAATTAAACTAGAAGAAAACATTTTAAAGACTAGGCAATTGGGTGATAAAATTAGGTGTGGCATTTTCTCAAACACTTTCCAAACTAGTTGATGTGTTAAAAAAACAAAACAGTTTTCTTGCTATTTTTAACCGATTTGCATGAAAATTTTCATAACATTTTGACGTGCAAGTTTAGTGATTTAATGTTCCATTTAGTCCACAAAACTTTAGTGATCAATGTTATGCCAAGTTGGTTAATTAAAGCTATCAACTACTTAGTGAAACGGAACCCTCAAATATCAATCAATTTATACTAATTAAAAAAAACAACTTTTAGTAACCGTTGCAATATTCAATTACCAACACGTTTAAAGCTCAAGGTCATTAATTTATTGCATGTTACATCACTTTAATCCCCATTAAACATTAATATGACAGATTCATGGCATAAAAATAACAACTTGTAAAAAAAAAAATTTAGGGTTCTTGCATGCTACTTAGTTATGTCATTTCAACAAATACCTTATAAACTTCTTCAAACATCAAATTAAATGTAGTGACTTTATAAGCGATTTCTTCCCCAAAACATTCAGAATATCATCCAAGCATGCTAATATCAACAATAGGTGAATAAAGTATGAGCAATAAACCAAAAACAGCTGCAAATTATAAATTATAATGCAACTAAACTACACAACCTTACCAAGCAGATTTTTTGAATGAAATGGAAAGTACCGAAACTAAAACTAAAGGAATAGATATTATCTTGCTTAATTGACTCTCATTAAATGTTAGATATTAATAGAAGGTTAATATGAAAGTGATAGGTGCACAAATAAATAAAAAAATTGCTACCAAAATGTAACCAAACCCGTGGGTTTTTAAACCGCACAAATCTGGAAAAGAGAAAGTTAGCGGCAGATTGTAACTCAACTTCAATGAACAATGCAGCTAAAAATTTGTAAATAAATGCACAAATAAAAGGTACCAAAATGTTCCTACGGATGTTAGCTACGCTCTGATACCAAAATGATGGGTAACGACCTGAAAATGAGCAAGTTATCACCCAAAGAGTAAGGGTTGCTCACTAGTCAGCTAACCCGAGAGCAATAAAATGTATGAGCAGAAATGAAAATGTTAAAGTGCTCAAAATGAAATTATTTCTTCACACAAAATGAAGCTAAGAGATGGAAGATGAAGTACGTGTGAAGTGGTGATAGTGTTCTTGTAACGCCCCCAAACCCACCATGGCTCGGTACGCTACTTTCCTAACCAATCCCCGTTAAAACCTAATTTAATTGTCATAAACCCCAAAACATAAAATAAAACTAACACAACGGAATTTAAAACTAAGTCTCTCGAAGCTCTCTTATGTCGTACCTAGCGGCCTAGACTCACTAATTTTCCTTAATCCTAACTGTTAAGCACCACGGCGTCCTCCCCGAAAATTTCGGCAAAGTAACGCCTGTAAATGACGCATCCAAAATGCTAGGTACCTGCAACCAAATCAATCCTCAACCAAATACAAATCCTTTTACTCAACTATCTAGTATACGAAATCTCCAAATAGCAGTAAAGAGGGAAACTAAAATACGAACATCCCTAAGTGAAGAAAGTCCACAGTATAGGGTGACACATCACCCTTAACTATGACTATATATACAACAAATCCAAATAGCTATACCATAACTGTCAAAATATCAACCAAAAAGAGTCACGCATTCCCATCAATTCCACAACCAGACATCTACAATAACTATCAAAATACAAAGTCCCACATCCCCCAAAGACCATGGTCGAGGCACCCCAACAACTGCCCGCACTGGCATGCCCCGTGTGCCACCGACTGCTGCCTAATCCTGGCTCCCTCGTCTAACTCACCTGTGTACCTCGTCACCTACACCACAGAACACACACACGTAAGCTTAATCTTAGCAAGTAAGGGATAACAAATATAAACATGCATCACGACTCTCACACAACCCTAGCACACACAGTTTTACTAATAAAGTTTGCCTGCATCAACAGATGCCTTAACCTTCTGCTTAACATCGAAGTGTTCCCGGAACCTTCTGCTTAACATCGAAGTGTTCCCGGAACCTTCTGCATAACATCGAAGCGTTCACGGAACCTTCTGCTTAACATCGAAGCGTTCACAGAACCTTCTGCTTAACATCGAAGTGTTCCCGGAACCTTCTGCATAACATCGAAGCGTTCACGGAACCTTCTGCATAACATCGAAGCGTTCACAGAACCTTCTGCTTAACATCGAAGTGTTCCCGGAACCTTCTGCTTAACATCGAAGTGTTCCCGGAACCTTCTGCATAACATCGAAGCGTTCACAGAACCTTCTGCTTAACATCGAAGTGTTCCCGGAACCTTCTGCTTAACATCGAAGCATTCACGGAACCTTCTGCTTAACATCGAAGTGTTCCCGGAACCTTCTGCTTAACATCGAAGCGTTCACGGAACCTTCTGCTTAACATCGAAGCATTCACGGAACCTTCTGCTTAACATCGAAGCGTTCACGGAACCTTCTGCTTAACATCGAAGTGTTCCCGGAACCTTCTGCATAACATCGAAGCGTTCACAGAACCTTCTGCTTAACATCGAAGCATTCACGGAACCTTCTGCTTAACATCGAAGCGTTCACAGAACCTTCTGCTTAACATCGAAGCATTCACGGAACCTTCTGCATAACATCGAAGCGTTCATGGAACCTTCTGCTTAACATCGAAGCATTCACGGAACCTTCTGCATAACATCGAAGCGTTCACAGAACCTTCTGCTTAACATCGAAGCGTTCACGGAACCTTCTGCATAACATCGAAGCGTTCACAGAACCTTCTGCATAACATCGAAGCATTCACGGAACCTTCTGCATAACATCGAAGCGTTCACGGAACCTTCTGCTTAACATCGAAGCGTTCACGGAACCTTCTGCATAACATCGAAGCGTTCACAGAACCTTCTGCTTATCATCGAAGCGTTCACAGAACCTTCTGCTTAACATCGAAGTGTTCCCGGAACCTTCTGCATAACATCGAAGCGTTCATGGAACCTTCTGCTTAACATCGAAGCATTCACGGAACCTTCTGCATAACATCGAAGCGTTCACAGAACCTTCTGCTTAACATCGAAGTGTTCCCGGAACCTTCTGCTTAACATCGAAGTGTTCCCGGAACCTTCTGCTTAACATCGAAGTGTTCCCGGAACCTTCTGCTTAACATCGAAGCGTTCACGGAACCTTCTGCTTAACATCGAAGCATTCACGGAACCTTCTGCTTAACATCGAAGCATTCACGGAACCTTCTGCATAACATCGAAGCGTTCACGGAACCTTCTGCATAACATCGAAGCGTTCACAGAACCTTCTGCTTAACATCGAAGCGTTCACAGAACCTTCTGCTTAACATCGAAGTGTTCCCGGAACCTTCTGCTTAACATCGAAGTGTTCCCGGAACCTTCTGCATAACATCGAAGCGTTCATGGAACCTTCTGCTTATCATCGAAGCGTTCACGGAACCTCCTGCTTAACATCGAAGCGTTCACGGAACCTCCTGCTTAACATCGAAGTGTTCCCGGAACCTTCTGCTTATCATCGAAGCGTTCACGGAACCTTCTGCTTAACATCGAAGTGTTCCCGGAACCTTCTGCTTAACATCAAATCATTTACGGAACCTTCTGCTTAACATCGAAGCATTCACGGAACCTTCTGCTTAACATCGAAGCATTCACGGAACCTTCTGCATAACATCGAAGCGTTCACAGAACCTTCTGCTTATCATCGAAGCGTTCACAGAACCTTCTGCTTAACATCGAAGCGTTCACAGAACCTTCTGCTTATCATCGAAGCGTTCATGGAACCTTCTGCTTAACATCGAAGTGTTCCCGGAACCTTCTGCTTAACATCAAATCATTTACGGAACCTTCTGCTTAACATCGAAGTGTTCCCGGAACCTTCTGCATAACATCGAAGCGTTCATGGAACCTTCTGCTTAACATCAAATCATTTACGGAACCTTCTGCATAACATCGAAGCGTTCACGGAACCTTCTGCTTAACATCAAATCATTTACGGAACCTTCTGCTTAACATCGAAGCGTTCACAGAACCTTCTGCTTAACATCGAAGCGTTCACGGAACCTTCTACATAACATCGAAGCGTTCCCGGAACCTTCTGCTTAACATCGAAGCGTTCACGGAACCTTCTGCTTAACATCGAAGCATTCACGGAACCTTCTGCATAACATCGAAGCGTTCACAGAACCTTCTGCTTATCATTGAAGCGTTCACAGAATCTTTTGCTTAACATCGAAGTGTTCCCGGAACCTTCTACTTAACATCGAAGCGTTCACGGAACCTTCTGCTTAACATCAAATCATTTACGGAACCTTCTGCTTAACATCGAAGCGTTCACAGAATCTTTTGCTTAACATCGAAGTGTTCCCGGAACCTTCTACTTAACATCGAAGCGTTCACGGAACCTTCTGCTTAACATCAAATCATTTACGGAACCTTCTGCTTGACATCGAAGCATTCACGGAACCTTCTGCATAACATCGAAGTGTTCCCGGAACCTTCTGCTTAACATCGAAGCGTTCACGGAACCTTCTGCTTAACATCGAAGCATTCACGGAACCTTCTGCATAACATCGAAGCGTTCCCAGAACCTTCTGCTTAACATCGAACTTAACATCGAAGCGTTCACGAAACCTTTTGCTTAACATCGAAGCGTTCACAGAACCTTCTGCTTATCATCGAAGCGTTCACGGAACCTCCTGTTTAACATCAAAGCGTTCACGGAACCTCCTGCTTAACATCGAAGCGTTCACGGAACCTCCTGCTTAACATCGAAGCGTTCATGGAACCTTCTGCTTAACATTTTACATTCTACTCCCACAATTTGCAAACAATGTTCAAACAATGCAACCAACACAACAACGTAATGCAACAACTTAACACAACACAGTACGACAACACAACACAACACCAAACAAAACAACCCAAAGCAAAACAATAACTCAACAAAATACGAAGCAACACAAATAACTATTAAACCTTACCGTTCTATGGTGTAGGCCCGAAGGCAACAAACACTAATCCTCTACTTACCTGGTTGCTCAAAATTCAATTATCCACTTCGCCCGAAAATTAACTCGTCCAATTACCTAACAAATATGGAAAAATTCACTTAGTAACAACCTAAGGGATTCCAAAGAAATCAACTAACTTAAACTAACCCTAACTTTTTAACCTAAACACTCAAACCCAATTTTTCCCCCAAAATTTGACCGTCAAACTTTAAACGGTCATAACTCCCTCGTTTTTCAACGGATTTCAACGTGCCACCCCAATTCAAAAACCTCTACACGTCTACTATCCATTCCATTGAAATGCTTAAATTAACCAAACAACTCACTTAGCCAATCCAAAAACCAGAGGACAGAATCGGGTACACTTTTGCATAAAAACCGATTTTGTGTAAATCAATTCCAATCCATAATCTAACCACTCAATTAACCTAAACTAACATACCCAAGTATTAAATGACCAAAAGTGGAAGAAAACCCTCAAGGAGAATCAAATTTTTGGACTCACCAATTTAGGATTTTCAAACCCTCACCAAATTCACTTAAAACTTACTAAAAACTTCAACAAACTTCACCTAAAGTTAATAAAACCAAAACCCATGCATTATTACTATGAAAACTCTTGAGAACTTGAAGAAAAAGAGAGGAGGAGAGGCGGCTATGGAGGATGAAAGCTTCGATGGAAGAATGAAGAAGAAAGAAAGAAATTTTCCATTTAACCACTAACCATTTTTCACTTTTTATTTTTCCCACTAAAGTTTCTTTATTTTAAGTCAAACCCCTCCCCTTCCACACATGGTTTTCCAACGTGAATGTCTATCTTTTAACCACTTTTCATTAATTAATTTTACTTAATTTCTATTGGTTCATGCTTTTTTGACTTTTTCAAACCATGAATTTTTTTCTTTCAACCAACCACCACACTTTCATTCTCTCCCATTTATTTCCAACGTGAAACCACACAAAATTACCACCTTTTCACCCTTTAATGCAACTTAACACTAGTATTCTATTGGTTTGACTTTTCAAACTCTTGTTAAAGTTTGAATTGTCAAACTTCTATCCACTTTCATCACTTAATCTCACTTAACACTAAGCTATCCTATCACTCCTACTTGACTTAAACTAGGGCTACGCGTGTAATAGAAATTTCGGGTGTTACAGTTCTATGAAGAAAAATAAAGAAAATGATAAAATCCTGAACCGGCCGATAGAGGTATTGAATTACCTCTCGGCTAATGCTTCTTCCAAAGAAGAAGACCGGTCTTTGGAAATGGTGTGACCTTCTCTTATGATTCCAACACCAAGGTGATCTGGAATAGAGTAAGGATTAAGAGCTTTCAAGCCACCATACGCTTGGAAGCAATGGAGGTTCTCTCCAATCGGTTTAAGCAAATCGATACGTACCTTGGGCACCAACCCTTGGTGGGATTTCCAATGGCACCAATCCTTAGAAGAAGACTTTCTCTAGACACTAGTCTAAATGAAATACCTCAATTGTATTAAGTTTGGCAAAAGACCCATACAATGGCCTAGACTATTGCTTAAATAGAGTTTGGGGGGGTAGCTAGGTTTACAAGATTAAATGTGAGCCATTAGATGAAAAAGGATGATGGGTGGCCAAGATCAATTGTGCTTCTTCTCCCTTGTGCCATGTCATCGATCCATGTCTCCACTAGCAAGTGTTCAATTGTGCTTCTTCTCCCTTGTGCCATGTCATCGATCCATGTCTCCACTAGCAAGTGTCCTTTGATGCCAAGTCATGCCTCTCCAAGCCCAAAGCAATTCTGCCTCTCCAAGCTCCATCTTCAAGTTCCATCTTCAAGCTTTGTCTTCCATTAGGTTGGGCCTATCCCATCAAGATGACTTACTTGAAACTGAGTTCTACCCATATAAGCTTAAGGCCAAAATGGTCTTTCTCAAAGAAACATAAAAGCAATGAAAAATAAATAAAAATTATAGAATTTGTCTCCGGGAAGACAAATTCCTGCTTCTGCTAATCTAGCCAATTCTTTTCATCCCGTGCATCCCAAGAGGTTAAGTGATGAGGTTGATCCTTGCCATGTGAATTGGGCCTCCGCTCCAAGCCTTCATTGAGTCCATTACCTGAAAAAGAAATAAAGTCATTAGTAAGCAAGTAATAAGTAGTATGGGCTTTGGATATGGATTGGGCCTTAGTCTTGGGTTGGGCTTTTGGGCCTATTGGTACATCAACGTTGCTAGAGAAATCATACGGGGGAATGCAGACTCTTTACTGGCCATTGTTTTCGATGTGACAAGGTGGGCCATCACGTCCGGGATTGCCCAATGCCTGACACGAAACCAAATCGAGTTGTGCCAAGAGTTTTTGCTATGATAGAGGATGATTATGACACATAACACACGACGATCACAGGTACAATATTGATTTGTGAAGTACCTGCTTATACTTTTTTGGACACAGGGGTCACACATTTGTTTGTGGCAATAGACTTTGTGGATAGGGAGAACTTATGTATTGTATCGTCAGATCAACCCTACAGTGTCATGCTACAGTCGGGAGAGTTTATGCACTCCGAGCAGGCAGTGCAGGGTGATATAGTGTCAGTTGGAGACCAGAAATTATATGTTAATCTTATTATCATCGGTATAAAAGGATACGAGGTAATCTTGGGGATGGAATGGCTGTATAGACATCACGCCACCATCAACTGTAGGTCCGGGCTCGTGTCTTTTAAACACCCAAACGAGGTAGAGTTCTCCTATCAGGCGATACCAAAGAAACACAGTATGTCTGTCATATCCTCCTTGAAAGCTCGACAGCTGATGAGGTCAAGGTGTGTTGGATTTCTTGCCCACGTAATAGATGTTCAAAGGCAAGGTGAGGCAAAACTACAAGATATCCCTGTGGTTCGAAACTTCTCAGAGGTCTTCTTAGATGACTTTCCGGGATTGCCACCGGATCGTGAGATTTAGTTTGAAATTGATGTATGTCCTGGTGCTGAACCGGTATCAAAGAATCCATACCGTATGGCGCCAATAGAACTGAAGGAGTTGAAGACTCAACTGAAGGAACTTGTGGACAAGGGCTTCGTGCGACCTAGCTTCTCTCTGTGGGGTGCTCCTGTCCTATTTGTTAATAAGAAGGATGGATCCCTACATATGTGTATCGATTACCGTGAACTGAACAATTTGACTATCAAGAATAAGTACCCGTTGCCGAGAATCAATGATTTATTTGACCAGCTGCAAGGGGCTCGGGTATTTTCGAAGATTGATTTGTGCTCTGGTTATTATCAATTGAAGGTCAGTGCTGATGATATTCCAAAGATAGCATTCAGGACCCGATACGGGCACTATGAATTCTTAGTGATGTCGTTTGGGTTGACTAATGCCCCGACGATATTTATGGACCTGATGAACAGGATATTCTAGGACTTCTTGGATAAATTTGTGATCGTCTTCATCGACGACATCCTGGTTTATTCCAAAAGTGAAGCCGAGCACAAGGAGCACTTACCGATTGTGCTATCAACTCTGAAACAACACCAATTATACGCCAAGCTGTCAAAGTGTGAATTTTGGTTGAGCATGATTAACTTCCTAGGCCATGTGGTGTCTGCAGAACGAGTTTCAGTGGATCCGGCCAAGATTCAAGCTATGAAAGACTGGCCAAGACCGAGGAATGCCAGCGAGGTACGGAGCTTTATCGGGCTAGCTAGTTATTACAGAAAGTTTATCAAAGAATTTTCTGTGATAGCAAAGCCTATGACCAGCTTAACGAGGAAAGACATCAAGTTTAAGTGGTCTGAAGCTTGTGAGGTGAGTTTTCAGACGCTTAAGCAGAAATTAACCACTGCTCCTCTATTAGTGTTGCCAGTTGAAGACGGTAAATTCAGTGTATACTGTGATGCATCCAAGGCTGGCTTGGGATGTGTACTGATGCAAGAAGGGAAAGTGGTGGAATACGCGTCCAGGCAATTGAAGAACCACGAACAAAACTACCATACTCACGACCTTGAGTTAGCGGCAGTTGTTTTTGCACTAAAAGTATGGAGACACCACTTGTATGGACAATCGTGTGAGGTGTTTTCTGATCACAAAAGCCTCGAGTATATATTTACTCAGAAAGAATTAAACATGAGGCAACAGCGGTGGCTCGAATTCGTGAAAGATTATGACATCGAGATTAAATACCACTAGGGGAAAGCTAATGTGGTAGCCAATGCGTTGAGCAGGATGCTGACTACTATGCAACCGGCCTTGTCGACCACATCAGTATCTTTAAGGGCAGAAATTCAGAAGTTTGACTTGGAGGTGGTTTCTAAGCTATCGGCCGTTCTGGCGGATCTAACATTGTGGCCTACCATCCTAGACCGAATTAAAGAGGCCCAAAAGATCAATTCGAAGGAGATGGCCGATATAGTAAGCAAGTTACCTATGGCCTCTTCCGATTTCAGTTATTCGGGAGATGGTATTCTGAAGTTCAAAGATAGGTGGTACGTTACAAGAGATAACGAGCTACGAAAGGACATTTTATCGGAAGCCCACTCGTCTTCTTTCTCTGTGCATCCTGGAAGCACGAAGATGTATCAAGACTTGAAACTTCACTTCTGGTGGCCGAATATGAAGAATGGATTAGCCAAATATATGGAGTCTTGCATGATATGTCAACAAGTGTAGGCTGAACATCAACGCCCAGGTGGAACACTTCGGCCTCTCCCGATCCCTGAATGGAAGTGGGAGAACATCAATATGGACTTCGTTGTTGGCCTGCCGAGGACGACTAGAGGCCATAACAACATATGGGTTATTGTAGATAGATTAGCAAAGTCAGCCTATTTTCTACCTGTGAAGACGACGTTCTCTATGGACCAGTATGCAGAATTATACATAAAGTGAGATCATCAAGCTGCATGGGGTGCCTGTATCAATTGTATCTGACCGGGACCCTAGATTCACGTCGAGGTTCTGGAAAAGCTTGCAAAACTTCTTGGGAACCAAGTTAAACTTCAGCATAGTCTTTCATCCACGGACTGACGGACAATCCGAGAAAACAATTCAGATACTAGAGGATATGTTAAGGTCATGAGTGTTGGAATTTCATGCTCCTTGTGTGACGACCCCAACCCGGTCAGGGCCGCCACAGGAAGGACCATTACGTAATCTTAACGTTAAACTCTCAATTAGACGTACCAAGTTTCTCTCTTCTCTTCTCTTCTTTTTTTTTTTTAAAACACTTCCCTTAACACTTTAACAAACTAAACAAAATCAAATAACAAACTCAATAACAATAAAGGAGGCAAAACCGTCAAAAGCCAGCAAAAGGAGGGGCGACTGATCGCCCTTCCTTACTGGCGATCAGTCGCCAGAGAAGGGAAAACGAGGGGTGATCGATCGCCCAATTTGGGGCGATCGTTCGCCCCATATGATCGCCCTGCGATCGCCTCACGCCCAGCGCGCGCACGCGCCCGGCATGCGACCAAGGCGATCGTTCGCCATGAGTGGCGAACGATCGCCACCTGCTCTGGAGTTGGCGACCAAAAACCAGAGGAGGTGGTGAACAATCGCCACCCGGGGCGATCGTTCGTCAGGACACCCTCCTGGCGCGCGCACCCCGCGCGCGCGCCCACCTGCGCCCTTCCCCCTCCATTTCTACACTTAACCAAATCTTCCATTTCTATTATCTCCTCTTCACATTAAACCTTCCAAAACCATTCCCAACCACATTAAACTCACCATACTTTAAACTCTCGAAAAACCCGACTCAAAAACATACCCGAATCCGTATTTAAAATTCATGAAAATAAATCGCGTGGGTCGTTTTAAAACACGAGCGTATCCTTACAATTTAAATACCTAAAATCCTCAAACGACAATCCAACCGAATCCACAATCAAACATTTACATAAGCATCAAATGTATTAAACTTCTCCAAAACAAATCCATCATTAATCTATTCAAAATAAACCCAATTTCAAGTGTACCTCCACATGTAATTCCTCAACATTAATACTTCCTATACATTCCCAAAATCAACCCCAATTTCAACATCAATCTCGTCGACACCTCTCTACCACAAGACAATATGGAATAAACCACGGAACATCACGCCTAGCCAAACTACACAACTCCAAGTCAACATACAATATCATAACTCACAAAACATGAAACTTCTACAAACCACTTAAAATCCTTCCAATCACCCAGTATTCACCTACTAATGACTTGGAGCATACCCACTGATCATCTAGCCTTACCAAAACACATCCCGTCGCCACGAGCCCGCCCATCGACCATTTATGCCTGATCATCGGGAGGGAATCCCCCACCTTCGTTCTCGTCACCTACATCATACGATAAACACATTAAGCCTAATGCTTAGTAAGAAGGTGTACTAAAACATGAGTATACATAATGCATGGTTTTTCAAAACATGTTCGTTTTTTATTCATTTACATGACATAACATATACATATATATCATTAGGCATGAGTAGGCACAGGCACCACCCCGTCTACGCTGTAGACCAATCACTTGCCATGAGTTGCCATTAACACATTTTCGTGCCCTGAGTTGCCATTAACACCTTTTCGTGCCCTGAGTTGCCATTAACACATTTTCGTGCCCTGAGTTGCCATTAACGTACCATGTGCCCTACTCATCCTCCAACTTTATTTAACATTACTTACTTTACTTCGTTTACTTGAAAACGTGCATGTAAGAACATTTCTTTAAATCTTAAAGGAGGAAACATAAAGCATGAAAAGAGGTGCTCCAAACAATCATCCAAACATTCATATCGTACATAAACGAGCCCAACCGACCACTAATAGTAAACATCCTAGTCTACCCGACTCTTCAGAACCGAAAACATCATTACGACATTTAATCCCTAACATCGATATGACGTAGGGCCGTAAGGGCCGGAAGCCTAACACCACTTACCTGGCGTCCTTTGCTATGCTGTGCACCGTCCGAAAGCTTGATTTACCTAATTCATTTCACAAATAAAGGCATTAAAACCGATCCTAAACAAACAAATCCCAAACTTAAACTAAGTTCCTAGCTAAGGCAATTTCTCCTAAAACTTTCATTTTCTCCATTCGGGCATTTCATCGAGCACGTGGTGCTCACAATTCAACAAACTCCATTAATGGCTTTCCTTCAAACTGCAACAACCAAAAATCCCTAATAATTTATCAAATCAACTAAAATAACAATAAACACATCACCAATCAACAACCCAACTCATTCCTAACCTAAAACGACAATTTCAAGAAAAGCCCAATTGAAACCCTAACCGAAATCAACCCCGAAAATGACAAACTAACATGCCTAGAGCTTGGAACTTACTTGGAATATCGATTGGGGAAGAAAAACCGGAAGAAAACGAGACGTTGGACGGATGATCGACTAAATACCGTGAAAGGGAGGAAGAAATCGCCAAAATGCCAAGGAGGAAGCTCTCTGGAGCTTTGGCGTGAAAATAGAGAAGAGAAAATAAGAAGTTTGTGTTTTTATTAAATTTTTAACCTGTCTAATTACTTAAATATCCTTCCCCTCAATATTCGCTTATTTATTATTTCGTCTATCGATTTGGCTTCTTGAAAATTTCCTTAAACCTCCGAATATTTCAATTTAATCCTAGGGTTCTAATGAAACTCTCCGTTCGCAAAACGGATTTAATTTACTATTTTTACGACTTAAAACCGCTATATGGCTAAAAACGGAACTTGGCGTTACGCTATCAACTTGGATTTCTAAAAATTTACTTATTCTTCTAAAAATCTCCATAAATTCATAGGGCCCTAATAAAACCTCCCGCTCACAAAACGGACCTATATTTCTTATTTACCAAAATACCCTTGGAACGGAAACCCGAAAACTCGGGTGTTACACCTTGGAGTAAATATTTACCGCTCGTGGAGTTCGCTTACAACAATAGCTACAGGCTACGATCGGTATGGCTCCATATGAAGCTCTTTATGGCAGAAAATGCTGATCTCCATTATGTTGGGATGAAGTTGGAGAATCCAGACCTGTCGGTCCCGAGTTATTACAGCAGATGTCTGAGGTGATTGCTGCTATCAAACAGCAAATCAATACTGCTCAGAGTCGAAAGAAAAGTTACGCGGACCGGAGACGGAGAGACTTGGAGTTCGCTGAAGGCGATGAAGTATTCCTGAAGGTGTCGCCTTTCAAGGGCGTGATGAGATTTGGTAAGAAATGGAAGCTCAGTCCAAGGTTTGTTGGGCCATTTCCCATCTTGAAGAGAGTAGGAAGCATGGCTTACAGACTGCAGTTGCCAGCGTCCATGAATGGTGTAACACCCGGTTCTATCGAACCAGCTCTTTTATTATTAATGGTATACACCTGATTAATCAACAATTTAAGTAGGGTTATTAAAAGACTAGGCAAGGGCACTAGAGTAAATTTACAATTTTCAAAAGTGGATAACGTATTTAAGGAAAGAGGGTTGGGTTTAATGCACTGTAGCCGCCACCAATTTTATACTTTTCCTCTTCGGGTTTTCAGCTCAAGCAACCGAGCTCTCTAGGCGATTTTCCTCGCCTGATTCTCCTTCAACTTAAGTAAGTTTTCTCATTTTTCTTAAGATATAATGGTTAGTTACCTGAGGGAGTACAATGTGAGGATTTTGAAGATGCTGAGATTGAGCGTAGGTTCGGGTTCTTAGAGATAAAAGGGATTATACGGGTAGCAGAGTTTCAAATCGATTTCATCAATCTTAATATTGATTTTTGGTAAGGTCTAGTGAGAGTTGGATTAATGTGTTGCCATAAACTTAGGTAAGCGAGCTTTTGGAGTAGTTGAAACCGAGCATCACCAGGAGAGCCAGGTAAGTAAAGTTTGCTTGTGCCTTCGGGCCTACATCACAAAACATTAGGGTTTGTTTGCTAGAATGTGTTGGTATGTCATGCATCATGTTTTAAAAATATACGAAAATGAATTTGAATGCATGTCAGCATGGTAAGGATTGAACATATTGAAACAGTTATGTGAATCAGATTTACTGTTAAGGGAACTAATCCACCCCTTAATGAGACAATGGATATTTATACTTTGGGAGAATTGATCCAACTTCCAATTTCACAGGGGGATCTGAACATGTGAATCAGATTTACTGTTAAGGGAACTAATCCACCCCTTAATGAGACAGTGGATATTTATACTTTGGGAGGGTTGATCCGACTCCCCACTTCACAGGGGGATCTGAACAGAAACGAAGCATGAACAACTGAGTTGAGAGAGTAGAAATTGCATGTTTAGTAATTTATATTTCAGTGTTTCATTTCATTACTGCTTTACTTACTTAGCATTAGGCTAATAGATGAGTTTTGTGATGTAGGTGAAGAAGTGATAGCAGGTGTGTTTACTGAGTCTGCTGAGGACTAGATTGGTTTTGGAGTGCATCTTTGCAACAATCTGGCAGCTGATGGGGCGGTTTAACTGATGTCAGTTGGTGTGAAGGTTCAGTTGACAACGTTTCAATTTTAGAGTGTTGAGTTTTCATGACAATAGTGGTTTTCAATATTTTGAATATGTTGCTTTTCTTGAGCTTGCTGATAATAGTATATGGTTAGGCATAAATGCGATTTTACTAAATTCGAGTAATGTAAGGATTTTGAACTGTTCTAATGGTTTTAGTGAAGTAAACTCGTCCTTCACGCAGCAAGAGATGTTTTTGTATGGAATTTGAATAGTTAAGATAATGTTTTACTTTCTGTTGAGTTTTCTGGAGTTACTTAGGGTCAGGGATTTTTGAATGTCTTGAGTGAGTTTGCAAGTCCAACCATCGGCGAATGTGTAATATCCGGCCTGTACGAAATTTCATATTTTCATATATGTGGCATTTTTGGTAAATATGTCAAATCAAATCAGTTTCGCAAACGGTAAGCTTTATTACGATCCTAACGATTAATAGGAATTTTGAGGAATTTACGGGATTTTTCGGAGTAAGAACGCTATATTCTGAGTAATTAAGTTTCTCGTAATATAAATAACGTTTTGGTAAAAATACTAAATGAGGTCCGAATTGCGAAAGGATAGTTTTAATGGAACCCTGGTAGTAAATTGAAGTTATTGGTGAAGTGAGAAAATTTGGAGAAACCGAATCGTCGGTTAATTAAGGAAACGAAGGACGAAACAAATAGAAAATCAAACAAAGGGCAAAAGGGTAATTTGCAAAGTCAAAATTAATTTAAAAACCAAATTCCTCTTCTTCTCCCTCACCCACGATTTCTCTCCTGCGATTTCCATTTCCCTCCTCCGGCGAACCCATAATTTTCTCCTTCTCCAGCGCTCGTTCTTCCTCCGACGACCTCCGATCCTTCACGTGTTCTTCTCCTCTCGCAACCCTAGGTAATAATCTATGATTTCGGAATGTTAATTTTTGATTTTCACGGAGTTAGAATGTTAGGGTTTGTTTAGGTTTTCGTTAAAAACGCGATTTAGGATTCGTAATCGATAGGTTCGCTGTAGTTTTGAATATAATGAACGTATTGAACGTTATTGGATAAAGTTAATCGATTTAGGACGAATGTTAGAGATTTAACAATTTCTGAGTTTTGGGGGAAAACTCGTCAATGTTGGTTTTGAGGTATCGAACGTTATTTGTTGGATGAAATGCCTCGTTGAGTTAAGTTAGTATTTTAGGAGAAATGTTGAATTGGAGAATTTTCGGATTTTTAGGAAAACTCGTTAATTGGAATTTTAAACTATCGAGCGTTAATCGTTGTTTAAATACTTCGATTAGTTAGGTTGAAATTTTAAGGAAACTCCTTTAGTTAAGATTTTAGTTGAATTTGGACATTTAGAAGTTTGAATTCGTTTTAACGATAAACGTTCTAAATTGCTTAGGTAAACAACGCTCGTGGACGGAGCTTGAGCTGCTTTGGACACGAGGTAAGTTCTCGTGATTCTTTTCTAGCCGATTGGCCTACACCGTACATCGAAGTCGTTTCGAAGAGTTTGGTGACGCACTAGTTTATATTGCTTTGGTTGGGTAGTTAGGTTTAATTGTTTTGTAGTTTATGTTTTACCGTCTTGATGGTATGTATGCTGAGTGTTTTAATTCTATTATAAACTGTTCATGCATCACGTGTTTTAAAGAAAGAGCATGAAAATGAATTTCTACACGATGTTTTTAAGAAAATGGTAATGCGGCCTGGAGAGGGGCTATTGATCTATTGTGTAGGCACGAAGGGGTCTGTCACAATACCGCATTTAACACATACTCATACAGTTATAGGTCACGCGAGATGGGGCTCATGCACGGCTGTACGTGTTGTAAGCGTGTACCTCCCTCTTCTAGCTGGAAAGAGTAGTCCGACCGCTGGATGTGCTCTCTCCGGTTAAGAGGCTGAGATCTCGGTGACACCCACAGAGTAAAGAAAATGCTGCATGATTTCTGAACTCACACGCATAGCATATAGTTGCATTTATGAGGGCTTGCTGAGATTTTTATCTCATAGTGTATTGTATGGTGTAGGTGATTACGAGGATACAGGTGAGGATGAGATTCCTCCTCCTGAGGCATGAGTCCAGTTGACGAGGGGTGGCTGCGGTGGTGTGCTAGCGCAGTCGAGGCTTACCGACCCGTGGGGACAGTATGTATAGATTTTGAGGGTTTGGAACATTTTGGGCTGATGTTTGTATAGAAATTATAGGATGCTTGGTTCTGTATAGTTGTTAGGTTATGTTTTGATATTTTGAAATGTTTTGGAAACGGATTTTATAACTGTTTGTATAATTTCAAAACAAGAGGATTTGATTAGATTTTAAACATATCCATGCAATTTGTTTTTATGGAATTAGATTATGTTTTAAATGTGTTCTGAGTTGGTTTTGAGAGAAGTTATGAGCGACGTATGGGTGAGTTAATGTTGAAAAAGTATGGTTGAGAGTGATATAGAATTTGTGTTGTTGAATCGTGATATTGGGTGTTAAGAGTAATGTGAGTACAGAGACGTGAGGAAAAGAAAGAAGAAGGAAAAGAAAGGGGAGGCAGAGGGGCTGCCGAACGATCGCCAGGGAGGGGCGATCGTTTGCCCCTATTGGTTGCGCTCTGGAAGAAATTCCAGAGTGCATGCCGAGCGATCGCCAGGCAGTGGATCGCCCAAGGGCGATCAACCTGGCGAGCGATCGCCAGGGTGTGATCTCCATGGGGCGATCGATCGCCCCTTTTTGGGCGATCAATCGCCCCTTCATTTTTTTGGGGACTTCCCGTTTCTGCCCCTGTTTTCGTCTGTTCTGTTGGCCGATAGTTTTAATTAGTTTTAATGTTTTAATAAAATGTTTTAAGTTTTGTTTGATTGTTTTAAAGCTTTGTTAAATGGTTTTAAAACATAGATTTAGCGATTTCAACCTCGATTACGATTTCGGTTAGAAAGAGTTTAGATTCCGCCTAGAATTTAGTTAAAGTTTAAAAAAAAAATATATATATATATATATATATATATATATGTATGTACGGGAAAATGGGTACATTTTTAGGGTCGTTACAGAATGTGTTCGCCAGTGGATGTTGGGTGTTTATTCGCTGATAGACATTGGCGGATCAAATCATCCTGCTGACGTCACCGGATGATGTCGAGTATTCTGCTCACCGGTGGATGTCGTGTAAAACCCGACAGATGATGTAGAGAGTCTCTTGTAGTTTAGTGACCGGTGGATATCGTGTGTTAATCCACCGGAAGATGTAGGAAGTATTTTGTCGTTTAGTGACCGGTGGATGTCGTGTGTTAATCCACCGGAAGATGTAGGAAGTGTTTTGTCGTTTAGTGACCGGTGGATGTCGTGTGTTAATCCACCGGAAGATGTAGGAAGTATTTTGTCGTTTAGTGACCGGTGGATGTCGTGTGATAATCCACCGGAAGATGTAAGAAGCGTTTTTTCGTTTAGTCACTGGTGGATGCAGTATAACGTCGATCATCCGGCTGACGTCATCGGTAGGTGTAGAGAATATTTTGTCGTTTTGTCACCGGATGATATCCTCTATTTTCTGCTTCAGCCCCTTTTTGTTAACTTTGTTCAGCGGGCGACGCATCTGACTTTTTAGACTCATGGAGTATTTTGCAATTTAAATTTTTATTCTTTTTGCTGATTATTCCTCAACATTTCAACTGATTAATCAAGCATCGTACAATAGCTTTGTTTAATTTTTTTTTTTTTAAACAATTTCCGCTGTAAGATCTTGAATGTTTGAAGTTTTAGAAAACATCAAATTTTGACTTTTGAGTAGACCTTTAAGTCTGGTTCAAAGTTTTTCCGAGTTTCGTGCAAGATTGTGTAACAAACCGGGTTCAGAAAACTCGGGTCGTTACAAATGGAGTTCACAACGTCTTCCACGTTTCGATGCTGAGAAAATTTGTGCGAGATCCTACTTAGATCGTGGAACCGGTGGACATAGATATCATGCCGACGTTGACATATTAAGAAAGGCCAATACAGATTTTGGACTCCTCACTCAAGGTGTTGCGCAACAGAGTTGTTCCATTAGTGAACGTTTTATGGCGCAATCATAACGTGGAGGAAGCCACTTGGGAAAGACAACAGGATGTTAGGGCCCAATATCCGGAGCTATTCGCTTAGGCAACTTTTGGGGACAAAATTCTGTTAAGGTGGGTGGGATGTAACACCCGGCATTTTTGCCTATGTAATTATTCCTCCGGATCATTTAAGCAGAATTAATTTGATATTAATACAATGAATGTTTTGTTGGAAAACAAATCGACGGAGCTTGTATTGAATTGAATAATGGGATAAGAACCAAACTAATGTGTAACTAAACTAAACAAAACCATTAGTTAGGGATGCATGGAGGGGCAAATTAGGAAGGAATTAAGGTTGGTGGGAAGAAACCAATGGATGATTGACACTTGGCAAACTTGTTGAAGAAGCCAATGCCCTTTTCTCTTCCTCCTACGTGAAACACTTCTCATCTTTCATTCTTCTCTCTGCTTTCTCTCTTCCAGTCGACCAACGGCGATTTTAACCTCAACCTTTTTCCTGTTTCCTTCATTTTTCCCCACCTAAGGTAATCTTCTAAGCTAGTTAGTAGGTATGGACAAGTTAAACATTAGTTTTTTTGAAGTTTAGGTTAATGTCCGATTTTGCATGCTTTAGGTTTGCGAACCGCAATAGACGTGCGTACAAACCTTGCTGCATTTCAGACAACAGGTAAGTTCATGCGTATAAGTTGGCCCTTAAGGCCCTACAGCATAGAGGTACTAGGTTTTGGTTCTGGTAGATAGGTCGTAGGTTATGCTATAAGCAAAATGTGTTCTGTGTGTTCTGTTTCATGTTTGTTTTTATTCTGTCGTCTATCTATGTTATGTTCAAGCACCATAAATGTTCATGCATACACGTTTTCTATGAAAGTCATGCAAATATTTTCAGCACCAGATTTGAAGTTATAAAAGTTGAAAATGTGAATGTAATGTATGGTTAAGTGTGGACGAGGACTGGCATCCTGTCATGTACTCCTGTTATGTCCTGTTGTGGCATGTACTCCTGTTGCGCCAGCTCTTCCTCCCATTTATACCTTCTTGTCCAGTGAAACGTAATGTAATGTAACGTAATGTTCATGTATTTGAAAATGTTCATGTACTCCTATTGTATTTCATGTTCTTACTGAGCTCTAGGCTCATAGTTGAACTCCCTGTTGTAGGTATGGATTCTCTAGATGAGGACCTTGTGCCTCAAGCTGATGAGTTGATGTAGTTGGCGGTTCGAGCTCATGAGGTTTAGTTGCTGTAGTCTGACAGATGTTATTCCTATGAGGATGTGTTTTCTATAGTTATGTCAAGTTTTGTACAACTTTTGAAATTTTAAAACGATGTATAAACTTTCTGTCGATGTTTTAAAAACCTCTATTTGACAGTTGATTGTATATTTGAAACATTCTGGAACTGTTTGGAATCTTTCCTTTCAGGTCGTGCATGGATGGTCTCGAGTTTTAGAGCTATCCATGTAGTTTGTTTTTCTTGGATCTCTGTCATGTTGTCAAGTGTGTTTTAAAACTATGTCTTGAATCGGGTTTTAGAAGTTCAAAGTTTTCTATGTGAAAAGAAGTAAGTCGTCATACAGAGAAGTAGCCGATCGTTCGCCTGGGGTAACCAATCGATCGGCAGAGTTTATGTTCAAGTCCTTCAAGTTTTCAAGTTTTCTATGTAAGACAGTCGTCCACGCCTTCTGTAAAACGTTTGTCCATTCTACCTTTATATTCAGTCGTACATCCTGTCTTTCAGTTTCTGTTTTTCGAGTTTCCAAGTATTCGCCTAAGTGTTAGTCGTCCAAAGTTATCGTCCAAAGTTGTGGACGATAACGTCGTCCAAAGTTCTGCCCTTTTATTTTAAACGTCCACGGTCACTGTTCTGTCTTTTAAACGTCCACGGTCACTGTTCTGTCTTTTATTTTTAAACGTCCACAGTTTCTGTTGCCCACAGATTCTGTCTTTTATTTTAAACGTCCACGTTCACTGTTCTGTCTTTTATTTTTAAACGTCCACAGATTCTGTTGCCCACAGATTCTGTCTTTTATTTTAAACGTCCACGGTCACTGTTCTGTCTCTTATTTTAAACGTCCAAGGTCACTGCCTTTGATTTTAAACATCCACGGCTTCTGTTTCCACAAATTCTGTCTTCGTTTTAAACATCCACGGTCACTGCCTTTGATTTCAAACGTTCACAGGCTCCTGTTGTCTACTGTTTCTACCTTTCATTTCAAACGTCCACGGCCTCTGTCCTCCACAGTAAGTCTTCCACGACATGTTTCCAGTTTCAGTCGTCCATTTCTGTTTTCATGATTTTCTGTTTTCACGTCTTCAAATTTAAGAGTTTTAAAAGTCGAAGTTAAGTCCTAGTGAAAATCCCATGAACTGTTTTCGTTCCTCCCTGCCTTCTGTCTTCCTGTTTTTCTTCTGCCAATTATTTCTGAAGTCCGATTTTAAATATGTCTTCCAATTTCCAATTTCCAATTTCCAAAGATGCTTTTCTCTGTATAATGTTTTAAAAGTTCAAAAAAAATAATATGTCACGTTTTAAATGTCCGGAAGTGATGGCTCCTCAGCCCCGATCGGGTCTGGGGTCGTCACAAAAATTATAGTTGAAAGTAAACTTGAGTTTGGTGTTCATAAATCTTAAGCAATCAACGATACAATTCATATGATCTATAATTTAAAAATCATTTATATAGTCTTTGTTCACAGTCAGTAGCAAGCCAGCCTGACCCTATATATATAAACCTAGGTTGGACCCAACAAATCTTGAGATGGACTAAGCTCAAGCCCTGTGATGGCTACTGTTGCAATCTCACATCGCTTAGAGGAAAAATATGGATGAGACATATCTAATGAGTGATGACCTGTGATGACCAAAATGTGCACGTATGAGTACGACTGCGGGACAAACCTCGGGTTGCGGGGCAAACCTCGGGACCTAAGCCGAGTGTAGGCAAATCCCGCACTCGAGTATTGGCGAATCCCGGGTCGTAAAAAGGGGGTTGTCACAATCTAACATCGCTTGGGGAAGTATGTGGAAATGAAACATATGTAAAGAGACCCTCCCAATATAGTAAGATGCGTTTTGGAGCACAATTGGCAACGGGTCCCATAAGAACTCCGAAGTTAAAAGTGCTTCGGCGAGAGTAGTACAAGGTTGGGTGACCGACTGGGAAGTCCTCGCCAAACAAAGCCGTGAGGGGAGGATATTGGATTGCAGCCCAATCTCCAGACCGGACAATATCTTGTTGAGAAAATGGGTCGTTACAAATGGTATCAGAGTCTGTACCCAACCGAAAATGTGGCCAACGAGGACGTTGGGCCCCCGAGGGGGTGATTGTGATGACCCAAATGTACACGTATGTGTACGACTGCGGGGAAAACCTCGGGACCTAAGCCGAGTGTAGGCGAATCCCAGACTCGAGTATAGGCGAATCCCGGATCGTAAAAAAGGGGTCGTCACAATCTCACATTGCTTGGGGAAGTATGTAGAAATGAAACATATGTAAAGAGACCCTCCCAATATATATTAAGACGCGTTTTAGAGCACAATTGGCAACGGATCCCATAAGAACTCCGAAGTTAAAAGTGCTTCGGCGAGAGCAATTCCAGGTTGGGTGACCTTCCAGGAAGTTCTAGCCAAACAAAGCCGTGAGGGGAGGATATTGGGTTACGGCCCAATCCCCAGAGCGGACAATATCTTACTGAGAAATGGGGTCGTTGCATGACCATATGTGTACAATTGGCCCGTATACCGGATCTGGATCCGGATCCGGTTGGCGGTGCGTTTGCACGAGAAAAAGGCCGGTGAAGGAGGTAGGTCGTAATGTGGGAGTCGTCACAATCCCACATCGCTTGGGGAAGTATGTGGAAATGAAACATATATAAGAAACCCTCCCAAAATAGTAAGACTCGTTTTGGAGCACAATTGACAACGGATCCTATAAGAACTCCGAAGTTAAAAGTGCTTCGGCGAGAGTAGTACAAGGTTGGGTGACCGACTGGGAAGTCCTCGCCAAACAAAGCCGTGAGGGGAGGATATTGGATTGCAGCCCAATCTCCAGACCGGACAATATCTTGTTGAGAAAATGGGTCGTTACAAATGGTATCAGAGTCTGTACCCAACCGGAAATGTAGCCAACGAGGACGTTGGGCCCCGAGGGGGAGTGATTGTGATGACCATATGTGCACGACTGGCCCGTATACTGGATCCGGATCCGGTTGGCGGTGCGTTTGCACGAGAAAAAGGCCGGTGAAGGAGGTAGGTCGTAATGTGGGAGTCGTCACAATCCCACATCGCTTGGGGAAGTATGTGGAAATGAAACATATGTAAAGAGACCCTCCCAAAATAGTAAGACTCGTTGCTTCGGCGAGAGTAGTACAAGGTTGGGTGACCGACTGGGAAGTCCTCGCCAAACAAAGCCGTGAGGGGAGGATATTGGATTGCAGCCCAATCTCCAGACCGGACAATATCTTGTTGAGAAAATGGGTCGTTACAAATGGTATCAGAGCCTGTACCCAACCGGAAATGTAGCCAACGAGGACGTTGGGGCCCCGAGGGGGAGTGATTGTGATGACCATATGTGCACGACTGGCCCGTATACTGGATCCGGATCCGGATGGCGGTGTGTCCGCGCGGGAAAAAGGCCAGTGAAAGGGGTAGGTCGTAATGTGGGAGTCGTCACAATCCCACATCGCTTGGGAAAGTATGTGGAAATGAAACATATGTAAAGAGACCCTCCCAAAATAGTAAGACACGTTTTGGAGCACAAAAACACACTTATACGCAAGTGCACGTATCGCAATCAAGTAGTATAAAAAATATCGATCCCACGAGGATATTTTTAATTGTATTAATTGCTATAAAAATCTTATAAAAATATTAAAATGATAGATGAAAATAATTAGAAATAAAATTTGAATGATGATGTAACAAAATAAAAAAGGATAAACGAGATAAAATCAATGAAAGGAAGCCTTGGCTAGGATCGATTTCTTCGTTACGATAGTTTTACTACTGATGCTCTGATAATACTTTGCAGAATTGTCTATGAACAGTAAGAATAAAATAATTCTAGGATTCGTTCGAATTGCCTAAATAAATTCAATTTAGAATTTCTCTCAACCTTGAAAGAATGTAACTAACATTGAATTTCCTAATTGCCTAATTCTTATTGCCAATTGAATTAATGTTAACTACTTTGCAACATAATAATCCGATTAATTATTCATGCATCTTAGAATTTATATTTATCTTTCGATATAATATAAACATGTATCATCAACCTATCTATCGATATGATCTGAATTAAGCAAGGAATATCACAAATAATTGTTCAATAAACAAGTGCATAAACAAACCGAGATCGTAACAAAATACGTAACGAGTACTATCGTCTTAACCAAGTAATAAAAAGTTAGCCTAAAAACATAAAAATAAAACTAAATAAAAATAAAGTTTTTAAGAACATCAAAAATAACAGAGAATAAGAAGATGATAAAAAGATGTCATCGGTCTTCGTCTTCAGATGCAGATCCAGTCTCCTGTTCTCTCCAGAAAAAATCTCCTTTTATGGTTTTCTTAATCTTCAGTATTTTCTACGTCCTGATTCTCACTCCAATCCCTGGAATTATGCATGTTTCGATTCTCTCTCCAATCCTTGGAATCATACATTCTCTTTCTTCTTTTTAAATTCTCATTCCAGCTTCTGCCACTTTTCCCAGTCGTCCACGCTTTCTGTCTTCTTTCTATTTTTCTCAGTCGTCCACACTTTCTGTCGTCCACGCTTTCTGTCGTCCACGCTTTCCAGCCGTCCACACTTTCCAGTAGTCCACGCTTTCCATCGTCCACGTTTTTTTGTCTTTTAGTGCTTTCCATCGTCCACTTTCTGTTTGTCCCAGTCAAGTCCGCGATTTGGCGTGATTTTTTGTCTTGTAATGCTTCTTTTTATAATGTCACTTCAGCATCGTCCACTTCTTCTACAGTCGTCCATTTTTCTTTTGTTGTTTACTCTCTTTTATTTTATTATCTGTTTTCAGTTGTCGTCCATTTGCACTGTTGGCCCAGTAACCCTCCACAGTTGTTGTCCATTTTCTCTGTTGGCGTCCAAAGTTGACCGTGCTTTTCCTCATTGGCTGGCCTTCTTTCCCCTTCATCTCATTTAACTTGTTTTTAATTTGTTTACTTGATTTTAGCCAGCTTTTCCTCCATAAATCCACAGCCAAATAATATCCATTTCTTTTTCTCCATATTCAGCGCAACAAATTTCTCATTTTTCTTGATTTTTTTTCTCTTTCTTCATAATTCTTCCACATTTGAATTGATTCTATCGCTATAAAAAATTGCATTTAATTAAGAAAATATAAAATTCAAATTAATGAGAAAATCTGCTTTTAATGGATATTCCGCATAAAATATATTAAATTAAATAAAAGCACCGAGACTGCAACAATATATAGCACTTGTAGTAAATTCCTACTAATTTATTCTTGCATTTACTCGATTCATATAGTTCTTTCAACTAATTACCGTATAAGATAACTCTAATTTAAGAGTTATCAGTCGTCACAATCTTACATCGCTTGGGGAAGTATGTAGAAATGAAATATATGTAAAGAGACTCTCTCAAAATAGTAAGACGTGTTTTGGAGCACAATTGACAATGGATCCCATAAGAACTCCGAAGTTAAAAGTGTTTTGGCGAGAGTAGTACTAGGTTAGGTGACCGACTGGGAAGTCCTCGCCAAACAAAGCCGTGAGCGGAGGATATTGGGTTGCGGCCCAATCCCCAGAGCGGACAATATCTTGCTGGAAAAATGGGTCGTTACATAATGAAACCCTCCCAAGATAGTAAGACGTGTTTTCAGGACAAACTTGACAACGGATCCCGTAAGAACTCCGTAGTTAAGAGTGCTACAGCAATGAGAGTATCAGGTTGGGTGACCGACTGGGAAGTTCTCGTTGAAAACATGCCCAAAGTGGACAATATCTTACTGGGGAGGAAGGAGTTCGTTACAAATGGTATCAAAACCTATGCCCAACATGTGGCCAACGTGGACGTTGGGCCCCATGAGGGGAGGTGTATTGTGATGGCTGCGGCTGCAATCCCACATCGCTTGGAGAAAAAATATGAATGAAATATATGTAAGTAAACTCTCACAAGATAGTAAGACATGTTTTCGGGGCAAACTTAGCAACAGATCCCATAAGAACTTCATAGTTAAAAGTGTTCTGGCAAGGCAGTACCAGATTTGGTGGCCGACTGAGAAGTTCTCATTGAAAATACAACCGTGAGCGCCGAGGGTTGCCCAAAGCGGACAATATCTTACTGGGGATGAATGGGTTTGTTACAAGTTCACTCTCAAATTGGTGGTTCGAGGTCAGACTCATGGGACTTGAACCTCGAGCCAACCTTCAAACCTACTAGTAGGTTGGCTTGATTTTGAAAATGTGAGCTCTCAACCATGAGTGTTCTGACACTAGTGTAAAAAAAATATGGCATGTAGGTAAGGGGATAAAAACTGGGGTTGATCAAAAATAAAAAATTTTACCCGACCTACAACCGGGCATGTCATCGTCTGGCTAATGACCCTAAGTAATGTTGATATAAAAAGTTTATGGCAATAAATATAAAGTAGTGTTAACTTAGAGTTATCACTAAAAGATAAGCTCAAACTAGTCTTTTGTGAATGATGGACATTTTTTTTAAATGATTTAAACATTATTCTTCACAATTGGCCTCACATAGTGTAACGCCCCGAGTTTTCTAAACTCAGTTCGTTACTCATAAACCCGAACATAACTAGAAAATTTTGGACCAAATTTAAAACTTCGCTTGAAAGTCAAATTTGAACGTTTGCTAAAAACACAAAAACTTGCAACGGAAAATCTTTGAGCAAAGCAAAGTTAAGCAAAACTATAAAACAGTATTCGAATAATCAGTTTAAATATTAAGAATTAATTCAGACAAAAGAGATGAAAGCTTAAGCGTAAAATACTCAAAATTCGTAAAAAGTCAAACGCATCTGCCGCTAAACAAGCTCAACGAAAAAGGGCAGAAATAAAACTGAAGGCTTCCACCGATGATGTCAGTCGGAGGAATCATTCTTCCAACTTCAACTGATCGCAAAATGACAAGTTTTGCTACTCGCATCTACCGATGACGTCAGCCGGATTAATCATCCATCCAGCCTCTGCCGATCACAAAACGACAAATACACTTACTCACATCTTCCGGTAGATAAAATACTCGACATCATTTGGTTACAAAACGACAAAAGACTTTTACCTTCATCATTCTATGGATAAATTACTCGACATCATCCGGTTACAAAACGACAAAAGACATTTACCTTCATCATCTGATGGATAAAATACTCGACATCATCCGGTTACAAAACGACAAATTTTCTACTTATATCTTCTGATGGCTTCCACTGAAGACATCATCCGATGACTTTACTGAAGACATCATCCGATGACTTTACTGAAGACATCTTCCGATAGACAACGGAACAACAACTCTACATCTCCGGATAGACATCATCTACCGATAGATAAAAAATACTCAACGAAAACAGCATAGCAACAATTTCGCTCTAACAAAGAAAACTCCGACTACCAAAAGAACTTGAGCAATTTACTAAAATTCATTCAAAACCACTTAAATCCGGACACTACTCTAACATTTGGTAAAAACCACTATTAACACCAACAGAGTATAATTGTCTGGAAGAAAATCTCAAAGTGAATTCAGAAACATTAAACTACTACTGTCATAAAACTCAACAAATTTAAATCAATTCATTATCCATTAAACCTTCACAACTACTGACAACAGTTAAGCCGCCTCATCAGAACACCAAGTCGAGACTTGGGTGTGCTCCTCCAACCTATCTAAACCTCATTGTGCTCAGGAAAAATACCTTCAGAAGCTTCTTCACCTACATCACAAAACTCATCTATTAGCCTAATGCTAAGTAAGCAAAGCGATAATGAAATGAAATGCTGAAGTAAAATTCCTAGACATGCAGTTGCTACTTTCACATCTCTGTTGCATATGCGTTCATTCACTGATCTGATCCCTCAATTCCATTGTGAGTGGGATCAGCTCTCCCAAAGTTATAAATCATCTTCATCAGTTAAGGGGCGGATTACTTCCCTTAATAGCTATAATGATCCTATATTCCACTTGGGAAGTGGATCAATCTTCCCAAAGTTATAAATCCCTTCATAAGTTAAGGGGTAGATTAATTCCCTTAATAGCTTGTCTGTTGCAATCATTACATTCCTTACCATGCCAATGCATAAAAATTCATTTTCGTATTCTTTCAAAAACATGATGCATGACATACATAAAATATTCAAGCACACACACAACCTACTGTTTTGTGATGTAGGCCCGAAGGCACATGCATACTTTACTTACCTGGTCTCCGGGAAATCGCTCGGCTGTAAGTTGCCTTAGAAACTCACACACCTAGAGTCACAACAGAGCATCAATCAAACTCTCACTAAGCTCCACCAGAAATCAACCAGAAGTTGAAGGAAACTAGTTTGAAACCCTACTACTCGTGCATTCCCATTTATCACTAATAACCCGAACCTACTCTCACTCGCAGCATCCTAGAAATCCTCACATTGCACTCCCTCGGTCATCTAACTACTAAAACATAAGAAAATGAGGAAAACGTACCTAGGTTGAAGGAAAATCGGGCGAGGGAATCACCTAGAGGGTTCTGCTGTAGAGCTGAAGGCTGAAAGAGAAATGGTAAGCAGAATAGTGGCGGCTACAGTGCATTAAACCCAAACCTCTTTCCTTAAATAGGTTACCCATTATAAGTTCTCAATTTACCACTATGCCCTTACTTAATCACTCGTTAACCTAATTAATATTTCCCTCAATTTTCTCCACAACATGTTTACTATTAAATAACGGAATAGAAATTGGTTTAATAGAACCGGGTGTTACACATAGTTAGTTTAGTGGATTCTAAAATTCTTTTTTTGCTATCAATAAGAGGGAATAGATGAGATCCAAAATAATTCAGAGAAATGATCATGTAGAACAATTTAGCATACAACCATTAAGCTAGCTTCCTCGAAATGACAGTGAGACACATATTAAAGATCACATTACCATGACCATGACAAAGTGTAATTAGCAATTATCTCTTTGTGGATTATTTTCTTCTTTATGACGTGGTTGATAATGTGATGACCCGAATGTGCAAGTATGTGTACGATGGCTGCAAGAATCGGAACCCGGATGGCGGTACGTCCGCGCGGGCGAACCGGAAGGTGACAGGTCGTAAAAAGGGGGTCGTCACAATCCCACATTGCTTGGGGAAGTATGTGGAAATGAAACATATGTAAAGAGACCCTCCCAACATAGCAAGACGCGTTTTGGAGCACAATTGGCAACGGATCCCATAAGAACTCCGAAGTTAAAAGTGCTTCGGCGAGAGCAATTCCAGGTTGGGTGACCTCCCAGGAAGTTCTCGCCAAACAAAGCCGTGAGGGGAGGATATTGTGCTACGGCCCAATCCCCAGAGCGGACAATATCTTGCTGGGATAAAGGGTCGTTACAAATGGTATCCGAGCCTGTACCCAACCAAAAATGTGGCCAACGAGGACGTTGGGCCCCCGAGGGGGGGTGATTGTGATGACCCGAATGTGCAAGTATGTGTACGATGGCTGCACGAATCGGAACCCGGATGGCGGTACGTCCGCACGGGCGAACCGGATGGTGACAAGTCGTAAAAAGGGGGTCGTCACAATCCCACATCGCTTGGGGAAGTATGTGGAAATGAAATATATGTAAAGAGACCCTCCCAACATAGCAAGACGCGTTTTGGAGCACAATTGGCAACGGATCCCATAAGAACTCCGAAGTTAAAAGTGCTTCGGCGAGAGCAATTCCAGGTTGAGTGACCTCCCGGGAAGTTCTCGCCAAACAAAGCCGTGAGGGGAGGATATTGTGCTACGGCCCAATCCCCAGAGCGGACAATATCTTGCTGGGATAAAGCGTCGTTACAGATAACTCTACAAATAAAATCTTACTATTATAAATAGAAAACTACAAATTATTGACACATGCTTAGTAAACTTGTAGGAATTGTTCGTTTTTAGAGATCAAATAGAAATGCGAAGAGGATGAAACAAGTCATGGAGAAGTAGAGATAAAGAAGATATTCAAATGCAGACGCACTTGAGGTGAGGACTACGTGATGGAAAGGAAGAACATGTAATGGAGAAGACGAAAGTCACGAAGAGGAAGAGTCATTGATCAATTTGTCTCGTAACCTATTTGCTTTTTTATAGATGATTTATTTACTCTTTGTATTCCAAGATATTAAAAAGCAGTCCATTAATATCGACAGTGAAAAGTAGCATGGAATATTGAAGATGAAGAAACACATGAAGTACGAAGAAATGCATGAAGTATAGAAGATGAAGCACCATTAATCTTACTTGTTGTTACTACATTTATTTTAAATTTAAAGAGGTCAAAACCCTTCATTGATAGTTTGATGGATGAAACCAAATATTTGAAATTAGTTGAACTAATAGAAATTTTACATATATAGAAAATTAGTAAATTTTTGAGAACTTATATATTAACTGCTCATTCTTAAATAATATGAGATAAAAAAAATTAATATAGAAAAGAATATAATTTTTCATTCTATTATAATATAGAAGATAAAAATGAATATAGCGATTAATTGAATATAGCAATAATGCATTTCGATCTATTCATCAATATATGTTTATCAATAATTAATATTTTTTTATCAATTATATATCAAAAATATTCAAATTCTCTTAAACGAATGTCCATTCATCTTTGATGAAGAACTAAGAAAATATAAAGACAATATAGAAGATAAATATTCAATTTTACATTAAAATAGTCACTTTGTCTATCTTTGTCAAAAAAGTCACGGAAGTTTTTTATCCACGTGATCATCTTACATAAGTCACTAGTTGATTAAATTATTTAATCTGTTTTTTTTTTTTTTGGTTTTGCTTGTTTTGATTCCTGTTCCATTTTGGTTTTAGATTTTTTTCAATTTAAACTTGATTTTTGATCACTTTAATTGGTTTATACTCGGTTTTGATCGACTTTGTTCAATTTCTTGTAATTTATGAAATTAAAATTAATAAATATAAATATTATAATATGAGTTCTGTGAATTAGGGTAGAGGCTTTTAAACTTTTGTGTAGATAGTTGTCTTTTTAAAAACTATCTACACAAAAGTTCAAAAGCATCTACCTAATTCACAAAAGACTATACAACATGACATACACCTCGAAACGTCACCCATGGGTCAAAATACGCATGACTGTCGCAACCAATCCCGCAAGTTCGTCCCACCAACTGCGCTTACATATCCGCCTGCGGCTCTGAGTCCTCATCTGTACAATCCGTATGTAACGCCCCCGAACCCAACCCGGCTCGGTGCGCTACTTTGCTAACTCAAACCGCGTTTAAAATGACGTTTAAAATAATTTTTGATAAATTTTCCACTCGATTTTCAGGTTTTTTGAACCCTCGAAAAATGTTGGTAATCGTACGTAAAATACGTTTAAAATACGTCGGAAAAGGTCGGGTCAAAACATAGTAGAAATAGGAAATTTAAAAAAAAATTAAAAAAAAATTGGTGTGGGCACGTGCGCTGGGAGAGCGTTGGGCTCCCAACGCCCAATCAATTGGCGCCTAGTGCCCGATCGATCGGGCCTCCTTGGGTTTTTTCGGCCAAAAACGCCCATTTTTTACTTTTTTCAAATTTCCTCAATTTTCTTCATTTTTCTTCAAGCCAAACACCTCCAACTCACTTGAAAATTTAACCACACATTTCGGACACTCCCGACTCCGTGCCTCGTAAAAATCTCAGAAAATCGACTTAAAACGGTTAATAAAAAAAATAGCAAAAGTAAACTCGACATTTTTTTTAGGGAAAAGTTCAATTTAGACCCCAACGTATGGGGTCAGTGACCATTTGGTACCTAACGTTTTTTTTGTACCCAATCAAACTCTATCATATAAAACGTTTGCAATTCAAACCCTACCGTTAAAAAAGCCGTTAAAATTGGCACGTGCGCCGCACGTACGATGATTAATTCTCAAAATACCCTCCTGTTAAAATTGTAAAAGTTAAAAAATTGGCCGAACCCGTAAGTTTTTGTATTGAGCTGATGTTTCAATGGAAATATGGAAGTAAAATTTGATTTTACCAGTGCTTCTTTCTGCAAAAACCTCATAGAAAAGCTTGTTTACCTCCTTCTCTATTTCTTCCATTTGCTTCTCGAATTCCTCCACTTTCATTCCCATTTCTTTTTTGTTCCACCGCTATCTCCGCCGTCTATGGCGGCGATTAGCAGCCTGCTGCCTCGTTCAGTTCTTCTGTTCCTTAACAACGCACTTCTTCTCGCTTATTTCTTTGTAATTTGTGAATCAAAACATTTAGGGCTGTGCGAATATGATGTCGTTGCCTGTTTCCACTTTCTTCAACCTTTTCTTCGCTCCATAAATCCCAGAACATACCAGAGGCTACCCGTTGAAGTGTTTCCAAATCGGTGGAGCGCCATTCTCGTCGGCTCCACATCATATTCGCACAGCCCTAAACTGTTTTCGATCCCAGCGACGACTGCCTTTTCGATCGGCGGAATGCAGAGGTGATCCCCCCGGATTTGAGATTCAAACGGATTTTTTTCCAATTTTTTATTTAAAAAAAATTGGTGTGGGCACGTGCGCTGGGAGAGCGTTGGGCTCCCAACGCCCAATCAATTGGCGCCTAGTGCCCGATCGATCGGGCCTCCTTGGGTTTTTTCGGCCAAAAACGCCCATTTTTACTTTTTTCAAATTTCCTCAATTTTCTTCATTTTTCTTCAAGCCAAACACCTCCAACTCACTTGAAAATTTAACCACACATTTCGGACACTCCCGACTCCGTGCCTCGTAAAAATCTCAGAAAATCGACTTAAAACGGTTAATAAAAAAAATAGCAAAAGTAAACTCGACATTTTTTTTAGGGAAAAGTTCAATTTAGACCCCAACGTATGGGGTCAGTGACCATTTGGTACCTAACGTTTTTTTTGTACCCAATCAAACTCTATCATATAAAACGTTTGCAATTCAAACCCTACCGTTAAAAAAGCCGTTAAAATTGGCACGTGCGCCGCACGTACGATGATTAATTCTCAAAATACCCTCCTGTTAAAATTGTAAAAGTTAAAAAATTGGCCGAACCCGTAAGTTTTTGTATTGAGCTGATGTTTCAATGGAAATATGGAAGTAAAATTTGATTTTACCAGTGCTTCTTTCTGCAAAAACCTCATAGAAAAGCTTGTTTACCTCCTTCTCTATTTCTTCCATTTGCTTCTCGAATTCCTCCACTTTCATTCCCATTTCTTTTTTTGTTCCACCGCTATCTCCGCCGTCTATGGCGGCGATTAGGCAGCCTGCTGCCTCGTTCAGTTCTTTCTGTTCCTTAACAACGCACTTCTTCTCGCTTATTTCTTTGTAAATTTGTGAATCAAAAACAGTTTAGGGCTGTGCGAATATGATGTCGTTGCCTGTTTCCACTTTCTTCAACCTTTTCTTCGCTTCCATAAATCCCAGAACATACCAGAGGCTACCCGTTGAAGTGTTTCCAAATCGGTGGAGCGCCATTCTCGTCGGCTCCACATCATATTCGCACAGCCCTAAACTGTTTTCGATCCCAGCGACGACTGCCTTTTCGATCGGCGGAATGCAGAGGTGATCCCCCCGGATTTGAGATTCAAACGGATTTTTTTCCAATTTTTTAACTTTTACAATTTTAACAGGAGGGTATTTTGGGGATTAATCATCGCATGTGCGGCGCACGTGCTAATTTTAACGGCTTTTTTAACGATAGGGTTTGAATTGTAAACGTTTTATACAATAGGGTTTAATTGGGTACAAAAAAAAAACATTAAGTACCAAATGGTCACTGACCCCATACGTTAGGGTCTAAATTGAACTTTTCCCTTTTTTTACTATACAGAAAAAAAAACGGGCAGAATAACGACTGAAATTTCTATAACCCAAAACCTGCAATCCAAGTCCCAAAATACTATTATTTACACACAAACTAATTCCCAAAAGACCATTGTTCACAATATTTCAAATTAGTTAACAAAAAAAAACTATCCACAACACAAATTATCAAATCAAACTCCCACAAACTACCCGAGAACATGGTAGTGACGCCCCGACAAGTGCCCGCACTGGCATGCTCCATACATCACTGACTGCTGCCTATTTCTAGGCTGTCTCATCTATCTCACCTGGGTAAATCTCGTCACCTACACCATAGAATAAGCCTAATGCTTAGTAAGTAAGGAATAATGAATGCAAACCACACACGATGCAACCACTCCTATCACATGCAGTTTCTAACGCTTGATTGTGCTAATAAAATTTGCATGCATCATAGTTGTAATACCCAACTGTGCGGAATATTAATATTTTAATATAAATGACATTTTTGTAATTATGTCAAATTAAGTTGGTTTCGTGAAAAGAAAGCGTCATTACGATTCTAATAATTAATAAGGATTTTAAGAAAATTTTGGGAATTTTAGGAGTCGTAACGCTAATTTTACGAGAATTACGTTTATCGTAATATAAATGATACTTTGGTAAAAATAGTAAACGAGGTCTGAATTGCGAACGGACAGTTTTAATGAAACCTTAGTAATAAGTTGGATTTATTGGTGAAATAAGGAGAATTGGAGAAACCAAATCGTTAGCTAATTAACGAAACTAATAGAAAATCAAAGGAAGGGCAGTATGGTAAATTGATAAGCCAAAATTATATTAAAAACAACATTTTCTCTTCTTCTCCAGCAAGTCACGATTTTCCTCTCCCTCCCTTTTGTGTTCTTCGGCGTTCTCTCACGGCTTTCTCCCTCTCCGTCGACGATTCGTCCTCCGTTCGACTCGTTTTCTTCGTGATTTCTACTCCTCTCGCAACCCTAGGTATGAATCTATGGTTTTAGAGCGTTATATTTTGGTTTTCACGAAGTTTAACGGTTAGGGTTTCGTTTAGGGTTTTGTGAAAAACGCGATTTATGGTTTGAAATTGATAGGTTTGTCGTAGTTATGAATATGATGAACGTATTGAGCGTTATTGAATGAAGTTAATCGATTTAGGACGAACGTTAAAGATTTGACAAATTTTCGAGTTTTGGAAAAAAAAAACTCGCTAATGGTGGTTTCGAGGTATCAAGCGTTAATTGTTATTAAAATGCCTCGATTAGTTAAGTTAGAATTTTAGAAATTTCCTTAGTTAAGGATTTCGTGTAACGCCCCAAGTTATCTAAACCCGGTTCGTTACACAAAAGTTCGTACATGACTAAGAAATCTCAACTGTATTATTATTATTTTTTTAAACTTTGCTCAACAATCAACATTTAACATAAGCTAAAATCTCAAAAACATTTAAAACTTGCTTCGGAAATCTTTTGGACAACAATAGAGTTAAACAAAACTAAGAACATTGTTGGAAATGTAAGAAATAAACGACTAAAAGAAATAGAGGTTTAAATCGTGAAATACTTGGTAAGTTGCAGAAGTCAAACGCATCTGTCGATGGATAAAGCCAACGGAAGAAGCAGAAACAGCAAATAGAAGGCTTCTACCGATGACGTGGACCAGAAGATTTGGAAATAAAATACATCTCTCGGTGGACAGCATCTACCGATGACGTCAGCCGGATAAATCAATTATCCAACATCAACCGATCGCAAAACGACAAGTTTTGCGACTCGTATCTACCGACGACAAAACGACAAAAATCTCACATTCCCTTCTTCCGATAGAATAAACTGCATATACCGATCACAAAACGACAAAGCATAATACTCACTCATACCGGTAGTGCAAAATCTACATCTTCCGATAGAATTAAACCTACATCATCTAATAGCTTTTCTGAAGACATTTTCCGATAGAATTAAACCTACATCATCCGATGGCTTTTCTGAAGACATCTTCCGATAGAATTAAACCTACATCATCCGATGGCTTTTCTAAAGGCATCTTCCGATAGAATTAAACCTACATCATCCGATGGCTTTTCTGAAGGCATCTTCTGATAGAAAATAGAGCGACATATCAACTATTTCTTACTATGCAAGCACAACTCTAAGTACAGAAAAGAATTTACTTATTTCACCACAACCATTGAAAAACAATTCAAATCATTTCATTACTCAAGTCCAATATAATCCAGTGTTATAAACCAACGGAATACTATTATCAGAAAAGTCTCAAAGTACTTTTTGAAAACATCAAAGCAACTTCTATCATCAGAAAGTTTAACATACTCAAATTGAAATCATTGTCTACTAAACCTTCACAACCACTGACACCAGTTAAACCGTCCCAGTAGATGCCAAATCGATGCCTGATTGCACCCCTCCAACCTGCCTAGTCCTCAACCAACTCAAAAAATTCACCTGCAGTATCCTCAACACCTACATCACAAAACTCATCTATTAGCCTAATGCTAAGTAAGTAAAGCAGTAATGAAATGAAATGCTGAAACATAAATTCCTAAACATGCAATTTCTACTTTCTCATCTCAGTTGCATTCACATTCATTAATAAGCTGATCTGATCCCTCGGTTCCCTTGGGAAGTGGATCAATTTTCCCAATGTTATACATCCTCTACTCAATTAAGGGGCGGATGAATTCCCTTAATAGCTGATCTAATCCCTCGGTTCCCTTGGGAGTGGGATCCCCTTAATAGCTGATCTAATCCCTCGGTTCCCTTGGGAGTGGGATCAATCTTCCCAATGTTATAAATCCCTTCATAAGTTAAGGGGTGGATTAGTTCCCTTAATAGTTTATCTGTCACATTCAGTTCATGTCATACCATCCTTACATGAAAATTCATTTTCGTAATCTTTCAAAAAAAAACATGATGCATGACATACAAAATCATTCACAAGATACATAACCCTACTGTTTTGTGATGTAGGCCCGAAGGCACATGCATACTCTACTTACCTGGCTTCTGGAAATTGTCTGGTCGCTAGCTACTTCGGAAATCTGCTCACCTAAGTTCATAACAGAATATAAATCAAAACTCCACTAAACCTCACCAAGAATCAGACAGTGGTTTGAGGAATCCAGTTAGAAACTCTACTACCCGAGCATTCCCCCTTTATTGCTAAAACCCGAATCTACGCTCAATCTCAGTATCCTCAAAATCCTCACATTGTACCCCCTTCAGGTATTTAACCACTATATCATAAGAGAAATGGGGAAAACTTACCTAAGTCGAAGGAGAATCGGGCGAGGAAAATCGCCTAGAGAGCTCGGCTAATTGAGCTGAAAAACCCGAAGAGAAAGATATGAAATGGTGGCGGCTACAGTGCATTAAACCCAATCCCTCTTTCCTTAAACACGTTATCCACTTTTTTTTAAAAATGTAATTTACTCTAATGCCCTTGTCTAGTCTAATCATTCAATAACCCTACTTGAATTATTGACTACTAAAGTGTATACTATTAATAATAAAAGAGCCGGTTCGATAGAACCAGGAGTTACATTTCGTTAATTTGGACGTTAATGGTTCGAATTCGTTTTAACGTCGACGTTGTGAATTGCTTAGGTAAACGACGCTCGTGGACGGAGCTTGAAGTTCAGCGCGCACGAGGTAAGTTCTCATGATTTACTATGGGCGATTGGCCTACACCGTATGTCGAAGTCGTCTCGAGGAGCTTTGGTGATGTGTATGTTTAAATTGCTTTGGTTGGGTAGTTAGGTTTAGTTCTATTATAGGTTATGTTTTTATAGTCTTGATGGTATATATGCTGTATGTTTAAATTATGCTATAAATTGATCATGCATCACAGTTTTGAATTACGCATAGAAAACGAATTTCCACACTATCTTTTAAAGAAAATGGCGATGTGGCCTGAAAGGGGGCTATTGATCTATTGTGTGAATCGATTAAGGGTCTGTCACAATACCACATCTAATATGAACTAATGTATGTTTATGGTCATGAGAGGTGGGGCTCAGGCATGGTTGTGCGTGTTGCAAGCATGTACACCCCTCCTCTAGGTGGAAAGGGTTGTTCAACCGCAGGATGTGCCCTCTCCATTTAAGGGGTCGAGATCTTGATGACAACCTATGTAAAGATAAGAAAATGTTGCATGATTTCTGAAACTCATTTGCACAGCATGCATTTACATTTACGAAACTTGCTGAGCTTTAGCTCATAGATTGTCTGTATGGTGTAGGTGATCTTGACATAGGTGAGGAAGAGATCCCTCCACCCGAGGAATGATGCAGTTGAAGTAGGATGGCCCGTGGGACTGTGCTGGGCAGTCGAGGCGCCTTTTGACCCGAGGGGAAGGATGTAAAGGTATTTTGTGACACGATAGTTAGATCGTAGGAAAAATTATATAGTAGAACATATTAGGATGTTTGGTTCTGGTTAGTTGAAAGATTGATGTACAAATATTTAGGCAAACGGTTTATAAAACGTTTTGTTCAGGTTTTTATCTAGATTTTTATGAACTGCTTTGTGATTTTAGCAGGAGAAAATGTTTAGTTTTTAAACCGAACCACGCAGTTCGTTTTTATGAAATCGGGTCAAGTTTTAAATGTGTTTTGAGTCGTTTATTGGGTGAGCAACGAAATGTGAAAAGGGATGAGGTTTGAGCTATTGTATGTTACACGCTTATGGAGTGATTTATGTTGAAGTCTAAGGGGTATATGTGGTGAGAAATGTGTGCAGGGGAAGAGGAAAGAAAGAAAGAATTGAGGGAGGCAACTCCTTGGAATTTTTGGATTCCAAGGAGGGGGGCGATCGATCTCCTAAGGAGGGGATCGATCGGCCTAAAGGTTCGCCACTCTCTGGAAAATCCAGAGAGTGTGGCGACCGATCGCCCACAAGGGGAGATCGATCGCCTGACCATCGATCGCCACAAAGAGGGGCGATTGTTCGCCCCTCCTATTTTAATGATAGGCGATCGATCGCCTGTTTTGGGCGATCGATCGCCCCTTGGCTTTTAGGGACAAATGTCTCTTTTGTCCCTCCCTCTTTAGCCGATTGTTTCTCCACTATTTTTAATTGTTTTGATGGTTTTAATTGTTTTAATTAATCGTTTTAAGTTTAATTTAAATTGTTTTTAAGTTTTGTCAAATGATTTAAAAGCATAAACTTCAACGATTCCGATTTTTAAAAGTTTTATTTTCGCTCGAACGTTAGGTTTAAAGTTTTAAGTATAAAAAAAATAATACGGGAAAATAATGGATACAGTGTTAAGGTCACTACAATAGTGATGCCTTAAAATGTGCCTGCATCAATCTTGATGCCTTAAAATTTGCCCGCATCGATTATAATGCCTTAAAATTTGCCCGCATTGATCATAATGCCTTAAAGTTTGCCCACATCGATCATGATGCCTTAAAGTTTGCCCACACCAATCATGGTGCCTTAAAGTTTGCCACACTTTTTATCTAATTACGGTTTACACTCACAATGTCAAACAATGCAACTACTCGTGTCTAGCATACTATAACTCATGATGCATGCCAACAAAATATGCAACACAACACAACGCGAAATAAATAACCGACCATTAAACCCTACCGCTCCATGGTGTAGGCCTAAGACAACAAAAAGAATTCCGCTACTTACCTGGCTGCTCGACAAGGATGCTATTACTTCGTGCCGTTAACTCACTCATGCGATAACCTAACAAATACGAAAAATTAACTTAGCAAGCCACTAATAAAATTCTAAAGGATTTCTATAACCAAAACTAACCAACAAATCAACCTAACTCACAACCAAACCACACAACCCGATTTTCCTTACATTTCCAACCGTCTAACTTCGAACAGCCATAACTTACTCATTTTTCAACGGATTTTGACGTGCCACCCCAATCCGTAAACCTCTACACGTCTACTATCCATTGAAATACTCAAATTAACCAACAAATTATCTTGGCCAAAAAGAAATGCCAAAAACAGAACCGGTGCCCATTTTGCTAAAAACTGGTTTTTCCATAACTCTCCTCAAATCTTAAATCTCTTCTTAAAAATACCTAAACCAATCCATCCAACAACTAACATATGCAATTTGGAAAGAAAACTACCCTTTGAACCCAAAATTTTGGACCCATAGTTAGAGTTTCCCAAACCCTAACCAATCTCTTCCAAAACCTCATAAAAACACTAAAAAGTAACACCTACTTGCAACAAACCAAAAACCCATCAAATTTTACCTTGAAACACCTTGAAATGTTGAAGAAAAAGAAGAGGATGGATCGGCTATGGAGGAAGGGGAAGAGAACGTGAAGAGGAGAGAAAAAGATGAATATTTCTCATTTTAACCTAAAGATTTTTTTCCTCTTTTAACTTTCCTCCACAAAACTCTTTCTTTTTATAAAAACCTCCCTCCCACTTTACCTTTGCTTCAAGCATCCCAACGTGATTGATACCCTCTTTTCTTTTAAATTTTTATTTCATTAAATTCCTATTGGTCACTTTTCCTTTGAATGTTCAACATCCTATTTTGACTTTTCAACCAATCCACCACTCTTCCTTCTCTTCCATTCTCACTTTCTATTCTATAACTTAGGGCAACTCTAAATTAACCTGAACCATGCATGATGTAACCTAAACTAGGGCTACACACGTTATCCGAATTTTTTTCGGGTGTTACAATCCACCCTCCTTACAAAAATTTTGTCATCAAAATTTACGTACCTGAAAAGCTCAGGGTAGCGCTCCATCATATCCTGCTGCCGCTCCCACGTCGCCTCCTCGACATCGTGGTTACGCCATAGCACCTTCACCAGTGGAATGTCCTTGTTGCGTAACTTTTTCACTGCATAGTCCAAAATATCCACTAGTTTCTCCTCGTAGGATAACGTAGGCTGCACATCAATCTCCTGCTGCAACACTACGTGCGATGGATCCCTTAGACATTTCCGTAGCATCGAGACGTGGAAAACGTTATGCACTCCTTCCATCGAAGCTGGCAGCTCCAACTGATAAGCAGTCTTCCCCACTCTTTTCGTAATTAGGAATGGTCCAACATACCTCGGAGTCAACTTACCCCGCTTCTCGAACCTCATCACACCCTTAAATGGCGAGATCTTCAGGAAAACCTCATCTTCAACTTCAAATTCTAGCTCGCGTCTTCTACCATCTGCATAGCTCTTCTGTCTGCTCTGAGCTGTCAGAATGCGCTGCCGTATAAATTTGATCTTGTCTGTAGTCTGCTGTAAAATCTCCGGACCAATCAAACCGGCTTCTCCGACCTCGTCCCAATAAAGAGGCGATCTGCACTTCCTTCCATATAGCGCCTCGTATGGAGCCATACCAATAGTATTCTGATAACTATTGTTATACGAGAACTCTACCAAAGGCAGATACCTGTTCCAAGAACCCTGAAACTCTAGCACACAAGCACGAAGCATATCCTCAAGAATCTGAATAGTTCGCTCAGATTGTCTGTCCGTCTGAGGAGGAAAAGCAGTACTGAAGTTCAACTGAGTCCCCATCGCCTTATGCAGACTCTTCCAAAACTTCAATGTGAACCTCAGGTCCCTGTCAGATACAATCGAAATCGGTACTCCATGCAACCTCAAAATCTTCTGAATGTACAGCTCAACAAACTGATCCATACTATACGTCATTTTCACCGGCAAAAAATGGGCTGATTTAGTTAAACAATCCACAATCACCCATATCCCGTCAAATCCTCTCGTTGTCCTAGGCAAACCAACAACGAAATCCATCAAAATTTGGTCCCATTTCCATTCAGGAATCGGCAATGGCTGCAACTTCCCAGCAGGTCTCTGATGTTCTGCTTTTACCTGCTGACAAACCAAGCATGTTTCTACAAACTCAGCCACTGACTTCTTCATACCGGGCCACCAATAATGTTGTTTGAGGTTCCTGTACATCTTCGTACTACCAGGATGAACAGAAAACCTCGACGAATGAGCTTCAATTAAGATCTCCTTCCGAAGCTGCTCATTGCTTGGAACATACCATCTATTTCGGAACTTTAGAATACCATCACCTGAGTAGCTGAACTCAGTCCAATCATCAGACAACATACTCAGCTTAAATTTATTGCACTCCGAATCTTCTTGCTGAGCTTCACGAATCTTTTCCAAAATTGTAGGCTTCAATGATAAGTCTGATAGCACAGCTGTCAAATTTGAAACCAACTCCAAATCAAATCTCTGAACCTCAGATCGCAATGCCACAGACATACCAGCCTCCAAAGATGAAACTGAAGTTGATACATGGCTTAATGCATCCGCCACCACATTGGCCTTACCGGAGTGGTATTTAATTTCCAGATCATAGTCCTTCACGAACTTTAACCACCGCCGTTGCCTCATATTCAACTCTTTTTTAGTGAAGATATACTTCAAACTTTTATGATCTGAATATATCTCGCACTGCTGACCATACAAGTAATGCCTCCAGATCTTCAAAGCAAAGACCACAGCAGCTAACTCCAAATCATGGGTCGGATAGTTCTTCTCATAGGACTTCAACTGCCTAGAAGTATAGGCAATCACCTCGTCTTTCTGCATCAACACACAACCCAACCCAATCCAAGAGGCATCACAATAAATACAGAATTTCTCCTCGGCTACAAGCAATGTCAACACCGGAGCTGTCATCAATTTCTGCTTCAACGTCTAAAAGCTTAGCTTACACTCTTCAGACCACTCATACTTCACGTCTTTTCTTGTCAAACGAATCATAGGTGCTGCTATTTTAGAAAACTCTTCAATAAACCTTCTGTAATAGCCCGCCAACCTCAGAAAACTCTGAATTTCACTAACATTCTTCGGTTGAGGCCATTCATTAATCGACTGAATCTTGGCTAGATCCACAGATATTCCACCACTGCTTATGACATGACCAAGAAAATGCACCTTAGTCAGCCAAAATTTGCATTTTGAAAACTTGGCATACAACTGATGTCGCTTCAAAGTCTCCAAAACGATTCTTAAATGTTCCTTATGCTCCTCCTCATCACGGGAATACACCAAAATATCATCAATAAACACAATCACGAATTTATCGAGATACTCCCGAAATACCCGATTCATCAAGTCCATGAACGCAGCTGGAGCATTTGTCAATCCAAACGACATAACCAAGAACTCATAATGTCCATACCGCATCCGGAAAGCCGTCTTCGGAATATCTTGGGATCGAACCTTCAACTGATAATATCCCAATCTCAGATCAATCTTAGAAAATATCCGGGCTCCTTGCAGCTGATCGAATAAATCATCAATCCTTGGCAACGGATACTTGTTTTTCACCGTTAGCTTATTCAGCTCCCGGTAATCAACGCACATTCGAAGTGACCTGTCCTTCTTTTTCACAAATAACACATGCACTCCCCAAGCGAGAAACTAGGGCGTATAAAGCCCTTGTCCACCAAGTCCTCCAGTTGCTTCTTCAGTTCTTTCAATTCATGAGGAGCCAACCTGTATGGGTTCTTCAATACAGGTTCAGTTCCAGGATATGTGTCAATTGCACATTTGATTTCCCGATCCGGAGGTAGACCAGGCAAATCATCTAGGAACACCTCGGGAAACTCACGAACAACTAAGACATCATGAGGTTTAACTTCTACCAAAGAATGAACATCTACTATGGTTGCAAGAAAACACATAAACTCACCCATAGCAGATCCCCGAACCTCCATTGACGCCATTACTGAAAGCTTCTGCACATTCTTCAAAGACTGTGGCGAAAGCTTCTCACCGTTCGGAGGATGAAAATTAACTGTTCCTGCTCAGCAATCAATTGTAGCATGATGACGAAACAACAAATCCATACCGAGTATCACATCATACCCGGTTATTCCCATCACAATCAAATCAGCAGGCAATGTTTTTCTTCCAACCGATATCAAACTATTGAACACCACTTGGCGAGGATGGTTTTACATAAGTCCTAGAGAATGACAAGAACATATGTCAGTTATCGTCCCACACTTAACCGTACTTTGCATTTACATTTTTATCTTTTTTACTTCAAATCACATGCATAAAACATTTTGCATGACTTTCATGAAAACGTGATGCATGAACATACATTGTGCATAAACATAACATAATGAAAAGACAAGTCCTCGAAACATAAAATAAACGACAGATTATCAAGAGAGTACATAAAGAAAACACATTTAACTCATGGCGTATTCTATGACCTACCTACGCATCAACAACCCCAAAAATGTAAAAGCCTAGTACCTTCGTGATATAGGGCCTTAAAGGCCAAACACATGTACCTAATGTCCGTAGGGTTTGCAAGCCTTGAACATATTTTCCTCGGCGAGTCACGAACCTATAACACGTATAATCGAACCATAAACCACGTCAACAAAAATGCTAACTAATAAACCAAGTAAAACACGACACAAGCGCATTCAAATAGCCTAAAACAATCGAATTTTGATTTCAAACAAATTTTCATTCAAAAATCTCAGATTTCTCCTATTTTTAGGCTAAACTTCAAACTGTCATAACTTTCTTGTATGTCAAGTTGTATAGTCTTTTGTGAATTAGGTAGATGCTTTTAAACTTTTGTATAGATAGTTGTCTTTTTAAAAAACATACTAGAACTGTTTGGGCTATTAGGTTGTGCATGGATATGTTCAGTTTTTAGATCGATCTATGCAGTTTGATTTCTTAAATTCCGCCACGTAGTCTAACACATTTTGAGCTACGTTTAGAGAGGTTGTGAAAGGTTTTAGGTAATTTTAATATGAAGTGTAGGTGAATGAATTGAGAGAAATGTGCAAAAGGGAGATGTGATGCGCAGGGTGCGCCAACTGCGTGCAGGATGCTCGCGCAGGTCGCGAGGGTAGGGCGCGCGCAGCTGATCGATTGTGGCTGAGGGTCGATCAATCGGCTGAAAGTCTGCTTTTATGATCGGGAAACAGAGCGATCGTCAATCGATCGCGCGCGGGCGCAATTGATCGGCTGAGGCGCGCATGGTCGGCACCAAAACGGGAGCCGATCTATCGACTGCCCAGCGCATGCCACTCTGGCACTACGCGCACCCAGGTAGGCGACGCACGCGTGTGCTAAGGATGTGCCGTGCGCGTGACGGCAGTTAGGCAATGGGCGCGCGATGGCCGAGTGACGCGCGCGCCGCATGTCAAGTGCACCAACTTGATTTTTTTCAAGTTTTGGTTTTCAAACACGTTTCGACCCGACGTTTCGCCATACTTCCAAAACGTATTTTCCGAACCTTTTCTCATGCATTTTAAACAATTTAAACGACTCAAAAACCGAGTCTGTAACACCCGACAATTTCGGCCAGGTGATTTTCTTAACCATTTTAATTGTCACCCTTTTATTAACCTTTATGATTTTAAATTTAATGTCAAGACATATTTATTACAAGTTGAGTGAAACTAGGTTAGGTGGCAAGTTTGTAATTAAGTTGGATTTTAGTTAATATATATAGAAAATGGAAATCCTTAAACCTCATTAAACCCCACTGTAGCCGACATTTCCTCTCTCGGCGATTTCCCTTTTCTCCAAAGCTCTTTCCCTCTCTCTCTCTCGGCCAGCTACTCCTCCACCAACGATCGATTCTTTAGTATTCACTTCGACAATCCACGCTCTAGGTAAGACTTAGACAATGTAGTTACTGGATAGTTTCTTAGGGCTCTGTTTTCAGCTAGAACTTGGGGTTTCGGATTCTTCAATGGTTGGGTTATTGTAGTAACATTGATAATCAGTGTTTATCTGCTAAGTTGAATCTAGTTATTTAGATATTTTTGGAAGCTTAATCTGTACGCATTAGGCGCTCGACTAGGAAGATTTAGAAATATATAAGTTAGAATCTAGAATGACTTTCGGTTAGAACTTTTAGGATTTTGATTTAACACTGTAATGTGAAATGTTTCTAGGTGAAGAAGTTTGAAAAGAGGTGCTCAAGTTTTGCTAAGGAAACCAGGTAAGTAAGTGAGTAAGATTTTCGGCCATTAGGGCCCTACATGTAACACCCCAAGTCTTCAGACCCAGTTTTTGTTACCCATGACATGGAACCGGTCTAAGAGAATTTACGGAAAATTTCAAATTTTCTCTCAGTGATGATAAATCCATCTTTAACCTTCGACTTTACAGCGGAAAACTCATTGAATAACTATCATTCATAAAATAGATAAAATAATAAAACATTGGCTGAGAGAATTGAAACCCAATAGGCATCTACCGATCACAAACGACAAAACAACACTACTCACATCATCCGATCACAAAACGACAAGTCACTTTTGCTCACATCATCGAGTCACAAACGACAAATCACTTTTGCTCACATCATCCGGTCACAAAGCGACAAATCACTTTTGCTCACATCATCCGATCACAAAGCGACAATTCACTTTTGCTCACATCATCTGATCATAAACGACAAAAGAAACTATATACACTTCATCCGAAAACAAGATCTACATCTACCGATTGACATGTGCATCTCGCGTGACTCATTAAAACTTCATCTGATCGCTAAACAACAGAACTTATACACACTCAATTCGATAAAATAAACAACATCATCCGATAGAAGACATCATCCGATGGAAGACATCATCCGATCGAAGACATCATCCGACAGAAGACATTATCTGGTGGAAGACATCATCTGATGGAAGACATCATCCGGTGGAAGACATCATCCGACAGAAGACATCATCCGGTGGAAGACATCATCCAATCGACAGAAACCTTAACTTACCAACAGAAACATCCATCGACAGACATGAACCCCTGACTTTTACCTACAGAGGACATCATGAATTTCTCAACTCCCAACACGACTAACACAAACTTGTATTGACACAAACCATAGACGTATTCTGAGTATACATAGCGGAAGACTTAAATAAACAGATCATTCACAACCCAGAAATCAGTCAGACAAGTTTACTAGTATTCAACATTTCAAGAAAAATCTCTCCTACTTAAACTTCAATATTCATAAACCTTACTAATATCGTAAAGGTAGCAACCATATATCATAATCGCCTTTCCAGCCACACACTGTCACCCTGAGCACCATCCAGCAACCAGACTTAGGTATCTTCACTGAATTTGAAATCCTCACCTGATTGTTCTTCACCTACATCATAAGGTTTAAACTATAAACCTAATGCTTAGTAAGGAGTGCAATGCTAACATGTATGCATGAATGCACAAATTAAAGGAAACACGTGTTCATGATCTTTTCGTGTTCTTGTTCATGTTCATGTTCATCGTTTTCATCATATGGATTAAGGGAGGATTTGTGCTGAAAAAGGGGGTTGACAGTGAGAGTGTACATAGTCCCTTTCGGGTCGTATTCATGGTCCTCCTTTTGGACAGTGACATACGCCAAACCGCCCCCAACCCTCTCTTAATCCTTGTTGCATAAGTTTCATATTCATTTCTTGTTCATATGGAAAATCATGCTTTTAAAACATTTTCATATGCATGAGAAAGATTCGTGATGAATGAGCATGAGTATTCTAAAATCATCAGGCTACAGAGCAAGTCATTCATTCGTTAAAGATCACAACATCAATTCGAGTACCATAACTAACCAGATATTAGCACAGATACATTTAACATCATAAACAACACCTCTACTTAGTACCCTTGAGATGTAGGGTCCTAATGGCCGGAAATCCTACTCACTCACTTACCTGGTTTCCTTAGCAAAACTTGAGTACCTCTCTTCAAACTTCTTCACCTAGAAACATTTCACATTACAGTGTTAAATCAAAATCCTAAAAGTTCTAACTGAAAGTCATCCTAGATTCTAACTTATATATTTCTAAATCTTCCTAGTCGAGCACCTAATGCGTACAGATTAAGCTTCCAAAAATATCTAAATAACTAGATTCAACTTAGCAGATAAACACAGATTATAAATCTTACTACAATAACCCAACCATTGAAGAATCTGAAACCCCAAGTTCTAGCTGAAAACAGAGCCCTAAGAAACTATCCAGTAACTACATTGTCTAAGTCTTACCTAGAGCGTGGATTGTAGAAGTGAATACTGAAGAATCGATCGTTGGTGGAGGAGTAGCTGGCCGAGAGAGAGAGAGAGAGGAAGAGCTTTGGAGAAAATGGGAAATCGCCGAGAGAGGAAATATCGGCTACAGTGGGGTTTAATGAGGTTTAAGGATTTCCATTTTCTATATATATTAACTAAAATCCAACTTAAGTACAAGCTTGCCACCCAACTAGTTTCACTCAACTTGTAATAAATATGTCTTGACATTAAATTTAAAATCATAAAGGTTAATAAAAGGGTGACAGTCAAAATGGTTAATAAAATCACCTGGCCAAAATTGTCGGGAGTTAAATCCACCCCTCCTTAAACAAAATTTTCATCCTCGAAAATTGATCAAACAAAGAGCTCTGGATATTTGTCCAACATGTCCTGCTGTCGCTCCCAAGTGGCTTCTTCAATGCCATGATTCGTTCACAAAACTTTTACAAGAGGATTTTCTTTATTCCATAGAGTCTTAACTGCAGCTTCCATTATTCGGACAAGTTTCTCTTCATACGTCAGTATCGGCTCGATATCGATTTCAGTTGGTTCAACAACATGTGACGGATCACGTATGCATTTCCTTAACATTGACACATGAAAGACATTATGAACCTTATCCAATGTTGGAGGTAATTGTAATCTATAAGCTGTACTGCCAATTCTGGCCAGGACAGGGAATGGTCCAATGAACCGTGGATTAAGCTTTCCCTTCTTGCCAAATCTTAAAACTCCCTTAAACGGTGAAATTCTTAGGAACACTTCATCTCCAACGGCAAACTCAAGATCTCTTCTTCTTTGGTCTGCATAACACTTCTGTCGGCTTTGTGCAGTCATCATCCTTTTCCTAATTATGGCAATCTTGTCTGACATCTGCTGTAAAATTTCATGGCCTAGAAGTTTTGTTTCGCCAACCTCATCCCAGTATAAGGGTGATCTGCATTTCCTACCATACAGTACCTCATAAGGTGCCATACCGATAGTGGACTGGTAACTATTGTTGTAGGAGAATTCCACTAAGGGCAGGTATCGATACCATGATGTCTGAAAATCTAGCACACACGCCCCCAACATGTCCTCAAGTGTCTGAATTGTCCTTTCTGATTGGCCATCTGTCTGGGAATGAAAAGCAGTGCTGAAAGATAACTTTGTACCAAGCGTGCCTTGAAGGCTTTGCCAAAACCTCGAGGTGAACCTGGGATCACGATCGGAGACAATGGATATAGGAATCCCATGCAATCTGACAATTTCCTGAACATACAAATTAGCAAGCTGATCCATCGTATAGGTCGTCTTTACAGGTAGAAAGTGAGTTGATTTCGTCATCCTGTCAATTACAACCCAAATGTTGTCATGACCTCTAGTTGTCTTAGGTAATCCTACCACAAAATTCATGGTAATGTTTTCCCACTTCCATTCGGGAATCGGTAAGGGTTGAAGGGTACCCCATGGACGTTGATGTTCTGCTTTAACTTGTTGGCATACCAAACACGACTCCACATACTTGGCAACATCCCTCTTCAAGTTTGGCCACCAGTAAACTAACTTCAAGTCCCGATACATCTTGGTGCTGCCAGGATGCATAGAAAAGGGAGACGAATGCGCCTCGGCCAAGATTAACTTACGTAATTTCCCATCACTTGGAATGTACCAACGATTCCTAAATTTCAAAATACCATCCTTGGAGAGACTGAACTCAGAAGAGGCGTCCTTCAACTTACTTATCATGCTACTATTTTCCTTTGAATCTTTTTGTTGTGCCTCCTTGATCCTATCCATGATAGTTGGTCTAATAGAAACCTCGACAAGTAAGGCTGACAGTTCAGAAACCATCTCCAACTCGAACTTCTGTACTTCTGTCCTTAAAGGTATAGACATGGTTGACACCGCGGGCTGCATTGTCGATGACATCCTGCTTAATGCATCAGCTACAGCATTAGCCTTACCCGGGTGATACTTAATTTCAAAATCATAATCCTTAACAAACTCCAACCAACGTCTTTGTCTCATGTTCAACTCCTTTTGGGTAAAGAGGTACTTCAGGCTTTTATGGTCAGAAAACACTTCACACCGCTGACCATACAAATCGTGGGGTAATTCTGAGTGGGGTAATTCTGTTCATAACTCTTCAATTGCCTAAAGGCATACGCTATAACCTTGCCTTCTTGCATCAAAACACATCTTAGTCCCACTTTAGATGCGTCACAATAAACACTAAATCTTCCTTCATCAGTTGGGAGTGTCAAGAGAGGAGCTGTAGTCAACTTCAGTTTTAGTGTTTGGAAGCTATCTTTACAAGCTTCAGACCAAGAGTATTTGGTGTCTTTCTTTGTCAGACTAGTTAAAGGCTTATCTATCATAGAGAATCCCTTAATGAACTTCCTATAATAACCTACCAGACCAAGAAAACTACGGACCTCCCTGGCATTCCTTGGCTGTGGCCAGTCCTTAACAGCCTGAATCTTGGTTGGGTCTACGGATATGCCCTCAGCAGAGATGACGTGACCTAAAAAGTTGACCTTATCTAACCAGAACTCACATTTGGACAACTTGGCATAGAGTTGTTGCTGTTCTAATGTCATCAAAACTATTCTTAAGTGTTTTTCATGGTCAGCTTTAGTCCGTGAATATATTAAGATATCATCAATAAACACAATCACAAACTTATCCAAGTACTCACGAAACACCCGATTCATCAAGTCCATAAAGGTTGTAGGTGCATTTGTCAGTCCAAACGACATTACAAGAAATTCATAGTGTCCATAGCGGGTTCTGAAGGCTGTCTTTGGTATATCCCCTCCTTAACCTTAAGTTGGTAGTAACCTGAACGTAAGTCGATCTTTGAAAACACTTTGGCTCCTTGAAGTTGGTCAAACAAATCATCGATACGGGGCAAGGGATATCTATTCTTGATTGTCAACTTGTTTAACTCTCTGTAATCAATGCACATTCTAAGAGAACCATCTTTCTTCTTAACGAATAGGACAGGTACACCCCAGGGAGAACAGCTGGGGCGAATAAATCCCTTGTCTACTAATTCTTGTAGTTAGACCTTCAATTCCTTCAACTCAACAGGTGCCATGCGGTAGGGGTTCTTAGACACAGGTAAGGCCTCGGGATATGTATCGATTACAAACTCGATTTCCCTATCGGGTGGTAGCCCAGGCAAGTCATCCAAAAATGCCTTTGGAAACTCTCGGACTATAAGAATATCCTGAAGTTCTACCTTACTCTTTACTCGGACATCAATTATACTAGCTAGATAACTCTCACAACCACCTTTCAATAACCGTTGAGCCTTTAGTGAGGATATAACCGGTATTTTACTTATTTTTGGAATAGCTTGGAAGGAATACGATCTCCGTTTGGGGGTCGGAACTCAACCAATCCAGACCTACAACTTATCGTGGCATAATTTCTGCATAGCCAATCCATTCCTAGTATAACTTCATATCCCTTCATGTCAATTACGATCAGTTCTACGTATAACTTCTTATTTCCTACTCACACAACGTCACCTTTTATTATCCATTCGGAATGTAAAGACTTCCCCGATGGTAACATGACACTAAACGATCTCTCGGCTGGCAAGAGTTCTAATTTATGCTTAACTACAAACAGGGTTGATACAAACGAGTGAGTGGCTCTCGTATCTATAAGCGTATAAGCAGAAATATCACAGATCATAATTGTACCTGTTCTGACCGTATGCTGCACTGCATCCTCGTCCTCCATTAAAGCATAGACTCTTGGCACTACTCTTGCTCGGTTAGGGTCTGGCGGCATGGAGCAATCTCTGACTATGTGTCCAATCTTGTCGTATCTATAGCAACGGCCAGAATATAGTTTACATTCGCTATGGTGGTTCTTCTGGCAGGTGGAACATAGGGGAGCTAGAGGTCGTTTTCCTTTTCCTTGATCATCATTTGGATTGAAGGGTCTCTTCACACCTTTCTGCTGTTGCTGTGGTCCCCTACTCGATTGTGGTTGCCAACCTTTGTTCTGTCGTGGTGGTGGCTGAGTATCCTTGATGAACTTCCTTGGTGGTTCACGTTGTCCTTGTACTATTAACTCGACTTCCTCCAACTCCAGAGCCTTAGCAGCCACTTCGGAATAAGGTACGTTATGGATTCCTGCAGTCTTTACCCCTTGGAAGAGGCTCGGCTTCAGCCCGTGGACAAACCGGTGAATCTTGTCTTCCTCATCATCCACCAGACGGGGTGCTAACCTGGACAAGGCCTCAAACTTACAGATGTAGTCGGCCACAGAACCGGTTTGGCGCAGCTGCATAAATTCCATCTTTTTGCTGACCCGAACCGCTCGGCTAAAATACTTGTCATAAAAGGCCGTCCTGAACCACGCCCAAGTCATAGTTTCCGCATTTGTAGTGCTCTGAATTGAATCCCACCAATGTCTTGCACCCAATGCAAGATGAAAAACAACACATGTGACCTTGTCTCCTTCATCGACCTTGGCATACTTGAACATGTCCTCAATTGTCCGAATCCACTCCTCAACATAAATAGGATCCGAAACTTGACCATTGAATACTGGAGGTCGAAGGCGGTGAAAATGCTTACTCCCATTGTCGTGAGTCGTATTTGAGCTAGAATTCCCTTGCTCATCCTTAGCAGTCACCCACTGCTCAATTTGGCGGGACTGCCGAATAACCAACTCGGTTAACTGAGCGATGGTGTTACTATCCTCATTGCTCTCCCTTTGTTGACTCTTACCATTTTGAGATTCCTAAACAAGAAATCATAAACACATCTTAACGTAATGACATTACTAAAATCGTAAATACTTACAGTTGCTAGAGTGTACTCAAGTGGCAGTCAGTGCTGGAAGGCAGTCTACAGAATTGATTTTAGAACCCGATTTTGCTTTGATACCATAATTGTAACACCCCGAGTCTTCAGACCCGGTTTTTTTTACCCATGACATGGAACCGGTCTAAGAGAATTTACGAAAAATTTCAAATTTTCTCTCAGTGATGATAAATCCATCTTTAGCCCTCGACTTTACAGCGAAAAACTCATTGAATAACTATCATTCATAAAATAGATAAAATAATAAAACATTGGCTGAGAGAATTGAAACCCAATAGGAATCTACAGATCGCAAACGACAAAACAGCACTACTCACATCATCTGATCACAAAACGACAAGTCACTTTTGCTCACATCATCCGGTCACAAATGACAAATCACTTTTGCTCACATCATCCGGTGACAAAGCGACAAATCACTTTTGCTCACATCATCCGGTCACAAAGCGACAATTCACTTTTGCTCACATCAACTGGTCACAAACGACAAAAGAAACTATACACACTTCATCCGAAAACAAGATCTACATCTACCGATTGACATGTGCATCTCGCGTGACTCATTAAAACTTCATCCGATCGCTAAACGACAGAACTTATACACACTCAATTTGATAAAATAAACAACATCATCCGATAGAAGACATCATCTGATGGAAGACATCATCCGATCGAAGACATCATCCGACAGAAGACATCATCCGGTGGAAGATATCATCTGATGGAAGGCATCATCCGGTGGAAGACATCATCCGACAGAAGACATCATCCAGTGGAAGACATCATCCGATCGACAGAAACCTTAACTTACCAACAGAAACATCCATCGACAGACATGAACCTCTGACTTTTACCTACAGAGGACATCCTGAATTTCCCAACTCCCAACACGACTAACACAAACTTGTATTGACACAAACCATAGACGTATTCTGAGTATGCATAGCGGAAGACTTAAATAAATAGATCATTCACAACCCAGAAATCAGTCAGACAAGTTTACTAGTATTCAACATTTTTAAGAAAAATCCCTCCTACTTAAACTTCAATATTCATAAACCTTACTAATATCTTAAAGGTAGCAACCAAATATCATAATCGCCTTTCCAGCCACACACTGTCACCCTGAGCACCATCCAGCAACCAGACTTAGGCATCTTCACTGAATTTGAAATCCTCACCTGATTGTTCTTCACCTACATCATAAGGTTTAAACTATAAGCTGAGTGCAATGCTAACATGTATGCTTGAATACACAAATTAAAGGAAACACATGTTCATGATCTTTTCGTGTTCTTGTTCTTGTTCATGTTCATCGTTTTCATCATATGGATTAAGGGACAATTTGTGCCGAAAAAGGGGATTGACAGTGAGAGTGTACATAGTCCCTTTCGGGTCGTATTCATGGTCCTCCTTTTGGATAGTGACGTACGCCAAACCGCCCCTAACCCTCTCTTAATCCTTGTTGCATAAGTTTCATATTCATTTCTTGTTCATAGGGAAAATCATGCTTTTAAAACATTTTCATATGCATGAGAAAAATTCGTGATGCATGAGCATGAACATTCTAAAATCATCAGGCTACAGAGCAAGTCATTCATTCGTTAAAGATCACAACATCAATTCGAGTACCATAACTAACCAGATATTAGCACATATACATTTAACATCATAAACAACACCTCTACTTAGTACCTTTGAGATGTAGGGCCCTAATGGCCGGAAATCTTACTCACTCACTTACCTAGTTTCCTTAGCAAAACTTGAGCACCTTTCTTCAAACTTCTTCACCTAGAAACATTTCACATTACGGTCTTAAATCAAAATCCTAAAAATTCTAACCGAAAGTCATCCTAGATTCTAACTTATATATTTCTAAATCTTCATAGTCGAGCGCCTAATGCGTACAGATTAAGCTTCCAAAAATATCTAAATAACTAGATTCAACTTAGCAGATAAACACAGATTATAAATCTTACTACAATAACCCAACCATTGAAGAATCTGAAACCCCAAGTTCTAGCTGAAAACAGAGCCCTAAGAAACTATCCAGTAACTACATTGTCTAAGTCTTACCTAGAGCGTGGATTGTCGAAGTGAATACTGAAGAATCGATCGTTGGTGGAGGAGTAGCTGGCCGAGAGAGAGAGGAAGAGCTTTGGAGAAAATATGAAATCGCCGAGAGAGGAAATGTCGGCTACAGTGGGGTTTAATGAGGTTTAAGGATTTCCATTTTCTATATATATTAACTAAAATCTAACTTAATTACAAACTTGCCACCCAACCTAGTTTCACTCAACTTGTAATAAATATGTCTTGACATTAAATTTAAAATCATAAAGGTTAATAAAAGGGTGACAATCAAAATGGTTAAGAAAATCACCTGGCCGAAATTGTCGGGTGTTACACTACATCTCAAGGGTACTAAGTAGATGTGTTGTTTATGATGTTAAATGTATATGTGCTAATATCTGGTTGATTATGGTACTCGAATTGATGTTGTGATATTTAACGAATGAATGACTTGCTTTGTAGCCTGATGATTTTAGAATGCCCATGCTCATGCATCACGAATCTTTCTCATGCATATGAAAATGTTTTAAAAACATGATTTTCCCTATGAACAAGAAATGAATATGAAACTTATGCAACAAGGATTAAGAGAGGGTTGAGGGCGATTTGGCGTATGTCACTGTCCAAAAGGAGGACCATGAATACGACCCGAAAGGGACTATGTATACTCTCATTGTCAACCCCCTTTTTCTGCACAAATCCTCCCTTAATCCATATGATGAAAACGATGAACAAGAATAAGAACACGAAAAGATCATGAACATGTGTTTCCTTTAATTTGTGCATTCATGCATACATATTAGCATTGCACTCCTTACTAAACATTAGGCTTATAGTTTAAATCTTATGATGTAGGTGAAGAACAATCAGGTGAGGATTTCAAATTCAGTGAAGATGTCTAAGTCTAGTTGCTGGATGGTGCTTAGGGTGACAGTGTGTAGCTGGAAAGGCGATTATGATCTCTGGTTTCTACCTTTAAGATATTAGTAAGGTTTATGAATATTGAAGTTTAAGTAGGAGGGATTTTTCTTAAAAATGTTGAATACTAGTAAACTTGTCTGACTGATTTCTGGGTTGTGAATGATCTGTTTATTTAAGTCTTCCCCTATGCATACTTTGAATACATCTATGGTTTGGGTCAATACAAGTTTGTGTTAGTCGTGTTGGGAGTTGAGAAATTCAGGATGTCCTCTGTAGGTAAAAGTCAGGGGTTCATGTCTGTCGATAGATGTTTCTGTTGGTAAGTTAAGGTTTCTGTCGATCGGATGATGTCTTCCACCGGATGATGTCTTCTATCAGATGATGTCTTCCACCGGATGATGTCTTCCACCGGATGATGTCTTCCATCGGATGATGTCTTCTATCAGATGATGTCTTCTATCGGATGATGTTGTTTATTTTATCGGATTGAGTGTGTATAAGTTCTGTCGTTTAGCGATCGGATGAAGTTTTAATGAGTCACGCGAGATGCACATGTCAATCGGTAGATGTAGATCTTGTTTTCGGATGAAGTGTGTATAGTTTCTTTTGTCGTTTGTGACCGGATGATGTGAGCAAAAGTGAATTGTCGCTTTGTGACCGGGTGATGTGAGCAAAAGTGATTTGTCGTTTGTGACCGGATGATGTGAGCAAAAGTGACTTGTCGTTTTGTGATCGGATGATATGAGTAGTGTTGTTTTGTCGTTTACGATCGGTAGATGCCTATTGGGTTTCAATTCTTTCAGCCAATGTTTTATTATTTTATCTATTTTATGAATGATAGTTATTCAATGAGTTTTCCGCTGTAAAGTCGAGGGTTAAAGATGGATTTATCATCACTGAGAGAAAATTTGAAATTTTTCGTAAATTCTCTTAGACCGGTTCCATGTCATGGGTAACAAAAACCGGGTCTGAAGACTCGGGGTGTTACAGAGTCAACGTTTTACCGAAAACGACTTTAGACTTCGATTTAGAGTTTTAAAAAGTCGAAAAATTTCACGTCCAAAACGTCTAAGTCAAAGTCAACGTCAAGTCATGTTCCGTGACGGCCCTAAGGGGTTGGGGTCGCTACAATTTCGGTTTATTTATAACTTAACATGGTTCAAAGTGCCAAATGTTATTTATGTTGTTTAAAAACATTTAGAGTTGAAGTTGCATGAAACTCAAAATTTGAAATTTATTTAGTTAAAAAATAAAATTTAAGCGTTAACTTTATGTTATCCTTAAAGTTTCTATACTTTAGCAAAAAAATAAAAGTTTTAAGGAAGAGAAATTAAAAAATAATGTTATATTTACTATAACACATTCAACACATTACTCGTTTATATATTTAAAAAAGTAGTTGATAGTGTAATCACTTTCGCTAGGGCACCAAAAATAAAGTAGTCAGTAGAATTTCAACAATGTCGTAAGTATCATGTTCAGATTCTCGCCGCCGGCTGAGTTTTGCTTCTGAACGGCGACCACTACTACACAGTGCTGAGAGAGAGAGAGAGAGAGAGAATGAGAGAAGCAGAGGCGGCGAGAGATGTGGTGACTCCGGGTGAGGTACTTGGCAAAGCTTCGGATTTCATGGCAGGGAGGGGTGCGTATGTCGCTTCCGACAACACTACCGTCTACGCTTCCCTCACCGGTTTTCGCTCCATCGTACCGCCTTCTTCAGACTCCCCCGACCAGGTAGCTTACCTTTAGTTCCATTACTGTCTCAGCTTTCTCTTTTAACTATAATTTTTCGCTCAATTTCTGTCGATTATTAGAGTTTCAGGGAAATTTTAACAATTAATTTGATCAGTACATCAGAGTTTTGGTTTTTAATTTGGAAGAACGTACTCTGATTTCCCGTTTCAAGGTTCTTGACTTGTGGATGTAGACATTGACATGCTGATTCTTTTCGTATAATTTTATTTAAATTGGGGAAAGTCCAATTTAATCTCCAAACTATGGGCAAGTGACAAGCTGAAACCTGAATTATGATTGGGTACAAATCAAACCTTATACTATCTTCTGGGAACCAGTCAACCCTCACCGTTACTCGCTGTAAAATACACTCGTTGTCGCCCGCGTTTTAAGTGAGAATGACCACGTTTAAACGAGGGCAACCTCCGCTGTTGCCCGCGTTTAGGCGAGGTCGCCTTCATTTTTATACGCAGTTCGAAATTAGAGCAATTTGTAAATCGATTGGTCAGTTGATGTAGTGGTCCAAAATTAGGAAGAAACCGCGAAGAAATGGTGTAGGAGATCAAAACCGCCAACAAAATCGATGGAGGTCTAGGTATTGGAGATCGAAATTCGTCGAAACCGCACGGAAAATTGCCGGAGAGAGAAACTAGGTCGCGCGAGGCCTTTCTGTGGGCGACCTCAAATTTTTACTAGGTTGCCTGCGGTCGACCGCATTTCGTACGAAGGCGACCGTGTTAAAACGCGGTCGTCCTCACTTAAAACGCGGGCGACCGCGAGTGTATTTAACGGCGAAGGTTGGTTTATTCTTTGAAGATAGTATAAAGTTTGATTTGTATCCAAATATAGTTTAAGGTTTAAATTGTCTTTGACCTCGTAGTTCAAGATTTAAATTGAACTTTTCCTTTAAATTGCTTCATTTTTCTGGTCTCTGTGTATGAATTGCATATTTGAAACCGAGCCTTGATGTATTTTTGCTTCATTAGTTGCTGAAATCAATATTTGTGGTGTAAAATGGAAATATCTTGTGAGATTACGATAAAAAACATGTCTGATAGCTTTTACTTTCTGGACAGGTTGTGATATTCTGTGCTTCATAGTAGCCAAGAAAATAAACATCCACAATGGACACCTTTCTTTCTTTTTCTTTTTCGTAATCTGTATTCTATGTTTATTGTACATATTGGCATTACTTCTGATGTTGTTTGCTATTATCACTTCTAGAGACCAGTTGTGGAAGTAACATGTCACAAAGCTCATGGCGTTGTTCCAGTTCCTGGATCTATTGTCATTGCTCGGGTAAGTCATGTTTTTTTTTTTTTTGTTTATTGGTTTTATTTTTAATTTTCTTTCATCAAGAAACCCAAAAATTTGTCATAGCTTTGCCTGCTTAGAGTATGTTAGGCCAGAAATCCGGTTTACGTATTCAAGAAGGAATAAGACAGTTAAAGAATAGAATGATTGTATAAAGAAACTGTATAGCAGTTAATAATACCACAGTTTTAGTAGTTATGAGTAGTTACAAAAATAAGAATAAGAGGAAAAGAAGAGAGGGAGGGGAGTTAGTTTTTGGACTGGAAGTCTTGATAGGAGAGGGGGGTCTCTCAGTCAACCCTGAGATCTGTAATCTTTCTTTCATCGTTCTCTGAAATAAAAGAATAGTTCCTATCAATTTGGTATCAGAGCTCCGATTCCTCAGGCATGGCAAGGATGTTGACCAGAGCTGAAGCACAGAAAGAGTCGATGTCAGATTGGCAGAAAGAATTGAGCGAAGTCAGAGAGGAACTACAGAAGATATCCAAGAATATCTATCATAGAAAAAACGATGATGTTGATGCAGGAGCAATTATCCAAGTTGGTTGCTCGTACGGAGGAATTGAGCAATTCCGGGCAGGAAAATGTAACACAGTCGACGGAAGAGCAAGATCATAAGAAGGATGAGAGTGAAGTAACGATAATTAATAGAGATTTTCTGCCAAGGAAGCTAGAATTGCCAATTTTTTCGGGAGAAGAAGTGGAAGGTTGGATTTTCAAAGCAGAACGATACTTCTCGGTGAATCGATTATCTGAAGAAGAAAAAGTGGAAGCAGCTACTATTTGTTTTGAAGGTCCAGCATTGTCGTGGTTTCAGTGGGAGAATAGAACCCGACCTTTTCGAACGTGGACGGAGCTGAAACAATTGTTGATGGAGAGATTTCGCATGATGCATGAAGGAACAAGTTGCGATAGGTTATTAACGTTGAAACAAGAAGGATCGGTGGAGGAGTATAGGATTAAGTTCGAGACGCTTATTTCTGGTTTGATAGGGATACCAGAAGAGGTGTTGATTAGTGCTTATTTCAATGGACTGAAGAATGAGGTTAAAGGAGATGTCAGGCTTATGAGGCCGAGCGGATTACGAGAGCTAATGCAGTTCTCCCAAATGGTTGAGAATAAAAATCAGTTGCTCCGATCGACAATATCCACTAGTTTTAAAAGTACTCGGAGATATATTCCTGAGAATGGGAATGATAGTTATAAAAATGTTCAAGAAGTTTCGATCAAACCTCAGGGTATATTCAAAACGGAAATTCCACGAAGGAGATTGACGGAAGCTGAGATGCAGTTACGTAGGGAAAAATGTTTATGTTATCGCTGTGATGAGAAATACAGCCCTGGTCATCTTTGTAAAAAGAAAATGTTGCAGGTTTTGATTATGGAGGACAGCGAAGGCGTAAACGATAATGAAATAATAATAGAGGAGTGTGGAAATAAGGAAGATCTTAATCAACCTAATACGGTAGAGTTATCGTTAAATTCCATAAGTGGAATACAGACGCCAAGTACGATACGTTTGAAAGGCAGGATTCAGGGGAAGGAAGTGGTGGTAATGGTAGACAGTGGTGCTACGCACAATTTTATATCCCGTCGACTTGTTTGGGAAGAGGAATTACCTATAACGAACACAAGCCCATATGCGATATCAATGGGAAATGGAAAGTCGTTGGGGGGTGTAGGCATTTGTCGGAATGTATTGCTGGAATTACCGAATTTGGAAGTGAGAGAGGAGTTCCTTCCCATCGAGTTGGGTAATACAGACGTTATATTAGGCATGCGTTGGCTGGAATCTGTTGGCAATATGCACGTAGATTGGAAGAGGAAAGTTATGAAGTGGGAAGACGATCAGAAGATGATTGAGATACGAGGAGATCCTAGTTTAGATAAACGATCGATTTCACTAAAATTAATGATGAAGAGTTTGCAGAAAGAGAGACAGGCAATATTAGTTCAAATGAGAAGTTTGGATGGACAAGATAAACAGAATTTAGTCCGGGATGAAGTTTCGATCACAGAATTGTTAAGAAAATATCGAGATGTATTTTCAATGCCGAATGAATTACCTCCTAGTCGGCAGCATGAGCATCAAATTGTGCTTAAAGAGGGCGCGACTCCAATAAATGTAAGACCCTATAGGTATCCAGTTATACAGAAAGACGAAATTGAAAGGTTGGTGAGGGAAATGTTGTCGGCAGGTATCATACAACCCAGCTCCAGTTCTTTCTCAAGTCCTGTTATTTTGGTTAAAAAAAAAAATCAGAGTTGGCGTTTCTGTATTGATTACAGAGCACTGAACAGAGAGACAGTGAAAGATAAGTTTCCAATTCCGGTGATTGAGGAACTATTGGATGAATTGTATGGCGCTAAAGTGTTTTCCAAACTTGATTTGAAATCTGGGTATCACCAGATTAGAGTAAAAAAGGAGGATATACATAAGACAGCTTTTCGAACTCATGAAGGGCATTATGAATTTTTGGTGATGCCCTTCGGCTTGACTAATGCTCCCTCCACCTTTCAGTCGTTGATGAATAAGGTATTTCATCAGTATCTCCGTAAATTTTTGCTAGTTTTTTTTTATGACATCTTGGTTTACAGTAAATCTTTGGAGGACCATCTGTTACATTTAGAGATTACGTTGAAAATTTTGGTTGAAGCGCAGTTATTCCTCAATGAAAAGAAATGTTTTTTTGCGAAACGTGAGTTGGAATATTTAGGTTATATAATATCAGATCGAGGAGTCGCAGTGGATCAAAGTAAGGTGGCGACAATCAGGGACTGGCCGGTTCCGACTTCACTGAAACAGCTACGTGGTTTTTTGGGTTTAACCGGGTACTACAGGAGATTTGTTTCCGGTTATGGTTCAATTGCCCTACCACTTACTGATCAGTTAAAGAAAGATAATTTTGCATGGAATAATGAAGCGGAATCAGCATTTAAAAGATTGAAATTAGCACTCTGTTCAGTCCCTGTTTTAGCACTTCCAAATTTTGACGATGTTTTTGTTATGGAAACAGATGCTTCTGGCACAGACTTAGGAGCTGTGTTGATGCAGAATAACAGACCAATTGCTTTCTTTAGTCAACAGTTGTCACAGAAGAATAGATTGAAGTCAGTTTACGAACGAGAGTTGATGGCGATTGTGTTAGCAATTCAAAAATGGAGACCGTACTTGTTAGGAAGACATTTTATTGTTAGAACGGATCAACGGAGTTTGAAGTTTTTGTTAGAACAACGATTAGTCGCGTTAGAACATCAAAAATGGCTTGTCAAAATTATGGGTTATGACTTTGAAGTTCAATATAAGCCGGGGTGTGAAAATAAAGCAGCTGATAGTTTATCGCGGAAATCGGAGACTGACCAGGAGTTGTTGCAGTTGAACGTAGCGTTGACTCAAAGTTCGATTTCAAAGGCTGGGTTGGAGGAAGGAATGTTAACCGATGACCGTTTACAGACAATTATACGAAGATTACTTCAGAATGAGCACTGTAATTCAAAGTTTGTAGTTTGTGGGGATCAACTTTTTTATAAGAATAGGAAGGTGATTTCTCAGTCTTCCCCGGTTATTCCAAGGATACTAGCTTTGTTTCATGATAGTCCTCTAGGTGGACATGGCGGAATTACGAAGACGTATCGGAGGTTGGCCAGCGAACTTTTCTGGTTTGGCATGCGAGGTGATGTGGAGAAGTATGTCCGAAATTGTGCAGTATGCCAGGCGAATAAATATGAGACATTATCTCCGGCGGGTCTTTTACAAGCACTTCCTATTCCAGGAGATATATGGGAGGACGTATCCATGGATTTTATTGAAAAACTTCCGAAGTCTCATGGTTTTGACACAATTATGGTGGTAGTTGATCGACTCAGTAAATACAGTCATTTTGTGGGATTACGACATCCATATTCGGCGACAGTAGTAGCTGAAAAATTTTTGCAGAATGTTGTTCGGCTGCATGGATTACCTCGTTCTATTATCTCCGATAGAGACAAAATATTTGTTAGTATTTTTTGGAGAGAGTTGTGGCGTCTCCATGGCACGATTTTGAAGTTTAGCTCCGCTTACCATCCTCAGACGGATAGGCAGTCGGAGGTGGTAAATCGGACACTGGAGACGTACTTACGGTGTTTTACGGGGGAGAGACCAACAGAATGGGGTCGCTGGTTGTATTGGGCGGAGTTTTGGTATAATTCGTCTTTTCATTCTGCCATTGGGATGAGCCCATTTAAAGCTGTTTATAAAAGGGATCCTCCTTCATTATTACGCAGTGAAAAAGGGTTTTCGGTTGTATCGGCAGTCGATGTGCAGCTGCGCGAACGTGATGAGATTTTGACGATTTTAAAATCTCATCTTAATAGAGCTCAGCAATTGATGATTCGATCTGCGAATGCCAGGCGTCGAAATGTGGAGTATGCGATTGGGGATAAAGTGTGGTTGAAGCTTCAGCGATACCGTCAGACATCGGTGGTGTCGAAGATCAATCAGAAGCTTTCTTCCAGGTTTGTTGGTCCGTTTGAAATAGTTGAGAGGATCGGAAAAGTAGCTTATAGATTGTTGTTGCCGTCGTCGGCCAAGATTCATCCGGTTTTTCATGTGTCTTTATTAAAACTGGCGACTGGCGATTTTTTGGATCCCATTCCTCTGCCAGAGGACTTGCAAACAGTGGCTGAGCAAGTTAGGGAACCGGAATCGTTATTAGATGTTAAGTTCTCAGTAGAGAATAATCAGCCAGAATTGGTTTTGATTAAGTGGAAAGGGATGCCATCTTTCGAAGCGACGTGGGAACCATTTATGGATATCCTTCATCAATTTCCTATTTTCAACCTTGAGGACAAGGTTTGTTTTTGGCAGCGGAGTATTGTTAGGCCAGAAATCCGGTTTACGTATTCAAGAAGGAATAAGACAGTTAAAGAATAGAATGATTGTATAAAGAAACTGTATAGCAGTTAATAATACCATAGTTTTCGTAGTTATGAGTAGTTACAAAAATAAGAATAAGAGGAAAAGAAGAGAGGGAGGGGAGTTAGTTTTTGGACTGGAAGTCTTGATAGGAGAGGGGGGTCTCTCAGTCAACCCTGAGATCTGTAATCTTTCTTTCATCGTTCCCTGAAATAAAAGAATAGTTCCTATCAGAGTACTTTCTCAGAAACAATACTTCTTGGTTTCATTTTCTCTGTATAATGGAACTTTAATAGTATTTCTTCAATTTGCTGGTAGAATAAGCTACATAAATTTCTTTTTAATGCTGGTGTCTAACATGAAGTTCAAATTATTGGTTTTTTTTTCTACTTCTCTAGCAAGTAGCCACAAACTTTATTGAATATCTTTTATTATCCCTGTTGGTGAATAACTTTAACTATGTTTCATAACAGTATAAATTAGTGGAATACGTGTTACTGATTCTACCTAATGAATAAATTATTCTGCAAATTTTTGTGTATGCCATTACTATCATAAATGTACATTGCAATTTGATTTTTATTGGCGTCTAATATTCCTGGGATTAATATAGGTCACAAAAGTAATGGCCAGAATGGCTATGGCTGATATTGTGTGTGTTGGCCCAAATTCTGTCAAGGAAAAATTTAATGGTATAATTAGGTATGCTTTGTTTTTTATAAAATTGAGTTTTTTTGACATGTATTTTTATTTGTTTTGCCTCTCATCATTTAAGGGTTACCTGAAATTCCTTTAATTACTTATATATGAATTACTTCTATTTTCTTATGCATTTGTTGAAGGAGGATCATGTGAGATATTGATGAACTGCGAACACCTGCACAAACCATCGCACAGACACAGCACAAACAACACTCTAAATCACAGCACAAACAACCACAAGCCTGGCAACCACAGACTCGGAAATATACTCTTAAAAGTAGAAAAACACAGCATATACAATAATCATCCCCAAAATGTATCCTCCCCTCTTAAACAACCTGCAGCCTGTGACCACCAAATACTAGGATTCCTTCCCCTAATTGCGACAAATAGCTAACTAGGCAAGACGGGGAAATGTTCCCTCATGCTTGCCTTTTGGCGATGTAAAACTAAGGGATATTCTGAAGACAGATGGAGAAGTAATATTATTATTATTATTATTATTATTATTATTATTATTATTATTATTATTATTATTATTATTATTATTATTATTATTATTATTATTATTATTATTATTATTATTATTATTATTATTATTATTATTATTATTATTATTATTATTATTATTATTATTATTATTATTATTATTATTATTATTATTATTATTATTATTATTATTATTATTATTATTATTATTATTATTATTATTATTATTATTATTATTATTATTATTATTATTATTATTATTATTATTATTATTATTATTATTATTATTATTATTATTATTATTATTATTATTATTATTATTATTATTATTATTATTATTATTATTATTATTATTATTATTATTATTATTATTATTATTATTATTATTATTATTATTATTATTATTATTATTATTATTATTATTATTATTATTATTATTATTATTATTATTATTATTATTATTATTATTATTATTATTATTATTATTATTATTATTATTATTATTATTATTATTATTATTATTATTATTATTATTATTATTATTATTATTATTATTATTATTATTATTATTATTATTATTATTATTATTATTATTATTATTATTATTATTATTATTATTATTATTATTATTATTATTATTATTATTATTATTATTATTATTATTATTATTATTATTATTATTATTATTATTATTATTATTATTATTATTATTATTATTATTATTATTATTATTATTATTATTATTATTATTATTATTATTATTATTATTATTATTATTATTATTATTATTATTATTATTATTATTATTATTATTATTATTATTATTATTATTATTATTATTATTATTATTATTATTATTATTATTATTATTATTATTATTATTATTATTATTATTATTATTATTATTATTATTATTATTATTATTATTATTATTATTATTATTATTATTATTATTATTATTATTATTATTATTATTATTATTATTATTATTATTATTATTATTATTATTATTATTATTATTATTATTATTATTATTATTATTATTATTATTATTATTATTATTATTATTATTATTATTATTATTATTATTATTATTATTATTATTATTATTATTATTATTATTATTATTATTATTATTATTATTATTATTATTATTATTATTATTATTATTATTATTATTATTATTATTATTATTATTATTATTATTATTATTATTATTATTATTATTATTATTATTATTATTATTATTATTATTATTATTATTATTATTATTATTATTATTATTATTATTATTATTATTATTATTATTATTATTATTATTATTATTATTATTATTATTATTATTATTATTATTATTATTATTATTATTATTATTATTATTATTATTATTATTATTATTATTATTATTATTATTATTATTATTATTATTATTATTATTATTATTATTATTATTATTATTATTATTATTATTATTATTATTATTATTATTATTATAAGTGAATGAGTATTTTAAATAAGTTTAGCTTGAGAAAGGAAAAGAAAATGTGGCAAGTGTAGGATACAAATTTTAACTTTGCAAAACAAGAAATTCTACAAAACAAAGAATACAATATTGGTTGAAGTTGTAGGTTCAATTTGAAAATATGAAGAAATTTTGAAATTTATGGAAAATTGGTTTTGTTTTCTTGCGTATTTCTTTATAAAAATAGATTGGTAAAACTGGCTCTTGCTACCATTTCTCAAGCTTTCTAGTTAACAAATACATTTCTTTGCATTTAAGGATTACAGGATTTTAAATATCTTTTTGTTTATTTTTCCATTTTTGCGGGACAAAGTAAGATTCCTTGTAGCTAAATGATTTTCCATTGTTAATGTTTTAGAGATTTTCCGGTCATAATAGATTCATTCTTTCTTTGAGGATCTCCCTTCCTCGTATTTTCTTTCCTACCAATAATATTTGCTTCTTGCATTAAAAAAACACGCATTTTATTCTCCTAACCATCTCTATTTCTGTAGGCAACAAGATGTTAGAGCTACTGAGATAGACAAAGTGGATATGTACTTATCATTTCATCACGGTGATATTGTTAAAGCTCTTGTTGTATCTTTTATACTCTCATTGCTAGAATGTAAATTTCTGTAATTATACACAACATAGTGCAATATTAAGAAAAATACTTTTAAATTACTATAATCCCATAGGCTAAAATGATTGGGTTGAACTTAGTTTTTTTATATATTCTGAACATAACCTTTTACATGCTAATTTCTTTTATTGGTATTTACGCACGAATGTTTTAATTTTGAATGTGTTAGTTTGTCAAGACTAATATTCTGAGTGTTAAATTACCACTGTTTTGATTCATGTTAAATTATCATCAATCTCAATAACGGAATCTGTTAGGTTAAAGTTAATATACTAATTTATATATTTCCTAACAAATATAAAGTTGAGGAATTATAAATTATGAGAGTCGGAATGAAAAATAATTAAATTGCCTCATTCGTTTATTATTATTATTATTATTATGGAAGACATCAGTTCTCCCACTTACCAAAATTGTTGAACATCTAATTTTGTCATTGCATTAAATAGCATTCTCCATTTTATAAGATATCCATTTTTGTAACTGATGACTTCTGCTTTAGGTTTTTGAGTTAATCTTACCTTGTACTTGTACTGACAAGTTATTCATTTCTTAATTACTAAAGAATGTCGACTGTTTATTTAAATGGTCACAAGTATCTGCCTTAACCGATTCTGTAATTAAGCTTTCCCTTGGAGACGCCAGAGCTTATTTTCTATCAACTGCAAAGAATGAACTTGGAGTCGTGTCTGCAGAAAGTGGAGCAGGTAATACTACTTAATATGGCAGTTGGGTAGTTTTTTTACTTGCCACTGGTAATTGTTAATGTTGCTGGATTGAAGCTTGTCTCATTGCTATTCTTGTTGTTTTTATTGTCATTGCAATTATAAATATGAGAAGCTTGATGAATGAATTAGGACAGGTTAGGGTGGGTCATAATCTGTAGTATTATTTGTTGCAGAATAAATGTTGCCCGCATTGTTTTTGGTCCATATATTTCTAAACGGTTTTCGATATCTTCGATGAATATTAAAATTTTGAATTTGTTATCAATCATACCTAGTAATAGTCAGCTACAAACTGATGTAGAATTTTAGGACAGTCGAAGATTTGCTCTACAGTTAGTCTAGTTTGAAACGAACTTCAAAAATATACGAGGCTGCGCCCAACTTAGACCCTTAGGAGTTACAAATGGGTTGAGATCCGAGGAACTAGTAGAAACCATGATGTGTGTCTGATAATTTAATGGTGTTGTTTGGGTTACAGCTGATCATCAAATGCATTTGCTGCTCATTTAACAGGTGCCAAAATGGTTCCAATTAGCTGGACGGAGATGCAGTGCCCATTGACAGGCCAAGTCGAGCAAAGAAAAGTAGCCAAAGTTGGAGAATGACGTGCAAATTGAAATGTAGGGTGTTGTAAAAATATCCACAACATATATTTATCGACACGATTTAGTTTGTTGAGGTTAAAAAAAGAACATTTGAGCAGATTTTCAAGTCTTTTAAAGTTCATTTCCAAAATTACGATTAGAATATTAAATTAAAATTAGCTAAACAGGCCCAAACATGACGTTTTAATATTAAAATAATTAAATAATGTTACGTTTGTTTTTTTATTTTATTATATCAAAATATTAGTTAATAATTTATGTTTAAATAAATAATAGTTAATTTATTTTATTAATTATACAAATAGTTATTTGACGCGTAAGAGAATAGAATAAGAAAACAATCGTAGTATTACTCTTATATTAACTGTAGGTAGAACGGTTAGAATATAAAATTAAGATAATGTTACGTTTGTTCTCTTATTATATTATCTAAACGTATTTGATTATATTAATAACACTTTAATTACATTAAGTATTATTTATCACGTCACTAAGTATGTCATAGAGTAAACGTATATTATTATTTTTAAATTAAAAATAATTGACGAAACGGGCTTATACATAGGGCTTGGGCCAGCGGCCCAGTATAAATAAACAATTAATTATGTAAATTTATTTCTGGCTAACCGAATTTGAGTGGCGAGCAGAGAAACTATCTGGAGTGGTGTACTCAAATATGTCTTCCCTCCCTCTTCTTCGACCTCTCTTCATTCCCTCTTCTTCTCATATTACTCCTTCCTTTTCTCCATTTTTCCGTTTGGCCCCTCCTCCGTCCTCTCTTCCTCGCTCCATTGCTAGGCAACGAGTCCTCCTTCTTCCATTCGCTCTCGCGGAATCCGATTCTGCCAAGTCCTTCGATCCTAATCCCCAATCTCTCCTTCAAGAACTGGCTGTAACTCTCTTTCTCTTGCCTTTTCATGTTTTGCGTTCCTTTAATTTCTATTGATTTCTGTTTTACGCTTCTTTTTGCCTTTTTCTGCAGGATTGCTTTGATCTTCCTCAAGATTACTTTTCCCAGCTTCCGCGCGATCTTCGTATAGATGTATGTCTAGTTTCTTATTTTTGTTTATAGTTTTGGATTATTCGTTTTCAGTGACATGTTGTTGAGTGTTGTTTTTTTGTTTGTAATGAAGCTCAATGATGCTGCTTTTGATCTTTCGAAAGGTCCTGTTATCGATGAGGTTCGTAGTCCTTACTCCTAGCTATTGCTGCTGTGTTGTTGCAACAATTACTTAGTTTACGCTAAACTGATTAGGATCAGTTTGAATGGAGTAACTTCTCGATTAACTTTGATAGACATTCATAGAGTATCTGATGATGGCACAGTGAGAGTATAAACGCTTGTAGTGTATCACTTTCTGGCTATTTATTATTTTTTCTTTCAATTCAAGGAACACTTTTTTCAAACATGTCGTTTTGCTGCTTGATGTAAGTTAATCCCAATCGTTTGAAGCCTTGAAGAATTAACTTAGTTTTTCCTCTTAGCTAGGGGTGAGACTACCAGTTAGGATTCTACTATTCTATCTTCTTAGCATGTCTGTGACCTGATAATTGTGAACTTTCATTGCGAAGCAAACGATGTGATAACTGAATTATAGCTTTTAGGGAAAAAAAAACCTCACGATTCTACTTTCCTTATCCCTTTTTCCTTTCTTTCTCCTATTTCTTAGATGTCGAGTGTGGGGGTTTTTTTTTTCTCTCTGGTGGATATTTGGCTTTCGTCCATTCCGTTTTGGATGGCTGTATCATTGAACAAGTAATTATATATCAATCCAAACAAGGATTCTTCATGTTATTTCTTCTTTCTTATACTTCTCATAAATTTTTTGTGATTAATTATAATAATCATCTAGCCTTCATTTAACTCTTTATATCTTGCCAAATTATGTTGTCTAATGGGAGAAAGATTGTAATGTCTCCTGAGAAAGCTCTTTGGTGGATTTAGTGTGGTTTAGAGCTGGGAGAAACATTGTTAAATCTTGCTCGAGCATGGGAACAAGCCGACACTTCTACTTCCTATGCCTTAGTGACCAAATTTCCCATTCTATTGAAGTATCTGACAGAAGTTTCAAAATCAGGCAAGAGCTGCACGTGTGATATTAAGGCGTACTATAACAAATTATTTCTAATCTCACTTCTTTGCGTACCTTATTCAGATTTTGGGAAGCGTCTGGTGGCTTCTGGAAGAAGGTTCCAGTCCATGGGACAGTATGGTCAAGGAGAACTACAGAAGGTTAACTAAGTACTCAACTTCTTCACACCAATGATCTAATATGTTCATAAATAAGTACTTAACTTCTTCACACTAATGATCTAATATGTTCATAAATAAAAGTCTTAACATTTCAAATTATGTGTATGGTGTGTTTTTTGAGATGGAGGGGAACAAGGAAAAATTTTAGTGTGTTTCTTTTCTGTGTATGTTTTACGTTGTTACCTGTAGTCCTACTTGCTTTTGCGGAATGGTCTTGTATACTACAATACTGCGTGTCTAAATCAAGTTCAGTCACGAGCCTAATTCTTCATCTTTATACTTCACACTTGTCCACTTATGAAACCGAGAAACAGTTCTAACTTTTCTTTCTCACTAATATACTGCGTCTTAGTCTCCAAATAGAAACAAAAGAAGCTTGTCTCCGCATTGTCTTCAACAGCACTAGGCATGAGTATTTCAGTGTCCAAATCAGATATGCTTTTGGTTTGGCATGATTTGTCTTCTTGATTTAATGCAGCAGCATCATATTGCTCTAAATTTTTATCAGTGCTCGTATTCACTTTCCTTTTGAATCTTTTATATTCACTAAGATGACATAGGTTATTATTCTGGTGCGTATCCAAAAACCCTTCGATGTTTTATAAACTTTTGTTGGAATGTTCTCCGACAAACCCTTAGCCGTTTTATTGAACTTTTCTTAGATGTTATATAAACTTTTGTTGGAATGTTTTATAAACTTTTATAAACAGTTTTATGACTTTGATTCGTTAATCCTTTTAGTATTTTGGGAATTCTTTCCCTGTCATAGATTGCTAAAGCCATGATTACAGCGGGAAAGCTTCTATCTGCTAGTTCGATTCCTAAAGAGACTGAGGAAAAAACAAAAGCCGAAAGCAGGATGTTTAAGGTAGATAGGAATTCTGCATCATTTGGGAGGTACATTTAAGTTAACAGAACGGACATGGAATATAAGATGAATCATAATGATTGTCTGATGCAGTTTGGAGAGCTCCAGGTTGAACTAACGCCAGAAAAAGCAAACATTGGGGCTGCAATAGGCTTTGTTTTCGGGTATCCATCAGATCTGATTTCGATGTATTATGCAGAAGATCATAGTGGATTCACTCTGATATTCTCTTCTTATTTCAAATAAGGGTACTGTCATGGCAACTCGGCCAGGGCATCCAAAGCATTCCGGAAAGCTCAATGGAGTATGCAAATGACAACGCGTTGTCACTTGCTAAGGTACTTTAAGAATCACCCACGAGTTCTTATTGTCTTTTTTTTAATTATCAGTGTTACGTTTACACTTTAATTTCATATAATGTATAACTTATTTGTTATTTAATTGTTGATATGGATACTATTATATAAAATAAATATTTAAAATAATAAATATATTACTCTATAGATGATAATTGTCAAATCATGGTTGCAGTCTTTGAGGGGAGCTCTGCTTGCGCTCTGTTATTCTTCTGCGCTCTTGTCCGCTTTGACTACCGTAGGGCTTGTTTTACTTGGCAGACAGCTTAAGTCTAGGGAGAAGTGAATCGCTTCTAATGTTATCTTTTTGGAGCAGAACTAGGTTGTTTGAAGTCTTGTCAAATGAAACACTGCTGCATAATCAAGTAGTTCTGCTCTCTCTTTCTATGCCCTTCGAATCTTTGATTCTTTATTCAAAAAACGATTTTAAATACTTTTACTATAGAAGTAATTGCTTTATTTAAAATTGTTTTTCAAAAAATTACACCTTAATTAAATACAGAGTACGCCCTTTGTGTAGTTATTATTTGTTTACCAAAAACTAAAACATCTTTCTTGCATAGCAAAAGAAATGATAAAGCTTTAATTTTTAAATTAAAAAATGTGCTTTTAAATATAAGTTTATTACGTATTTTACTAACTTTATGTGGCACTCAGATCATAAAAAAGTACACAGTTTCTATTAGAATTTCACAAAAATAATTTTCTAGTTGCCTCACTTGCCAAAAAGAAAAAAAAATTAAATTATCCATAAAAGTACATCAGATCCTTTCTTCTAAATGATAAATGATGTTAAGTTTATTTTTTAATTCTACACTTTAATTTTTCTTCTTAATTTATTTTTTACTGTCTTTTATTAATTAGTGTAATAATTAATATAAATTATAAATATTAAAAATAAGATATTAATTATATTAAATAATGAGTAACGCTTCTGCATATAAGATTAGATGGAATTGCGTGCTTAAAGACAGTTAAAAACAATACAATAAGTGAAGCGGATCATAGGAAGACTAGCACGAGACTGTTTAAGAATTGTTAATTGATTAATGCTGATTCTAATTTTTGTAAAGAAATTCAGATAATAGTTAGATTTTCCAAGCATGTTGCCACCCATAACCTGTCTCTATCTATTTATATGTTCTTGTTGTATAACCATTTTGCGAACCAGTGTGACATATTCAACATAACGTTACCCATACAAGGCCTTAAGAACCTTAAGTACCGAAAGTAAAAGTGATGTATACCTCTTAGCCAGAAACATATTAATGTAACATTTTATCTTATGTACCTAGAATTACAAATTGTTATGTTGTAAGCTTTTAAATCTAACCAATAGCTTAAAATGTCAACGTCGACCTTAGACGTCGAACAACTAAGCATCTCGACGTTGATTTTATGCTACTTTCTGATTCATTACATCAATAAAAAGTGGAAATTTCAAAATTATAATAGCTGACTTTCATGAAAAAAGGTGTTCGATTAGAGGGAATCCTTGATTTACTGCACCTATAACAACTCAAAGTATCATCTCAAGTTCTTAATTCAAACATGCTACGCCAAAACTATCGATAGTTAAATCAAACTGGACAATTTTAACAAAACAAATCAAGAGCTTCCATTCTCGAAAAAATGTTAATGTAATCACAACACAGTTAAAAGGGATCATCGGAAACTTCCCCAACCCTTACGACAGCAATGTATGGATTATGCAAAAAAAAAAAAAAAAGGCCTTTGCTGTACAGCTAGTCAATAAGAATGTGCAACATGATAAACAAGGGACCAAGACTGATTGCTAACAATTTATTATAATTTACCTACCTCTCTCCGGTGCAAATTTGCACTCACGACTGTATGAATTTGCTCCTATGATGTTTCGCTAAGAAGAACAGTTCCCTGGGTGTTCTGACCTTCAAGAAAGAGTCCAGAAAATGTCTGAAAAGACGGAATAAATAAAATGTTAGCTTTTTTGATTAAATATGAAGTATGTGCATTATTGTATCAATGGAAATAAAATATAAGTGGTGTATGAAAATGAGACTAATGGGTTTGTAATAACACCAGAAGGAACAGAAAATATAAACAAAAATTATCAACTTTCATCAACTGTAAAAACATATGGTAAATTTAAGTTCCATTTATTTTTATAAGAAACTATAAGTAAAAATCAAAAAATGTCATATCACATAACAAGATTTCACTAGCTTGTTTTATTGCAAATATCATGAAGCTCAAACAAGATACTCAACTCAAATGAGGAGTCTCAACAAAACTTTCATACCGTGATAATTTAGTCAAAACAAGTTCAATTTTGATGTAAATCCGTTTGATTTTCAGATTTCCTGCAGAAAATGCCTCCAGTTTGACATCATGTAGCATGATTTATGTAGGAGTTACTCAGAATTTTTTAGATTCTTACGCATAGTTAGACACCCTCTAAGTTACTTTCTACTCTAGAATCCCTATTCAGAAGAAAATTTTCACCAAACTTGAGGAGAAAGAAAAGTTAGCATGATTCATTCAGAGTATTCTATATTTTCTTCACATATTGAATTATTTAATATTAGTTTTTGGATAAGACTTAAATATAGTAATGATAAGTAGGTGCTAAATTCAGCTAGACAAAAATAGGTTTAGTTATACCTCTTTGCCAGAAAATTTAGAGAGGAAAAATGGTTCCTTTTCCCGGATTACACCATTGCTTTCAACCAATCTCTCTAAATCCTGCCAATATGGAGTGAAACACCAAAACCATTAAACTTTTTGCAACTTAAAAGTAACTCCAATGCGTAGAGCTCAGTTTAGGTGTCGTAAACATTAGTTGTCAAATGTAAATTGCTCCACTTGGATCTAAGCTTCCAATGAACAGATAATGACTGAATGACTACATCAATCATGCCAATGAATTAAAAATATACAACAAAGTCCATGATAAAGGCCTTCTTGTGTACAAGCATTTGGAAGTGGAGGCTCATGCAAACAACTTCTGTAGCTCGGGCATCTGAATAGGAAAGGACCCAAACCCAGGCTAATTTGAAAAAAGGAAGCATTTGCATGCTCATTGAAGTTTTTTTTTTTTTTCTTTTATGAAAATGGCATGGTCCATAACCCAATTCTATAAAGCACATGAAATATGGACAGAAATATATAATTCGCCTAGGCTATCCAATCAAGCAAGAAACAAAGAGCCCAACAATAGCGGTTAAAATGATCAGTCCAATACCTTTGCAGTCAATATTTCAAACTCCATCAACTCTTCAACTATTTTTTCAAGAGCTTGACGATTGCAATGCAGCATTTCTTTTGCTCTGCAATAAGCTAAATCGTACATCTACACAACACGTATTGATAAAATTAATAAAACACAGTTTAAACAAATATGGGGACTTTTTCATGTTTTATTCACAAACTATCTTGTTAATTTTTTAGATCAACAACTGCAATGCAACATTTCTTTTGCTCTGCAATAAGCTAAATCGTACATCTACACAACAACTATTGATAAAATTAATAAAACACATAGTTTAAACAAATATGGGGACTTTTTCATGTTTTATTCACAAACTATCTTGTTAATTTTTTAGATCAACAACTGCAATGCCTACGGACCTTCTCGACTTTGGCTGCTATCTCATATTCATGCTTGTCTCCCATGCTTAAAGCTGTAACCTATGGAGATCAAAGTATAAAATCAATCAGAAAACCACCTTGTCCTCAAAAAAGAGAAATTTGGAAAAGAAAAAAACATTAAAGTGTTGAGACAAATCTTGGGGCTTCTTGATCTAGTAAGATTCACTAACAAAAGAAAAGATTTCACACTGTCAACAAGTTAAACTGAATACAATTCCAGTTTCGTTACAATTCCGATTACATTAATGTTTGATTATGCCACATAGGAAGAGGAATACCGCATTGCTATGATAGTAAATAGCAGGACTATCATCAGGACCCCATCCATATTGAATTACCATTCTCGTGGCTATCTGTCATAAGTGCACGATGAAAAGGAATTATCATACATCAGGAGTATATAAGACAATGCAGAAACATTAAGAATAAGATAGTACTAACCTCTTGTGCCTGTTTTAATTCAGAGGAGGAGAGAAAATTCTCCTCCCCAAAAGGAAGTAGCATTTGTGCAGCAATATGTGAGCCAAAGCAAAACACAAGCTTTTTTTCAAGGTATGATCTAGATTCGGAATTCCCATTTATGGAACCCTGATTTCTTGGTTTACTTATTTTTGTACATCCAATGCCCTGCAAAAATTAAAGATACTCACTTAAAAGATCAGTCTAACACTAACCTAAAAAGAATGCAACATGTTTTTCCCTCGACTCTAAGCTGGTCCTCTGCATTTACATGAAATCATAACAATGTCTCATTATGGTCCAATTCCCCCATTGGCTTCTTGATAGAAATCATATTCTCTGTTTGTTCCTTTTATATGTTATATTCTTCTCATCAGAAAAAGAAAAAAAAAAGTCCTTTGGAGGGGTATTATGGAATAAATAGGCATACCTTATTCATCTAAATTTGACAAAATGATAGTACATATTTTTCTTGGTTTGACATAATTGAGTCAAGATCCTCTTGGGCCACGGCTTCTTTTTCGACTTGATTTTTTATTTTTTCAAATTCAAGAATTTGTTCATTTGATGATATAAATTTTTTTTTTTCTTCCCAATGAGATTTTTACTAACAGTATCATTTACATTCCAATTATAAAAAAATAAATTTAATTGGTATGATCCACGGGTTAATATTATATGCATTATAAAGATTTACAATTTCTGTGAAGGTAGCTACTCCATTATTTAAAAGATTAGTAATTGATTTGTAGACTTGAGATTCCTAGAGTCCATGTGCTCACTTATTTCTCTTGGTAAGATTAATGTGAACAATCAAGAAGAATCCTCGCATGGCTTTATCTGCAGGTTATTGGCTATTTCGTAAGAGAAATGATAAGACCCTCGTTCATTTTTTTCTTCAATGCAATTATAGCAAGAATGATTCATACTGTAGTTTTTAGAACCTGATTTAATCTTTGCCAAACGTAGATAGTATTTCTTCTTTCTTGGATTTCCCTTTTTGGGCTTTGCTACCAAGCATACCTGGATGTAATGGCATAAAGGTGTTTTTGCAACTTTTTTTTACCATTTGGCTTGAGCATAACACTAACCTTTGTTAGGAAAGAGGAGTGGATTGTATGACATTGTAAGATAAATAAAGTAAGCTTTCTCTTTCAAGTTTTTAAGGAAATATTCCTCTATGTGGCTACTTTCAATTGAATACCTTTAGTTACTAGTTGACAAAGTATTTTTTAGAAGACCCCTTGTCCCTTATCCTTAGTTATTGAAAAAAGATTAGATTTAACAACACCTTATGTGCTTTTAGTTACTAGGTTTTGGGGGAAGACATGTCTGAGGCCTGTATTACAGTAAAAGTGCAAGAAGAGGCAAAAAAGATGTGATTGGATTTTCAAAACTTCTATGTAATCTTAACTGAACAAAAATTCGGGACTAATTCAAGCAAGATTCTTTTTCAGTATAATAACTCGATACAATTAAAGCCCAAATACAAAAATATAACTAAACTCCAATTTTTTCGCATTCTAGGCTTCCAAATGAAATTAAGATTAGAACAATTTTAAGCTGATTGAAGAAAGATTTGAAGTAAGATACATATGAAAGTTTAGTAATCCATCGGAGATGCTAAGGAATTTGAGTTTAATAGAGGACGAAAAAGAGTTCAATACTTCCCAAGCTCCCTTTGAAAAAGAAGTTCCAAGACACTATCAACAATTATCAAGCTTGCATAAGTAATCAATATAAGTGTTTCAATAGCAGGATAAACGTACAACCACGCATTAGTCTTCGTATCAACAAAGTCGATATCAACTATGTATATATTTATAAAAGAGATCATTTCCATATGAGAGTTGTCAATGATTATTAAAAAGAATCGTTACAAGATTTTTTTGATCAAGAACAAAAAATTATTTGTATTAAAAAAGTAATTTACATATGAAGTTGACCTTAGAAAAACATGCATGACAAATTGCCATAGCGAAAAAATCTCAGCATATCCTATTTTGCTTTAACCCACTAATGCAAGGAAGCAGTAAAGAATTTAAAGAAGATTTGCCACTGAAATGTTTTTTAAGAAAATTAAATACAAAGAGAGAACTCTTCTTGATGGTTTTCCATGTAGAAATAAAAAATACAAGAGAGAACTACTTCTTGATGGTTTTCCTATAACATGGAACTATCCAAACATAATGAGAAATCTGTTAATGATTTGAATTATGATATTTAAAATTATTTCCTTTGTCCTTCTTTAATATCCAAGATTTGTCAATACACGGTATGGGTCAATTTTTTGTTATTGTTTTGAAGTGTTAGTGTTATAATTACTCCTTTTATGCATTTTGGTTTCTTAATTTCCTTTTACTTCTTGCTCAGAACAAAAATTGAAAAAAATTCTGATTTGGGAAAAATTTATTGTCTTCCTTCAAACTTATCAAATTATAATATATTTTTTGTTCAGAATGTGAAAAGGAAGGTATGCATAGCATCCAACTAAGATTCTCAGTCAGATGCCGCGAAAGTTTTGTTTCGTAATAAAAACAGTGAAATAAAATAACATCAGATAATTAACTCTCAAAATAAGAAAAATTATAGTAATTGTCAAAGATCTAACTCTAAGTGTCTTCTTAACCTTTTACGTAAAAAACATAAATTAAAACGACTAAAATTAAAATAAAGATAAAATATTAAAATAAAATTAAAACATAATTCATGGGCTTGTCCGACTTGTTTAGGTCTGTTTGTCCTACATCATTGACATAATGATGCACTAAGTTCACCAAGGAAGGATTTGTTTGGTAAATATTATAGTTGAAGGGTGAAATAATTATTGTTAGTGGAGCGTTCATTTTGTGGGAAGCGTTTTTGTTTTGAAATGATGTTCTGACTGGTTGTTAGAGGGAGATTCCTATTGGTGAGACGAGGAGAGAGGAATATAAGGTGTTTAGAGAAGGGAGAAAAACTTGGACAATTTATTACCCCGTTTATGCTGTTTTCTAGTTGATAATAGTGACTACTGACTCTGTGACATTTTCCAGACTTGTGGCGTGATTCTGTTCTGTTATTTTGTTTGGAGACTTGTGTTGTTTTCTTCGTGTGGGTGCAGATTCTATCGTGAGGCGGGAGTCTACAAGAAAAGAGGATTACCACATAGATAAAAAAAAATTACCTGCCAAGACAATGGTTCCAACCATAAATTATCCACTACGTCAAAGTTTGGCAATAATAGAGCAATAAGACCACGACCGGCAGCCCAAACAGCATGGGGTAATTTGGTCTCCGTTGTCCACTGCCAAAGTTTTTCCAATAGAATTATCAACTGTGCTTTTGACATCATTGTACATATGCTTAAAAGTAAGCTAAATATACCAGTACCAGGTACTCTTGTAAGAAACTTTTATGATGAACAATGAACTGTAATTTGATTTAATAGTAACATGAACAAAATAGACTCTTAGCCTTTTCTAATAGAAAAGAACAAAAACTTTCCTACAAAAAGAAATAGTAGCGTTTAAGAACAATTTCTAACGTTAAGCCAACAAAAATGCCAATATTTCTTACAATTCCACAAAACTCTGCTTAGTACTCTAAGAATTTGGTTCATTCTTTCCCCAACTAACTACTTCTGCCACTAATAAATTCTTTTATATGTTGCAGAGGACTTAATAAAAGGTCAACATCCAAAATCGAGTTTTTTTTTCTATGAAAAATTTGTCTACTTCTGAGAACAATTATACGAAAATAGTCAACGCTATCATTTAAACAATATTTGTTTTAATTCACAAAAAGAATCTATATGCGTTATGTATATTATATAACACCAAATCAACATCCTTTTGGTCATTTTTTTTAATTTGCTTCTACTAATAAGAATTATAATATTCAAGAGACCCTCTTGAGCAAAGTACTGAAATTTAGACTTAATTCACAACAATGTGATAGAACAAACTTGAATAAAAATAAATTACAAACACACTTTTTGAATTTCTTAAACACACAATACAATTCAATCCACATAACACACAAACAACCAAAGTAAGGGATTTCTAGAGTCCTTCCTCTCCACCACCATTTTTCCAGACACCTCCTCTTCCGCTTCCTAGGAAATAACTCACTTGCTGACAGTTTCTTGCCCTTAACTGTCATTGACAGTTTCTTTATTTAACACAACCATATTACTATAACATTTAATACAAATACATAATACTGCATTATATGTCTTTAGTTTTCTGCCTTCTAACATAGGTAAACCTCAACGGAGGTTTATCATTACTTCCGGCACAAAAAAGAACCTTGTCCTCAAGGTTAAAATAAAGAAATTGGATACGAATCTGATCATAGACTTCCCAAGTTGCTTCAAAAGGTGGAAGATTCTGCCATTTAATAAGGACAGAAGTCTTTTGCAGATCACCACACTATTGGTGAACATCCAATAAAGATTCGGGTTGAATGTGTCATGTCGTGTCATGTCATGTCATGTCTTCATTCAATGTCGAAGGAAGAGGAGTAACACCATTGACTTGACCTTTCACTTTCTTCAATAACGAAACATGAAAAACTAGATGAACACGTGTTGTATCAGGCAACAACAACTTATAAACCACCTTTCCAATCTTCTGTAAAACCTTGAAAGGACCATAATACCAGGGAGACGGTTTCACACTTAAGTTCCAAACCAGAAAGCTCTGTAGATACGGTTGAATCTTAAGCCACACGAAATCACCTACTTTAAACTCAGCATGCCTCCTTTTTTTATTAGTTGTAGCTATTATTTGAACTTGAGCTCATTCCAAATGACATTTCAACATACGAAGGATGTCGTCTCTCTTAAAGTTGATTGTCGATGGTTGATACCATAGATGTATTTGATGATTCCAACCGCAAAATTGTTCGAGGGTCTCTCTTATACACAGCTTTGAATAGAGTCATCTTGATAGCTGAATGATGAAATGAATTATATCAAAATTCAGCCCACGAAAGCCATTTAACCCAAGCTTTGGGTTTATCTCCAGTAAAACAACGCAAGTATGTCTCCAGTGTTCTATTAAAGACTTCGGTTTGCCCATCTGTTTAAGGGTGATAAGCAGAAATGAATTTGAATGATGTCTCATGTAATTGGAATAATTCTCTCCAAAACAAACTTACAAAAATTTTATCCCGATCAGATACTATAGATTTGGGCATGCCATGTAAATGAAAACGGTATTAAAGGACGAAATAGCCACCGACTAAGCAATATATGGATGTCGTAATGCCATGAACTGAGCATATTTATTCAAACGGTCGACAACCACAAAGATTGTATCCATTCCGTCCGACTTAGGTAATTGCTCAATAAAATCTATTAAAATATCCTGAGGAATGGGTAAAGGTTGGAGCAAACTTGCGGGAGACAAGGCTTCATATTTGTTCCTTCGACGAATAACACATTAAGTCACAAATTGTTGGATATCTTGATGCATGCCTATCCAATTCAATTCTGCAGCCACTGTTCGAAAAGTTTTTGTGATATCAGCATGACCTCCAATAGAACTAGCATGACATAAAGCCAAAATGGAGGGAAGGAAACGAGAAGATCGAGAGATCACCTTCCTGTGTTCATAGAAAACCTGATTATTAATCAACATAAATCCAAACTTGGAACCTCCTGTTTGCTGCAATTCAGTTTTAATGATCTTCAACACAGGATCACTGTCGACCTCTATTTCCAATTCACGTGGCGTAATAACCCCAGAACAACACAACCCCATATAATCCATACTAGCCTCAACTCCAAAATCTTTCCTCGATAACGCAACTGCTGCACTATTCTCTTGTTCCGGTTTATATTGAACTTCAAAATCATAACCCAACAACTTGGTCAACCACTTTTGATGTTCCACTGCAATCATCCTTTGCTCCAATAAAAACTTTAAACTTTTTTTATCTTTGTACAATAAAATGGCTACCCAACAAGTATGTGATACGTCCTAGGCAATTTTATTCAAAACAACAGAACAAATCTTACAAACTAGGGTTATTCGAGAGACCCAACCTCTCCCTAAACTTCTCTCAACTACTATTTTCCCCCCCTCTCTATCCCTATCATATTCTATTTATACACCTATTTTACTAACTTCCCTAACTTCTACTAACTCCTCTAACTCCTATCATTACTTCCCCCTCAAACACACCTTGTCCTCAAGGTGGAAAAAATGAAAATTGTTCTCCAATCCAAGGAGGTTTCCAAGGATCATTTGTTGCCCCTGATTCCACCTTGAACAAAGAATTTGAAATGAATGTTGCTGAAGTTGATTTGGCAAGTGAATGTGTGAGAATAGGCTTGTAAATTAGAAACCCAACCACTCTTAAACTGAAAATGGGCTTATCAGTGATCTTTCCCACTGCAACTGTCTTTCCTTCGGTGCGAAGAGTGAATCTTCCAAGCTGTGCAAAATCGGAAAATTTTTCTATGCATATTAAGTTATTCACCTGGACTCGGCACAAAACGATGGCTCCATTCTTCACAAAGAGAATTTTCTTCTTGATGGGTTTCTTTGTCTTTGGATCAATTTGTTGTAGAAGCTCCAAAATCTCACATTCCTCAACAACAGAATGAATGTGCAAGACTGCTTTATAACCAGCAGTAAAAATTGCATTATCTAGCAATTCAAGAATCTGTTTCACAGCACTTGACGAGACAAATCCTGATGATATGTCCTCTTCATCAACACCAGATAATCTAACCAGTAAATTTTTTCCAGGTCCAGATCTACCTCTCTTCTCCCTCTCGCATTTGCCGACGAAGCTCCCTTCAACTTCTCTGATCTTCCGAAGCACCGTCCCTTTTTTTTCCTCCGCCGTCGCTCTCCATGTTGTCGCTGTTAGGGCTACAAGCTTTCCTTCACCAGCCTCCTCTTTTTCTGTCACCGTCTTTTTTCTGGTTGTAGCTATTCTTTCAGCTAAGGTTTCTGCGAAGGTTTCTGTCCAGTTCCCAGCCCTAGTATCTTTGCCCAGCTGCTGTTCCTTCTCCCTTCCGTAGAAGTTGCCATCCAGTTTCCTCCTCTGCATGTTTTTAAGAAATCCAGCCCACAACATAAACCCAAAAAGCCCATCATTCACAAAAGCTGTCCAAATTCCAGCCCTACCACCCAACTTCATTCCCAGTTGCTCCCTCTCCCACCTGCAGTAATCTTCGTCCAACCTGAAATACTCTGGAATTTTGATCGGCCTTTGCTGCTTCTTCCTCACGCCCACTGTCATGGGTTTCGTCTTATATCTTCTTCCCTTGGCCGCCATTTTCATATGCTCTGCAGTCACGACTTTCTTGAGATCTTTAACTCTTACATTCCTCTGCACCATTTCTTTAACAAATAATTCTTCTTCTTCCTCATCTTTCCGAACTTCATTTGTATCCCTTACCACTATATCGACTTGCTTCCCAATTTTTTTTCCGAAATTTTCTTCAACGTGTTCAAAGGCTAAGTTTTCATGTTGTTCAAACTTCTCTGTCGCAGCCAAGAAACAGTTTTTTACTGGTTCTTCATGTATTGGCGATGATGGTTTGTCAAGAACCATTTCTGTTTCTGTTTTTTCTTCTACCAATTCTGGAATTTCTTCTTGCATCATACGAAATTTCTCAGTCAATAGCTCTTTCAGTTCCGGCCAAGTCCGAAACGGCCGAACTCTAATTTCCCACTGAAACCAAGATAACGCCGGTCCTTCAAAACAGACGGTTGCCGCTTTTACCTTCTCATCCTCCGAGAGATGATTGATTGAGAAACAGCGCTCTGCCCGGAATACCCATCCTTCAACGTCGTCTCCAAAAAAATTCGGGAGTTTCAATTTCCTCGGAAGGTACTCCCTCGGCGCCTCAAGCTCGTTCTTGAATCTCCTCGGGTTTCTTTCTTCCAACAATTCTCGTCGATTCACAGAACCTTGTTTTCTTGTTTCTTCCGATCGCTCCATCAGTTTCTTTAATTGCTCCTGCATTCTAAGCAATGTTTTTTCCATTGCAGAAATCCTTCCCAATTTCTGTATCTCCTCTTTCACCTCCGATAATTCTTTCTGCCAATCGCCCATTGTCCTTCAGGAATGAACGAGCTCTGATACCAAATTGATACGTCCTAGGCAATTTTATTCAAAACAACAGAACAAATCTTACAAACTAGGGTTATTCGAGAGACCCAACTCTCCCTAAACTTCTCTCAACTACTATTTTCCCCCCCTCTCTATCCCTATCATATTCTATTTATACACCTATTTTACTTAACTTCCCTAACTTCTACTAACTCCTCTAACTCCTATCAGTATGGTCTCCATTTTTGAATAACCAAGACAATAGCCATTAATTCTCTTTCATAAACCGACTTTAATTTTCCTTGCCAAGACAATGTTGACTAAAATAAGCAATAGGGCGCTGACTTTGCATCAATACCGCTCCTAAACCATTTCCAAAAGCGTCAGTTTCGACAACAAAAGTATCTGAAAAATTGGGAAGAGCCAAAACGGGTAATGCACACATAGCTTCTTTTAAACGAATAAAAGCAATTTCAGCTTTGTTAGTCCAACAAAATCGATCTTTTTTTAACTGTTCAGTTAAAGGCAAAGCAATACTACCATACCCAGACACAAACTTATGATAGCATCCTGTTTAACCAAAAAAACTTCGCAATTGACGTAACGAATTAGGAGACGTTCAATCCTAAATGGCCTGAATTTTGCTAGGGTCAGCAGCAACTCCTTCCTTTGAAATTACATAACTAAGATAGTCCAATTCTTGTTTAACAAACAGACACTTTTTTCGATTGATATATAATTTATGATCCAACAAAATTTGTAGAATTAACTGAAAATGCTCCAAGTGGGTTGCCAACGACTTACTATAGACTAGTATGTCATCAAAAAATACTAGTATGTCATCAAAAAATACTAGTATAAATTTTTGAAGGTATTGATGGAAGACCTTGTTCATCAAATATTGAAAAGTTGATGGAACATTAATGAGTTCAAAAGGCATGACCAAAAATTCATAATGCCCTTCGTGTGTATGAAAAGTTGTTTTATGCACATCTTCCTTCCTCATTCAAATTTGATGGTATCCAGATTTTAAATCCAACTTGGTAAAGATCGTTGCACCATTTAATTCGTCAACCAATTCGTCAATGACTGGTATTGGAAAACGATCCTTAATTGTTTCGTTATTCAACGCTCTTAAATCCACACAAAACCTCCAACTATTAACCTTCTTTTTCATAAGGAGAATGAGACTAGAAAAAAGACTCAAGCTTGGTTGAATAATTCCCGCTTCCAAAGTGGTGGAGTTCCTTCTTTCAAAAAGATTGCATGATGTTATCTATAAGATCTCACATTAATTGGTGGAGTTTCTTCTTTCAAAAAGATTGCATGATGTTCCTCCCGAACAAGGGGTAGCCCACTTGGCATGTTCATTACATGTTCGTACTGTTAGAGAGTGTTGAGATATATTACTGTCTAAACTTTGTGTAGATAATTTAGAGTTATTAAGTTTTACTAATTTATAAGAATTAGAATATTTTTCTTGTATATATGTATTTAGTTTATTCCATAGTTTAGATAATTCTTTCCTTATTTTCTAGAGTACTATTCATGTACATATATTAGAAATCAATTAGTAAGAAATCAATTAACTCTAATATGGTATCAAAGCCCATAACCCACAGGTCCTAGGTTCTGCGATGAAGAACCAGAAAGTTAACCCTAGCTGCCGTCCGACGGAAGTGTAATCACCGTGGACACTCCTATCCTTTGTTGGAAGTTGCGCGTCCTCTGAAGCTATCTGCCCTAGGATAAGCAAATTATCCTTCTCCCCGTTCTGCTTTCTCACAGTCGCGACTTTCAGAACAAAAGTGCGCGACTTTGTATCTCTGTCTGGTTGCGCAGAAATAGTCGGCCAAAGGTCTAAGTTTTGTCATTGGTCACGCAGAAGTCGTCGATCGAAGTCATGCGACTGTATTTCTCTGTCTGGTTGCGCAGAAATGGTCGGCTGAAGGTATCAGTTTTGTCGTTGGTCACGCAAAAGAACTCTTCTTTTGTGTCTCTGTTCATTCGGAGGCAGAAGAAAAAAATAAATAATAAAAATTTAGAAAAAAAGTGCTTTTACACTATTCTTTTTTTTTTTTTTTCAAGACTTTGTTTAGGGTTGATTCGTTCTCCATGGCAGAACAACGTTTGGGCACCAGTTCTATTGGTGATTCTAATCACAATTTCACTGTTACCTCTCATAAGTTAAATGAGAGTAACTTTCTTCAATGGTCCCAGTCTGTCAAACTATTCGTTCAAGGAAATCGCAAATTTGGATATCTCTCCGATTCTGCAGTGAAGCCTGAAGATGAAGGTAAAAGCTATGATAAATGGGAGGTTGAGAACTCAATGGTCATGTCATGGTTGGTGAATTCAATGGAGCCAGACATTGCTCGAACCTATCTCTTCTTTCCAACTGCAAATGATATAGGGGAGGTTGTAAAAGAGACCTACTCTGACTTTGGGAATGCAAGACAACTCTTTGAGATCAAGACTCAATTGAGGAAGGCCAGACAAGGAGAGAAGAGTGTAACGCAATACTATACTGACCTCGAAACTCCATGACAAGAGTTTGATTTATTCTGTGATTACAAGTGGCACTGTGCAAAGGACAATGCCTTATTTCAGAAAACAATCGAGAAAGAAAGGGTATTCGATTTCCTAGTATGCCTAAACAAGGACTTGGATGAGGTGCGTGGTCGGATACTTGGTCGAGATCCTCTTCCAAGTACTCGTGTGGTGTTTGCTGAAGTACGCAGAGAAGAAAGTCGTCAACTGGTGATGCTCGGCCATGAGTCAACCATTCCTATAGCAGAGACTTCTGCATTGATTATCACTAAGCCACATAAGTCCACTTAGAGGTATCCTAAGCACTCAGATCGACCAATCTACGAGTTCTGTCATAAACTCAGACATGTTAAAGCTAAATGTTGGAAGCTTCATGGCAAGCCTGCTGACTTCACACCAGCCAACAAATCCTTTCGTGATAACAAAGGAGGATTCCAAGTCTCATGTGAAAAACCTGCAACATCTCAATCATCTAGTGGCAATTCTTTTTTCAACAATGAAAACCTCGAACAATTGTATCGTTTATGAAGCACACATCAATCTGCTAATACCACATCCAATCCATCATCTTCCTTAGCACAAAAAAGATACTCATGTAGCAGTTTTTTGTGTCACATTAGTTAAATCCGACCCCTGGATCATTGATTCAGGGACCACTGATCATATGACAAGTACTTCTTATATGTTTTCAACCTATTTCTCTTGTTTTGGAAATCAAAAAGTCAAAATTGCAGATGGTTCAATGTTTGCAATTGCCGGAAAAGGTTCTATCACTGTCTCACCTTCCTTTACCTTAAAAAATGTTTTTCATATGCCCAACTTATCTTGTAACCTAATGTCTGTTAGCAAAATAACTCATGATTCTAACTATCTAATCAAATTTGAATCTATTGGTTGTGTTTTTCAAGACCAATGCTCGGGGAAGATGATTGGCAATGCTAAAGAAAGTGGTGGTCTTTACTACTTTGCCTCAAACAGCTTCTCGAGTCAACAAGTTCAGAAACCATGTTTCTCTAGTTTTTTATCTTTAGAGAATGAAATTATGTTATGGCACTGTAGACTTGATCATCCTAGTTTTATTCAAAGATAAAGATATTGATTATTTTCAATGTGAAATTTGTCAATTTGCTAAACATAGGCGATCTGTTTATCCTACTTTAGCATACAGGTCATCTAAATCGTTTTCTCTTATTCATAGTGACATGTGAGGACCGTCTAGGGTTAGAAATCTGTCTGGCTCTAGATGGTTTATTACTTTTATTGATGATCATATAAGAAATACAAGGATTTATCTCCTTAAAGAAAAATCTGAGGCTACCGCAACTTTCAAAAAATTTCACTCTGATTAAAACTCAAATTCAAGTTTTTAGAACTAATAATGGGAGAGAATATTTTAACAACATTCTTGGTAAGTTTCTTGTAGAACAAGACATTATCCACCATAGTTCGTGTATTGATACACTCCAACAGAATGGAATTGCCAAAAGAAACAATCGATATCTATTAGAAATAACTTGTGCTCTCATGTTTTCTATGAATGTACCTAAAAGATTTTAGGGTGAGACCATATTTAATATTGCACACTTAATTAATAGGATGCCCAACAAAGTATTAAGCTATCGAACCCCTTTAAAAGCTTTACAATAATATTTTCCTCACAACAGATCTTTCACTCACTTGGTACCTAAAGTTTTTTGTTATACTAGTTTTGTTCACATTCATGATAATAACCGAAATAAATTAGATCCTAAGGCAACTAAATTTATTTTCTTAAGTTTCTCTCCTCCTCAAAAAGGATACAAATGTTTTGACACGAGCTCAGGAAAAATACTTGTTAGTATGGATGTCACATTTTTTGAAAACAAACTTTTTTTTTTAAAAAAAAATTCTTCAATGGGAGAATAGTGAAACAAGCGAAGATAAGTTTTGAGAAATCATTGTTATGCCTACACCTGTTATTAACTATGACCAAAACAGGACAACAAATGTGGAACCTGCAATGAGTAATGTGGTCCCCACCTTTGATCTTCGTGTTTACTCGAGAATGAAAGAAAAGCAACGTATTGGCATACCACCGACTCCAACAGTGTCATCTTCTGAACCATGTATTGATCCCAAAAAACGATACAAGAAGCACTAAGTATTCCAAAGTGGAAAGAGACTGTCCTTGAGGAAATGAGAGCATTGGAGAAAAATGAAACTTGGGAGATGACAGAACTTCCAAAAAGAAAACACCTTGTAGGCAGCAAGTGGATTTTCACAATCAAGTATAACGCTGATACTCGATAGAAAGATACAAAGTCAAGCTTGTAGCTTGAGGGTTTACTCAAACCTACGACCTAGATTATGTGAAAACATTTGCCCCTATTACCAAACTCAACACTGTCAGGGTCTTACTTTCACTAGCTGCTAACCTGGATTGACCTTTGTTACAGTTTGATGTTAAGAATGCATTTCTTAATGATGATTTAGAAGAAATTGTGTTATGCAAGTGCCTCCAGGTTTTGAAAATGCAAGTGTAGCGGAGAAGGTCTACAAACTAAGAAAGTACTTATACGGGCTCAAACAATCCCCTCGTGCATGAATTGCGAGGTTTGCGAGGATTGTCAAGGAGCACAGCTATTCACAAGCTCAATCAGATCATACTCTATTCTATAAACACACATCATGAGGTAAAATTATTATTTTGATTGTGTATGTGGATAATATAATAATGACAAGAAATGATGAGATGGAACTATCAACTTTGAAGAAGCTTCTAGCTCATCAATTTGAGCTTAAGGACTTGAGAAATCTCAAGTTCTTCCTGGGTATGAAAGTAGCTAGATCAAAGAATGAGATTTGTTATATCTCAAAAGAAGTATGTACTCGATCTTATCAAACAGACAACTCTCCTCGGATGCAAGTCTGCTTCAACACCTATTGATCCTAATCAGAAACTCAATCAAAGTAAGAATGAGGTGTCTGTGGACAAAGTCAGATATCAAAAACTAATTAGAAAACTGATTTACTTAACTCATATAAGGCCTGATATAGCATTTGCCGGGCAAGGGCATTATGTTCAGAAAAAACCAAAACAGACAGATTGAAATGTTTATAGATGCTGTTGGGCAGAATCTAAAACTGACCGGAGGTCTACATTTGCCTATTGCACGTTTGGATGGGGCAACCTTGTGACATGGAAGAACAAAAAGCAAGATGTTGTGGCAAGGAGCAGTGCAGAAGCTGAGTTCAGAGCAATGACTCAAGGAGTTTGTGAAGTTATTTGGCTTAGAAGTATCCTAAGAGAACTTAAGATCAAGACTGATAAGCTGATAAAGCTGTTTATGACAATAAGTCAGCCATCAACATTGCACATAATCTAGTGCAACACGACAGAACAAAATATGTAGAGATTGATCGTCATTTCATCAAAGAAAAACTCGAAAGATGGGAGATTTATATGCCATATGTACCAACATCTAAACAACTTGCAGATGTTCTCATAAAAGGGCTCTTCAAGCAGGTGTTTGAAGATCTTCTAGTCAAACTTGGCATGATTGACATATTTGCTCCAACTTGAGGGGGAGTGTTGAGATATATTGTTGTCTAAACTTTGTATAGATAATTTAGAGTTATTAAGTTTTACTGATTTATAGGGATTATAATATTTTTCCTGTATATATTTATTTAGTTTATTTCCTAGTTTAGATTATTCTTTCCTTATTTTCTAAGGTACTATTCATGTATATATATTAGAAATCAATGAGTAAGAAATCAATCAGCTCTAACAGAGAGCAACTCATTCACCTCTTCAAAATTTCCATCCTTGGACAATGTCACACTATGCTCCAAACTTCGAAATTCGACCAGCAGCCCTTGTTCTTTTTTAATAATTTTCATCATAGCCTTCAAAGGGATTTTAGTTCTTCCTATGCTTAGATCTCCCTTGATTTGTACTGTTTTGCCTCCAAATTTACATTTCAGAGTTAACAGTTTCCAATTTACTTTCATATCACCGATAGACTCTAACCATTGCATCCCCAATATAACATCTGAATTGCCTAAATAAATCGGAAAAAATTCTTCTAATATTTTTATTTCCAGCAATACCAACAATATACTTTTACATACACCGCTTCCTTGGATAGATTCTCCATTTCTTAACTGTATTCCATAACTTACCGTGGGAGAAACTGTCAATTTTAATTCTGCCAACACCTGATTATCAATAAAATTGTGGGATGCACCACAATCTATCAAGACAATGACTGACCTTTTGTTAATATTACCTATCAGCTGCATCGTGTGGGGAGTTGTCAACCCAATTATTGAATTCAAAGATAGTTCAACCGACTCCATTAATTCCTCTACCCTTTCATTTTCTAACAATTCAGGTTCTTCTTCTTCCTTTGCAGCATTTTATTTTTACATGACGTCCCACCATAAACTTTTGTGAGCAGAACCAGAGGAGCAGCCAAAAAACCACACAATACTATTATGCAAGAGATTTACAATACATATACAAATCTAACCCTAATGTAATGCCTAGAAAAATAATATAGGGAATAAAATAAAATAAAATTACTATAAATAAATAACACCTAACAATACTAATTAACTACCCAATGCTTAAACATAAATATCTTAATACTCCCCCTCAAGCTGGAGCAAAGATGTCAATCATGCCAAGCTTGACTAGAAAATCTTCAAACACTTTCTTGAAAAGTCCTATAGTGAGAACATCTGCTAGTTGTTTAGAGGTTGGAACAAATGGCATACAAATTTCCCCTCTGTCGAGCCTTTCTTTGATGAAATGACGATCAATCTCCACATGCTTTGTTCTGTCGTGTTGTACTGGATTATGTGCAATGCTAATGGCTGACTTGTTATCACAGAACAACTTCATTGGCTTATCAGTTTCGATCTTTAGTTCTTTTAGGATACTTCTAATCCAGATAACTTCACACACTCCTTGAGCCATTGCTCTGAACTCAGCTTCTGCACTGCTCCTCGCCACAACATCTTGTTTTTTACTCCTCCATGTCACAAGGTTGCCCCATACAAAAGTGCAATAAGCTGATGTAGACCTCCTGTCAGTTACAGAACCTGCCCAATCAGCGTCTGTAAACACTTCAATCTGTCTGCTTTGATTTTTCCTGAACATAATGCCCTTACCCGGACTTCCTTTGAGGTAGTGTAGAATTCTGTAGACACCCTTAAGGTGATCTTCAGCAGGACAATGCATAAACTGACTTACTAAGCCGACAGCAAATGCTATATCAGGTCTTGTATGAGCTAAGTAAATCAGTTTTCCCACTAGTTTCTGATATCTGACTTTGTCTACAGGTACCTCATTCTTACTTCGACCGAGCTTATGATTAAGATCAAAAGGTGTTGAGGCAGGCTTGCATCCTAGGAGACCTGTCTCTTTGAGGAGATCAAGGACATACTTCCTCTGAGATATAGCAATCTCATTCTTTGATCTAGCTACTTCCATACCAAGGAAGAACTTGAGATTTCCCAAGTCCTTAAGTTCAAACTGATGAGCGAGAAGCTTCTTCAATGTTGCTAACTCCATCTCATCGTTTCTTGTCATAATTATATCATCCACGTACACAATTAGAATAGCAATTTTACCTCGTGTAGTGTGTTTATAGAATAGTGTATGATCTGATTGAGCTTGTGAATAGCCATGCTCCTTGACAGCCCTTGCAAATCTTGCAAACCATGCACGAGGGGATTGCTTGAGGCCATATATGGACTTCCTTAGCCTACAGACTTTCCCTGCAACACTTGCATTATCAAAACCGGGAGGAACTTGCATAAACACCTCTTCTTCTAACTCACCATTAAGAAAAGCATTTTTAACATCAAACTGTAAAAGAGGCCAATCTAAATTAGCAGCTAGTGAAAGTAAGACTCTGACAGTGTTGAGTTTGGCAACTGGGGCAAATGTTTCCTCATAATCTAGACCATAGGTTTGAGTAAACCCTCGAGCTACAAGTCTAGCTTTGTATCTTTCTATCGAGCCATCAGAGTTATACTTGATTGTGAAAATCCATTTGCTGCCTACTAAGTGTTTTCCTTTTGGAAGCTCCGTCATCTCCCAAGTTTTATTCTTCTTCAATGCTCTCATTTCATCTAGGACAGTCTCCCTCCACTTTGGAATACTTAGTGCTTCTTGTATCGTTTTTGGGACTTCATCATCAGTGATGCTAGTGGTGAAGGTTCTAAAACAAGGTGAGAGTTTATGATATGACACATGACGAGCAATAGGATGTTTGGTACACTCACGTACACCTTTCCTAAGAGCAATGGGTTCACTAAGATCACTATGGCTTGGTTCAGGGATTGTAACCTGTTCACTATGATCATACTCCATAGTTGGATCACGAGAAAAAGAAATAGAAGTAATAGAGTTGAGATTACCTAGATCAATATTTGGTTCAGATGGTGGCACTGATAGAGTTGGCAGTGGATCAATACATTGCGTTTCTTTCCTTCTCGAGTAAACAGGAAGTTCAGAAGTGGGAGCCACATTACTCACGATTTCATACTCTTTTTCTGGTGCTGGTGTAGAACTAATAGTCACTGTAGGTTCTACATTTGTTGTTCTATTTTGGTCATAGTTAAGAACTGGTGTAGGCATAACAATTGTTTCCCAAAACTTATCTTCACTCATTTCCCTATTCTCCCCCTGAAGAGAAGTTTTTTCAAAAAAAAGTTTGTTTTCAAAAAATGTGACATCCATGCTAACAAACATTTTACCTGAGCTCGTATCAAAACATTTGTATCCTTTTTGAGTAGGTGAAAAACCTAAGAAAATACATTTAGTTGCCCTAGGATCTAATTTATTTCGGTTGTGATCATGAATGTGAACAAAACTAGTACAACCAAAAATTTTAGGTACTAAGTGAGTGAAAGATCTATTGTGAGGAAAATATGATTGTAAAACTTTTAAAGGGGGTTGATAGCTTAGTACTTTGCTTGGCATCCTATTAATTAGGTAAGCAGCATTAAGTATGGCCTCACCCCAAAATCTTTTTGGTACATTCATAGAAAACATAAGAGCACGAGCTACCTCTAATAGATGTCGATTTTTCCTTTCGGCAATTCCATTTTGTTGGGGTGTATCAATACACGAACTATGATGGATAATGCCTTGTTCTACAATAAACTTACCAAGAATGTTGTTAAAATATTCTCTCCCATTATCCGTTCGAAAAACTTGAATTTGAGACTGAAATTGAGTTTTAATCATAGAGTTAAAAAGTTTGAAAATCTTAAGCAGCCTCAGATTTTTCTTCAAGGAGATAAATCCATGTGTTTCTTGTATGATCATCAATAAAAGTAATAAACCATCGAGTGGCAGACAGATTTTTAACCCTAGATGGTCCCCAGATGTCACTATGAATAAGGGAGAAAGGTTTAGATGGCATGTATGCTAAAGTAGGATAAATAGATCTCTTATGTTTAGCAAATTGACAAATTTCACATTAAAAAGAACTAACATCTATATTCTTGAATAAAGCAGGAAATAAATGTTTCAAATAACCAAAGCTAGGATGTCCTAGTCTATGGTGCCATAACATAATTTCATTCTCAAAAGATAAAAAACTAGAGGAACATGGTTTCCGAACTTGTTTACTCGAGAAGCTATCTGAGACAAAGTAGTAAAGACCACCACTTTCTTTAGCATTGCCAATCATCTTCCACAAGCATTGGTCCTGAAACACACAACCAGAAGACCCAAATTTGATTAGATAGTTAGAATCATGAGTTATTTTGCTAACAGACATGAGGTTACACGATAAGTTAGGCACATGAAGGACATTGTTTAAGGTAAGGGAAGGTGAGACAATGATAGAACCTTTGCCAGCAATTGCAGACATTGAACCATCTGCAATTTTGACCTTTTGATGTCCAGAACAAGGAAAATAAGTGGAAAACATATAAGAAGCACCTGTCATATGATCAGTGGCCCCTGAATCAATGATCCAGGGGTCGGATTTATCTAAAGTGACACAAAACACAGCTGCATGAGTACCTTTTTGTGCTAAGGAAGATGTTGGATTGGATGATGGATCGGATGTGATATTAGCAGACTGATGTGAGCTCCAAAAACGATACAATTGTTCTATGTTTTCTTTGTTGAAGAAAGAATTGTCACTAGATGACTGAGATGCTGAAGGTTCTGTATATGAGACTTGGAATCCTAATTGTTCTATGTTTTCTTTGTTGAAGAAAGAATTGTCACTAGATGACTGAGATGCTGAAGGTTCTGTATATGAGACTTGGAATCCTCCTTTTCTGTCACGAAAGGAGTTGTTGACTGGAGTGAAGTCAGCAGGCTTGCCATTTAACTTCCAACATTTAGCTTTAATATGCCCGAGTTTATGACAAAACTCACAAACTGGTCGATCTGAGCGTTTAGGACCACTCTGAGTGGACTTATCAGGCTTAGTGATCATCAATGCAGAGGTCTCTGCTATAGGAATGATTGACTCATGGCCGAGCATCACAAGACGACGACTTTCTTCTCTGCGTACTTCAGCAAACACCTCACGAGTACTTGGAAGAGGATCTCGACCAAGTATCCGTCCACGCACCTCATCACTTCAACATTTAGCTTTAATATGCCCGAGTTTATGACAAAACTCACAAACTGGTCGATCTGAGCGTTTAGGACCACTCTGAGTGGACTTATCAGGCTTAGTGATCATCAATGCAGAGGTCTCTGCTATAGGAATGATTGACTCATGGCCGAGCATCACAAGACGACGACTTTCTTCTCTGCGTACTTCAGCAAACACCTAAAGTCTTTGTTGAGGCCTACCAAGAAATCAAATACCCTTTCTTTCTCGACAACTTTCTGAAATAAGGCACTATCCCTTGCACAGTGCCACTTGTAATCACAGAATAAATCAAACTCTTGCCATAGAGTTTTGAGATCAGTGTAGTATTGCGTTACACTCTTCTCTCCTTGTTTGGCCTTCCTCAATTGAGTCTTGATTTCAAAGAGTTGCCCTGCATTCCCAAAGTCAGAGTAAGTCTCCTTTACAGCCTCCCATATATCATTCGCTGTGGGAAGAAATAAATAAGTCCGAGCAATATCTGGTTCCATTGAATTAACTAGCCAGGACATGACCATTGAGTTCTCAACCTCCCACCTATCATAGCTTTCACCTTCATCTTTAGGTTTCACTACAGAACCGGTGAGATACCCAAATTTGCCCTTCCCTTGAACGAAGAGCTTGACAGACTGAGCCCATTGAAGAAAGTTACCACCGTTTAACTTTTGAGAAGTAATATTAAAATTTTGAATAGACTCCGCGGTAGAATTGATGTTCAGGATCTTTTCTGCCATGACTTATATGAATGACCAGTGTTCTATTGACAAGCTTCCCTTTCCTCAAATGAGGAGGCTGTGATTCCCTTGGCACCACACTACTGATATTGCTTTGATTATCAACAGATGGATTACTTGCTTCAAGCTCCCTGGTGCAGTAATCGGACTTCACCCTCTGGATATCAACAGAATCACAAGTCCAGGCAGTCGGAGAAAAAAAATTTCTGGAGAATGATTGGGAGGTGCAAGCGAAATGTGCAAGTCAGCGACTGGGTTCTCACAGAATCGCCGTTCAGAGCAGAGCGAACGAGAAAGACGCAAACTGATGAGGAGCAACGAACAGAACTGAACGAACGAAGGAGGTGCGACGTTCAGACCTGAGCGAGCGAAGGAATAGCGATGTTCAGAACTGAGCGAACGATGACCGACTGTTTCGCAACGGAATGACAGGAGTCGACGCTTCTGCGGGCATTCTCAACAGAGAAAACGCGACTTATTGACAGAGGGGCGTCGACTGGAGAAGATGGACGTCGGCGATCACTCTTCCGGCACTCAGCGGCCATGACTCCGACGGCGGCAACCTGTCTCTGATACCATGTGAGAAGAACCAGAGGAGCAGCCAAAAAACCACACAATACTATTATGCAAGAGATTTACAATACATATACAAATCTAACCCTAATGTAATGCCTAGAAAAATAATATAGGGAATAAAATAAAATAAAATTACTATAAATAAATAACACCTAACAATACTAATTAACTACTCAATGCTTAAACATAAATATCTTAATAACTTTCATCACACCTAAAACGCAAACCTTTCTCTCGTGTCCTCATTTCAACCTCTGTTAACCTTCTTCTAGGAACTTCATTATTTTTAGTCGCTGCTTGTACCTTATGTGATTCACTCGGCTGACCTCTGTTGGTTGAGAACATTCTCCAATTTTGCCTCCCAGCAACTCGAATTGTTTAAGCCTTTTCTGGTTTAATTAACACATTCATTTCTTCAACAACTTGGGCTGATTCAATCAAATCTTGTAATCGAGAAGGTCTCATCAATCGAACATTTCCTTTGATGTCATTTTTTAATCCATAGAACAAAGCACTGAACAACACCCATTCTGGTATTCCCATCAAATTAGAGATTATGGACTCAAATTGTGACCAGTATTCTTCAACAGATCCTTCTTGTTTCAAAGTTAAAAGACGCTCACATCCGAACCCATCACGCCTGTGGCTAAATCTCTCCAACAACTTCATTTTTAACTCCATCCACAGTTTGAATGGTCGAGATTGATTCTCCCATTGAAACCAAGATAGCGCTGCTCCTTCTAAACAAACCATCGCTGCCTCTAATTTTTCCGACTCAGTTAAGCGGTTGATGTTGAAATACCTATCGGCGCGACAAACCCATCCTTTTGTGTCGCTTCCGGTGAAAACTGGAAATTCCTATCTGCGGAGTAAATTAGAGTATCGCAGCATCGCCTCTTCATTTCCCAACTCACGTTCTCTCTCTGCTGTTGATTTTTCCAGTGGACCCGACGAAATCATCGAAGGGCAACCCTCCTCCGTTCTCGCCACTAATAGCGCAATTTGTTCCTGTATTAGTAAGATATTTTGCGACATTGCCATAAATTTCTCCATCTTTTGCAATTCACTTTCATGCATTTCCTCTTTAATTCTCGAAATTTCATTTTGCCATTCCGACATGTTTTCCCTGTAAGTTTCTGTTCGTGTAATCATTTTCTTTCTCAGCTCCAAGATTATGGCTATGATACCAAATTGATAGAACAAACTTGAATAAAAATAATTACAAACACACTTTTTGAATTTCTTAAACACACAGTACAATTCAATCCACATAACACACAAACAACCAAACTAAGGGATTTCTAGAGTCCTTCCTCTCCACCACCATTTTTCCAGACACCTCTTCCGTTTTCCCTTCCTACGAAATAACTCCTTTGCCAATAACTATCATTGACAGTTTCTTGCCCATAACTGTCATTGATACTATAATATTTAATACAAATACATAATACTACATTATATGTCTTTGGTTTTCTGCCTTCTAACATAGGTAAACCTCATCGAAGGTTTATCACAATGTCCATATAATTGAAAGGGAACCAAACTAAAAGGGTACTTCTGGACGCACTTAGAATTGTAAGCCTACTTAATAATAAAGAAAATCAATGTTATCACCCAAGTTGTTATTAGAGTCTTGTTTTGAAAAATATGTCATTAAGACAATGAAACAACTTAAAAATATGCAAAGAAACCCTGTCTCCAAATGATATTTATCCCCTATATCTTTCTTCCCTACCAATCCATCAGTGAGAAAACCCATGATTTCGTTTATGCCACCAAAGTCTAGTAGAATATGAGAAGAATTTCAGTCATATGTATCTAATAAATGCACATTGAATCATAAAATGTGCACTAGTTTTTTCGTGTCACTTGCAAAGGACATTGATAGGAAAATTAAGGGGGGATTTAATATACAACTTTTTTTTATTTAAATCCAAGCAAGGACTTGAACTTTGAGTAAATTAATGTTATCAACATTCCTCTTCATCGTCCTAGTGATACCGACAATTTTTTAAAGTAGGAGGCACAACTATAAGGGTCGCTCTTACGTTCTAGACCACCAGTCCTAGTAAGGTTGCTCTATCACTCCAGATAGCTTGAAAGTCTCCTGTGTTTCCCGTCATTTTTTTCCATTTCTGAATGAAAAGGTATAGCTTCTACCTGATTGTATTTTATTTTGAGGAGCTCTTATCCTCTTTTTATGAACTTTCTTTTATAAAAAAAGTGAGATACGGGTTGAAGTTGCTCATTAAAAATAAAAATAAAAAATTCCCTACAGTAGAAGAAATGAAGGAAAATTAACATCAAAAAGTGAATAAGATAGTTTCTTACATCAAGAGGAGGGTTTAGAAGTTCTACTCCATTGCTTATTTGACCATATGGCTCCATTAGATCAACAACATTCTCAATATCTTCTTTCGTCAATGTTAGTCCAAGATGATTCACCAAGATTGTGCTTAACGATTTGCAAATTCTGGATTTTCGCACCCAATTGGGAACTAATCCACTAAATGTCTGCAGAAAAGAAAAAGTGATTCTTCCCAATACTACAAAGTATCCAAAAGAAAGATATGAAATTTCATGGGAGAAAAAGAAAAAACAATATAAAGAAAATAGCAATTGCACATATATCTTAAACAAAGTGAAGTTTCAAAAATTAATCTCACAAAAATTAAATAATATTGGAAGACCATACAGTGACCAAAAATAATGTTTTCTATTTCTTACATTTTTTCAGTCACACAAAATATGATGATCTTTTATAGACAGAAAATAAAACACATTCAAACATTCAACTACTTTTATTTTTCTGGTTATTATAAAACCATGGTCGAGTAAAATCATCCAGTTTTTTGAAGCCCAAAATAATATATACTAGAACATTACGCACTGATAGATACTAGGACATTAGGCAATGATGTACTACTAACTAGAAATAAGTGCAAACACCTTTAAAACAAGAAGTTGACATAGCATGTTTGGAGAATTGATCAAACTAGTTATGACCAAAAAAAACTCTTTGCAATCTAATGCATATTGCTACTGCGTTTGTTGCTAAAGAGAGACATGAACGAGTGAAACGACGCTTGAAGATCAGAGACTTTTACTCTGTCGGTGATGAAATTGAAGAAAACGACCGTCAATGGAACACATTTTGATTTGCAAAACCCTTATATGATGGACAACTATGAATTTTTGTCTTGGAATCAGCCAACCATTGTCCGTAGTCAGAATGACAAGCCATCATCTCCTACCCACGATGAAGATCGATAACAACCATTGTCCAGTTCAAAAAATAACCATCTAGTCAGGAATGGACCTTGCACATTGTTGATTCCTATGATTCCAATATCGAATCATGAAATTCAAACCTTAAAATGCGATTTCGTTCCTTCACACACCTTCCAATCTGATGATCATTGCCTCCAGCAAAAGCTTTTAGAATGTAACGATCTGAAATATGAGATTGCAGATGAGTCTTTGAACAAAACAATTAGGGTGTTGCAATACAACTGGTGTTTTCAACAAAGATGACAAGTTTGTCCCGCTACAAAAGCAGATGGTTATACAACAATAAAACATCTAATGTGCCAAGGATTGGCAACCACCAACCTCGGCCTAGCCCACAGCCGAGCCCCTTCTCTAACTCGTTTGTTCTTTGTAAAGGTGATGAAGTTTGGGGCCAAGAAGAGTTAAATCTTAACCTTCAAGGTGAGCATTTAGAATCAAAAGGGAGGCCCAACCATTCCAAGAAAATGGTTGCACCTGAAGGAGGCAAACAAGATGAGCCTCATGCATGGCGCAATCACCTTGTTATGATGAATGACACGGAACTGAAGCACTCTAATGAGCCAAGGAGAGCAAGGTCCAATACTCAAGGCATGGAGTCAAGTCACGCACCAACATGAGAGAACACTTCAACCCACTCACTTTTGAAGAAGGGATTTGTCTCCCTTAAGACAAATTATGTAAACGAGCACTCGTTTATTTTTCTTTCAAAACCTTAGCTTGTTTTCTAGTTACATGCATAGCTAAATACTCTTAGAGAGATAGTGAGATGGCTGAATACTTTGGAGGGAAAGAGAGACACATTTTTAGGGTAAAATGGGACACTAGATCATGGGAGAGAAAAATGCCAAAAGTGCACTTGTACCTAGTCACCCTTGGCCTTCCATGTGGCCAAATGGGATCCAAGTTCTAGGATCTTCTTCTCCTCTTTGCATGGATGAACATTTAGGAGGGAAATGGGCTGCAATTTGAAGAAAATAAACTCATGAAATCATGGGAGAGAGAAGGGCCAAAAGTACATTGTACTCGGCCAATCTCGGCCACCCACATGGCCTAATAGGAGGCCACCTTCTAGGCTTCTCTTTCACCCTTCAGCTGAAGCAAAATCCTATCTTTTTACGAGAGATTTAAGCATCTTTTTCATATTGTAACTTCAGCTTATGTTGAATGAAAACCTGAATCTTGCTGCTACAAAATCGTTGCTCTTGGAACTTCAAAACAACGCCCCCTCGGTGAGTCACATCCGAGCAAGGAAGTTATCTTCACTGTCACCAAGTTTTGAGGTTGCTTGGAGGCTCTCATTGACATCATTTTTCTCCAATCCTTGCAAAGGTTGGAAGCTAGAAAAAGGGTGAAAAACCTTGCATCGTTTGCTGGAGTTTCAATACATTGTCGGAAGTCTTTCAAGCAGAGGGTGATCCTCGTGTAATCTTCGGACCAGCAGCGATTCCACCGGCCATAACTTGGTCATTTTTGGGAATTTCTTTCTGAAATTTTCAGGATCCATCATTAACGCATCAAGTAAGGTTGTCCAAAATTTTCAGTCTATTTGGTTCAGTATTGAAGAATTTGTGCATATGAAAAGTTGGTTGAAAATTGGACATCTAGCAGTTTTTGTAAACAACAGATTTTGTGTCTTCAATCGTGCATAATTTTTTGGCCACAACGATTTTGGAGTTGAGATTTTAAGAGCATTCTAAATATAATTTTGGCAAGGTTGTATTAAATTTTCAACTTGATTGGATTAAAATTGGAGAAGTTATTTTGTTGCATTTGGAGTCTCTTTCAGCCAAATTGTTAGTGTAAATCCGAAAGAGCATTTGTGCTTTTGGATGTGTAGGTGCTTTCCACACCGGCCTTAAGCACATCAACATCGTTGAAGACAAACTCAATACGGTACGAATTATCTTCTCACTGGCAACAAACTTGGATAGGCCTCTACATCAGCTCGACCAAGAATGCCTTCTTAAATAGAGATCTGAAAGAGGAAGTTTGTATGGAAATATCATCAGGTGTTTGAATCAATCACTACAATCACAAAATATGCAAGTAATTGAGTCATTGTACAAGCTAAACCAAGGATCTACTCAGTGTCAGTAAAAAAACAAGGATCTACTCAGTGTCAGGCATATCACACACTCTATATAAAGCACACTCTGAGAAAGAAGATTGTTATCCTAATCATGTATGTCGATGACATCATATTAACTGGAGACGATGAGGAAGAACTAATTAAGATAAAGAGATCCATGTCAAAAGAATTTGAAGTAAAAGATCTTGGTTCTTTGAAGTATAAAAATGGCTCATCAAAGAAAGGAATCTTCGTCTCTCAAAGAAAATACACATTGGATCTACTCGGAGAAACCGGTATGCGGAGATGCAAGCCTACAAGTACACCTATGGATTCAAAGCAGAAATTAGGACGTGAAAATGCAGGAGTTCTTGCAGATAAAGCCAGATACCAACATCTAGTGGATTCAAGCCTACAAGTACACCTATGGATTCAAAGCAGAAATTAGGGTGTGAAAATGCAGGAGTTCTTGCAGATAAAGCCAGATACCAACATCTAGTGGGAAGACTTATCTATCTCTCTCATAGTCGACCAGACATAGAGATTGAACTCAAGGCAATAGCCTCTACAATGTATGAAGAAATTTGAATTAGAAGAATTATGATGGAGTTGAGAATGAGCTGTGAAATATGTATAAAACTCAAGTGTGAAAATCAGGTTACCACAAGTGTGGCAAAGGACCCACTGCATCATGATAGGACAAAGCACGTGGAAATAGAACAGCACTTCATAGTTGAAAAGATTGAGAGCTCAGAAGTCAACAAAAATACACTCCAACTCGAGCTCAATTAGCAAACATCTTAACTAAGGCTCTGATAGGTCCAAACTTTTAAGAACTGTGTAACAAGTTGGATCTGCATAATATATATACAACCCAACTTGAGGGAGAGTGTTGAAATCCTTTAAAGTTAAGAAATTTAATTTATTAAGAAAGTAAGAGATTTCAATTAAATTGTTTCATTTTTCTCATTCTAGTTTTTTCCTATATATACATATATATATAGATATTGTAACAAGACTATTATTATTGACGGAGTAATAATATGAGGAAAAAACTCTTTCTTCGTTAATTTCTAAGTAAACAATAACATTTTACAAAGAAATACATTCTATTGAGAAATAAATTACAATAGAGTGAGTTGCATTTAAACAAACCTCATTAACATCATTTAAATAAACTTAGTTAACATTTTGAATCAATTTAAATAAGAGGAATATTTTCTCACCGCAAACAAAGAACAATAGCCCATAAGTTCATCGGCGTCAAAAACTTTGCTCCGAAAAGCACTACCTTCCAAGGCCACAGGAACAAGCTTTAATTCTATGGGCCTCAAAAGGGCCGTCTTCTCGGCAACCTGAAAGAGCAACTCATAAATATTTTCTATCAATACCAAAAGAGAAGAAAACTGGTTAATAGTTTACAAAGATGAGATTATAACAAGAAAATGATGTTTCTTGTTAAAAAATAACAAGAATGGCTAAAATGTAGTCTGACCATCTTTATTTGTTTCTTATCACAAATATTAATAGTCTTTCTTTGTTTGACGCACATGCAGAAGTAATTTGGAGACATGGATCTAAGAAAAAAATGAGGATTTTTCATACGAATGACCTGTTTATGATATGTGTTTGCAAAAATTATTTACAATTTGGACGCCTTCTGTTTCAAATGGAACCACCAAAAAGAAGAAGGATCACTAAAGTTTTATTTAAATTATTTTTTTTTCTGATGGAGCGTACTCTAAAGTGTTTTGAAGTATAAGACCAAACAAAAATAAAATCAACTTGTCCTGAAATAAAAGTTCAAAAAGTTTTCTTTCGAATTGGAAGAACCAAGAAAAAAGAATAAATACTAAAGTATTTGGAAGTAAAAAAAAAAAAGAAGGAAAAGAAATTCTTCAAAGAAAGATAAATTAGGTAAAATTTATTTTGTTCTAACTGGAAAAAAAACCATGAAAAATGAATGAATCCTGAAGTATTTGAAAGTAGAAAGCCATTTTCCCATGTACGGGGAAAGAACTTCATGATAAAACACTGACGCTCTATTTTAACACCACCAACTTCGTATGCCAATTCCAACACCATCATCGTGCCAATGATAGTTTAGAACAACAGAACTTCTAAGACCTCCTCTTCAACACTTCTCAAAAAAGCAAAGATATCACAACTATCATTTAATAATCTGAAAGTAACATGGCTGCAAACATAAATAACTGCAAAATGCCCAATAAATTACCTTTCTCCAGTCGACAAAATTAATAAGATTCTCATCCATTGTTTCTTTCGCAGCAATATGTAGTATTTTCTCCCTCTCCGCTTGAGTTGGTTTTTGGAGATGAAAAACTCTATCCATTCTACCAGGTCGCTGTAACGCCTCATCAACTTGTCTCAGATTTCTTGTAGTTGCCATCAGAACAACTCCATCTTGCTTCTCAAACCTATATGGAAGTGAGAAGAAAAATTCAGGATAGATTATCATGAATGTATTTCAAATCTATTTCATGAAATACACAACTAATTTAATAGCAATGCCGACCAATAAACTAAAAAGCTAATGGATAACTAAAAGGCAGGTTTTGATTATTTGCCTCAATGGAAGCTAGAGCAGCAATAAAGTATGAAAACTAACTGTTGGTAGTTATGCAAACGTGTTATACAAACATGTCAAACTCCTGTTTATGGTAGTCTTATAGTTGAGATTTTAACCATTTCGTAGAATTCTGATTCAAAGTTAAATATTAACGGAACTTTCAAACCCAGGTTGGAGAGTGACTGCAAAACAGAAAATGGAAATACCTTTTTATCCCTACAGCATTAAAATATGATTGACTAAGCATCAAAAAGAGAATTATGACGAAGTTTCTCGAAAGAGAATGAAAGAAGTACTTCAAGCACATGCCTGGTCAAGAAAAGATTAATTAATTAACGAAACAGCTACAATGATTCCTCCGGACTAGATCTTACAATATGACTCCTCAGACAATAGATTTTGTTTACTAAAATCAGAAAGCATCTGAAAGGGATGTCAATCTATTACAACAAACTTACAAATCCATCTAATAAGCATTCAATCTTTTTACATTATTAGTTAGATAAATGATACAATTTTATTCAATACAAATATGGAAGCAAGGAGTATAGGACCAGGTTGGTGGGTAGGGTAACATGTAGTTTGTGGTACGACATTTCAAAGAGTCAATGAGGTTTTGCCCCAATGTCTTTTACAGGATTAAAGATGGCATGTCTATGTCCTTTTAGCATTACAGATTCCTTGAATTTCTTTGCCTTGGCTTGTGAAGAGGAGGCAAAAGATGCAAGCATTATGAATCTTATGGCATGTGAGAACAGGTAGAATGTTTTCTTTGACAGAGCCCTAATGGATGGGAGATTGAAACGTGTTGTGCTCTTGAGAATATTCACGATCTGGTGTGGACCAAGGAAAGAACACACGTCTTCAGGTCCTACTAGCCTTTATCTTGTCAAAATTTTCCCTGTCCGGTTATTTCTAATATTTGGATGTGAATGTGGAGAAGGGATTTGTTAGAGGTCAGTGAAGGATTTTTCCAAGGAGTGGAGATATGGGATGAATGCAAAAAGGCTTTGGCAAGATGGTTCCTCGCAATATCTTCTTTTGCCTTTGGAACACAGGTACTAGGCTTATTGTCTATTCGGAGCCGCATGAGCTCGAGGGGTTTACAAACCAACCCTAAGGTACATTTTTCTTAAGATATCTTCATTACTCACAAAAAACAGGACCATAATGTTGATCAAATATAATTAGAAGACCTGAAACTTACCCGTCTAGCTCCACGAGAAGTTGATTAATGAAAGCTTCGTGATCTTGCTTCTTAGTGTGAATAAATTTGCCACGGACTCCCGCAAAGAGATCAAAGTCCTCCACAAATATGATCACGGGTGCCTAAGAATGGCAACTTGAAAGTCAGTGAACATGGAAAACATAAAATAAAGAAAGTGGTATACGAGAATGATTAACCTAGAAAGTAAAAGAACGGTAAAAGAGAGTTGGAGAGGAAACAACAAGGAAAACACAGAGAGAACTTTTCATAGAAGTAAATTCTAAAAAGCTTGTTCGAAAGCAAACAGAAACATCTCAATAAAGCCATATGGAAGGCAAAAATGATTGTCAAAACTTTTGTCCCGATAAAAATTATCCTAATATTCATAAAATGACCAGCACATAACTTTGCTAGCATGCAATTTCACCAAAATTCAGGAGAGCCTTAACACCAAACATCTTAATAATATAAGGAAAAAATTAAATTTATCAAATACACTTGGAGATAGTATTCGCTTTCTAAGTTCCAACTCTCCCGAAACTAGTATGCTTAAATACAGAAAATAAATGACAGTTATTAATTGAAATGATTTCCTGAACAAATGTGATGATGGCTTGAATTTTTTGAAGAAAATTTCCCTTTTATCATTGCATCGAACTGCTAATGTGGAGTCAAGATGGTCCTAAGCAACCATTAGGGAAAAGGTTTTAAGAAAGTCCAGATTCTAAGAAACTGCACATGAAGTGGCATCTCAAGCCACAAAGATAGAAACATATAGTGTTCCCTTGTATCCGCAGACCCGTAGCCTACAATAGAAGGCTGGAAATTATTAATCAAGTTGAATAGAGCAATTAGAAAAGAGAGGGAGTTGAGAAGTTAGTGTGGGTTTATATAGAAGAGAATAAGAACAACAACAGGGACTATCTAGTAATTGAGGAGACATTAGCGAGGAATAGACTTAGATGCTCGAATGCTAGAGAATGCTTCCAACCATTTCATTGATTCTTCAATAAAAAGGTTTTCGTTTCAAGTAATCTTATAAATCAAGATATGAATCATCTAATTACTACCTTGACTCCTCAATTTAGTGCTTGAATTTCATGTTCTTTGGATACAACATGTACTTCTTTCTATTCCTAGGTCCCTTCAACTTCTCATTATCATTTAATCATACCTTAACCATCAACTACACAGCTTAAGTAACTAACTATAAACAAGGTGTAAAAAGACAACCAAATCCCTAGCTGTCTGAAATAGTTCCCGAACATTTGATGCACTCTGGCCAACCCATAATCCAGGCTCCAACTGTTGGGCTTCAACTGTAACAACAGGAACCTTAGCTTCTGCAGCAATTGCCAGAGCTAGAGATGTCTTTCCTGTTCCCCTCTCACCAACAATAAGAACTCCCTGGCATGACAAAGAAATATCCTAAGAAGCTCCACAACGTTAAGTTAAAACAAACATTTTGCCAGTAGAAAAAAAAACTCAAGCAGTGAATAATTCTAAGGTTGCAGGGTAGTATAATTCTACAAAATCTTTAGTAGGCTGATTTTATGAGAATAGAAGAACAATTCAGAATTATGTCACAATTGGATGGCCTTATCCTAAAAAACAAGCACGAGTACCAATACATTTTTTTAACCTACAATAGATTCAATGTCAAACTCTTTAGCTAGGTTTGCCTTATTTAAAGCAACTTTTCTTTCCCTACCCTACTAGGCATGTTCATTGCTGTTGCATTGCCATGTTCATTGCAACAACTCGCTCTTCCCTTCATCAGCTTAAAGGTAAATCTACTGTCTCCAAGCATTTGCAGGCTGAAGAGTATTTGCTCAGTAATGTGATCTCAAACTTCTGCTCTCCAGTTTTTAGCTTATCATATCTCTCCATTAAACTAACATCTCATTTTATAAAATAAAACTTCCTTGCCAACATTCTTGATTTCAAGGGTTTCCTTGTACCTTCTACAGCTTAGGAGTTAAACAAAACCACGGAATATAAAAAAATTAAAAAATTAAAAATAATAATAATATAGCATAGCCACTTTAAAAGTTCATACTAAAATTACTTCCAGAGAGTCCCTACACTTACTTCTTGCCATGTGAAATTTATTCTTAATCGTAACTGATAGTAAATCTTCTGATGAACATAATTTCAAGCTCCCAAATTGTTTTCTATATAACCAATTCAAGAAGTCAGAATCTACAAAGTTGAGTAACATAGTCTGAGATAAATGTCTTGGAAATCAAAAATCAGTATTTCAAACTAGTTGAAAAACAAGTCAAATTTTAATATCAAGATTAGATGCCATCTATAGTTTGAGCAAATATGAAGTACTTTGGTCAATCGTCATGAGAAAACGATAGGTTTCATGTATATTCAACTATGAGATGAAGCACAAAGCTTTATAGACTTATGAACTTTTTTTTTAATATAAGAAAGACTTGTGACTTTATATGCAAGCAATATAATTATGCAAGGAAACTACATATTATAGAAACTCCTGTTTAAGTACTAACTCCAATCATGGGGAGGAAAGGTCTTGCTTGTTATTAGTTATATATGCAACAGTTATAATATATAGTTTGAGGTGCCTAATTTACAAAAACAACATACCCGAGGTGCCCGTGCACCCATTTCTTGAAATGCACTGGGATTTTGTAAAAATGCCACAACTTCATTAATCTCATCTCTCATCGACTCGATACTGGCAAAAAATTTCAATGGTATAGGTGGATTCTTCACTCTCTGCAATCCACAAAAAATCATAGAATATTTCCTCATCAATTTCCTTTTTTTAATTTGTTTCCATTTTTTAAAGATTTTTTTTTTTTCATGCGTTCTAGATTATGAAGTGCTTTGTACCTATTCTATTTTAATTTTTCAATCAGGGTTTAATAAACTTTTGTAGTACACTTTTTTCTTCACAAAGCCCTCTCAGCATCATGCTATAACAGCTAAAATTAACATTTCAAGTAACCTTCATTCCGTCGAATGCCCGAGTAATAGGATCAATGCCAGCCTTTTTCTTGCGCTTGATTCTCTTCACCCTATAATTAAGATAGAATTTCTGCACAGAGACCATTAATATTTAAGACTTTATAGACATGGGTTTTCATCACCAAGGACACAAAAATAACTGTGACTCGGGAGTTGAAGAGACCAAGTACCAATTACATTCAAAAATACCAACTTCAAACTTTGGGAACGTACATATTAACATAAATGGTTTGGTCATTAAAACACCACTTAACTGCCGCAAAAAAATTGCTACGAGGTACAAACAATCAAATAACAAATAAAAAAAATGCAGAATCAAAGAATGGTCTGCATATATTAGCTTCCATATGAGCCAGGTAAATCATAAAATTTAAATAATATTGCATGATAATGTAAAAACTAAACTAGCTGTTGAGGTCAATTGCAATTTTGGACACCTATGTCTATCAGCATGTTGGAATAAGTGCAAACTGTATACCTAGCTCATATTTAGGATAATAGATAAAATCACAATAAGTACACTTATAATAAATTGAAATACACTTACAACACTATGGTCTTTCTCCATTAGAGTGCATAACTAAAGTTAGGGGTATAACGGCTTAAAAAACACTTGAATAGCCTGCAAGCAGTCTAACCAACTAATAAAAAAAGTACAGGGATTTTAGCCCAGAGCCAAACAGGTTTTTTTTTTCTTATTTCTCTTTTATTTTTTTTAATTTAATACCTAATATTCTATCAAATGATGTTTTTTTTAAGTAAAGCCCGGCTTTAAGTGCATAATAATAACTTTATATATTACATATTGCCACATATATTACAGATGCGTTGCAAACTTCTATAAGCGACGCTTAATTTGTTGTTGAAAAAATTTAATCTACTTTAATTAAAGAAATCTTATTTTTGGTGTTATACTAAAATTTTTGTTTGTACTCAGAATTTTAGCCAATAATAACATTTTAATCCATGACTTCACAAGGAACAGTTATTTTCAGCTTTCACATCAATACCATCACTCGTATTAGCACAATTGAAGCCAAAGCCAACGATGCGTGATCTCAAATACCTTGTTAAGATGCCATAGGAAACGGATAAATATTTACAGATCCTATCATTTTGGACTAACCAATAATCTTATATTCTAAACTTCACAAGCTAGATATAAACTGAATAGAAAGATGAGTAAAATACCAATCTCCGCAATTTTCGCAAATTTGGATCCCTTCGGAATGGTCCATAACCTAGAAGTCTTGGAACTTTTCTCCTCATAAAGCGGAAGAAGTGAAACAAAACATATCCAAAAATTACACTTCTCACTAAAAACAAAAAATGCCATTGAAAATCATCCTTTTTTCTGGCTTTAAAACTCATCTCTGCCTCAGATTGCCATTTTAAATACCATGTGGATCCAACAGTTTGATCTAGTTCCTCAGGCCATGCCATCCCTAACTGAATTCTTGACTGTAATACAAAAATTCTACGTACTTTAAAAAAACAAGGTATTAATAGAGTCAATATAATGTAAGAAACAACAATGAAATTAAACGTACCGGGTAAGGAACTATAAGCTCCACGATGGGAAAAACGACCATCATCATTAAGTCGTCATTTATTTCTTTAGTTTTCTCAAAAATCCAACCTGTCACAACAGATAACGTCGTAGTTTTCCCTAATGCAGTCAGGCATCGATGAGACAATCTCAAGATCAAAAGAAACTGCTGCCAGAAATCCAACTCCGAAAAAGGGATCTGCATCACCTGAACAGTAGTTGGAATTCCAGCAGCGAGCATTCTCATGTAGAGCCCATCAAAACCTCCAAAATCTTCAAATAGCATTTCAAACTCCTGGATGAACAACGTGAATATCAGAAAAATAGAAAAGCTTGCTGAGAAATAAAAGAGGAATCAGTCAGCGTACACATTCATTACCCTGATATCAACATAATGTTCTTTATCATCTCCTTTTAGCGAGATATACATGGCACCCCAATCATGCCTGATCCGAGCATGGTCTACTAGTTTTTTTGAAACAGCATAAGGAACAGTCAGTGGATCCATCTCCCAACAATTCTTATCTTCATTATACCAAGTCTTTGACACCACCCTGTCTCGATGAAGAAGAATTTGTTCCTGCAGTTAACGGCGATAGCTAAAGGCAATGGCAGTAAACATTGCATCCTTTAACAGTCTCACTAAATCAATTATAAGTAATTAATAGATCATTCAAAAGTCTTAGAAGTTCACTAATCTGCTCAATTGGTTTGTATCTCAAAGTATCCATTCACTTGAACGTCCTACTTTGACCAGAAAGAATGTACCACACTGTGTACTACTATCAACCTTACCAGGCAACTTGGATTGCAAAAAAAAATAACAGCAAAATAAATAATGAAGTGGTTCCTTGTAATTTAATCCAATCACACATGATCAAATAAATAGTCACAGGACAATCAAGTAAAAAAGCACTTACTCCTATCCTAATGAACAATTTGTTTCATGCGAAGTTTTCTGTCTTAATAAAAGAACACAAACTGAATAAGAATCGTCTAGTTCCCAAAAGTTGATAAATCCTCTCACATATGTTGTCGGGGCTCGATTGTGGTTCTAACAATAATCATGTTTTACATTTCAGGGGAGTTAAGAGAAGAAGCTAGTAGTCTTAAAATGCCCTTATGTCAACAGAGCTTGTAATTGCTGTTAATAAATTCCTGATTTATCACAAAGTAGTGAAAACTAGAAAAATCAAGGTAAATGTCATAGTAATTACAATCCTAAATGACATCACTCAAACTACGAGACTACGACAATATTCAAAAGACTACAACCAGATATTTACATATGAAAAAAAAAATATGATCACCATAACCACGCAATCACTATGAAGAATTCTATTTTGAACCAATGAAATAAAAATGTTTTATATAAAAAGGGGCATGTGAGTGAAGATACTTCAGGATTTGCTCCTATTCTAGTACTCTCCCGCTGGAAAAAGAGCTTTTATTTTTGTTCTCCTCAGAGGAAAAATTGCTATCATTGCCTTTAAGAAAAAACTTCTCTCCTTATCCAAGAAAATGACCTATAAATCCTCCATATCAACACTAATAAATGATTAAGTTAGTCTATACTACCTGCTTTTGAGCTACATATTCTTTACCCAAATCAACATTGTCTAACAAATTTCTTTTCAGATCAGATTTAGCTTCCTCACGCCACTTCTTCCAGCCATGGTACAGATGAAGGCTAATAGCTTTGGGAACCACAACCTCCTTGTCACCAAAAAGCCACTTCAATTCAACTTCTGGAAAGCCCTTCACTACCTCACTTTCTGGTGTATTAACAACAGCATACTTTTCCTCACCAAACTTCCTCATATTCCTTCTTATGTCAGCTTCGAGATTCTTTTGCAGCTCCCTTGATTTTTTTAGACCTTCTCCAATATATTGTGCAAATTCAATTGATTCCTGATCCGAAAAAGACCCAAGACCATCAACTTCCAAAACGGTAGGAAGAATCATTTGCTCCAAGTGTTTTTTTTGTGCTGTTTCCAAATCTTTCTGAATATCAAATGGAGATTGATTTGTAAATCTATGTTTAGGTGAACTGCAACCAAAAAAAAATTGATTAAAAGAAACAGACATTCTTCGTTTTATTCTACAAAAAGAAATCAAATCGAGAAGAACTTCAAAGATCACCAAGGTACATCAATATTCAAAAAATAACAAACATATGCCCTGAGTGTATAAATCTGTGCCTGCACACAAAAATTAAAGTAATAGGAAAGAACTGTGCTATACCCCATGAAGAGAGCTTGTCTGTGATAAGTCAATTTATAGCTTACCTCCCACAAATTATATCAACAATAACATTTAAACTCTAAAAGTCATGAAAAATGGAAACAGCCATTCACAATATGAATAAGATTCCGAATCAACTTAACTTTGATGTAAAAAATCATTTGAAATATAGAACCAAATACATAAAAATTGATTCAGATTCCACTTATCATTTGCAGAATAATTATTCTACATATACATGTTATATTAAAACTAGAAATATATTACACAGAATTAGACATGAAAGAGAACTATTAAGAATTTTTTATACATGTTTAATGTTTTCTGATCAAATGAAAACATATAAATATTAAGTTTATTACCTGCATAAAATATTTTAATTTAAATCATGAAATCCTGCTAGATTATAAATAACACATAATAAATAACACAACCACAGCAAACATCCAAGCTCAAATGCTATGAAACTTTAGACTTCTAGATGAAATATTTAAGGTTCCTATTTTTTCCAATATTTATAATTTGGATGTCTACATGCCAAAAAGATATGTGAAGCCTAACGTAGACTTCTACATGGGACTTACTGGTAAGGTCAGCAAGTAATTAAGATATCTAAATTTCTTTTCTAAGGCCTTCTAATCAAGTATTTAAACAAAATTGGAGGGATGCACTCCCTGCCACCAGGTGTACTAGAGTTGCTACCTATCAATAGCCTTCTGTCTCATCTCCTTGGCAAACCTCTTGACCAATTGATCACACTCCCTTTCAATGAAACCAAGCTCCCTCACCCCAAAACTCAAAGCCATAGTCTCTCTTCGCATAATATTGTCTCCAATCTTCCCAATCCTCTCCCATTTTTCATTATACTCTTCATCTAACCTTTTCAAAATCTGTTCCAGCTTCTCCATTCTATCTTTATCTTCGTCTCTACCACGACTTCCTTTCTCTTTCAACCTCCCATACTCCCCCTTTGCTTTCAATACTTCATTGACGATCTCATCCAACCTTATCTCCAACATCCGCCTCTCCTCCTTTAATTTAGTGACCTCCACATGAAGCTCGTCCAAAATCCCATCTTCTAATTCTTCCTTCTTCGACTTTACTGCCTTCAATGCTGCCTGCACATTCTCTATATCTCCTTTCCCTTCTCTAACTTCCTCAATACGCCTCAATACACCGGACACTGTTTCTAGCAGTTTCTGGGTGCACTCGGAGTACTCGTGCTCATTAAAATATAGCTTCTCTCCCTTCTTTTTCTTATCCAAAATCTCCTCAGTCGCCATTGGTGAAGCAAACGCATGGAATTTAAGAGTCCGAATAGGAGAAAAACCAAAGGCAATACAAAACAAGGAATACACAAGCAGCATTTTGACGTACTTGACCACATTCTTGTCAGGCTTTTTACCATCTTCTCCCGGATTTCGTAGACGGAATTCTCCATCCCATTCTGTTCCTGTCACAGGTCTTGAAGTTGTCGAACATCCAGGAAAACGAAATGAGAAACAGAGGTTTCCTCTTGAACTCAGATTGAAAAAATTTGCAGGAATTGGAATGGTGGATCTTTCAGCACCAGTTCTTCGAAGTGTGGTAAATGGCGACGATACAAAATATCGATGCGGAGGTAACAAGCGGGAGTAAAAGGTTTTCCGTAGGGACGGAGAGGGGAGAAAGGCGTCCATTGTTAAGGTCATCAGTGGTGGAGCCGAAATGGCAAGGAAGCAAGAGAAATCATTCTGGTTTCCATGGTGAAGATAAGAGACACAGACGGAGAAAACCAAAGCGAAGAGAGGTTTAAGTAAGGCTTTGAGAAGCAGGGCGAAAATGGGGATTTGATAAAAACACCCGAGAATGTGCATCTTATTTTATTTATTAATTAATTTTATTTTTTAAAATGAAAATCAGTCTTTAATTTTCTCGTTAAAATCCTCGTAATTTCAATTTTATTCTCAATACTTTTGTTGTTATACTTTACTCATATTAAATATTTTAGGTGAATTTTTTATTAAAATTAATAAAAACAATTGAAGATAATGAAATTGGAATGAGTGTAAAACTTGTTATTTTATTCAATAATTATGTTAGTGTGAGATAAATGACATCACTAATAGATATAATGCCGCAACTAAAGAAGAAAATGACCGAAAAGACCTTCTAAAGTATGACATCAGCAATTTCACTCTCACCTCTACAAAATCAACTTTTGCTTCTTCAGGAAATTTATCGGAACAAAGCAATTTCCACTTTTACCCTTTTTATTGTTGCCTTGCCACCAACTAATAATTACTTAAAAATAAAAAACATGAATTATAATTTCAATGCTCATCAATTTTGTCCAATATAATACCCCTCGGGACAAACCTAGTTTATGCTTAATTATTCTATAGACGGTAACAATTTAGGGTTTAATTCAAAAGTTTAAATTCAAAATTCCCAAATCAAAACCTAACACTCAGATTTTAGAGATAATCGATCAGATTTCTAAAAAATTCGATGATGGTTTCAGCTCAGCAAATCTGAGCCGAACTCGAATTTTGGGGAAACAACAATCGATGAACTCAATCCGAAAATCGTCCAGATACAGATGAAGACCGGATTCAACAGGGAGCATCTTTGAAAATCCAAGTTGAACTCGAATTTCTCTAAAACAAAAAATCCAAGCTGAACTCAGATTTCTCAGAGGAACCTCGCCTATAAATAGAGATCTATAAATAGAGAGGCTTGGTGGAGGAGAAAATCACCACAGCTCTCACTCCCTCTCGAGTTCTTTAAATCATAGGACTTACCTCTAGCTTTGACCACCGCTCGACCTCCAGACAGAGCAGGAACTCCGACCGAGGAGGCAATAGCTCCACTCGAGAAGTCAAGCTCCTCGGCAAACCTTCTCTGATACAACAAACAACCACCATCGGCATAAATTCTTCCCCTCTTGATCTGTCTCTTCCCCTCTCTCTCTCTCTCTCTCTCTCTCTCTCTCTCTCTCTCTCTCTCTTCTCTCTTCTCTCTCTCTCTCTCTCTTCTCTCTCTCTCTCCTCTCTCTCTCTCCTCTCTCTCTCTCCTCTCTCTCTCTCCTCTCTCTCTCTCCTCTCTCTCTCTCTCTCCTCTCTCTCTCTCTCCTCTCTCTCTCTCTCCTCTCTCTCTCTCTCTCTCCTCTCTCTCTCTCCTCTCTCTCTCTCTTCTCTCTCTCTCTCCTCTCTCTCTCTCCTCTCTCTCTCTCTCTCTCCTCTCTCTCTCTCCTCTCTCTCTCTCCTCTCTCTCTCTCCTCTCTCTCTCTCTCTCCTCTCTCTCTCTCTCCTCTCTCTCTCTCTCTCCTCTCTCTCTCTCTCTCCTCTCTCTCTCTCCTCTCTCTCTCTCCTCTCTCTCTCTCTCTCTCTCTCCTCTCTCTCTCTCTCCTCTCTCTCTCTCTCTCTCTCCTCTCTCTCTCTCTCTCTCTCTCCTCTCTCTCTCTCTCTCTCTCTCTCTCCTCTCTCTCTCTCTCTCCTCTCTCTCTCTCTCTCTCTCCTCTCTCTCTCTCCTCTCTCTCTCTCCTCTCTCTCTCTCTCTCTCCTCTCTCTCTCTCCTCTCTCTCTCTCTCTCTCCTCTCTCTCTCTCCTCTCTCTCTCTCTCTCCTCTCTCTCTCTCTCTCTCTCTCCTCTCTCTCTCTCTCTCCTCTCTCTCTCTCCTCTCTCTCTCTCCTCTCTCTCTCTCCTCTCTCTCTCTCTCTCTCCTCTCTCTCTCTCTCTCCTCTCTCTCTCTCTCTCTCTCTCCTCTCTCTCTCTCTCTCTCGACAGAACATAAGAAGGAAGAATGAGAAGTGGTTCATAATTGTAATTTTGAACCAAATTGAACTGGTCCAACTGAACCAGACCCGACCCAAATTTTGTCTAAATACTTCAAGAAATTGGATTTATTTAAGTGAGAATTTAATACCAATATTTTATTTAAGCAAAAAAAATCTTGAGCGTCGTTCGAATCAATCCAATTTGATCATATCCGACCTCAAATATACGTAAGGAATTTCTACCTAAATCTTTATGAAATAGATTTATCGAAGTAAGAATTTAATACCAATATTTTATTTAAGCAAAAAAAATCTTGAGCGTCGTTCGAATCAATCCAATTTGATCATATCCGACCTCAAATTATACGTAAGGAATTTTTGTCTAAATACTTCAAGAAATTGGATTTATTTAAGTGAGAATTTAATACCAATATTTTATTTAATTAAGCAAAATATTATTGGAATATTGGAGAATCCTGATAACCCTAACCTCTCGGAATCCAAGTAAGTGAAAATACCATGTTTTTAACAGTTTTGGCTACAGCCTTACATCACAAAATCTATGTTATTTTCTTATAATTATTTTATTACATGTTTTCGATATTTAAGCACGCATGTTTAGGCATTGACATAGAATTGTATAAAGATAAAATTGATAGGATATTTTGTATGTATATGAATATGATGAAATTGACATTGACAAAAAAATATGTGATAGCATGGTCTGAACGACAATAAAATTACTAAGTTTAAACAAAAATGAGATGGCTACGCCTGAACGATAATAACATGGTTATGTCTAAACGAAAATGAGATGGTTACGTCTGAATGACAATGAGATGGCTATACCTGAACGAAAGTAAGATGACAAAACCTGAACGATAATAAGATGGCTAAGTCTAAACGAGGGTTGGAAAATAAGTTTCACCCAGTATGTAACTATTAAGTCAGGATTTGGTAAATGTAATATAAACTTTGGCACTTGCACATATTTTCACTTACTAAGTTATTCTCATAGTTGTAATTTTGTGATGTATGTGAGTGTTTGTCTGAGAAAGAAATGACGTTGCTCGAGAATCTCTTAGAGGCAAATGAGCATACAGAATAAGAAGAAAATATTTTCGGGTTGAAGGAAAGAGTTTAAACTAGTATTTTCTGTTTTCGAAGATATTTCGTATTTTTTCTAACTTTGAATAAATTATTTTGAAGTTTTACGAATTATTTTAATTCTGGATTTATTTCCAATTTCCGATGAGGTTATTTAAAAAAATTTGAAATTTTGATTAAGCTTCCGCGCATTTAATGATTAAGTTATTATTTAAAGAAGTTTTCAATATTTTGAAATTAGGTTTTTAACGCTCAAATCAATTTGGGAAATTTTTAGAATTTTCAAATTAGGGTTTTCAAATTAGAATTTCAAATTGGAGAAATTAAATTGAAAATTTAAAACTTGGAGTTTTACAGTTTGGAATCAGAGCAATCAGGTTTATAAAATGATTTTGTAGACTTATCTGTATGCTCACGTGCACCTGGAAGATAGTCAATCAGCAAGTAAGTGATTAAAATTTATATTTTGATAAAAGTATGTTTGCTGATTTTGTAGTACATTTCAAAGTAGTCTATAAATATAAATTTTCTTAAATTAAGTCTTTGTGATGTAAAATTATAACCAATCGTAGAGAAATTAGAAATGAAAAGAATGTTGTACTCGATCGGATGATGGATATGATCGAGATGCAGACAAGAAAGATTGAACAGCTATCACAAGCAGTTAATGTTGCAGCCTAGGCGCTATTGCCACGGCTCAAGCATTGCTGATATCGATTTTGACAAATTTTGAAGATTAGATCCTCCAATTTTTAATGGAAACTTAGCAGATATGACAGAATCAGATAATTGAATCAGGACCATCAGTGAAACTTTTGAGCATGCCAAGATTTCACAAGAAGAGAAAGTAGATTGTTTGTCCTCTATGTTCCTGATGGAGGCACGTTACTAGTGGGATTCTGTAAAGATGATGCATCCAGTCACCACCATGACCTGATAGAAATTTCAAGAGCTTTTCTATGAGAAGTATTTTACAGACTCCATGATGGATACAAAGGCGGATGAAGTTATAGCTTTAAAACAAACAGAAAGTGTAATCGATTATTTGCACAAATTTAAGTAACTTTTCTGATATGCCCCTCATATAGCTGTTAGTGAGGTTATGAAGGTGAAGCAATTCGTCTAAGGATTGAGAGCAGAGATATTCAAGGACATCCATCTTATTACTTCCAAAGACTCTCTGTTTGCATTCGTAGTGGAGAAAACATTACGTGTAAAGAAAGACAAAAATGAACTTATCAAAGCTCAATAATTTAGAAGGAGGTATAGTCATGCAACTCAGACTGCAAGAGGTAAACCTCAGCAACCACAATGGGCTGTATCTAAGCGACCAATGATCTGTGAACCTGCTGAAGGACCTTCCAAGTATGTAAAAAGGGAGCCCACGACAATGTCTAATATGTCTGTGTGTTCCTCATGCAAGAAACCACATCCTGGAGTGTAACGACCCTTACACTATTCCCTTAATTCCCCGTATAAAATTTTTCTTCTTCTTTTTTTTTTCTTTTTTGCAACCTAAGTAAACCCTATAACGTTAAAGCAGAAATTTAAATCGTTGATAGAATGAAAACCATTAAAAACCATTTAAGAAAACATAAAGAAAACATTTAAATAACAACCATTAATCAATAGGGGAAATTGGCCAAGCAAAACCGAGAGCAAAAACGTCAAGGCACGAGAAAAATAAGGGCCGATCAATCGGCCCCTCAATGGGCGATCGATCGCCCCCTTCATGACCGATCGATCGCTCATATTCGAGCGATCGATCGGTTCACGTTCTGCTTCCAGAACGTGAAATCTGACCATTAAACCGATCGTACGCCCCTCTTCCTGCGTACGATCGCCAAACTCTCTGGAAAACTAGAGAGTTTTGTGTTCGATCTCCTTTCCTTCTGCGATCAGTCGCCTCCCTCATTTTCTCCTACGTTTTCATTTCCTGCATACTCTAACCATACCAATCACAATTTCTATACTTCTCACCATTAACCTCTTCAACTAAAAGCACTTAAACTCCACCCATATCCTACATTTCAACTCTCCATCTTCACTATACACATCAATCGCCCAAAAATAGACTCAAAATATATTTAAAACGTAACCAAATTTCATAAAAACGAACTGTGTGGTTCTATTTAAAAGTTTAACATTTCTCCCTATTTGAAAATATCGAAAACCCTACAAAACACTATATATTATCTATCCAGTCACCAAACATTCTAAAATGGATTATCTATACAATTTTTCATACGTTTCTATCTATCAAAATCCCAAAAACTTACTTACGTCCCCACGGGTCAAAATAAACTCCGACTGCCAGCGACCTTCCACGGGCCATTCTTCTTCAACGTGCTCACACTTCAGGCGGAGGGACGTCTTTCTCACCTGTCTCTAAATCACCTACACCATAAAATTAAAAATGTGAGATAGAGTGTAATATCCGGCCTGTACGGAATTTTATATTATAATATATATTGGTATTTTTATAAATATGTCAAATCAAACCCGTTTTATGAAAAGAAAGCGTCATTAGAATCCTAACGATTAATAAGAATTTTAAGGAAATTTAGGGAATTTTCGGAATAATAATGCTATATTCTGAGTAATTACATCTATCGTAATGTAAAGGACGTGTTAGTAAAAATAGTAAATGAAATCCAAATTGCGAACGGACAGTTTTAATAAAGCCCTGGTAATGAATAAGAGATATCTGCAAAGTATGGAGTTTTCGAGAATCCGAATCTTTGGCCGATTAACGATACGAATGACGAAACATATATAAAAACTATGGAAGGGCATTTTGGTAATTTGCCAAATCAAATTTTATAAAATAACACAAAATTCTTTTCTCCTCATTTCTTTCTTCTTCTTCCCTGGAGCTTACGAGAACAGAGAGCATTTCTCTCCCTCGACCGCCGGCGATTTCTCCAATCCGACTCTGTTCTGACCTCCGATCGTTCCGTTTTCTTCATGTTTTCTCCTCCAATCAACGCTCTAGGTATGATTCTATAGTTTCATAGCGTTAAATTTTGAGTTTCGTAGAGTTATACGTTTAGGGTTCGTTTAGGATTTCGATTAAAAAAGCGATTTAGGGTCCGTAATTAATAGGTTTACTGTGATTAAGTATGTATTGAACATATTGGACGTTATTGGACGAATCTAATTTATTTGGGAAAAAATGTTTGAATTTGAGAAATTTCGAGATTTTATGGAAAACTCGCAAATTGTGAATTGAGGTGCCGAGCGTAAAATTGCTCGAATAATTAGCTCAATGAATTGGATTAGAACTTTAGGAAGTTTCCTTAGTTAAGGTTTTGGTTAAATTTGGACGTTTAGAAGTTTAAACTCATTTTAACGATAAACGTTGTATTTTGCCTCAGACAAACAATGCTCCTGGACGGAGCTTGAGCTGCTTTGGACACGAGGTAAGTTCTCGTGATCTTCTCTGGTCGATTGGCCTACACCGTACGTCGTGGTTGTCTCAAGGAGTTTTGGTGACGCGTTTATTTACTCGCTTTGGTTGGGTAGTTAGGGTTCGATTGTCTTCTAGGTTGATTTTGTGTTTTGATGGTATGCTCTGTACGTATGTTGTTTGTTTATCGTCTTGATGGTACATATGTGGTTGTTTACTTTGAGATATAAACTGTTCACGCATCACGTGTTTTAAAGAAAAGCATGAAAATGAATTTCCGCACGATGTTTTAAAGATAATGCATAGAAAAACAGCCGTAAGGCATACAGTTTACAGGCCGAAAGGAATACAGGCCGAAAGGCATACAGTTTACAGGTCACGCGAGGTGGGGCTCAGGCACGGTTGTACGTGTTGTAAGCGTGCACCCCCCTCCTCTAGCTGGAAAGAGTAGTCCGCCCGCTGGATGAGCTCTCTCCGGTTCGGTGACACCTACAGTGTATATAAAGTAAAGAAAATAACGCATGGTTTAAAAGCTCACACGCATAGCATGCATTTGCATTTACGAGAGCTTGCTGAGATTTTTATCTCATAGTGTGTTGTATGGTGTAGGTGATTACGAGAAAACAGGTGAGGATGAGATCCCTCCACCTGAGGAGTGACACAGTTGACGGATGATGGCTCGCGGTGGTGTGCTGGCGCAGTCGACGCTTACCTGACCCGTGGGGACGTATGTATAGGTTTTGGGGTTTTTAGGATGTTTTGAGCTGATGATAGATTAGAAAAAGTAGTTGTACAGTTAGAACATTTTATGATGTTTGGGAACTGGATAATTGATAGGTTTATATGTTGATAGTTCAATGTTTTTGGTAAAACTGTTTGTAAAACGTTTTGGTTAAGGTTTTATGTAGATTTTCATGCATTGATAATGATTTAAAACAGGTGGATATACTTGGTTTTCAAACGTATCCATGCAAATCGTTTTCTCGAAAGTCTAACGTGTGTATCGGTTGTGTAATTTTAGGAAACGAGTGATATTATGCTAGAGTTTATATGGAAAATGGTAAGTGGGTGGTGTGCAGGGAAAGTGAAAGAAACATTGTGTTTTGCTCTCTGGAATTTCGGATTTCAGAGAGCATTTGAAAAGAAAAGTTAAGAGAAGAGAAAGAAGATTGAAGTGTGGCGACTGGGCGCGAGAGGTGAGGGGCAAGATCGCCCCTCCTTGTTTTGATGCAGCGACCGATCGCTGGCACAGAGGGGCGACTGATCGCCCCTGCTGTTTGGTGCATCAGCGATCGATCTCCTGTATTTGGAGATCGATCACCCCTCCCTGTTTGTATCGGCTTTGACAGTTTTTGCCCTCCCACTTGTTTTAGTTTTATTTTAATTGTTTTCCTTAATTGTTTTTAGTTTTATTTAATTAAATTGGGTTTTGTTTTAAATGGCTTAAAGTTAGATTTCAATTCCGATTCCGGTTTAAATTCTGCGTAGAGTTTATTTAATGTATAAGGATAAAAAAAATATATGTACGGGAAATTGGATACAGTACTAGGGTCGTCACAGTTATGGTATCAAAGCCCCCGGGTTTTAAAATCGATTCTGTAGACTGCTCGACTGCACAGCCACTACGCGGACATTCTTCATCAACTGTAAGTATGTTTATAGTTTTATTTGACTTCATTTTTTTATAGAGTATTTGTTTAACTTTTATATAGGAGCATATAAGTATGGTGCGTCGAGGAAACGATCGAGATGACCGCGACGATACGATAGACACACTTAAGGATTTTATCGCCCAGCAGTCCCAGCATATGGAGCGACAGGCTCAGCAGATGGAGAGGCAGTCCCAACAGCTGGGTACGCTGATAGACCGAGAGGGCACTAGAGCTCGGGAGGCAGCCATTCCGGGTAACCGAGGGATGGAGAGGTTCCAGAAGCTCCAACCCCTATATTTAATGGACAATCTACAGATCCCTCTTCAGCCGAGGAGTGGATTCGCACTATGGAGGACATGCTGGCGTATGCTAGCATAGAGGACGAAGAGAGGGTCGCATTGGTGACCTATCACTTGGCACTGGACGCTCGGTTTTGGTGGGATTCCATCAAGACGACCACTGATGTGTGACGATTATGGGTTGGGAGCGATTCAGAGATTTGTTTTATGACAAGTATTTCAGCCATACCGTACGAGAGGCGAAGACGGTTGAGTTTATGCAGTTACGGCAAGTTGGTACGATTGCCGAGTACATGAGGAAAATTAAAGCCCTTTCTAGATTTGCGCCACGTCAGGTCAGCATTAACGAAGACAAGGTACGCCGGTTCTTACAGGGACTTAGCCAGGAGTTCCGGATGTGCCTTACTATATCTGGGGTACGGAATGTATCCTATGACGAGATTGTGGCTAGGGCGCTTGACATAGAGGCAGTTGACAGAGATTCTATTAAACCGAGGGAGCCAGCTAAGGGCTTCTTCCGAGAGATTCGCCCTCAGTCACGAGGTTGGCAACTGAGAGCACAGCCTCAGCAGCAGCAGAGGGGTGTTAAAAGACCTCTAGAGGGAGGCATTGATCGAGGGAAAGGCAAGCAGGTACAGGGGGCTCCTCAGATACCTTTTTGCCCTAAATGTCAGAAGGAACACCGTGGCCAGTGCAGAGTGGGCACAGACGTGTGTTATTGGTGTGGAGAACAAGGCCATTTTGTTAAAGATTGCCCGAAGAAGGGCCGAGATCAGTCAGGCAGTGATCAGAGGAGGATTATGCCGCGGATCTTCGCATTTATTGAGCCTGGTGATGTCGACGACGAGGCTCGTCCCTCCGTGATAGCAGGTACTATACTGATTACGGGCGTAGCTGTATTTTCTTTGTTAGACACAGGGGCTACGCACTCTTTTGTTTCCACTGCTTGTGTGTCTAGATTGAAGCTTGCGCCTGAGTTAGCAGAATGCGAATAAGCGTGATGCTACCTTCAGGAGAGCGTATGCAGTCATGTCATGTTGTCTAGGGCAATATTATCTCAATTGGGGACAGTACCCTCTATGCTCGCCTTATTGTTATGGGAATCGAGCACTATGATCTTATCTTAGGGATGGATTGGCTAGCACAGCACTTCGCCACCATCGATTGTCGATCCGGGATTGTGACCTTCCGACCCCCGGGTAAAGCCGAGTTTTCTTATCAGGCGATGAACAGATTGAGTAGCTCGCCTATTTCTTATTCTATGAAGGTCAATGAGCAGTTTAAAGGTCAGTGCTCTATTTATTTGGCCTCAGTATTTGATGTTCAGTTGCTCAGCGAAATAAAGCCGAGCGACATTCCTATAGTCAGAGAGTTCTCTGGTATATTCCTCGATGATCTTCCCGGGTTACCGCCAGACCGGGAGATTGAATTTACTATTGATGTTTATCCAAATGCCGCGCCAAGGTTTAAGAATCCTTATCGATTGGCACCAGCCGAGTTAAAGGAGCTGAAGACTCAACTTGATGAGTTGTTAGAAAAGGGTTTTATCCGACCTAGTGTTTCACCCTGGGGTGCACCCGTTCTGTTTGTCAAGAAGAAAGACGGGACCCTCAGGTTGTGCATCGATTACAGAGAGCTGAATAAGCTTACAGTGAAGAATAAGTATCCACTGCCCCGAATTGATGATTTATTTGATCAGCTGCAAGGTGCCCGAGTATTTTTGAGGATTGATCTACGCTCGGGTTACAATCAGTTAAAGGTCCGGAAGGATGATATACCGAAAACGGCATTCCGAACGAGGTATGGGCATTACGAGTGTCATGTCTTTTGGACTTACTAATGCCCCTGCAGCGTTTATGGATTTGATGAACCGTGTCTTCAAGGAGTATCTGGACAAGTTTGTGGTGGTTTTCATCGACGACATTCTGATATACTCTAAGACGAAGGAAGAACACGAGGAGCACTTGAGGATAGTCCTGAGGACCCTATGTCAGCACCAGTTGTATCCGAAGTTCTCCAAATGCAAATTTTGGTTGGATCAGATCAGCTTTCTTGGCCATGTTGTATCGCAGGATGGAGTTTCTGTTTATCCGAGCAAAGTTCAGGTGGTCAGAGATTGGCCGCAGGCGAATAACGTACGTGAGGTGCGTGGATTTCTTAGATTAGCCGGTTATTATCGGAAGTTCATAGAGGGATTTTCGAAGATCGCTCTTCTTCTTTCACGATTGACCCGGAAGAACGAGAGATTTATGTGGTCGCCTGCTTGTGATAGCAGTTTTATGGAATTAAAGCAGAGATTGACCACCGCTCCAGTATTGGCGTTACCTGTTGAGGGTGACAAGTTCAGTATTTATTGCGATGCGTCAGGAGTTGGACTAGGTTGTGTGTTGATGCAGGAGGGGAGAGTTATTGCTTATGCTTCCCGGCAGCTGAAGCCTTACGAGCAGAATACCCTACGCACGACCTTGAGTTAGCAGCTGTGGTCTTCGCACTGATGATATGGAGACATTATTTATATGGGCAGCAGTGCGAGATATTCTCAGACCACAAGAGCTTGAAGTATCTATTTACGCAGAAGGAGCTGAATATGCGACAGAGAAGGTGGCTTGAGTTCGTCAAAGACTACGATTTTGATATCAAGTACCATCCAGGAAAGGCGAACAAGGTTGCTGATGCCTTGGGTAGAGTTCCTTCTGCGAGTCAGCCTTCATTAGCAGCGATGTCAGTTACGCTACAGTCTGAGATTGAGAGGGTCGACGTTGAGATAGTGGCAGAGTTGTCCAGTGTGCTCACCAACATTTCTCTCAGGCCGACTATTCTGGATTGGATACGTGAGGCTCAGCAGAGTGATACGGAGTGTGAGGAGCTTCGATACAGCATGACATTGGGAGAGTCATCAGATTTTCATTTATCGGATGATGGTATTTTGAAGTTCAGGCATAGGTGGTACGTGCCTAACGACGAGGATCTGAAGAAGGATATATTGGCCGAGGCACATTCTTCGGCATATTCTGTACACCCGGGGAGTACTAAGATGTACCGGGATTTAAAGCAACACTTCTGGTGGCCAAGTATGAAGAGAGAGGTCGCCAAGTACGTTGAGACCTGTCTAGTCTGTCAACAGGTAAAGGCAGAACATCAGAGGCCAACCGGAACACTACAGCCACTGCCTATTCCGGAGTGGAAATGGGAGCAGATCTCCATGGATTTTTTTGTGGGGCTCCCAAGGACGACGAAGGGCCATGATGGTGTTTGGGTGATCGTGGACCGATTGACAAAGTCGGCCCACTTCTTATCTGTGAAGATGACATCTTCTATGGACCAGCTCGCCGAGCTTTATGTGCAGGAGATTGTTAGACTGCATGGTGTGCAGGTTTCTATTGTCTCGGATCGTGATCCGAGATTTACTTCAAAGTTCTGGAAGAGCCTGCATAAAGCTATGGGGACTCAGCTTAATTTCAGCACGGCATTTCATCCTCAGACTGATGGTCAGACAGAGAGGACGAATCAGATTCTTGAGGATATGCTCAGAGCTTGTGTGCTGGAGTTTCAGGGCTCATGGAGCAGATATTTGCCTCTGATTGAGTTCTCGTACAACAACAGCTTCCAGGCTACCATTGGCATGGCACCGTATGAGGCTTTGTATGGTCGGAAGTGTAGGTCTCCGTTATATTGGGACGAGGTCGGCGAGGCCAGCGTCGTGGGTCTAGAGATTCTACAACAAACGGCAGAGAAGATTGCCATTATTCGACAGCGTATTGAGATAGCTCAGAGTCGACAGAAGAGCTATGCTGACACACGACGGAAAGAGCTAGAGTTCGAGGAAGGCGACGAAGTTTATCTTAAAGTTTCTCCGTTCAAAGGCGTTGCGAGATTTGGAAGGAGGGGCAAGTTAAACCCTCGCTATGTGGGGCCCTTTCCTATTTTGAAGAGGATCGGGAAGATGACGTACAGATTAGAGCTTCCGGCTTCTATGGAGGGTATCCACGACGTATTCCATGTATCTATGCTTGGGAAGTGCCTACGCGATCCATCGCATATTGTCGAGGCTAGAGAGATTGAGGTACAGCCTACCTTGACTTACGAGGAGAGGCCCGTACGCATTCTGGAGTCTTCCATCAAGGTATTGCGCAACAAGGAGATTCCGTTGGTCAAAGTTTTCTAGCGGAACTACGAGGTGGAGGAAGCTACGTGGGAGCGACAGCAGGATATGATGACTAAATATCCTGATCTATTTGTGTGATTTAATTTTGTGGACAAAATTATAAATAAGGTGGGTGGAATATAATATCCGGCCTGTACGGAATTTTATATTATAATATATATTGGCATTTTTATAAATATGTCAAATCAAACCTGTTTTATGAAAAGAAAGCGTCATTAGAATCCTAACGATTAATAGGAATTTTAAGAAAATTTAGGGAATTTTCGGAATAATAACGCTATATTCCGAGTAATTACCTCTATCGTAATGTAAAGGACGTGTTAGTAAAAATAGTAAATGAAGTCCAAATTGCAAACGGACAGTTTTAATAAAGCCCTGGTAATGAATAAGAGATATCTGCAAAGTATGGAGTTTTCGAGAATCCAAATCTTTGGCCGATTAACGATACGAATGACGAAACATATATAAAAACTATGGAAAGACATTTTGGTAATTTGCCAAATCAAATTTTATAAAATAACACAAAATTCTTTTCTCCTCATTTCTTTCTTCTTCTTCCCTGGAGCTTACGAGAACAGAGAGCATTTCTCTCCCTCGACCGCCGGCGATTTCTTCAATCCGACTTCGTTCTGACCTCCGATCGTTCCGTTTTCTTCATGTTTTCTCCTCCAATCGACGCTCTAGGTATGATTCTATAGTTTCAGAGCGTTAAATTTCGAGTTTCGTAGAGTTTTACGTTTAGGGTTCGTTTAGGATTTCGATTAAAAACGCGATTTAGAGTCCGTAATTAATAGGTTTACTGTGATTAAGTATGTATTGAACATATTGGACGTTATTGGACGAATCTAATTTATTTGGGAAAAAATGTTTGAATTTGAGAAATTTCGAGATTTTAGGGAAAACTCGCAAATTGTGAATTGAGGTGCCGAGCGTAAAATTGCTCGAATAATTAGCTCAATGAATTGGATTAGAACTTTAGGAAGTTTCCTTAATTAAGGTTTTGGTTAAATTTGGACGTTTAGAAGTTTAAACTCGTTTTAACGATAAACGTTGTGTTTTGCCTCAGACAAACAACGCTCCTGGACGGAGCTTGAGCTGTTTTGGACACGAGGTAAGTTCTCGTGATCTTCTCTGGTCGATTCGCCTACACCGTACACCGTGGTTGTCTCGAGGAGTTTTGGTGACGCGTTTATTTACTCGCTTTGGTTGGGTAGTTAGGGTTCGATTGTCTTCTAGGTTGATTTTGTGTTTTGATGGTATGCTCTGTACGTATGTTGTTTGTTTATCGTCCTGATGGTACATATGTGGTTGTTTACTTTGAGATATAAACTGTTCACGCATCACGTGTTTTAAAGAAAAGCATGAAAATGAATTTCCGCACGATGTTTTAAAGATAATGCATAGAAAAACAGCCGTAAGGCATACAGTTTACAGGTCGAAAGGCATACAGGCCGAAAGGCATACAGTTTACAGGGTCACGCGAGGTGGGGCTTAGGCACGGCTGTACGTGTTGTAAGCGTGCACCCCCCTCCTCTAGCTGGAAAGAGTAGTCCGCCCGCTGGATGAGCTCTCTCCGGTTAGGGGGATAGGATCTCGGTGACACCTACAATGCATATAAAGTAAAGAAAATAACGCATGGTTTAAAAGCTCACACGCTTAGCATGCATTTGCATTTATGAGAGCTTGCTGAGATTTTTATCTCATAGTGTGTTGTATGGTGTAGGTGATTACGAGGAAATAGGTGAGGATGAGATCCCTCCACCTGAGGAGTGACACAGTTGACGGATGATGGCTCGCGGTGGTGTGTTGGCGCAGTCGACGCTTACCTGACCCGTGGGGACGTATGTATAGGTTTTGGGGTTTTTGGGATGTTTTGGGCTGATGGTAGATTAGGAAAAGTAATTATACAGTTAGAACATTTTAGGATGTTTGGGAACTGGATAATTGATAGGTTTATATGTTGATAGTTCAATGTTTTTGGTAAAACTGTTTGTAAAACGTTTTGGTTAAGGTTTTATGTAGATTTTCATGCATTGATGATGATTTAAAACAGGTGGATATACTTGGTTTTCAAACGTATCCATACAAATCGTTTTCTCGAAAGTCTAACGTGTGTATCGGTTGTGTAATTTTAGGAAACGAGTGATATTATGCTAGAGTTTATATGGAAAATGGTAAGTGGGTGGTGTGCACGGAAAGTGAAAGAAACATTGTGTTTTGCTCTATGAAATTTCGGATTTCAGAGAGCATTTGAAAAGAAAAGTTAAGAGAAGAGAAAGAAGATTGGAGTGTGGCGACTGGGCGCGGGAGGTGAGGGGCGACTGATCGTCCCTCCTTGTTTTGATGCAGCAACCGATCACTGGCACAGAGGGGCGACTGATCGCCCCTGCTGTTTGGTGCATCAGCGATCGATCTCCTGTATTTGGAGATCGATCGCCCCTCCCTGTTTGTATCGGCTTTGACAGTTTTGCCCTCCCACTTGTTTTAGTTTTATTTTAATTGTTTTCTTTAATGGTTTTTAGTTTTATTTAATTAAATTGGGTTTTGTTTTAAATGGCTTAAAGTTAGATTTCAAATCCGATTCCGGTTTAAATTCTGTAGAGTTTATTTAATGTATAAGGATAAAATATATATATATATATATATATGTATGGGAAATTGGGTACAGTACTAGGGTCGTCACATAGAGTGTAGCGACCCTTACCCGTATCCTAATTTTCGTATTATATATTTTTTTATCCTTATAAACTTCGTAACGTTTGAACGGAAACAAATTATTAAAATCGTTTAGAACATATTTAGAAACCATTTAAATAAAACCATTAAAAACTTACAAAACAAATTGAAACAATTGGGTAAAACAATTAAAAGAAATTACATTTAAAACATAAAAACAATCGGCTGAAGGAAGGAGGGCATAAGGGACTTTTGCCCCAAAAATGTGAGGGGCGATCGATCGCCCAAAACATGCGATCGCATATTTTGCCAGGAGATCGCTCGGCACATGCTCTAGAATTTCTTTCAGAGCGTGACCAAGAGGGGCGATCGATCGCCCCCCACAGGCGATCGATCGCCAAGTCCTCTGGATTTTCCAAAGGACTTGCCTCCTCTTTTTTTTTCTTCTTTCCTTCTACTTCTTTCTTTCTCCGCCCTGTATCCCTATACGCCTAACACACCCTTCGCAATTCATCAATCACCCAAAATAACGACTCACAACGTATTTTAAAACCCAATTAACTCGAGATGCATTTAAAACGAAATACGTTTTCACAAAAACGAACTGCATGGATCTGTTTGAAAACCAAACATTTCCTCCTGCTAAAATCACCAAGCAGTTCATAAAAATCGGGATAAAAACCTTAACAAAACGTTTTATAAAATCAATTTACCAAAACATCTATGCATCATTCTATCAGCTAACTAGAACCAAACATCCTAATATGTTCGACTATATAATTTTTCCTACGATCTAACTATTATGTCCCAAATACCATTACATCATTCCCCACGGGTCAAAAGGCGCCTCGACTGCCCAGCACACTCCCACGGGTCATCCTCCTTCAACTGCATCACTCCTCGGGTGGAGGGATCTCGTCCTCACCTATGTCAAGATCACCTACACCATACAGACAATCTATGAGTTGAAGCTCAGCAAGTTTCGTAAATGCAAATGCATGCTGTGCATATGAGTTCGTAAATCATGCAACATTTTCTTATCTTTATATAGGTTGTCACCGAGATCTCAACCCCCTAAATGGAGAGGGCACATCCTGCTGTTGGACAACCCTTTCCACCTAGAGGAGGGGGGTACATGCTTGCAACACGCACAGCCATGCCTGAGCCCCACCTCGCATGACCTTAAACATACATCGGTTCATATTAGATGTGGTATTGTGACAGACCCTTAATCGATCTACACAATAGATCAATAGCCCCCTTTCAGGCCATATCGCCATTTTTTGTAAAACATAGTGGGAAAATTCATTTTCTATGCATAATTTAAAACTGTGATGCATGAACAATTTATAGCATAATTTAAACATACAGCATATATACCATCAAGACTATAAAAACATAGCCTATAAAAGAACTAAACCTAACTACCCATCCAAAGCAATTTAAACAAACACGTCACCAAAGCTCCTCAAGATGACTTCGACGTACGGTGTAGGCCAATCGACCAGAGTAAGTCACGAGAACTTACCTCGTGCGTGTTGAACTTCAAGCTCCGTCCACGAGCGTTGTTTACCTAAGGCAAATTAACAATAATCGCCATTAAAACTCGTTTAAACTATTAAACATCCAAACTTACAAAACTCTTAACTAAAGAAATTCTCCTAAACTCTAGAATACTTCATTGAGGCATTTCGTTGAGCCTTTCACGTTCGACACCTCAAAACCTCCATTATGGAGTTTTCCAAAACCTCAAAAATTCTCAAACTCTAATGTTTCTCAACGAATCAATCAACTTCGTCCAAAATCGCCCAATACGTCCATTATATTCACAAATACGGTAAAGCTATTGATTTTTGAACCCTAAATCAGGTTTTTAACAAAACCTAAACAAAATCCTAACCGTGAAACTTCACGAAAACCGAAATATAACGCTCTAAAACCATAGATTCATACCTAGGGTTGCGAGAAGAGTAGAAATCACGAAGAACGGAAGACGAACGGAAGAGAAATCGGACGTTGGCATGAGAAATCGCCGGAGGAAGAAAATGTCGCTGCGGGGGAGAGAAGAGAAAACCAGAGAATCATGAATGAGGGAGAAGAGAGAAAGAGTTTTGTTTTTAATTAAAATTTTGACTTTGTAAATACCGTTTCGTCCTTCCTTTGATTTTCTATTTGTTTTGTCGCTTGTTTCGTTAATTGGCTGACGATTCGTTTTCTCCAAATTTTTTTATTTCACCAATAATTTTAACTTATTATAAGGGCTCCATTAAAACTGTCCGTTCGAAATTCGGACCTCGTTTACTATTTTTACTAAAGTATCCTTTATATTACGATAAACGTAATTCTCGTAAAATTAGCGTTACGATTCCTAAAATTCCCGAAATTTTCTTAAAATCCTTATTAATTATTAGGATCGTAACGAAGCTTTCTTTTCACAAAACTGATTTAATTTGACATATTTACAAAAATACCATTTATATTAAAATATTAATATTCTGTACAGCCGGGTTTTACATAGAGACTCAGTAAATCTACTTGAATGCACGTGAATGCTATTTACATGAATGCTATGCATGTACAGTTCATAAATTATGCATCCTACTTTTTCGCTATTCATTTCTTTTATGTCATCGGGGCTTCACTCTCGCTAGATAGGAGCGGCACATCCGGCGATTGGATAGCCCCTCGTATCTAACCGGGGGGAAAACATGTTTCATCAGACAGACATGTCTGAACCACCGCCACCGATGTGACCATCGTTTCATTTATTAACCTTTTCGTTAACGTTTCCTTTTCATGAAAATATGCATAGAATTCTTTTCATGCCTTTGGAAAAACAATGATGCATGAACATATGTAGTGCCATAACGAGATCAAAACATACAAACAATAAACTTAAACAATCAACAACTTAATTAAGCCTACACCTAACTACCCAATCTAATTACCCAAACACAATATATCTCCAATTCCTCGATTTAACAGGCATTCTTATGGTGTAGGCCAAGACGGCCAAACAAATCATGAAGACTTACCTTGCGTCCGTTGAAATTCAAGCTCCGTCCACGAGCGTTGTTCACCTAAGGCAATACACAACATTCATCATTTAAACCAATTATAAACTACCGAGTTTAGAAAATTACAAACTCCTAGCTAAGGAAAATCTCATAAACTCTAAAACACCTCATTGAGGCATTTTATCGAGCAACTCGTGCTCGTGAATTTCTAAACCTCCATTAATGGAGTTTTTAAAACCTTCCAACTACCAAACTTCTCAACAACCTCTATTAAACCATTAAACTTCCACCAATAACCCTAAATACGCCCCTTAGAGCCATAAATACGGTTAACCTATCGATTTCAAACTCTATTTCACGTTTTCAACGAAAACCCTAACGAACCCTAACTGTTTTAAACCCTAGAAATCGAAATCTAACGTTCCAAAACCATAGATTCGTACCTAGAGTCGAGGAAGGAGAAGGAAACGTGAAGAAATCGTTGTGATCGGAGGAGGAGAAATCGTCGGAGGAGAGAGCCGCGTGAGGGCGCGCAAAATCGCCAAAGGAGAACGCGGGAGGGGAGCTGCGTGAAAAAGAAAGGAAGAATGAGGGATTTTGTGTTTAATTGTAATTTTGACTTTTCAAATTACCAATTTGCCCCTCCACTTAATTTCTATTTGTTTCTCCAATTATCTCGTTATTTAACTAACGATCCGATTTCTTCAAATTTTCATATTTCACCATAAATTCCAATTTATTATTAAGACTCCATTAAAACTTTCCGTTTGTAAAACGGACTTAGTTTGACGTATTTACAAAAATCCCATTTATATTGAAATAAATCAAATTCCGTAAAGTCGGGTGTTACATGGAGAGTGTCGAGCTCATACCATAGTGTGTTTTAAGTGTGGTCAACATGGACATTTTATTAAAGACTGTCCAAAGAATGGCAGGGAGCAACTAAAGACGATTGCTAGAGTTTTCACCTTGACCAAGGATGAAGCTGAAAGAAATGCATCTGTTGTGACATGTTCACTTTTTATTTTTGGCATATCTTCTTACATATTAATTGATTCTGGAGCTACACACTCTTTTATATCCTTTGAACATCTATGAAGTTAGATATCAAAGTAGAGTTACTAGAGAATAATTTGGGAGTAGCTACGCCTTCGGTCAAATTTATGTTTATCAACTTTATTATTAGAAAATGCAATATGTCCATTGAGGAGAATCAATTGGAGGCGGATTTAATTGTTTTGGTAATGCACGATTACGACGTCATCCTGAGGATGGATTGGCTACCAAGCACTATGCGACTATTGACTGTCGTAAGAAAATGGTAAAGTTTCAATTGCTTGGAGTAAAGCCATTTATTTTTTACGGAGATTCTAAAGGTTCAAGAGTTCCAGTGATATCCGCTATGCGAGTTTGAAGGTTATTGAATTCTGGATGCATTGGAATTCTGGTCAGTGCTATATGTTCTGAATCTGAAGGAGCCATGACATTGGATAAGGTACCGATAGTTGGTAAATTTTCGGATGTCTTTCCTGACGACTTGGCAAAATTAGCACATGCGAGAGATGTGGAATTCAGCATTGATCTATTACCAGGAACAACACCGATCTCTAAAGATCCTTATAGAATGACACCCAGCAAATTAAAGGAGTTAAAGACTCAATCTGACAATTAGCTAGCGAAAGGATTTATTCAACTGAGTTTCTCCCCATAGAGAGCACCGATATTATTTGTGAAGAAAAAAGATGGATTTATGAAGATGTGTATCGACTATAAAGAGCTCAACAAAGTCACTATAAAAAAAATATCTACTGCCAAGAATTGACAATTTATTTGATCAATTAAAGGGAGCGGCATTTTCTCGAAGATTGATCTTAGATCTGGCTATTATCAGCTAAGAATTACTGAAGATGACGTGTTCAAAACGACATTTTGCACAAGATATGGTCATTATGAATTTCAAGTTATGGTGTTTGAATTAAGTAATGCACCAGCCGCATATATGGATTTGATTAATCGGATTCTCAAGATATATTTGGGTGATTTTGTGATAGTCTTTGTTGACGACATCCTTATCTACTCAAAGGATAAGGAGGAACATAAAGAACACTTGAGGATTATTTTATCAACGTTGAGATGTGATAAGCTATATGTAAAATTCTCCAAGTGTAAATTTTGATGGAGAATGTCACTTTTCTTGGCAACATTATTTCAAATAATGGTGTAGCAGTGAACACAATGAATATTGAAGTTGTTAGTAAATGACCTCAACTAAGGAATGCAGTTGAGAAAAGAAGTTTTCTTGGTCTTGCAGGATATTATCAAAGATTTGTGGAAGAATTTTCAAGATTAGCCAACCCACTTACGAAACTAATCAAGAAAGATGTCAAGTATTTATGAACTGAATAGTGCGAGCAAAACTTTCAGGAGCTGAAGAAGAGGTTGGTCTCAGCACTTATACTTACTATACCATTTGGATCGGAAAAATATGTGGAGTACAGTGATGCTTCCAAGTATGGATTGTGATGTGGGCAAGGATGACATTGAAGAAGAATTGGGCCAAGAAAAATACTTAATGGAATTGAAAATACCAAATGGACCTATCACTAGAGCTCGGGCCAAGAAGCTTCAAGAAGAAGTCCAAAATAACTTATTTCAAGAACCAAGACCACTGGAAGAAATGGGTTTTAAAGTTATTAATGTGTTACAAATACAAATGGAGTTTGATTATGCCCAAATGATCACCAATTCAGCAAAGAAGGCTCTAGAAGGAGTAATTTCGAAGTGACATCCACTAGGCATTTAATATTGTCATAGAGAAGGCCAAAGGGTGTTTTGATGGTTTCCAAAGAAGGCTGAACCTAGTCCATATTAGTAGCAAAGTTCTTTCTTATGTTTTCAAGGCTATTTAATGTCTATTCTAGACTATTCTTGTAAGCCTATAAATACTTGGGAGTTCTTCATTGTAAGACAGACTAGAATGAGAATTATCTTGTGAGAATTTCTTCCAAACTGTTCTTCTGTAGAACTTGCAGAAATTTCAAGTGCAACCACTTGATTTACAACCCTTATAATATTGGTTTATTGCTCTTCCATAGCAACGAGGTCAATATTCCTTTCTTGATACTATTGGTTTCTGGTTGTCATATAACCACGGGGTCATTAGTCCTAAACTTTGAAACTACTATTGGCGATCCTGAAGTTGATTCCATCTATTGACGTTGGGTCTCACAACAAGTTTGTTGAGGTTTGCATCAGATTGGGATGTGTTCTCATGCAAGAAGTGTAACACCCGACAATTTCGGCCAGGTGATTTTCTTAACCATTTTAATTGTCACCCTTTTATTGACCTTTATGATTTTAAATTTAATGTCAAGACTTATTTATTACAAGTTGAGTGAAACTAGGTTGGGTGGCAAGTTTGTAATTAAGGTGGATTTTAATTGGTATAAATAGGTTATGAGAATTTTTAAACCTCATTAAAACCTCACTGTAGCCGACATTTCCTCTCTCGGTGATTCCCTTCTTTCCAGAGCTCCCTCTCTGCCAGCTATTCCTTTGCCGGTGGCCAGTTCTTCAGCCTCCACTTCGACAATCCACGCTCTAGGTAAGACTTAGACAATGTAGTTACTGGGTAGTTACTTAGAGCTCTATCTTCAGCTTGAACTTGAGGTTTCGGATTCTTCACTAACAGAGTAATGGTAGTGACAATCATGATCTATGTTTAGTAATGGCATTTCCGATTCGATTCTGGACATTAAGATAACAGACCGTGTTTAATTGTTAGACTTAATCCGATTATTTAGGTTCTGGAAGTTTAATCTGTACACACTAGGCACTCGACTAGGAAGATTAGAAATATTTATGTTAGGTATTAGGATGACTTTTAGTTAGGATTTTGATTTAACACTGTAATGTAAAATGTTTCTAGGTGAAGAAGTTTGAAGAGAAGTGCTCAAGTTGCTAAGGAAACCAGGTAAGTGAGTGAGTAAGACTTCCGGCCATTAGGGCCTTACATCACAAGGGTACTAAGTAGAAGTTGTTTAAGATGTTAAAAGTACCTGTGCTAACGTCTGTTTTCTTCAGTACCTGAGTTGATGTTATGATCCTTTGATGAATGAATTGCTTGTTCAGTAGTCTGATGAACTAAGATTACTCATGCTCATGCATCATGAATATTTCTCAAGCATATGAAAATGTTTTAAGTGCATGATTTCTTCCACGAACAAGATATGAACATGAAACTTATGCAAGAAGGATTAAGAAAGGGTTGGGGGCAGTTTGGCGTATGTCACTGTCCAAAAGAAGGACCATGAATACGGCTCGTAAGGGACTATGTACACTCTCACTGTCAACCCCCTTTTCTGCAAGAAATCCTCCCTTAATCCATATGATGAAAATGATGAACAAGAACAAGAACACGAAAAGATCATGAACATGTGTTTCCTTTAATTTGTGCATTCATGCATACATACTAGCATTGCACTCCTTACTAAGCATTAGGCTTATAGTTTAAACCTTATGATGTAGGTGAAGAACTACCAGGTGAGGATTTCAAGTTTAATGAGGATGTTTAAGGCTTGTCGCTGGAAAGAGTTCAGGTTGTCAGTGTGTGGCTGGAAGGCGATTTCAACTCTTGGTTACTACTTTTATCATATTAGTAAGGTTATGAATATTGAGGTCTATGTAGGATGCTTTCTTAAAACAATGGATACTGGAACCTGACTGATTAACTTCTGAGTTTGAAAATGATCTTGAAATGATAGAATGATCTGTTTTGTTAGAGTCTCTTGCTACACGTATCTAGATGAGACTATGGTCCAACTGAGTGTTAGTTTATTCAGTCATGTTGAAGTTTGTGAAAGTATGAAAGTTTCCTGTCTATCGGATGATGTCTTCCATCGAATGATGTCTTCCATTGAATGATGTCGTCTATCGGATGATGTCTTCCATCGGATGATATCTTCTATCGGATGAAGTTTAATGAATCACGTGATGTGCATGTGTCAATCGGTAGATGTAGGTTTTCCATTATCGGCATGAGTATGTATTAAGTCTTGTTGTTTTGTGATCGGATGAAGTTTAATGAATCACGTGATGTGCATGTGTCAATCAGTAGATGTAGGTTTTCCATTATCGGTATGAGTATGTATTAAGTCATGTCATTTTGTGATCGGATGAAGTTTAATGAATCACATGATGTGCATGTGTCAATCGGTAGATGTAGGTTTTCCATTATCGGCATGAGTATGTATTAAGTCTTGTCGTTTTGTGATCGGAAGGAGTATAATGAGTCACGTGATGTGCATGTTTCAATCGGTAGAAGCCGATATTAAATCTTGTCGTTTTGTGATCGGATGAGGTTTAATGAGTCACGTGATGTGCATGTGTCAATCGGGAGGAGCGTGCACCATGCCTTGTCGTTTTGTGATCGGTAGATGTCCTTGAGTTTCCAATTCCCTTCGGCTAAGTGTCTTTACGTTTTGTCTAATTATAAACGTTGTCTACTTATTGAGTTTTCCGCTGTATAGTCGAGGATTAAAGATAGAATTATCATCACTGAGAGAAAATTTAAAATTTTCCGTAATATCTCTTAGTCTAGTTCAATGTTTTGGGTAGCAAAACCGGGTCTGGAAGACTCGGGGCGTTACAATTATGGTATCAAAGCAAAATCGGGTTCTAAAATCGATTCTGTAGACTGCCTTCCAGCACTGACTGCCACCTGAGTATACTCCAGCAACTGTAAGTATTTACGATTTTAGTAATGTCATTACGTTAAGATGTGTTTATGATTACTTGTTTAGGAATCTCAAAATGGTAAGAGGTCAACAAAGGGAGAGCAATGAGGATAGTAACACCATCGCTCAGTTAACCCAGTTGGTTATTCGCCAGTCCCGCCAAATTAAGCAGTGGGTGACTGCTAGGGATGAGCAAGGGAATTCTAGCTGAAATACGACTCACGACAATGGGAGCGAGCGTTTTCACCGCCTTCGACCTCCTGTATTCAATGGACGAGTTTTGGATCCTATTTATGCTGAGGAGTGGATTCAGACAATTGATGACATGTTCAAGTATGCCAAGGTCGATGAAGGGGACAAGGTCACTTGTGCTGTTTTTCATCTTGTATTGGGTGCAAGGCATTGGTGGGACTCAATTCAGAGCACTACGAATGCGGAAACTATGACTTGGGCATGGTTCAAGACAACCTTTTATGACAAGTATTTTAGCCGAGCGGTTCAGGCCAGCAAAAAGATGGAGTTTATGCAGCTGTGCCAAACCGGTTCTGTGGCCGACTACATCTGTAAGTTTGAGGCCTTGTCCAGGTTTGCACCCCGTTTGGTGGATGATGAGGAAGATAAGATCCACCAGTTTGTCCATGGACTGAAGCCGAGCCTCTTCTAGGGAGTAAAGACTGCAGGGATCCATAACATACCTTATTCCGAAGTGGCTGCTAAGGCTTTGGAATTGGAGGAAGTTGAGTTAACAGTATAAGGACAACGTGAACCACCAAGGAAGTTCATCAAGAATACTCAGCCACCACCGCGCCAGAGCAGAGGTTGGCAACCACAACCGAATAGGAGACCGCAACAACAGCAGAAAGGTGTGAAGAGACCCTTCAATCCAAATGATGATCAAGGAAAAGGAAAGCGACCTCTAGCTCCCCTATGTTCCACCTGCCAGAAGAATCACCATGGCGAATGTAAACTATATTCTGGCCGTTGCTATAGATGTGACAAGGTTGGACACATAGTCAGAGATTGCCCCATGCCACGAGACCCGAACTGAGCAAGAGTAGCGCCTATGGTCTATCCTTTGATGCAGGATGAGGATGTGGTGCAGCATACGGTCATAACAGGTACAATTATGATCTGTGGAATTTCTGCTTATAGATACGGGAGCCACACACTCGTTTGTATCAACCCTGTTTGTATGTAAACATAGATTAGAACTCTTGCCAGCCGAGAGGTCGTATAGTGTTATGTTACCTTCAGGGAAGTCCTTATATTCAGAACAGATAGTGAAAGGTGATATTGTGTCTTTAGGAGAAAAGAGGTTATATGTAGTACTAATCGTAATTGACATGAAGAGATATGAAGTCATATTAGGAATGGATTGGCTATTCAGACATTATGCCACGATAAGTTGTAGGTCTGGATTGGTTGAGTTTCCACCCCCAAACGGAGATCGGTATTCCTTCCAAGCTATTCCAAAAATAAGTAAAATGCTGGTTATATCCTCGCTAGAGACTCAACGGTTACTGAAAGGTGGTTGTGAGAGTTATCTAGCTAGTATAATTACTGTCCGAGTAAAGAGTAAGGTAGAACTTCAGGATATTCCCATAGTCCGAGAGTTCCCAAATGCATTTTTGGACAACTTGCCTTGGCTACCTACTGATAGGGAAATCGAGTTTGTAATTGATACATATCCCGAGGCTTTACCTGTGACTAAGAACCCCTACCGCATGGCACCTGTTGAGTTAAAGGAATTGAAGGTCCAACTACAGGAATTAGTAGACAAGGGATTATACGCCCCAGCTGTTCTCCCTGGGGTGCACCTGTTCTATTCGTTAAGAAGAAAGATGGTTCTCTTAGAATATGCATAGATTACAGAGAGTTAAACAAGTTGACAATCAAGAATAGATATCCCTTACCCCGAATTGATGACTTGTTTGACCAACTTCAAGGAGCCAAAGTGTTTTCAAAGATCAACTTACGTTCAGGTTACTACCAACTGAAGGTTAAGGAGGGAGATATACCAAAGACAGCCTTTAGAACCCGCTATAGACACTATGAATTTCTGGTGATGTCGTTTGGATTGACGAATGCACCTGCAGCTTTTATAGACTTGATGAATCGAGTGTTTCGTGAGTATTTGGATAAGTTTGTGATTGTGTTTATTGATGATATCTTAGTATATTCACGGACCAAAGCTGACCATGAAAAACACTTAAGAATAGTTTTGACGACATTAGAACCGCAACAACTCTATGCCAAGTTGTCCAAATGTGAGTTCTGGTTAGATAAGGTCACCTTTTTAGGTCATGTCATCTCTGCTGAGGGCATATCTGTAGACCCAACCAAGATTCAGGCTGTTAAGGACTGGCCACAGCCAAGGAATGTCAGCGAGGTCCGTAGTTTCCTTGGTCTGGGTTATTATAGGAAGTTCATTAAGGGATTCTCTATGATAGCTAAGCCTTTAACTAGTTTAACTAAGAAGGACACCAAGTACTCTTGGACTGAAGCTTGTGAAGATAGTTTTCAGACACTAAAATTGAAGTTGACGATAGCTCCTCTTTTGACACTCCCAACTGAAGAAGGAAGATTTAGTGTTTATTGTGACGCATCTAAAGTGGGACTGGGATGTGTTTTGATGCAAGAAGGCAAGGTTGTAGCGTATGCTTCTAGACAACTGAAGAGTTATGAGCAGAATTACCCCACTCATGATTTGGAATTAGCCGCAGTTGTTTTTGCATTAAAAATTTGGAGACACTATTTGTATGGTCAGCAGTGTGAAGTGTTTTCTGACCATAAAAGCCTGAAGTACCTTTTTACTCAAAAGGAGTTGAACATGAGACAAAAACGTTGGTTAGAGTTTGTTAAGGATTATAACTTTGAAATTAAGTATCACCCGGGTAAGGCTAATGCTGTAGCCGATGCTTTAAGCAGGATGTCGACGACAATGCAGCCCGCGGTGTCAACCATGTCTATACCTTTGAGGACAGAAGTACAGAAGTTCGAGTTGGAGATGGTTTCTGAACTGTCAGCCTTACTTACCGATGTTTCTATTAGACCAACTATCATGGATAGGATCAAGGAGGCACAACAAAAGGATTCGAAGGAAAATAGGAGCATGACGAGTAAGTTGAAGGAGACCTCTTCTGAGTTCAGTCTCTCCAAGGATGGTATTTTGAAATTTAGGAATCGATGGTACATTCCAAGTGATGAGGAATTACGTAAGTTGATCTTGGCCGAGGCGCACTCGTCTCCCTTTTCTATACATCCTGGGAGCACCAAGATATATCTAGACTTGAAGTTACTCTATTGGTGGCCGAATTTGAAGAGGGATGTTGCCAAGTATGTGGAATCATGTCTGATATGCCAACAAGTTAAAGCAGAACATCAACATCCAGAAGGTACCGTTCAACCCTTAGCGATTCCCGAATGGAAGTGGAAAACATTGCCATGGATTTTGTTGTAGGATTACCTAAGACAACTAAATGTCATTATAGCATTTGGGTTGTAATTGACAGAATGACTAAATCAGCTCACTTTCTACCTGTAAGGACAACGTACACGATGGACCAGCTTGCTAACCTGTATGTTCAGGAAATTATCAGATTGCATGGGATTCCAATATCCATTGTCTCAGATCGTGTTTTTCCCAGGTTCACCTCGAGGTTTTGGCAAAGTCTTCAAGGCACGCTTGGTATAAAGTTATCTCTCAGCACTGCTTTTCATCCTCAGACAGATGGCCAATCAGAGAGAACAATTCAGACACTTGAGAATATGTTGAGGGCGTGTGTGCTGGATTTTCAGACATCTCGATACCTGCCCTTGGTTGAATTCTCCTACAACAATAGTTACCAGTCCACTATCAGTATGGCACCTTACGAGGCACTGTATGGTAGGAAATGCAGATCACCCTTATATTGGAACGAAGTTGGCGAAGCAAAACTTTTAGGCCCTAAAATTTTATAGCAGATGTCAGACAAGATTGCCATAATTAGGAAAAGGATGATGACTGCACAAAGCCGACAGAAGAGTTATGCAGACCAAAGAAGATGAATTTTCTTAAAGATTTCACCGTTTAAGGGAGTTTTAAGATTTGGCAAGAAGGAAAAACTTCGTCCACGATTCATTGGTCCCTTCCCTGTCTTGACAAGGATTGGTAAAACTGCTTATAGGTTGCAATTGCCTCCATCACTAGAAAAGGTCCATAATGTCTTTCATGTATCCATGCTAAGGAAATGCATACGTGATCCGTCACAGGTTGTTAAGCCAACGAAAATTGAGTTTGAACCGACATTAACGTATGAAGAGAAACCTGTACGAATTTTGGAATCTGCAGTTAAGACTCTACGGAATAAAGAAATTCCTCATGTAAAAGTTTTGTGGACGAATCATGGCATTGAAGAAGCCACTTGGGAGCGACAGCAGAACATGTTGGACAAATATCCAGAGCTCTTTGTTTGATCAATTTTCGATGACGAAAATTTTGTTTAAGGAGGGGTGGATGTAACACCCGACAATTTCGGCCAGGTGATTTTCTTAGCCATTTTAATTGTCACCCTTTTATTGACCTTTATGATTTTAAATTTAATGTCAAGACTTATTTATTACAAGTTGAGTGAAACTAGGTTGGGTGGCAAGTTTGTAATTAAGGTGGATTTTAATTGGTATAAATAGGTTATGGGAATTCTTAAACCTCATTAAAACCTCACTGTAGCTGACATTTCCTCTCTCGGCGATTCCCTTCTTTCCAGAGCTCCCTCTCTGCCAGCTATTCCTTCGCCGGCGACCAGTTCTTCAGCCTCCACTTCGACAATCCACACTCTAGGTAAGACTTAGACAATGTAGTTACTGGGTAGTTATTTAGAACTCTGTCTTCAGCTTGAACTTGAGGTTTTAGATTCTTCACTAACAGAGTAACGGTAGTGACAATCATGATCTGGGTTTAGTAATGACATTTCTGATTCGATTCTGGACATTAAGATAACAGATCGTGTTTAGTTGTTAGACTTAATCCGGTTATTTAGGTTCTTGAAGTTTAATCTGTACACACTAGGCACTACCAAGAAGATTAAAAATATTTATGTTAGGTACTAGGATGACTTTTAGTTAGGATTTTGATTTAACACTGTGATGTGAAATGTTTCTAGGTGAAGAAGTTTGAAGAGAAGTGCTCAAGTTGCTAAGGAAACAAGGTAAGTGAGTGAGTAAGATTTCCGGCCATTAGGGCCCTACATCACAATGGTACTAAGTAGAAGTTGTTTAAGATGTTAAAAGTACCTGTGCTAACTTCTGTTTGTCTTCAGTACCTGAGTTGATGTTATGATCCTTTGATCAATGAATGGCTTGTTCAGTAGTCTGATGAACTAAGATTACTCATGCTCATGCATCATGAATATTTCTCAAGCATATGAAAATGTTTTAAGTGCATGATTTCTTCCATGAACAAGATATGAACATGAAACTTATACAACAAGGATTAACAGAGGGTTGGGGGCGGTTTGGCATATATACTGTCCAAAAGATGGACCATGAATACGGCCGCAAGGGACTATGTACACTCTCACTGTCAACCCTCTTTTCGGCACAAATCCTCCCTCAATCCATATGATGAAAACGATGAACAAGAACAAGAACACGAAAAGATCATGAACATGTGTTTCCTTTAATTTGTGTATTCATGCATACATGCTAGCATTGCACTCCTTACTAAGCATTAGGCTTATAGTTTAAACCTTATGATGTAGGTGAAGAACTACCAGGTGAGGATTTCAAGTCTAATGAGGATGTTTAAGGCTGGTTGCTGGAAGGAGTTCAGGTTGTCAGTGTGTGGCTGGAAGGCGATTTCAACTCCTGGTTACTACTTTTTTCATATTAGTAAGGTTATGAATATTGAGGTCTATGTAGGATGCTTTCTTAAAACAATGGATACTGGAACCTGACTGATTAACTTCTGAGTTTGAAAATGATCGTGAAATGATAGAATGATCTGTTTTGTTAGAGTCTCTCGCTACACGTATTCTAGATGAGACTATGGTCCAACTGAGTGTTAGTTTATTCAGTCATGTTGAAGTTTGTGAAAGTCTGAAAGTTTCCTGTCTATCGGATGATGTCTTCCATCGGATGATGTCTTCCATCGGATGATGTCGTCTATCGGATGATGTCTTCCATCAGATGATGTCTTCTATCTGTAACACCCGAGTTTTCGGGTTTCCGCTCCAAGGCTATGTTCGTAAATAAGTAAATTAGGTCCGTTTTGCGAGCGGATAGTTTTATTAGGACCCTAGAAAATTATGGGGGTTTGTAGAAGAATAAGTGAAATTTTAGAAACCCAAACCGGGAAGAGTAATGCTAGAGTTCTCGTTTTAGCCTTTTAGTATATCAATTTGTAAAAAATAGCAAAATAAGTCCGTTTTGTGAACGGTGAGTTTTGTTAGAACTCTAAGATTAAATTGGAATATTTGGAGAAATAAGAAAATTGCAGAGAGACCGAATCGATAGCTAATTAAAGAAATAGTTTTAGTTTAGGATAATTAATATTATTATTATTATGTTTATTTTAATAAAACACAAAACAACAGAAATGTTGTTTTGTGTTCGAGCTCCCCGCGAACGGAGACAGGGCAGGGAAGAGGGAGAAGAACGGCGACGCGGCGCCGTGTTCACCGGCGAGCTCCGACCTTCTCCGGCCAGACGGCGGCGACAGACGGTTTCCGGCTCGCCTCCGCGCACGAGCCGAAGGTAAGGCTCGGCTTTCACTCTTTTCGGTTCGGTTTGGGGCTGTGTGTGACGAGCCGGTTTTGGCTCCGATCGCCGGCCAATTTTGGTCCATTCCGGCGTGGGTTTGCCGACCCTTGCACCGGTTATGGTTGATTGACAGTGTGGAGCTCAATTTGAGCGAAAATCAGAGGGCTCCGATTTAGGGCACTTCGGTTTTCGGTGTGAAGCCTCGGGTTTTCGATTAGTTTATACTAATTGAGGCTATTTGTGGTTGATTGGTGAAGAAATTGGGGTGAATTGATGAAAAATCGAAAAAGGGGATTTTCGGTTTAAAGGGGCAGTTCGGGTTTTTGGATTTTTGACCTAGTTCCGGTTATTAGTTTTAAAATTCCTTTTGGCAGATTAAACTAGGTTATTAGAGGAGTACGTGGCCGCTGGAATCGTTCGATTCCGATAACCGACGCGAAAGTTACGCGCGTTCGAAGTTTCGGGTCGGTTTTCACCGAACCCAAATTAGAGTCCGAAATTAATAGGTTTATAGTAATTAACGATATAAAGGACGTATTGAACGTTATTGGACGGAATTAGAGTGAATTGTGAGAAAGGTTAAAATTGGAGAATTTTCGGGTTTTTAGGAAAACTCGTTAATTGTGATTTTAAACTATCGAGCGTTAATCGTTGTTTAAATACTTCGATTAGTTAGGTGAAGATTTTAGGAAATTCATTAGTTAAGATTTTTGTTAAATTTGGACATATTATTGTTTAAGCTCGTATTAACGACAAATTGATAACAATTGCGTAGGTGAACCACGCTCGTGGACGGAGCTAGCCTTGCAACGGACGTCAGGTAAGTTCTCGTGATTCTTCTTTGGCCGATTGGCCTACACCGTACGTCGAACGTCGTCTCGAGGAGTTTTGGAGATGCCTTTAGTTAGTTTTGCTCGGTTTGGGTAGCTAGGTCTTAGGAGTTTATAGTTTATGCTTTTACAGTTTTGATGGTACATGTTATTGCTTGTTTACTTTATGATAGAGAACTGTTCACGCATTCACTTGATTTTAAAGAAAAGCATGAAAATGAACTTCCGCACAGAGTTTTTAAAGATAACGTAAAGCATAGCAGAGGCCGAAAGGCATACAGGCCGAAAGGCACAGAGGCCGAAAGGCATACAGGCCGAAAGGCACAGAGGCCGAAAGGCGCACAGGTCACGCGAGGTGGGGCTCAGGCACGGCTGTACGTGTTGTAAGCATGCACCCCCCGCTTCTAGCTGGAAAGAGTAGTCCGCCCGCTGGATGAGCTCTCTCTGGTTAGAGGGATAGGATCTCGGTGGCACCCATAGAGCATTGCATAGAAAGATAAAATAAAGCATGATTTAATGAATTCTTAGCACAGCATGCATAGCATTTACGTAGAGCTTACTGGGATTTTATCTCATAGTGTATATGTATGGTGTAGGTGACATAGACTTCGAGGTACCAGGTGAGGACGATGTCCCTCCACCTGAGGCATAGTCCAGTTGACGGAGGATGGCGGCGGTGGTGTGCTGGCGCAGTCGATGCTTACCTGACCCGTGGGGATGTAAGTAACGGTATTGAGAGGTTTTGGGTTATTGATGGGTTAGTTAGATGAAACTGTATAGTTGATAGGTTGATATTTTGATGTTGGTGGATTAAAATGGATGATTGTACTGTTAGATCGTTTTAGGATGCTTGGTTCTGGATAGTTGATAGGATATATATTAATGTTTTAAATGTTTTGGAACTGTTTTGTGATTTTTAAAATAGGAGGATATGTTAAACTTTCAAACGGAACCACGCAGTTTATTTTCGTGAAAATGTACTTTGTTATGGTTATATTTCGAGTCGGTTTTGGGGTGGTATTTCGGAAGACGTACGAGTATCGGGTGTTTGATGTTAAGTTGTATTTTGTAAGTGTTCGTGTACGTATTGGTTTAAATAATTGTTTTAATTTATTTATATAAGTGATTTTAAATTGTCTTATTAAATTGTTTTCCGCATAAATGCTAAGGATAAAGGAAAATGAAAAATTTGTACGGTAAAATAAGGGTAAATAAGGGTACAGTATTAGGGTCGTGACACTATCGGATGAAGTTTAATGAATCACGTGATGTGCATGTGTCAATCAGTAGATGTAGGTTTTCCATTATCGGTATGAGTATGTATTAAGTCATGTCGTTTTGTGATCGGATGAAGTTTAATGAATCACGTGATGTGCATGTGTCAATCGGTAGATGTAGGTTTTCCATTATCGGCATGAGTATGTATTAAGTCTTGTCGTTTTGTGATCGGAAGGAGTATAATGAGTCACGTGATGTGCATGTGTCAATCGATAGAAGCCGATATTAAGTCTTGTCGTTTTGTGATCGGATGAGGTTTAATGAGTCACGTGATGTGCATGTGTCAACCGGTAGGAGTGTGCACCATGCCTTGTCGTTTTGCGATCTGTATATGTCCTTGAGTTTCCAATTCCCTTCGGCTAAGTGTCTTAACGTTTTGTCTAATTATAAACGTTATCTACTTATTGAGTTTTCCGCTGTACAGTCGAGGATTAAAGATAGAATTACCATCACTGAGAGAAAATTTAAAATTTTTCGTAATTTCTCTTAGTTCAGTTCAATGTTTTGGGTAGCAAAACCGGGTCTGGAAGACTCGGGACGTTACAAGAAGGAAACGTGGTAGTATATGCCTCGAGACAACTGAAAGAGCACGAAAAGAACTACCCAACGCATGATTTGGAACTTATAGTGGTGGTTCATGCATTGAAAATTTGGAGACACTATCTTTACGGAGAGATATGCAAAATTTATACGGATCATAAAAGTCTGAAGTATTTTCTAACTTAGAAGATGTAATATCCGGCTTGTACGGATTTTATATTATAATATATATGTTGGCATTTTCGTAAATACGTCAAATTAGATCTATTTTACGAAAAGAAAGCGTCATTTCGATCCTAACGATTAATAGAAATTTTAGAAAATTTAAGGGATTTTTCGGAGTAAGAACGTTATATTCCGAGTAATTAGGTTTCTCGTAATATAAAGGACGTTCTAGTAAAAATAGCAAACGAGGTCTGAATTGCGAACGGACAGTTTTAATAAATCCTAAATAATGAGTTGCACCTATTGGTGAAATAAGGAGATTTGGTGAAACCGAATAGCTAGTCAATTAACGAAATGAAGGACGAAACGAATATAAAAACAATAGAAGGGCGAAATGGTAATTCGCCGAGTCAAATTTTAATTAAAATAAACTTTCTCTTCCTCCCTCGACACTTCAGTTTTTTTTTCCAGAAGCTTTTCCTTTTCTTTTCTCTCGGCTTCCTCTCTGTCGTTGGCGATTCTCAACATTCCGACCTCCGTTTCTCCTCCAATCGTTCCATTTTCTTCGTGTTTTCTCCTCCAATCGACGCTCTAGGTATGGATCTATTGTTTTAGAACGTCTATTTTTAGTTTTACGGAGTTTGAACAATTAGGTTTTTGTTAGGTTTTGTTTTAAAATCGCGATTTATAGTCCGAAATGGATAGGTTTGCTGTAATTAAGGATATAGTAAATGTATTGGACGTTATTGAACGAATTTAATTGATTTTGGACGAATGTTAGAATTTGTGAAATTTCGAGATTTTAGGGAAAAACTCGTAAATTGGGAATTGGGGTGCCGAGCATAGATTGCTCGTAAATTGCTCGATAGTATAGCTCAATGAATTGGATTAAAGCTGTAGGAAATCTCCTTAGTTAAGGTTTTGTAAATTTTGGACGTTTAGAAGCTTGAACTCGTTTTAACGTCGATGTTGTGTTTTGCCTCAGACAAACAACGCCCGTGGACGGAGCTTGAGCTGCTTTGGACACGAGGTAAGCTCTCGTGACTTACTCTGACCGATTGGTCTACACTGTACTTCGATGTAGCGTCAAGGATCTTAATGGATTGTTTGTTTTAAGTCGTTTTGGTTGGGTAGTTAGGTTTACATTTGTTATAGGTTATTCTGTTTCGTTCTGGATGGTATACATGTGCTTGTTTATATTATGTTCATATCTGTTCATGCATTACGTATTTCAAATGTCATGAAAATGAATTTTTGCACGTGTTTTAAGAAAACGAATGAACCTCTGTAATGAATAAACGTAATCTGTATCTGGTCACGCGAGGTGGGGCTCAGGCACGGCAGTACGTGTTGTAAGCGTGTACCCCCCTCCTCTAGCTGGAAAGAGTAGTCTGACCGCTGGATGGGCTCTCTCCAGTTAGTGGGTTGCGATCTCGGTGACAATCTGTCTGCGACGTAATGAATCTGAATCTTTATCTGTTTCTGTATCTGAATCTGAATCTGTAATCTGCATGTTTTCTGAATGGCATACACACGCATGCATCTGCATTTATGAAGCTTACTGAGATTTCATTATCTCATAGATGTCTGTATGGTGTAGGTGACATTGAGCCAGGTGAGGACGACGTTCCTCCTCCTGATGTATGATGCAGTTAATGGAGAATGGCCTGTGGGAGTGTGCTGAGCAGTCGGTGCGTTTTGACCTGTGGGGATGTGTATGTATTTTGAGGACTATCAGGATGTTTTTAGTTAAATTGTATAGACAGTTTAGGGTGCTTGGTTCTGGTAGTGGATAGGTTATGTTTTGAGTTGTTCACAAAATGTTTTGAAATGTTTTGGAAACTGGATTTTATAATTGTTTGGAAAGTCTTTCATTGAATGTATTTTGGAACTGCTTATAACATTTTGTTGATTTCAAAACAGGAAGGATTTGTTTAGATTTTAAATATATCCACGCGTTTTATTTTCATGAAAATAGACTATGTTTTGAACGTGTTTCGAGTCGTGGTTTTGAACGAGAGTTGAAATGTATATGTTGGAACGTATGCGTGTTAGTGCAATTGTGGATGAGTGGTGTTAAGTGTAATGGTACGTGCAAGCAAAGAAGAAGGAAGAAAGAGGGGAGGCGTTCGAACGCCCAAGGAGTGGCGTTGGAACGTAGAACTCTCTGGTTTTCCAGAGAGTTCAGCGATCGGGCGCAGGATGAGTCGCGTTCGGGCAGGGGACCAAGAAGGTGGGGCGCACGATCGGCCAAGCAATGGCTGACCGTGCGGCCATGTGGGAGGCGCCCGGTCGCCTTTCATTTGGCGACCGAGCGCCCCTCCAATTTGGGGGAGAAATTCCCCTTCTGTCCCTCGGCGGATTTTTATGTTTTAATTCATTTATTTAATTGTTTTAAATTGTTTTAAATTTCAATCATTTTAGTATTTGTTTTAAACGAATTACCAAACGAACTTCGATTTTGATTTAACAAGTTTTAATTCCGCTTAAATGTTAAGCCTAAAGTTTATTGGGATAAAAAAAATAAATAATAATAATATTACGGGAAATGGGTATAGTGTGAAGGGCGTTACAGAAGAACCTGAATATGAGACATCGCAGATAGTTGGAGTTAGTAAATGAATATTACTGCGAGATTATTTATCATCCTGGCAAGACTAATGTTGTAGCTAATGCATTGAATAGAAAAGTATCATCATAAGTTTATTCATTGCAGCGGATTCCAAGATAGTTAATTGAGGAGATGTAGAAATCTGATATTGAAGTTGTACTGTTTGGGTTATTGGAAAGATTGTCTGCTATGACGTTTCGGCCAATTTTGCTTGAGCAAATAAAGAATAAACAACGTGGCAATGCTTTTATTTGCAAGGTGAAAGGTGAGATTGTAATAACCAAAAATTTCATCGTACACCCTATTACTCGTGCATAGTGTTTTATGATTTAAAACTTTTCAATTTTAGAAATAAAAAGAAGCAATGGAATATTGAGAAGTCAACAAGTAATAGAGCAATAGCAATTAACTATAAAAGCTAAAGAGAATGATGAACCAATAGAAGTGGAGAGCAATGATGAGTTTGAAAAGTCAAAAGTAATTAAGAGCCAATAGAAATGAAGAGCAATGATGAGTTTGAAAAGTCAAAAGTAATTAAGAGCCAATAGAAATGAAGAGCAATGATGAGTTTGAAAAGTCAAAAGTAATTAAGAGCCAATAGAAATGAAGAGCAATGATGAGTTTGAAAAGTCAAAAGTAATTAAGAGCCAATAGAAATGAAGAGCAATGATGAGTTTGAAAAGTCAAAAGTAATTAAGAGCCAATAGAAATGAAGAGCAATGATGAGTTTGAAAAGTCAAAAGTAATTAAGAGCCAATAGAAATGAAGAGCAATGATGAGTTTGAAAAGTCAAAAGTAATTAAGAGCCAATAGAAATGAAGAGCAATGATGAGTTTGAAAAGTCAAAAGTAATTAAGAGCCAATAGAAATGAAGAGCAATGATGAGTTTGAAAAGTCAAAAGTAATTAAGAGCCAATAGAAATGAAGAGCAATGATGAGTTTGAAAAGTTGAAAAGTCAAAAGTAATTAAGAGCCAATAGAAATGAAGAGCAATGATGAGTTTGAAAAGTCAACAAATGAAGAACCAATGGAGTGAAAGATTAAAAGGAGTCAAACTTTCAAAAAGGTGTTTGACAAATAGAAAGTGAAGGAAGATATTGTCACGACCCATAATTTCCCATGACACTATTTCTAAAATCCCATAAAATTTAAACTTTCATTTTTCGTTTCATTTATTCACATTGTACTATGGTAATTAAACTCAAACAGTGGAAGACTATTCATGTGTAGAAATTTGATACGCCCTGGATCCCGAGGATCAAGTTGCACATCGAGGTAAGTTCACCTATTATTATATTTCTAACAAAGTTTGTTGTTTGTGTAGGTGATTTTCGTATAAAAATTTGGAATGGTCAAATGCAAGAATCAAAAGCTGGACGCTCATTGAAACATTTCGTCCTGCAGCTGTCGTGCATACACGAAGAATCATTAAAGGAAAATTACAAGCCAAATGGGTGATTGAAGAAGTCCACAATTGAAGAAGCAAATAAGCCCAAGAAGAAAGACCCAATTCCAATTGAAGCCCACAAGTGAAGGAGCTTTGGCTGAAGGTTGCCCACAATCGATGAACCTCCGGCTGAAGGCCTCACGACGAAGCAGCATTGCACGCATCTGGTCACGAACGGAATCAGCACCGTGATGCGTGTGCACGAGGCCGAAGCGTTGAACAATCCAACGACTAAATTGGCCGACGCTCCAACGGCTCTTTTGAGCCTTTCTCGTATGTTCCTTTTCTGTTTTCTTTCCTTCTGTAACCATCGATCTCCAGAGGCTATAAGGTCCTGCTCTGAACATGTAACCCAGTTTTTGAACTTTGGAATATTTGGAAATCAATTGAAGTTTCTTCAATTTGCCGAAGTGATCGGCGTAGTTCTTCATGGTCACTCCCCCGGGAGGGTGGATCCCGTTTTACGAACACCAAGTTATGGGTATTGGTGGCTTGATTCCGCCATCCTCGCTCGAAGCCGTTCCAGTAGGGTGGAACACAGAGGTGGATCGATACCCAAGTCCGTGGCCGCGTGCATGCCTTCATCGCTGAAGGAGCTGTCTCTGGAAGGTGCCTCAAGTTGCCTTCCAAGCCGGTTAAGGATTCTTCACCTCCATTCATTGGTGCTGTCTGAGGTAGAAACAGAAGCTGTTTCTCAGTGCACGCTAAGCTTTTCACCATTTGCTGGAAGACTTATTCATGGAGGCATCTTCATTCCCGTGAGGTGCTCAGGTTGCAAAACGGCCGCGGAAAATGGCCCCCTTCGTCATTCCAGAAGCTCCCTCATCCCTCTCTGAGGACGAGCCACAGGTGGGTTACCTTCCCACAGGTAATTCACTTCATATCACTTCACGCCATTACGTGTTTTCTATTTTTTTCGTTGTCTGTTCTGTTTTGTTCGTCGTCTTTTGCTTCCGCTAACGTTACAGGTCCGATGTCGATTTGCCACGGGTCTTGAAGTATAACAAAATTCCTCTCGGGTTCCATCACTTAATTTCCCTTGGGATAAATTAACACTTAGTTTCTCTCGAGTTTCATCAATTTAAATAGTGGAGGAGGATATTCTTTCTATCGGATTTGGACGAATGGTATAGTTTTTTTCTTCTCGGGTTTCATCGAAGGAAACAGAAGAAGGCATGGACGACAGAAACCTAAGAAGGCGTGGACAACAGAAACAGAAGAAGGCGTGGATGACAAAAACTTAAGAAGACGTGGACAACTGAAACATAAGAAGGCGTGGACGACGGAAACAGTAGAAGGCGTGGACGACAAAAACCTAAGAAGGCGTGGACGACAGAAACCGTAGACAGTGTAGACTACATGAGGCTTATTTGTCCACGGGACTTATTCGTCCACATTCGTCCACGTGACTTATTTGTCCACGGGACTTATTCGTCCACGTGACTTACTTGTCCACAGGCTACATAAACCCTATTCGTCCACGGGCTCTATTCGTCCACGAGGCTTATTCGTCCACGGACTTTGGACGATAACTTTCTTACAGAAACACTTAACTGAACTTTATCGTCTACGAACTTTGGACGATGACTTTCTTACAGAAACACTTAACTGAACTTTATCGTCCACGGACTTTGGACGATGACTTTCTTACAGAAACACTTAACCGAAACTCATCAATTTTCCCCCTGTTTCACCCATTACCCGAACAATTGCCTCTTTCTGGCGATGATCGGCTAGCTCTCTGGATTTTGTCCAGAGAGCTATTTTCACCATCTTTCCCCTGCATAATCTAAAATCATCAAACAACCTAAAACGGCATTTCTCAACTCAAATCATCAAACCTATTACCAACCTTAAGCCAATTCAATTCATTAAAATCTAATCTATTTCAATTATCAATAACCCCAGTTCATCAATCTCCGAACATACATAAACATTTCTCCCAACAAAAACATATATCGTAAAATCTCCAGAGACAACTAAGTTTTCTAAAACATTAAAACATCTATCTATCAATTATCTAGGTACCATACATCCTAAAATGATTCTATCTATACAAATCTCCTATCTAATCCACAATCAGCCCAAAATATCCCAGAAATCTTCAAAACACCTACTTACATCTCCACCGGTCAAAATAAGCACCGACTGCCCAACGCACTCCCACAGGCACACCTCTTCAACCAGCTTATACATCGAGCGGAGGAATCTCATCCTCACCTGTATCGAAGTCACCTACACCATAGAGATAAACTATGAGCTAAAGGCTCAGTAAATCTACGTAAATGAAAATGCATGTCGTGCATATGCAGTTCATAAAATCATGCAGTCATGTTCATTCTTTATATTTCATAGCAGAGGGTGTCACCGGGGGTTAACTCTCACCAGATGGAAAGAGCACATCTCGCGGTTAGATAGCCCTTTCCATCTACCAGGGCAAAAACATGCTCCTCCTCTCAAGACAGCCACGTCTGAACCCCACCCCGGACGTGACCAGATTACGTGCATTCATATCTTTTCTTTTAGCCATTTCTTTTCATGAAAACTTAATGCGGGAAATTTCTTTTCATGCTTTTTCTGAAAACTATGATGCATGAGCGTGAACGATGCATAAAACATAAAACAAGCATAAAGCAGTAAATAAAGCTTAGGCAGGACATTCTATAAATCGTAAACACCCTATCCACCCATCCAGCCTACACTAAAGCATTAAAATCACCAAATCCTCAACCAATAACTCTCTTGTGGTGTAGGCCAAATCAGCAAAACAAATCACGAAGACTTACCTCGCGTCCTTAGCACGTAGAGCTTCTCATTTTGAGCTTGTCACCTAAAACATTTCACAACACACGGCATTAGAACCGAGCCTAAACCATCGAACTTTCAAAATCTCCAACATTTGCCAATATATTAACCAACTACTTCCAATAATCGCCAATACATCAACTAGAGTCATAAATACAGCAAACCTATCCATTTTTAACACAAACCATCAATTTTGATAAAACTCTAAACGAAACCCTAGTTAATAATAACTCCAAAACTTGTACAACAACGTCCTTAAGCATAGAATCTTACCTAAGGTCACGATTTAAGAAGAAAATGTGGAGACGGATCTATGATCGGAGGAACACCGTCGACAGGCTGTGAAGAAACAGAGGCGATGAAGAATCGCCAGAAAAGCTCACTGGAGTTTTTCTTTCGTGGAAGCAGAGGGAACTGAGGGAGAGAGAGGAATACTTAGATTTTATAAATGTTTTAACACTTAGATTATCATATTACCCTTTATTTGATTTTTCTATTAATCTTCCTCTTATTCGTTAATTAGTCTATCAATTCGGTTTCTCCAAATATTTCGATTTATTCCTAGTGTTCCAATAAAACTTTCCGTTCCACCAATCGAACTTTCAAAATCTCCAACATTTGCCAATATATTAACCAACTACTTCCAATAATCGCCAATACATCAACTAGAGTCATAAATACAGCAAACCTATCCATTTTTAACACAAACCATCAATTTTGATAAAACTCTAAACGAAACCCTAGTTAATAATAACTCCAAAACTTGTACAACAACGTCCATGAAGAATCGCCAGAAAAGCTCACTGGAGTTTTCTTTCGTGGAAGCAGAGGGAACTGAGGGAGAGAGAGGAATACTTAGATTTTATAAATGTTTTAACACTTAGATTATCATATTACCCTTTATTTGATTTTTCTATTAATCTTCCTCTTATTCGTTAATTAGTCTATCAATTCGGTTTCTCCAAATATTTCGATTTATTCCTAGTGTTCCAATAAAACTTTCCGTTCACAAAACGAACTTAATTTACTATATGTACAGAAATGCCACTATACATTGGAATTCCAAAAACCCGTAAAACCGGGTGTTACAGATATGGTTTTCACGTTGGAAGACTTGGAAGGAGGAAATTAAGAGAAGAAATGGAAGATAAGAATGAAGAAAAGTCAAAACTTTCTTCTTTAATCTTAAAGTGACATCGCACAAGGGTTATCTTTATCTTCTTCTTCTCTTTCTGTAATGACCCCTTATCCCAGCAAGATATTGTCCGCTCTGGGGATTGGGTTGTAGCCCAATATCCTCCCCTCATGGATTTGTTTGGCGAGAACTTCCCGGAAGGTCACCCAACCTGGGATTGCTCTCGCCGAAGCACTTTTAACTTCGGAGTTCTTATGGGATCCGTTGCCAATTGTGCTCCAAAACGCGTCTTGCTATGTTGGGAGGGATCTCTCTTACATATGTTTCATTTCCATGTACTTTCCCAAGCGATGTGGGATTGTGACAACCCCCTCTTTACGACCCGGGATTCGCCTATACTCGAGTCCGGGATCCATCCACCCCGCAACCCGAGGTTTGCCCCGCAGTCGTACACATACGTACACATTCCATTCGGGTCATCACAATCACCCCCCCTCGGGGGCCCAACGTCCTCGTTGGCCACATTTCCGGTTGGGTACAGGCTCTGATACCATTTGTAACGACCCCGTTTCCCAGCAAGATATTGTCCGCTCTGGGGATTAGGCCGTAGCACAATATCCTCCCCTCACGGCTTTGTTTGGCGAGAACTTCCCAGAAGGTCACCCGTAACGACCCCTGTTCCCAGCAAGATATTGTCCGCTCTGGGGATTGGGCCGCAGCCCAATATCCTCCCCTCACGGCTTTGTTTGGCGAGAGCACTTCCCGGTTGGGTGACCTTCCGGGAAGTTCTCGCCAAACAAAGCCGTGAGGGGAGGATATTGTGCTACGGCCCAATCCCCAGAGCGGACAATATCTTGCTGGGAATTGGGGTCGTTACAAATGGTATCAAAGCCTGTACCCAACCGGAAATGTGGCCAACGAGGACGTTGGGCCCCCGAGGGGGGGTGATTGTGATGACCCGGATGTGTACGTATGGTACGATGGCTGCACGAACCGGAACCCGGATAGCGGTACGTCCGCGCGGGCGAGCCGGAAGGTGACAGGTCGTAAAGAGGGGGTCTTCACAATCCCACATCGCTTGGGGAAGTACATGGAAATGAAACATATGTAAGAGATCCCTCCCAAGATAGTAAGACGCGTTTTGGAGCACAATTAGCAACGGATACCATAAGAACTCCGAAGTTAAAAGTGCTTCGGCGAGAGCAATTCCAGGTTGGGTGACCTTCCGGGAAGTTCTCGCCAAACAAAGCCGTGAGGGAAGGATATTGTGCTACGGCCCAATCCCTAGAGCGGACAATATCTTGCTGGGAATTGGGGTCGTTACACTTTCTCACTCCCAACGTGCCTCTACTCTTCTCCATTTTATAGAGTACTCTTTGTCAACTTAAATAATGTTTAAGTCTAACGATGTTTTTTGATGATGTGTTTTTAAGAAGTGTAATTTGATTGAATTAAATTTATGAGATTAATAAGTTAAATATTGACCTCTATATATATATGTCTCTAAATCTTCAGTAGAAATACCCTTTAAAAATGGTATTTTAGTTGTTTAACAAATCTGTCAAGTGTTCAGGGTGTGATAGCAAAACAGGGCTGAAAATGGTAAAATATTGCACATCCACCGCTGGCATTCAAAGGCCACATCCACTGCTGGAATTCAAAGGCCACATCCACCGCTGAAATCTCTGAAGACATCCATCGCTAGCTAAACGACAAAGTCTTCCATAGTTTACATCCACCGATAGCTAAACGACAAAGTCTTCCAAAGCTTACATCCACCGCCAGCTAAACGACAAAACCACATCCACCGCTGGCATTTGAAAGAAGACTTCCACCGCTAGCTAAACGACAAAGTTCAACATCCACAGCTGGAATTTCAAAGACAACATCCACCGCTGAACAGTATCGGTTCGAGCATTTTAAAGCTACATCTACCGATGGCGATTCAAGTATTTCAAAGGTACATCTACCGATGGCGGTTCAAGTATTTCAAAGTTACATCTACCAATGGCGGTTCAAGCATTGTAAAGCAACATCTTCCACCAGAATTTAAAAAGACCGCGAAGCTACAGTGATAGTCGTTCAGAGCTTTAACTCCAGACCATTAATGGCCGACGAACGAAAGCGACTTCAGAACGCAACGGCTAACCATCTAAGTACGGATGTTTCTCCAACGGCTATATTTCTATTTTCAGATGAGAAGCATTCCAGATCTGAAGCCGATTTCAAACAGAGTATAAATAGAAGAAAGAAGCTCGGGAAAAGAACTTTTGCCAAAATTCTCTCTGAGGCCTAATACGCAAAAGCTTTGCAATACTCTGTTACTCTTCCTACACCCCTCTGCTCTTAAACTTGAGATTTATATCTTTGAAAGAGTGTAGCTTGTTGAAAACTGTATTCATCTTGTAAAATCGCAAAGGCGGTGGATTGACGCCCGTGAAGTTCAATCCAGAATTGTAAAGGCTGCAGATCGACCCCCGTGAAGGTCGATCTGAAATTCTTGTCGAGGAGAAGTTAAGAATCTTCAAGAGAGAAACCTTGAAGCGTGGTCGTAGGCAGGTTTGGCCGAACCACGTAAAAACTCTCGGTGTTGTTTTTTTCTCTCTCTCTGTTTATTTGAATTAGTAAGCAATCAATATTGAGAAACACTTATTACACTTAGTAAAAAAGATTAAGAAATTTCTAATTTACCCCACCTCTTAGACTATAACGATCCTACAATTGGTATCAGAGCAAGGTTAAATGTTGTCTAAGTTTTTTTTTATACTCTGTGATATATATTTACAATGGCATTCAACACAAACTCTACACAAATAGAAGTTCAGTCTACTACTAGACCTCCATTTTTTGATGGAAATGATTATGTGTATTGGAAGTCTTGAATGAGAATCTTTGTCCAGGCTATGAATTATAATGTTTGGAATATTATAGAGAATGGTCATTTTAGAGCCATGAAAACTGAAAATGACATTAGCATTCCTAAGTCCCCTCATGAATTTACAGAGTCTGATCCAAGAAATTTGAGTTTAAATGCCAAGGTCATTAACACCCTATACTGTGCACTGAACAGAGACGAGTTTAATAGAGTCCAAGAGTGCGATAATGCTCAAGAAATATGGAACTTACTTGAGGTAACTCAAGAAGGAACTAATCAAGTAAAAGAGAGTAAATTAAGTATGTTAGTACGTGAGTATGAACTGTTTACCATGGTAAAGGATGAATCAATTAGTTCTATGTTTACTCATTTTACTAACATTACTAATGGTTTAAAAGTGCTTGGTAGAGTATATCCAAATGAAGAACTTGTCAGGAAAATTCTAAGATGCCTACCGAGGGGATGGCAACCTAAAGTGACAGCCATCCAAGAAGCAAGAGATTTGAAAGTCCTCAAACTTAAAGAGCTCATTGGCTCTCTCATGACACACGAAATAACAATGAGAGCCAATGACAATGAGGACCTCAAAGAGAAAGAGATCAGCAAAAAGAAGGATATTGCTCTCAAAGCTTCCTCTAGTAGGCAGGAAGAATCAGAGGAGGAAGATGATGATGAGGATATAGCACTCATCACTAGGAGATTCAGCAAATTCCTTCAACGGAAGAGGATGCAAGGAAAAAGATTTCCAAAGGGTGAGAAATCCCAAAGAGAAAAGGAAATCACATGGTTTGAGTGTGGTAAGCCTGGTCACATGAAGGCAGACTGTCCTCAAGCTAAGAAAGGTCCCAAGAAATTTAAGAAGAGGGTTATGAACGCCACTTGGGATAACAGTGAGAGTGACGCTTCATCCGAAGATAAGGAAGTCGCCAACCTATGCTTCGTGGCTAAGGAGGATGAGGTAAGTCATTCTTCTAGTGATAATGATGATGATGAAGGTAATTTAATTGATGTCTTCAATGATTTAGTCAAACAATACAGCATGCTTAAGTCCAAATACAACCTGTTGAAAAAGGAGAAGGTGGACTTAATTGAAAAGCATGCTAAGGAAATTAGTTTACAGGAAATAAAAACTAAGGATCTCAAAAGTAAAAATGAGAATTTGAATTATATCGTGCTTAAGTTCACAAATGGTACCAAGAACTTAAACTTGCTGATAGGAAATCAGAGAGCTACTTTTGATAAAGCAGGTTTAGGTTATGATAAGTTTAATAAAAAAAAAGCTGTTAAAAATTTCTTTGTTAAACCATCTACCTGTCATGCTTGTAATGAGATAGGACATAAATCCTTTGAATGTCCTCTAAAACTAGGAAAAACTAAACCTGGCAGGGAATTGCAATGGCTTCCCAAGGGAAGCAGACCTAACACTAGGACCTAAAAGATTTGGGTACCTAAGAAGACCAATTGATTACTATTTTGCAGGTTGACTGTTCTCCCTAGAAAAATCAATGGTATCTCGATAGTGGTTGCTCGAGACACATGACGGGAGACTCAACAAAGTTTGCTATTGTCAACAAGAAGAAAGGAAATGTCACTTTTGGTGGAAACCAAAAGGGTAAAATCGTTGGCATTGGCAACATAGGTAACCCTGTCAACCCTATTATAGAAAATGTTTTGTTACTTGATGGGTTAAAACACAATCTGTTCAGCATAAGTCAATTGTGTGATAAATGTTATAAAGTGATATTTAAATCAAATTCATGCATAATTAAAGATAGCTCATCTAGTTCTATTCTGTTTAAAGGATATAGAAAAGAAAATGTGTATATTATTGACTTAGATAATATTGAATTTTCTATTGAAAAATGTTTTGCTGTGAATTCCTCTGGTGATAGTTGGACTTGGCATAGGAGACTATGACATGTAGGGATGGATACCTTAGCTAAGATTACTAAGAATAATTTAGTTAGAGGAATTCCCAAGATATCCTTTGAGAAGGATAAGGTCTGTGATGCTTGTCAAATGGGTAAGCAAATCAAAAGTTCCTTTGTATGAAAGAATGCAATCTCTACTTCCAAGCCTCTTCAACTTCTCCACATGGACCTCTTCGGTCCTTCTAATGTAGCCAGTCTAGGAGGTAAATTCTATGCCTTTGTCATTGTCGATGACTTCTCGAGATTCACTTGGGTATTCTTTCTTAAGACCAAAGATGAAACCTTTGATACATTCTCTAGCTTTAGGAAAAGAGTTCAAAATGAAAAGGAACTCACCATTGTTGCTATTCGTAGTGATCATGATGAAGAATTTGAAAATGAGAAATTTGAACTCTTGTGTCTCAAATATGGAATTGACCACAATTTCTCCTCCCCTAGAACCCCTCAGCAAAATGGCGTTGTTGAGAGGAAAAATAGGTCCCTTCAAGAGCTGGCTCGGACCATGCTCAATGAAAATTCCCTTCCAAAATATTTCTAGGCTGAAGCTGTCTCCACAGCTTGTTATGTGCTAAACAGGGTCTCCATAAGACCTATTCTTGAGAAAACACCATATGAACTTTGGAATGGAAAAACCCCTTCTGTTAAGTACTTTAGAGCCTTCGGTAGTAAATGCTTCATTCTTAACACCAAGGATAACTTAGGAAAATTCGATTCCAAATCTGACCTTGGAATCTTTCTTGGCTATTCTCTCTCTAATAAGGCTTATAGAGTGTTCAATAAGAGAACTCTAGTTGTAGAGAAATCTGTCCATGTCAACTTTGATGAGACCCCTCAACCCACAATCAATGTGGATGAGGATGATACTTTAGATAAGCATCTAGATTCTCTTTCCTTAGATAAGCCTACTGATACCCTTCTAGGAGAAAACTTTCTAGAAATTGTTCCTGCCAAAGATGAAATTGATGCTCTGCCTAGAGATTGGAAGTATGTAAGAAATCATCTTTTAGATGAAGTTTTAGGTGATCCTTCCTTAGGAGTGAAGACTAGATCCTCTCTTAAGAATCTCTGTGCCAATGTGGCATTCATTTCCCAAATAGAACCTAAGAAATTCGAGGAAGCTGAGCAGGATGAAAACTGGATTGTGGCTATGCAGGAAGAGCTATACCAATTTGAAAGGAACAATGTTTGGGAACTTGTTCCAAAACCAGTTGATCATCCAATTATAGGAACAAAATGGGTGTATAAGAACAAGATGATAAAAGTGGCATAGTTATTAGAAATAAAGCCAGATTAGTTGCTAAAGGTTACAATCAAGAAGAAGGAATAGATTTTGAGAAAACCTTTGCATCAGTAGCTAGATTAGAGTCTATTATGATGCTCTTAGCATATGTTTGCTACAAAAACTTCACACTCTTTCAAATGGATGTAAAGAGTGCTTTTTTAAATGGTTATATCATGAAAGAAGTTTATGTAGAGTAGCCCTTAGGATTTGAAAACTATGAAAAACCTGACCATGTTTACAAACTTAGAAAAGCTCTCTATAGACTTAAACAGACTCCTAGAGCTTGGTACGATAGGTTGAAGAATTTTCTTGAGGAAAGGAAGTTCAAAAAGGGTAACACCGATTCAACTCTGTTTACCATACAAAAGGATAAAGATATTCTGTTAGTTCAAATTTATGTCGATGACATTATTTTTGGGCAAACTAATGTCTCTATGTGTGATGAATTTTCTTCCCTAATGCAAACTGAATTTGAAATGAGTATGATGGGGGAGCTAAAATTCTTCTTAGGATTCCAAATTAGTCAAAAATCCGATGGTATTTTCTTCTGCCAAGAAAAATACATCAAAGACCTCTTGAAAAGATTTGGATTAGAATCCTCTAAGTCCTCTAGAACTCGCATGAGTACCGCTATCAAATTGGACAAAGATGAAAACAGAATAAGTGTTGATATTAAAAAATATCGTGGTATGATTGGATCTTTGTTATATTTGACAGCTAGTAGGCCAGATATCCTCTTTAGTGTTTGTCTCTGTGCTAGGTTCCAAGCTGCTCCTAAGGAATCCCACTTAAATACAATCAAGAGAATATTCAAATATTTGAGTGGAACTCATGATCTAGGATTATGGTTACCTCTTTTGATCTGATAGGATATTCAGACTCAGATTATGCTGGAAGTCTAGTTGATAGGAAAAGCACCAGTGGAACATGTCAATTCCTTGGTGAATCTCTAGTTTCCTGGTACTCCAAGAAGCAAAATTCTGTTGCACTTTCAACGGCTGAAAGTGAATATATTGCTGCTGGCAGTTGTTGTGCACAAATGCTTTGGATGAAGCAAACTCTAAAAGATTACAATCTTTTTTATGATATGATTCCTATTCGGTGTGACCATACCAGTGCCATAAATATTTCCAAGAATTCCATCCAGCATTCTTGAACAAAGCACAATGAGGTTAGGTATCACTTCATCAGAGATCATGTAACGACCCCTGTTCCCAGCAAGATATTGTCCGCTCTGGGGATTGGGCCGCAGCCCAATATCCTCCCCTCACGGCTTTGTTTGGCGAGAACTTCCCGGAAGGTCACCCAACCTGGAATTGCTCTCGCCGAAGCACTTTAACTTCGGAGTTCTTATGGGATCCGTCGCCAATCGTGCTCCAAACGCCGGAATTGGGTCGCAGCCCAATATCCTCCCCTCACGGCTTTGTTTGGCGAGAACTTCCCGGAAGGTCACCCAACCTGGAATTGCTCTCGCCGAAGCACTTTTAACTTCGGAGTTCTTATGGGATCCGTCGCCAATCGTGCTCCAAAACGCGTCTTGCTATCTTGGGAGGGTCTCTTTACATATGTTTCATTTCCATATACTTCCCCAAGCAATGTGGGATTGTGACGACCCCCTCTTTACGACCCGGGATTCGCCTATACTCGAGTCCGGGATCCATCCACCCCACAACCCGAGGTTTGCCCCGCAGTCGTATACATACGAACACATTCCATTCGGGTCATAACAATCACCCCCCCCCCCCCTCGGGGGCCCAACGTCCCTGTTGGCCACATTTCCGGTTAGGTACAGGCTCTGATACCATTTGTAACGACCCCTGTTCCCAGCAAGATATTGTCCGCTCTGGGGATTGGGTCGCAGCCCAATATCCTCCCCTCACGGCTTTGTTTGGCGAGAACTTCCCGGAAGGTCACCCAACCTGGAATTGCTCTCGCCGAAGCACTTTTAACTTCGGAGTTCTTATGGGATCCGTTGTCAATTGTGCTCCAAAACGCGTCTTGCTATGTTGGGAGGGTCTCTTTACATATGTTTCATTTCCATATACTTCCCCAAGCGATGTGGGATTGTGACGACCCCCTCTTTACGACCCGGGATTCGCCTATACTCGAGTCCGGGATCCATCCACCCCGCAACCCGAGGTTTGCCCTGCAGTCGTACACATACATACACATTCCATTCGGGTCATCACAATCACCCCCCCTCGGGGGCCCAACGTCCCCGTTGGCCACATTTCCGGTTAGGTACAGGCTCTGATACCATTTGTAACGACCCCTTTTCCCAGCAAGATATTGTCCGCTCTGGGGATTGGGTCGCAGCTTAATATCCTCCCCTCAAGGTTTTGTTTGGCGAGGACTTCCCAGTCGGTCACCCAACCTGGTACTACTCTCGCCGAAGCACTTTTAACTTCGGAGTTCTTATGGGATCCGTTGTCAATTGTGCTCCAAAACACGTCTTGCTATTTTGGGAGGATCTCCTTACATATGTTTCATGGGATCCGTTGTCAATTGTGCTCCAAAACGCGTCTTGCTATGTTGGGAGGGTCTCTTTACATATGTTTCATTTCCATATACTTCCCAAGCGATGTGGGATTGTGACGACCCCCTCTTTACGACCCGGGATTCGCCTATACTCGAGTCCGGGATCCATCCACCCCGCAACCCGAGGTTTGCCCCGCAGTCGTACACATACATACACATTCCATTCGGGTCATCACAATCACCCCCCCTCGGGGGCCCAACGTCCCTGTTGGCCACATTTCCGGTTAGGTACAGGCTCTGATACCATTTGTAACGACCCCTTTTCCCAGCAAGATATTGTCCGCTCTGGGGATTGGGTCGCAGCCCAATATCCTCCCCTCAAGGTTTTGTTTGGCGAGGACTTCCCAGTCGGTCACCCAACCTGGTACTACTCTCGCCGAAGCACTTTTAACTTCGGAGTTCTTATGGGATCCGTTGTCAATTGTGCTCCAAAACACGTCTTGCTATGTTGGGAGGGTCTCTTTACATATGTTTCATTTCCATATTCTTCCCCAAGCGATGTGGGATTGTGACGACCCCCTCTTTACGACCCGGGATTCGCCTATACTCGAGTCCGGGATCCATCCACCCCGCAACCCGAGGTTTGCCCCGCAGTCGTACACATACCTACACATTCCATTCGGGTCATCACAATCACCCCCCCCCCCCCCCCCCCCCTCGGGGGCCCAACGTCCCTGTTGGCCACATTTCCGGTTAGGTACAGGCTCTGATACCATTTGTAACGACCCCTGTTCCCAGCAAGATATTGTCCGCTCTGGGGATTGGGTCGCAGCCCAATATCCTCCCCTCACGGCTTTGTTTGGCGAGAACTTCCCGGAAGGTCACCCAACCTGGAATTGCTCTCGCCGAAGCACTTTTAACTTCGGAGTTCTTATGGGATCCGTTGTCAATTGTGCTCCAAAACGCGTCTTGCTATGTTGGGAGGGTCTCTTTACATATGTTTCATTTCCATCCCTTTTCCCAGCAAGATATTGTCCGCTCTGGGGATTGGGTCGCAGCTTAATATCCTCCCCTCAAGGTTTTGTTTGGCGAGGACTTCCCAGTCGGTCACCCAACCTGGTACTACTCGCGCGAAGCACTTTAACTTCGGAGTTCTTATGGGATCCGTTGTCAATTGTGCTCCAAAACACGTCTTGCTATTTTGGGAGGATCTCCTTACATATGTTTCATTTCCACATACTTCCCAAGCGATGTGGGATTGTGACGAACCCCCTTTCAACGACCGAACCCTCCGGCCCAACCCTCTAGGATCCGCAAAGTTTTAACCCACCTCCGGCCCCAACCGGGCCCTCTAGCCTTTGAGGATCCGCGGAGGATGGGTGGTTCCACCACATACGTGTCAAGTCGGGTCATCACAATCACCCCCCCTCGGGGGCCCAACATCCTCGTTAGCCACATTTCCGGTTGAGTACAGGCTCTGATACCATTTGTAACGACCCCTTTTCCCAGCAAGATATTGTCCGCTCTGGGGATTGGGTCGCAGCCCAATATCCTCCCCTCACGGTTTTGTTTGGCGAGGACTTCCCAGTCGGTCACCCAACCTGGTACTACTCTCGCCGAAGCACTTTTAACTTCGGAGTTCTTATGGGATCCGTTGCCAATTGTGCTCCAAAACGCGTCTTGCTATGTTGGGAGGGTCTCTATACATATGTTTCATTTCCATATTCTTCCCCAAGCGATGTGGGATTGTGACGACCCCCTCTTTACGACCCGGGATTCGCCTATACTCAAGTCCGGGATCCATCCACCCCGCAACCCGAGGTTTGCCCCGCAGTCGTACACATACCTACACATTCCATTCGGGTCATCACAATCAGGGAAGTTCTCGCCAAACAAAGCCGTGAGGGGAGGATATTGGGCTGCGGCCCAATCCCCAAAGCGGACAATATCTGGGATACGGGGTCGTTACAAATGGTATCAAAGCCTGTACCTAACCGGAAATGTGGCCAACGGGGACGTTGGGCCCCCGAGGGGGGGTGATTGTGATGACCCGAATGGAATGTGTACGTATGTGTACTACTGCGGGGCAAACCTCGGGTTGCGGGGTGGATGGATCCCGGACTCGAGTATAGGCGAATCCCGGGTCGTAAAGAGGGGGTCGTCACAATCCCACATCGCTTGGGGAAATATATGGAAATGAAACATATGTAAAGAGACCCTCCCAACATAGCAAGACGCGTTTTGGAGCACAATTGACAATGAATCCCATAAGAACTCCGAAGTTAAAAGTGCTTCGGCGAGAGCAATCCCAAGTTGGGTGACCTTCCGGGAAGTTCTCGCCAAACAAAGTCGTGAGGGGAGGATATTGGGCTACTGCCCAATCCCCAGAGCGGACAATATTGCACATCCACCGCTGGCATTCAAAGGCCACATCCACCGCTGGCATTCGAAGGCCACATCCACCGCTGAAATCTCTTAAGACATCCATCGCTAGCTAAACGACAAAGTCTTCCAAAGTTTACATCCACCGATAGCTAAACGACAAAGTCTTCCAAAGCTTACATCCACCGCCAGCTAAACGACAAAAACCACATCCACCGCTGGCATTTCAAAGAAGACTTCCACCGCTAGCTAAACGACAAAGTTCAACGTCCACAGCTGGAATTTCAAAGACAACATCCACCGCTGAACAGTATCGGTTCAAGCATTTTAAAGCTACATCTACCGATGGCGGTTCAAGTATTTCAAAGGTACATCTACCGATGGCGGTTCAAGTATTTCAAAGTTACATCTACCGATGGCGGTTCAAGCATTGTAAAGCAACATCTTCTGCCAAAATTTAAAAAGACCGCGAAGCTACATTGATAGTCGTTCAGAGCTTTAACTCTAGACCATTAATGGCCGATGAATGAAAGCGACTTCAGAATGCAACGGCTAACCATCTAAGTACGAATGTTTCTCCAACGGCTATATTTCTATTTTCAGATGAGAAGCATTCCAGATCTGAAGCTGATTTCAAACAGAGTATAAATAGAATAAAGAAGCTCGGGAAAAGAACTTTTGCCAAAATTCTCTCTGAGCCCTAATACGCAAAAGCTTTGTAATACTCTGTTACTCTTCCTACACCCCTTTGCTCTTAAACTTGAGATTTATATCTTTGAGAGAGTGTAGCTTGCTGAAAACTGTATTCATCTTGTAAAATCGCAAAGGCAGTGGATTGACGCCCGTGAAGTTCAATCTAGAATTGTAAAGGCTGTAGATCGACGCCCGTGAAGGTCGACTTGGTATTCTCGTTGAGGAGAAGTTAAGAATCTTCAAGGGGGAAACCTTGAAGCGTGGACGTAGGCAGGTTTTGGCCGAACCACGTAAAAACTCTCGGTGTTGTTTTTCTCTCTCTCTCTGTTTATTTGAATTAGTAAGCAATCAATATTGAGAAACACTTATTACACTTAGTAAAAGAGATTAAGAAATTTCTAATTCACCCCCCTCTTAGACTATAATGATCCTACACTCTTTGCCTCAAAAGCTTGGTCTCTTGTAAGAAGAATCAAGGTAAGTTAGATTTTAGGTTATGTTTATGCAAAATACTAGTTATAGGTTGGTAAAATTGGAGTTTTGTTGAGTTTATGGAGAAGTTGATAAAACCTAGATGGCTGAATGAAAATTTGGTTTTCCCTCCTTAATTTCTTGATGCTGTAGGTTTGAATGAATTGTAATGGATGCTTATGGTTGGAAGTGAAGGAAAAACATCAAGTAATGCATGAATAGTTGAAAATAGTGAAATACAGGGCAGATTGGAAATTTGTAATTTCGGTACATTGAACTATTTTATCTTATGTTAAATTAGACTTTGTAAGGATTCCATAGCCTCAAGAATTATCGAATTTGGTTATGTATAGCAAAAGTTACGAGATTTTGAAATTTGTTGTTGATTTGAGGGGAATTCCGAAAATTAGGTTGTTAAATGAATTTTTATGAATCTTATTGATTGACATGCCTTAGGCATACAAGTCAAGAAGGAACTTGAGAACATTGACGAAACTGAACTCAAGACACGAGGTAAGTGTATGTATGCATGTGTTTTGGCCGATTGGCCTACACCACAAAAGATTATAAGATTGAGGATTTGGTGAATGTAGTTTTGAGAGTTGGTTGGGTAGAAGAACTCTTAAGTTGTGAGTGAGTTAATTAGGCTAGTTGTTTGTTTAATGAATTATTTGCTTATTAGTTTATATTATGTTATAGCATTGAAGGATGTGTATGCAACATGTAATCATGCATCATGGTTTTCCTAAAGCATAGAAAATGGTTTTTATACATAGTTTTCATGTAAACAAGAGTAACAGAATACAGAACAGTAAAATACGTAATAGTTGTTGTGGGTAGGGAACTGAGTTTGGTAGTTCCGCTAGAGGAATCGGTTCCGTCAGAAGGACTGTTAGATATGTCATTCCACTTCCCCTAGAGCGAGTTGGTCGTTCTGCCAGGTGGACAATCAGTTAGGCCATCTCTTCTCTAGAAGCAGTACCCCAATAACTCATGTCGTCCAAAAAAAATAAAGAAGACTCAGTACATGCTTTTACGAACAGCATAACATAATCATGAGCATGTATTTTATTTTACTCTATATCACTTACTGAGCATTAGGCTCATTAGTTTATTTTGTGATGTAGGTGAATTTGATACAGGTGGGGGCCTTGATCCTCAAGATGGTTGACGGAGCAGTTGGTGGAGGATGTCCATGCGGTGTGCTTGTAGCCGCTAGGGCGATTTTGACCTATGGACGAATGCATAGGTAATTTTGGGATAATGTATGGACAAAAGGTTTTGAAGTTGCAGATTCATGTGTAAATGACAAGTTTAGTTGCCTTTAAACGATAGTGTCTATTTTGATGTATGAATATATTTTGAAAACTATATGAGAAATCTAATTTCACATCGCAGGTTTTTGTTTTTATAGTTTTAAACGTTATATTGTCATTTTTTTAACGATAGTGAATGTAAAGCAAGATTTCATTCTCTTATTTTATTTAGTTCAAAGATTTTTATAATGGGTCTTCTATGAAGTAATCTTTTCTTTCCGCTGCAAACAGTTAATGTTTTAACGATGTCGTTTTAAACGATGGGTAAAATTCTAAATTTTTATGGATTTTCGAGTACGGTTAGACACATGAACAATAAATGTGACGAACCGGGTTCAGATAACTCGGGGTGCCACAGAGATAGAGGTTGGAAAAGTTTTTGAATTCTCTATGTCAGATGACGGGATTATCCAGTTCAGAAAGAAATGGTGTATACCTGAAGATGCTGGATTAAAGAGGGCTATATTAGAGGAAACACACTTAACCCCTTACTCGATACATCTTGGTTCGACAAAAATGTATCGAGATTTGAAGCAATATTATTGGTGGCGTAGATTAAAAGTGGATGTAGCTAAATTCGTCGAGAAATGTCTCACTTGTCAGCAAGTCAAAGCGGAGCATCAACGACCTACTGGTACCTTGTAACTACTTATGGTACCTCAGTGGAAGTGAGAGCATATCACTATGGACTTTGTAGTGGGACTTCCTAAGACAATTAAAGGTCACGATTCTATATGAGTTATAGTTGATCGACTGACCAAATCAGCCTATTTTCTCCCTATAAAAACTACATATATTATGAATCAGTATGCCCGACTTTATGTTCAGGAGATTGTCAGACTTCATGGCACGACTATTTCTATCGTGTCTGATCGAGATACACGTTTTACCTCTAAATTTTGGAAGAGTATGTATAAAGCTATGGTTACTCAGTTGAATTTCAGTACGACTTTTCACCCTCAGACTAACGGATAATCGAAAAGGACGATTCAGACCTTGGAGAATATGTTACGGGCTTATGCCATTGATTTCCAAGGATATTGGAGTAAAAACCTGCCATTGGTGGAGTCCGCCTACAACAACAGTTATCAAGCTTCGATTGAGATGACACCTTATGGAGTTTTATATGGCAGAAAGTGTAGATCTCCAGTGCATTGGGATGAAGTGGGTGAAAGAATACTTTTTGGGCAGGATATTTTGAGGCAGACGGCTGAGATTGTTGCATTGATCTGGAAATTCTTACGACTCAGAGTAGACAGAAAAGTTATTCTGATCGGAGAAGAAGAAAGTTGGAGTTTACAGTAGAAGATCAGGTTTTATTGAAAATCTCGCCAATGAGAGGCGGGATGCGCTTTGAAAAGAAAAAAAAGTTGAGCCCGAGATTCATAGGTCCATTTGAAATCTCAAGAAAAGTGGGAGAAGTCGGTTATGAATTAAAATTGTCAGATTTATTCAAGTACGTGCACAATGTATTTCATGTCTCGATGTTGAAGAAGTATGTACTGGACTCCTCACATGTCTTATCAATGAGATCTTTAGACTTTGCAATCAATCCTGACTTATCATATGAAGAAAGACCGATTCAAATTCTAGATTCAGAGGAAAGAGAACTAAGAAATAAAAAGGTTTTACTTGTCAGAGTACTATGAAGAAATTGAAACATCGAGGAAGCAACTAGGAAAAGAGAAGAGGACATGAGGCCTATCCAGAACTATTCAGGTAATAATTTAAATTTCGAGGACAAAATTTCTTTTAAGAATGGAAGATTGTAACAGTTCAGGGTTTAATTCAAAAATTTAAATTCAAAATTCCCAAATTAAAACCTAACACTTAGATTTTAGGGATAACCGATCAGGTTTCTAAAAAATTCGATGATGGTTTTAGCTCAGTAAATTCGAGCTGAACTCAGATTTTGGGGAAACAGCAATCGATGAACTCAACTTGAAAATCGTCCAAATATAGATGAAGACCTAATTCAACGGAGAGCATCTCTGAAAATCCGAGCTGAACTTAGATTTCTCTGAGATAGAAAATCTGAGGTGAACTCGGATTTTTCGGGGATAGGGGGCAGCGGGGGCGGACCTCTCCTATAAATAGAGAGTCTTGGTGGAGGAAGAAATTACAACAACTCTTTCTCCCTCTCGAGTTCTCTAAATCAGAGGACTTACCTCTAGCTTCGACCACCGCTCAGCCTCCAGACGCAGCAGAAACTCCGGCCAAGGAGGCAGTTGCTCCACTTGAGAAGTCAAGCTCCTCAGCGAATCTTCTCCGGTACAACGAACAACTACCATCGACATAAGTTCTTCCCCTCTCGATCTGTCTCTTCCTTTCTCTTTCGCTCACTCTATCTCTCTCTTACGCACACTCTTTCTCAACAGAACAGAAGAAGGAAGAAGGAGAAGTGGTTCAAAATTTTAATTATGTACCAAACTGAACCAATCCAGTCAAATCGAACCGGTCCAACCAAATTGATTAGTCTCAGTTGAACCGAACTAGTTAAGCCGAACCAGATCCGGTCCAACTAAACCGGACCCGTCATAAATTTTGTCCCAAATTATATTGAACCGATCTAAAATTTTACCTGTAAGGAATTTTTGCCTAAATATTTATGAAATGAATTTATCGAAGTAGGAATTTAATACCAATATTTTATTTAGGCAAAAAAATCTCGAACGTCGTCTGAATCAATCGAATTTGATCATATCCAACCTCAGATTACAATAAGGAATTTATGTCTAAATTCTTTAGAAAATTAGATTTATTTAGGTGAGAATTTAATACCAATATTTTATTTAATTAGGCAAAATATTATTGGAATATTGAAGAATCTCGATAACCCTATTCTCTCGAAATCCAAGTGAAAATACAACGTTTTCAACGTTTTGGCTACGGCCCTACATCACAAAATCTATATTATTTTCTTATAATTATTTTATTATATGTTTTCGATATTAGAGTACACATGTTTAGGCATTGACATAGAATTGTATAAAGATAAAATTGATAGAACATTTTGTATGTGTATGAATATGATGGAATTGACGAAAAATATGTGATAACAAGGTCTGAACAACTATGAGATGGTTAAACTTGAACGAAAATGAGATGGCTACGCCTAAACGACAATGATATGACTATGCTTAAACGAAAATGAGATGGTTATGCCTGAACGACAATAAGATGATTATAACTGAACGAAAATAAGATGACAAAGTCTGAACGACAATGAGATGATTAAGTCTGAATGAGAGTTGAAAAATGAGTTTCACTCAGTATGTAACTATTAAGTCAGAATTTGTTAAATGTAATGTAAATTTTGGTACTTGCACATATTTTCACTTACTGAGTTATTCTCATAGTTGTAATTTTGTGATATAGGTGAGTTTTTGTTGGAGAAAGAAATGACATTGCTTGAGAATCCCCCAGAGGTAAATGAGCATACAGAAGAAGAAAAAAATATTTTTGGATTGAAGAAAAGAGTTTAAACGAGTATTTTCTGTTTTCAAAGATATTTCGTATTTTTTCTAACTTTAAATAAATTATGTTGAATTTTATTTAAAGCTTTATGAATTATTTTAATTCTGGATTTATTTCCAATTTCCGACAAGGTTATTTAAAGTTTGAAATTTTGATTAAGCTTCCGCGCATTTAATGATTAAGTTATTATTTAAAGAAATTTTCAATATTCTGAAATTAGATTTTTAACGTTCGAATTAATTTAAATTTTTTTAAAATTTTCAAATTAAGATTTCAAATTGAGGAAATTAAATTAAAAATTTAAAAATTGGGTCATTACATAGACTCTCGCTCTCCTTGTATAGTTTAAATAGATAATTCAAAAGACAAGATAAGATAAAGTGAATAAGGAAGTGGATTTTTATATTGTAGCCAACCTTGTGTTTTAAACTAGTTGTCTCGTTTTCTTTTTAGATATTTAAATACTGTAATTTTGTTATCTTGTTTAAAATGTAATTTCGCTACTTCATTAAAATGAAAATTAAGACTTTCTAAATTTTTTTTTTTGTTTATGCTTCTAAATGTAATAAAGGAAGAATGGTTGGAGGAGTGGTTGGAGGAGTCGGATTTCGCCATTGATTTAGTTAAGCAAAGAGATTACCAACTAGGAACATGAGATATACAACTTAGCCGAAGTATGAGAGGTGATAGTAGAAGAAGAGCAACAAATGTAATAAATATTCGATAGAATTCCGAACATCTAATTTGAAAAAGAATAGATGACCAAGTTCATAATGAAGAATTTCATACCAATATAAGGATACGTTGATGTAAGTAAGAAACAAGCAATGGAAGCTCGAGTAAGAAATTAAGTTTGCAACGATACTATTTCACTAAGGTGTCATTAAGTTACTCAATTTCTTAGATTAAGTTTCTTAGAATTGTATGCAAAATTAATATATTCAATTAGTAAATTATGTAAGACTACAATGGATTTACAAAAGAAAGAAAAAAGTGTGAAAAAAATGATTGATTAAATGTCATTATTTATAAACTTCAAAGATTAAAATATAAAACAAATTTATGTTATAATCTTTTCAAGATTATTAGGAAACAAAATTTTGAAATTTATATTTTTCAATTGGTTAAAATTATTATAATTTTCCAAAAAAAAAACACTTTTACCTGGTTTAACTTTCATTTTCTATCCTCTAATATTATTTCATGATGTGTCTTTTGTGATACATACGTTGATTCATACAATAATTAAAATAAATTATAAATAATTAAAATAATATATTAATTACACAAATTAATCAATATCATATCTCATTATAGTACATCAAGAGAGGAGGTAAACTTAGCACGTTTAAGTTTCAACTTCAATACGAGATGGGCATATATTATAAAGTACTAGGAAAATACGAAATTGGCCTCGTTCCAACCTCAGAATGATTCAGCATCTTTCATCGCCCGCCCAATTATTCTTCTCCTTGGGACCGGTAGGTCCTTCTTCTCCATAGAGCTCGGTCGGAAACAAGTCCACAATATTCTCCACCGAAAACCTAACGAACGGAGGAAGAAGATCGATCAGCCGATCCAGTTCGGCTCGCGAACCGTACTTGATCCTCGGCCCCCACTCTCTCATGTAATGCAACCAGCAAGGTTCTTCGATCTCCCCTTCGCCGATGTACTCCGCCGCAACGATTCGATACTTTCTGCTCGAATCCACTGAAAATTTGCTTCGAGCTACATCGTTTCTCACTCCGATTCCAAACGTAGATGAGCCCTGGAGATACGTTCCTGGATGAGGATAGCTACTGTGTGCGTTTTTGGATGAATATACGATCGCTTTGTTTCCTTCAATGAACTCCAAATCTGAAGAATCAACCCATTCGCCGCCGCTATGCTGCGAGAAGTATATTTGATGAAGCTCTCCAGTAAAATTGCTGATTCGGAGCGTGAAATGCTCCCAGTCTCCGACGTGTTGCCCTATTTTGCTCATCTCGACGCTTAGTAAGCCGACTTTAATGGTGGCTGGCCCGTTGAAAGGGCAAAATATCCACATCGCAATATCGGTAAATGTTCCTCCTAGGGCTGGTTTTACATGAACATAGAGTTCTGCACTCTCAATATCACCATTCTTCAGCTCAGCATTATAATTGTCTGGCAAATCTATCCAATATTTTCCGTCGTTCTGACCTCCACTAGGCAAATTGGAGCCCCTATAATTTATCTGTTCACTTTTCTCACTTCCCTCTCTACACAAAACAGTACCATTTTTGAAAAACCACTGCACTGACGAAGGAAAATAAATTTCATCTGGATGGAAGAAAACAGTGGGTCCATAATGCTGAATGAGTGCGTGAATTTGGTTTAGATTCGGCATTGCATACAAATTGGAATCTTGATTCTTCAAACAAGCAATACTGAGAGCTTCCTCTGAGTTGAAATTGGTGCTGCAAAAGAATGATCCTACAGAAACACCAGTAGAGGACAACCCCCGTTGACTGGGTCTCACATTCCAAACCTGCAACTCACTCTTGGAAGATTTCGCTTTCATGGAAAGAACATAATCATATGTTTGGCATGAATCTGTGAGATCCTCTCTAACGCATCTTATATCGTCATGCTGAGGCTCCTCCGGCTTGTCAGTCACTATAAACCCCATGGCTTTGTATCCCTCCGATGGAATTGGCAGCCAAACGTAGCAAGAACCAAAGCCATCTGAATCCGAGCTCCAGATTAATGAGTAACTATGAGGTTGTGTCAAGGCTGGAAGTTTCACATTATTAGTACACACATCACGAGCAACTAGCAGGTACCCTTTCAATGGCTGCTCATTTCGCTGGCAGTGGTGGCCGAGGCAGAAATACCCATCAGGGATTGCCAGAGGTTTGTAGAATGTGGTACCTTTTTCGTTTCTTCTGCAACAGGCTACAGCTCCAAATCCTCTCAAACTTTGTTATTTGGACAACTTGTATTTCTCCCAGGTTTATCTTCTCGGTGGCAAACCCCTGTCCTTCGGATCATCAAATTGCATCACTCTTTATATAAGGTAGATATAAACTGTGTTTCTTTCGTCAAATTGACGATGCAAATATTAAACAAAAGCAAAAACTTTCCGGTGGATCGAAAATTTGAAAAGCAAAAGTGGATGAATTGTCGGATATTCCAATTTTTGGATCATTGATTGGCGGCAGTGCAAAACACACATGATCTTGGAGAGAGTTCTGCCTTTCCCTCGTCAATGGCATAAAAAATTAGACAATGAACAGACTAAAAACTTTCCAGACTCCAGTGGATTGAAATCTTTGAGATAATCAAGTATTTAGATCAGTAATTGACTGAAGTCATCAAATATTTCTAACTCCTTGTCAATAATTCAATCTGAAAATGAATAGATGACTCAAACTGTGAGTTTTCGTGACATAGATATTTAAGAAGTATGAAAGAAAATCTAGACCGCCATGATTGACGAGCTTGTACCAGTGGAGTTGGAGCACAAATTTCTGCTTCTCTTACAGAGCAGCGGGTGAGTAGTAGTTAATATTGTGACCAGATAAAATGTCAGAGAGAGAGAGAGAGCGCGCATCTATGGAGGATATCCATTTTTCACCATAAGATATAACATACGGCCTCACCGACAGCCCCACAAAAAAGAGAACTTAATTTATGTACATTTTGCTACACAATTTACAAATTCAAAGTAGGAAATGATCCTAAAATAATAGGATATGAACTTGCATAATCAAGCCTAATTATTAATAATATAACTTGGTACTTGAGGCACGATCACAATATATTCTCTGAAAAATCAAATTACTATTCATATAAATCACTATCATCTAGATTGAAGAGAGGAGGAGGCTGCGGAGAGCAGTACCTTGAGGCCAGCGTGGAAGGGGAGAAGGCAGGGAAAAAGGCTTCTCCTCCTCCGAAAAGTAAGACTGATCAGAGTTATCCTCGCCCTCCCAGCACAAACACTCGCTCACAAACATCTCCAATCAACGACCTACTCCAAAATCGAAATTGAGTTCAAATTTCAATCGGATTTTGTTTCTCCTCCAGGAAATGTACCGTACTTGAGTAGTACGACTCCCCCCATCTTCTCCCAATCTTTCCGATGTCCACCTTCACATAGACAGAGAGAGAAACAGAGGAAGAGATTACTTTTTCTGAAGTGGTAAAAAAGAGAGAAAAAGGAACAAAGAGTTGCAGAAAACCCCGACTTGATGGATTGAAGAAGTTTGTTTTCTTGATCAGACCGACACTTGAGAGAGAGAGAGAGAGAGAGAGAGCTCTGAGTTAAAGACTCGAGGGGAATAGAAAGGTTTTTGAGTAGAAATTGAGGAAGAAATGTAAGGGATTGGTGGTGTTGGGTGCTTCTATAAACCAATTATAATATAATATAATATAATGAACACTAATGAATAACATCTGGTTTTAAGTACAGAAATATTAATCATATATTATAAATAATTAAAATAATACCACGAAAATGAATATCACAAAGACAACAACTCAACTTACAGAATTAGAGCGTGGAAATATCATTAGCGTATAATGAATATTACTTTTAATTCATCGAAGCATTGTAATCAACTGATTAACATTGATGAGTAAAGTAAACTTACAAATACTCCTAACAAAATTAAAATTAAAATTAACAAAAGAATAATATAAAATGGATAATACTACGTTTAGCCTACAATTCTACCATCGAATAGTACATCTGGTATAACTCATTTTCTTTTATCTCTCAATGAAAATCCCGACAACTAGATAGTATATAATCCACCAAAGTTTTCAACAATTTACACCTTACGTCATTATCATATAATAATTCTATAAAAATTTATCAATAACATGTATTAATTAATGTAAAAAATATCATAGATTGAGTAATTCATCATGTAAGAAAAAAAATGATGTGTCAACTATTCTAATAGATGAAATAGTCTAAGATATGGAATTGGAGGAGGATATTTCTTTGAATATACCTTATGTATGTTTCCTTGATTTTATATCCATATATAGGTTCCACCACCACGTTAAATTGATGCCTCCTTCCTTGACATAGTCAAAGATAAGTGGAAGAAAATTTTATACTAATGCCTATCCTCCACTATGTTGTCGCTTTCATTAATTTGTCTCTTTCTGTGTCTACTATATAATGTTATCATTTATTTTTATCTCACGACATTGTCAATTAAGTGTCGTTCAATAATTAAGATAAAAGATAAAGTGTATGGTAGTCTTAAAATTAAGAGTGCTGGTATGTCATTTAACTTTATTTTTAAGCAAATAACTTTCTAAACTCACGGTGTTTGCAATTAAATTCTCATAGTTTAATGTTTCATCAAATATTTACGTTTTTGTTGCATGATTTTATTTGTCATGTGATTTTAAAAGACAAACAACTCCCAATAAAAAGATAAAAGAGGAAATGAGTGAGTAGACAGAGAGAGATAATAAAGAACTTTCTTTCTATTATGTATAAGAACATCTACGCACGAGTGTTGAGAGCTAACGGAAAGAAGAGAGAAACCAAATATCACACGTACGGCGTGAGCTGGGCAACGCACTATGGGCTTAGCATAGAATGATTTCTGTGATTTTAGCTATTTTGGGCTTTGAGAATTCCAATTTGTTTATCTCTGAATATAACATGACAATGACGTGATTTGTTTAAGGATATACGTTACGACGATAACTTAATTGTTAATGTCTTGTTTAAAATAAAAGTTCAAGAATCTATTTGTTTTTTCACTTTAAATTTAAGGGTTAATTTATATTTTACTTGTAGATAAATTACAAATTGTTAAGACACGGCATTAATTATACAAATTAATAAACATCATGCTATAAGTTATTAATGAAGTGTCAATTGTGGTAAACGTAACATTATCCATGTAACTTTGCAAAATCATTTAGTCTCTGTCTCTTTAATCTTTATACCAAGCGCGTTTGATTTGATAACAATTATTTAGGGGGTTTATCGAGTCATCAAATTGTTTCACTCTTGACAATGAAGTATGTATCTTTGCTGATGACGTTATATAAGCTACTATGATCATAAATTTAATTTTGATAAACTTTTTATTTAATTTATTTATTTTGGTTAACGATAACATGCAATGAAATGACAATTTCCATGTCAAAAATGGCGATGAATTGTTTCCATTTCAAACCACGTCTTTTTTTTAATTATTTTCATTTTTTTAGAAAAGAAAATAGTTGAGAAATTGATACGCAGCTGCGTCACTATGTTAATAAAATAACCCTCAGTGGACTCTCGCTCTTAATGAACAGGCTCTCGCTACCCAAGTTTTTTGCTAAATTTTTTTAAGATCGGGAACCTGCTTTCGAATAGCGGGCTTTTGCTCCAAAGAACAAAAAAAAAAAAAAAAAAAGCGGGGTCAGCAGACTTCTGCTCCAGACAACAAAAAAGGGATGGTCGAGCGAGAACCCACTCTTTAAGAGCATGCTCCAATTATAGAGAACAAATCGTCACTATCGAGGTTGGCTATCTCAAAAAACATATCAAACGATATTAGATTTTTCTGAATTTTTACCACATATTCATCATTTTGGGACAAGCTAATTTGCAAAGTTTTGTAATTTTCAACGTTTTTACAATTTATTATAATTTTTTACTTTTCTTTTACGAAATAATTCATTTAAAATATGCATGTAATCCAAAAAATATGAAATTTTTACAATAGACTCTGTTATACTTCCAACTAGAGTTGCAAAAGCAGTTTGCAAAAAGAACATACGTATGTCATCAAGTTTAAAAAATATAAATAATTTATTAATCAAATGGAAAAACTAATATATGATCTATAGAAATTATTGTGCATCTTTATAATATATATAACATGATCAATGCAAATAACATGTCTTGTGTATAGATGAGCAATGTATGTTTCACTTGTAGACATTATCAATAGGTTAATAGAGAAGTGTTATTTTGAATATACATGTTAGAACATTGTATGCATGAATTTAAGTGCAACGTGACTTGTGACGACCCAAAACCAAACTCGATCGGGGTCCAGGATCGAAGCCATCACTCCGGGACAGATAACAGAAAACAGGGACTATTTTTTTTTGTACATTAAACTTTTAAAACATTTACAGAGAGAGAGAAAGTTCTCTGGATTCGAAATCAAACGGGAAAACAGTTAACAGAATCGGAACGCAAAATGGATGATAGAAGAAAAGCAGGAAGTGATGAAAACAAAAGTAAATAAACTGGCAGAAGGCGTTGACGGAAAAACAGGCATCGAGTGGAATCGGTGGATGCAAGCAGAAATGATACCGGAAGATTTAGGCAGATGACGTGGCCGGATGATGTGGATGACGTCATCGGAAGATGTAGGCAGCAGATGGGATCGGAATGTGTGATGACGTCATCGGAAGATGTGATGACGTCATCGGCAGATACAGATAGTAAACGTAATCGGCAGAAGGTGATGACGTCAGCCGGAAGATGGATGACGTCACCGGAAGATGCAGGCAGCAGTTGAAATCGGCAGAAGAAAAGCTATGGTGACATCATCGGAAGAGGAGATGACGTCATCGGAAGATGAATGCAATAAACGGAATCGACAGGAGCAAAACCTAAACAGAATTACTGTTTGGCGGAAGATGCAGATACGACAAAAGATGAACATTGATAACCGGTGGATGTGAACCACAAACAGAATTGAGTTCACCGGCGGATGTAATCGGAAGACATAGTTTGAAAGACAAAGTTTGACAGCTTTTAACAGGAAAACTTACCAACAGAGAGCAGATAAACATAAAACATGAAAGACTCAGATTCTCAAACCAATTCAAAACGTGGTTCTCGAGCACAACAGAAGGCATGAAAACTTCAGACTTCAGAGACTAATTTAAAAACATAACTTGAACACATGTTTAAAGGAACACGACAGGGTTTTCAAGAAAACGGACCGCATGGATAACTCTAAAACCAGAAGTCATCCATACACAAGCTGACAGATAATATCCCAAACAATTCCAGAATATTCAGAACATCATTCAACTGTCAAATACAGCACAAACAGAAAGCATGAGAGTTGTAAACCTTCGATGCCCGATTCTACACAAGGATGTAGAGCACTCTTTACAATTAACAGATTCAAAGGAAACAGACTGCATGGAAAGTTCTAAAACCAGAAGTCATCCACGCACAAACTAACAGATAATACTCCAAACAATTTCAGAATATTCAGAACATGAATTCAACTGTCAAATACAGTAGTTTTAAAAACTTAGACATAAGAATTTGTACATTGTTTTAAAATCTGAGGATCAGTACATAACCTAACATATATTTGCAGACTTTCTCAAAACAGAAGTTTTTACAGAGTTTTCACAACAAAGCCAGAATTTTCAGAAAACTTTACAGATATAGACTATACTTTAAAAATTTAAACCTCGGGACAGAATTTGTCTGGCTGCAGCAACCACACCCCCATGAGCTCGATTCACCAGCCACCTATTCATCAGACTGAGGCACAAAGTCCTCATTTTCAGGTTCGGTACCTACATCAGGGAGTTCACCTATGAGTCTAAAACTCAGTAAGAACATAACAGATATGCAGTGATGCAAAATGCTATGCATGCGGTTTTCAGAAATACAGTGACAATACAGAACATTACGTTTCAGTGGCAGAGGGGTATAAGTGGGGCTTATAGAGGAACTGGCGAACAGTGGGTGCACTATCAGGCACAAACAGTAATACGGTAAGTACAGAATTAGATCTGGAGGCCAGTCCCCGTCCCGCACTTAACCTGTACATTTCAGTCAGATTTTATCTTGTTTAGCTTCAAACCGTGTACAGAAAACAGTTTTGCGTGAACTTTCGGGAAAACGTGTATGCATGAACGGTGTCTGAACTTAAGCTGGCAGATAACAGAAACAATACAACAAACAACAGAAAAATACAGACATCTCAAGACATAACTCTAACTTTCCTACCCAAAGCAACCCGACAGAACAGAAAACCTAGTACCTCCGAGATGTAGGGCCTTAAGGGCCAACCTACGGATATGAACTTACCTGTCTGCCGCGATGTTGATAGTCCTGAACGTCTCGGAAATGCTCGAACCTGTACATGCACGTTTCGAAAATAAACAATCTGCAAATGCTAACAAATAAGTTAGAAGAATTTCTTCCAAATTCATTCAAACTCTTAGAAAACAAACCGGTGTGTTTTCATCCAAAAACAGTGAGTTTTCTCCAAATACCATAACCCTAAACTTCAGTAAAAACTCACATTAAACTTGTCCAAACTTGTTAGCAATAAAAGAGGCTTACCTTAGCAGAGAAACAGAAAGGAACCGAGGAGATCGAAGTAGCTTCGACAGTTGTTTTGTCGACTGGAAGAGAGAATGTCGAGAAGAGAAATGGAGAGAGAGCAGAGCAGAGAAGTGAAGAGGGTTTCACGCAGGAGGAAGAACTTAGCTTCTTCACAAAGTCGCCAGATGTCACTCAACCATTGACTATCTCCCACCAACCTTAATTTCTCCCCAATTTACCCTTCCATGCATTTCAAATTTAGCCTTTAGTTTAGTTAGCCATTAGTTCGGTTCTCCCTTCACTAAATACTCTTAAATTTATAATAAAATAGTTATTGTATTTTATGGCAATTTAAATCCATACAATAATTCAACAGGCTATTACATGGCCAAAATGCCGGGTGTTACATGACTAATTAAAGTTATCATAACTATAATAATTTTTAAAAAACTAACAACAAAAAAGGTATAAAAAATAGCAAATGGAAATGAGTCAAGAAAGTTAATCTTGAAGGTTTATGTAAGACTACATTGTAAATTGAAATGAATGTTGGATCCATTTAAGTTCATTTTTTATATAATAAATTAGTAACTATTGCATTTACGAAATGAGCTTTGAGAAAGAAAATATTATTTATTTTCTAATTATCATTATCTCGTACAAAGTTAATTGGTTAATTCAAATCTAATCTAACATAAATAAGATTTTATTATTTTAATAATAAATTCAGAGGTTCAATCTTAGACCAAAACCATATCTTATTTTGAATGAAGAATTTATGTGCAGGTTCAATCCAATGGCCATTCGAAGGTTGACTCAGATGTCACTCCTTAAGTAGCCATTGCATAGTAGGGGTGGGCACGAATTGATTTGGTCCGGTCTCGAAGGGTTTCTAGATTTTAATACCAAAACCGGTCCCAGTTCGCCCAATGTTTTTTTTTAAATTTTTTTTTTATTTTTATTTTTATATTAAACGAAAAACTTATTCAAAACAAGAAATCTTTAAAAAAGGATAAATATAACAAAATAAAAGAGATCGTCCATTCTAAGAAGCTCTCCTGAGCAGTGAGCTGTGACTGTGAGGAAAGAGGTTGTAGCCTCGCAGGGAGCACAGAGTAGGGAGGTCGCAACTTGCAAGTCAGAGGTCAGATTGTTCAGAATTCAGACTTCGGAGGTCGCAACTCACAACAGAGTTCGGAGCACTGAGCAGGGGAGACCAAAACTCGAGGGTCGGAGTTCGGAGCAGGGGAGATCGAAACTCGCAGGTTGGGTGTTCTGAGGTCGGGTGTTCGGAAATCAGAGGTTGGGACTCGGTAGTTGGTTGTTCGCGAAATCGGAGGTCGGGACTTTGCGTTCACCTGATGTTAGGGTTGGGATACTGGGATAGCACAGCAGTAAGCAGAGGTCGGGATGAATTTGGTTTAAATTCGGTCCTTCGGTCCGATCCCCGTTCTTCAGGAAATCGAGTTGTGGACCGAGGACTGGACCGACGAACTACTGTTCCAGAGACCTTGGACCTCGAACCGGATCGCGGTCGATCACCCAAAGATCGAAATCGAATCGAAATCGCTGGTCTGGTTTGGTTCTCGGTTCACCGTCCGATCCTGCCGACCCTTATTGCATAATTAGGGTTGTAAGCCAAATATTCTTGCTTTTAGGAGCCAACAAAACTGTAATTTTTTTTATCATTTTTTTTTTCTGTTTTTACGTATCTAGTACTGCAGTTCAACATTATAACATTTAGGGTTTATTTTAAAATAAACCTTAAAATTTGGGTTTTTTTTAAAAAAAAAACCTTAAAGTTTACTGTTCATTAAAAAAACCCTCAAAGTTTGATAAATAAGCAAGGTGAACCTCGGAGGGGGGGTGGAGAGGCCGTCCTCTCCAGAGAGTACGGCCGGTCCAGTTGGACCGGCCGTACTCTATGATTTTATTTAAAATTTTATTTTATTTAACCTTAAAAATAATTAACTAAAATTAGAATAAATTATACAAATGTTATTAAATCACGAAATTTGTACCATATGTAGAATAAATCATGGAAATGTAATCTAAAACTTTTCGTGATTTTCTAACATTTGCACGATTTATTATAATTTAACACTAAAATAATTAACTAAAATTACAATAAATCGTACAAGTGTTATAAAATCATCAAAATTTTCAGATTCTTTTCTTATAATTCGTTCTACATATGGTAAAACTTTTGTGATTTAATAACACTTGTACGGTTTATTGTAATTTTAGTTAATTATTTTAGTATCAAATTACAACAAATCGTGCAAATGTTAGAAAATCACGAAAATTTTGAGATTCCCTTCCCATAATTTTATCTACATATGACAAATATTTTGTGATATAATAACATTCGAACTATTTATTATAATTTTAGTTATCTATTTAAGGGTTAAATTACAATAAATTATGCAAGTTTAGAAAATCATGTAAAATTTCAAATTCTATTCCTATGATTTGATCTACATATGGTGAATATTTCATGATTTAATAACACTTAGTATGATTTATTGTAAATTTAGTTAATTATTTTAAGGTTAAATTACAATAAATTGAGTAAGTGTTAGAAAATCACGAAAATTTTCAAATTTTCTTCTAATGATTGGGTTTACATATGGTAAAAATTGGATGATTTTATAACACTTGTACGATTTATTGTTATTTTAGTTAATTATTTTAGAGTTAAATTATAATAAATCATGAAAATGTTAAAAAATCACGAAAATTTTTAGATTATCTTTCCATGATTTATTCTACATATGGTAAAAATTTCGTAATTTAATAACATTTGTATGATTTATTGTAATTTTAATTAATTATTTTTAGAATAAAATAAAATTTTAAATAAAATCATAGAGTACGGCCGGTCCAGCTGGACCAGCCGTACTCTCTGGAGAGGACGGCCTCCCCACCCCCCCTCCGAGGTTCACCTTGCTTATTTATCAAACTTTGAAGGTTTTTTTTATGAACAGTAAACTTTAAGGTTTTTTTTAAAAAAAAAACCAAAACTTTAAGGTTTATTTTAAAATAAACCCTAACATTTATTATAAACCCTCTACGTACTAGCCCGTTGGCCAGTCTAAAGATGCTAACATGAACTTGATTCAAGTGTCTCTCAATTATCATGGTAGTTTCATTTCTTAATACAAAATTATAGAGTGAAATTTTTTATAGGATTAAGTGCAAAAAAAAGGCTGAACTATCTAAAAAGTACAGAAAAAAGCTTAAAATTTGGAAAGTGCAAAATAAAGCTTCGCGGGTGACTGCTGACTCTTCCCAGAGGATGCAGCCATTGAGCGGGTACCCGCCCCATTGAGCGGGTACCCGCCCCATTGAGCGGGTACCCGCCCCATTGAGCGGGTACCCGCCCCATTGAGCGGGTACCCGCCCCATTGAGCGGGTACCCGCCCCATTGAGCGGGTACCCGCCCCATTGAGCGGGTACCCGCCCCATTGAGCGGGTACCCGCCCCATTGAGCGGGTACCCGCCCCATTGAGCGGGTACCCGCCCCATTGAGCGGGTACCCGCCCCATTGAGCGGGTACCCGCCCCATTGAGCGGGTACCCGCCCCATTGAGCGGGTACCCGCCCCATTGAGCGGGTACCCGCCCCATTGAGCGGGTACCCGCCCCATTGAGCGGGTACCCGCCCCATTGAGCGGGTACCCGCCCCATTGAGCGGGTACCCGCCCCATTGAGCGGGTACCCGCCCCATTGAGCGGGTACCCGCCCCATTGAGCGGGTACCCGCCCCATTGAGCGGGTACCCGCCCCATTGAGCGGGTACCCGCCCCATTGAGCGGGTACCCGCCCCATTGAGCGGGTACCCGCCCCATTGAGCGGGTACCCGCCCCATTGAGCGGGTACCCGCCCCATTGAGCGGGTACCCGCCCCATTGAGCGGGTACCCGCCCCATTGAGCGGGTACCCGCCCCATTGAGCGGGTACCCGCCCCATTGAGCGGGTACCCGCCCCATTGAGCGGGTACCCGCCCCATTGAGCGGGTACCCGCCCCATTGAGCGGGTACCCGCCCCATTGAGCGGGTACCCGCCCCATTGAGCGGGTACCCGCCCCATTGAGCGGGTACCCGCCCCATTGAGCGGGTACCCGCCCCATTGAGCGGGTACCCGCCCCATTGAGCGGGTACCCGCCCCATTGAGCGGGTACCCGCCCCATTGAGCGGGTACCCGCCCCATTGAGCGGGTACCCGCCCCATTGAGCGGGTACCCGCCCCATTGAGCGGGTACCCGCCCCATTGAGCGGGTACCCGCCCCATTGAGCGGGTACCCGCCCGGTACCCGCCCCATTGAGCGGGTACCCACCTGACGCGGGGGTCACGCGGGTAACTGCTGACCCTCCGCAGAGGGTGCAGCGGGTACCCGCCCCATTGAGCGGGTACCCGCCTGACGCGGGGGGTCACGCGGGTAACCGCTGACCCTCAACATCCGCATTTAGTTGGCACTAAAATTAGTTTTTTAAAAAAATACTAAACGATATGCAATTTACTTGCAATTTTTATCACATGTTCTTCATATTATGAAAAGATAATCTGAAAATTTTCGTGATTTTCTAACACTTGTACGATTTATTGTAATTTTATTTCATTATTTTATAAAATAATTATAATAAATCATGCAAGTGTTAGAAAAATCACAAAATTTTTTAGATTATTTTCTCATGTTAAAGAAAACATGTAGTGAAAATTTCAAGTAAACTTAATATCGTTTGGTAGTTTTGTAAAATTAATATATAAAGTAAAGAAGAAACTAAGATTAATTTTAAGAAATATACCAAACGATATTTATTTTACTTGAAATTTTTACTACATGTTTTATTTAACATGAGAAAATAATCTAAAATTTTTTGTGATTTTCTAACACTTGCATAATTTATTATAATTATTTTATAAAATAATTAAATAAAATTACAATAAATCGTACAAGTGTTAGAAAATCACGAAAATTTTCAGATTATTGTTTCATAATATGGAGAACATGTGATAAAAATTACAAGTAAATTGCATATCGTTTATTATTTTTTTAAAAAATTAATTTTAGTGTCACCTAAATGCTGATGCGGAGGGTCAGCGGTTACCCGCGTGACCGCCCGGGTAAGGCGGGTACCCGCTCAATGGTGCGGGTACCCGCTGCACCCTCTGCGGGGGTCAGCGGTCACCCGCGAAGCTTTATTTTGCACTTTCTAAATTTTAAACTTTTTTCTGCACTTTTTAGATAGTTCAATTTTTTTTTTTTTGCACTTAATCCTTTTTTATATTTAATAACAAAGAAAATAGGGTGAACTGGAAGTGTAATTTAGCACTTTCTTTTTTATTATTAATACAGTAAGACTTCCTTGTAGCGCAACGTTTTATATGCTTACTAGACTACAAACCCAAAGAGCAGCTTAATGGAACGCGACCCAGATCCATGGTGGAGCCATGTGATTTCTGTTTCCTTATCTTCAAAATCCATTTTGGATGCGGAACTAATGGCGTCGTTTGAGCTCTTCACTTTCCTTTCCAAACCTTCAACCGCGCCATTTTTCAGTGCCTTGCTCGCGTCCTTTTTTCTGAGCTCATAGGTACTCTGTTCTTCCTCTCCTGACTTTATTTTCTGCTAGACTTTAGTTCTTCAACTCTCTCCCATGGATTAATTCGGGTTATAGTGGCCATGTTTTCGACTGACCTGCTACCTCAGACCCTTCATTTTTCTTCCCAACTGAAACCCAGTCCAAACCACCATTCTAACTCTGTTGTAAGTTGCAGAGTTCCCACATTCAAGGAGAGCGACCTAGCCAGAAACCCACCCAAGGTTGGGTTATCTGCTGAAACAAGGACGACCCCTTTTACATATTCTGATTTCAAAGAATCCCATTTGACTAAACTCCTCAGTAGATCTTGCAAAGCTGGTAAATACAATGAATCGCTGTATTTTCTTGATTGTTTGGTGAATAAAGGTTACAAGCCTGATGTTATCCTATGTACAAAGCTCATTAAAGGTTTTTTTCATTCTAGAAATTTCGAAAAAGCTATTGGGGTCATGGAAATTTTAGAGAAATATGGAGAACCTGATGTTTTTCTGTATAATGCAATGATTAGTGGCTTTAGTAAGGCGAATAAGATTGACTCTGCAAACAAAGTGCTTGATAGAATGCGGAGCCGAGGATTTTCACCCGATGTAGTTACTTGTAATATCATGATAGGCAGTCTTTGCAGTAGAGGAAAGCTTGATTTGGCATTAAAGGTAATGAATCAGCTTCTGAAGGATAATTGCAAGCCGACTGTAATTACATACACGATTTTGATCGAAGCAATGATTCTTAAAGGCGGAATCGACAAGGCTCAAAAGCTTTTGGATGACATGATATCGAGAGGTCTTCACCCCGATATGTATACTTATAATGCGATTATTCGAGGAACGTGCAAAGAAGGGAGAGTGGATAAAGCCTATGAGTTCATAAGGAATTCGACTTTGAAGGGTTGTAAACCGGATGTGATATCTTACAACATACTTTTGCGTTCGCTTTTGAACGAAGGAAAATGGGTCGAGGGAGAGAAACTAGTAGCCGAAATGTACTCGAGAGACTGCGAGCCGAATGTTGTAACTTACAGCATTTTGATCAGCTTCCTCTGTCGGGATGGAAAAGTCGAAGAAGCAGTGAAATTGTTGAAAATGATGAAGGAAAAGGGTCTCACTCCCGATACATACAGTTACGATCCGTTGATTTCCGCTTTCTGCAGAGAAGGGAAGCTCGAATTGGCCATCCAATTCTTGGACTCGATGATCTCAGATGGTTGTTTGCCCGATATAGTGAACTACAATACAATCTTATCGACTTTGTGCAAAAATGGAAGTCCAGATCAGGCCTTGCAAGTGTTTGAAAAGCTAGACTCGGTCGGTTGTCCTCCCGACGTTAGCTCCTACAACACCATGTTCAGTGCACTTTGGAGCTGTGGTGAAAAAATCCGAGCCTTACACATGATTTCGCGGATGTTGAACAAAAAAATCGATCCTGATTCAATCACTTATAATTCGCTCATATCGTGTTTGTGCAGAGACGGGATGGTGGACGAGGCAATCGGGATGTTGATCGACATGGAATCGAGCGGGTTCGATCTGAAAGTTGTGACTTACAACATCGTTCTTCTCGGATTATGCAAAGCCCATCGAATTAATGATGGGATCGAAGTTCTGGCAGCTATGGTGGAAAAAGGGTGCTTGCCAAATGAAACGACTTACATTATGTTGATCGAAGGACTCGGATATGCCGGGTGGAGGGCAGAGGCGATCGAGTCGGCTAAATCGCTTTATGGTTTGGATGCTATATCTCTTGATTCCTTCAAGCGTTTGAACAAAACCTTTCCGTTGCTTGATGTTTACAAGGAGCTTACTTTGTCCGACATCAAGAACTAGCCTCTTTTCATGGTACTTTCTTTTGGATAATGCAAATATCTATCTTGTCTCATTTTCTTCTTGGTCCTTTTTTTTTTTTTCGGAAGATTTTAAGATCATAGTATAAAAATATTTATGGAAAAAAGTACAACATCAGTCGGTTCAGACCTCCACTTAGTTTTACCCAAGCTTTATCCTGGTCATGGATAGATCATCTAGGGGTTCATAAGCAGTGACAATTACCTTATGAAGCCTCTGCTTTTGCAACGACTCAGGTGGGTTCTCGTAATCAAGTCACTGCTTATGAGTCGCCGACTCATTCTTCAACCGGCACGCTGTTAGAGTCCTGGTCTCTTCCGCTTGCGTGTAAGCTTACGGTTTCATGTTCTATTTCACTCCTCCATGGGGTTCTTTACTCTTCTCTCCTTAGATTTTCATGTGATTTTTTTTTTTTAATTAAAAAAAAATGGTTTTGTTGCATGCTACCTTAAAAGGTAAATAGAGACCAAAATTATGCTAAATAAGACTGATTAGAGAGAAAAGTATACAATTAGGGCTAGATCTTTGATTAAATTATTTGGAATGATGAAATGTAGAAGTAGTTAGTTTAAATTGGAGACAAACTGTAGGAGTTTATGGAGATGTTTTAAAGTGGAGCTCAATGAGGCAAAATTGTTGAATTTTGGTTCTATTTTATAAATAATTCATTAGTGATGGTTGTTTTTTGAAATAACAGTAATTCTATAAAATATTGGTATCTTAGAGTTCAATGAACTGAATTTTATTTTGACTTTGAACTGAAAAGCTCATAGCTCATAGGATTTTTTGTGGCTGTAGCAGAAGAATTGGTGGTTTACGCGATATTGGTCGTGAGGATACGATGGTGTAAATCTTCATGTAAATTTTGAGTAGCCAAACTCATCCTGTACTTCAATATTTACTTGATGAATTCTTGCACTCTCCTCTGATTTTTTTTTTTTTTTTTTTTACGCATGAAAGTTTCTCCCTAAATCTTGGTATTTGTTGTTCATTATTATTTCAGTGTTTCGCATATTTTAAGTTATATCGTATTGCAAAATTTTACAATTTTGTTCAAATTTAAATTTACCAAAAAACATTGAGAAGATCTTGATTCATGGTACAAAAATGAGTATTACGTATGTATACTCTGTGATGACAAAATGTACGAAAAAAGTAATTTACATTTGTATAATAATATATACTTTCGAGCTTTACATGTAATTAAACAATTTTTTAAAACAAAAAATACAGTAATTTTGTTTGAGTTTAGCCCTAGATCAAATTGTACTAAGTTGAAAGTAAAACTCTATATACGAATTACTCACCTCCACTTTTTCAAGCGATGCAAAATTGTGTAATTTTCTAGTATAAACTTACTATCACAATTACATGATTTTAGGCTGATCACGACTTTACCGAACAGATTGCCACAATAATAACCGAGAGAATTACCCTTTCGACAAGATATTTAGTTCGATCATTTGATTTCATCATCATTATGATCGAATAATCAAATTGTTTTGTTTTGTTCCCTAAAACAGAACCTTCCACACTAATTGGCTACAAGAAACTGGCTGCAAAAAATTGTAGCAACTCCATCCCTAAGACAGCGATTATGAGTATAATCAACAAAAAAAGAAACAAGATTTTGTGCTGGACTTTGATCGTGTGTTTGCTAACACACAACCCCACTTTATTTATGTTTGATCACATGCAGAAGCTAGGTCTCCAATTTCTCATCTACCTCCATTTCATAAATATGAATCATCCATTGAAGGGAAGCTCTACCTTTCCCAAGATTAAGCCCATCTCACTAGAAATTTCATGCCTTGATGTGTTGTGGGTAGGAGCCTAATAAATAGAAACCAAAGTTAGGAAAAAATTTATTACAATATAAAAAAAGTAATCATTCAAAGAATAGATCGTCCTTTTCGAGTTTAAGATGCTTCTAAATTGTCAATTCCATCTACATTTTTATCTCTTCAGAAACAACATATATAATAAATCTCGTCCGTTAAAATCGCAACACGTCAAAAGATCAAGTTAGAGTCTTACCATTCTCTCCTCTGACTTGCAAACACACAAACAAGGTTCAAACTACTGGTAAAAGGCAGGTTCATAGTCTCTGTCTCTGTCATTCTCTCTCTAACTAGGTTAAAATACCTGGCAACAGGTAGAATTAATAGCATATTGATGCAATATAAAATTTACATAAGGTGGTCCATTTCTTCCACAATTTCATTCTCATTATTATTATACTTTCAAGTACCAAAGTAGTTCAGTTTTCCAGCTCCATTCATATCTGGACATCTTAATAGAGAATTACATGTCATTAGCCTTAAAGACAGCCTGAAATCTAGAAAATCTACTTATACTTAAATCTTAAATGTATTGTTAGTGCAAATAATCACTTCCTGATATAAATATATTGTGTTTGCGCATGAAAAACTTTCTAGATTTTTTATATGTAAAAGAGACGTATAATTGAATCTCAAACTCATGTCAAGTTACCTGCTCTAATCTACAATTGAATGATCATCCAATTGAATGATCATGCTAATAAAATAGAAAATGATTATTCCTAATCAAACTAAGATATGAAGTCTTTGATAATTTTTCTGGACCTTCAAATGGGGAAACCATTACTCAGTGAAGAGCAAGAAGCATTCAATGGAACATGTGAGATGAAGTAGCATAGATTTCCTAAAATGTAATCAGAAGTCATTTTCAGTCTCCAACAGTGGTAGAAAAGGTCATTAATAAGGCCTAGAACTCACACCTTATATAAAGCCCTTTTTTTCTACTTGTTTTCTCAATTCACTCGAAGCAACTACAAGGGTAATCTAATTACCTCTGCTTTGGAGTCTTTTTCAATGGCCTCCATCACCTTTTGTTTGATAATGGCAGCATCCCTGTTCTTGTCCTGGACAGTAGTGTCCGGTCAGGGTAGCTCAAGACCTAGAGCTTTCTTTGTGTTTGGAGACTCCCTTGTTGACAGTGGCAATAATGACTTTTTGGCCACCACTGCTCGTGCTGATGCGCCCCCTTACGGCATAGACTTTCCAACCCGCCGTCCCACTGGTCGCTTTTCCAATGGCCTAAATATTCCGGATCTCATCAGCTGCGTAACAAATTCAACTTCAAATTTCAATACCATATATTCTTTTGTATATCTTGATCAATGTGTTATATGCATACTTTGTGTGTGGAATTACTTATGTGCAGTTCATAATGTAATAAAACAGGTGAGCATATTGGGTCAGAGTCAACAATGCCATACTTGAGCCCACTTTTGCATGGCGAAAAGCTGCTAGTTGGAGCCAATTTTGCATCAGCTGGCATTGGGATTCTTAATGACACTGGCTTTCAGTTTGTAAGACTCCCTTCATATCCTAAATTAGCCACTATTTGGAAGGTTATTAGCACAAAAACTGACCATTAACGAAAAGAGAAAGAGAAATACAATTATTTTGCTTTTGGAAAAGAACCCAAACCCTTCGAGGTGTGATACGACTATTTTGAACACTTCAAAAGTTTCAAACACAGATAAACAATTAGACGAGTACGAGAAAGATTACTCAAAATTACTTCTAAAGTTTTTGTCCAACTACTAGAAAGCTATAGAAATGTGTTTTTGAGGGATTTAATGAACCCCATTTTTACTTATTTTTAAAGGAAAATAGGATTATTTCTCTATTTCTCTCCTCAAAATGTCATTTGTTTTAAATAGAACTTTCTAAGGAATATGAAACCTGGGTGTTTTTCTGGCAGCTGCATATAATCCATATCTACAAGCAGCTGAAGCTTTTCAAAGACTACCAGCTGAGATTGAGCGTTTTGATCGGAAGCGAGGCAGCTCGTAGGCACGTAAACCAGGCGCTGGTTCTGATCACTGTCGGAGGAAACGATTTCGTCAACAACTACTATTTGGTTCCATATTCAGCAAGATCTCGCCAATTCTCGCTGCCCGATTACGTCCGCTACGTAATTTCAGAATACAGAAAAGTTCTCAGGGTAACAATTAATCAATAAATCAAAACAATGACATCAATTTTAAAGCCTATCGAAAAAACCCCCCTAAAAAGTGCGGGAATTGAAAACTGCAGAGGCTGTACGATTTGGGAGCGAGAAGAGTACTGGTGACAGGGACAGGTCCGATGGGATGCGTGCCGGCAGAACTGGCAATGAGGAGCCCCAACGGACAGTGCGATGTGGAGCTTCAACGAGCGGCGGGGCTGTACAATCCACAGCTGATCGATATGGTTGGCGACCTCAACAATGAGATCGGCTCCCAAGTGTTTGTTGCAGTCAATGCCTACGCCATGCACATGGACTTCATCTCCAATCCTCAAGCCTTTGGTATGCACACTCTCATCCATGCATTTAAAGCTATTTTTAATCTCCTTCTCGCCGAAAACCGATGTTTAGATCAATGATTATGGTAATGGATTCGAGTGATTAACTTTATACGAGAAAAATAAATAAATCTGCTTCCGAACGAGAAGTAAGTATTAGAAATTGGATAGTTGAGATTCCTGATATTCAAAGACGATAAAATGAATGAACAGGTTTCGTGACTTCAAAGATTGCATGTTGCGGGCAAGGACCATACAACGGGGTAGGGCTATGCACGCCGCTGTCGAACCTGTGTCCGAACCGAGACTTGTACGCATTTTGGGACCCATTCCACCCGTCGGAGCGTGCCAATCGAATCCTCGTGCAACAGATCCTGACTGGGGCCACCGAATACATGAACCCTATGAATCTCTCCACCATCTTGGCCTTGGATTCCACCACTTGAATCAAAGAAACCGCTGTGTTAATGGTTATTAATATGCTGCCCTCTCAAGCATATTAGGTTTCAATAAACCACTTTTGAATTTTGATGTGTTTTATTTATATAATTTTTTGTGGGTTAGATTTTAATTTATATGTTTTTTTTGTGTGCTTGAGTATTGTAATGTTTCTATCAATAAATATATAGGAGTGTTGTTTTTAATCCTTGTCCTATTTCGAGATGGATCTTCGATACCACCCATGACGACAAGTAGTCGTGATTACGATCGTCGAGTAATATTATTTGAATCCTATGATGCTACTTATCATTTACTTTCTTTGCTTATTTTATGACGAGTGGCATTAACAAAGAAACCTCACATATTATCGATTTTGTTTCTCCCATTTAAGTTTCTACATATTTCATGAATGTCTAGGCTAATTTAATCAAATTTGTGCATTTATTTATATACTTTTTTGTTTGCTCGAATCTTTTGAGAATTTGTGAAGATTACGATTCTATTGGGCACCTCTCTATGCCTTGTCATCTATGCATTAGGTGATGCGACGTACACATAGGTCTGACATGTCTGCCCAAATAAAAAGAAAGATTGGTAAATTAAAAGGTTCAAATTTAAAAATTTGCTCAGAATGAAACTTGAGTATTTAATAGGCAACACATTCGTTGGAAAGAATTAAGGCAATTGAAATTGGTATGGTGCAACGGCCTGTAAAGGTTAAATCAAATACTGATTCTAATTTCTTACGTATTTCTTTCTCTCTCTTAGTAAAAACCCACATTAACTTCATCAAAATGTAGATTTATTGCTTTTATTTAATGGGTTACTTTGTATATTTAAAAAAGTTGATTAATTTTGACTATTATATGGAGTAGTTTAGTAAAAATAGTTTAAAAAGTCAAAGTATTAAGTGTATATAAGATAGGAAAATTACTTATTAAAACCTTAAATAATAGGGTTTTTTTTTAACCTTAAATTATCCATCCTAACGGTCCAAATCTTAAAGTATGAAAAACATAACAAATTCAACCTTGGCGGACGTCCTTTCACCGTTCGTTCTCGAATTTTTGCTGTAGAACGGATGAACTCTTAAAAATGAAGTCCGTCTGTTGCTGAGAACGGACAGACTCTTTCAAAACACAGTTCGTCCGTTTATATTTTTTGCCGCAGACGGTGTGCACTCTCAAAAAACTCCGTTCGTCTGTTCTTCTCTGGCGACGTGGTACTCGGATACGTAACATCGGACGCACTCTTGGGGGGGGGGGGGGGGGGCATGTTCACCCTCTGTTCTACACCGTTTGTCCGTTCTGTTTTTCGTGAATTATATAAACGGATGCACGTTGGATCAACAGGATAGAAATCGGATGCACCCTCTCTTGGAGAGTCCGTCCGTTGTCTTCAGCGGACGCACTCTTATATAGAGAGTGCGTCCGTTGTTTAAAAGTAGGGCGAGAGCGGACCCTCGCCGAGTGCGTCCGATCTTTAAAATCTAACGAGAGCAGAGGGTCACGACCCCCGCTGAGTGCGTCCGATCTCACGATTATATCAGAACAGAGAGCTTCCCGAAGCTTATTCACGCGCTCTCCTCTCTGTTACCGATGATTTTTTTTTTTTGGCAGAAAATTGACCGAAAGTTACTCCAGGTTATTACTTTTTTTATTCTGAATTGTTTGGTTCGATTTTTATCCAAAAAATCTGTGAAATCCGACCCGATTTGTTTGGTTCGATTGTTCGATTTGTTTGATTCGTTCGTTTTGTTTGGTTCGATTGTTTGCTACTGTCTGCTACAGTTTGGATGATTCTTGTTCCTTTTTGGCGTCTTTCAAAGATATTTGAGAATTAGTATTCAAATTGGTTAACTGGTTGTCTTTTTTATTTGCATGAGTTATTCAATTCAGTATATAATTACCAAAAATTATAAGAAAATGACTGAGAGATTAGTTGTTAGGCGAAATGGTGGACCTCCGGAATGTGGGGCACCTTCAACGTCTTCATAAGCTGGACCGTCAAATCGGCCAGTGAGGCCGCCACAGTCGAACCAGTCGGAGTTTTGGTCCACTGAATTTCGTAGCGCGACTTATGAAGAGCAGTTCCAGTTGGATTCGTTACACCGATCATGTATGGTTTGGAAGATCGTGGATTTTACAGGTTGGGAGTCCTTAGAAATATAGGAGATGTTCGACAGAATCGGCCTCCAAGGGGTGTACAGTGTGAGGGGCGATATGTAACACCCGGATTTACGGGTTTTTGTAAATAAATAATATAATGACATTTTATTGCAATTATGTCAAATTAAGTCAGTTTTGTAAAAAGAAAGCGTTATTATGATCCTAATGATTTATAAGGATTTTAAGAAAATTTCGAAAATTTTAGGAGTTTAACGCTAATTTTACGAGAATTACGGTTATCGTAATATAAATGATACTTTGGTAAAAATAGTAAACGAGGTCCGTTTTGTGAACGGAAAGTTTTAATAGAACTCTAGTAATAAGTTGGATTTACTAGTGAATTAAGAAAATTTGGAGAAGCCAAATCGTTAGATAATTAACGAAACGAAGGACGAAACAAATAGAAAATCAAAGGAAGGGCAAAATGGTAATTTGCAAAGTCAAAAATTTTAATTAAAAACATGTTTCTTCTTCTTCTCCAGCACTCCACGCCTTCTCCTCTGCGATTTTTCTCGTCCGGCGATTCCCTCACGGCTTTCCACTTTCCGACGATCTTTCCTCCTCCGTTTGTCGTCCATCCTTCACGTTTTTTCCTCCTCTCGCAACCCTAGGTATGATTCTATGCTTTTGGAGCGTTATAGTTCGGTTTTCACGGAGTTTAAACGATTAGGGTTCGTTTAGGGTTTTGTGAAAAACGCGAATTAGGGTCAGAAATCGGTAGGGTTACCGTATTGGTGAATCTATTGAACGATTTAAACGTTATTGGACGAAATCTAGAGTGTATTCGGTGTTTAGGTTGAAAAACTGGATTTTTAGGTTTGAGAATCTCCGTCAATGGAGTTTAGAAATTTACGAGCGTGAATTTTTCGGTAAAATGCCTCATTGAGCTAAGTCATAATTTAAGGAGAATTTCCTTAGTTAAGTTTTCGTTGAATTTGGACGTTAATCGGTTGAATCTCGTGTTAATGTTAATTGTTGTGTTTTGTCTCAGACGAACAACGCTCGTAGATGGAGCTCGAAGTTCAGTGCGCACGAGGTAAGTTCTCGTAACTTATTTGGCCGAGTGGCCTATACCGTTGTCGATGTCGCGTCGAGGATCTCTGGAAAGTTGTTTGTTTATATGCTTTGGTCGGGTAGATAGGGTTAGTTCTTTTATAGGTTATGCTTTTTATAGTCTTGATGGTATGTATGATGTTTGTTTATTTTATGTCTATAACTGCTCATGCATCACGTATTTTAAAATAGCATGAAAACGGATTTCTGCACGTGTTTAAGAAAATGAAATGAATGACCGTAATGAATCAATGTAATCTGTATCTGGTTATGCGAGGTGGGGCTCAGGCACGGCTGTTACGGGTGAGAGCGTGTACCCCCCCGTTAGGTGAAGAGGGCAGTCCGAGCGCGGGATGTGTCCTCTCCATCTAATAGGCTGAGACCTCAGTGACATTCTGTTTGTGAGGTAATGATAAGAAAATGTTGCATGATTTCTGAAACTTATACGCACAGCATGCATTTACATTTACGAAACTTACTGAGCCTTTAGCTCATTGTGTGTCTGTATGGTGTAGGTGATTTCGAAGCAGGTGAGGACGACGTTCCTCCGCTCGATGTACAGAATGGTTGAAGAAGAACGGCTGCGGTGGTGTGCATGGGCAGTCGATGCGTATTTTGACCTGTGGGGGGGGGGGGGGGGTAACAGTTAGGTATTTTGAGGGTTTTTGGGAGAAATGGGTTGATTGTGGATTACTGTATAGTGAATTATTGTATAGTTAGAAACATTTTAGGATGTTTGGTTCGAGATAGTGTATAGGTTATGTTTTGAGTTTGTTTTTAAAACATTTTGGAAATGTATTTTGTAAATGTTTGGTATTAGGGAAATGTTCAGTTTTTAAACCGAACCACGCAGTTCGTTTTTACGAAAATGGGTTATGTTTTAATTGAGTTTTGAGTCGTTATTTTGGGTGATTGATGAAGTGAGGAATGATGAGATTTTGAGTGAGTTATGTTGGGATGTATATTTGATGAAATGGTGAAGGGTTTGTTTAATGTATAGGGAAGCAGGGGAAGAGAAGGAAAGAAGAATGAGGGAAGAAGGAAGAGGGGAGGCAGTGGAGTTGGCGACCAATCGCCAAGGGTGGCGATCGGTCTCCAAGAAGGATCACGCTCTGGAAAAATTCTAGAGCGTGTGGCGATCGATCGCCTGGTTTTGGGCGATCGATCGCCCCTCTTTGGTCGCCTCGATCCGTGATCGCCTGGTGAGGCGATCGCTGGCAAAACCAGCAATCGCCGATGGGCGATCGATCGCCCTTTCATTTTAGGGGGCGATTGTCCTTTTTGCCCCCTGTTTTGTCTTTTCTCCTACTGCTTATGTTTTTAAGTTTTAATTAAGGTTTTCTTTTAATTGTTTTAAAGCTTATTTCGTGGTTTTCAAAATAGATTCGAATGTTTTACAAATTTTGGTTTCCGCTTAAATGCAATTAAAGTTATTAGGATAAAAAAAAAATAATATGGGAAAATTGGGTACAGTGTTAGGGTCGCTACACGATAGCTGTAAACGAATTGTTCGCCTATTCTATGTGAACATGAGGTTTTCCAGGAGGTCGGGAGTTATCAAGACATACATATTGGGTAGGGAGATTGTCATTACCCCGAAGATGGTCAATGAGTTGATCGAGTTTGCTGGAGAAGGGGCAGATAGATACTACCACGCCTTCCGGAACTATTGTTTTATCGGAACAGCAGAGGGAACAGAGTTCTTAATGCAAATTAATCAAAACTCTGACATTGTGGGGTCCCCTAAGCCAAGAGCTAGAGAATTGAACTTAAAAGCTCGCATGATCCACAACATGGTGTCACACACCATTCTACCGCGGCACGAACATACAGATCTAGTTAACTTCATGGATCTCTATGTAATGAAGAAACTGTACAACAGTAGGATGTTCGACCCCGACTTTGTGATTTTAAGTCACATGTGTGAGATCGGGCAGACACGAAACGAGAACCTATCCTACGGTGTATTGATTGTTCAACATTTTCAGATTGAAATACCGGTTGGGGAGTAGATGTAATACCCGGCTTTACAGGATTTTTATATTATAATATTTGATGGAATTTTTGTAAATATATCAAATCAAGCTCGTTTTACGAAAAGAAAAAGTTAATGGGATCCTAACGATTAATGGAAATTTTAAGGAATTTACGAGAATTTTCGGAGTAATAACGCTATGTTTCGAGTAATTAAGTTTCTCGTAATATAAAAGACGTTTTAGTAAAAATAGTAAACAAGGTCCGATTTGCGAACGGGCAGTTTTAATAAATCTCAAATAATAAGTTGGACTTATTGGTGAAATAAGGAGATTGGGTGAAACCGAATAGTTAGCTGATTAACGAAACGAAGGACGAAACAAATAGAATTAAGTGCTAAGGGCGAAATGGTAATTTGCAAGTCAAATTTAATTAAAAACAAACTTCTTTTTTTTCTCCCTCATTTCTTCTTCTTCTTCTCTGTTTTTCACGAAAACGCCAGAGGCGATTTCCTTCTCTGTTCTCCGCGGCGATTCAACCTTTCCGACCTCCGTTCTTCCTCCGTTCGTCTTCTGTTCTTCACGTTTTCTCCTCCAATCGACGCTCTAGGTATGAATCTATAGTTATAGAGCGTTAGTTTTCATTTTTTAGAAAGTTATACATTTAGGTTTTCGTTTAGGGTTATCATAAAAATCGAGATTTAGGGTTCGAAATCGATAGGTTTGCCATAATTAAGGATATAATGAACGTATTGAAAGTTATTGGACGAACTTAATTGATTTAGGAAGAATGTTAAATTTTGTGAAAATTCGAGATTTAGAAAAAGCTCGTAATTAGGGATTTGAGGTGCCGAGCGTGTAATTGCTCTATGAAATAGCTTAATGAATTTGATTAAAGCTATAGGAAATTTCTTTAGTTAAGGTTTTGTTAATTTGGACGTTTAGTAGCTGAAATTAGTTTTAACGGCGAATATTGTGTTTTACCTCATACAAACAACGCTCGTGGATGGAGCTTGAGCTGCAGCGCATACGAGGTAAGTTCTCGTGACTTACTCTGGCCGATAGGCCTACACCGTACGTCGAAGTCGTCTCGAGAAATTTTGGAGATGCGTTTATTTAAATTGTTTTGGTTGGGTAGTTAGGAATAGTTCTTTTATAGGTTACGTTTTTAATTGCTTTATTGTTTTGATGGTACGCACGTTGTATGTTTATGTTATGCTTTTATTGTCATGCATCATTGTTTTACGAAACGGCACGAAAATGAGTTTAAGCAGCGATTTCGTGAAAAAGAAAATGAAAAGAGAAATGGAAAAGGTAAACGAAAAGGTAAACGAAAAGGAAAAGGAAAAGGAAAAGAAAAAGGAAAATGGTAAACGAAAAGGAAAACGAAAAGGAAAAGGAAAAGGGAAAAGGAAAATGGTAAATGAAAAGGAAAAACGAAAAGGAAAACGAAAAGGTAAACGAAAAGGAAAAATGAAAAGGAAAATGAAAAGTGTAAATGAAATTAATAAATGAATGTCACGTTTTTTATGAACTATATACGCATAGCACGCATTTGCATTTACGAAGGGCTTGCTGAGATTTTTATCTCATAGGTGTCTTTATGGTGTAGGTGACCTTGACACAGATCGATCACCCCTCATTTGCTTACACATTGGCGATCGATCTCCTGAATTTTGGAGATCGATCGCCCTTCTCTTTTGTGGCCGAATACCACTTCTGTGTGGCCGATGCTTTAAATTGAATTAAATGTTTTCTACAATTGATTTTAAATTGTTTCAAATCGTTTTCCGCATAAACGCTAAGTAGAAAAGAAAATGAAAAATATGTACGGAAAATTGGGTATAGTATTAGGGTCGTGACAACTTATGGTATCAGAGCTCCCGGGTTTTAAAATCGGTTCTGTAGACTGCTCGACTGCACAGTACTACGCGGACATCCTTCATCAACTGTAAGTATGTTTTTAACTTTATTTGATTTCATCTTTTATAGAGTACTTGTTTAACTTTTATAGGAGTTATTTATAAAAATGGTGTGTCGAGGAAATGACCGAGACGAACGAGATGATACGATAGACACCCTCAAGGATTTTATTGCCCAGCAATCCCAGCATATGGAGCGACAGGCTCAGCAGATGGAGAGACAGTCTCAGCAGCTGGGTACTCTGATAGACCGAGAGGGTGTTAGAGCTCGAGAGACAGTTGTTTCGGGTAATCGTGGGATGGAGAGATTTCAGAAGCTCCAGCCCCCCATATTTAACGGACAGTCCACGGATCCCTCTTCAGCCGAGGAGTGGATTCGCACCATGGAGGACATGCTGGCCTATGCTAGCATTGAGGACGGTGAGAAGGTGGCATTGGTGACTTACCACCTAGCGTTAGATGCTCAGTTTTGGTGGGATTCCATCAAGACGACTACCGATGTGACAATTATGGGATGAGAGAGATTCAAGATGTTATTTTATGATAAGTATTTCAGCCATACCGTACGAGAGGCGAAGATGGTTGAATTTATGCAGTTGCGGCAGGTTAGTTCTATTGCCGAGTATGTAAGGAAGTTTGAAGCACTGTCCCGATTCGCGCCACGTCAAGTTAGCGTTAATGAGGACAAGGTACGCAGATTTTTATAGGGACTTGGCCAGGAATTCTGGATGCGTCTTACTATATCTGGGGTACGGAATATATCCTATGACGAGATTGTGGCCAGGACACTTGAGATAGAGGCAGTTGATAGAGATTCTGTCAAACCAAGGGAACCAGCTAGGGGGTTCTTCCGTGAGATACAGCCTCGACCTCAAAACAGAGACTAGGCAGCCACAGGGACAACAGCAGCAGCAACAACGAGGTGTTAAAAGGCAGTATGCGGGAAACAATGACCAGGGCAAGGGGAAACAAGTGCAAGGAGCTACTCAAAAGCCTCTGTGTCCTATATGTCAGAAAGAGCACTTCGGCGATTGCAGAATGGGCACAGATAGGTGCTATAGATGCGGTGGTGCGGGCCATTTTGTCAGGGATTGCTCTCTACTGGGCCGTGGCCCACAGGGTGGTGACCAGAAAAGGGTTATTCTGAGGATTTTTGCATTTATCGAGCCCGGTGACGTAGATGACGGGGCCCGGCCTTCTGCTATTGCAGGTACGATACTAAAAAAAAAAAAAAGAGGTATTAGAATAAACGTATAGGTTGCAGTGATGACTTGAGGGTACGATTGTGCACTTAGAATTTAGTTACCATTAGAGAGACACAATTTATAAGATATAAGATTTAAATGTATAGAAATTAAACCTTAGTTGACAAATTTTTGGAGTTCTAGAATATGATCAATCAAAGAGAGATCTGAAGCTTAGGTGCAAGACCTACCCAAAGATACTCTAGATTATTGAGATGCTGTTAATGTGTGCAAATAAATAAGAAATTTAACAGAGATTTAAATAACTTAGATCCCTTAGAAATCGGGAGTATCTGGACGATGATAGCATTTAAGAGTTTATTTTAATCTAGAATATGATCAATCAAAGAGAGATCTGAAGCTTAGGTGCAAGACCTACCCAAATATACTCTAGATTATTGAGATGCTGTTAATGTGTGTAAATAAATAAGAAATTTAACAGAGATTTAAATAACTTAGATCCCTTAGAAATCGGGAGTATCTGGACGATGATAGCATTCAAGAGTTTATTTTAAGCAGTTTGCTGAAAGGGCATGCAGAGTTTAAGTTTCTTTGGTAAGGGAGTGTTGGTGTCGACTAATGAGGGAGACTTAGTGAAGGCAAGAGTAATTAATGAGTTGTTGACGCGTCAGCCATTTGGTATTGCTCGGTTAGAGGTTAGTAAGTAAAAACATAAGAGTTAGAGAGAATTTAAGAACCCCAATGCAATAACTACTGGAAGAAAAGTTTGTCACTCTAAATTAGAAGTGGTGTTTTGAGGTTTAAGTGACTGGTATGACCACAGAAGGGAGGGTGATTCGGCTAGAATTAGTCTATAGTTAGTGCGGTTTGAGTTGAGAGCCACAACGTGAAGCTACCCCTAGGATGGAAGTAGGGACATCTATGTTCAAAGGACTAGGAAGACCAACCTTAACGAAGAGATATCCTGAGTTATTAGAAAAATAATGGGGTAAGATTTTAGAACTTGAGGAGATGTGTATTAAGGATGTGAACTTATCTACAACAAGTTCGCAAACAAGAAGATCGTTAGAAAAATCGTTGTGCGGGAGCCAAGGAGAATATTCATAACTGACTAGAAGGAACGAAAGAGCATAGATTAGTTAGTAGACTTCGAGGAAGTTCCTAAGTGATGTTAGGAGTAAGTGAAAAAGATCGTTAAAATTAGATGAAGGGTTAAGAGTTGGAAGTTGGCTTAGTACTTAGTGTAGTACGATGTAAGGAACTCGTGGATTTTCGAAGAAGGAGCGTCAAGATTTGCACGGAAATGATATAACTAAACTTAGAAGAGAAATTAGGCTAGGAAATGCCAAGAGTCGACCTGCGTTCAACAAGTCGAGACCCATGAAGAATTTAGAGAAAAGGCAGAGATTGGAGTCTAAAAGGCAGAGATTTGAGTGGGCGTGCATTCCGATTGCGACCAAAGCCGGTGAAATTATGTAGAAGTTTGGGTACATCCCAGGAATTCAAAAAATTTTATAGACGAAATTCGATCTAACGGACGTTAGGAAGTTTGGATATAGATGTGATCTAAAGAAACGGCTAAGAGAAACTTCGATAGGAGAAGACCTTAAAGTTGCTTCAAAATAAGGGCTTGAGTTAGGGAATTATATGCACGCGATGCTAATTTGGAGTGTACAGAGCTAAGTTGCGGGTAGCCAATTGGGTTAACGGCTAGAGTTGCACCATTGGGTCTCAGAATCTTGGTTTAGAATTATAAGAATTGACCCTAAGTATAGATGGAATCAAAGTTCATGAAGGGGGAATTAAATTTTAAAAGGATGAAGAGAGAAGACTCGAAGAAAATCGAGTGATGGTGAGTCAAAGTGTAAACTGCAAGATGTAAGACGATGATGACTAGGACTATAAGCTAAGTCAAATTTTTAGGACAAAATTTCAAATAAGGTGGATGGAATGTAATACCCGGCTTTACGAGATTTTTATATTATAATATTTGATGGCATTTTTGTAAATATGTCAAATTAAGCTCGTTTTACGAAAAAAAAATGTTAATGGGATCCTAACGATTAATGGGAATTTTAAAAAATTTATGAGAATTTTCGGAGTAATAACGCTATGTTTCAAGTAATTAAGTTTCTCGTAATATAAAGGATGTTTTAGTAAAAATAGTAAACGAGGTCGGATTTCCGAACGGGCAGTTTTAATAAATCTCAAATAATAAGTTGGACTTATTGGTGAAATAAGGAAATTGGGTGAAACCGAATAGTTAGCGATTAACGAAACGAAGGACGAAACAAATAGAATTAAGTGCTAAGGGCAAAATGGTAATTTGCAAGTCAAATTTAATTTAAAAACAAACTTCTTTTCTTTCTCCCTCATTTCTTTTTCTTCTCTGTTTTTCACGAAAACGCCAGAGGCGATTTCCTTCTCTGTTCTCCGCAGCGATTCTACCTTTCCGACCTCTGTTCTTCCTCCGTTCGTCTTCTGTTCTTCACGTTTTCTCCTCCAATCGACGCTCTAGGTATGAATCTATAGTTATAGAGCGTTAGTTTTCGTTTTTTAGAAAGTTATACATTTAGGTTTTCGTTTAGAGTTATCGTAAAAGTCGAGATTTAGGGTTCGAAATCGATAGGTTTTACGTAATTAAGGATATAGTTAACGTATTGAACGTTATTGGACGAACTTAATTGATTTAGGAAGAATGTTAAATTTTGTGAAAATTTGAGATTTAGGAAAAGCTCGTAATTAGGGATTTGAGGTGCCGAGCGTGTAATTGCTCTATGAAATAGCTTAATGAATTTGATTAAAGCTATAAGAAATTTCTTTAGTTAAGGTTTTGTTAATTTGGACGTTTAGTAGCTGAAATTAGTTTTAACGGCGAATATTGTGTTTTGCCTCAGACAAACAATGCTCGTGGACGGAGCTTGAGCTGTAGCGCACACGAGGTAAGTTCTCGTGACTTACTCTGGCATATAGGCCTACACCGTACGTCGAAGTCGTCTCGAGGAATTTTGGAGATGCGTTTATTTAAATTGTTTTGGTTGGGTAGTTAGGAATAGTTCTTTTATAGGTTACGTTTTTAATTGCTTTATTGTTTTGATGGTACGCACGTTGTATGTTTATGTTATACTTTTATTGTCATGCATCATTGTTTTACGAAACGGCACGAAAATGAGTTTAAGCATCGATTTCGTGAAAAAGGAAAACGAAAAGGAAAACGAAAAGGAAAATGGTAAACGAAAAGGAAAATGGTAAACGAAAAGGAAAACGAAAAGGAAAATGGTAAACGAAAAGGAAAATGGTAAACGAAAAGGAAAATGGTAAACGAAAAGGAAAATGGTAAACGAAAAGGAAAACGAAAAGGAAAACGAAAAGGAAAACGAAAAGGAAAACGAAAAGGAAAACGAAAAGGAAAACGAAAAGGAAAACGAAAAGGAAAATGGTAAACGAAAAGGAAAACGAAAAGGAAAACGAAAAGGAAAACGAAAAGGAAAACGAAAAGGAAAACGAAAAGGAAAACGAAAAGGAAAACGAAAAGGAAAATGGTAAACGAAAAGGAAAACGAAAAGGAAAACGAAAAGGAAAACGAAAAGGAAAATGGTAAACGAAAAGGAAAACGAAAAGGAAAACGAAAAGGAAAACGAAAAGGAAAATGGTAAACGAAAAGGAAAACGAAAAGGAAAACGAAAAGGAAAACGAAAAGGAAAATGGTAAACGAAAAGGAAAATGGTAAACGAAAAGGAAAATGGTAAACGAAAAGGAAAATGGTAAACGAAAAGGAAAACGAAAAGGAAAATGGTAAACGAAAAGGAAAACGAAAAGGAAAACGAAAAGGAAAACGAAAAGGAAAATGGTAAACGAAAAGGAAAATGGTAAACGAAAAGGAAAACGAAAAGGAAAACGAAAAGGAAAACGAAAAGGAAAACGAAAAGGAAAATGGTAAACGAAAAGGAAAACGAAAAGGAAAATGGTAAACGAAAAGGAAAACGAAAAGGAAAACGAAAAGGAAAACGAAAAGGAAAATGGTAAACGAAAAGGAAAATGGTAAACGAAAAGGAAAACGAAAAGGAAAACGAAAAGGAAAACGAAAAGGAAAATGGTAAACGAAAAGGAAAACGAAAAGGAAAATGGTAAACGAAAAGGAAAACGAAAAGGAAAATGGTAAACGAAAAGGAAAACGAAAAGGAAAATGGTAAACGAAATGGTAAACAAAGGAAAAACGAAGAAAATGAAAAGGTAAACGAAAAGGAAAAATGAAAAGGAAAATGAAAAGTGTAAATGAAATGAATAAATGAATGTCACGTTTTTTATGAACTACATACACATAGCACGCATTTGCATTTACGAAGGGCTTGCTGAGGTTTTTATCTCATAGGTGTCTTTATGGTGTAGATGACCTTGACACAGGTGAGGATGAGATCCCTCCCCCCGAGACATGAATAGTTGAAGAAAGATGGCCCGTGGGAGTGTGTTGGGCAGTCGGTGCGTAGTTTGACCCGTGGGGATGTAGGTATATGTTTTGGGGAAACGATATGAATTGTATAGTAGAACCATTTTAGGGTGTTTGGTTCTGGATAGTTGATAGGTTTAAAGATTTATGTTTTGGTGATATGGAGTTGTGGTAAACCGTTTTATAAAAATGTTTTATTAAAGCTTTTGTCTCGATTTTTATGGAAATGCTTGGAGACGTTTTAGGTTGGACACGGATAGCTCGAGTTTTAGAGCTATCCACGCTGTTCGTTTTGAGGAAAAATCAGCTATGTTTAAAGTGAGTTTGAAGGTATTGAAGTTGTAACACCCGACATTCTCAGTCAGGTGATTTTCTTAACGGAATTAACGGTCACCTCTTTATTTGACCTTTTATTTAATAATTATATGCCAAAGTTTATTGGATCTCTATTGTAGTGGCATAATTGTAATTAAGGAGGAATTTATTTGGTATAAGTAGAAAATGGAAACTCTTAAACCTCACAAAAACCCCACTGTAGCCGACATTCTCTCTCGGCGATTCCCATCCTCCCAGAACTCTCTCTCTCTCGCAGCAGGTAGCCTTCTTCATCAACAACCGATTCTCCTTCGTTCTCGCCGATACTCAGCTTACCAGGTAAGACTTAATGAATGTAGTTACTGGTAGATACTTTGAGCTCTGTTTTCGGTTAGAACCTGAGGTTTCAGGTTCTTTAATGGCAGAGTAATAATAGGATCATTTCTATTATGCGTTTAGTAAAGGCATTTCCGAGTTGATTCTGGACATTTAGATAGCTGTATGCGATTAGTTACTGGGCTGAATCTGGTTATTTAGATTGTAGAAATTTAATCCACGCACACAAGGTGCTCGGTAGAAGAATATAGGAATACAAGTAGTTAAGCATTAGGATGATTTTTGGTTAGCACTATTAAGATTTTATTTTTAACTTGGTAATGTGAAATGATTTAGGTGAAGAAGATTTGAAAGGAGTATTCCATTTGCAAAGGACACCAGGTAAGTGAATGTATTAAGACTTCCGGCCACTAGGGCCCTACATCTTAAGAGTACTAAATTAGTTATGTGCTTGATGTTTGTTTTAAGTTAGTGAGATGGTTGTACTTGGATGATTTACGGATGTTTGAGAGCTATATAAAGTGATGTTCTGTTGAGCCTATGAAATCAACTGTCTAGAATGATAATTTCCATAGTTTGATGATTAAGAGCATTCATGTCATGCATCATGATTTACTTCTCAAGCATATGAAAATGATTTATGAGCATGTTTTTTTTCCCATGAACAAGATATGAGAATGAATATGAAACTTATGCAACCAGATTAAGTGAGGGTTGGGGGCGGTTTGGCGTATGTCACTGTCCAAAGAGAAGGACCATGAATTCGGCCCGAAAGGGACTATGTACACTTGCACCGTCATCCCCCCTTTACAGCACAAATCCTCCCTTAATCCATATGATGAAAGTGATGAACAAAAACACGAATAAGAACAAGAAAAGAGCATGAAACGAACATGATCATGATTTTCTTGCAACTATGCATTCACGTATGCATGTTAATATTACATTCCTTACTAAGCATTAGACTTATAGTTTAAACCTTATGATGTAGGTGACGAGATTTCAGGTGAGGATTCCAAAGCTAATGAAGATGTCTAAGTCTGGTTGCTGGAAGGTGATCAGAGTGCAATTCTGTGGCTGGATGGCGATTGAGACCCCTGGTTAATGCTCTATGATTTTGTTATGATTATGAATACGGTAGTTTAAGTAGGATGAGTTTACTTTTATAACATTGAGTTTTGAAACTGTCTGGTTGGCTACTGAGTCTGGGAATGATTATAAGGATTATTAAATGATCTGTTGTTAAGTCTTCCGCTATATGTATTCTGGATGAGTCTCTGATTTTCATTTATAAGAGTGATTAGTCAATGAAGTTAGAAGTCTGTGCATATCTATGTCTACCGATAGCTGTACTTTATCGGATGATGTTAGGAATTTGCATCCACCGATAGATGTTCTCTATCGGAAGATGTATGAGTTTGCATCAACCGATAGATGTTCTCTATCGGAAGGTGTCTTAAAAGAGCACGTGGATTGCACATGTCTATCGGTAGATGCTGTGTATCTCAATTACCAGGATGATGTAAGTGTTGTGTTGTCGTCTAGTGACCGGTATATGTTTTACCATCGGTAGAAGTAGCATAATATTTGTCGTTTGCTACCGGTCGATGTAAGTGATATTCTTTGTCGCCTAGCGATCAGCAGAAGTGAATAAGTCTTCTGCCGGATGATGTCTGCGAATCACGTGAGACGCTCGTGACCATCGGTCGACGTGAGTTTATGACTCTATCGACAGATGCAGTTTAAGAGATGTTTAGAAACAGATGTGTCGCGTGGCGGGCACGTGACCATCGGTCGATGTGAGTCTATGACTCTATCGGTAGATGCAGTTTAGGAGATGTTTTTGAAGAAAAAAAATATATAACACTAATAATGAACAAGGTGCATGAAGTAAGAACCGATTGATTAAGAGGTTAAGTTATGAATTACGTGGCGACTCCAACTGGGGTTGTTATAATTATAATATCAAAGCAAAACCAGGTTCTAAAATCGATTCTGCAGACTGCCTCCCAGCACAGATTGCCACCTGAGTACACTCCAGCAACTGTAAGTGTTTATGATTTTAACAATGTCATTAAGTTAAGATATGTTATGATTATTGTTTAGGAATCCCAAAATGGTGAGAGGTAAACAGGGAGAAGACAATGTGGATAGTAACACTATTGCTCAGCTGACAGAATTAGTTATTCATCAATCACGCCAAATAGAACAGCTTGTGACCACTAGAGAGGAACAAGGCAACTCCGGTACTAATGCAACTCATGATAACTGGGGTGAGTGTTTCCACCGGCTTCGACCCCCGGTGTTTAATGGACATGTTTCGGATCCTATTTATGCTGAGGAATGGATTCGAAAGATGGAGGACATGTTTAAGTATGCAAAGGTTGACGAAGGGGATAAGGTCACATATGCTGTCTTTCATTTGGAATTGAGTGCAAGACATTGGTGGGATTCAATCCAGAGCACCGCTAATGCAGGAGCTATGACCTGGGAAATGTTTAAGACTGCCTTCTTTGACAAGTACTTCAATAGGACTGTTCGGGCCAACAAGAAAAAGGAGTTCATGAATTTGCGACAAACTGGCTCTGTGACAGATTACATATGCAAATTTGATGCTTTATCACGGTTTGCTCCCCGATTGGTTGAGGATGATGAGGACAGGACTTACCAATTTGTTCAGGGACTGAAGCCGAGTTTGTATATGAGAGTAAAGACTGCTGGAATACACAATGTACCTTATGGTGAAGTGATGGCTAAGGCCTTGGAGCTGGAAGAGGCTAAGATGACAACATATGCACAGCGTGAGCAGCCAAGGAAGTTCACGAAGGAAGCTCAGCCGCCACCACGTCAGGAAAAAGGATGGCAGCCGCAACAGAACAGGGGACCACAACAACAACAGCAAGGTATTAAGAGACCCTTCAATCCAAATGATGACCAAGGGAAGGGAAAATGACCATTAGCCCCTTTATGCTCCAACTGCCAGAAGAACCACCATGGCGAATGCAAGTTGCATTCTGGCCGTTGCTTCAGATGTGATAAAGTTGGACATATAGTCAGAGACTGCCCCATGCCACCTGATCCAAATCGAGCAAGAGTATTGCCCCGAGTCTTTGCTATGATGGAAGATGAAGATACCATGCAGCATACGGTCACAACAGGTACAAGTATAATCTGTGGTATTTCTGCTTATACACTTATAGACACGGGAGCCACACACTCATTTATTGCAACCTTATTTGCGTGTAAGCATAAGTTAGTATACTTACCAGCTGATAGGCCATATAGTGTGATGTTACCATCAGGAAAGTCCTTGTATTTTGAGCAGATATTGAAAGGTGATATTGTGTCCTTGGGAGATAAGAAGTTATATGTAGAACTAATAGTAATTGACATGAAGGGGTATGAAATTATACTGGGAATGGATTGGTTATTCAGACATCATGCCACGATAAGTTGTAAGTCTGGTTTGGTTAAATTCAGACCCCCGAATGGAGATCGGTATACCTTTCAAGATATCCCAAAGATAAGTAAAATACCGATTATATCCTCACTAGAGACTCAACGGATATTGAAAGGCGGCTGTGAGAGTTACCTAGCTAGTATAATGGATGTTCGAGTGAAGAATAAGATAGAATTACAAGATATTCCTATTGTCCGAGAGTTCCCTGAGGTATTTTTGGATGATTTGCCAGGATTACCACCTGATAGAGAAATAGAGTTTGTAATTGATACATATCCCGAGGCATTACCCGTATCTAAGAACCCTTATCGTATGGCACCTGTTGAGCTGAAGGAATTAAAAGTCCAACTACATGAATTAGTAGACAAGGGATTTATACGCTCTAGTAGTTCTCTTTGGGGTGCACCTGTGTTATTCGTTAAGAAGAAAGATGGTTCCCTAAGGATGTGCATAGATTACCGAGAACTGAACAAGTTGACAATTAAGAATAAGTACCCCTTGCCCCCAATTGACGACTTGTTTGACCAATTACAAGGAGCTAAAGTGTTTTCAAAGATTGACTTGCATTCGGGGTACTACCAACTGAAGGTTAATTAGGAAGATGTACCTAAGACAGTTTTTATGACCCGTTATGGACATTATGAATTTCTTGTGATGTCGTTTGGGTTAACCAATGCACCTGCAGCTTTTATGGATTTGATGACCCGAGTGTTTCGTGAATATTTGGACAAGTTTGTGATTGTATTCATAGATGATATTCTTATATACTCACGGACTAAAGCTGACCATAAAGAACACTTAAGAATAGTTTTGACAACCCTGAAATAGCAACAACTTTATGCCAAGTTGTCTAAGTGTGAATTCTGGCTGGATAAGGTTAAGTTTTTAGGCCATGTCATCTCTGCTGAGGGCATATCAGTAGATCTAACCAAGATTCAAGCTGTTAAGGACTGGCCACAGCCAAGAAATGCCAGTGAAGTCCGTAGTTTTCTTGGTTTGGCAGGCTATTATAGGAAGTTTATTAAGGGATTTTCGATGATAGCTAAGCCTTTAACTAATTTGACAAAGAAGGACACCAAGTACTCTTAGACTGAAGCTTGTGAAGATGGTTTCCAGACACTTAAACTGAAGTTGACAACAGCCCCGCTTTTGACTCTTCCAACCGAAGAAGGGAAGTTTAGTGTTTACTGTGTTGCATCAAAAATTGGTCTGGAGTGTGTTTTGATGCAAGATGGTAAGGTTGTAGCGTATGCCTCTAGGCAGCTGAAGAGTTATGAGCAGAACTACCCCACTCACGATTTGGAATTAGCTGCTGTTGTGACAGTGTGATGTGTTTTCAGACCACAAGAGGCTGAAATACCTCTTTACTCAAAAGGAATTAAACATGAGACAGAGACGTTGGTTAGAATTTGTTAAAGATTATGACTTTGAAATTAAGTATCATCCTGGTAAGGCCAATGCTGTAGCTGATGCATTAAGCAGAATGTCAAAGACAATGCAGCCCGCAGTATCAACCATATCAGTACCTTTGAGGCAGGAAGTTCAAAAGTTCGAATTGGAGTTAGTTCCTGAGTTGTCGAACCTGCTTGCTACTCTAACCATTCAACCAACCATTTTGGATAAGATCAAAGAGGCACAGCAGATGGATTCAAAGGAGAATAATAGTATGATGAGTAAGTTAAAGGACGCCTCCTCTGAGTTCAGCCTCTCTAATGATGGTATTTTGAAATTTAGGAATCGATGGTACATTCCGAGTGTTAAGGAGTTGCGTGAGTTGATCTTGGCTGAAGCTCATTGTTCTTCCTTTTATGTGCATCCTGGTAGTACTAAGACGTATCGGGACTTGAAGCTACATTATTGGTGGCCAAACCTAAAGAGGGATGTGGCCAAGTTTGTAGAGTCATACTTGATTTGCCAACAAGTTAAAGCAGAACACCAACGCCCATGAGGTACTCTTCAACCCTTACCGATCCCTGAATGGAAGTGGGAAAACATTGCCATGGATTTTGTGGTAGGATTACCAAAGACAATCAAAGGACATGATAGTATTTGGGTTGTGGTAGATAGAATGACAAAATCAGCACACTTTATGCCAGTAAGAATGACCTTTTCAATGGACCAGCTTGCTAACCTGTATATTCAAGAAATTATCAGATTGCATGGGATTCCCTTATCTATTGTCTCCGATCGTGATCCTCGATTCACCTCAAGATTTTGGCAAAGTTTGCAAGGCACATTAGGAACAAAGTTATCCTTCAGCACTGCTTTTCACCCTCAAACCGATGGTCAATCTGAGAGGACTATTCAGATACTTGAAGATATGTTGAGGGCTCGTGTGTTAGAGTTTCAGGCATTGTGGAGTCGATACCTGCCCTTAATTGAGTTTTCTTACAACAATAGTTACCAGTCCACCATTGGTATGGCACCTTATGAGGCACTTTATGGCAGAAAGTGCAGGTCACCTTTGTACTGGGATGAGGTCGGTGAAGCAAAGCTCCTAGGTCCTGAGATCTTGCAACAGATGTCAGACAAGATTGCCATTATTAGGAAAAGAATGATTACTGCACAAAGCCGACAGAAAAGTTATGCAGACCAAAGGAGGAGAGATCTGGTGTTCTCCGTCGGAGATGAAGTATTTCTAAAGATTTCACCATTTAAGGGAGTACTTAGATTTGGCAAGAAAGGAAAGCTTAATCCGCGATTCGTTGGACCATTCCCTGTCTTGGAAAGGATCGGCAGCACAACTTATAGACTGCAATTGCCTTTTTCACTGGAGAAAGTTCACAATGTTTTTCATGTGTCTATGTTGAGAAAATGCATACAGGATCCTACACAAGTTGTTAAGCCAGTGGATGTCGAAATTGAGCCAACATTAATGTATTAAGAGAAGCTAGTGCAAATTTTGGAATCTGCAGTAAAGACTCTGAGGAATAAAGAAATTCCTTTGGTTAAGGTCTTATGGACAAACCATGGAGTTGAAGAAGCCACATGGGAACGACAGCAAGATATGTTGGACAAATATCCGGAGCTCTTCGTTTGATCAATTTTCGGGGACAAAAATTTTGTTTAAGGAGGGGTGGATGTAACACCCGACATGCTCAGTCAGGTGATTTTCTTAACGGAATTAACGGTCACCTCTTTATTTGACCTTTTATTTAATAATTATATGCCAAAGTTTATTGGATCTCTATTGTAGTGGCATAATTGTAATTAAGGAGGAATTTATTTGGTATAAGTAAAAAATGGAAACTCTTAAACCTCACAAAAACCCCACTGTAGCCGACATTCTCTCTCGGCGATTCCCATCCTCCTAGAACTCTCTCTCTCTCGCAGCAGGCAGCCTTCTTCATCAACAACCGATTCTCCTTCGTTCTCGCCGATATTCAGCTTACCAGGTAAGACTTAATGAATGTAGTTACTGGTAGATACTTTGAGCTCTGTTTTCGGTTAGAACCTGAGGTTTCAGGTTCTTTAATGGCAGAGTAATAATAGGATCATTTCTATTATGCGTTTAGTAAAGGCATTTTCGAGTTGATTCTGGACATTTAGATAGCTGTATGCGATTAGTTACTGGGCTGAATCTGGTTATTTAGATTGTAGAAATTTAATCCACGCACACAAGGTGCTCGGTAGAAGAACATAGGAATACAAGTAGGTTAAGCATTAGGATGATTTTTGGTTAGCACTATTAGGATTTTATTTTTAACTTGGTAATGTGAAATGATTTAGGTGAAGAAGATTTGAAAGGAGTATTCCATTTGCAAAGGACACCAGGTAAGTGAATGTATTAAGACTTCCGGCCACTAGGGCCCTACATCTTAAGAGTACTAAATTAGTTATGTGCTTGATGTTTGTTTCAAGTTAGTGAGATGGTTGTACTTGGATGATTTACGGATGTTTGAGAGCTATATAATGTGATGTTCTGTTGAGCCTATGAAATCAACTGTCTAGAATGATAATTTCCATAGTTTGATGATTAAGAGCATTCATGTCATGCATCATGATTTACTTCTCAAGCATATGAAAATGATTATGAGCATGTTTTTTTTCCCATGAACAAGATATGAGAATGAATATGAAACTTATGCAACCAGATTAAGTGAGGGTTGGGGGCGGTTTGGCGTATGTCACTGTCCAAAGAGAAGGACCATGAATTCGGCCCGAAAGGGACTATGTACACTGAAAAAAAAAAAAAAAAAAAAAAAAAAAAAAAAAAAAAAAAAAAAAAAAAAAAAAAAAAAAAAAAAAAAAAAAAAAAAAAAAAAAAAAAAAAAAAAAAAAAAAAAAAAAAAAAAAAAAAAAAAAAAAAAAAAAAAAAAAAAAAAAAAAAAAAAAAAAAAAAAAAAAAAAAAAAAAAAAAAAAAAAAAAAAAAAAAAAAAAAAAAAAAAAAAAAAAAAAAAAAAAAAAAAAAAAAAAAAAAAAAAAAAAAAAAAAAAAAAAAAAAAAAAAAAAAAAAAAAAAAAAAAAAAAAAAAAAAAAAAAAAAAAAAAAAAAAAAAAAAAAAAAAAAAAAAAAAAAAAAAAAAAAAAAAAAAAAAAAAAAAAAAAAAAAAAAAAAAAAAAAAAAAAAAAAAAAAAAAAAAAAAAAAAAAAAAAAAAAAAAAAAAAAAAAAAAAAAAAAAAAAAAAAAAAAAAAAAAAAAAAAAAAAAAAAAAAAAAAAAAAAAAAAAAAAAAAAAAAAAGAGCATGAAACGAACATTATCATGATTTTCTTGCAACTATGCATTCACGTATGCATGTTAGTATTGCATTCCTTACTAAGCATTAGGCTTATAGTTTAAACCTTATGATGTAGGTGACGAGATTTCAGGTGAGGATTCCAAAGCTAATGAAGATGTCTAAGTCTGGTTGCTGGAAGGTGATCAGGGTGCAATTCTGTGGCTGGATGGTGATTGAGACCCCTGGTTAATGCTCTATGATTTTGTTATGATTATGAATATGGTAGTTTAAGCAGGATGAGTTTACTTTTATAACATTGAGTTTTGAAACTGTCTGGTTGACTACTGAGTCTGGGAATGATTATAAGGATTATTAAATGATCTGTTGTTAAGTCTTCCGCTATATGTATTCTGGATGAGTCTCTGATTTTCATTTATAAGAGTGATTAGTCAATGAAGTTAGAAGTCTGTGCATATCTATGTCCACCGATAACTATACTTTATTGGATGATGTTAGGAATTTGCATCCACTGATAGATGTTCTCTATCGGAAGATGTATGAGTTTGCATCAATCGATATATGTTCTCTATCGGAAGATGTCTTAAAAGTGCACGTGGATTGCACATGTCTATCGGTAGATGCTGTGTATCTCAATTACCGGATGATGTAAGTGTTTTGTTGTCGTCTAGTGACCGGTAGATGTTTTACCATCGGTAGAAGTAGCATAATATTTGTCGTTTGCTACCAGTCGATGTAAGTGATACTCTTTGTCGCCTAGCGATCGGCAGAAGTGAATAAGTCTTCTGCCGGATGATGTCTGCGAATCACGTGAGACGCTCGTGATCATCGGTCGATGTGAGTTTATGACTCTATCGGCAGATGCAGTTTAAGATATGTTTAGAAATAGATGTGTCGCGTGGCGGGCACGTGACCATCGGTCGATGTGAGTCTATGACTCTATCGGTAGATGCAGTTTAGGAGATGTTTTTGAAGAAAAAAAATATATAACACTAATAATGAACAAGGTGCATGAAGTAAGAACCGATTGATTAAGAGGTTAAGTTATGAATTACGTGGCGACTCCAACTGGGGTTGTTACAGAAGTGTTAAAGACAATGTTAATTTGGGAAGTGTGTGGTGTGTAGGGATGGTGAAATTTCTTGGTGTTTTGCTCTCTAGAATTTCGGATTCCAGAGAGCATTTGTATGAAATATAAAAGAGAAAGAAGAAGTGAAGTGAGGCGACTGATCGCCATTGTGAGGGGCGACCAATCGCCCCTCCATGCTTGTGTTCGGCGATCGATCTCCTAAATAAGGAGATCGATCGCCCCTCATTTGCTTACACATTGGCGATCGATCTCCTGAATTTTGGAGATCGATCGCCCTTCTCTTTTGTGGCCGAATACCACTTCTGCCCTTCTCTCTTGTGGCCGATGCTTTAAATTAAATTAAATGTTTTATACAATTGATTTTGAATTGTTTCAAATCGTTTTCCGCATAAACGCTAAGTAGAAAAGAAAATGAAAAATATGTACGGGAAATTGGGTATAGTATTAGGGTCGTGACAGTAGATGAGATCTCAGCGGGCCATTGACGTATTTGGCAAGATGCATTTGGTTCGGATGGGCCTCGTTGAAACAGACGGGATCTGGACGTCCAGGGGAGATGAGGGGGCCTCCCAAGATGACGTTCATATAGAGTCACCCACGGCCACAGCGCTCCTGGCGCACCAGGGGGCGGGTACTAGTAGGGCGGAGATAGACTCTCTAGCAAACAGAGTCCATCAGCTCGAAATGAAACATGCGGAGTCTCATCTAGAGGTGATGAACTACCTTAGAGGGATAATAAACTATCAGAAAGATATGATGGACTACTAGAGAGGTACGAGGCAGATCATCCTGGATTGGATGGGGGCGATGACGAGGATGACCAACAGATGTCGGGCGATGAGGACGACGCCCAACTGATGGTGGCCGATGATGATGAAGTCCAACCGATGGCGGGCAATGATGACGATGCCAAATCGTACGTATATTTCAACCCTTTTTTCTCATTTTTATTTTCATTATCATTATTATTTTCTAATATAACTTTCGTTATGTGCAGATAGAGGATGATGAATCTATGAAGAAGAAGTCCAACCGTAGTTTATTTTGTAATTCAATTTGATGTACATTATTTTGAAAGACTTTAATTTGATGTATTTGAGTTTATGATGTAAAATTCTAGAACTAATGCACTTTAGTTTGATGTATTTTAGTTTGATGTACTTTAGTTTGATGTACTTTAATTTTAAGTAATTTAGTTTCATGCACTTTAGTTTGATGCAAAATTCTGAAACTATTTGGGTATTTGAATATGCAGAATGATACTTGTAACGACCCCGGCCAGGAGCCGTCACGTGATCACCATTCTTAATCTCCTAATCATTCGGTTCATGCTTCATGCATCTTATTCATTAACGGTGCGTTTACATTTATATTATTATTATTTTTTTGGAAACACATCTTAATGCATCTGCCGATGGAGTCCTAGGCTCACATCGACCGATGGTCACGTGCCAGCCACGCAACACATCTTTTCTACACCTCTTTTAAGCGGCATCTGCCGATAGTCACAGACACAACATCTGCCGATGAAAAACAGGCTTCATCTACCGATAGAAAACACCCCATCCGGGCACTAACGACAACTTCCTAATACATCTACCGGTGAACATGGCAGATCTACTTCTGCCGATGACGTAATACTCTACTTCTGCCGATGACGTAATACTCTACTTCTGCCGATGACGTAATACTCTACTTCTGCCGATGACATAAATACCTACATCTGCCGATGACATAAATACCTACATCTGCCGATGACAAAATACTCTACTTCTGCCGATGACGTAATACTCTACTTCTGCCGATGACAAAATACTCTACTTCTGCCGATGACAAAATACTCTACTTCTGCCGATGACGTAATACTCTACTTCTGCCGATGACGTAATACTCTACTTCTGCCGATGACGTAATACTCTACTTCTGCCGATGACGTAATACTCTACTTCTGCCGATGACGTAATACTCTACTTCTGCCGATGACGTAATACTCTACTTCTGCCGATGACGTAATACTCTACTTCTGCCGATGACAAAATACTCTACTTCTGCCGATGACGTAATACTCTACTTCTGCCGATGACGTAATACTCTACTTCTGCCGATGACGTAATACTCTACTTCTGCCGATGACGTAATACTCTACTTCTGCCGATGACATAACACTCTACTTCTGCCGATGACAAAATACTCTACTTCTGCCGATGACGTAATACTCTACTTCTGCCGATGACGTAATACTCTACTTCTGCCGATGACAAAATACTCTACTTCTGCCGATGACGTAATACTCTACTTCTGCCGATGACAAAATACTCTACTTCTGCCGATGACGTAATACTCTACTTCTGCCGATGACGTAATACTCTACTTCTGCCGATGACGTAATACTCTACTTCTGCCGATGACAAAATACTCTACTTCTGCCGATGACGTAATACTCTACTTCTGCCGATGACGTAATACTCTACTTCTGCCGATGACGTAATACTCTACTTCTGCCGATGACGTAATACTCTACTTCTGCCGATGACGTAATACTCTACTTCTGCCGATGACATAACACTCTACTTCTGCCGATGACGTAATACTCTACTTCTGCCGATGACGTAATACTCTACTTCTGCCGATGACGTAATACTCTACTTCTGCCGATGACGTAATACTCTACTTCTGCCGATGACGTAATACTCTACTTCTGCCGATGACAAAATACTCTACTTCTGCCGATGACGTAATACTCTACTTCTGCCGATGACGTAATACTCTACTTCTGCCGATGACGTAATACTCTACTTCTGCCGATGACGTAATACTCTACTTCTGCCGATGACGTAATACTCTACTTCTGCCGATGACGTAATACTCTACTTCTGCCGATGACGTAATACTCTACTTCTGCCGATGACGTAATACTCTACTTCTGCCGATGACGTAATACTCTACTTCTGCCGATGACGTAATACTCTACTTCTGCCGATGACGTAATACTCTACTTCTGCCGATGACGTAATACTCTACTTCTGCCGATGACAAAATACTCTACTTCTGCCGATGACAAAATACTCTACTTCTGCCGATGACGTAATACTCTACTTCTGCCGATGACGTAATACTCTACTTCTGCCGATGACGTAATACTCTACTTCTGCCGATGACGTAATACTCTACTTCTGCCGATGACGTAATACTCTACTTCTGCCGATGACAAAATACTCTACTTCTGCCGATGACGTAATACTCTACTTCTGCCGATGACGTAATACTCTACTTCTGCCGATGACGTAATACTCTACTTCTGCCGATGACGTAATACTCTACTTCTGCCGATGACGTAATACTCTACTTCTGCCGATGACAAAATACTCTACTTCTGCCGATGACGTAATACTCTACTTCTGCCGATGACGTAATACTCTACTTCTGCCGATGACGTAATACTCTACTTCTGCCGATGACGTAATACTCTACTTCTGCCGATGACGTAATACTCTACTTCTGCCGATGACATAACACTCTACTTCTGCCGATGACGTAATACTCTACTTCTGCCGATGACGTAATACTCTACTTCTGCCGATGACGTAATACTCTACTTCTGCCGATGACGTAATACTCTACTTCTGCCGATGACGTAATACTCTACTTCTGCCGATGACGTAATACTCTACTTCTGCCGATGACGTAATACTCTACTTCTGCCGATGACATAAATACCTACATCTGCCGATGACAAAATACTCTACTTCTGCCGATGACAAAATACTCTACTTCTGCCGATGACGTAATACTCTACTTCTGCCGATGACGTAATACTCTACTTCTGCCGATGACGTAATACTCTACTTCTGCCGATGACGTAATACTCTACTTCTGCCGATGACATAACACTCTACTTCTGCCGATGACAAAATACTCTACTTCTGCCGATGACGTAATACTCTACTTCTGCCGATGACAAAATACTCTACTTCTGCCGATGACAAAATACTCTACTTCTGCCGATGACATAAATACCTACATCTGCCGATGACAAAATACTCTACTTCTGCCGATGACATAACACTCTACTTCTGCCGATGACGTAATACTCTACTTCTGCCGATGACGTAATACTCTACTTCTGCCGATGACATAAACCACCAGTGGGAGAATTCGCGAGCCATACACATCATCAACTCGGCCTCCACCAGTGGGAGAATTCGCGAGCCATACACATCATCAACTCGGCCTCCACCAGTGGGAGAATTCGCGAGCCATACACATCATCAACTCGGCCTCCACCAGTGGGAGAATTCGCGAGCCATACACATCATCAACTCGGCCTCCACCAGTGGGAGAATTCGCGAGCCATACACATCATCAACTCGGCCTCCACCAGTGGGAGAATTCGCGAGCCATACACATCATCAACTCGGCCTCCACCAGTGGGAGAATTCGCGAGCCATACACATCATCAACTCGGCCTCCACCAGTGGGAGAATTCGCGAGCCATACACATCATCAACTCGGCCTCCACCAGTGGGAGAATTCGCGAGCCATACACATCATCAACTCGGCCTCCACCAGTGGGAGAATTCGCGAGCCATACACATCATCAACTCGGCCTCCACCAGTGGGAGAATTCGCGAGCCATACACATCATCAACTCGGCCTCCACCAGTGGGAGAATTCGCGAGCCATACACATCATCAACTCGGCCTCCACCAGTGGGAGAATTCGCGAGCCATACACATCATCAACTCGGCCTCCACCAGTGGGAGAATTCGCGAGCCATACACATCATCAACTCGGCCTCCACCAGTGGGAGAATTCGCGAGCCATACACATCATCAACTCGGCCTCCACCAGTGGGAGAATTCGCGAGCCATACACATCATCAACTCGGCCTCCACCAGTGGGAGAATTCGCGAGCCATACACATCATCAACTCGGCCTCCACCAGTGGGAGAATTCGCGAGCCATACACATCATCAACTCGGCCTCCACCAGTGGGAGAATTCGCGAGCCATACACATCATCAACTCGGCCTCCACCAGTGGGAGAATTCGCGAGCCATACACATCATCAACTCGGCCTCCACCAGTGGGAGAATTCGCGAGCCATACACATCATCAACTCGGCCTCCACCAGTGGGAGAATTCGCGAGCCATACACATCATCAACTCGGCCTCCACCAGTGGGAGAATTCGCGAGCCATACACATCATCAACTCGGCCTCCACCAGTGGGAGAATTCGCGAGCCATACACATCATCAACTCGGCCTCCACCAGTGGGAGAATTCGCGAGCCATACACATCATCAACTCGGCCTCCACCAGTGGGAGAATTCGCGAGCCATACACATCATCAACTCGGCCTCCACCAGTGGGAGAATTCGCGAGCCATACACATCATCAACTCGGCCTCCACCAGTGGGAGAATTCGCGAGCCATACACATCATCAACTCGGCCTCCACCAGTGGGAGAATTCGCGAGCCATACACATCATCAACTCGGCCTCCACCAGTGGGAGAATTCGCGAGCCATACACATCATCAACTCGGCCTCCACCAGTGGGAGAATTCGCGAGCCATACACATCATCAACTCGGCCTCCACCAGTGGGAGAATTCGCGAGCCATACACATCATCAACTCGGCCTCCACCAGTGGGAGAATTCGCGAGCCATACACATCATCAACTCGGCCTCCACCAGTGGGAGAATTCGCGAGCCATACACATCATCAACTCGGCCTCCACCAGTGGGAGAATTCGCGAGCCATACACATCATCAACTCGGCCTCCACCAGTGGGAGAATTCGCGAGCCATACACATCATCAACTCGGCCTCCACCAGTGGGAGAATTCGCGAGCCATACACATCATCAACTCGGCCTCCACCAGTGGGAGAATTCGCGAGCCATACACATCATCAACTCGGCCTCCACCAGTGGGAGAATTCGCGAGCCATACACATCATCAACTCGGCCTCCACCAGTGGGAGAATTCGCGAGCCATACACATCATCAACTCGGCCTCCACCAGTGGGAGAATTCGCGAGCCATACACATCATCAACTCGGCCTCCACCAGTGGGAGAATTCGCGAGCCATACACATCATCAACTCGGCCTCCACCAGTGGGAGAATTCGCGAGCCATACACATCATCAACTCGGCCTCCACCAGTGGGAGAATTCGCGAGCCATACACATCATCAACTCGGCCTCCACCAGTGGGAGAATTCGCGAGCCATACACATCATCAACTCGGCCTCCACCAGTGGGAGAATTCGCGAGCCATACACATCATCAACTCGGCCTCCACCAGTGGGAGAATTCGCGAGCCATACACATCATCAACTCGGCCTCCACCAGTGGGAGAATTCGCGAGCCATACACATCATCAACTCGGCCTCCACCAGTGGGAGAATTCGCGAGCCATACACATCATCAACTCGGCCTCCACCAGTGGGAGAATTCGCGAGCCATACACATCATCAACTCGGCCTCCACCAGTGGGAGAATTCGCGAGCCATACACATCATCAACTCGGCCTCCACCAGTGGGAGAATTCGCGAGCCATACACATCATCAACTCGGCCTCCACCAGTGGGAGAATTCGCGAGCCATACACATCATCAACTCGGCCTCCACCAGTGGGAGAATTCGCGAGCCATACACATCATCAACTCGGCCTCCACCAGTGGGAGAATTCGCGAGCCATACACATCATCAACTCGGCCTCCACCAGTGGGAGAATTCGCGAGCCATACACATCATCAACTCGGCCTCCACCAGTGGGAGAATTCGCGAGCCATACACATCATCAACTCGGCCTCCACCAGTGGGAGAATTCGCGAGCCATACACATCATCAACTCGGCCTCCACCAGTGGGAGAATTCGCGAGCCATACACATCATCAACTCGGCCTCCACCAGTGGGAGAATTCGCGAGCCATACACATCATCAACTCGGCCTCCACCAGTGGGAGAATTCGCGAGCCATACACATCATCAACTCGGCCTCCACCAGTGGGAGAATTCGCGAGCCATACACATCATCAACTCGGCCTCCACCAGTGGGAGAATTCGCGAGCCATACACATCATCAACTCGGCCTCCACCAGTGGGAGAATTCGCGAGCCATACACATCATCAACTCGGCCTCCACCAGTGGGAGAATTCGCGAGCCATACACATCATCAACTCGGCCTCCACCAGTGGGAGAATTCGCGAGCCATACATATCATCAACTCGGCCTCCACCAGGGGGAGAATCCGCGAGCTATACTTGTCATAGTCTCTTTTCCCCGTCCTGCACTTAATCATGATTAAATTTACTTTTCATGTTCTTAACTCAGTCATAAACGTGGACTCAATGCATAAACATGAAGTTCACAGAGAGAAGTCATACCATAAGGACAAGCAAAACATCCTGTAACTTAACATCTTCTTACACAAATTCTTCATATCATGGCACTAACTAGTCATAGTCAACAGACAGACATCTCAATGTATTTCCTAATACCCTTGCGGTGTAGGGCCCTAGTGGCCGGAAATCTTAATACATTCACTTACCTGGATTCCTTAGCTGAGCAGCACCTTCACTTGAGCTTTCCTTGCCTATGACATTTCATATTCGTAGTTAAATAACTTAAACTCAAAAACTAATAAGGTCCTAACTAAATGTCATCCTAAACTCTGTATTTCTTAGTCTTTTCCGTCAAGCACCTTGGGTGCGTGGGTTAAGCTCCAAGATTCCAGACATTCGGATTCAACCTAGCAGTTATTTGCAGGTCGGTTGTCAAAAGTTCAGATTCAAATCGGCAATGCTATTACCAACTCAGCTTAACAATGTTCCTATTTTACTCTGTCATAACAAAATCCGGACTGCGGGTTTGTAGCTAAAAGCAGAGCTCTAAATAACCTTTCCAACAACTACATTGTCAGAACCTTACCTCGAATGTGGGTTATCGGAGTGGATACAGGAGAAATCGCTCGCTGGTGGAGAAGTCGCCGGCTGAGAGAGAGCTCTGGAGAGTGGAGAAATCGAAGAGGAAAGTGTGACGGCTACAGTGAGGTTTTTGAGAGGTTTAAGGATTTCCTTATTCTATTTATATAAGCCAAAATCCCACTTTATTACCAATCTGCCACCGCACAAGTTTAAGACAAAATACATAAAACTTGGCATTAAGACATTAAATCAAAAGGTTAAAAAAATAAACAGGTGACAGTTAATTCTATTGAGAAAATCACCTGACCGAAGTTGTCGGGTGTTACATCCACCCCTCCTTAAACAAAATTTTCGTCCTCGAAAATTGGTCAAGCAAATAACTCTGGATATTTGTCCAACATCTCCTGCCGTCTTTCCCATGTGGCTTCTTCAATGCCGTGATTCGTCCATAAAAATTTCACTAATGGAATCTCTTTGTTTCTCAGAGTCTTGACTGCATATTCCAATATCTGTATTGGTTTCTCCTCATACTCCAGTGTCGGCTCTAAACCAATATCTGATGGCTGGATGACCTGCATCGGATCACGCATGCACTTCCTTAACATTAACACATGGAAGACATTATGAACTTTATTCAATGATGGAGGCAGTTGCAGTCTGTAAGCTGTACTCCCGACTTTTGCCAAGACAGGGAAGGGTCCAATAAATCTCGGATTAAGTTTTCCTTTCTTACCAAATCTTAAGACTCCTTTAAATGGTGACACCTTTAAGAATACCTCATCTCCTACTGCAAACTCGAGTTCCCTTCTCCTTTGATCTGCATAACACTTCTGCCGGCTTTGTGCAGTCATCATTCTTTTCCGAATAATGGCAATCTTATCTGACATTTGCTGCAGAATATCGGGTCCAAGAAGTTTTGCTTCACCAATCTCATCCCAATAAAGAGGTGACCTACATTTCCTACCGTACAGTGCTTCATATGGTGCCATACCAATGGTGGACTGATAACTGTTATTGTAGGAGAACTCAACCAGAGGTAAATGTCTGCTCCAAGTCGTCTGAAAGTCAAGTACACATGCTCTCAACATATCTTCGAGTATTTGAATAGTCCTTTCTGATTGGCCATCGGTCTGTGGGTGAAAAGCCGTGCTGAAAGATAACTTTGTACCTAATGTACCTTGCAAACTTTTCCAGAATCGAGAGGTAAACCTGGGGTCACGGTCAGAAACAATGGATACCGGGATTCCATGCAACCTAATAATTTCCTGAACATAGAGATCAGCAAATTGGTCCATCGTATAGGTGGTCCTTACTGGTAAGAAATGGGCTGATTTTGTCATCCTATCCACCACAACCCAAATACAATCATGTCCTTTTGTTGTCTTAGGTAGTCCTACTACGAAATCCATAGCTATGTGTTCCCACTTCCATTCGGGAATAGGCAAAGGCTGAAGAGTACCTCCTGGACGTTGGTGCTCGGCTTTGACTTGTTGACATACTAAACAGGACTCTACATACTTAGCAACATCCCTTTTTAGGTTAGGCCACCAGTATTGTAACTTCAGGTCTCGGTACATCTTGGTGCAGCCAGGATGTACAGAAAAAGAAGAGGAGTGCGCCTCAGCCAAGATCAACTTGTGCAATTCCACATCATTAGGAATGCACCACCGATTTCTAAACCTCAGGATTCCATTCTTGGAGAGACTGAACTCGGAGGTGGTGTCTTTCAACTTATCCATCATGCTGATATTTTCCACTGAATCCCTCTGTTGTGCATCCTTGATCTTTTCCAAAATTGTTGGTTGAATAGTTAACTCAGCGAGCAAGATTGATAACTCTGGAACTATCTCCAAGCCAAACTTCTGAACTTCTGTTCTCAAAGGTATAGACATGGTTGAAACCGCGGGCTGCATTGTTGTTGACATCCTACTCAATGCATCAGCTACAGAGTTAGCCTTCCCCGGGTGATACTTGATCTCAAAATCGTAGTCCTTGACAAATTCCAACCAACGTCTCTGTCTCATGTTCAACTCCTTCTGTGTGAAGAGGTACTTTAGACTTTTATGGTCAGAAAACACCTCACACTGCTGTCCATATAAATAGTGTCTCCAAATCTTCAGGGCAAAAACAACAGCAGCTAGTTCTAGATCATGGGTGGGGTAATTCTGCTCGTGATTCTTTAGCTGCCTAGAAGCATACGCTATAACTTTACCCTCTTGCATCAGGACACAACCTAAACCAGCTTTAGACGCATCACAGTAAACACTAAATTTTCCTTCTTCGGTTGGGAGGGTCAATACAGGGGCTGTTGTTAACTTCAGTTTCAACGTCCGAAAGCTATCTTCACAGGCTTCAGTCCAAGAATACTTAATGTCCTTCTTTGTCAAACTCGTCAGGGGTTTAGCTATCATAGAAAATCCCTTGATGAACTTTCTGTAATAGCCTGCCAATCCAAGGAAGCTGCGGACTTCGCTGGCATTCTTAGGTTGAGGCCAATCCTTTACTGCCTGGATCTTGGTCGGGTCTACGGATATGCCATTAGCAAGCAGAAACTACATGGCCAAGGAAATTAACTTTATCCTACCAAACTCACACTTAGACAGCTTGGCATAAAGTTGATGCTCCTTCAATGTTGTCAAAACTACTTTCAAATGTTCTTCGTGGTCAGCCACAGTTCGGGAGTATATCAAGATATCATCTATGAATACAATTACAAACTTATCCAAATACTCACGAAACACACGGTTCATTAAGTCCATGAAGGCTGCGGGGGCATTTGTCAATCCAAACGACATGACCAAGAATTCATAATGTCCATAGCGGGTTCTGAAGGCTGTCTTTGGTACATCTTCTTCTTTAACCTTCAGTTGGTAATAGCCCGCACGTAAATCTATCTTTGAAAATACCTTAGCTCCTTGCAATTGGTCAAACAAATCATCAATCCTAGGTAAGGGGTACCTGTTCTTGATTGTCAACTTATTTAGTTCCCTGTAGTCTATGCACATCCTAAGAGAACCATCCTTCTTCCTTACAAATAAGACTGGTGCACCCCAAGGAGAACTGCTGGGGCGTATGAATCCCTTGTCAACCAATTCCTGCAGTTGGACCTTCAATTCTTTCAACTCAACAGGTGCCATACGGTAAGGATTCTTAGATACAGGTGATGCCTCAGGGTATGTATCAATTACAAATTCTATTTCTCTATCAGGTGGTATACCCGGTAAATCATCTAAGAATGCCTCGGGAAACTCTCGGACTATAGGAATATCCTGTAGCTCAATTTTATTCTTCACCCAATCATCTATTACACTAGCCAGGTAGCTCTCACAACCACTTCTCAGCATTCGGTAAATTTCTAGTGAGGATATAATTGGTATCTTACTTATTTTAGGAATAGCTTGGAAGGAATAATGATTACCATTTGGGGGTCTAAAATCAACTATTCCAGATCTACAACTTATTGTGGCATGATGCCTAAATAACCAATCCATCCCTAATATCACTTCATACCCTTTTATGTCAATAACAATTAGTTCCGCATAGAGATTCCTATCCCCTAGGGACACAACGTCACCCTTAACAATCTGTTCTGAATGTAGGGACTTCCCTGATGGTAACATAACACTATATGACCTTTCAGCTGGTAAAGATCCTATGTTATGATTGTATACAAACAAGGTTGATATAAACGAGTGTGTGGCCCCTGTATCTATAAGTGTATAAGCAGCAAAATCACAGATCATGATGGTACCTGATATGACTGTATGCTGAACAGCTTCCTCATCTTCCATCAACGCGTACACTCTAGGTGCAACCCTTGCACGGTTCGGGTCTGGCGGCATGGGACAATCTTTGACCATGTGTCCGGTCTTATCACACCTGAAACAGCGGCCCGACAACAACCTGCACTCACCAGGGTGGTTCTTCTGACATGTAGGGCATAGAGGTGCCAGAGGTCTCTTTCCTTTTCCTTGGTCATCATTCTGGTTGTAAGGCCTCTTCACACCCCTCTGCTGCTGTGGTCCCCTATTCTGCTGTGGCTGCCAGCCCTTGTTTTGACGTGGTGGCTGTTGAACATCCTTGATAGGCTTCTTTGACTGGTCTCGCTGCTCATAAACTGTCATTTCAGCCTCTTCCATCTCTAAGGCTTTAGCCGTGACCTCAGTAAATGGCACGTTGTGGATACCAGCGGTTTTCACTTTCATGTACAGACTCGGCTTCAGTCCTTGAACAAACTGGTAAATTTTATTCTCCTCGTCATCCACCAACCGGGATGCAAATCGAGACAAGGTCTCAAATCTGCAGATGTAATCTGTTACGGAGCCCGTCTGCTTTAGGTTCATAAACTCCCTCTTCTTATTGGCCCGAACAGTCCGATTGAAGTACTTGTCAAAGAAGGCAGTCTTGACATCTCCCAGGTCATAGCTTCGGCATTAGCGGTGTTCTGGATCGAGTCCCACCAATGCCTTGCACTTAACTCCAAGTGAAAGACAGCATAGGTGACCTTATCCCCTTCATCAACCTTTGCATACTTAAACATGTCTTCAATCTTTCGAATCCATTCCTCAGCATGAATAGGATCCGAAACGTACCCATTAAACACCGGGGGTCGAAGCCGATGGAAACGCTCACCCCCATGATCATGAGTTGCGTTAGTACTGGAGTTGCCTTGTTCTTCTCTAGCTGTCATCAGTCGTTCTATCTGGTGAGACTGGCGCATGACTAACTCAGTCAATTGAGCAATAGCATTGCTATCCTCATTGGTCTCTCTCTGCTGACCTCTAACCATTTTGGGATTCCTGACAAATCGTTACAGGTATATCTTAACTTAATGACATATATGAATTCATAAATACTTACAGTTGCTGAGGTGTGCTCATGTGACAGTCAGTGCTGGGAGGCAGTCTGCAGAATCGGTTTTAGAACCTGGTTTGGCTTTGATACCATAATTGTAACGACCCCGGCCAGGAGCCGTCACGTGATCACCATTCTTAATCTCCTAATCATTCGGTTCATGCTTCATGCATCTTATTCATTAACGGTGCGTTTACTTTTATATTATTATTTTTTTTGGAAACACATCTTAATGCATCTGCCGATGGAGTCTTAGGCTCACATCGACCGATGGTCACGTGCCAGCCACGCAACACATCTTTTCTACACCTCTTTTAAGCGGCATCTGCCGATAGTCACAGACACAACATCTGCCGATGAAAAACAGGCTTCATCTACCGATAGAAAACACCCCATCCGGGCACTAACGACAAACTTCCTAATACATCTACCGGTGAACATGTGCAGATCACGTGTCCATTAATGAACAACGATCAAGAAGACATCTTCCGGTAGCTTTAACGACAAAATATCTCTTACATCTTCCGGTGGAAAAATGCACTACATCTGCCGATGACATAAATACCTACATCTGCCGATGACAAAATACTCTACTTCTGCCGATGACATAACACTCTACTTCTGCCGATGACGTAATACTCTACTTCTGCCGATGACGTAATACTCTACTTCTGCCGATGACATAACACTCTACTTCTGCCGATGACGTAATACTCTACATCTGCCGATGACATGAATACCTATAACTGCCGATGACAAAATACTCTACTTCTGCCGATGACATGACACTTTATTTCTGCCCGCTCGACACGAGCCTCTCACGTGCCTCATTAACACCACAGATTTCATCTTCCGAAAGGGAAAATTTATCTCGACTTCTACCGATAGCTAAACCACATCTACCGGTAGAAAACGCTAACTTAGTTTCCATCGATAGAAACTTCTACGACAGAACTCATTCCAACATTTATATAGCTCAACTTGACCATAAACCTTACTGATAAACTACAATTCATTCAGAGTATAGATAACGGAAGACTTAAGTAAAGCAGACCATTCATTAGTCCTTAAAATCCCTAACAGATTTCAAATTTTAAATCAGCTAATTCAGACTCCATTGTTATAAGAAATCTTAATCCACTTAGACCTTCTTTATCATATAAACCACCTACATACTATGAGCATAACCAAGGGTCATAAATCGCCTCTCCAGTCCTGCACTGTCATTCTGAGCATCCTCCAGCAACCAGCTTTAAACATTCTCTTTGAACATAGCATCCTCACCTGAACCTTCTTCACCTACACCATAAGGTTTAACTATAAGCCTAATGCTTAGTAAGGAATGCATGCTGGCAGACATACATGAGTGTACAAATTAATAAACATAAGTCCGTAAATCTTTCTTCATTCATGCTCATTTTCATTATTTACATAGCATGTATTAAGGCAGGAGACGAGGGAGAAAGACAAGGGTACATAGTCATTTGCCTATCGCGGCAATCATAGTAATGACTAACTCGGCCTCCACCAGTGGGAGAATTCGCGAGCCATACACATCATCAACTCGGCCTCCACCAGTGGGAGAATTCGCGAGCCATACATATCATCAACTCGGCCTCCACCAGGGGGAGAATCCGCGAGCTATACTTGTCATAGTCTCTTTTCCCGTCCTGCACTTAATCATGATTACATTTACTTTTCATGTTCTTAACTCAGTCATAAACGTGGACTCAATGCATAAACATGAAGTTCACAGAGAGAAGTCATACCATAAGGACAAGCAAAACATCCTGTAACTTAACATCTTCTTACACAAATTCTTCATATCATGGCACTAACTAGTCATAGTCAACAGACAGACATCTCAATGATTTCCTAATACCCTTGCGGTGTAGGGCCCTAGTGGCCGGAAATCTTAATACATTCACTTACCTGGATTCCTTAGCTGAGCAGCACCTTCACTTGAGCTTTCCTTGCCTATGACATTTCATATTCGTAGTTAAATAACTTAAACTCAAAAACTAATAAGGTCCTAACTAAATGTCATCCTAAACTCTGTATTTCTTAGTCTTTTCCGTCAAGCACCTTGGGTGCGTGGGTTAAGCTCCAAGATTCCAGACATTCGGATTCAACCTAGCAGTTATTTACAGTCGGTTGTCAAAAGTTCAGATTCAAATCGGCAATGCTATTACCAAACTCAGCTTAACAATGTTCCTATTTTACTCTGTCATAACAAAATCCGGACTGCGGGTTTGTAGCTAAAAGCAGAGCTCTAAATAACCTTTCCAACAACTACATTGTCAGAACCTTACCTCGAATGTGGGTTATCGGAGTGGATACAGGAGAAATCGCTCGCTGGTGGAGAAGTCGCCGGCTGAGAGAGAGCTCTGGAGAGTGGGGAAATCGAAGAGGAAAGTGTGACGGCTACAGTGAGGTTTTTGAGAGGTTTAAGGATTTCCTTATTCTATTTATATAAGCCAAAATCCCACTTTATTACCAATCTGCCACCGCACAAGTTTAAGACAAAATACATAAAAACTTGGCATTAAGACATTAAATCAAAAGGTTAAAAAAATAAACAGGTGACAGTTAATTCTATTGAGAAAATCACCTGACCGAACATGTGCGAGTATTATTCCCTTGACGCCTATATTTACCACACGACATCGCAGATTTCTTCTTAGAAATTTTTGACGTAGACGGCTCATCGACATCGCGCACTCTTTTCTTTTTCGGCCTACCAGGTTGATGCCTTCTCTTGGGCGGAACAATTGGGGGGTCACATTGTTTGATTCTGGCCACATTTGTTGGCCATTAATGGGACGAATGAAGTTTGAGTATATTGCAAAATATGTAGTCCGGTGATACCATTGATGAACGAAATTTTCTGGCAGCAATATCATGAAATTCATGCATGGAATTACATGAACACATGAGATTCCAGTAAGCTCCCACCTCCGACATTTGCATACGCCTGCATTCAGGTCAACGACATATTGTTCTTTGCTGTTGCTGACCTCAAACCTTGCATCTCCCGCTAACTGAGCACTCCAATGTTGAGCTGCCTCTTTTAGCTTCCCCAGCTTTTTCGTTATCTTAGAACACATGACATCTGTTGACTTGAGCATCTTGTCATATTTTTTTACAATGCTAGTCATCAAAGTGTTTCGTATAATCTCGAACATGGCCAGTGTAACACCCAGCATTTTTGGCTACGTAATTGTCCCTAATTTTATTTAATGTAGGAAATTCGCTAGATATGTAACGAATATTTTAATGGAATTAAGAGGGGCGTAATCTGAGTTATCATGAAAGTGTACAAGTAAATAAATTGAATTAATAGATAAGAGTTTGATTGTAATTTAGAGGAAAGAATGAGGAATGGTTTGAGAAAATGAAAAGAGAAGGAATGAGGTGAAGTTTGAAAAGTCAATAAGTGAAAACTTAATAGCAAATAACGTTGAAAAGAAAAAGAGATGATTTGAAACATTAAGGGATGAAGACATGAAAAGTTAAACTAACAGAAAGCAAATTGAAGTTTTAAGGAGTCAAACTTGGGCAAACCAAACACTTCCACGTTGAAATCAATGGAGGGGTAAATTAGGAAGACAATTAAGGTAGTTGAGAGGGAGCCAATGGATGCTTGACACATGTCCAAGCTTGTGGAAGAAGCCATACTATCTCCTTCTCTTCCTCTCTTCCACGCAAAGCCTCTCATTTTCTCTCCTCTCTGTTTTCTCTCTTCCAGACGACGTGCGACGATTTCCAAACTTCGTCTTCTCCTGTTTTCTCCGATTTTCTCCGATAAAGGCAACCCTTTATGTTAGTTAACGAGTTTAGGTTAGTTATTCCTTAGTTTTGTTGAAGTTTAGGGTTAATGGTCCGGTTATGCATAATATAGGTTCGTGAATCGCCGGGGACGTACGTGCGTGCTTGCAATCTCTACGAACGCTAGGTAAGTTCATACCTATAGGATTGGCTCTTAAGGCCCTACATCACGGAGGTACTAGGTTTTTGATTTCTATCGGGTTGTTATCGGGTAGTTAAGTCGTAGAATACGTCCTATGTTAAGTGTAATGCTCTGTGTATAGTTTGATGACCCGTTGTTCATGTATGCTCTGACCTGTCTTTTTATATGTTACGTTTACACACTATATATGTTCATGCATACACGTTTTCTTGAAAATCATGTATATGTTTTATACACGAGATTTGAAGTTAAGAAAGATAAAATATAAATGTAATGTACGGTTAAGTGTGGGACGGGGCTGGCATCCTGTTCTTGTCCTTCCTTGGGACTCCTGTAAAACCGTCCTCGCCATAAACAATATGTCTTTTATCATTCCCTGGTTGTCTTCCAGTTTATGTCATCCGTTTATGTCATCCATTTTTTGTCTTCCAGTTTATGTCATCCGTTTATGTCATCCATTTTTTGTCTTCCAGTTTATGTCATCCGTTTATGTCATCCGTTTATGTCATCCATTTTTTGTCTTCCAGTTTATGTCATCCGTTTATGTCATCCGTTTATGTCATCCGTTTATGTCATCCATTTTTTGTCTTCCAGTTTATGTCATCCGTTTATGTCATCCGTTTATGTCATCCGTTTATGTCATCCGTTTATGTCATCCGTTTATGTCATCCGTTTATGTCATCCGTTTATGTCATCCGTTTATGTCATCCGTTTATGTCATCCGTTTATGTCATCCGTTTATGTCATCCGTTTATGTCATCCGTTTATGTCATCCGTTTATGTCATCCGTTTATGTCATCCATTTTTTGTCTTCCAGTTTATGTCATCCGTTTATGTCATCCATTTTTTGTCTTCCAGTTTATGTCATCCATTTTTTGTCTTCCAGTTTATGTCATCCGTTTATGTCATCCGTTTATGTCATCCGTTTATGTCATCCGTTTATGTCATCCATTTTTTGTCTTCCAGTTTATGTCATCCGTTTATGTCATCCGTTTATGTCATCCGTTTATGTCATCCGTTTATGTCATCCGTTTATGTCATCCGTTTATGTCATCCATTTTTTGTCTTCCAGTTTATGTCATCCGTTTATGTCATCCATTTTTTGTCTTCCAGTTTATGTCATCCATTTTTTGTCTTCCAGTTTATGTCATCCGTTTATGTCATCCATTTTTTGTCTTCCAGTTTATGTCATCCGTTTATGTCATCCATTTTTTGTCTTCCAGTTTATGTCATCCGTTTATGTCATCCATTTTTTGTCTTCCAGTTTATGTCATCCGTTTATGTCATCCGTTTATGTCATCCGTTTATGTCATCCATTTTTTGTCTTCCAGTTTATGTCATCCATTTTTTGTCTTCCAGTTTATGTCATCCATTTTTTGTATGTCATCCAGTTTATGTCATCCAGTTTTTGTCTTCCAGTTTATGTCATCCGTTTTATGTCATCCGTTTTATGTCATCCACTTCCTGTCATCCACTTTGTTCATCCATTTTATGTCCTTCAAGTTTTTAAGTCTTCAAATTTTACCTTGTCCGATTTCACCTCTTCCGATTTTATGTCTTCTGATTCTACGTCCTCCTATGTTAAGTTATTCGCTTTTAGCAGAAATTCTTGAGTTAAGTGTTCTGGCAGAGGTCAATTCGACCGATTTCATCACCGAGGTCACTTCGACCGATTTTCATCACCGAGGTCACTTCGACCGATTTCATTACTGAGGTCACTTTGATCGATTTCATTACCGAGGTCACTTCGACCGATTTCATCACCGAGGTCACTTCAACCGATTTCATCATCGAGGTCACTTCGACCGATTTCATTATCGAGGCCACTGTTGACTTAACTTATGTTTAAGTCTAACAATGTTTTTGATGATGTGTTTTTCAATTGTGTGTAATTTGATTAAGTTAATTATATAAGATTAATAAGTTAAATATTGTCCTCCATATATATGTACCTAAATCTTCAGTGGAAATGCCCTTTGAAAATGATATTTTAGCTGTCTAATAATTCTGTTAAGTGTTCAGGGTGTGATAGCAAAACATAGCAGAAAATGATAAAAAGGCCACATCCACCGCTGACATTCAAAGGCCACCTCCACCGCCAGCTAAACGATAAAATCCACATCCACCGCTGACATTCAAAGGCCATCTCCACCGCTAGCTAAACGACAAAATCCACATCCACCGCTGGCATTCTAAGGCTACATCCACCGCTAGCAGCAAATGATAAAATAGTGTACATCCACCGCTGTAATTCAAAGAAGACATCCACCATTAGCTAAACGACAAAGGCCACATCCACCGTTAGCTATACGACAAATTTCTAAAGACATCCACCGCTGAAATTTCTGATGTCATCCACCGCTAAAATTTCAAAGGCGAAGTCATCCGGTGAACAGTAACCTCTGAAGACATCCACCGGTAGATTTTCAAAGACTACATACACCGCTGATCTCTAAAGGCGAAGTCATCCGGTGAACAGTATCCACCGCTAGAAATTTAAATAAACCGCGAAGCAATAGTGCTTGTCGTCTAGAGCCTTAACTCCAGACCATTATTGGCCGACGAACGAAAGCGACTTCAGAACGCAACGGCTAGCCATCTAAGTACGGATGTTTCTCCAACGACTATATTTCTATTTTCAGATGAGAAGCATTCCAGATTTGAAGCCGATTTCAAACAGAGTATAAATAGAAGAAAGAAGCTCGGGAAAAGGACTTTTGCTGAAATTAATCTTCGAACCCTAACAAGCAATATTATTGCAATACTCTGTATTTTCTGTACATTTCTCTATTCCTAAACTTGAGATCTATCTTGAGAGAGTGTAGTCTTGTGCTAAATTCATTATTCTATAAAAGTTTAAAGGCAGTGGATTATCGCCCGTGAAGAGTAATCCTGTTGTTGTAAAAGGCAGAAGATCGACGCCCGTGAAGGGCGATCTGATTTTTCTCTGAGGAGAAGTTAAGGATCTTCAAGGGGGAAACCTTGAAGCATGGACGTAGGTAGGTTTTGGCCGAACCACGTAAAAACTCTCGGTGTTGCTTTTCTCTCTCTCTTTACTTTTATTGTTTAATTGCTCACTGTTAACTTATAAATTGAACACAAGAGAGAAAACGATTAGATCACTAATTAAGTTTAAAAAGTCTAATTCACCCCCTCTTAGACAATTACAATCCTACAATTGGTATCAGAGCAAGGTTAAATATTGTCTAAGTTGTTATCTAGAAAATTTTCTGATATTTGAAATGGCTTTCAACACCAGCATAACACAGGTAAAGGGTCAATCTACTACTAGACCTCCATTCTTTGATGGGAATGATTATGTCTATTGGAAGTCTAGGATGAGAATTTATGTTTAGGCTATCTACTATGACATATGGAACACTATAGAAAATGGCCCATTCAAAGCGATGAAAACTGAGAATGGAATCGCTATTCCTTAGGACCATCATGAATTAACAGAGTCTGATAAGAGAAATCTTAGTATGAATACAAAAGCTATAAACACCCTATACTGTGCACTGAACCATGATGAATTTAATTGAGTTCAAGGGTGTGATAGTGCACAAGATATATGACACTTACTGGAAGTCACACACGAGGGAACAAATCAAGTGAAAGAAAGCAAAATGAATTTGTTAGTTCACGAGTATGAACTGTTTACCATGTCAAAGGATGAATCAATTAGTTCTATGTTTACTCGTTTCACTAACATAACTAATGGTTTAAAAGCTCTTGGTAAATCATATTCTAGTGAAGAACAGGTCAGGAAGATTCTCAGATGTCTTCCAAGAAGTTGGCAGCCGAAGGTGATTGCTATTCCGGAAGCAAAGGATCTCAAAGTCCTAAATCTTGAGGAGCTCCTTGGATCTCTCATGACACATGAGATCACAATGAGGCTAAATGAAAAGGAGGACCTCAAGGAGAAAGAGGTCACAAAGAGAAAGGATATTGCCCTGAAGGCCTCCTCAAGTAAACATGAAGTCTCTGATGAAGAAGAAGATGAAGAAGATGATGAAGACATTGCTCTTATTACTAGAAGATTTAGCAAGTTTCTCCAGAGGAAAAGGATGCATGGAAGGAAATTCTCTAGAGGAGAAAAGCCTCAAAAGGAGAAGGAGATAACTTGTTATGAATGCGGGAAGCCAGGACATATCAAGGCCGAATGTCCTCAAGCCAAGAAAGGCCCCAAGAAATTCAAGAAAAGGGCAATGAAGGCCGCATGGGATAACAGTGAAAGTGACTCTTCTTCAGAAGATGAGGAAGTTGCCAATCTGTGCTTCATGGCACACGAAGATGAGGTTAGTCATTCCTCTAGTGAGAGTGAAAATGAAGAGGATGAGTTAATTTGTGCTTTCAATGATTTAGTTAAACAATACAGCATACTTAAGTCCAAATACAGCTCATTGAAACTGGAAAATGCAAACTTAGTCAATGAGCATGCTAAGAAATGTAATCAGCATGAAAATGAGATAGTGGACCTTAAGTGTAGAAATGAAAACCTGAATAACATTGTCCTGAAATTTACTAATAGCAGCAAAAAGTTGAACATGTTGTTAGGAAGCCAGAGAGTTACATTTGATAAAGCTGGCTTAGGATATGATAGATTCAGCAAAAAGAAAGTATATAAGAATTTCTTTGTTAAACCTTCTACTTGTCATGCTTGCAATGAAGTAGGGCATAAATCATATGAATGTCATTTAAAATTTAGTAATAAATCAAGTGGTAAACTTCAATGGGTTCCTAAGGGAACCAGACCTAACACTAGGACCCAAAAGATTTGGGTACCTAAGTAGACCAATTGATGACTGTTTTGCAGGTTGACTGTTCTCCTCGGGAAAAATTAATGGTATCTCGATAGTGGATGCTCGAGACACATGACGGGAGACTCAACAAAGTTTGCTGTTGTCAACAAGAAGAAAGGAAATGTCACTTTTGGTGGAAACCAAAAGGGTAAGATTGTTGACATCGGTAACATAGGTAATCTTTCTAATCCTATCATTGAAAATGTTCTGCTTGTAGAAGGGTTAAAACACAATCTGCTTAGCATTAGTCATTTATGTGACAAAGGATTTAAAGTGATATTTAAATCAAATGAATGTGTGATTAGAGATGTAGCTAATAGTAAAATTCTGTTCAAAAGTTATAGAAAAGAGAATGTGTATATTATTAATTTGGATATCCTTGAACTTGTTGATGAAAAGTGCTTTGCTGCTAACTTGCTGGTTGATAGTTGGACTTGGCATAGGAGATTAGGACATGTAGGTATGGATACCTTAGCTAAGATTACTAAGCATAATTTAGTTAGAGGGATCCCCAAGATATCATTTGAGAAGGATAAGGTCTGTGAAGCCTGCCAAATGGGTAAGCAGATCAAAAGTTCCTTTGCATCGAAGAATGCAATCTCTACTTCTAAGCCTCTTCAACTTCTTCACATGGACCTCTTCGGTCCTTCTAATGTAGCCAGCTTAGGAAGTAAATTCTATGCCTTTGTCATTGTAGATGACTTCTCTAGGTTCACATGGGTATTCTTTCTTAAGTCCAAAGATGAAACTTTTGATACATTCTCTAGCTTTAGGAAAAGAGTACAAAATGAAAAAGAGCTCACCATAGTTGCTATTCGTAGTGATCATGGTGGAAAATTTGAAAATGAGAAATTTGAACTCTTGTGTCTCAAATATGGAATTGAGCACAACTTCTCTTCCCCTAGAACCCCTCAGCAAAATGGTGTTGTTGGGAGGAAAAATAGATCTCTCCAAGAGCTTGCTAGGACTATGCTTAATGAAAACTCACTTCCTAAATATTTCTGGGCTGAAGCTGTTTCAACAGCCTGTTATGTGCTTAATCGGGTCTCTATAAGACCTATTCTTGAGAAAACGCCTTATGAGCTCTGGAATGGAAAAACTCCCTCTGTCAAATACTTTAGAGCCTTTGGTTGCAAGTGTTTTATTCTTAACACTAAGGATAACTTAGGAAAATTCGATTCCAAATATGATCTTGGAATTTTTCTGGGTTACTCTCTTTCCAGTAAAGCTTTTAGAGTGTTCAATAAGAGAACTCTAGTTGTAGAGGAATCTGTTCATGTCAACTTTGATGAGACCCCTCATCCCACAATCAATGTGGATGAGGATGTTTCTTTAGAAAGAAATCTAGATTCCTTTTCCTTAGGTAAACCTACAGATAGCCTTCAAGATGAAAACTCTCTAGAAATTGTTCCTGTCAAGGATGAAAATTCTGCCCTTCCTAGAGATTGGAAATATGTCAAAAATCATCCCCTAGATGAAGTTTTAAGTGACCCTTCTTTAGGAGTAAAGACTAGATCCTTTGTTAGGAATCTCTGTGCCAATGTGGCATTCATTTCCCAAATAGAGCCTAAGAAATTTGAAGAAGCCTAATTGGATGAAAATTGGATGATTGCAATGCAAGATGAACTAAACCAATTCGAGAGGAACAATGTTTGGGAACTTGTTCCAAAACCTGACAACCATCCTATTATTGGAACCAAGTGGGTTTATAAGAACAAGATGAATGAAAATGGGGTAGTAGTCAGGAACAAAGCTAGATTAGTTGCCAAAGGTTATAACCAAGAAGAAGGAATTGATTTTGAGGAAACCTTTGCACCTGTAGCTAGATTAGAATCTATTAGGATTCTCTTAGCATATGCTTGCTACAAAAACTTCACACTCTTTCAAATGGATGTAAAGAGTGCATTTCTAAATGGTTATATCATGGAAGAAGTTTATGTAGAGCAGCCTTTAGGATTTGAAGATTTTGAGAAACTTGACCATGTATTCAAACTTAGAAAAGCTCTCTATGGACTTAAACAGTCTCCTAGAGCTTGGTATGATAGATTGAAGAATTTCCTTAAGGAAATGAAGTTCAAAAAGGGTAACACCGATTCAACTCTATTTACCATGAAAAAGGATAAAGATATTCTATTAGTTCAAATCTATGTCGATGACATTATTTTTGGGTCAACTAATGTCTCTATGTGTGATGAATTTTCCTCCCTAATGCAAAGTGAATTTGAAATGAGTATGATGGGAGAGCTAAAATTCTTCCTAGGATTTCAGATCAGCCAAACTCCTAATGAGATTTTCTTCTGTCAAGAAAAATACATTAAGGAGCTTCTAAAGAAATTTGGTTTAGAATCCGTTAAGTCCTCTAGAACTCCCATGAGTACCACTACCAAATTGGACAAAGATAAAAATGGAACAAGTGTTGATATTAAAAAATATCATGGTATGATTGGATCTTTGTTATATCTGACTGCTAGTAGGCTATATATTCTCTTTAGTGTCTGTCTCTGTAACACCCGAGATTAAATTTAAAAGAGTAATAAAATATGTTGTTTTAAGTAATTGAGTTTTAATTAATTGAAATGTAAAGTAAATAAATTTGATTGAAATTAAGCCGAGAGTTAGGTTAAATTAATAACGAGATTTAACGAAATTTGATGAGGCCGAAAGTACGGGAGGGCAAATCGGTAATTGATGATTTGTTAATGTTTAATAGAAATTATTATTATTATTATTAATAAAATAAAAAAACAAGACAAACAACAGAATCGCATTCTGTTGTTCGTCGAACCCGACGTCCGAGAGGGGAACAGGGGAGAGGGAGGGAGGCGACGCGAGGGATCTTCGGCGCCGAGCACCGGCGACTCCGGCGTTCTCCGGCCAGACGATGGCGACGAGCTGGGCCCGGTTCTCTCCGCGCACGAAACGACAGGTTAGACCGATCTTTCTCCCCTGTTTCGGTTCTGTTTAGGGCCGACGGTGACGAGCTGCTAGAGCTCCGATCGCCGGCCATTTTTGGTTGCTCTTGACGTCGAATTGCTGAGCTCGGTGCTGGCAAGGAATGCCGAGCAGTGGGCAGCTCGGGAGGAGCTAAAAATCGAGGGCTCCAATTTAGGGATTTCGGGTTTTCTGAATTGGAACTCCGATTTTAGGTTAGGTTATGCTAATTGGGTATGTGAGGGATTGATTAGTAAGGAATTGGGGGAGAATTGATGGAAAATCGGAAAGGGGAATTTTCCGGGTTAGGGCAGTTTGGGTTTTGCCTGATTTGACCTAGCTACGGTCATTTATTTTGAAATTCCTTTTGGCAGATTAAAATAGGTAATTAGAGGAGTACGTGGCCGCTGGAATCGTTCGATTCCGATAACCGACGTGAAAGTTATGCACGTTTGAAGTTTCTGGTCGGTTTTTACCGAACCCAAATTAGTGGCCCGTTTAGTTTTGTTTTAGTTGGATTAGGCTAAAAATCGTTGTTTGAAAGTGATTGGTGAATGTAGGCTTGATTTTAATGAAGATTGTATATTTGTCGTAGGTCGAGCCGTAGGTGGATAGGGAACCGAGAATCCTCAGCAAGCTAGGACGCCAGGTAAGTAGAGGACGTTATGTTTTGCCTTCGGGCCTACACCACGGAACGGTAGGGAATTGTTGTTGGGTGATTGCTTTGCTTTGTTTGAATTGTTAGTTGGTTGCTTTACTTGGTTTGAATTGTGAATTGGTTGCTTTGCTATTGTTTGTTTTGGTTAAGCATGGTTTGGTTGTATGGTGGCCCTGTATTGTTTTGGTTGTGTGGTTGACTTGTATTGTTTTGGTTGTATGGTTGACTTGTATTGTTTTGGTTGTGCGGTTGCTTGTTGTTGGTGTTTGTGTGAGTCGCCTCGTCGCGAATTAGTGTCTGAAAGTATGACAGTTTCGGGAGGCATTTGTGTGAATCACCTCGTTGCGAATTAGTGTCTGAAAGTATGACAGTTTCGGGAGGCATTTGTGTGAATCACCTCGTCGCGAATTAGTGTCTGAAAGTATGACAGTTTCGGGAGGTGTTTGTGTGAGTCGCCTCGTCGCGAATTAGTGTCTGAAAGTATGACAGTTTCGGGAGGCGTTTGTTTGAATCACCTTGTTGCGAATTAGTGTCTGAAAGTATGACAGTTTCGGGAGGTGTTTGTGTGAGTCACCTCGTCGCGAATTAGTGTCTAAAAGTATGACAGTTCGGGAGGTGTCTGGTTGAGCCGCCTCGTCGCGAATTAGTGTCTGAAAGTATGACAGTTCGAGAGGCGTCTAGTTGAGTCACCTCGTCGCGAATTAGTGTCTGAAAGTATGACAGTTCGGGAGGTGTCTACCAGTGAGTTGATAATGAACGAGGTTCATTGATCGACGTGGGAGAAGATCATGTATGGCCGTGTTGTGAGTTGCATTGTTGTGTGGTGTGGCATTGTCTGGCATGGCAATGAGTGAGGCACTTCGGTGCGGTGCGGGAAACTAGTATTGTTTGGTCGTGTCGTCGTGTTGTGTTGAGATGGTTTGTTGAGTTGCCTTGGGGTGTTTGTGTTGTTGTGTTAGGGATGTTGTGTTTGCATTGTACGTGTCTATAATTGTTATCCCCTACTTGCTAAGCGTAAGCTTACGTGTGTGTGTGTGTGTTCTGTGGTGTAGGTAACGATGCGGTTACAGGTGAGCTGAGCGAGTGAGCCATGACTTGGGAGCCGTCAGAGAAGTACGGGGCATGCCGGTGCAAGCAGTTGTCGGGGCGCCTCGACCATGGTCATCGGGGAATGTGGGTTTTGTAATATTGTAAATGTCTGTTTGTGGAATTGTTGGAAATGCGTAATGTTTTGGTTGACAGTTATGTGATAGCCCTCGACCATGGTCATCGGGGAATGTGGGTTTTGTAATATTGTAAATGTCTGTTTGTGGAATGTTGGAAATGCGTAATGTTTTGGTTGACAGTTATGGGATAGCTATGTGTATTTGGTGTTTATAATTCTTCACTTAGGAATGTTAATTCTTTAGTTTCCTCTTTACCCTATATTGGAGGTTTCGTAGGTTGGTTAGATGGTTAGGAATATTCTGGATTGGTTGGGATTTGTTTGTGTGCAGGTACCTAGCATTTTGGAGGCGCCATTTTCAGGCGTTACTTTGTCAAAATTTTTGGGAAGGACGCCGTGGTGCTGAAAGGTTAGGGGTAAGGGAATTGATGAGTCTAGGCAGCTAGGTATGAAGTGAGAGAGTTTCGGGAGTTTAGTTTTAAATTCAGCTGTGTAAGTTTCTTTTATGTTTGGGAGTTTATATTTTAACGTGGGATCGGTTAGCAAAGTAGCGCTCTGAGCCAGGGTGGGTTCGGGGGCGTTACAGTCTCTGTGCTAGATTTCAAGCTGCCCCTAAGGAATCTCACTTATCTGCGGTCAAAAGAATTTTCAAATATTTGAGTGGGTCTTATGATTTAGATTTATGGTATCCGAAGGGTACTTCTTTTAATCTCATAGGATACTCAGATTCTGACTATGCAGATAGTCTAGTTGATAGGAAAAGCACTAGTGGAACATGTCAATTCCTTGGTGAATCTCTAGTTTCGTGGTACTCCAAGAAGCAAAATTCTGTTGCACTTTTAACGGCTGAAAGTGAATATATTGCTGCTGGCAGTTGTTGTGCACAAATGTTGTGGATGAAGCAGACCTTGGAGGACTATAATCTTTTCTACAATAGGATTCCTATTCGGTGTGATAACACCAGTGCCATTAATATTTCAAAAAACCCTATCCAACATTCTAGAACCAAACACATAGTGGTTAGATATCACTTCATTAGAGATCATGTTCAGAAAGGAGATATTTCTTTAGAATTTGTCAATTCTGTAGATCAATTAGCAGATATCTTTACCAAGCCTCTTGATGAAAAGACCTTCAATAATATAAGAATAAGGTTAGGTCTCATTCGGATTGAAAAAACTAAGGTTCTTCTTCTGTTGGAGATTTTTTTAATAATAGAGCAGAATGGTCAATCCCAAGTTGTGAGTGTTTTCTTCGATTTCTCTCTCCTTTGCCACCGGTCGATATGCATCTTCCAGTAGATATGCATCTTCCGGCAGATATGCATCATCCGCTATACATCGAAAGATGTATGCATCTCTCTGGTGACACATGTCACTCATCGGGTGATATCCTATTCTCAAGTTTATATTCTTATCGTCGGGTGAAGCCGTAAAACGTTTAAACTCCCTTGTTCAAGACGCTTCATCTTTTCGCGCTCTTTCAAAAACCTCTGCACCCTCCGTCGGTTCCACTCTCCAAAGTTTTCTTTCTCTTCTTCGCGTTTTTGTTCAGAAAGTTCCTCATCTGTCGAAATGGCATCTTCATCACGAGCAGTTTCTGCACCGGTCAAGAAGAAGTCCAAAACCTCAGTTCGTCAGTCACGAGAGCTTCCTCGTGAAACTCAGTGGCCATCTCTCTACTTTCTTAGTCAAGTTGCCGAAGAGAGGTATCACAATGATTTTAAGCTTAAAGTCCTTATTCCAAGTCGAGGTATAATGTTTGAGGATTTAGATGGCTTGGATTTAGTAGAACCCTTGAAATGTCTCGGGTTATTGGGGCTATTTGATGTTGAATCTTTCTATTACCCTGTTGCCGTCCAAATATTTTATGCCAATCTTAGCTATCTTTCGGACTTGTCTACTGTTTAGAGCTATGTGTATGGAAAACACATAGTTCTAACATCCCAATTTATTAATGAGCTTCTGGAGAGCCCACATTTGGATAACCATGTCCAGTTCTATGAGACAGGGACTGAACCCCCTCTTCTTGACTCTCCACAGGGTCATTAGTTTTTGAAGACCATTGCTCTAGACCCAACTCACATCCCTAGTCGCTTGAAGAGCAAGCATCTAAATATCAGGGCTCGGCTCTTTCACCAGATGATAGGGTATAATATCATTCCTAAGGGTGGTCACTACGATGATGTGAGTGGCATGGAACTGTTTGTTCTTTTTGCACTCTACCAAAAGGCCCCCTTCAACATTGGATTCATTGTGTTGAGAAGGATGATCCAAAGTGTCTCAACCAGGGCTACGTCTCTGCCCTACAATCTACTTCTCATGAAGATTTTTGAGAAGTTTGAAGTTGAATTTCCAGAGGAAGATGACCCTTTTCGCCTTCAGCCTTCCAGTCATTACTCGATCTCCACTTTGAAGAGGATGGGGATCACAAGAACAAAAAAAGGGGAATTTATTTTGGACGAGGCCCGCAAGAAGGTTTCTAAGGCAACTACTGTTCGGTTGGGGAAAATGAAGCTTACCCTACAGGAGGATGAGTCTACTCATGAAGGTGTGGATGAATCTGAAATCCCTGCCTTTACTGATTCTCCATCATCCTCTCAGGTGTCACGCTCTATTATTCCTTCTGCCGTTCCATCTTATACCTTTGTGGCACCTCCTGTTCACCCATCTGTGCCCCTTCTACCTGCAGAGAGTCCAACTTCTCCTTCACCTACTCCTCTTTTGCCATCTCTGGCTGCTCCACGTCTTATTTCTCAGGTTCCACCCACTGCTCCTCAAGTCCAAACCTCCTCAAATCCAAACCTTCCAATTGCTCCTCAAACTCCAAAGACCTATCATAGGAGATCATCCATAAGTGAGGAACAGTTCACTGAGTTAATGACCCGCATAGAAAGCTTCGGCACTGCTCTCTCATCTGTTAAGGATCAGATGAATATATCTTTAGATGCCAAGCTCACTCAGAGTAGATTGGACATGAGCATAGACCTTGACTCCGTTCAGGACAGGTTCACTAACAGGATGGATAGACTTGAAGGCTATTTCTCCAGGGCCCTTTAGTCTATACAGTCTGACATTCAAGCTCTTCAGCCAGAACCGCCTCGACCTCTTTGTTACTCAGCGGCTTGTTTTGAAGACTTCCTCCCTCCTATCATCAGACCTGAGGTTGACCAGGAAGTGAACTTTCATGCCTTTGGATATCCAGGATTCTGAGCTTAGGTTCTCTGATCCTATTAGTTCCCATGTCACCGAGTCTACATCTGATCTTTAAGAGTCAATGGCTGCACTTCAGGCTCCTCCTTCAGTAGAGCCACCACCATGTCTGGACTTGGTGGTATATCGAGGACCATCTCCATCTGCTGCTCCTCTGCTAGAGCCTCCTCCACGTATGGACTTGGTGGTATATCAAGGACCATTTCCACCTTCTGCTCCTTCTGCTCCCACTCCCGATATTGCATCACTTATAGGTCCTTATTTCTTTCCGGACCTTGAAGTGCCTTCTTCGATTATACAAGAGTTGTGGAAGCGCTTTTTAGATTTCACTTAAATAGGAGATTTTTTTTTTTGTAAACAATTTTACTGATATTCACATCTTTGGTACTCTGATTTTCCTACTTCTTCAATATCCACATGTTGAGTAGTTGACTACTTTTTCCTGTATTTTTTTTGATAATGTCAAAGGGGGAGAAAGTAGTGTGACAGCCATATGTGAAATTGAAATTGGATTGCATGCACATGCTGTGGGGGAGCTAGGATTATGGGGGAGAGATAATTTAATCAATTTTTACTTATAGTTTGTCATCATCAAAAATGGGGAGATTGTTGACTTAACTTATGTTTAAGTCTAACGATGTTTTTGATGATGTGTTTTTCAATTGTGTGTAATTTGATTAAGTTAATTATATAAGATTAATAAATTGATTAATAAGTTAAATATTGACCTCCATATATATGTACCTAAATCTTCAGTGGAAATGCCATTTTAAAAGGGTATTTTAGTTGTCTAACAATTCTGTTAAGTGTTCAGGGTGTGATAGATAAACATAGCAGAAAATGATAAAAAGGCCACATGCACCGCTGACATTCAAAGGCCACCTCCACCGCCAACTAAACGACAAAATCCACATCCACCGCTGGCATTCTAAGGCTACATCCACCGCTAGCAGCAAATGATAAAATAGTGTACATCTACCGCTGTAATTCAAAGAAGACATCCACCGTTAGCTAAACGACAAAGGCCACATCCACTGTTAGCTAAACGATAAATTTCTGAAGACATCCACCGCTGAAATTTCTGATGTCATCCACCGCTGAAATTTCAAAGGCGAAGTCATCCGGTGAACAGTAACCTCTGAAGACATCTATCGGTAGATTTTCAAAGACAACATACACCGCTGATCTCCAAAGGCGAAGTCATCCGGTGAACAGTATCCACCGCCAGAAATTTAAATAAACCGCGAAGCAACAGTGCTTGTCGTCTAGAGCCTTAATTCCAGACCATTAATGGCCGACGAACGAAAGCGACTTCAGAACGCAACAACTAGCCATCTAAGTACGGATGTTTCTCCAACGGCTATATTTCTATTTTCAGATGAGAAGCATTCCAGATTTGAAGTCGATTTCAAACAGAGTATAAATAGAAGAAAGAAGCTCGGGAAAAGGACTTTTTGCTGAAATTAATCTTCGAACCCTAACGAGCAATATTATTGCAATACTCTGTATTTTCTGTACATCTCTCTATTCCTAAACTTGAGATCTATCTTGAGAGAGTGTAGCCTATAATAATAATAATAATAATAATAATAATAATAATAATAATAATAATAATAATAATAATAATAATAATAATAATAATAATAATAATAATAATAATAATAATAATAATAATAATAATAATAATAATAATAATAATAATAATAATAATAATAATAATAATAATAATAATAATAATAATAATAATAATAATAATAATAATAATAATAATAATAATAATAATAATAATAATAATAATAATAATAATAATAATAATAATAATAATAATAATAATAATAATAATAATAATAATAATAATAATAATAATAATAATAATAATAATAATAATAATAATAATAATAATAATAATAATAATAATAATAATAATAATAATAATAATAATAATAATAATAATAATAATAATAATAATAATAATAATAATAATAATAATAATAATAATAATAATAATAATAATAATAATAATAATAATAATAATAATAATAATAATAATAATAATAATAATAATAATAATAATAATAATAATAATAATAATAATAATAATAATAATAATAATAATAATAATAATAATAATAATAATAATAATAATAATAATAATAATAATAATAATAATAATAATAATAATAATAATAATAATAATAATAATAATAATAATAATAATAATAATAATAATAATAATAATAATAATAATAATAATAATAATAATAATAATAATAATAATAATAATAATAATAATAATAATAATAATAATAATAATAATAATAATAATAATAATAATAATAATAATAATAATAATAATAATAATAATAATAATAATAATAATAATAATAATAATAATAATAATAATAATAATAATAATAATAATAATAATAATAATAATAATAATAATAATAATAATAATAATAATAATAATAATAATAATAATAATAATAATAATAATAATAATAATAATAATAATAATAATAATAATAATAATAATAATAATAATAATAATAATAATAATAATAATAATAATAATAATAATAATAATAATAATAATAATAATAATAATAATAATAATAATAATAATAATAATAATAATAATAATAATAATAATAATAATAATAATAATAATAATAATAATAATAATAATAATAATAATAATAATAATAATAATAATAATAATAATAATAATAATAATAATAATAATAATAATAATAATAATAATAATAATAATAATAATAATAATAATAATAATAATAATAATAATAATAATAATAATAATAATAATAATAATAATAATAATAATAATAATAATAATAATAATAATAATAATAATAATAATAATAATAATAATAATAATAATAATAATAATAATAATAATAATAATAATAATAATAATAATAATAATAATAATAATAATAATAATAATAATAATAATAATAATAATAATAATAATAATAATAATAATAATAATAATAATAATAATAATAATAATAATAATAATAATAATAATAATAATAATAATAATAATAATAATAATAATAATAATAATAATAATAATAATAATAATAATAATAATAATAATAATAATAATAATAATAATAATAATAATAATAATAATAATAATAATAATAATAATAATAATAATAATAATAATAATAATAATAATAATAATAATAATAATAATAATAATAATAATAATAATAATAATAATAATAATAATAATAATAATAATAATAATAATAATAATAATAATAATAATAATAATAATAATAATAATAATAATAATAATAATAATAATAATAATAATAATAATAATAATAATAATAATAATAATAATAATAATAATAATAATAATAATAATAATAATAATAATAATAATAATAATAATAATAATAATAATAATAATAATAATAATAATAATAATAATAATAATAATAATAATAATAATAATAATAATAATAATAATAATAATAATAATAATAATAATAATAATAATAATAATAATAATAATAATAATAATAATAATAATAATAATAATAATAATAATAATAATAATAATAATAATAATAATAATAATAATAATAATAATAATAATAATAATAATAATAATAATAATAATAATAATAATAATAATAATAATAATAATAATAATAATAATAATAATAATAATAATAATAATAATAATAATAATAATAATAATAATAATAATAATAATAATAATAATAATAATAATAATAATAATAATAATAATAATAATAATAATAATAATAATAATAATAATAATAATAATAATAATAATAATAATAATAATAATAATAATAATAATAATAATAATAATAATAATAATAATAATAATAATAATAATAATAATAATAATATATCTTTTGTCGATCCGACGCAAATGTCCATCTGCGTCCATCGTTAGTGCCTAAGTCATCCTGCAAAATCTCCAAAAACCTCTTCCATGAGTCCTTACATTCTGACTCCATGTTGGCAATGACAATGAGATATATGCCATTGTTGTCATCAACACTGACGGCCGTGAGTAATTGACCTGGGCATGAGCCCTTCAGATGACATTCATCTAAACAAATAATAGGTCTGTCCTGTTGCAGCAAACCTGCCTTGCAAGCAGCCATACATATGTACATTCTTTCAAATATCATCTTCTCATTTCGCCTCTCGCCCACCAAGTAACCATGTATTTTTATTGTGCTACCTATATTTGATTTTCTGATTTCTTCTGCGTATGAACGGAGTAGCTTGAATTGTTCTTCACCTCTCCCGTAATTAAGTCCTTTAGCTTTGTTTATTGCTCTTCTGGCAAGACTGGACGTAATGTTCACATTATGTTCCTTCCTCACCGTCTTGATAATAAAAGGAATTTCCCAGTCCGGTTGACTTTTGAACCTATCCAAATAACATTTTGCCAACCATTCTACCGAAGCGTGTCGATGATCAATTGTCCTTGCACAACTGAGTTTTAAAGTAACTCTTTATTTGGAATGTCAAATCATTTTGCATGACCGAAGCATGCAGTCGCCACTTACATTTTCCTTGACACTCTGCCGTGAGCCGTGTACGTTCACTTTAGCAAATTTGATATTAAATCCATTTTTCAAAGCATAATTTTGTACTTCCTCTCTAATGGCCGTTAAAGAACTATATTGTCTACCCAAACAAAAATTATCCAAAATTTCTTTCCTTACTTGTATGCTTTCTGCCTCATCATCATCTGACATAAACGGTGCTTGAAGCTCATCGTCTGGGGTTTGCGATGTTGAATGCACCTCTATTTGTCCAACCGCCTCTAAGTGATCGAATGCTTAAATATCACTGTATATGGGAGTGTCCTCCTTCGGATACAACTCTATGTTCGCAGGCTCAACTGCATCAACCAATCTCTCAGTCATTTACGACGAATTTGTGATTTTGGAAATTTTGAATTTTGAGGGCTGGGGCTTGGATTTGTTAGATTTGATGGATAAAAATTGAACAAAACAATTCAGAATTGAGAAAGTAATAACCTGGAGCATTTTTTGGTCAATTTTCTACAAAAAATTTGCAAAGTAAAATGCGCGAATGATCTTCGGGAAGCTCTCTATTATGATATAATCGTGAGATCAGACACACTCGGCGAGGGTGGTGACCTTCCACTCTCGTTAGATTTTAAAGACCGGATGCACTCGGCGAGGGTGGTGACCCTTCGATCTCGCCCTACTTTTAAACAACAGACGCACTCTCTATATAAGAGTGCGTCTGCTGAAGACAACAAACAGACTCTCTAAGAGAGAGTGCATCTGTTTTCTATCCTGTTGATCCAACGTGCGTCTGTTTATATACTTCACGTAAAACATAACAGACAGATGTTATAGAATGGAGGGTGAACAACCCCCAGAGTGCATCCGATGTTACGTATCTGAGTGCCACATTGCCAGAGAAGAACGAACGGACGGTGTTTTTCGAGAGTGCGCACTGTCTGCGGCAAAAAATATAAATGGATGGACTGTGTTTTGAAAGAGTCTGTCCGTTCTTAGCAACAGACGAATTGCATTTTTAAGAGTCCGTCTGTTTTAAAATAAAAATTTGAGAACGAACGGTAAAAGGACATCCGCCAGGGTTGGATTTGTTATGTTTTTTATACTTTAAGGTTTGGACCGTTAAGATCGATAGTTTAAAGTTTAAAATATATAAATATATAAATATATAAATATATAAATATATAAATATATAAATATATAAATATATAAATATATAAATATATAAATATATAAATATATAAATATATAAATATATAAATATATAAATATATAAATATATAAATATATAAATATATAAATATATAAATATATAAATATATAAATATATAAATATATAAATATATAAATATATAAATATATAAATATATAAATATATAAATATATAAATATATAAATATATAAATATATAAATATATAAATATATAAATATATAAATATATAAATATATAAATATATAAATATATAAATATATAAATATATAAATATATAAATATATAAATATATAAATATATAAATATATAAATATATAAATATATAAATATATAAATATATAAATATATAAATATATAAATATATAAATATATAAATATATAAATATATAAATATATAAATATATAAATATATAAATATATAAATATATAAATATATAAATATATAAATATATAAATATATAAATATATAAATATATAAATATATAAATATATAAATATATAAATATATAAATATATAAATATATAAATATATAAATATATAAATATATAAATATATAAATATATAAATATATAAATATATAAATATATAAATATATAAATATATAAATATATAAATATATAAATATATAAATATATAAATATATAAATATATAAATATATAAATATATAAATATATAAATATATAAATATATAAATATATAAATATATAAATATATAAATATATAAATATATAAATATATAAATATATAAATATATAAATATATAAATATATAAATATATAAATATATAAATATATAAATATATAAATATATAAATATATAAATATATAAATATATAAATATATAAATATATAAATATATAAATATATAAATATATAAATATATAAATATATAAATATATAAATATATAAATATATAAATATATAAATATATAAATATATAAATATATAAATATATAAATATATAAATATATAAATATATAAATATATAAATATATAAATATATAAATATATAAATATATAAATATATAAATATATAAATATATAAATATATAAATATATAAATATATAAATATATAAATATATAAATATATAAATATATAAATATATAAATATATAAATATATAAATATATAAATATATAAATATATAAATATATAAATATATAAATATATAAATATATAAATATATAAATATATAAATATATAAATATATAAATATATAAATATATAAATATATAAATATATAAATATATAAATATATAAATATATAAATATATAAATATATAAATATATAAATATATAAATATATAAATATATAAATATATAAATATATAAATATATAAATATATAAATATATAAATATATAAATATATAAATATATAAATATATAAATATATAAATATATAAATATATAAATATATAAATATATAAATATATAAATATATAAATATATAAATATATAAATATATAAATATATAAATATATAAATATATAAATATATAAATATATAAATATATAAATATATAAATATATAAATATATAAATATATAAATATATAAATATATAAATATATAAATATATAAATATATAAATATATAAATATATAAATATATAAATATATAAATATATAAATATATAAATATATAAATATATAAATATATAAATATATAAATATATAAATATATAAATATATAAATATATAAATATATAAATATATAAATATATAAATATATAAATATATAAATATATAAATATATAAATATATAAATATATAAATATATAAATATATAAATATATAAATATATAAATATATAAATATATAAATATATAAATATATAAATATATAAATATATAAATATATAAATATATAAATATATAAATATATAAATAATTTTTTATATTTTGAATTCAAAATAAAAAATATCTCATTAGATGATATTGTTTTAAAAGATTTGAATTGGATTTGAAGAATCTCATCAGATGAGATTTCATCTTCAAATTTAAATTGAAGTTAGTTATTTCACAAACTATAGAATCAGATTTTTTAAATTTGAATAAAAGTAAATCTCAAAAATATAATCAGATTAGATTTGATCTACCATTGACTTATAGTTTGTTTATTATTTAAAAGTAGATCTGAAGAATCTCATAAGATGAGATTATCTTGAAAAGTTATTTTTATAAATATATATTCTAAAAACTATTTTTAGATTATATGATTAATCAATAAATTGATTTATTAGATAAATCAATTGCTAATCAAATTACATTTGATTAAATAAGATTTATTTTTTAAAAAATTATTTTTTATTGATATAAATTTGAAAAATTATTTTAAAAGCAGATCTATAAGAGATAGAGATCTAATCCCTGAGAAATGAGGTGATCTTTCTTGTAACACCTGGTTTCAATATAAATCAAAATAAGTTATTAAACGGAGGTATATAATCTTAAGGTTTAAAAATTGAGTGAAATGTTGATTAGGTTATTAAGTGACTAGGCAGGGGCAAGATGGTAATTGCGAATTTATATTGTGGATAACGTATTTAAGGGAAGTGTTAATGAGGTAGCCGCCACTGTTTCATTTCATTTCCTCTTCCACTCTCAGCTCCTCAGCTTAGCAGAGCGCGATAGGAGACCTTCTTCGATCCCTCCAGCGATTTCCTCAGAACTAGGTGAGTTTGCTTCTATTTCTTGCTACATTGTAACTGTCGAGGGTTGATAAATGAAGTTTTGAGAATGCGGTATGTGAGTGCTAGTTTCGGTTTATGAGTTGAATCGGGAATGCACTACGATTAAGGCTTCCAAACTAATTTACTTAGCTTTCTGGGTAGCTAGAAAGAAGTTTGATGAAAGTTTAAATTAATGTTCGATTTGTGGAACTAGGTTTGAGCAAACTCCCGAGGGAGAGGTTTCAACAAGCTTCCCAGGAGACCAGGTAAGTGAAGTTTGCTTGTGCCTTCGGGCCTACATCACAAAACGTTAGGGTTATGATTACTTGTGTGAATCTGTATTCTATGCATCATGTTTTAAAACATACGAAAATGAATTTGAATGCATGATTGGCATGGTAAGGATTGAACATATTGAAACAGTCATGAGAATCAGTTTCACTGTTAAGGGAATTAATCCACCCCTTAATGAGACAGGGATGTATGTACTTTGGGAGAGTTGATCCAACTCCCAATTTCACAGGGGGATCTGAACAGGAGAATCAGTTTCACTGTTAAGGGAATTAATCCACCCCTTAATGAGACAGGGATGTATGTACTTTGGGAGAGTTGATCCAACTCCCAATTTCACAGGGGGATTTACGTTTTGTCGTTTAGTGACCGGATGACAAATCTTATGTTTTGTCGTTTAGTGACCGGATGACAAATCTTATGTTTTGTCGTTTAGTGACCGGATGACAAATTTTACGTTTTGTCGTTTAGTGACCGGATGACAAATTTTACGTTTTGTCGTTTAGTGACCGGATGACAAATCTTATGTTTTGTCGTTTAGTGACCGGATGACAAATTTTACGTTTTGTCGTTTAGTGACCGGATGACAAATCTTATGTTTTGTCGTTTAGTGACCGGATGACAAATCTTATGTTTTGTCGTTTAGTGACCGGATGACAAATCTTATGTTTTGTCGTTTAGTGACCGGATGACAAATCTTATGTTTTGTCGTTTAGTGACCGGATGACAAATCTTATGTTTTGTCGTTTAGTGACCGGATGACAAATCTTATGTTTTGTCGTTTAGTGACCGGATGACAAATTTTACGTTTTGTCGTTTAGTGACCGGATGACAAATTTTACGTTTTGTCGTTTAGTGACCGGATGACAAATCTTATGTTTTGTCGTTTAGTGACCGGATGACAAATCTTATGTTTTGTCGTTTAGTGACCGGATGACAAATTTTACGTTTTGTCGTTTAGTGACCGGATGACAAATCTTATGTTTTGTCGTTTAGTGACCGGATGACAAATTTTACGTTTTGTCGTTTAGTGACCGGATGACAAATCTTATGTTTTGTCGTTTAGTGACCGGATGACAAATCTTATGTTTTGTCGTTTAGTGACCGGATGACAAATTTTACGTTTTGTCGTTTAGTGACCGGATGACAAATTTTACGTTTTGTCGTTTAGTGACCGGATGACAAATTTTACGTTTTGTCGTTTAGTGACCGGATGACAAATCTTATGTTTTGTCGTTTAGTGACCGGATGACAAATTTTACGTTTTGTCGTTTAGTGACCGGATGACAAATTTTACGTTTTGTCGTTTAGTGACCGGATGACAAATCTTATGTTTTGTCGTTTAGTGACCGGATGACAAATCTTATGTTTTGTCGTTTAGTGACCGGATGACAAATCTTATGTTTTGTCGTTTAGTGACCGGATGACAAATCTTATGTTTTGTCGTTTAGTGACCGGATGACAAATTTTACGTTTTGTCGTTTAGTGACCGGATGACAAATCTTATGTTTTGTCGTTTAGTGACCGGATGACAAATCTTATGTTTTGTCGTTTAGTGACCGGATGACAAATTTTACGTTTTGTCGTTTAGTGACCGGATGACAAATCTTATGTTTTGTCGTTTAGTGACCGGATGACAAATCTTATGTTTTGTCGTTTAGTGACCGGATGACAAATTTTACGTTTTGTCGTTTAGTGACCGGATGACAAATTTTACGTTTTGTCGTTTAGTGACCGGATGACAAATTTTACGTTTTGTCGTTTAGTGACCGGATGACAAATCTTATGTTTTGTCGTTTAGTGACCGGATGACAAATCTTATGTTTTGTCGTTTAGTGACCGGATGACAAATTTTACGTTTTGTCGTTTAGTGACCGGATGACAAATCTTATGTTTTGTCGTTTAGTGACCGGATGACAAATTTTACGTTTTGTCGTTTAGTGACCGGATGACAAATCTTATGTTTTGTCGTTTAGTGACCGGATGACAAATCTTATGTTTTGTCGTTTAGTGACCGGATGACAAATTTTACGTTTTGTCGTTTAGTGACCGGATGACAAATTTTACGTTTTGTCGTTTAGTGACCGGATGACAAATCTTATGTTTTGTCGTTTAGTGACCGGATGACAAATCTTATGTTTTGTCGTTTAGTGACCGGATGACAAATCTTATGTTTTGTCGTTTAGTGACCGGATGACAAATTTTACGTTTTGTCGTTTAGTGACCGGATGACAAATTTTACGTTTTGTCGTTTAGTGACCGGATGACAAATTTTACGTTTTGTCGTTTAGTGACCGGATGACAAATTTTACGTTTTGTCGTTTAGTGACCGGATGACAAATCTTATGTTTTGTCGTTTAGTGACCGGATGACAAATTTTACGTTTTGTCGTTTAGTGACCGGATGACAAATCTTATGTTTTGTCGTTTAGTGACCGGATGACAAATCTTATGTTTTGTCGTTTAGTGACCGGATGACAAATTTTACGTTTTGTCGTTTAGTGACCGGATGACAAATTTTACGTTTTGTCGTTTAGTGACCGGATGACAAATCTTATGTTTTGTCGTTTAGTGACCGGATGACAAATTTTACGTTTTGTCGTTTAGTGACCGGATGACAAATCTTATGTTTTGTCGTTTAGTGACCGGATGACAAATCTTATGTTTTGTCGTTTAGTGACCGGATGACAAATCTTATGTTTTGTCGTTTAGTGACCGGATGACAAATTTTACGTTTTGTCGTTTAGTGACCGGATGACAAATCTTATGTTTTGTCGTTTAGTGACCGGATGACAAATCTTATGTTTTGTCGTTTAGTGACCGGATGACAAATTTTACGTTTTGTCGTTTAGTGACCGGATGACAAATTTTACGTTTTGTCGTTTAGTGACCGGATGACAAATTTTACGTTTTGTCGTTTAGTGACCGGATGACAAATTTTACGTTTTGTCGTTTAGTGACCGGATGACAAATCTTATGTTTTGTCGTTTAGTGACCGGATGACAAATCTTATGTTTTGTCGTTTAGTGACCGGATGACAAATCTTATGTTTTGTCGTTTAGTGACCGGATGACAAATCTTATGTTTTGTCGTTTAGTGACCGGATGACAAATTTTACGTTTTGTCGTTTAGTGACCGGATGACAAATTTTACGTTTTGTCGTTTAGTGACCGGATGACAAATTTTACGTTTTGTCGTTTAGTGACCGGATGACAAATTTTACGTTTTGTCGTTTAGTGACCGGATGACAAATCTTATGTTTTGTCGTTTAGTGACCGGATGACAAATTTTACGTTTTGTCGTTTAGTGACCGGATGACAAATCTTATGTTTTGTCGTTTAGTGACCGGATGACAAATCTTATGTTTTGTCGTTTAGTGACCGGATGACAAATTTTACGTTTTGTCGTTTAGTGACCGGATGACAAATCTTATGTTTTGTCGTTTAGTGACCGGATGACAAATTTTACGTTTTGTCGTTTAGTGACCGGATGACAAATTTTACGTTTTGTCGTTTAGTGACCGGATGACAAATCTTATGTTTTGTCGTTTAGTGACCGGATGACAAATCTTATGTTTTGTCGTTTAGTGACCGGATGACAAATCTTATGTTTTGTCGTTTAGTGACCGGATGACAAATTTTACGTTTTGTCGTTTAGTGACCGATGACAATTTTACGGTTTGTCGTTTAGTGACTCGGATGACAAATTTACGTTTTGTCGTTTAGTGACCGGATGACAAATCTTACGTTTTGTCGTTTAGTGACCGGATGACAATCTTATGTTTTGTCGTTTAGTGATCGGTGGGGGTCTGCAAATAGCTTCCCTTTTTGTTGACTTGTCAGCGGACGATGAATTGACTTTTGCAACCTTTAAAGTGTTTCACGAGTTAACCTTGCTTCTTAACCGATTGTTTCTTAACGTTTGCCCACGCTTATTCGACATGGTTTTGTTTAATTTTATTTTTGTTTAAACGATTTCGCGCAAGTTTTCATGTTTTATTAAATGTTCCAAATTTTGAATTTTGAACGAAGTTTTAATTTGGTCTAAGTTTTCATAGAAAGTTTCGTACTTATGAGTAACAAACCGGTTCAGTAAATCGGGGTGTTACAGTGTGGTATCAGAGACATTCAGTTAAACCGTTCAAAAATTACTCATCAGCTGCCAGTCGTTGCATGGAAGACTTAACAACTGTAAGTGTTTACCTACCCTTAGTTGATAGATACTTAAGAGGTGACTAACCCTGTACAGGAGTTTAGTATAATGGCCAGACGCCCGGGAGACCTAGAGTGCGAGAGAAGTGCCAAATGTGAGAGGCGAGGAGGAGCCTAGGGTGATTAGGCAGCTTACAAAATTGATTGCGTCAGCAGACTGATATAGTGCGTCAACAGTCGGATCATTAGGAGTGTTGTTGAACCGAGAGCACAAGGAAGTGCCAACTCGGTTCTAGCAGTGACATTCTGGAGATAGATTCCGGAGACTAAGACCACCCACGTTTGATGGTCAGTCATCTGATCCTGTTGTTGCTGAAGGATGGCTTAGAAAGATCGAAAGTATGTTTAGGTGTGCCAACATAGGAGAAGAAGACAAGGTCACGCTGGCACCTTTCATCTAGCTGGTGAAGCTCAAACTCTGGTGGGAAACAACAGAGACCACCACAGATGTTTTGTCAATGCCTTGGTCAAAATTCAAGGATATTTTCTATGGAAAATATTTCAACAGCACTGTCCAAACCGCAAAGAAGTTGGAATTTCTGAATTTGAAGCAGACAGGGTCGGTGGCAGAGTATAGTAGGCAATTTGAGTCCTTGTCCAGGTTTGCTGGACATTTTGCTCATAAGGACGAGGATAAGGTGTTCAAATTCGTGCATGGACTGAAGCTGGAAATTTTATCGAGGAGTCAAATTCTGTGGCATTAAAGGTTAACGTTCAGTGAAGTTGTGTCCACTGCTCTGGAAGTGGAAGAAGTTGAAGGGAAGTGTGCTAAACCAAAGGAGGTCCCACAAGGTTTAACCAGCCACACCAGCAAAGGGGAACGAAGAGGCCAAGTGAAGGCCAAATAGCCAAGGATCAGGGGGAAAGGTGCAGAACGTCAGGAATTTCCCCAATGTCCTAAGTGTCTGAAGTACCACCCGGGAGAATGCAGACTGGGCTTGGGAAAGTGTTTCAACTGTGAGGAGGTTGGACACACGATCAAGGAGTGCTCGAAGCCTAGAATCACCAGGTGCTATAATTGTAACAAAGTCGGCCATATTAGCAGAGACTGTCCAGTTCCTAAGAATGGCCCTGCTATGATCAAACCAAGAATATTCTCCATGACGGAGTCGGGTGAAGAACAGCCTGCTGTAGTGTCAGGTACTATACTGATCAACTCTGTGCCTGCTTTTACTTTGATAGACTCTGGTGCAACGCATTCATTTATAGCATCTGCATTGCTGTTAAGTTAGATGTGCCGTTTATCCCTTCCCTGCATGTGTTTAATGTTGCATTGCCTTCTGGTGAACGCATGCACTCTGACCAAGTGATGCTTGACAGCGATGTGCTAGTAGGAAGCGTGAGTCTGCCTGCTGATCTCATTATATGGATATAATGGGATTTGACGTAATCCTAGGAATGGATTGGTTGTTTAAGCATTATGCCACAATAGATTGTAGGACTGGAATTGTTAGTTTTCAACCCCCTGGAGGTTTAAACCATACTTTCCAAGCTCTGAAGAAGAGTAAGGAAATGACTGTAATGACTTCTGTCAATTGTAGACCCTCCCCATGCAAAGAGTATTTGTGCTTTTTGGCCAGTGTTTTAGACACACAACTAGTAGAAAATCAAGTCCCAAGAATGTCTTAGTTGTCCAGGACTTCCCTGAAGTATTCCTAGATGACCTTCCCGGCTTGCCACCAGATAGGGAAATTGAATTTGTGGTAGATGTTTACCCCGGTGCCGAGCCTGTGTCCAAAAATCCATATAGACTAGCACCAACAGAACTTAAAGAATTGAAGAAACAGTTAGAGGATTGTTGGTGAAGGGGTTCATACGCCCTAGCTTTTCACCATGGGAGCACCTGTTCTTTTTGTCAAAAAGAAAGATGGATCAATGCGTATGTGTATTGATTATAGAGAATTGAATAAGTTAACTGTCAAAAACAAATACCCTTTGCCGAGGATTGATGACTTATTTGACCAACTTAGGGGTGCAAGAGTTTTCTCTAAGATCGACCTTAGGTCCGGTTATTACCAGTTGAAGGTTAAATCTGAAGATATCCCAAAGACTGCCTTTCGCACAAGATATGGACATTATGAGTTTCTGGTTATGTCTTTTGGTTTGACAAACGCACCAACAGCCTTCATGGATCTCATGAATAGGGTGTTTCACGAGTATTTGGACAAGTTTTTTATTGTATTCATAGATGACATCCTAATCTATTCTAGCACTAAGGATGAGCATGCAAAACATTTGAGTTTAGTGTTAGAAGTATTGAGAAGGCACCAACTTTATGCCAAATTTTCTAAGTGTGAGTTCTGGTTGGACCAAGTTCACTTTTTAGGACATGTCATCTCTGGGGACGGCATATCTGTTGATCCAGCAAAAGTTCAAGCAGTTAAGGAGTGGCCCCAACCGAAGAGTGCTACTGATATTCGAAGTTTTCTTGGACTAGCAGGGTATTATAGGAAATTCATCGAGGGATTTTCAAAGATTGCCACACTGTAACGCCCGGGAATTTTTAAAAGGAAAATTGGAGAGAAAGTAAAAGAATAATAAAATAATTGTTTTAAATAATTTAAAAGAAGAGTGAATAAATTGGTTAACCTAATTGGTTAATTAATTTAGATTCGGGCACTTCCAGTGAAATTAAGCCGTGAGTTATAATTTAATAACGAGATTGAATGAAATTCGAAATGGCCGAAATTAACGGGGAAGAGGGCGATTTAGTGAATTGTTTTTAGATAAATAAATAAATAACAAAAAGATTAAATAAAATAAAAAGAAAAATAAGAAAGTAATTTTTATAGAAAATAGAATGGCTTCACGAGGAAGCCATTCTATTTCCCTTCGGCCCGAGCTCGCGACGCCGAAGAACAGAAGCAACGATGGAGCGCGACCCCGACGCATTTCGACCTCCTCCGACGACGCCGCGATTTCTCGCCGTTCTCCGGCCAGACAACGGCGAGGTGGTGGCTCCGGTTCTCCTCGCGCACAAGTCGAACGTGGAGCCTCCTTTCGTGCCCTGTTTTCGTTCTGTTGGTGGCCGGGGGTGGTGAGCTCGATTGAGCTCCGTCCACCGGTCCTTTTAGGTTTCTTTAGCGGTGAATGGCCGAGCCGGTGCTGGCATGGATTGCGAGCAATGAGGAGCCTCGGATTTGGGGAAAACCGTGGGCTAGGTTTAGGGCACTTCGGGTTTCTGAATTGGAACTCCGATTTTTAGGTTAGTTTATGTTAATTGGATGTTAGGAGGATAGATTAGTGAGGAATTGAGAGAGTTTTGATGAAAAATTGAAAAAGGTGAAATTTTGGGAAAAAGGGCAGTTTCGGGTTTTGTAATTTTTGACCTGGTTCCGGGTATTTGTTTTAGAATTCCTTTTGGCAGATTAAAATAGGTTATTAGAGGAGTACGTGGCCGCTGAAATCGTTCGATTCCGATAACCGACGCGAAAGTTACGCGCATTCGAGTTTTAGGTCGGTTTTTACCGAACCCAAATTAGTGGCCCATTCAATTAGGTTTTAATTGGATTAGGCTAGAAATAGTAATTAGAGATGTTTCACGAAAATAAGAGTTTAGTTATGCCCGAACGAAACGAGCTAGAGTTTTTGAAAAGATTTTCTTAGCTCGGGATTTCGTTTAGCTAAGAATGAATTATTTAAATTAATACTAATGACGTGCTATGAAATGCCTTAGGTGGAGACGACTATTGGACGGTGCTCGGCTAGCTACGGACGCCAGGTAAGTGGATGTTAGGTTTCCGGCCCTTAAGGCCTTACGTCGTAATGATGAAACGAAACGAATATGAATGATGAAACGAAACGAATATGAATGATGAAACGAAACGAAACGAAACGAAACGAAACGAAACGAAACGAAACGAAACGAAACGAAACGAAACGAAACGAAACGAAACGAAACGAAACGAAACGAAACGAAACGAATATGAATGATGAAACGAAACGAAACGAAACGAAACGAAACGAAACGAAACGAATATGAATGATGAAACGAAACGAAACGAAACGAAACGAAACGAAACGAAACGAATATGAATGATGAAACGAAACGAAACGAAACGAAACGAAACGAAACGAAACGAAACGAAACGAATATGAATGATGAAACGAAACGAAACGAATATGAATGATGAAACGAAACGAATATGAATGATGAAACGAAACGAATATGAATGATGAAACGAAACGAAACGAAACGAATATGAATGATGAAACGAAACGAATATGAATGATGAAACGAAACGAATATGAATGATGAAACGAAACGAATATGAATGATGAAACGAAACGAAACGAAACGAAACGAATATGAATGATGAAACGAAACGAAACGAATATGAATGATGAAACGAAACGAAACGAATATGAATGATGAAACGAAACGAATATGAATGATGAAACGAAACGAATATGAATGATGAAACGAAACGAATATGAATGATGAAACGAAACGAAACGAATATGAATGATGAAACGAAACGAATATGAATGATGAAACGAAACGAAACGAAACGAAACGAATATGAATGATGAAACGAAACGAAACGAAACGAATATGAATGATGAAACGAAACGAATATGAATGATGAAACGAAACGAAACGAATATGAATGATGAAACGAAACGAATATGAATGATGAAACGAAACGAATATGAATGATGAAACGAAACGAATATGAATGATGAAACGAAACGAAACGAAACGAAACGAAACGAAACGAAACGAAACGAAACGAAACGAAACGAATATGAATGATGAAACGAAACGAATATGAATGATGAAACGAAACGAATATGAATGATGAAACGAAACGAATATGAATGATGAAACGAAACGAATATGAATGATGAAACGAAACGAATATGAATGATGAAACGAAACGAATATGAATGATGAAACGAAACGAAACGAATATGAATGATGAAACGAAACGAAACGAAACGAATATGAATGATGAAACGAAACGAATATGAATGATGAAACGAAACGAATATGAATGATGAAACGAAACGAATATGAATGATGAAACGAAACGAATATGAATGATGAAACGAAACGAATATGAATGATGAAACGAAACGAATATGAATGATGAAACGAAACGAATATGAATGATGAAACGAAACGAATATGAATGATGAAACGAAACGAAACGAAACGAATATGAATGATGAAACGAAACGAAACGAAACGAAACGAAACGAAACGAAACGAAACGAAACGAATATGAATGATGAAACGAAACGAATATGAATGATGAAACGAAACGAATATGAATGATGAAACGAAACGAATATGAATGATGAAACGAAACGAATATGAATGATGAAACGAAACGAATATGAATGATGAAACGAAACGAATATGAATGATGAAACGAAACGAATATGAATGATGAAACGAAACGAATATGAATGATGAAACGAAACGAATATGAATGATGAAACGAAACGAATATGAATGATGAAACGAAACGAATATGAATGATGAAACGAAACGAATATGAATGATGAAACGAAACGAATATGAATGATGAAACGAAACGAATATGAATGATGAAACGAAACGAAACGAATATGAATGATGAAACGAAACGAAACGAAACGAATATGAATGATGAAACGAAACGAAACGAAACGAATATGAATGATGAAACGAAACGAAACGAAACGAAACGAATATGAATGATGAAACGAAACGAATATGAATGATGAAACGAAACGAAACGAATATGAATGATGAAACGAAACGAATATGAATGATGAAACGAAACGAAACGAAACGAAACGAAACGAATATGAATGATGAAACGAAACGAATATGAATGATGAAACGAAACGAATATGAATGATGAAACGAAACGAAACGAAACGAATATGAATGATGAAACGAAACGAAACGAAACGAATATGAATGATGAAACGAAACGAAACGAAACGAATATGAATGATGAAACGAAACGAAATGATTATGTACGATGAAACTGTAGAAACTGCATATGTTAAGTAAAATGTTTTAAATTCATATAGTGCATCCCCTTACTAAGCATTAGGCTTACTGTTTTATGTTGCATGATGTAGGTGACAGGTGCGAACTCGATGACAAAGAATAGGTGGTCGACGGATGGTGCTCGTGGCGACGGGGTGTGTTTTGGCTTGGCTTGAATGATGTATGTCGAATGGATGTGAGTTAGTCTTGTTGGTTAGTAGGTCTACGTGTCGGTTTGTTTATGAAAATGTTTAAGTACATGGATTAGATGCTTTGATAGAAAATGCATGAATAGTCGAGCTTTGATGTATACGTAGTGGTAGTAGATTGTTTAGAATGTGAAGTCTTTATTTTGGAGAATATACTGGAACTGTTTGGGCATTTTTAAATGTTTAGTCATTTTAAAACAGGTATGGATACGCTCGATTTTTAGAGCGATCCACGCAGTTTGTTTTCTTGAGTATAGGTTATATTAGTGTCGTGCTTTAATTGATCTTACTTTAATTATTTTAAATGTTTTATTTGTTTTAAGTTATTAATGGTTTTAGTCTAGTTTTAAATGTTTTAAAAATCAAAATGTTTTACGCTCAAATGTTTAATGTTTAAGTCAAAGTTAGTCCCTAAAGGTTGTTAGAGGTGGGTCAATTGTCTAGGTTCGTTTTCTTTAAAGTGTCGAGTGAAAAAGAAAAAGTTTATGAGAAAATGCGAGGGCTTAGGTAATTGTTATGTCACGGCAAGTCCGTGGCGGCCCTACGGGGTTGGGGTCGTCACACACACCCCTTACTAGGTTAACCAGGAAAAATGTGAAGTACATATGGACTGATGAATGTGAACATAGTTTCATAACCTTGAAACAGAAACTGACCAATGCTCCAATTCTGACCCTTCCTGTCGATAATGGTAAGTTTAGCATTTACTGTGATGCTTCCAAGATTGGTCTTGGATGTGTGTTAATGCAAGATAGTAAAGTAATAGCTTATGCCTCTAGACAGTTGAAAACACATGAGAAGAACTACCATACCCATGACTTAGAATTAGCTGCAGTTGTATTTGCACTTAAGATTTGGAGGCATTACTTGTATGGACAATCCTGTGAGATATTCTCAGATCATAAAAGCCTGAAGTATATCTTCACATAGAAGGAATTAAACATGAGGCAACGTCGATGGTTGGAATTTGTAAAAGACTATGATTTTGAGATCAAGTACCACCCTGGCAAGGCGAATGTAGTGGCAGATGCTTTGAGTAGAGTGACTCCTTTAGTTTCTGCTTTGACTCTGGACATACCGATGGCTTTAGAGACGGAATTCCAAAGATTTAACCTGGAAGTTGTGCCAAGTGTGTCAGTCATTCTTTCGGCCATGTCTTTGAGGCCAACTATTTTGGAGAAATAAAGGAGGTCCAAATGAATGACACTGAGTGTAATAAGTATAGGTTGTGCATAGATTCCACTGATAAGTCGGATTTCAATTGCTCAGCCGACGGAATTCTCAAGTTTCGAAATAGATGGTTGGTTCCGGCTGATACTGAGCTTAGGAAGGAGATCCTATCTGAGGCACATTCCTCCAGATTTTCAGTTCATCCTGGAAGTACGAAAATGTACAGAGATCTCAAGCAGCATTATTGGTGGCCAGGTATGAAGAGAAGTGTGGCGGAGTATGTGGAGTCATGTTTGGTCTGCCAGCAAGTCAAGGCTGAACATCAGAGACCCTCAGGGACATTGCAACCCTTACCAGTTCCTGAATGGAAGTGGGAACAAATAACAATGGATTTTATCGTTGGACTACCTAGGACAGCAAAGGAGCATGATGCAATCTGGGTTATAGTTGACCGTCTAACCAAATCTGCTCATTTTCTGCCAATTAAGATAACTTACTCAATGGATCAGCTTGCTGAATTGTACATGCAAGAGATTGTCAGATTGCACGGAGTTCCAAGTTCAATAGTTTCAGACCGAGACTCCAGATTTACATCTAAGTTTTGGAAAAGTCTGCACAAGGCTATGGGAACACAGCTTAATTTTAGCACAGCCTTCCACCCTCAAACGGATGGACAATCCGAGAGGACTATTCAGACCTTAGAAGATATGCTCCGAGCATGCGTATTGGATTTTCAAGGATCTTGGAGTAGATATTTACCATTGGTCGAGTTCTCTTACAATAACAGTTTTCAAGCAACAATAGGAATGGCACCGTATGAAGCCTTATATGGACGAAATGCAGATCTCCTTTGTACTGGGATGAAGTTGGTGAAGCACAATTGCTTGGTCCTAATATTGTGCAACCAACTGTGGAGAAGGTTGCCTCATCCGACAGAGAATTTTGACAGCTCAAAGCCGCCAGAAGAGTTATGCTGATAAAAGACGAAGAGAATTAGAGTTTGAAGTAGGTGATGAAGTTTTCCTTAAAAGTATCACCATTTAAAGGAGTTGTCAGATTCGGGAAGAAAGGCAAGTTGAACCCCAGATTATTGGACCGTTCACTATTCTGAAAAGAGTTGGGAGAGCAGCCTATCTGTTGCAGCTACCAGCTTCTATGGAAGGAATACATGACGTATTCCATGTTTCTATGTTGAAAAAGTGCATAAGGGATCCCAACCAAATCATGGAACAACAAGACCTCGAAATTTGTCCTACCCTTGCCTATGAAGAGAAGCCAGTAAAGATCTTGGATTACGCAGTGAAGGTATTACGCAACAAAGAGGTCCCACTAGTGAAAGTCTTATGGCGCAACCAGAATGTAGAGGAGACGACCTGGGAGAGCCAGCAGGACATGATGGACCAACATCCAGAATTATTAAGGTACTGAATTTTGAGGACAAAATTCTTTTAAGGAGGGTAGATTGTAACACCTGGTATCAATATAAATCAAAATAAGTTATTAAACGGAGGTATATAATCTTAAGGTTTAAAATTGAGTGAAATGTTGATTAGGTTATTAAGTGACTAGGCAGGGGCAAGATGGTAATTGCGAATTTATATTGTGGATAACGTATTTAAGGGAAGTGTTAATGAGGTAGCCGCCACTGTTTCATTTCATTTCCTCTTCCACTCTCAGCTCCTCAGCTTAGCAGAGCGCGATAGGAGACCCTCTTCGATCCCTCCAGCGATTTCCTCAGAACTAGGTGAGTTTTGCTTCTATTTCTTGCTACATTGTAACTGTCGAGGGTTGATAAATGAAGTTTTTGAGAATGCGGTATGTGAGTGCTAGTTTCGGTTTATGAGTTGAATCGGGAATGCACTACGATTAGGGCTTCCAAACTAATTTCCTTAGCTTTATGGGTAGCTAGAAAGAAGTTTGACGAAAGTTTAAATTAATGTTCGATTTGTGGAACTAGGTTTGAGCAAACTCCCGAGGGAGAGGTTTCAACAAGCTTCCCAGGAGACCAGGTAAGTGAAGTTTGCTTGTGCCTTCGGGCCTACATGACAAATCTTATGTTTTGTCGTTTAGTGACCGGATGACAAATCTTATGTTTTGTCGTTTAGTGACCGGATGACAAATCTTATGTTTTGTCGTTTAGTGACCGGATGACAAATCTTATGTTTTGTCGTTTAGTGACCGGATGACAAATCTTATGTTTTGTCGTTTAGTGACCGGATGACAAATCTTATGTTTTGTCGTTTAGTGACCGGATGACAAATCTTATGTTTTGTCGTTTAGTGACCGGATGACAAATCTTATGTTTTGTCGTTTAGTGACCGGATGACAAATCTTATGTTTTGTCGTTTAGTGACCGGATGACAAATCTTATGTTTTGTCGTTTAGTGACCGGATGACAAATCTTATGTTTTGTCGTTTAGTGACCGGATGACAAATCTTATGTTTTGTCGTTTAGTGACCGGATGACAAATCTTATGTTTTGTCGTTTAGTGACCGGATGACAAATCTTATGTTTTGTCGTTTAGTGACCGGATGACAAATCTTATGTTTTGTCGTTTAGTGACCGGATGACAAATCTTATGTTTTGTCGTTTAGTGACCGGATGACAAATCTTATGTTTTGTCGTTTAGTGACCGGATGACAAATCTTATGTTTTGTCGTTTAGTGACCGGATGACAAATCTTATGTTTTGTCGTTTAGTGACCGGATGACAAATCTTATGTTTTGTCGTTTAGTGACCGGATGACAAATCTTATGTTTTGTCGTTTAGTGACCGGATGACAAATCTTATGTTTTGTCGTTTAGTGACCGGATGACAAATCTTATGTTTTGTCGTTTAGTGACCGGATGACAAATCTTATGTTTTGTCGTTTAGTGACCGGATGACAAATTTTACGTTTTGTCGTTTAGTGACCGGATGACAAATCTTATGTTTTGTCGTTTAGTGACCGGATGACAAATCTTATGTTTTGTCGTTTAGTGACCGGATGACAAATCTTATGTTTTGTCGTTTAGTGACCGGATGACAAATCTTATGTTTTGTCGTTTAGTGACCGGATGACAAATCTTATGTTTTGTCGTTTAGTGACCGGATGACAAATCTTATGTTTTGTCGTTTAGTGACCGGATGACAAATCTTATGTTTTGTCGTTTAGTGACCGGATGACAAATTTTACGTTTTGTCGTTTAGTGACCGGATGACAAATCTTATGTTTTGTCGTTTAGTGACCGGATGACAAATCTTATGTTTTGTCGTTTAGTGACCGGATGACAAATCTTATGTTTTGTCGTTTAGTGACCGGATGACAAATCTTATGTTTTGTCGTTTAGTGACCGGATGACAAATCTTATGTTTTGTCGTTTAGTGACCGGATGACAAATCTTATGTTTTGTCGTTTAGTGACCGGATGACAAATCTTATGTTTTGTCGTTTAGTGACCGGATGACAAATCTTATGTTTTGTCGTTTAGTGACCGGATGACAAATCTTATGTTTTGTCGTTTAGTGACCGGATGACAAATTTTACGTTTTGTCGTTTAGTGACCGGATGACAAATCTTATGTTTTGTCGTTTAGTGACCGGATGACAAATTTTACGTTTTGTCGTTTAGTGACCGGATGACAAATCTTATGTTTTGTCGTTTAGTGACCGGATGACAAATTTTACGTTTTGTCGTTTAGTGACCGGATGACAAATCTTATGTTTTGTCGTTTAGTGACCGGATGACAAATCTTATGTTTTGTCGTTTAGTGACCGGATGACAAATCTTATGTTTTGTCGTTTAGTGACCGGATGACAAATCTTATGTTTTGTCGTTTAGTGACCGGATGACAAATCTTATGTTTTGTCGTTTAGTGACCGGATGACAAATCTTATGTTTTGTCGTTTAGTGACCGGATGACAAATCTTATGTTTTGTCGTTTAGTGACCGGATGACAAATTTTACGTTTTGTCGTTTAGTGACCGGATGACAAATCTTATGTTTTGTCGTTTAGTGACCGGATGACAAATCTTATGTTTTGTCGTTTAGTGACCGGATGACAAATCTTATGTTTTGTCGTTTAGTGACCGGATGACAAATCTTATGTTTTGTCGTTTAGTGACCGGATGACAAATCTTATGTTTTGTCGTTTAGTGACCGGATGACAAATCTTATGTTTTGTCGTTTAGTGACCGGATGACAAATCTTATGTTTTGTCGTTTAGTGACCGGATGACAAATCTTATGTTTTGTCGTTTAGTGACCGGATGACAAATCTTATGTTTTGTCGTTTAGTGACCGGATGACAAATCTTATGTTTTGTCGTTTAGTGACCGGATGACAAATCTTATGTTTTGTCGTTTAGTGACCGGATGACAAATCTTATGTTTTGTCGTTTAGTGACCGGATGACAAATCTTATGTTTTGTCGTTTAGTGACCGGATGACAAATCTTATGTTTTGTCGTTTAGTGACCGGATGACAAATCTTATGTTTTGTCGTTTAGTGACCGGATGACAAATCTTATGTTTTGTCGTTTAGTGACCGGATGACAAATCTTATGTTTTGTCGTTTAGTGACCGGATGACAAATCTTATGTTTTGTCGTTTAGTGACCGGATGACAAATCTTATGTTTTGTCGTTTAGTGACCGGATGACAAATCTTATGTTTTGTCGTTTAGTGACCGGATGACAAATTTTACGTTTTGTCGTTTAGTGACCGGATGACAAATTTTACGTTTTGTCGTTTAGTGACCGGAAGACAAATCTTATGTTTTGTCGTTTAGTGACCGGATGACAAATTTTACGTTTTGTCGTTTAGTGACCGGATGACAAATCTTATGTTTTGTCGTTTAGTGACCGGATGACAAATTTTACGTTTTGTCGTTTAGTGACCGGATGACAAATTTTACGTTTTGTCGTTTAGTGACCGGATGACAAATCTTATGTTTTGTCGTTTAGTGACCGGATGACAAATCTTATGTTTTGTCGTTTAGTGACCGGATGACAAATCTTATGTTTTGTCGTTTAGTGACCGGAAGACAAATCTTATGTTTTGTCGTTTAGTGACCGGATGACAAATCTTATGTTTTGTCGTTTAGTGACCGGATGACAAATCTTATGTTTTGTCGTTTAGTGACCGGATGACAAATCTTATGTTTTGTCGTTTAGTGACCGGATGACAAATTTTACGTTTTGTCGTTTAGTGACCGGATGACAAATCTTATGTTTTGTCGTTTAGTGACCGGATGACAAATTTTACGTTTTGTCGTTTAGTGACCGGATGACAAATTTTACGTTTTGTCGTTTAGTGACCGGATGACAAATTTTACGTTTTGTCGTTTAGTGACCGGATGACAAATTTTACGTTTTGTCGTTTAGTGACCGGATGACAAATCTTATGTTTTGTCGTTTAGTGACCGGATGACAAATCTTATGTTTTGTCGTTTAGTGACGGATGACAAATTTTACGTTTTGTCGTTTAGTGACGGATGACAAATTTTACGTTTTGTCGTTTAGTGACCGGATGACAAATCTTATGTTTTGTCGTTTAGTGACCGGATGACAAATTTTACGTTTTGTCGTTTAGTGACCGGATGACAAATCTTATGTTTTGTCGTTTAGTGACGGATGACAAATCTTATGTTTTGTCGTTTAGTGACCGGAAGACAAATCTTATGTTTTGTCGTTTAGTGACCGGATGACAAATTTTACGTTTTGTCGTTTAGTGACCGGATGACAAATTTTACGTTTTGTCGTTTAGTGACGGATGACAAATTTTACGTTTTGTCGTTTAGTGACGGATGACAAATTTTACGTTTTGTCGTTTAGTGACCGGATGACAAATCTTATGTTTTGTCGTTAGTGCCGGATGACAAATTTTACGTTTTTTTCGTTAGTGACCGGATGACAAATTTTACGTTTTGTCGTTTAGTGACCGGATGACAAATCTTACGTTTTGTCGTTTAGTGACCGGAAGACAAATCTTATGTTTTGTCATTTAGTGACCGGATGACAAATCTTACGTTTTGTCGTTTAGTGACCGGATGACAAATCTTATGTTTTGTCGTTTAGTGACCGGTGGGGGTCTTCAAATAGCTTTCCCCTTTTTGTTGACTTTGTTCAGCGGACGATGAATATGACTTTTGCAACCTTTAAAGTGTTTTCACGAGTTAAACCTTTGCTTCTTAACTGATTGTTTCTTAACGTTTTTCCCACGCTATTTCGACTGGTTTTGTTAATTTATTTTTGTGTAAAACGATTTCCGCTGCAAGTTTTCATGTTTTATCAAATGTCCAAATTTTGAATTTTGAACAAAGTTTTAATTTGGTCCAAGTTTTCATAGAAAGTTTTGGACTTATGAGTAACAAACCGGGTTCAGTAAACTCGGGGTGTTACATTTCTGTATTCAGTTTTAGAAAAATATTTTCTAAGATCGACGAGAGACGTCTCATGCGTTGAGAACACGTCTCTCCACAGATATAAGAGTGTGTTGTACTCGTAAGTTCGACGCCCACACATCAGGAAATTTAAGTAAAAAGATCTTTAGAGAAGGCTCGACGGTTTCAAAGTCTTCGATAAGCATTTGATCCTGAGTTAAGGCTGTAAAGATCAGATGGGAATACCTGAGTAAAAACGTTTCTCCAAAATGTATTTTCTTTTATTTTACTATAATCTAAATCTAACATTTTTTTCTTAATGTAAATTGTTTACATTTTGAAAAATATATATTTATCAAAAATAATTTCTTTTAGACTAACGATTCAACTTATGGTTATTTGTGATTTAAAAATAGTTTTAAAATTACAAGGGTAACGCATGTCACTATTATTATGAATATTAGTGAATTCCATCATGCGTAGGAACCATCAAAACCAACATTTAGAACACATTATCTCGTGAGAGAGAATTGTTGCATTAAATCGTAGGAGGATACGACATCACACAAATTTGTTATACATTAACATTGATACATATGGTTTAGCGAAAATGTGATAATCTTTTATTTGATAATTGTAAATGCAAATATATTGCAAATATGTTGACATTGATTTTTTGGCAAATTACCTTTATGAAAATAATATTTTATTTCATTATTTTATAAGTTGATAATTTATTTCTTGGTAATCAAGAAACAATCTATTCAGATTATTGGGTGGATGATTATTGGAAATCAAGATGATTGGTGAAAATAAAAGTAAGGAATCTTGAAGTTCAAGGAAAGTATTTGATTTTCTAGAGACATTTGTTTTTTGGAAAACTTTCTTTTGATAAGCCGAATTGATAAAGATTTGTTGAATTATTCTAGGCTTCGAAATCTCATTAATTAAGGGATACTTTCCTAAGTCCTTGAGATCTATATCCAAGTAGTTGGCGGAACTTTCCTAAAATGTCACATGAGGTGTCACTCAACCGATTTTGTGAGATTTGGCTTCCTTATTTCTTGCGGCGTTAAATCTATTTTGGTATCTGAATTAAATCGAAGATATGGAAGTTACTAATCATATTTAAGTCTTCATTTCTATGGAAGCGATAGACAGATTTATTATTCACGGAAGGAGATTTCTTCATCATTGAGCCGTCGCCGTTCTTTCTCTCCCTACGCTTCTGCGTATGGGTTTGTGATTGTTCATTTAGTTCTTGAATGATTATTTTACACACTCTGCTTATGCTGTGGAATTCATCGATTATTTGATTGTGTTGATTTATTGCGTCCGACGACAACGACCTAGTGTTACAGACGGTGTCATAGGAGACAATCTTCTTTGTTCTTAATTGAAACTCAGTCTCGGGAGGAGGCTGCATTTAAACTCAAGAGGAGTTCTGTTTATCGACGAGGGGAGCCTGTCATTTTGATCATGTGCAAGGGGATCTTGCCATAACACGGATTCCAGGAGGAGTCATCAACAACAAGGGGAGTTTGTTGCTTTTAGATATCAGGAGACATCGATCTCAAGTCGAGGGGAGTTTGCAAAAACAGTTTCATTGGGGAAGTTAGGAAGTGGTGGCGACAAAGATAAGAGGGAGTCTTTATTTGTTTAAGTCCGTTTTGCTTGTAACTTTGTGAACTCGTGAAATATTTTATATCTGGGAGTGGCCCCGCAGATGTAGGCGATTTGCAGAACTGCGTTACCAATCTCCTGTCTCTTTAATTTTCACATATTTATAATTGTCCACCATTGCATTAATTATCAGTGTCACACGAAACACTCTGTGTGACATCGCATAACTGATCTTAATCTTTCAATTGGTATCAGAGTGAGTCGTTTCTGTTTCTTAAGTGGGATATGCGGGACAAGATCACAGTTCGTGTGCGATGAACTCTATGAAAGAAGGAGGCTCTACAATGCGTCCACCATTATTGGATGGAAGTAATTATGCTTATTGGAAGGTAAGGATGAGAGCATTCATTAAAGCTATTGACGAGAAAGCCTAGAGATCTATTTTAACAGGATGGAATCACCCTATGGACACTAATGCAGAAGGTATCACATCTCCAAAACCCAAAGAAAATTGGTTCGTAAATGAAGATGCTTTGGCACACAACAATTCAAAGGCTCTAAATGCTATCTTCAATGACGTTGATCCTCTTCAGTTCAGAGTAATCTCCACTTGTGAATCAGCAAAAAAGGCCTGGGAGATTCTTCAAACCACCTATGAAGGAACATCAACCGTAAAGTTGTCTAAGATGCAAATGCTAACTACTAGATTTGAGAAACTGAAGATGCATGAAGATAAGAGTATTGGTGAGTTCAATGCCAAAATATGTGGCATAGCAAATAAAGCATTTGCTCTCGATGAGATGTTTTTCGAAGAAAAACTTGTAAGAAAAACGCTACGGTCCTTGCCACAACAATTTGCCTATAAAGTCACAACTATAGAAGAAGCCAAAGATGTCTCTAAAATGAAGTTAGAAGAATTGATGGGATCTCTTAGAATCTTCGAGATAAATCTTGGAGGAGACACGGAAGCAAAGAAGGCAAAATGAGTTGCTCTAAAAACTGAGGTACAGACCTTCAACGAACATGATGAGGATGACTTGGAGGAGTCTCTAGCCCTGCTTTCAAAGAATTTTAGCAGAGTTATGAAGAGATTTGGTAGAAATACTCACGGTGTCAAGCACAATGTCACTAACTTCAAAAATGGTTCTTCAAGCAACAAGAAGCACAGGGAAGAAACTCATGTGTCTGATCAACCTTTCAAGAACAAAGGCATTCAGTGCAGAGAATGTGAAGGTTTCGGGCATATACAAGCAGAATGTGCTAATACCTTGAAGAAAAAGAAAAATTCTTTGAACGCAACTTGGAGTGAGGATGAGTAAAAGAAGGAAGACAAATTTCAGAGCAACCATGTGGTGCTTGTTTGTAAGACAGAACATAAATAAAATGGTGGTGTTCTACACAGTGTCACAGACGACTTTTCCAATAGTATTGATGAAGACGAAGAAGTAGTCACAGAAGAAGATCTTATTGGAGAATACAAGTTTCTTCATGAGAAATGGACTGAGCTTGTTAAAGTAAATCAACATCTACACATCCAGATTAGAAATTTGAAAGATGAGTAGAACAATCTTCAAAATGTTATTTTTGATTTGGAGACCAAACTGAAAACAAGTCAGGATGAAGTTAATGATCTGACCAATGAGATAAGTCTCATGAAGAAGAATGTCAAAATGTTAAATTCAGGTTTGTCTAAACTGGATGATATTCTAAACATCAGCAAATCAAGTGTAAATCGATCTGGATTGGGGTTCAAAGGAGAAAGTTCAGTTTCACAGACTGTTGCAGTGAAGGAAAATCGTTGTATTTTGAAATTTGTAAGGGAAAGCTCAGTGTCACAGCTAGTGTCAGCCAAGGAATTTGATCACAAGGGAAAACAAGTTGCAAGACGAACTCCAAGAACTGACAGAAAATCAAATTCTTGTGACTCCTATCATGTTCCAAGCAGTAAAGGTAACAAATATGTTTCTGTTTGTCATTATTGCAATTGCCGTGGTCATATTCTGTCACGACCCTTACCCGTATACTAATAATTTTTTTTTTTTTTTTTTTTAAATTCTTTTACTTTAACTGTACGTAGAGCGAAATCTAAAACGAAGTCGAAAGCGGAATTGAAATCAAAGTTCGTTTAGTAAATTATTTAAAACAATTACTAAAACAATAAACTTAAACTATTAAAACAATTCATTAATAAAATAAACAATTATTTAAAACATATTATATATATATATATATATATATATATATATATATATATATATATATATATATTTTTAAATCGCCAGAGGAGGTGGCGATCAATCGCCAGCCAGCGATTGCTCCTGGCGAGCAATCGCTGGCAGGCGATTGCTCCTAACGAGCAATCGCCTCCTGGCGTTTGTTACCTCGCCTGGCAATCGCCTGAGTGATTGCCAGGCAGAGGAAGAGGCGATTGCTCGCCTCCCAGAGGCGAGCAATCGCCACGCTCTCTGGAATTCCTCCAGAGAGCGCAGTTCTTCCTCCCCCTTTATTCTTCTTCTTTCTTCACACTTCCTTCACACTCCCTGCACTTCACATTTTTAACACAAATACACAACACTCAAAACACTACAACTTCTTCTCCTTTCTTACACAAAACCTTCACCCAATCTTTACAGACTTCCATAATTACTCTCCAAACATAACATTTACTCAAACACTCAAAACCGACACAATTCCCGTTAAACATAATCAAATTTCATAAAAATGAGCCGCGTGGTTCCGTTTAAAAGTTTAACATTTTCCTCCTGTTAGAATTACATCAAAAACATTTTAAAACACTGTATGTTATCTATACAATCACCAAGCACCCTAACAACATATCTAATCATACCAAAATTCGTACATTTCACCATTAATCCCAAAACATCAATAAGACGCTCAAAAACTCCTAACCGTGAGTCACCAACCTAACCAAAACACAAGCCGCCGCCACGAGCTCCACCCATCGACCGCTACACTTGATCATCGTAAGGAGGTTCCTCACCTTCGTTCTCGTCACCTACATCATACAATAACTACATTAAGCCTAATGCTTAGTAAGGAGCGTACTAAACATAACTTTACATATATGCAGGACATTTATAAAACATTTTCGTTTCATTTCCTTAAATCATTTTCTTGCCCCGTGAGAAACATACGTCTTGCCCCGTAAGAATCATACATCTTGCCCCGTGAGAATCATACATCTTGCCCCGTGAGAAACATACACTTTTGACCCGTGAGAAACATACACGTGAGAATCATACATTTTAACGCGTGAGAAACATACATCGTTCACATAATCGTTCTTTCATTTAACTTTTCATAAAACATGCTCGTAAATAGTTCGTATGCACTTTAATAAAACATGATGCATGAGGAGTAACATATATAAGGGATAACCTATCGAATGAGCACTACCTAAATCGTTAAGGCACTACTTAAACTATTCGTCTTTCCTTAACTACCCGTCTTTCCTTAACTACCCGTATAACCACTTTCTTCATAACAGTCAACATTATCAACATTGTATGACGTAGGGCCTTAGTGGCCGGAAAGCCTAACGCTCACTTACCTGGCATCCTAAATATGCCGAGCACCGTCCTTTGAGCTTGAGTTACCTAGGGCATTTAACAACAAACCATTAATATCGACTCTCGAACATCAAATCTAACAAATCGACGTCTTAAGCTAGGACAAATTCTTCTAAAAACTCTAATCCTTTTCTTTCAGGCATTTCATCGAGCACTTAGTGCTCATCAACTTCAAAACTCCATTAATGGTGTTTTACCAACCTTCAACAACCAACAACTTAAACTTAAACCTCAACCAACACCATTAATCTACTCAAACAACCTCAATAATCACTAATACATCATTAATGAGTAATAAATAAACAACCCTAACGATTTCTAACAAAACCCCTAAATTTCCTCACAAACCCTAAATCAAAACAACTCCAAAAACGACAACCAACTCGACTAAAGCATAGGGCTTACCTGGAGGGTCGATTTGATGAAGAAAACTTGAAGGAAGAATCGGCAAAATGGAGGAGTAGATCGACGTTGGAGATTGGCGATGGAGAAGAGAGGAAATCGCCAAAATGGAGAGGGTTTCGTGCGTGGAGGAGAAGGTGAGAAAGAGAGAGAGAGAGGACTTAGCTTTTAATAGAATTTTGACTTTAAAATTTACTTAAATGCCCTTAGTAAATTTTCTAACTTAAACCATTATTTCGTCTATCGGTTTAATTTCTCGAAATTCCCTTATTCCTCCAATTATATATATTTACCTCTAGGGCTCTAACGAAACTTCCACGAATTGTCGCTCTAAAATGTTTAAATTCTTAAAATTTGAAACTTACAGCTCGAAATTCCTAAAATGAAATTCTCGGGCGTTACATATTCGCCCTAAATGTTTCACCTATCTTGCTGACCTAAGACTAGGTACTGTTAGAAATACTTCTTCTTACAGATTTCCTTATAAAAAATGGGTGAAAAAAATCAAATTTGAAGTGTAATGTTACACATTTTTCACTAAAGGTAATCACAACAAATGCATGGTATTTTGATAGCGGATGTTCTAGACACATGACAGGTGAAGAGAGAAATTTGAAGGATATCATACATGAAACCGTAGGAAAAGTAACATTCGATCATAACAAATGCATGGTATTTTGATAGCGGATGTTCTAGACACATGACAGGTGAAGAGAGATATTTGAAGGATATCATACTTGAAACCGTGGGAAAAGTAACATTCGGCAGCGGTGTCTCAACAGATGTCATTGGAAGGGGAACGCTAAATGTTCATGGTCTACCAAAGTTGAATAATGTTCTTTTGGTAAATGGTTTGAAATCTAATCTAATCAGTATTAGCCAACTGTGTGATCAAGATTTGAATGTGCAATTCACACGTGAAAAATGTATGGTGTCCGATCAAAACAACAAGTGTGTTATTGAAGGAGTTAGATCATCAGACAATTGCTATCTTATTTCTTCCTCATCTACTTGTTGTCGATCAAGTATGGAGGACACTATTCTATGACATAGAAAGTTGGGACATGTAAATTTCAAAATGCTGGAAAAGATTGTATCAAAAGGTGCTGTCCGGGGAATTCCTACATTAAAGTTTGATGAAGACAAATTATGTGGACCATGTCAAATTGGAAAGCAAACCAAGGTGTCACACTCGATGTCACAGTCATCTACAACTACTCGTGTGCTTGAATTGTTTCACATGGATCTAATGGGTTCAATGCCTGTTGAAAGTATTGGAGAAAAATGATATGTCTTCGTTACTGTTGATGATTTCTCACGCTACACATGGATGGAGTTTCTTAGAGAAAAGTCCGAAACGTTCAAAGTTTTCAAATCAATGTATACTCGACTCTAATGTGAAAAAGATTGTGTCATCATGAATATTATTCGTATCCGCAGTGACCATGGGAGAGAGTTTGAAAATTTTGAATTCTCGAATTTCTGTAAACAACTAGAGATTCCTCACGAATTCTCAACACCTAAGACTCCTCAACAAAATGGAGTCGTTGAAAGAAAGAACCTGTAACACCCGACAATTTCGGCCAGGTGATTTTCTTAACCATTTTAATTGTCACCCTTTTATTGACCTTTATGATTTTAAATTTAATGCCAAGACTTATTTATTACAAGTTGAGTGAAACTAGGTTGGGTGGCAAGTTTGTAATTAAGGTAGATTTTAATTGGTATAAATAGGTTATGAGAATTCTTAAACCCCATTAAAACCTCGCTGTAGCCGACATTTCCTCTCTCGGCGATTCCCTTCCTTCCAGAGCTCCCTCTCTGCCAACTATTCCTTCGCCGGCGACCAGTTCTTCAGCCTCCACTTCGACAATCCACGCTCTAGGTAAGACTTAGACAATGTAGTTACTGGGTAGTTACTTAGAGCTCTGTCTTCAGTTAGAACTTGAGGTTTCGGATTCTTCACTAACAGAGTAATGGTAGTGACAATCATGATCTGTGTTTAGTAATGGCATTTCCGATTCGATTCTGGACATTAAGATAACAGACCGTGTTTAGTTGTTAGACTTAATCTGGTTATTTAGGTTCTGGAAGTTTAATCTATACACACTAGGCGCTCGACTAGGAAGATTTAGAAATATTTATGTTAGGTACTAGGATGAATTTTAGTTAGGATTTTGATTTAACACTGTAATGTGAAATGTTTCTAGGTGAAGAAGTTTGAAGAGAAGCACTCAAGTTGCTAAGGAAACCAGGTAAGTGAGTGAGTAAGACTTCCGGCCATTAGGGCCCTACATCACAAGGGTATTAAGTAAAAGTTGTTTATGATGTTAAAAGTACTTGTGCTAACGTCTGGTTGTCTTCAGTACTCGAGTCGATATTAAGTCTTGTCGTTTTGTGATCGGATGAGGTTTAATGAATCACGTGGGATGCATGTGTCAATCGGTAGAAGTCGATATTAAGTCTTGTCGTTTTGTGATCGGATGAGGTTTAATGAATCACGTGGGATGCATGTGTCAATCGGTAGAAGTCGATATTAAGTCTTGTCGTTTTGTGATCGGATGAGGTTTAATGAATCACGTGGGATGCATGTGTCAATCGGTAGAAGTCGATATTAAGTCTTGTCGTTTTGTGATCGGATGAGGTTTAATGAATCACGTGTGTCACTGTCCAAAAGAAGGACCATGAATATGACCCGCAAGGGACTATGTACACTCTCACTGTCAACCCCCTTTTCAGCACAAATCCTCCCTTAATCCATATGATGAAAACGATGAACAAGAACAAGAACACAAAAAGATCATGAACATGTGTTTCCTTTAATTTGTGCATTCATGCATACATGTTAGCATTGCACTCCTTACTAAGCATTAGGCTTGTAGTTTAAACCTTATGATGTAAGAACTACCAGGTGAGGATTTCAAGTCTAATGATGATGTTTAAGGCTGGTTGCTGGAAGGAGTTCAGGTTGTCAGTGAGTGGCTGGAAGGCGATTTCAACTCATGGTTACTACTTTTATCATATTAGTAAGATTATGAATACTGAGGTCTATGTAGGATGCTTTCTTAAGTCTTGTCGTTTTGTGATCGGATGAGGTTTAATGAGTCACGTGATGTGCATGTGTCAATCGGTAGAAGTCGATATTAAGTCTTGTCGTTTTGTGATCGGATGAGGTTTAATGAATCACGTGGGATGCATGTGTCAATCGGTAGAAGTCGATATTAAGTCTTGTCGTTTTGTGATCGGATGAGGTTTAATGAGTCACGTGATGTGCATGTGTCAATCGGTAGAAGTCGATATTAAGTCTTGTCGTTTTGTGATCGGATGAGGTTTAATGAATCACGTGGGATGCATGTGTCAATCGGTAGAAGTCGATATTAAGTCTTGTCGTTTTGTGATCGGATGAGGTTTAATGAATCACGTGGGATGCATGTGTCAATCGGTAGAAGTCGATATTAAGTCTTGTCGTTTTGTGATCGGATGAGGTTTAATGAATCACGTGGGATGCATGTGTCAATCGGTAGAAGTCGATATTAAGTCTTGTCGTTTTGTGATCGGATGAGGTTTAATGAGTCACGTGATGTGCATGTGTCAATCGGTAGAAGTCGATATTAAGTCTTGTCGTTTTGTGATCGGATGAGGTTTAATGAGTCACGTGATGTGCATGTGTCAATCGGTAGAAGTCGATATTAAGTCTTGTCGTTTTGTGATCGGATGAGGTTTAATGAATCACGTGGGATGCATGTGTCAATCGGTAGAAGTCGATATTAAGTCTTGTCGTTTTGTGATCGGATGAGGTTTAATGAATCACGTGGGATGCATGTGTCAATCGGTAGAAGTCGATATTAAGTCTTGTCGTTTTGTGATCGGATGAGGTTTAATGAGTCACGTGATGTGCATGTGTCAATCGGTAGAAGCCGATATTAAGTCTTGTCGTTTTGTGATCGGATGAGGTTTAATGAGTCACGTGATGTGCATGTGTCAATCGGTAGAAGTCGATATTAAGTCTTGTCGTTTTGTGATCGGATGAGGTTTAATGAATCACGTGGGATGCATGTGTCAATCGGTAGAAGTCGATATTAAGTCTTGTCGTTTTGTGATCGGATGAGGTTTAATGAATCACGTGGGATGCATGTGTCAATCGGTAGAAGTCGATATTAAGTCTTGTCGTTTTGTGATCGGATGAGGTTTAATGAGTCACGTGATGTGCATGTGTCAATCGGTAGAAGCCGATATTAAGTCTTGTCGTTTTGTGATCGGATGAGGTTTAATGAATCACGTGGGATGCATGTGTCAATCGGTAGAAGTCGATATTAAGTCTTGTCGTTTTGTGATCGGATGAGGTTTAATGAGTCACGTGATGTGCATGTGTCAATCGGTAGAAGTCGATATTAAGTCTTGTCGTTTTGTGATCGGATGAAGTTTAATGAATAACGTGGGATGCATGTGTCAATCGGTAGAAGTCGATATTAAGTCTTGTCGTTTTGTGATCGGATGAGGTTTAATGAGTCACGTGATGTGCATGTGTCAATCGGTAGAAGTCGATATTAAGTCTTGTCGTTTTGTGATCGGATGAGGTTTAATGAATCACGTGGGATGCATGTGTCAATCAGTAGATGTAGGTTTTTCCATTATCGGCAGGAGTATGTATTAAGTCTTGTCGTTTTGTGATCGGATGAGGTTTAATGAATCACGTGAGATGCATGTGTCAATCGGTAGATGTCCTTGAGTTTCTAATTCCCTTCGGCCAAATGTCTTAACGTTTTGTCTAATTATAAACGTTGTCTACTTATTGAGTTTTCCGCTGTAAAGTCGAGGATTAAAGATAGAATTATCATCACTGAGAGAAAATTTAAAATTTTTTGTAATTTCTCTTAGTTCAGTTCAATGTTTTAGGTAGAAAAACCAGGTCTGGAAGACTCGGGGCGTTACAGAACCGTACATTGGTAGAGATGACTCACGTAGTGTTACACGAAAGGGGCGTTCCTCAAAAATTCTGGGCTGAAGCTATGAATACCGCTTGTTATACCATAAATCTAGTGTATCTTCGAGGAAAAACTTCTATGACATCCTATGAGATATGGAAAAGCAAAACTCCAAATCTTAATTATTTTCATCCGTTTGGCAGCATCTGCTTTGTGTTGAATGACAGGGAAGACATGGGAAAACTTGATCCCAAGAGTGATGAGGCTATCTTTCTCGGTTATGCTACAAATAGTCGTGCTTATCGAGTTTACAATAAAAGAACTCGCACTGTCATCGAATCTGCAAATGTTCAAGTAGAGGACTCTCTGGACACAACATATAATCCAAAAGAAGATGCAAACCAGATTTCAAATAATGAAGGCACTAGTGTTCCAATCGGTGTCACAGATGGTGTCTCAAGCGGTGTCACATATCAGACTGAGAAAATTGATGAAGCAGAGGTGACTACTTCACACAACAGGCAACCATCCACATGTATTCAAAAGAATCATCCTACAGATGAGGTTATTGATGGTCTGAATAATGGTATACGAACCAGAGATAAGCTGAGTGTGAATTATCGAGAAATGATTCAAATGACATATTTTACATCAACCATCGAGCCCAAGAATGTGAAAGAAGTATTACTAGATGAATACTAGATAGGAGTATGCAAGAAGAACTTAGTCAATTTTCCCGAAATCAAGTTTGGGACTTAGTACCGTTTCCTCCCGATGTCAATGTTATTGGTACTAAGTGGATCTACAGGAACAAGAGCGATGAGCATGGCAACATCACTCGCAACAAAGCTCGGTTAGTTGCTCAAGGGTATTCTCAAATTGAAGGAACTGATTTTGATGAAACATTCATTCCGGTTGCTTGTCTTGAATTTATTCGGCTTTTATTGGCTATTGCTTTTGTTATGCAGTTCAAGCTATATCAAATGGATGTGAAAAGTGCTTTTCTCAATGGTTTTCTTAATGAAGAAGTTTATGTTGCTCAACCAAAGGGTTTTGAAGACCCTCATCATCCCGAGTATGCTTATAAATTGAAGAAGGCGTTATATGGGCTTAAACAAGCCCCTCGTGCGTGGTATGAAAGACTCACGCATTATCTATTAATCAAATGATATGAGCGAGGGGGAGTAGATAAAACCCTTTTCGTTCGTTGTGACAAAGGTTAGTTTTTACTCGCTCAAATTTATGTTGATGACATAGTATCTGGCTCGGTGTCACAAGTGATGGTGGATGAATTTGTAGCTTAAATGACTGGAGAATTTGAGATAATTATGGTCGGAGGACTCAATTATTTCCTTGGATTTCAAATTCAGCAAGAAAAGAATGGTATTTTATTTCTCAAGCCAAATATGCCAAGAATTTATTGAAAAAGTTTAAGCTTGAAAATGCACGACTAAGTAGAACACCCATTGGGACACATGAGAAACTCTCTAAAGATGAAAAGGGAATTGCTGTTGATCCGCGTTTTGACACGGGATCCTTAGGAAAGGATCCGTGTTCGAACCCACAAACGATGAGGAAATGTGCTCGGGTGCAAGTGATGCTCAAAACGGAAATAAAGGAAAGAAAAACTAAAATAAAATGCAAGAAAATAAACAATGGATTAAGATGGTTTGGCTGAATATGACATGGAGGAATGAGGGTGTGAAATATAAAGAAAATAAGAGAAAGAGATGAAGAAGAGAGGTTATGGATGAAATGAAAATGCAATGCAAAAAGAGGAAGAAAATGGCTTAAAATAAAAGTGGGGGTGTGTGAGTGATGGAGCCGAAAATAAAGGGTGATGTTGTGTGAGTGTGATAACAATAAAAGTAAAAGAAATACCCATGGAAGTTTCGAGTGAATGCTCCAATGAATGACGTGACAAGGTTTCTCCACATCCTCTGATGTCGGCTCCCAAGTGAAGTCCATGATGTGATCCAAACCTGTAAAAAGAGAAAATTTATTAGAACATTGAGTGAGTAAATTTTGTGTCCGAGTTTGTGATCTTGTGACGGGCCTCTGAGGCGTGTCATCCCCTCCGAGTGGCTGAGGATTTGACCTCAAATCCGTTAGCTCAGCCTCCTCTTCATACCCAAATTCTCCAATATAAGGGGATAAGTCTTGCACATTGAAGGTGGATGACACTCCATAATCGCCGGGTAACTCCAATTTGTAAGCATTGTTATTTATTCGTTCCAAGATTTTAAAGGGACCTTCAGCTCTAGGCAACAATTTGGAGCGTCTTTTGGCGGGAAATCGTTCCTTCCTAAGATGCAACCATACCAAATCTCCAACATTAAAAATAACCTCTTTTCGCCCCTTATTTGCATTCTTAGCGTAATTGGCGTTATTTCTCTCAATTGTTTGGTGAACCTTTTCATACAACTTTTTCATCTGCTCTGCTTTACTTGCTCTCGAAGGGTTGATTATGTCCTGGGTTGGAATAGGAATAAGTGTCAGGGGTGTGTTCGGATTAAAACCATAGACTACCTCAAAGGGCGTTTGCTGAGTGGTGGAATGAAGGCTTCGGTTGTAACCGAATTCAACTTGTGGTAGTACTATGTCCCAATCGGTGAGATTTTTACCTATGACACTTTGGAGAAGGGTTCCCAAGGTCCTATTGATCACTTTCGTTTGGCCGTCCGTATGGGGATGGAAAGATGTACTAAAGCATAGTGTAGTTCCCAACTTCTTCCATAAGGTCTGCCAAAAAGTGCTCAAGAACTTGGTATCGCGATCAGACACAATAGATTGAGGCACTCCATGGAGTCTAACTATCTCCTTGAAGAATAGATCGGCTATAGTAGCAGAGTCGTCGGTTTTATTGCAGGTGATAAAATGTGCCATTTTGGAGAATCTATCCACAACTACTAGAATAGAATCCTTGTTACGTCCGGTCCGTGGTAACCCCAAAACAAAATCCATACTAATTTCTACCCAAGGATGTGTAGGGACTGGTAATGGAAGGTAAAGTCCTTGGGGTAGAACCTTACTTTTGGCCCTTTTACAAACAATGCACTTTTCAACATAGTGGTGCACGTCTTTCATCATGTGAGGCCTATAAAATTTTTCCTTTAATAGTTCTAGGGTCTTCTTTTCTACAAAATGCCCAGACAATCCTTTTCCATGAGCTTCTTTAATGAGGCATTGTCTTGGACTGCAAATAGGAATACACAATTTTCCATTCTTTAATAGAAATCCATCTACAAGACTATATCCCCAGCCTTATTTTGACTAACATGATAAGGCAATCCAAAATCTTTATCGGATGCATTTTTGATCCATTCAAATCCAAAAAATATGACATTTAATTCCGTTAAGAGGATACGTCTTCGAGAGAGAGCATCGGCAACGGTATTATCAGAACCTTTCAAATATTTTAAAATGTAGGGGAATCTTTCCAAAAATTCCACCCATTTTACGTGACGCTTGTTGAGTTTGTGTTGGCTTTTAATGTGCTTGAGAGATTGATGGTCAGAATGAATCACAAACTCTTTTGAAAGTAGGTAATGTTGCCAATGTTCTAGAGCTCTAATTACAGCATAGAACTCCTTATCATAGGTCGAATAATTCAAAGCAGCTCCTTTCAATTTTTCACTAAAATACGCAAGAGGCTTGCCATCTTGCATCAAAACAGCTTTAATGCCAATACCAGATGCATCACTCTTGATCTCAAAAACCTTATTGAAATCGGGAAGTGCTAAAACTGGTGATTGACAAAGTTTTTCTTTAATCAAATCGAAACTACTTTGGCATGCCGGTGTCAAATTAAAGTCAACTCCTTTCTTGGTAAGGTTCGTAATAGGAGCGACTAAAGAACTGAAATCTCTAATGAACCTTCTATAAAAAGAGGCTAATTCGTGGAAACTACGGACTTCAGTGATACTATTAGGAGTGGGCCACTCTTTGATGGCTTTAACCTTATCTTCGTCCGCTTCCAAGCCATCCTTAGAAATTATAAAGCCCAAAAAGTAAACCTTTTGTTGTCCAAAGGAGCATTTGCTCAAATTCCCAAACAATTTGGTTCGACGGAGAGTTTGAAATAACATTCCGAGATGGTTGACATGTTGTGGGAGATCGCGACTATACACTAAAATGTCATCGAAATATACGACAATAAATTTCCCAAGGAAGTCCATAAGAACATGATGCATTAACCGCATAAAGGTGCTAGGGACATTTGTAAGACTGAATGACATAACCATCCACTCAAACAATCCGTATTTTGTTTTGAAGGCGGTCTTCCATTCATCACCCTCTTTCATCCGTATTTGGTGATAACCGCTCTTCAAGTCAACTTTGGAGAAAATTGATGCTCCACTCAATTCGTCCAACATATCTTCTAGCCGAGGGATAGGATACCTATACTTAATGGTAATTTGGTTGATAGCCCGACTGTCAACACATATTCGCATAGAGCCATCCTTCTTAGGTACCAACAAGGTAGGTACAGCACATGGGCTCATCGACACCCGAATGTAACCTCTCCCTAATAACTCTTGGACTCGATCTTGTAATTCCTTCGCTTCTTCAGGCCTCATCCTATAGGCCGGTCTATTTGGTAACATAGTGCCGGGTTGGAGGTCGATTTGATGTTCTATTCCTCTAATCGGTGGAAGTCCAGGGAGTAGTTCTTCAGGAAAAACATCTTGATAAGCCTTAAGTAGGTTTTGGATCAGTAAGGGTATCTCTCCCAGCTCCATAATGCGGTCTCTAAATAAAACAAGAACCACCGTTTTTCCCTTAGTCACTGCAGCTCTTAATCCCTTTTTGGTCAAGAAGAGATTTTTTTTAATCTTTTCCTCCTTCCTAAGCGTATCGTCATGAGCAATTTGTTCAGGGGTCATAGGAAGTAATTTGATATTTCTACCACCGAATTTCAAACTATAGTTGTTGGGGTAACCATCATAATGTACTCTACAGTCGTAGAGCCATGGTCGTCCTAATAGAAGATGACTCGCTTTCATAGGCACGATATCGTAAGTAACCGAATCCTTATATTTTCCAATAGTAAAATTGATGGTTACTTGTTTGGTCACCTTAATGTCATCCCTATCATCCAACCATCTCAACTTATATGGTTTAGGGTGGTTTGACGTCTCCAATCCAAGCTTGCTAACCATATCTTGGGAAGCTACGTTAACGCAACTTCCACTATCTATAATCACCGAACATACATTATCTTTGACTGCACATCTACTTTGAAAAATGTTTTCACGTTGGCAGTCCTCCTCAACATTTTTAGAGACAAGGGCTCTTCTAATCACCATTAAAAGTGGTCCGTCTTGAGCAGCACACTCATCTGACCCGTGCTCGCTCTCGTCATCTACCTCTTATTCTACTTCCTTATCGAGGTATTGACCTTCATCATTCTCACTCTCCCATTCTCCGGTTGACTCCTTGATAACCATCACTCGATGGTTAGAACATTCATTTTCGTAATGTCCTTTGCCTAAGCACTTGTAGCATTGGACATCACGGGCTCTTTGTCCTTTAGGCGGGTTCGAGTGATTTTTGTCCGTAGGAGGGGGCTTGTTTTGGTTGAATGGGGTTTTAGGTGGCCAATTATGGTTAACTGGCCTTTTCTCTTCGTTTTTCCATGGAGGTTTAGGCATGTCTTGATCCAAATGCCTAGGTGGAAATTTAGTTGGAAAATTGGTTTTACGCTTTCTTTTGAGTTGCCTTTCCACCGTGAGGGCGAGTTGTATGACCATATCCATGGCTTGTAATTGTTCTACTTCAACCGCGTCGCCAATATCACGGTTCAAACCTCGAATGAATCTTGCGATGAGTTGTTCTTCAGGTTCATCAATAGCGCAACGTATATTGAGAGTTTAAAATTCTGTGAGGTACTCATCAACCGGGAGAGAATTTTGTTTAAGGTTGTGAAGCTGATGGAAGAGTTCGTGTTTATAATGTCGGGAAACGAATCTCTTGTGCATTTCGTCTTTCATGGAATTCCAGGTTGAGATGGGGTATCCTAATATTCGCATTCTTTGGTTTCTAAGGTTGGACCACCACAATGCGGCATGGCCCGTTAGTTCAAGAGAGGCGAGTTGAATTTTGACTCGATCAGAATAGTCGTGACATTCGAAAACTCTCTCCACCTTATCAACCCAATCAAGATATGTGTGTTCGTCACAAGTTCCATTGAAAGGGGGAATTGACATCTTAACATTACGGAGGTCGTCGTCGTCCCTACGACGATTAGGTCGATACTCCTCATCATCTTCTGTCCAAATATCATCCTCCAAATTAAAATGACGTGGTCTTCTTCTTTGGGGTTCAACCCATTCCTCTTCCTCTATGGGTGGTTGAAAAGGTGCTCTACACCTAGGGTGTTTGGGAATAATCCTAGAGGAGGTCTCTTGAGAAGGGACACGTTCATGGAATTCTCTACGAGGAGGATTGTTCAGCATTGTTTGGACTTGTTGGGCGAGGCTATTAACTATGTTTGTTAAGGCATCAATTTGTCTTTGCATGCCTCCTTGAGAGCTAGTCTCACCCTCGTGTCGTGTGTTTTCGGATGGGGGAGTATCCCTAGCCCGATGTGGTTCTTGGTGTAATGGATCTCGATTGATTCCACTTCGATTAGTCATAGTTAAGTGTTTTTAATTTTAAGTTTGAATTCTTGTCTAAATTAATATTCCTAAATTAGTGAGATGCTTATCTTGATAGTTTTAGGCACTAAGGAATAATCTTAGCTAAGACAAAAATAAAATAGGGATCATGCTAAAATTGGTAGTCAACGCAACAATTTTAAATAAACACTTAGCAATAACTAAAGAAATGAATATATATATATATATATTTTTAACAATTACTAATCACCACAATTTTAACCAAGTTTTCAAATTTAATCTAAGGTCACTTAGAGAAATAATAATAACAGCTAATTAACTCTAAAAACAGCAAGTAATAATATTTAAAACACCACTTAAATCAAGATAAACAAGCTGAAATTTTAATTCAAACATAGCAGAATTTTTTTAATGTAACTTTTAGATCAAATTTGCTAATCAAATCATGCTTTTGCTAAATTCATATAAACCAATTTCGTGCATTCAATTTTCAGCGTATAATAGATGAGATTATAAGTTAAAGCAAGAGCAACATTCAGCAATTAATTCATGCAAATTTAGAGCAAAACAAAAGATGCAAAAATCAAGAGGTTAGATCAATAAAAATTCTGATTTTTATAGTAATAGATTTAAGCCGATTTGAAGCACCAAAATTTCCAGAAAATTAATTTAGTGAATGGACAAAATCTAAGTGCTAAAACTAGCTCAAATAATAACAAAGAAAGCTTAACAACTCAAGTCATTAATACACTAAAAACCGTGAAGGAAATAAGCAAAAGTGAGCCAGTTTTATAGTTATAATTTTAGCCAAATTTCAAGCTTCATTTCTCCCATATTTCTAGCAAACTTTTGGCTTAAATGTAGATGAAAATATTGCATCCAAATGTAGCTAACTAAAAGATGAAAACCGAGACAAATAGAGAAGTAAAATCCGAGAACTAGTAAAGGAAATGTATCACTAACCTTGGCCGATTTCTACCACAATGCATACCACATTTCAATATGATATTCAAGTTAATAAATAGCATTAAAATGGCAGCAAATAAAATGGTTAGATTAGCACAAGTTAGCAAAAGTTAGTTCAACAAATAAAGGGGAAAATATTGCAAGAAATGAAATGAGCCGCTATCCCGATTTTGTGCCGAATTTTGACTATTGTCAAGACACTAAAACGCATGAGGGAAGCCTTGTGACTCTGATACCACTTGACACGGGATCCCTAGGAAAGGATCCGTGTTCGAACCCACAAACGATGAGGAAATGTGCTCGGGTGCAAGTGATGCTCAAAACGGAAATAAAGGAAAGAAAAACTAAAATAAAATGCAAGAAAATAAACAATGGATTAAGATGGTTTGGCTGAATATGACATGGAGGAATGAGGGTGTGAAATATAAAGAAAATAAGAGAAAGAGATGAAGAAGAGAGGTTATGGATGAAATGAAAATGCAATGCAAAAAGAGGAAGAAAATGGCTTAAAATAAAAGTGGGTGTGTGTGAGTGATGGAGTCAAAAATAAAGGGTGATGTTGTGTGAGTGTGATAACAATAAAAGTAAAAGAAATACCCTTGGAAGTTTCGAGTGAATGCTCCAATGAATGACGTGACAATGTTTCTCCACATCCTCTGATGTCGACTCCCAAGTGAAGTCCATGATGTGATCCAAACCTGTAAAAACAGACAATTCATTAGAACATTGAGTGAGTAAATTTTGTGCCCGAGTTTGTGATCTCGTGACGAGCCTCCGAGGCATGTCACGTTTATATAGAAGTATGATTAGAAGTCTCTTATATCTGACTGCTAGCCGACAAGATATTTGTTATAGCGTGGGTTTATGCACTCGATTTCAAGCAAATCCGAGGGAGTCACACCTAGTGTCAATCAAGCAGATTCTTAAATATGTTAGCGAAACAACCGACTATGGTTTATGGTACTTATTCGACTCTAATGCAAATCTGGTGGGTTATTGTGATGCTAACTGGGCAGGTAGTTCTGATGATCGAAAAAACACTTTAGGTGGATGCTTTTATGTGGGACAATTTGGTATCATGGTTCAACAAAAAGGAAAATTCTATTTCTCTATCCACTATCGAGGCAGAATATATTGCAGAAAGTAGCAGCTGTACTCAGCTTCTTTGGATGAAACAAATTATGAAAGACTACGGTGTCACACAGGCTATCATGACACTCTATTGTGATAATTTGAGTGCTATCAACATTTCTAAAAATCCTGTTCAGCATTCTCGGACCAAGCATATTGATATACGACATCATTTTATTCAATCTCTAGTAGAGGACAAAATTATTCATTTGGAGCATATGGTGACCGAAAAACAAATTGTCGATATTTTCACCAAGACGTTGGATGGTGTAAGGTTTGAAGAGCTGAGGTCTGCACTAGGCCTAGGGGTGGGCAGAACCGGCCTGGAACTGCAAAACCAGACCGGACTAGCGGTCCAGGCTGGTTCTTGGTCGGTTTTGCCTGCCATGGAACCGGTCCCGGTTCCATGGATTGAGGAACTAGAAACTGCAGTCCGGTCCCCGATTCCCTGTACCATGACTGGAAATTCCCATGGGAGAACCGACTCATGGGTCGGCCCGGTGGGTTATCCGACCCATGGGTCGGATAACTTAAAAAAATTAAAACCACTCCTCAGCATTGAAGCATTGCTTCTTTCCCACAGCCAGACTCAGAAGCCCTAGCTCTCACTGCCTCTGCTCCCACTGCCTCTGCTCTCGATGCCTCTGCTCGCACTGTCTCCACTCTCGCTGCCTCTGCTCGCACTCGCTTGGTCGCCTCTGCTCTCGTTGCTTCTGCTCGTGCTGTCTTCGCTCTCGCTGCCTCTGCTCGCGCTGTCTCCGCTCTCGCTGCCTCGGATGTGTGTTGAGGGATTGTGTAGTGCCATCCTTGGAGCTAGACTCGGATGGAAATGCATCCTTGGAGCTCGACTTGGATGTGTGCCTAGGGATTGTGTAGTGCCATCCTTGGAGCTGGACTAGGATGGAAATGCATCCTCGGAGTTGGACTCGGATGTGTGCCTAGGGATTGGGTAGTGACATCCTTGGAGCTAGACTCAGATGAGAATGCATCCTTGGAGCTGGACTCGGATGTGTGCCTAAGGATTGGGTAGTGCCATCCTTGGAGATGGGCTCGGATGGAAATGCATCCTTGGAGCTGGACTCGGATGTGCGCCTAGGGATTGTGCAGTGCCATCCTTGGAGATGGACTAGGATGGAAATGCATCCTTGGAGCTGGACTCAGATGTGTGCTTAGTGTAACGACCCCAGAGGGATCGTCACATAATCCGTATCTTTCTTAATCATTTAATTCTTATTACACACACTTTATTCATTTTTGGTAATATATTTTTTTTTGAAACATAACTTAGCTCAAGACATCACACGCGGTTCATTAGGCATCGCTTGGCAGAGGCAGAGGAGTACATTATACATCTGCCGGCAGGCAGGGTAAAATGCTCCATCCGATAAAAGACTTTAGCTCTTAAGCTGCACCTACCGATGGGGAAATAAACTTGCATCTGCCGATCATACCCCAACAAATTTCTATACTTAATTACTTACTCCTGCCGGTCGCTAAACGACAAGCATGGAGTTCACATCTTCTGGTAGAGAAAGATTTCATCATCCGATTCGTCACGTGAAACTCGCGTGACTCACTTATCACCGCCTAATAGAGGACATCTTCTGATTAGCACGAGCTTAACACGTGACCCTTTAAAACTTCACTAGATAAGAGATATCATCCGGTAGCTAGACGACAAAATTAGACTTACATCTTCCGATGGCTTAAACACTCTACATCTACCAGTAACTGGGCGATGAAATAACACTTACATCATCTGGTAACTTAAATACACCTTATCTGCCGATCACTAGACGACAAAATTAGACTTACATCTTCCGATGGCTTAAACACCATCTACGGTCACTGGGCGATGAAATAACACCTACATCATCCGGTAACTTAAATACACCTCATCTGCCGATCACTAGATGACAAAATAGCACTTTCATCATCCGATAGTTTAAACGCACTACAACTACCGATCACTAGATGACAAAATGGTACTTTCATCATCCGATAGACATAACCTTCACTGACTTCATACTTCAATGGCATAACATTCATACTAATGAAAATCAGTAACTCACCCAGAATTCATATAGCGGAAGACTTAAGCAAACAAACCAACCAATGCTCCTTAAAATTATTTCTAGATTCAGTGGTCAACAGACACCTTTGAAAGAAGACTCAATGTTATAAATTAGACTCATCCTACTTAAACTATCATATTCATTATCATAACTAAAATCATAAAAACATTAACCAGGGGTCTCATTTGCCATCCAGCCATAGATTTGCTCCCTGAACACCTTCCAGCAATCGAGTTTAGACATCCTCATTAACTTTGAGATCCTCACCTGAAAACTCGTCACCTACATCATAAGGTTTAAACTATAAGCCTAATGCTTAGTAAGGAATGCAATACTAATAAGTATGCATGAATGCTCATTTTGAGAAACAAATGCTCATGAATCTTTTCTTATTCACATTCATACTCAAAGTCTTCATTCTTGTTCATCATTCATATTCATTGTTCATAATCATCATTCATATACATCATTCATGTTCATCGTTCATATTCATTGTTCATAATCATCATTCATATACATCATTCATGTTCATCGTTCATATTCTTCGTTCACGTTGTGTGGATTAAGGGAGGATTTGTGCCGGTAAAGGGGGTTTGACAGTGAGAGTGCACATAGTTCCCTTGCGGGTCGTATCATGGTCCTTCTTTTGGACAGTGACATACGCCAAACAGCCCCTAACCCTCACTTAATTCATGTTGCATAAGTTTTATATTCTTATCTTCTTCACGCGAAGACATGCTCTTAAAACATTTTCATATGCATAAAACATTCATGATGCACGAACATGAAAATACTTAAATCATTAAGCTACAGAACAGAGTACCATTCGACATGAAACCTTACCACTGAGCTAATCATCAGCATAAACATTAGACAGTAACATAAGGGAAACTTCTAATCATCGTATGAGTTTCTACCTAGCATCCTTTGATGTAGGGTCCTAATGACCGAGAAACCTACACATTCATTTACCTGGTCTCTTTAGCAATTTGAGCTCATTTCTCTTCAAACTTCTTCACCTAAAACATTTACATTGCAGTAGTTAAAACAAAATCCTATTAGTTCTAATCACAAGTCATCCTAGGATCTAATAGCTATAGTCACTCCCGAATCCTTAGTATAGTTCTCTGTGCAGTTTGAAATCCAAAACCCAAAACAGACAGATTCGATTAGCGATAACTCAGGGTTGGTTGTTTAATGTCAAAAATCGATTCGAAATGACATTACCACTTTCAGATTTTAAAATACCCTTACTAATACTCGGCCATTGAAGAACCCAGAACTTCAACACATAGCTGAAAATAGAGCTTAACGACTAAAAGATAGCTACATTGCCAAACTCGTACCTTGAGCACAAAGTAGTCGAGATGCAGCAAGGAAACCGATTGTCGAAAGAGGGATTCCCAGCTGACAGAGAGCGAGAGCTCGGGAGGGGAAATCGCCGAGAGTAAGAGATGACGGCTACAGTGGTTTAAATGAGGTTTGAATCCTTTCCTTTTTCTTTAAATACTGGTCTCAATCCTCCATTATTACAACTTTGCCACTCAACCTAGTTTAAATCCACATGTAATTAATTAAGCTTGGCATAAAATTCTAAACTGTGAAGATTGAATATTCATGACCGTTAATACAGTTAAGAAGTCATCTGGTTGAAGTTGTCGGGTGTTACACTTAGGAGATCGTGTATGGTCATCTTGGCAGCTGGACTCGGATGTGCCCCTCCGATCTTGTACTGTTGGGTCAAAGTGGGGCCATCCTAGGTGATATAGAATGTGTGCTTACTTGATCCACTCCGCTAGGTGATAGATTAACAAAATGTTAAACAAAGCGAGAACAACAGAGCGAGTAGAAACTGCATATGTTAGGGGTTGAGCATGCATTGTTTTAAATTGCATTATTCCCTACTTACTAAGCATTAGGCTTACGTTTTGTGTTCTGTGGTGTAGGTGACGACGTCCTTGCAGGTGAGCTAGATGAGGGTATCTAGGACTAGGGAGTAGTCAGCGACGCACGGGGCATGCCGGTGCGGGTAATTGTCAGGGCGACTTGTCCATGAAGTTTCTGGGATGTGGTGTATTTTGTGTTTGGGTTTGTGAATTTGGATTGTAGATAAGTTATGAAAGTTTAAGTCTTTTGGTGTACTTTGAACGTGTTTATAAAACATTTGGTTTTCAGGATTTCGATTTTAGAAAAGTTTGGCGGTTATACTGCTCGTTTTTTCGTATAGTAAACGACGTTGGTTTTCACATGTTTTCACATTTTTGCTAATGTTTTAGAGTCGGATTTTTGAGATTTTCACGTGTCAAGAATTGGAAAATGTCAGGAAGAGGCATGGGTAGGTTTTAGGTGAATTGGAGGTGTAAAAGATAAGGAAAATGGAGAAAAAGTGGAAAGAGGTCGAAGGAGTGCGTTGATGGCTGAGGTGGGGCGCGCAGGGTGCAGGAGGGCGCGCGCGATGCGGGCTGCTGGGGTGCGCACAGCGTCCAGCGCCAATTGATCGGCACACTTGAGGCGCGCTTGATCGAGCAACCCGAGAGGTTGCGTGCGCGCCGTGCTGCTGCGCGCAGTGGCAGCGTGCGCGGGGCGCATTGCTTAGGCAGCGAGCGCACCCAGTGCGCGCACGTGGCACCCCTTATGGCTCACTTTTGTTTTTTTTTTTTTTTTTTTTCAAATTTTACCATTTTCAAATATGTTTTAACCCGACCTTTTCCGACACGTTTTGCACGTATTTTACGCTTGTTTTCCACTAGTTTTTGAGGGTTCAAAAAACCCAAAAATCGAGTAAAAAATTTATCAAAAATTATTTTAAATTCTGTTTTAATGTGGTATTGTTATGCAAAGTAGCGCACCAAGCCAGGGTGGGTTTGGGGGCATTACAAAGACTCTCGGTTAGGTTGATCGAACTTAATTCACACAATTGAGTTGATAAGAAGTTTAAAATTATAAATATACATGCTTAAATGAAATATAACTGTGAAAATCATGCATAAAAAATGACACTTCGTAAGTACATGACATGTTTATAAAACTATGTGTGCACGAGAATAAATAAACACCCACTTGGATTGTCTCAAGCTCAAAATCCAAAAAGTCCAATCAATGAGTCAATTATCGATACCTAACAGATATATCACCATAATTGGCTTCTAAGACTCTAAATAAGTTTTGTTGGAACTCATGACCAATACAGGAACGAACATGAGGATTTCTCAATCGTCTGAAAGTTTTCCCGAATCTCTCTCTAGATTTCAAAAAGAAAATTGTGAGTTTAGTTGATGTGGAACTTATATAGTCTGAACTGTAATAATTGCAATTTTGTTTTTAAAAAAGAAGAGTTTTTTTCCCATTTCGTATGAGTGTTGCAAGCCAAGGGGAAACTTCCCTTTCCTCCTTTCCCAATAAAACATAATGCTCCACCCTATTCCTCTCTCGTCTCTCATTTTCTCTGCAAAATTCTCCATCCACAAGCCAACTCCTTCTTGGTGATTTTCATGGGGTATTTGGAGCTGTTGGTTTCTGCCTTTGAGACGGGAGAAGAGTTGAACTTGGTAAGTTGATTTTCTCTCTCTCCTTCCTCATTGAAGCAATGAACCATCACCTCACACCTCTCACTTTCTCTCTCTGCAAATTCTTTCCAACAGATAACTCTTTCTCGGCATTTCTTTGTGGAGAAGGATACGTGGGCAAATTACTCACGCTCGATTACTGTTGAGCTTTGGAAGAAGCTGTAAAACCTGAGAAATGAAGAAGAAGAAGAATGCAGAGACGAAAGAAAGGCGGCCAAGAAAATCGAGTGTTCTGTATTGTTTCCCCCAAGTATTTGTATACATCAAGAAGCATTAAATGAATGAAAGGATTGTAACTGAATTTTGAATAAATGAATAGTAATGTAATGATCAGTATGCTAATATCCCCCTGCAAGATCACGGGCGTAAGCCGAAGATCTTGGACAGGAAGAGGTTGAACGATGTCGGTGGGAGAGGCTTAGTGAGTGCATCAGCTAGTTGGGTGTCCAACGGAGTGAATTTGACAAATAGCTGCTTGTGAAGTACTTTTCTCGGACAAAATGGAAGTCAATCTCCACATGCTTGGATTTTGATTGCAATACTGGGTTGGAGGCAAGATAGGTGGCACTCAGGTTATCACAGAGAATGAGAGGTAATGCGGGAGAGAGAGTACCTAATTCCTTGAGTAGCGACCGAAGCCAGAGGACTTCGGCCGCACCATTTGCAACGTTGCAATACTCTGATTCCGTGCTGGAGCAGGAGATGACTTTCTGTTTGGTGTAAGACCAAGAGATGAGGTTCTTGTCAAGAAAAATAGCAAAACCACTAGTGCTTTTGCAATCATCGAAGCAAGAGGCCCAATCAGCATCCGTATAGCAGGTCAAGGCAAGAGTGTCAGACGGTGTGAAGGAGATGCCAAGAGAGGAAGTACCGTGGAGATAGCGCAGAATTCTCTTGACTGCTTGCCAATGAGTGTCAGAGGGTGCATGAATGAACTGGGAGACCTTATTGACAGCGAAGACAATATCAGGTCTCGTAAGGCAGCAATACTAGAGGCCCCCAACGATTCTGTGATATAGAAAACCATTACTGAGAGGGGTTTTGGAGTGGATAGAGAGAACAAGACCAGCCACCATCGGAGTGGGAACTGGTTTGCAAGACATATTTGCCCTATAAAGTAACTCAGATATATATCGTGACTGAGAAAGAGTCATACCCGTAGGTTTCTGAGTGATTAAGATACCGAGAAAGTATGATAATGGGCCAAGGTTACAGACTTTAAACTGAGACTGGAGATACGTCAACAGCGGGGCTAATAAGGGAGCAGAATCACTTGTCAAAATGAGGTCATCAACATACACCAGCATAATAAGAATGGATGACGATGTACGACGAATAAAGAGGGAGGAGTCGGACTTCGATGCTGAGAACCATCAATTAGTCAATGCGGTGTATAATTTGGTGTACCAAGCTCTCGGAGATTGCTTGAGACCATACAGGGATTTGTGGAGGAAACATACAGCCGACGGGGAAGTTGAGTCAATAAAGTTGGGAGGTTGTTGCATGTAAACTTTCTCGATCAAATCTCCATGTAGGAAAGCATTGCTGATGTCAAGCTATCGGATGATCCAGTGAGAGGAGACAGCTAAGGACAGTACGGTGCGAACAGAGGTTGGTTTGACCACTGGGCTGAAGGTCTCATCGTAATCAATACCTTCTGTCTGATCATAACCTTTGGCAACGAGGCGAGCCTTATACCGAGAAACGTTTCCGTCAGAGTTTAGCTTGGTCTTGAAAACCCACTTCTAGCTTATTAATTTGGTATTGCTCGGCAGAGGAACTAAGGACCAAGTGTTGGTTTCTGTGAGCGCAGAGATTTCTTCTTTCATGGCAGTGAGCCAGTGAGGACATTTGGCAGCTTGGTGGAAGGTTTTTGGTTCAAGGGCAGGCTCAAGGAGAAGAGCGTTTGGTTTAAACACACCTACTTTGGCCCCGGTCGTCATAGGGTGTAACGACCCCAGTTAGAGTCGCATCGTAATTCATAACTTAACATCTTAAATTCATATTTACCCTGATCTCTTTAGATCTTTCACCCTTCGACCACTTTACACTAAGATCCCCTTGTATTATTATTTTTTACCTTTCCTCAACAGAACTTAAGGACTTTAACATAACAGACAGAAACTAGATTCATCGAACTTGACTTCCTCTTAAAACTAACAACATATTCGTTCACAGAGTCGAGCGACCATACGCAGTCATCTGTTCTATAACAAATTCGGGCAGGAAAGAAATGCCCCGAGATTATTCGACGTTATTCTGCTCGGGTTTGCATGCATCGGCTAACAGAGTGTACCTCTTCCTATTTGTCACGTGTACTTTGCATGACTCAATTATCGTTGCCCAATAGAAGACATCTTCCGGTGGGCACGTGCATCTTTCGTGACTCATTAAACATCACTCGGTCACTAAACGACAACAACATCTACGTCATCCGGTAATTGAAATACACTACATCTATCGATCACTAGACGACAAAATGATTCGTACATCGCCCGACATTAGAAATACACTACATCGTCCGATCACTAGACGACAAAATAACACTTACATCATCCGGTATTTGAAATACACAACATCTACCGATCACTGGACGACAAAACGATTCGTACATCGCCAACATTAGAAATACACTACATCGCCCGATCACTAGACACAAACAACATTACAATCATCCGGTATTTGAAATACACACATCTACCGATAGTCCATGTGGAATCCACGTGTTCTTTTAAGACATCTTCCGATAGAGACATCTATCGTGGATGCATTAACTCACATCATCTGCCGATGACGTGGCACTACATCTTCTGGTAGATTAACTCACATCATCTGCCGATGACGTGGCACTACATCTTCTGGTAGATTAACTCACATCATCTGCCGATGACGTGGCACTACATCTTCTGGTAGATTAACTCACATCATCTGCCGATGACGTGGCACTACATCTTCTGGTAGATTAACTCACATCATCTGCCGATGACGTGGCACTACATCTTCTGGTAGATTAACTCACATCATCTGCCGATGACGTGGCACTACATCTTCTGGTAGATTAACTCACATCATCTGCCGATGACGTGGCACTACATCTTCTGGTAGATTAACTCACATCATCTGCCGATGACGTGGCACTACATCTTCTGGTAGATTAACTCACATCATCTGCCGATGACGTGGCACTACATCTTCTGGTAGATTAACTCACATCATCTGCCGATGACGTGGCACTACATCTTCTGGTAGATTAACTCACATCATCTGCCGATGCTATTCTTTCGTTCTTGTTCATCACTTTCATCATATGGATTAAGGGAGGATTTGTGCCGTAAAGAGGGGATGACAGTGCAAGTGTACATAGTCCCTTTCGGGCCGTATTCATGGTCCTTCTCTTTGGATAGTGACATATGCCAAACCGCCCCCAACCCTCACTTAATCCGGTTGCATAAATTTCATAGTCATTCTCATATCTTGTTCATGGGGGAAAACATGCTCATAAATCATTTTCATATGCTTGAGAAGTAAATCATGATGCATGACATGAATGTTCTTAAATCATCAGACTATGAAAAATATCATACTAGACAGTTGACTTCATAGACTCTATCAGAACATCACATAACATAGTTCTCAAACATCCGTAAATTATCCAAGTACAAACCATCTTACTAACTTAAAACAAACATCAAATGTAACGACCCGAGGAGGATCGTCACGTGTCATGACTTTCCTTTAAACTTATCCGTACTTTTATACCTCTGTAATCGGTGTATATATTTTTTTTATATATATATCAAATCTCATTCTAACTTAACTTAAGTTCGCTGAACAACCACATTTAGCTTCACATCCGCCGGTCGCTAAACGACAAACATCCAGTTGTTCTAACCGGCCTGCACGTGCTCTCACATGATTCATTAGACATCTATCGGCAGGCACACATATTTGCATCTGCCGACGGTCACGTGCATCACGCGTGACCAATGAAATCATCACTCAATTACAAACGACAAAAGACTGACTTATCTACCGATGACAAGGCACTCCATCCTGCCGATGGCAATCTGCCGATGACGTGGCACTACATCTTCTGGTAGATTAACTCACATCATCTGCCGATGACGTGGCACTACATCTTCTGGTAGATTAACTCACATCATCTGCCGATGACGTGGCACTACATCTTCTGGTAGATTAACTCACATCATCTGCCGATGACGTGGCACTACATCTTCTGGTAGATTAACTCACATCATCTGCCGATGACGTGGCACTACATCTTCTGGTAGATTAACTCACATCATCTGCCGATGACGTGGCACTACATCTTCTGGTAGATTAACTCACATCATCTGCCGATGACGTGGCACTACATCTTCTGGTAGATTAACTCACATCATCTGCCGATGACGTGGCACTACATCTTCTGGTAGATTAACTCACATCATCTGCCGATGACGTGGCACTACATCTTCTGGTAGATTAACTCACATCATCTGCCGATGACGTGGCACTACATCTTCTGGTAGATTAACTCACATCATCTGCCGATGACGTGGCACTACATCTTCTGGTAGATTAACTCACATCATCTGCCGATGACGTGGCACTACATCTTCTGGTAGATTAACTCACATCATCTGCCGATGACGTGGCACTACATCTTCTGGTAGATTAACTCACATCATCTGCCGATGACGTGGCACTACATCTTCTGGTAGATTAACTCACATCATCTGCCGATGACGTGGCACTACATCTTCTGGTAGATTAACTCACATCATCTGCCGATGACGTGGCACTACATCTTCTGGTAGATTAACTCACATCATCTGCCGATGACGTGGCACTACATCTTCTGGTAGATTAACTCACATCATCTGCCGATGACGTGGCACTACATCTTCTGGTAGATTAACTCACATCATCTGCCGATGACGTGGCACTACATCTTCTGGTAGATTAACTCACATCATCTGCCGATGACGTGGCACTACATCTTCTGGTAGATTAACTCACATCATCTGCCGATGACGTGGCACTACATCTTCTGGTAGATTAACACACAACATCTGCCGATGGCATTTATACTACATCTTCCGATAGATTAACTCACATCATCTGCCGATGACGTGCGTGGCACTACATCTTCTGGTAGATTAACTCACATCATCTGCCGATGACGTGGCACTACATCTTCTGGTAGATTAACTCACATCATCTGCCGATGACGTGGCACTACATCTTCCGGTAAGGCGGAATGACATTTCCATCTTCCGGTAACTTGACCTACTACACATGCCGATCTCTAGGCATATCGTCTGCTGATGACGTCAGCCGGAAGACAAATACTTTTCCTCTTCCGATGACGTCCTCCGGAAGACAGACTTACCCGACTCCCATCACAATCCTCCTGTCGATTTCTACACTTCAAAATAACACATCTCCTGCCGATAGACAAGTACTTTCATCTACCGACTACTAAACATTAACCTAACATCTTCTTCTTCCGGTAGACAAGCAAACTTCATCTACCGATTTCTAAACTCCATAATAACACTCACACCTTCCGATAGACAAATACATTTCGTCTACCGGCAGCACAAACATCATAACTTCAAACTTAATACCGGGACACCAACAGAATAAACCACAGATTTATTAAAACTCATACAGCGGAAGACTTAGTTAAAATCACTCATTCTATATTCTTATAATATACTCATAATCAGTATTCAAGCTAGACAAGTTCAAGCTCCATAATCATAAGTAACATCATCCTACTTAAACTTTTATGTTCATAGTTATCATTAAAACCTTAAGAGTAAAACCAGAGGGTCATAATCGCCATCCAGCCACAGACTTTCCACCCTGAGCACCTTCCAGCAACCAGCTTAAACTTCATCCTCAACTTTGTATTCCTCACCTGGTATTTCTTCACCTACATCGTAAGGTGTAACTGTAAGCCTAAGGCTTAGTAAGGAATGCAAACTATTATGAGTTCATGAATGCATATCTTGGAGAAAAACATGCTCATAAGTCTTTTCTTTTCACGTACTTGTTCTTAATCATCATTCATAATCGTATCTCGTATTCATTGTTCATAATCATCATTCGTAGACATGCTCATATTCATCATTCCTTTCATCATTCATATTCTTCATTACATTATGTGGTTTAAGGGAGGATTTGTGCCGGTAAAGGGGGTTCGACAGTGAGTTTGATCATGGTCCCTACTGCGGGTCGTATTCATATGTCCTACTGCGGACTGTGACATACGCCGAACCACCCCCAACCCTCACTTAACCACGTTGCATAAGTTTTATCTTCTTACCTTATTCATGAGAAAACATATTTCAAAACATTTTCATATGCTTGAGAAGTAAAACATGATGCATAACATAAATGCACTTAATCATCGAACTAAGACAGGGGAGTACATGAGAATAACAGAACCATATCCATCGACATTTCATCAAACATATAGCAGACAATGTTCACTAAATCTAACTTAATCCTTTGATGTAGGGCCCTATTGGCCGGAAACTTAATACATTCACTTACCTGGATTCCTTAGCAACTTGAATCACCTTCTCTTCAACTTCTTCACCTAACACATTTCACATTACAGTAGTTAAAATAAAGTCCTAAAAGTTCTAATCGAAAGTCATCCTAGAATCTAACAGCTAAGGTTCTCTGTGCAGTCTGAAATCCAAAACCGAAACAGCTAGATATAGCTATCGATTAAACGGGGTCGGTTATATAAAAGGTCCAGAATCGATTTAAGGGTGACATTACCAAATGAAGATAAAGAACGATAACCAACTGACTCAGCCATTGAAGAGCCCGAAAGTACAAGTTCAACTGAAAACAGAGTTCTAAATGACTACCCGGCATCTACATTGTCAAAATCTTACCTAGAATGCGGGTTATCGGAGTGGAGGCTGAAAAACCAGTTGCTGGGGAGGAAGAAGGCTCCAGAGAAGAAGGGAGTCGCCGAGAGGAAATGTCGGCTGCAGTGAGGTTTTAAATGAGATTTAAGGTTTCCATTTTCTATTTATACCTAATCCTTCAATCTTTATTACAAAATTGCCACTCAACCTAGTTTTACTCAACTTGTAATGAATTTGCCTCAACGTTAAATTTAATCATAAAGGTTAAATAAAGGGTAACAATGAGAATGGTCAGAAAATCACCTGGCCGAAATGTCGGGCGTTACATCAAATACATAACTAATTTAGTACCCTTAAGATGTAGGGCCCTAATGGCCGGAAATCTTAATACATTCACTTACCTGGCTTCCTTAGCAAATTCATGCACTACACTTCAAACTTCTTCACCTGATATCATTTCACATTTCAGAGTTAAAATAGATCCTAAATATTCTGAAATCAAAGCTAGAAAATTCCTAACTAAATGTCATCCTAGACTCTGTATTCCTGAGTCCTTTCAGCCGAGCACCTTGTGTGTGGACTAAGTTTCCAAAATCTAAAATAGCCTAATTCAACTTAACCACTAGTTCTAGTCGGTTATCTTAAAGTCCAGATTCGAATCAGGAATGCTATTACCAAACATCGATTATAAATGTTCCTATCATTCGGCCATTGAAGAATCTTGAAACATTGGGTTCTAGCTGAAAACAGAGTTCCAAATAATTACTCGGCAACTACATTGTCTAAATCTTACCTCGAATTTAGGTTATCAGAGTGGAGGCTGGAGGAATTTATCGCCAAAGAGGGAGTCGCCGGTAGAGAAAGAGCTCTGGAAGCACGGGAATCGTCGAGAGAGAATGTCAGCTACAGTGGGGTTTAAGTGAGGTTTAAGGTTTCCATTTTCTTTTTATACTAAATAAAATCCCTCTTAATTACAGTTCTGCCACCACACAAATAGAAACCAAATAAGCTTAGGCGTTAAAATTTAAATTAAAGTTCAACAATAAAGGTGACAGTTAATTCCGTTAAGAAAATCACATGGCTGAAAATGTCGGGTGTTACATAGGGTGGGCGTTTTGGATAGGTGGGATGGGCAATGGGGAGGGGATGGGGTCAGGGAGGGTTGAGGGAGTTAGAGTAGTGATGAGGCAAGAGGAGAGGAGGGATGGGGTATACACTGGGCTGTAGGAATGGGTGAAGATAGAGGTATAATAGAAAAGGGAGGAGTGGGAGATAGAGTAGAGTGGGAGATAGAGTAGGTGAGGAATATGAAGGGTGAAGGGAGAGGGTGGGGAGACAGGTTGTTGGAAAGAAGAAAACGGGAATTGAGACTCCTCAAATGTGACATGATGAGAGATATATAGTTTATGGGAGGTAGGATCGAGACACAGAAAAACTTTGTGGTGGAGACTGGGGCTGAGGAAGACACATGGAAGAGAGCGATGCTGGAGTTTGTGTTGATTGAAAGGCCAAAGAAGGGGATAGCAGAGACAACCAAAAACACGAAGAGAGGAATAATCAGGACGTTTGTGAAACAAACAGTCAAAGGGGGACTTGTGATGGAGGATAGGAGTGGGTAGGAAATTTATCAAGGTGGCAGTTGTGGTAAAGGCGTAGGTCCAGAAATGATGAGGGACTGAGGAGTGAAAGAGTAGGGAGAGGCCTGTTTCAACAACATGCCAATTTTTTCGTTCGACTCTACCATTTTGATTTGGTGTATAGGGACATGAAACGCGATGGTGAATGCCTAAAGATTGAAAAAGAGGAGTGAGAGCCTGGAACTTGCCACCCCAGTCGGATTGGACAGTTTTGATTTTACTACTGAATTGTGTGTGAACGAATTGATAGAAATTTGTGAAGGTATTGTATACTTCACTTTTTAATTTGAGGGGAAAAAGCCAAGTGAAGCGGGTACAATCATCAACAAACAAGACAAAATATCGTGCACCAGTAATGGATTTGATGGGTGACGGACCCCAAACATCAGTATGGACAAGATCGAAAGGAAATTGCGCATGAGTGTCAGAAATTGAAAATGGTAATTTATGACTTTTGCTCATTTGGCAAGGATTACAAAATGGAGGCACAACATTGTTTGAAGGAAAATTACAAGTCTTAAGTACTTGCTGCAAAATGAGAAAAACATGGTGACCCAGCCGTGCATGCCAAAGACTGGCCAAAATAGGGGCAGACAGGGGTCTTTTTCGAGCAGTGAAGGATCAAACTGGACCAGCCGGTGGCGTGTGAGGGTGCCGAGCAGCAGGCGACAAAATGGGACGGACTGACGGCGTGTGATAGAAGCCGTCAGTGAGGAAACCACGAAGCAGGATTCGGTGAGTATTTCGATCTTTGACAAAAAAACCAAACGAGTGAAATTCAATGAAAATCAAGTTCTGTCAGCACAATTATGAGATACTTAGCAAGTTGAGAGATAAATGTGGGATGTGATAAACATTTTACAGGTGAAGAGATCAGCCGATGGCCAGAATAGCAGTAAAACCAGAATGACAGAGAAGAAGGAATTTACCTTCAGTAGTGCCGACTTGAGAGGGTGCAGGAAGAGGTTGAAGGTGACTGAGGAGCTCGGGTTGCGGCATAAAATGGTGAGTGGCACCGGACTCGAGAACCCACGAAGAAGACAGAGAGGAAGAGGTCGGCATCGGAAGAAGCCCAGAGGAGGTGTGCTGGAATAAGAAGCTCAGGTTGGAGGGAAAAGCCTGGGCCGGGTGAGGAGAAAAGTCGGAGTGGGCTGAGTGGAAAGAATAATGGGCTAGGGCCAGGTTGGGTGAGAGACTGGTGAAGTGAGCTTGGGCCGGGGTGGAAGAAAATGGATAGTGGGCTTGCTGAGCTGCATTCTGAAGCTGATAGCACTTTAGGGCCAAATGGCCCATTCTGTTGCAGATTGGACCGATTCTGCTGAGCGAGTAACACCCGAGATTTTCCCTAAACGTAAGTTGCCCTTAGATGAAAGTATGTTATGGGGGGTTTAACATATATCCTAGAGTTTTACTTAGCAATTAGTTTAGAAAGTGTAAGTTGTAGAGAAAAATTCTAGAGTTGGAATGAGTTAGTGTTATTGTTGTTTGAAATACAAACAATGAAATGAAAGTGGTGAGGAGTGAATGAATGGAGGGTGTCTTCACGTTGAAAGAGAAGTAAGAGTGGGAGGGGGAGGGTTACTTTATAAAATTAATAAGTTTGGTGGAAAAACTTTAAAGAGAAAAGTAGTGAGTTTTAAAGGTTGGAAATGGAAGGTCACGTTTACCCTAAGCTCCTTCATTGCTGAAATTTCAAGCTTCCTTTGGTGAAGAAAATAGCAAGGTTAGTGGGTTAATTGAATGGGTTTTGTGTTGTATGCAATCCTTTAGTGATTTTTGGTGTTTTGGTGAAGTTCAGTAAGGGTTTGGAAATAAAGCTCTGAAAATTCCCTTTCATGGTTGTGTTTTTTTGTCATTTTGGTGATTTAAACCTTAGATAGGATGGTTTATGTTGATTATGTAGATAGATTAGAGTTAGAGGTGAAATTGGTGAAAAACCAGGTTTTGATCATGTTTAGCCAATTCTGTTTGGGTGCAGAATTCGATCGGCCATGTTTTTTGGCTGGTAAAGTGGTTTGATTCAATGGATAGTAGACATGTAGAGGTTGGATAGTTTAAATCCGATGAAAAATGAGTAAGTTATGGCCGATTGAAGTTTGGACATTAAAAAAGAGAGAAATTTGGGTTTTGGGATTTATGCTTTAGAGTTGGTTAAATTTATTGTTAGAATTAGATTATGCATTCCTTAGAATTTTTGGAAGTTTACTAAGTGATTTTCCCATTTATACGTTAGGTTAACGAGCGAGTAATTGGGTTAATCAAAGTGAGCAAGCACGTACGGAGAATCCAGGTAAGAAGTGGTTGACTTTGATTGTGCCTTCGGGCCTACACCATGGAACGGTAGAGATTTGTTTGTTTGTTTAATAGTTTTGTTTGGGTTTGAGCATTGTATTGACATGCATCATGGTTTTGAACTACGAAAATATAATTTTTTAGCATGGTTTTGACATGTGAGCATAAAACATAAAAAGATAGGAAGAACTGCAACTTAGTCTCGAGTAGAGCTATCTCGTCGGGAATTAGTGTTGGGGTGTAGCACCCCGAGAGGGCTTCTACGAGAGTTGCACCACTGAAAATACATAAGTTTTCGTGAGTATGAACGCCTCGTCGTTAACGTGCGAGTGAAAGCACTATAGGGTTCTATGATCGATATGGGAAGAGATCGTATCGATCGTATATGGCCATCCTAGACGGTTATGGGATGTGTGCCTCCGGTCTTGCTCTACTCGGTCAAGGTGTGGCCATCCTAGACGGTTATAGGATGTGTGCCTATTTGATCCACACGGCTTATTGAAAGATTAATAAAATGAAAACAAAATAAGCACAACCGAGAGTTTAGAAACCGCATGTGTTAGGGGTTGAGTATGCATTGTGTTTTGTTTACATTCATTATTCCCTACTTGCTAAGCATTAGGCTTACGTTTTGTGTTCTATGGTGTAGGTGACGACGAGCTCTCAGGTGAGCTATATGAGGGAGGCCAGGACTGGGACGCAGTCGGCGACGCATGCGGTATACTGTTGTAGGCAGTTGTTGGGGCCCTTGACCAGGGTGTGGCTGGGAGGTGGGATATATTGGTATTTTGGATTGTATATAGGTTATGAAACTTATAACTCTTTTGAGTGTTTGTTTGAGATTTGTTGTAAATGCTTATTTTCAGGTTTTGGTTTTCAAAACAATCAAACGTTATGCTGCTCGAATTTCATTAACGAGGTATTGTTGGTTTTCACCTATTTTTACGTTTCCGCTTATATTTTCGAGTCGTGTATTCGGGGTTTTAGCGTGTCGAGGAAAATATTAATAGATGGTTGGGGTAATTTTTATAGGTGAAATGGTGGTGTGGAAAGAGTGGAAATAGGGTCGAAGGTGTTGACCTTTGAGTGGGTCCACTGAGCAAGGTGTCGACCCTTGAGTGTGTCAACTGAGCAAGGTGTCGACCATTTTTACCAAGTGTCGACCAAAATTGCAAAGGGATGCAGCCCGAGAAGAATGAAGTGTCGACCCTGGCCTGTGAGTGTCGACCAATATTTTGAAGCGTCGATCCCTGCCTGTGATGTAACGCCCGGAATTTACGGGTTTCCGCTCTTAGTGGTATTTTCGTAAAAAAGAAAATTAAAGTCTTTTCTCGAATGAGAAGTTTCATTAGAGCCCTAGGAATTTATGAGGATTTTTAGAGAGATAAGCAAATTTTTAGAAATCCAAATTGATAGCGTAACGCTATGTTCCGTTTTAGCCCTATAGTGTTTTAACTCGTAAAAATAGTAAATTAGGTCCGTTTTGAGAACGGAGAGTTTCGTTAGAACCCTAAAATTAAATTGGATTATTGGGAGAAATAAGAAATTTCAGAGAAAACTAAATCGTTGGGTTAAATAACGAATTAAATAGGAAGTTAGAGAAAAGGGGCATTTAAGTAATTTGTTAGGTTAATTTTAATAAAAAGAAAAATGCCCCTTCCCCTTCTCTCATTTCTCCTCCTACGCCAGGGAGCTCCCTCGCCTCTCCCTCATGATTTCTCTCCTCTCCCTTACCGATTCTCCACGGCCGATCAACGACTCCTCTTCGACGTTCGGTTTTCTTCCTGTTTTCTTCCTCATTCGACGTTCTAGGTAAGACCCTACTACCCTAGGTGTTTGGTTTTGATTTTGGGATTGATTTTGGTTAGGGTTCGGATTTAGGGTTAGAGAAATTACCGGTTTAAGTTAGATATTAGTTTGGGTTGTTAATTGATGGTTATTAATGATAAAATTGTAATTGTTGTTGTAGTTTAGATCGAAAATAGAAGGTTAGGTTGATGTTGGTTTACGGTTTTGTGAGAAATCTCCGATTTTAGTTAGAAATCGTTAGGATGTTTAAATTAGTGCCATTTGATGATGTATTTACGACTATTGAAGATAGTTATGTGAGATTGTGGTTATTGACGGATTTAGGTTAGATTTTTGGTTGTTGAAGGTTGTAAAAATCTCCATTAATGGAGTTTGGCATTTTGTGAGCACCACGTGCTCGATGAAATGCCCGAATGGAGAAAATAGAAGTTTTAGGAGAAAATAGCTTTGGCTAGAAGCTTAATTTAAGTTCAGAATTCATTTAATTAGGATAGATTTTAATGTCCTTAATTGTGAAATGCTTTAGGTGGAGACGACCTTACGGACGGTGCACGGCTTGCTACGGACGCCAGGTAAGTGGGTGCTAGGTTTCCGGCCCTTAAGGCCCTACATCGTGTCAACGTTAGGCTTTGGTATTTTGATGATGATTTTCTGATTGTGGGGTTTACTGAGTCGGGTAGCCTAGGATGTTAGTTATTAGTTGTTTGTGAATTTCGTTAAGAATAATGTATGTCCATGTACACTGTGAATTGTTTGGTGATATGTTTGATGGTATGTTATACGTGAATTCCTCATGCATCATGTTTTCTCAAAAGTCATATGAAATGTCTTCATGCATGAATTATGTAAAGGAAAAGTAATGATTAAGTGTGGGTGGGACAGTATGGCCATAACAACAAAACCAATGTCACTTCCACGCGATGGACTATGAATACGGCCGAAAGGACTATGTACACGCACTTGGCCTACTCCTTGGCAAGATCCCCACCTTAATCCATGTTAACGAAAATGAAAAAGAATAAGAACAAGTAAATGAACATATTTTATGAAAAGTCATGCATTCATACATACGTCATCTATAGTGCATTCCCTTGCTAAGCATTAGGCTTAATGTTTATGTTGTATGATGTAGGTGACAGGTGTGAAGGTGAGAGTTCTCTCGATGGCAAGGAATAGGTGGTCGACGGATGATGCTCGTGGCAACGGGGTGTGTTTTGGCAAGGTTCGGTGACGGTGGGTGTGCTCCAAGCTATTTTGGGTAATCAATGTAAGCTTGTTTTGATGTTAAAAATGTGAGAGATTTTAGGTCATGTGGGGAAAGTTTGATATTTTGGGAATTGTATAGTGAATGTAGGTTAGAAGTTGTGTCGTTTTGAATGATTTGGTGACGTGTTTGTTTTGGAAATGTTTTTAAGGAAATTTCATTTATAATGTTGATGTTGTCTTGAGAATTTGGTTGGGTTATGTTTGATGATTTATAGGTGATTTAAACTGTATGGATACGCACGGTTTTAGAGCGATCCGTGCAGTTAGTTTTCGTGAAGTTTGGAAGTGTATAGACCAAGTTAGAGTTGTTATGAAAATGAAAGAAAAGTGGTGAAGTTTTAAGTGGTTTTGCAGGAAATTGAAAGGAGAAGGAAGAAAGAAAGAAGAAGGAGGAGGGAGTTGTGCTCTCTGGAGAAATTCCAGAGAGCATGGCGATTGATCGCCTCTTGGAGGCGATCAATCGCCCCTTCTTGCGGCGATTGCCTGGAGTGGCGATCGCTAGGCGATTTGAGCAATCGCCGAAGGGCGATTGCTCACCAGGAGCAATTGCCAAAGGGCGAATGCTCGCCAGGAGCAATAGCCGAAGGGCGATCAATCGCCAGTTTTTGGCGATTGATCGCCACCTGTTCTGTCCGCTTGCTGATTTTTAAACATAAAGATTTTAATTATTTTCTTTTAGTTTTTAATTGTTTAACTTAATGGTTTTAAGATTATTTCAAATGGTTTTTAAAGTAGTTTTCAAACGTCGTTAACAATCTCAATTACGATTTTTAAAGTTTTATTTCCGCTCGAAAGTCAGCTTTATAGTTTGTACGTATAAAAAAAAAGAAAAATTTGTACGGAAAAATAAGGGTACCTCGTGAGGGTCGTGACATGTGAAGTGTCAACCCTTTGTGTGCGCAGTGACAGCGCGTACCCTATGTGGCCAGCTTGAATTTTTTTCAAAAATTTTCATTTCCGAATATGTTTTAACTCGATCTTTTCCGACATCTTTTATACATATTTTACGCACGTTTTCCACACATTTTCGAATGTTTGAAAAACCCAAAAATTAGGTTGACTTTTTATCGATTTTTTTTTAAATTCGATTTTAAATGTTGTAAAGACGAGTAAAGTAGCAACCCGAGCTAGGGTGGGTTTGGGGCGTTACAAGTTGGTATCAGAGCAAAATGGTCAAGTCGTTCAAAGGATTACTCAGCAATGCCGGCTGCCATGCAATGTGCTCCACCGACTGTAAGTATTTTTTGAATTTTAGTTAGTTTATAGCTAAGTTAGATTGCTTTAACTCAGTCTAAGAATAGAACCACGTTGCCGAGAAACGTAAGACAACCCAGGAATGAACTTGAAGAGTCTGTTAAGCAACTTACAGAGTTGGTTGGTAGGCTGGCAGGCCGAGTTGTTTGGATCTCTCATCAATCTAGGAGGACAAGGAAAGATATTAGGGATTGTGGGAGTATCCTATGTAAATGTTGTGGCGAAGGCTATAGAGGTGGAAGATGCTGATTCGAAGTGTGTTAAACCGGCAGAAGATCCCAGAAGGATGTTCAAGGAAATCACACCACAGATGCGCAGGGGAGGATCTTCTTCACAGTTTCAAGGAACCAAAAGGCCAGGAGAAAATTTGAATGATCAGAGGGGAGGAAAGAAGCCACAACCACGGGGGAGATACTCGCCATGTCCTAAGTGTTTGAAAGCCCATCCAGGAGAGTGGGGACAATATGCGGGCAAATGTTTTAACTGCTTTGAATCTGGCCATCTTTTCCGAGACTGTCCAATGCCAAGGATCACCCGGTGCTTCAATTGCAACGAGCTCGGACATGTAGTCAAGGATTGCCCTACAGCAAAGAAGGGTCCAGCTAAAGCGACACCCATGATCTTTTACATGATTGAGCTAGATGGTGAGGATACGGCGGGTTAAATGCAAGGCGAGATAGACCTTAGAATGAGGGAGCTAGGCATTAACATAAATAACCAAGTGTATTTGTAAGAATAGTACACCTAGGATTTTGTTACCTTTAGAGAAATACATCTTATGAGAAATAAGATTAATATAGATAGAAATGAGGCCCTAATTAGCAAACTCTTAAAGTTCTAGGATACGATGAACTAGAGAGGAGTTTGAAGTTAGAAACGAATTTATCGGAAGATACCTTAAACCGTCGAGGTACCATTAGTATGTTTATGTGGATAAGAGGAGATAGCAAAATATACGATATTTAGATTTACGTACAGTGGGAGTATATAGATGTAGACTGTATTCAAGGGTTCAATTTAAGTAAATTGTTGAGAGGGTATCAGAAGTAGTTATTGCTGTAGTATTTTTAGAGAATGTGATTAATCGGTGCAAAGTCGTGAGTGTAAGATCTGAGTGATCACGTAGGAGTGTTGGTATTAATCAATACCAAGGATGGAAGTCTAGAGATTTACATAGAGTTGGGAAGCCAATAAATTTGAGGCATTAGAGGATCAAAGTTAGATGCAAGGTGATACTCAGGGTATAAAACTGGTTGATCCTTAAGGAATGGGTACTGTTTTAGGAGATTATTCAATCAAGGACGCGAAAAAAAAAACGACCAGCATAGTATAAGAAAGGACTTTGTGAAGTTAAGATTAGTCAATAAGTAGTAGACATGCCGGGCTTTTGGTGTTACTTGGTAATAGATAGGAGACTGAAAATTATTGTATAGAAATTTAAGAGAATATTTAGAACTTGAGTAAGAAGAGCAAAAGAGAGATGATTAGTTAGTAAATTTTTGGAGAGCATCCCAAGTGAAATTAGATATTTGTAGAAGTGTTGAGAAACTTGGAAAAGAGATTAGAAGTAGTATTATATAGAAAGAGGAAGGTCAGAATTTGAGGTCTAGACTTAAGTATTTACTAGTGTACGATTTGAGGAGATATATAAATTGTTGAATGAGAGGAATGGGAACTCGCACGAAAAACGTTTGAGTACATTAGGGATAAGGTTAAGTTAAAAAGTTTCGAAGGTTCGATTCGTATGTAACGAAGTCGAAACCGCTGATTTCGTAAATAGCTTAGACTAGAGTTGATAAGCTTAAGCGGGGAATGTAAATTTGAACTCGAGTGCTATTAGATAATGGGTAAGAAAATAGAGATTGTGCAATGTAAGATAGAAGAGTGGCCAGATTATATTATGGATTTTGGACGGATATAGAAAAAAGGGAAGTGATGAGATTAGCTAACTTTGAGGGAAAGTTAAGATAAGAATGTTAGTCAATAAGAATTGATTATTTCGTGTGAAGTTGAAGAACTTAGAAGATATCGAGGACTTTAGAGGATATCAGATAGGATGAAAAAAAAATAAATAAAAAAAGGTTAATTCAAGAGGGTTATGAAAGTTTTGACTCATAATTAATGTGGTCGAAGTCGATGTGTGTATACACCATTTAGGGTGTTGGACGAATAATCAGGAATAATTAGTTTAGACCTAAGAGTTTGATAGTGTTTAGTGATGACCGAGATAGGAAGTTGGACAAATTGAGCGTAGTGAACATAATTTTGAGAATTCATAGTGTACTTGGAAAGAACAGTTGATAGATTTAAGTAGTGAGAGCTTGGAGTACGAGGATGGTGTTAGAATAATCAATAAAATGTCTTGATTGCTCGAGAAAAGTAGGTACAAGAGGTGTGAGTGATAAGTTAGAAATGAGATGGTATAGTAGAAGAGAAATTGAAATTGAGGATTTAGGATAAGAAGTTTACTTATTAAGTCTGTAGCGTTACGTGATTGAGGATGTATTGAGGGCTTGAATGGGTTATGTAAGTGTTTGATAGATACGAAATTAGAAAATGAGAAACAGATGAAATGAACTCGAGGAAAAGTTTGTAATACCCAGTTTTACGGGATATTAATATTATATTATATGATGGCATTTTTGTAAATATGTCAAATTATATCCGTTTTGTGAAAAAAGAGCTTTATTACGATCCTAACGATTAATAGGAATTTTAAGGAATTTACGAGAATTTTTGAAGTAATAACGCTATATTTCGAGTAATTAAGTTTCTCGTAATATAAAGGATGTTTTAGTAAAAATAGTAAACTGTAACGCCCCGAGTTATCTGAACCCGGCTCGTCACACAATGCCCATATATGACTAAGATTTCTACTATATATATATTTTTTAAAAAAATAAACTTTAAAAACATTTAAATATTTGCAGCGGAAATTATTTGAATCACAACGAAGTTATACAAAACTACGAAATGCTGTTGAATGGTTAAGAAACAATCGGCAATTTGAAAATTCTAGTTTAAACAGCGAAGTACCAGAGAAGTCGTAGTAGTCAAACACATCTGCCGATTGATAAAGTCAACGGAAGAAGCAGAAAACAACCAAAATAGGAGACTCCTGCCGATGGCGTCAGTCGAATGAGAAACAAAGGACATCTCTCGGTAGACTGCATCTACTGGTGACTAAACGACAAAACGCACTCAACATCTTCCGATGACGTCAGCACGCATCTGCCGATGAGTATACCGAGACATCATCCGATGGACTTAGACTCTACATCTTCCGATGACGTCAGCTCGCATCTGCCGATCACTAAACGTCAACGTTGTACCCACTCATACCGGTAGGGCAAATCCTACATCTTCCAATGACTATTCCTACAGCATCATCCGATAGACAACAACAACGTCCACCGATAGACATCGTCTACCGGTAGAAAACAGAATACATTTCAACTACTCCTCACTGTACTCACACAACACTAGTTACAGAAAGGAGTTCGTTTGCTTTTCCGAGACCATTCAGAAATAGCTCAACCATGGCATTTACCGAAATCCAGTAATAAACATTTAAAACTCAACAGATTACAGTTAACCGAAGAAAAATCTCAAAACGTGTTCAAAGTATTGAAACCACTACTGTTATGGAGACTTAACATATCTAAGTTTAAACACTGTCAACTAAACCTTCTCACCAACAGACATCAGTTAAGCCGCCCCATCAGCTGCCAAATTGTTACAAAGATGCACTCCACAACCAGCCTAGTCCTCGGCAGACTCAGTAAACACACCTGCTATCACTTCTTCACCTACATCACAAAACTCATCTATTAGCCTAATGCTAAGTAAGTAAAGCAATCAAGAAATGAAACAACAAAATATAAATTCCTAATATGCAATTTCTACTTTCTCAACTCAGTTGTTCATGCTTCGTTTCTGTTCAGATCCCCCTGTGAAATTGGGAGTTGGATCAACTCTCCCAAAGTGCATACATCCCTGTCTCTAAGTGCATTACATCCCTGTCTCATTATGGGGCGGATTAATTCCCTTAACAGTGAAACTGATTCCTCTGTTCAGATCCCCCTGTGAAATTGGGAGTTGGATCAACTCTCCCAAAGTGCATACATCCCTGTCTCATTAAGGGGCGGATTAGTTCCCTTAACAGTGAAACTGATTCTCATGACTGTTTCAATATGTTAAATCCTTACCATGCCAATCATGCTTTCAGATTCATTTTCGTATGTTTTTAAAAAAAAAACATGATGCATAGAATACAAATACACACAAATAATCATAATCCTAACGTTTTGTGATGTAGGCCCGAAGGCACAAGCAAACTTCACTTACCTGGCCTCCTGGAAAAACTTGGTTGCAAGCTACTTCGGATATTACTCAAACCTAAAACCATAGACAAAGCAAACATTAAGTTTCTTCTAATCTTCATTCTAAACCACTAGAAATCTAAGAGAAACTGATTTGGGAACTCTAGTCATGGTGCATTCCCGATTTCAACTCATAAACCGAAACTAGCACTCGCATATCGCATTCTCAAAACTTCATTTATCAACCCTCCTACCAACGATAGTTACAATGTAGCAAGAAATAGAAGCAAAACTCACCTAGTTCAGAGGAAATCGCTGGAAGAATCGAAGAGGATCTCCTATCGCGCTCTGCTAAGCTGAGGGGCTGAGGGTGGAAGAGGAAATGAAATGAAACAGTGGCGGCTACTTCATTAACACTTCCCTTAAATACGTTATCCATTTCTTCCAAATTGCTAATTACTCTTTTGTCCTTGCATAGTTATTAATTAACCCTATCACTTTCTTTCCAAAATTTACATAACAGCTAATACATCCTAAGGGATAATTTAAATGTGGCTTAATAGAACCGAGTGTTACATAAACGAGGTCCGTTTTTCGAACGGACAGTTTTAATAAATCCCAAATAATAAGTTGGACTTATTGGTGAAATAGAGAGATTGGGTGAAACCGAATAGTTAGCCGATTAACGAAACGAAGGACGAAACAAAAAGAATTAAGTGCAAAAGGCAAAACGGTCATTAAGCAATTAAATTTATTAAAAAGGCAAATGCCTTAAACGATTTTCATTTCTGAAAATCGTTCTCTAGAGAGCATTCTCTCTTTTCTCTCGGCCTTCTGTGTTCTCCGACGGCGATTCAATGTCCGACCTCCGTTCTTCCTCCGTTCGTCTTCCGTTCTTCACGTTTTCTCCTCCAATCGACAATCTAGGTATGAAACTATAGTTTTAGAGCGTTAATTTTCGATTTTTAGAAAGTTATATGCTTAGGTTAAACGATTAGGATTTTGTTAAAAACGCGATTTAGGGTTCGAAATTTATAGATTTGCCGTAATTAGGGACATAATGAACATATTAAACATTATCGGACAAAGTTAAGACGATTTAGGAGAAATGTTAAATTTGAGAATTTTCGAGTTTTCAGAAAAACTCGTAATTTAGGATTTGAGGTGCCGAGCGTGTATTGCTCGATAAGATAGCTCAATGAATTGGATTAAAGCTTTAGGGAAATTCTTTAGTTAAGGTTTTGTTAATTTGGACGTTTAGAAGCTTAAATTAGTTTTAACGTCGATGTTGTGTTTTGCCTCAGACAAACAACGCTCGTGGACGGAGCTTGAGCTGCAACGGACACGAGGTAAGTTCTCGTGACTTACTCTGGCTGATTGGCCTACACCGTACGTCGAAGTCGTCTCGAGGAACCTTGAGGATTTGTTTGTTTAAATCGTTTTGGTTTGGGTAGTTTGGATTAGTTGTTTTTATATGTTGTTTGTTTATCGTCTTGATGGTACATATGTGTTTGTTTATCGTCTTGATGGTACACATGTGATTGTTTACTTTATGTTATATTGAACTGTTCACACATCATGTGTAACACCCGACATTTCGGCCAGGTGATTTTCTGACCATTTTCATTGTCACCCTCTTATTTAACCGTTATGATTTAAATTTAATGTTAAGACAAATTTATTACAAGTTGTGTGAAACTAGGTTGGGTGGAAGTTTTGTAATTAAAATCGATGGATTTAGTATAAATAGGAAATGGAAACCTTAAACCTCATTTATTATCACTGTAGCCGACATTCCCTCTCGGCGATTCCTTCTTTCCCAAGTTCTTGCTCTCGGCTACCAGAACTTTCCTTACCGACGGCTGGTTTCGAGCTTGCTCTTCTCTGCAAATCCACACCCGAGGTATGAAATGGACAATGTAGTCATTCATTAGTAAATAGAGCTCTGTTTTCAGCTCGGCACTGAGTTCGGATTTTTAGCAGTGGCCGAGTAGTTTTTGACTTTTAAAATCTGGGAGTAGAAATGTCGTCCCGAATCGATTCTGAGCATTTTAAGTAACCAACTCGGATTTAATCAATGGTAAAACCTGTCCACCTAGTTTCGGATTTCAGACTGCAGTGTGTCAAACAGAGGAATCGGAATGACTTTAGCTATTAGATCCTAGGATGGTTTATGATTAGGACTATTAGGACTTTGTTTTAACTACTGTAATGTACATGTTTTAGGTGAAGAAGTTTAAAGGAAAGAAGCTCGGATTGCTAAGGAATCCAGGTAAGTGAATGTGTTAAGATTTCCGGCCACTAGGGCCCTACACCGCAAGGGTATTAGGAAATCACTGAGATGTTAGCTTATTGACTATGATTTGTTATTTCCACGATATGAAGAAGTTGTGTAAGTAAATGTAAAGTTACAGGATGTTTTACTTGTCCTCATGATATGACTTCTCTCTATGAACTTTATGTCTATGCACTGTGTCCCTGTTATGATTAAGTTGAGAATATGAAAAGCAAATGTAACCAAGATTAAGTGCAGAGCGGGGAAAGACTATGTTATGTATGACTCGTGAATTCTCCCACTGGTGGAGGCCGAGTTAATGATATGTATGACTCGCGAAATCTCCCACTGGTGGAGGCCGAGTTAATGATATGTGATATGTACGACTCGCGAAATCTCTCACTGGTGGAGGCCGAGTTAATGATATGTATGGCTCGCGAATTCTCCCACTGGGGAGGCCGAGTGATGTATCATGATTGCCGCGATAGGAAAATGATTATGTATGTCTGCCGCGATAGGCAAATGACTATGTACCCCCCGTCTTCCTCCCTCGTCTCCTGCCTTAATACATGTTATGTAAAAGATAAAGATGAACACGAATGATGAATGGTTTATGAACTTATGTCTCTTTAAATTGCGTATTCATGTATATCTGTCAGCATGCATTCCTTACTAAGCATTAGGCTTATAGTTTAAACCTTATGGTGTAGGTGAAGAAGGTTCAGGTGAGGATGTAGTTAGGTTCAAAGAGGATGCTTAAGCTGGTTGCTGGAGGATGCTCAAGGTGACAGTGTGGGACTGGAGAGGCGATTTATGACCCCTGGTTAAGGCTCTTATGTTACAGTATGTTAAAGAATATGGTAGTTTAAGTAGGATGAGATTATTTAAAACGTTGAGCTTTGAAACTGTCTAGTGGATCACTGAGTCAGGGAATGATTATATAGATTTATAATGGTCTGTTGCTTAAGTCTTCCGCTATATGCATTTGAATGAGTTTGTGTTTTCTTTCTGTTGGAAGGAGTCATTGATGATTTAGAGTTCTCTACCGTAGACGGAAGCTGGAAGAGGTAGTCTTTCGTCATCGGCAGATGCCGAAAGAATAGTTGTTGATGGTTTAGTCTTCCGGCTGACGTCATCGGCAGATGCCGAAAGAATAGTTGTTGATGGTTTAGTCTTCCGGCTGACGTCATCGGCAGATGCCGAAAGAATAGTTGTTGATGGTTTAGTCTTCCGGCTGACGTCATCGGCAGATGCCGAAAGAATAGTTGTTGATGGTTTAGTCTTCCGGCTGACGTCATCGGCAGATGCCGAAAGAATAGTTGTTGATGGTTTAGTCTTCCGGCTGACGTCATCGGCAGATGCCGAAAGAATAGTTGTTGATGGTTTAGTCTTCCGGCTGACGTCATCGGCAGATGCCGAAAGAATAGTTGTTGATGGTTTAGTCTTCCGGCTGACGTCATCGGCAGATGCCGAAAGAATAGTTGTTGATGGTTTAGTCTTCCGGCTGACGTCATCGGCAGATGCCGAAAGAATAGTTGTTGATGGTTTAGTCTTCCGGCTGACGTCATCGGCAGATGCCGAAAGAATAGTTGTTGATGGTTTAGTCTTCCGGCTGACGTCATCGGCAGATGCCGAAAGAATAGTTGTTGATGGTTTAGTCTTCCGGCTGACGTCATCGGCAGATGCCGAAAGAATAGTTGTTGATGGTTTAGTCTTCCGGCTGACGTCATCGGCAGATGCCGAAAGAATAGTTGTTGATGGTTTAGTCTTCCGGCTGACGTCATCGGCAGATGCCGAAAGAATAGTTGTTGATGGTTTAGTCTTCCGGCTGACGTCATCGGCAGATGCCGAAAGAATAGTTGTTGATGGTTTAGTCTTCCGGCTGACGTCATCGGCAGATGCCGAAAGAATAGTTGTTGATGGTTTAGTCTTCCGGCTGACGTCATCGGCAGATGCCGAAAGAATAGTTGTTGATGGTTTAGTCTTCCGGCTGACGTCATCGGCAGATGCCGAAAGAATAGTTGTTGATGGTTTAGTCTTCCGGCTGACGTCATCGGCAGATGCCGAAAGAATAGTTGTTGATGGTTTAGTCTTCCGGCTGACGTCATCGGCAGATGCCGAAAGAATAGTTGTTGATGGTTTAGTCTTCCGGCTGACGTCATCGGCAGATGCCGAAAGAATAGTTGTTGATGGTTTAGTCTTCCGGCTGACGTCATCGGCAGATGCCGAAAGAATAGTTGTTGATGGTTTAGTCTTCCGGCTGACGTCATCGGCAGATGCCGAAAGAATAGTTGTTGATGGTTTAGTCTTCCGGCTGACGTCATCGGCAGATGCCGAAAGAATAGTTGTTGATGGTTTAGTCTTCCGGCTGACGTCATCGGCAGATGCCGAAAGAATAGTTGTTGATGGTTTAGTCTTCCGGCTGACGTCATCGGCAGATGCCGAAAGAATAGTTGTTGATGGTTTAGTCTTCCGGCTGACGTCATCGGCAGATGCCGAAAGAATAGTTGTTGATGGTTTAGTCTTCCGGCTGACGTCATCGGCAGATGCCGAAAGAATAGTTGTTGATGGTTTAGTCTTCCGGCTGACGTCATCGGCAGATGCCGAAAGAATAGTTGTTGATGGTTTAGTCTTCCGGCTGACGTCATCGGCAGATGCCGAAAGAATAGTTGTTGATGGTTTAGTCTTCCGGCTGACGTCATCGGCAGATGCCGAAAGAATAGTTGTTGATGGTTTAGTCTTCCGGCTGACGTCATCGGCAGATGCCGAAAGAATAGTTGTTGATGGTTTAGTCTTCCGGCTGACGTCATCGGCAGATGCCGAAAGAATAGTTGTTGATGGTTTAGTCTTCCGGCTGACGTCATCGGCAGATGCCGAAAGAATAGTTGTTGATGGTTTAGTCTTCCGGCTGACGTCATCGGCAGATGCCGAAAGAATAGTTGTTGATGGTTTAGTCTTCCGGCTGACGTCATCGGCAGATGCCGAAAGAATAGTTGTTGATGGTTTAGTCTTCCGGCTGACGTCATCGGCAGATGCCGAAAGAATAGTTGTTGATGGTTTAGTCTTCCGGCTGACGTCATCGGCAGATGCCGAAAGAATAGTTGTTGATGGTTAGTCTTCCGGCTGACGTCATCGGCAGATGCCGAAAGAATAGTTGTTGATGGTTTAGTCTTCCGGCTGACGTCATCGGCAGATGCCGAAAGAATAGTTGTTGATGGTTTAGTCTTCCGGCTGACGTCATCGGCAGATGCCGAAAGAATAGTTGTTGATGGTTTAGTCTTCCGGCTGACGTCATCGGCAGATGCCGAAAGAATAGTTGTTGATGGTTTAGTCTTCCGGCTGACGTCATCGGCAGATGCCGAAAGAATAGTTGTTGATGGTTTAGTCTTCGGCTGACGTCATCGGCAGATGCCGAAAGAATAGTTGTTGATGGTTTAGTCTTCCGGCTGACGTCATCGGCAGATGCCGAAAGAATAGTTGTTGATGGTTTAGTCTTCCGGCTGACGTCATCGGCAGATGCCGAAAGAATAGTTGTTGATGGTTTAGTCTTCCGGCTGACGTCATCGGCAGATGCCGAAGGGTAGTTGTTTGATGGTTTAGTCTTCCGGATGACGTCACCGGAAGATGTAAAATGTGTTTTGTCGATTAGCGACCGGAAGATGTAAAATGTGTTTTGTCGATTAGCGACCGGAAGATGTAAAGTGTGTTTTGTCGATTAGCGACCGGATGATATTTTAATTTAGAACGCGAGGCCCACGTGCCCACCGGAAGATGTCTTCTTTTAGGCGATGTTAAACGAGTCACGCGTAATGCACGTGATGACCGGACGACTAAATTACTGAGGGTTGTCAATGCATGCAACCCATGCAAAACCCGTGTGGTATTATGTTAAGAGAATTGAGGGCACCTCCTCTTTTCCCGAAATTGTCAAGAAGCCAATGACCGAGTCTAGTCGCTCGACTCTGTGAAGGTTGAGCCGACGAGGCGTGGGAAGTCGGGCACGAGAGGGTTCGTCTTCCTTAATGGTTCTGCATTTCTATTACCAGTTTTTTTTTAAAAAAATATATGTTAAATGTGAAAGTCTGTTGAGAGATAGTAAGTTAATGTAATAATAGTAAAAGTCAAGCAAACGATTAATGAAAGAATATGAACACGTGACGGCTCCTGGCCGGGGTCGTTACATCATGGTTTTAAAACGTCATGAAAATGAATTTACGCACAGATTTCATGAAAAGAACATGCATGTAAAGGCAAGTAAAGTATCACAGTAAACAACCATGACATGGGGTTATCGGGGATGAGGTTCAGACCTGGCGTTCCGTGGTGAGCGGGTTTCCCTCCCTTCAGATGGTGTGGGCTGTCTAACCGCTGGACGTGCCCTATCTATCTGTTGAGCATTTTCGATAACCATAGACTGACACGTACTGATATATGAACTGACATGGACTGTTTTCATAGTATCGAGCATACATGATCATGCATAGGCATTTACGTAGAGCTTATTGAGATTTTTATCTCATAGTGTGTCTGTATGGTGTAGGTGATCTCGATATAGGTGAGGATGAGATCCCTCCACCTGAGGAATGATGCAGTTGATAAAGGATGGTTTGCGTGGGTGTGCTGGCGCAGTCGATGCTTAACCGACCCGTGGGGAAGTATGTATGTATTTTGAGGGTATTAGGTTATTTTGGATAAATTATGTATAGTTAGAACATTGTAGGATGTTTGGATCTGATAGTTGATAGGTTTTAAACGTTTTTGGACATCAATTTTATAAACTTTTTTTGTAAAGTTTTCATGGGAACTGCTTGGTAATTTAAAACAGGAGGGAGTGTCGATTTTTTAAACGTATCCACGCAGTTCGTTTTTACGAAAGTTTAACGTATGTTTAGGCCGTTTAGTTGGAGTTGATAAAATGTGAAGTGAGTTAAATTTCGTAGATGAGTTTAGAGTGTATGTGTGTGAAAAGGAATGTGAAGAAATACATGAAACTGCTCTCTGGAATCGGATTCCAGAGAGCAAATTAAGGGTCGCCGCGCTCTGGAAAAAAATATCCAGAGCTTGCAGCGATCGATTGCTGGGGCAGCGATCGCCTCCAGCGATCGAGCGCCCCTCCCCAGTTCTTTTATAGTGACGTTTTTGCCCTCCCTTCTGTTTATTTATAAATTGTTTTAATTATAGTTTTAAATAATAGTTTTAATTGTTTTAAATGTTTTATTCAATTGATTTTAAATTGTTTCAAATTGTTTTCCGTATAAACGCTAAGTAGAAAAAGAAAATGTAAAATATGTACGGGAAATTGGGTACAGTACTAGGGTCGCTACATTTATGGTATCAGAGCCCCCAGGTTTTAAAATCAGTTCTGTAGACTGCTCGACTGCACAGCCACTACGCGGACATTCTTCATCAACTGTAAGTATGTTTATAGCTTTATTTGATTTCATTTTTTATAGAGTATTTGTTTTGACATTTATAGGAGTTACATAAATATGGTGCGTCGAGAAAATAACCGAGATGACCGAGACGATACGATAGACCACCTTAAGAAATTCATTGCCCAGCAATCCCGACATCTTGACCAACAAGCCCGATACATAGATATCCAATCTCGTTAGCTTGATACACTAATAAATCGAGAGGGTCTTAGAACTCAAGTGGTGAGTGCTCCCAGCAACCACAGTGTGGATGGGTACCTCAAGGGGTTTCAACTTCAGCCAGTAGAGGAAGAACAACAAAGAGGCGTTAAAAGGGCGTATGACGGAAGAAAGGACCAGAACAAAGGAAGCCGGGCACAAGGAATTTCTCGAAAACCTTTGTGTCTGGAATGCCAGAAAGAGCATTACGGGGTTTGCTGGATGGGTACGAATAGGTGCTATCGGTGTGGAGAGGCTGACCATTATATCAAGGATTGTCCACTATTGAACCGAACCCAACCTGGTGGGGATCAAAAGAGAGGTGCACCGAGGGTAGTTACCCCGATCGAAGCCGGGAAGGCTGCCCCACCGTCAGTCGCTTCAGGTATAGTTTTATCTTCACGGTTAACGGAGTGAAGAACAATAGAATAAAAAGGATAGTTTGAGAGATTGTTTAATGACAAAAGCTGTACGATAGATAAGAGTAGGTTTAATATATATATATATATATATATAGATAGAGAGGAGATGACATAGACTTTGAATATAGAAGGGATAGAATTGTGCGTTAAAGTTCATGACTCGGCATAACCGTGGAAACTGAGCAATTAGGATTCAATTTCCATGTGACGGGTACAATTTATGGATGCAAGGTTTAAATAAATGAGAACTAGATCCTAATTGACAGACCCTTAAGTTTAGAATACGATCAATCGAGGAGAAATTTGAAGTTGAGGCGTAAGACTTACTAGAAAATGTTCTAGATTGTCGAGATAGTGTTGTGTTAGTACGTTCAAATAGGTAATAAAAGGAAATCAAAATTTAGATAACCTAGATCCACGAGAAGTGAGGAGCATCTAGACAAAAGGGATACTTAAAGATTTAGTTTAAGTAGATTGTTGAAGAGATATGCAATGCGTCGACTTCTTTTGTTAAGGAGTGATGGAACAATGTAATATTGAGGGTGTAGGATCCGAGTGATTGTATAAGAGTATTTACTCGGAATTGGAAGGTTAACGAATTTTGAAATAAAAGAGAGTCAAAGTTATGCAACAGATAATACTCGAGACACAAGATTTAGCCGATCTCTAGGAGATAAGTATCGCCTGAGAAGACTAGTCAATTGAAGACGATTATTAATTCGTGAAAAGATTTCGACCGACATACTATAAGGAGGGGATCTAATGAAATTAAGCGTGATCAAGGAGTTATAGACACGTCGGGAGTTCGGTGCTACTTGACCAGTTTATGAAGCAAAAATATAAGAGTTAAATTGTGCATCTATATTTGATACAATTTAAGTTGAGAGCCACAACTATAAGGTTTACCTCCAGAATGGAAGTAAAAGTGTTAGCTTTTGAGGAGCTAGGAAGGCTAACCTTGATGAGATGATGTTCTAAATCATGGGGAAATAAAAAGGTAGGGTTTGAAAACTTGAGAAATTCGGATTAAGGACGTAGACTTATCTACAACAAGCTTTCAAACAAGAAGATCGTTAGATGAGTCATTGTACGAGAGACGAGAGGAATAATTAGAACCCGACTAGAAGAAACGGGAGAATATAGACCATCGGGTAACTTGAGAGAAGTCCGTGTGTGACATTTGAGTGTTATACTACAAACGATTTGTGAAATTGCAATTTAGAGAATAGGAAGAACAAGGATCTGCAATAAGCCCACTTAAGTAAATTTAGAGTGAGATTAAGTTAGAAAAAGTTCCAAAAGACTAGTGTTTATCAGGTCGAGATCGATAGACACATGGGTGATATAAAGTTAGAGTACATAGTTGGAGTGAATCTATGGCAAGACCTGAGGATTCAATTGTACTTGGAGTTAACAAGGAATTAAGTTAAACAAATGAGCGTAACGTATATAGCGATAGAAAGTTAATTAAGGACATAGCGATGGAACTCAATAAGGTAGTTCGGAGTGAGATGTGATGTTTATAGGATCTTCGTTACAATGGGACAAAGATCCTAAATGGTTAGCGACTTTGGCTTCCAGTTAGACTCATTGAGACCAGGAGGTGTTCTGATGACATAGTTGTGAATGGTAGCAATGCAAAATTAGTTGAGAATTTTGTTAGGATGTGCAAGGTGTTCAACGGAGTGTACAATTTGAGTACTATTAATGAAGAAGCTCTATGGGGGCATTGGTAGACAAATGTAGACTCGGATGGTTGTAGTAATGACTAAGGTTAAGGCCAACGAACTTATACACAAGTTTAGTTTACAACTCCAAAAATATATATATATATATATATATATATAGAAATTGTTATACCCGATAGGCGGGTAAGGTCGTAGGGTAAATTGAGACTTAGCGTTGGAGTAAGTAATTTGAGAAGTCTTTGAGTGTGTAAGTGGTTAGGTACATGTTCGGTAAACACGGGATTAAAAAAGATAGAAACTAAAAGAATTCAATTCGAAGAGTCGAAGTTAAAATAGAGGGGAGTTTGGATTGCAACTTGGGTGTTGTTAGGAGTCCTTGAACGATAATCAACCCATATGACGTCGGGAAGTTGAAGTTATTTCGAGGATTGAGGATAAGAGGCAAACTTTATTAGAAACCAATTAATAAGCGAGAGAGAGTTTAATGTTTTGGGGGACTAAATGCAAACCAACACGTGCTCGAGACATTAAGTGTGAAGTACACAATTAGAGATCATTTGGTTAAGACTTGGAGGTTTGGTAAGATTTGATTCGTAAACTAAAAGTGAGAACTACGGTTAGGAAGTTAATTCGGTTTGTGTGCGTCCTGATTGTGAACAGGATCGAGGAAATTGCGTTGAGGTATGGGTTACAGCCCAGAAATTGGATGAAATAGTAGGCATTCAATTTGACTGGTGTTAGGAAGCTTAGGTATAGCTCTGACCTAAAGGGACAGCAGAAGAAAGACGTCGATAAAGAGTGAATTTTGAAGTTAGTATTATTAAGAGATTTAATCTGCGAGCGATTAAGTGAAAGTCGAAAGTTAGTACCTGCGCAAGTGTTCGACCCTTGAGTGGGTCCACTGAGCAAGGTGTCGACCCTTTGCAAAGGGATGCAACCCGAGAAGAATGAAGTGTCGGCTCCTGCCTGTGGGTGTCGACCAGTATTTTGAAGTGTCGACCCCTGCCTGTGAAGTGTCGACCCTTTGCGTGCACAATGACAGCTTGAATTTTTTTCAAAAATTTTCATTTTCGAATATGTTTTAACTCGATCTTTTTCGACGTCTTTTATACGTCTTTTACGCACGTTTTCCACACGTTTTCGAATGTTTGAAAAACCAAAAAATCGAGTCGATTTTTTATCAAAAATTATTTTAAATTCGATTTTAAATGTTGTAAAGACGAGCAAAGTAGCGACCCGAGATAGGGTGGGTTCGGAGGCGTTACAGAGCAGACTGAGGAGATTGCCAGGGGCCGGGCGGATTGAGAGGGACGGGTCCGCGTGGATAAAAACCGTTGGAGACAGGTGGAGCAAATGGGGCAGGAGGTCGAGGACTCCACAATGGACGGAAAGGCTGATGAGCAGCAATGTTCGCTTGCATCAGAGTCGGCGACGGAAGGGCAGCTACAAAGTTTTTCTTTTCCAGGCGAAAGTCGAAGCTCTGAAGAAGACTATGGATTTCTTCCAGAGGAGTCTGTTCGGCGCGATGCGTAATGGAGGTAATCACGGTGACAAAGACATTGTATTCACTGCCTAAACCGTTGAGGATGTAAATAATTTTGTCGCGGTAAGAAACCGGTTCGCCAATTGCCGCAAGGGTGTTGCAGATCGTAGTGAGTTGATGAAAATAGGAGGCAGGTGAGAGGCCGTCTTTGGACAGGGAGTGTAGTCGGCTCCGAAGATCGTTAATAGGCGGCCAAGAAAATCGAGTGTTCTGTATTGTTTTCCCCAAGTATTTGTATACATCAAGAAGCATTAAATGAATGAAAGGATTGTAACTGAATTTTGAATCTAAAAATGAATAGTAATGTAATGATCAGTATGCTAATTCACTTTCTCTCTCTGCAAATTCTTTCTAACATATACCTCTTTCTCGGCACTTCCCTGTGGAGAAGGATACTTGGGCAAATTACTCTCGCTCGTTTACTGTATAGGAGCAACACAACCGCCACTGCAACTCGAGTTCGGAAATTTCTACGTGTCTTCGAAGGTATGAAAAACCCATGAGAAAATTGAAATTGTTGATATGATATATTGGTGGAAAATTTTGGATTTTTTTCCGGAGAAGGATTTAAAGCTCGAATCGAGACCCTAGTTTTGATTCGCCTTGAGCTTGAAATCGCCGGACTCGTTAACGGAGTCCGGCGAGTCTGCGATAAAATTGCAGACTGTGTCGTCTTCGACGTTGTGTCGTCTTCGACGTTGTCTCGCTGCTTCGTGCGACCAATTGTTGAGCCGCGGTCCAGAGCCTAATTTCGGACCGCGGTTCAATTTTAATGGGGCTTTAAGTTTGGCTGCGGCCCAACCTTTTTAGGCCGAGAATTTGGACCTACTTTGGCCCAACATGAGGGTTAATTACGACTCGTTTTTTTTGAGAAGATATTTGGAAATTTGAGGTGTAAAACTTAACCTAAAAATTTACAAATTTAAGGTTCCCTAGTGCATTTTGCACCCATTTTCAAGTGTGAGCGACTATATTTTAAATGAACCAGACCGCCTGCTTGGCCGCATGAAGCCAAGGTCGCGCTGTTTTTGAGTGTGTTTTGCACACATTTCAAGTGCATCTGACCGCATGATCGACCGTATGGAGCCTAGGTCGCTAGTTCTTGAGCTTGTTTTGCACTCATTTCAAATGCAAGAGATCATATTTGAACTGCGGACAACCGTAAAAGGTTGAATTGTTAATGAATGATAATTTAAGGTTTGTTTTGTTAACAAATATAGTTTAAGATTTATTTTATCTCTGACTATCTACTTTAGGATTTTTATTGATAATTATCTTTATTTTATGTTATTAATTATTTTATATTTATAAAATTAACTATTAAATTATTTACTATTGTTTTATTTGAATTTTTCATGCATATATTCTTTAATGTAAATTTTCATATTTCATCATGAAAAACTTTTCTTTAACTAGAGTAATACGACAATTGATTGTGTCGTGTCTTTTGGGGATAAAACCCTAAACATGATCAGAGTATTTTTCGTAGCTTTTGCTATCATTGAGTATCGCCGTTTTTATTTTAAATGCATAATACATAGTATGCTCGGAGTCCGTGAGCGACCCTATTTTTTTTAAATGCTGTTAAATTGTCAAACATGAACATAATACTGGAAATAAATTGTGTCTTATTGAGTTGAGTCGACTTATCCCAAACTACTATCTATTTTTAGGATTTATTCAGGAAGTTTTTCAGTTACCGACTTGGGAGTACATTCGACGTGCAGATTTCCCATTTATATTGATTTCCTTATAAATTTATTTTATCCAAGAGATTAGATTTTTATGGAACTTGTAACTTTTAATTTATTGAAATTTTATTTGGTATTTTCAATTTGGACTTATATTATCTCGTGATCTCGATGTTGCTAGTTGGACTTGTTAGTACATTATTTTGTGTCATGACTTGTATTTAATTTAAAGTCATCTGTTGCCTTAAATGATATTTAAAATTAAGGGTTGGACAACTAGGCTCGTTTCAGGTCTGGTCGTTTCTCGTTTTGTCTGGGGCTCTTTTTAAGTCCCGACGTAATCGGCCTGCCACTTAAGACCCATAACCCTTCACACCAAATTCAAAATTTAAAACATCAATGAATAAAATATTTTCTTTAATTACGAATTAATTTGCCAGATTTTAGGCACTTTAATTAAATATACTTGACTCAACATTGAAAAAGAATTTTTGAAATGCGGAAGGGGTCACCGCATCCCCGTTGAAGAGAAGAGAATGATTGAACTACACCAATAGTTATTATATTATTATATATTTTTCCCCCAAAGAAACAAAATGGAAATAGACAAGTGGAGTCATGTGAAATCTTATCTAAATATTGATTCCTAAGCTCTCCACCAGTCTAATTTAACAATTGTACGATGATGAGATTTTTGTTATTTTGATATTAATTATTTCTAACGTTACATCAGATGTAGAAAGCGATTTACAGGTTGTTTGGAATAAATATAAATATGTATTTATCGCCGACACCTTCAAATATAAGCTTTCTACATCTAATAATAATATAAAGTTAAAAATGAAGACATCAACGGAAAATTCAGAGCGCCCAGTATTTATATTTGATTTTCTTAATACTTTATGCCACATTTACTTGATGATTACATCTAAGAAAAACCTAATTTTAGTTTCATTGGTTAAAAAAATAAATAATGTGACACCGGTCTGTGAAGGCAAAGACTATCTAAGATTCTATCCATACTAATAGGGGTGCACAATTCCAAATTGCTTGAAAAAGTAAAAATTAAATAATTTATAAGTAGAATTCTTCTAATTACTTAGCACAACGCGTTTTGATCAAACTCCCATAACAAATTCATGTGGGATTCGATTAAAAAAGAATTATATTTTACTGAAGGACTATACAAATAGAGTTATAGAAAGTGACGATCTAGTGCAAGAATAGACCGAATTAAATTCTAAATTAAAAAATATATATATATATAATTATAGTCATAATATTAGATCATGCTAGAGAAAGTGGGTATTACTTAATAATATTTCAGTTCAATTCTAGAGTTTATATGCAATTATTTTTTTTGTTTAGGTTTTAAAATTAATTAAGTAAAATATTTAATGTGTCTGTGAACCACAAAAAGTTGAGTAGAAATCTCAACAAAAACTCCCTAGTTTGACTCCAACAGTCCAACTACTACTCTTCCTTAGTTTCGGATGAGACTGAACGACAAGCTGAAAAATCAAGGAAGCATTTTATTTCATTATTTAAGAATTTCTGAAAACTTATCACACAATATACGCTCATTTGTCAACTAAAAGTTCATGAAGTTACTGCTTTAATAGCCTCAAACCTACGCTTAGCCTCGTCAACCGGATTATTGTCTAACTGGAAGCCTCTGCTGATGACGTCTTGGAAGAAAATTGGTGGCTCCGATCCAAAAATAGCCGCTCCGATGTGCTGAACTCCAGGGTTTTGGCTAGTGAGCATGGCAAAGCCGAGGGCGGGGGAGCTTGCGATATTCAGTTGGAAGTGAATGAGTCCGAACGGGAAAGTAATCATATCTCCTTTTTTCAATATTTTGGCGTACAATTTGTGTTCAGGATTGTTGGTGATGAATCCGGCATAGAGAATACCTTCTAGTACTACAAAAAGCTCAGAGGCACGACTATGAGTGTGGGGTGGATTAAGACCGTTTGGGCCGAAATCGACACGACCCATTGATATACCAAGAGTGTTTAGTCCCGGTATAACATCAACATTTATTAGAGTAACGTTGGAGCCTAAATAATTAGTCGTATTTGCGGGAATATCGATCCCTTGGTATATGAAATCCTCTATTGTCACCTTTTCTTGGTCCTTGCATAGTAACGCATATGAATAGTCTGTCCAAAAAAGAACCCTCCACTTTATGACCTCATAAAAAAATAAAACCAAAATGTGAAGTTAAACTACATCGTACCGCTACCACCATTCGCAACACAAAAGTCTCGTACAGGGCTGGGATCATAAGCTGTGACAATGGAGGAAAATGCAAAAAGCAAGAAAATAGAGAGACAAGCTTGAAGAACTTTAGCCATGGCTGAGGGTTCTGAAAGATCAAGGTTAGTGACCCGATGTTATAAAGTGTTGTAACACTTCGTGTGACACCGGTTATAAATACGATATAGGACAATATTAAAAATGCGGAAATTAACGACACAGGAGGTTGTTAACGCAGTTCGGCAAACAGCCTACATCTGCGGGGCCACGCCCAGATATGAAAACATTTCACAAGTTCAAACAAGGTTACAAGACACTCGGACTAAAACAAAATAAGACTCCCTCTTATCTTTGATGCCGCCTCCGTCAACCTTCACAAGTGAAACTGTTTTGCGAGCTCCCCTCGACTTTGAAACGATCCCTCCCGAGATCTAAATACGACAAGCTCCCCTTGTCGAAGATGACTCCTCCCGGAATCCGTGTATGGCAAGCTCCCCTTGCCCACGATAAAGATGACAAGCTCCCCTTGTCAATAAATAGAACTCCTCCAGAGTTCCAAGGCAGTCTCCTCTCAAGAATGGATAATAATGAAGATCACAAGAATAAACTCCTATGACACTATCTGTGACGCTTGACAATGTCTTAGGATAGGATCACCCAGAAAAGGTTTCAACAAACCAGTCTTTGACAAGACCGAATCAATAATCACATACACTACACAGAAACGTGGGTGAAGAAATAAAGACGCCCAGATGAATAGAAAAATTCCACACTCCAGAATAATGGCGTCGGCACCTTTCAACATACAAAGAGAAGACTTTTATATTAAGTGCAGGTGCAGCTCTGTTTCTCTCTACAATATATTCTTGAAACAGACTATTCATTCAAATAATAATATCCCACGAAATCAGCAAAGAATCCGAAATTCACTGCCACACAAATTTAGCGCAGTGACACTTTGAATGACGCTTTAGTAAAGTATCCCAAATAATTAGGGATATGAACCATGTTTGTTACGATTCCTTTTCCAGCAAATCACATTTGAATTGACGAAATATTCTGCCAAATATTATCTCCAAAATAGAAGGATAGAATAATATATATTTCAAAAGAATATAATTTCCAAAAAGATATATAACCAAAAATAATTTTTTGCCAAAAATATAATGCCAACACATCGTTGCATTAACAATCTCCCCCTTTGGCATTTTTTGGCAAAACATAACTCCCCCTAAATGAGAGAATTCGAAACTCCCCCTGAATGAGAAATTCTTGACACAATCCGATCAATATAAAGTCATTTCAAATAGTAGCACCAATATAGGAGATAACCACAACAGTTAAAATATAGGAGATTTCCACAGCATCATAAAAGCAATCAAGCTCCAAAACTACTCCCCCTTTTTGCCATAAAAAGACAAACAGGAACCGCCAATGTCAAGCAAGCATGTGCATAGCATCCAGCAAGAGAGAAATACTGAAAGAAGTCTCATAGAAATGACAAACAAACATCTAACCAGATTGATCAAGGGTAGCAGGATCTTTTGTAGTGACATTTGGTGTAACATGTTCAGGAGATGTGACAATTTGGGAAATAAACCCAAAGATATATCCACAATTAACTTCCAAAATCCCATAAATATATTGTATCTCCCATATTTGCAGAAATTCCACCAAAAGTTCATAAACATTATGGAAATAAACCATAAATCCTTCCACAAATTGAGAAATAAACTCAAGTTTTTCACAAAAAGGAACGAAATCTTCATAGAAAATCACATGTGTCATGCAGGACGTTGAAGACCAAGAATAGCAAAGAAATTGCCTTTTTTTTTTTTTGTTTTTGTTTTGTTTTTTTTTTTTTTTTGTTTTTTTTTGTACGAATGCAAAAAAATAAAAACAACACTCACAAGTACTTTCTTCAGAGAATGCAAAGGCCCAGAGCTGACCTTAGTTCGCATGTAGACAATGATGAAATGAGATAGCAATTATCAGAAGACCTTATTCCTTCGATGATGCATTTATTTGTATGATCCGAGACAACACATTTGTTGCGAGTGAAATGCACCTTCAGATCTTGATCACACAACTGACTGATACTGATCAGATTCGCTTTCAAACCTTTTACAAGAAGAACATTTTCCAGAGGAGGCAGTCCTGGAACGTCTAGTGTTCCCTTTCCAACGACATTTTCTGTGACGCCGTTTCCAAATGTTACTTTTTCCAGACCTCCTGATGTGATATTCTTTAAGAATCTTACTTCACTTGTCATATGTCTAGAAGATCCACTGTCAAAGTACCATGCATCAACAGATGTTGCCTTTAGAGAAGTATGAGCAACATTACACTTACCAATGGTTTTCTTTATCCATTTCTGTTTGGGAAATCTGTATGAAGAGATATATCTAGCAGTACCTTTTCTCAAGTCATCAAGATAAGCAAAGCACCTGGGACGAATATGACCTTGACGAAAACAATAATGACAAATTGGAATAAATTTGTTACCTTTATTCTTGGGAACATGAAGATTGGACTTCATCTGATGACTGTCTTTAGAGTTAGATTTCTGTTCAGTTTTGTTGATGGATATCGCAACTTTCTTCCCTTTATTTTCAGCATCGATGTATGACACTTTTGGTGACATTGAGCATTCTCCTTTGTAACCAATCCCAGAGGTATCATCACATGATCTTCTAGCCATTAGAATATCATCAAGAATAGAGGAACCTGAGTTTAGCATTCTGACATTCTTCTTCATGTGATTCAGTTCATTTGACAACCGCTCTATCTCATTCTGGCTTGATTTCAGTTTAGCTTCCAAATCAATAACACAATCTTGAAGACTTCCATTTTCGTTTTTCAGACCTCCAATCTGTCTTCGAAGATGTTGATTTATTTCAACCAATTCTGTCCATTTTTCATAAAACTTCTTATTTTCATTGACAAGATCTTCTTTTGTAATTTCTTCTGTATCATCATCGCTATTTTCAGATATACTTTCAGAGACATTTTGAGTGACGCTATCAAAACTTGTAGGTTTAGCTTTAGCAACCAGTGCCATATTTCGGTTTGAGATTTCATCTTCTTTTTCTGAATCACTCTCACTCCAGGTTGTGTTGAGAGAAGTCTTTTTCTTCTTCAAGGTATTTGCACATTCAGCCTGGATATGTCCAAAACCATCATATTCTCTACATTTAATTCCCCTGTTATTCAAGAATTTATCTGAAGGTTGATTTTCGTCTTTGGACTTCTTATAACTTGTAGAGTCATTCTTGGTGTTAGTGACATTTTGTCTGACACCACGATTATTTCTACCAAATTTCTTCAACATTCTGCTGAAATTTCTTGATAACACTGCTAAAGATTCTTCCAAATCATCTTCATTAAATTCTTCAGAATTCTGCATCTCTTCTTTTAAAGCCAAGTCTTTCACCTTCTCTGTTTCCACATTTACATCGAAATTCATCTCAAATGTTCGAAGAGAACCCATCAGCTCCTCTAATTTCATTTTGGTGATATCTTTTGCTTCTTCAATTGCTGTAACTTTATAAGCAAAGCGTTGGGGCAGAGATCTTAGAGTCTTTCTCACAAGTTTCTCTTCAGAAATAGTTTCACCAAGGGCAAAAGCTTCATTAGCAATGTCACAGAGTCTTGCATTAAACTCGGTAATATTTTCATCATCATGCATCTTCAAGTTCTCAAATTTCGTTGTTAAAAACTGCATTTTTGATAACTTTACTGCTGAAGTACCTTCATAAGTTGTCTGAAGAATATCCCAAGCCTTTTTAGCAGACTCACATGTAGAAATAAGTCTGAATTGAGTAGGATCAACACCATTAAATATAGCATTAAGAGCCTTTGAGTTACTATTTGCTAGAACATTTTCAGTGACGGACCAGCTTTCTTCAGGTTTGATAGTTGTGACTCCTTCTTTGCTTATAATCATTGGTGGGTCCCAACCTGTTATAATAGATTTCCAGGCTTTTTCATCAACAGCCTTAATAAACGCTTTCATTCGAGCTTTCCAGTAAGCATAATTGTTTCCATTTAGCAAGGGTGGACGCACTGTTGAACCTCTTTCTTTCATAGAGTCCATCGTAGCAAAAACCAAGATCAAGTCCTACGGATCTCGCCTAAGAAACAGAGACGATCTTCTCTGATACCAATTGAAAGATCAAGGTTAGTGACCCGATGTTATAAAGTGTTGTAACACTTCGTGTGACACCGGTTATAAATACGATATAGGACAATAATAAAAATGCGGAAATTAACGACACAGGAGGTTGTTAACGCAATTCGGCAAACAGCCTACATCTGCGGGGCCACGCCCAGATATGAAAACATTTCACAAAGTTCAAACAAGGTTACAAGACACTCGGACTAAAACAAAATAAGACTCCCTCTTATCTTTGATGCCGCCTTCGTCAACCTTCACAAGTGAAACTGTTTTGCGAGCTCCCATCGACTTTGAAACGATCCCTCCCGAGATCTAAATACGACAAGCTCCCCTTGTCGAAGATGACTCCTCCCGGAATCCGTGTATGGCAAGCTCCCCTTGCCCACGATAAAGATGACAAGCTCCCCTTGTCAATAAATAGAACTCCTCCAGAGTTCCAAGGCAGTCTCCTCTCAAGAATGGATAATAATGAAGATCACAAGAATAAACTCCTATGACACTATCTGTGACGCTTGACAATGTCTTAGGATAGGATCACCCAGAAAAGGTTTCAACAAACCAGTCTTTGACAAGACCGAATCAATAATCACATACACCACACAGAAACGTGGGTGAAGAAATAAAGACGCCCAGATGAATAGAAAAATTCCACACTCCAGAATAATGGCGTCGACACCTTTCAACATACAAAGAGAAGACTTTTATATTAAGTGCAGGTGCGGCTCTGTTTCTCTCTACAATATATTCTTGAAACAGACTATTCATTCAAATAATAATATCCCACGAAATCAGCAAAGGATCCGAAATTCACTGCCACACAAATTTAGCGCAGTGACACTTTGAATGACGCTTTAGTAAAGTATCCCAAATAATTAGGGATATGAACCATATTTGTTACGATTCCTTTTCCAGCAAATCACATTTGAATTGAGGAAATATTCTGCCAAATATTATCTCCAAAATAGAAGGATAGAATAATATATATTCCAAAAGAATATAATTTCCAAAAAGATATATAACCAAAAATAATCTTTTGCCAAAAATATAATGCCAACACATCGTTGCATTAACAGGTTCGTTTTTCTCTGCAGAATGAACTATTTTTTTTTAGTTTTGTGGTGGAATGAGTTGTTTTTTTTTCTTCTTCTGAATTTATAGGGGAAAGCTTCTTCAATAAAATAGACACGTGTTTTTAGTTAAATTTGCTACTTCTGGTAGCCTCCAAAATATTACCTTCTTCCTTCTTTAGTTACTAAATTTACAAACTATATTAGTAACTAAACAAACATTTGTTTAATAGTTATTGTATTAAATTAACTTTGAAAAATAAAAGATCAATAATCCAAGTAAACCCTAATCTTAACTTTGAGATTCACAAACGAAGTAATTTTGATAAAAGAAGTCACGTCGTAATATAGTATTAGAGTATAGAATTAAAATCTATGTATTTATTAAAATATATTATGAGAAAAATAATTTGGACCACATAAAAAAAAAAACATTTTACAAATTGTTAGGCAATCCCAATTCAATTATTATTCGACAATGCATTATTGCTATTGTCCAAAGGGAAATCTCTAACTACTGGTCTAGGTTTTCAGTTTAAATCCCAGATATAGATAAGGAAGAGTCTTCCTTTAACATATCTGTCAATCTTAAAAACTAGTAGATTATATTACCATTAAACTTAAGATTTACTATCTTTAATGGTGTCACTTTCAATTTGATAGTAGTATTGGCAAATGGGAAGACTAGGGTTTTATCCAACACTTCTTCAGTATCAGGTTGAACCTAGATTTTGGACTTGCTAGTGCGCCTCGCTGTGTCGAAGGCAGATTCACTAATAAACAGACTTGTTGGCCAATTCATTGGCTTGGGTAGCTCGGGCCGCTCCCCACTGACTCTATCTGTTACGACTCGGAGGTGGGCCTAACAGAACACCGGATTGGGTGACCCAATCCTATGGGAAGACCCAATCACTCAGCCCAAGGCTCTGTTCGTTGTGGAAGACTTGAACTTTAAATCAAAAGCCACGTTCCATACAGTGACTACAGATATAATAGTGCGATAAAAGAAATAGCAGTTCAATAAGTCCAAACATCCAAGTCCAATCCAAATATCTTATACAAGCCAAATAAATATAAGTTGTAATGGCTCAGACTTTTATCATTGTAACGGTTCAAATTTTTAATTACATTTTATGGACAAAAATGTAATTGTGTATATTTATACGAAATAGATATGTAATTATAAATATTATATGAAAACTAATCTAATTTGGATTATATTAAAGTTAATTATAATTAAGGATTAATTAAGTGTGATTGGGTGGTAAATAATTAAGAAGTAAAGGGGCGAAATGGATATGTAGATTAAGAATAGAAGGAAATTGTTGCTTGAAATAAGATGTAAACTAAATGCATCGAATTGTACAAATTTCAACGTTATTTTGGGATTATGTGATGATACTTGAGTAATTCAAAGATGTAAATAGTTTTATTTATAATCAATTGGTAACAAATGTTATAAAGGTGAAAGGTGGCACGCTTTTGTGGTTATTACATGGAGAAGAAGAGAAATCAGAGAGAGAGAGAGAGAGAGAGAGAGAGACCGTGGGGCAAAGAGAGACAAAGGGAGGGCAAAACGTGAGAGGAACGTTTTGGTGGAAAAATCAATAGATTCGGTGGAAATTTTGAGAAAAGTGGTGGAATCTACATAAGATAAATATCTCTAACGATTAGAATAGTTAGATTAGACTTTATTACCTTGATAGGTGGATATAATTTTAATTACTGTCTTGGATCTGGATAGGATATATTTTGTAATACCCAGTTTTACGGGATTTTATTATTCTAATTAATAATGGCAGTTTTAATGGAGCCTTAACAATAAGTTGGAATTAATGGTGAAATAAGGAAATTTGGAGAAAACGAATCGTTAACTAAATAACGATTTAAGTAATGAAATAAACAAAAAAAATCAAATAGAGGGGCAATAAGATAATTGAGAAAGTTAATTTTTATGAAAAATCACAAATCTCCTCTTTCTTTCTCGACACTCCACGAATTTCCCAGAGAGAAAAACTCTTCTCTGGCGATTTCTTCCCCCTCCCGCGCTCTCTTTCCGACAACCGACGTTCCACTCCGATCGTCGATTTTCTTCACGTTTTCTTCTTCCACACCGATTCTAGGTAAGACTCTAACATTTTGGAAGTTATTGTCCGGGTTTCTAAAGCTGTTAATCGGCTAGAGTTTTCTTAGGGTTTCGTTTGAAGTAGCCGCGTGAAGATAGAAATTATTGGTTATAGAGTTGCAGATGATAATAAGTTGTTTACGAGTATGGAGGACAGATAAGTAGAACTAATGGAGTCCGATTGGTTTAAACTCAGTTTTAATGCCGTGTGTTATAAATTGGTTTAGGTGAAGAAAGCTCACAGATATTGCTCGGTGTGCTAAGAAACAGAGGTAAGTTTTCGTGCTTTGTTTGGCCGATCCAGCCTACACCATAGATGAGTTAACTTGATCGAGGATACTTGGTGAATATGTTGTTTAGTGTAGGTTGGATGGATAGTTTAGAATGATGGTATGTAGGGCATTTTTCAGTAGGTTTTATGTATTGTTATGCTTTCTTTACATTTATTGCACAAATCCATGTCCATGTATCGTGTTTTGAAAATCATAGAAAATGAATTCCCGCATATGTTTTCATGAAAAGAAACACTTAATGAAAAGATATGAAATGCATGTAACCCAGTCACGTCGGGGTGGGGTTCAGACATGGCTGTTCTGAGAGGAGGAGCATGTTTATCCCACTGCAGATGGAAATGGCTATCTAACCGCGAGATGTGCCCTCTCTATCTGGTGAGTCAACCCCCGGTGACATCTCCCACTATGAAACTAAATGATCAAAATGTAATGCATGTTTTTATAAACTCTGCACGCATAGCATGCATTCCCATTTACGAGACTTGCTGAGCTCTGTAGCTTATAGTTATTTTCTATGGTGTAGGTGACTTCGAGAAAGGTGAGGATGAGATTCCTCCACCCGACGCATAAGCTGGTCGAAGAGGTGTACCCATGGGAGTGTGCAGTGCAGTCAGAGCCAAATTGACCCGTGGGAGCATTAGTTAAGTTTTTTGTGGTTTTGGGATTTATACGGGTTGATGGGTGAAAGAATAGAATGAATTGCATAGAACTCATTTTAGGGTGTTTGATATCTGAATAGTGTAAACATTTAAATCGATGAAATGGAAGATGATTTTTCATGTTTAATATTTCTGGAAATTCTGGGTGAATGGTGAGTAGGTATAAGGGAAAAGAATGTGAAGGCAGCTCTCTGGAAAAAATCCAGAGAGCTAGCCAATCGATCGCCAGCAATAGGGTGATCGATCGGGTAATGCATGGTTTAAAGTTAAGTATTTTATAAGAGGAAGTTATCGTCCAAAGGCATCGTCCAAAGCCCGTGGACGAATAGGGTTTAAGTAGTCTGTGGACAAGTAAGTCACGTGTACGAACAAGTCACATGGACGATAAATTTTAGTTAAGTGTTTCTGTAAGAAAGTCATCGTCCAAAGTCCGTGGACGATAAAGTTTAGTTAAGTATTTTGGCAGAAGAAAGTCATCGTCCAAAGTTGTCGTCCAACGACGTGGACAAGTAAGTCACGTGGACGAATAAGTCTCATGGACGAATAAGTCACGTGGACGAATGTGGACGATAAAGTTTAGTTAAGTATTCTAGCAGAGAAAATTAGTCGTCCACACTGCCTTCTGTCTCCATCATCCACGATGCCTTCTGTTTGCAAACGTCCACGATGCCTTCTATTTGCAAACGTCCACACCGTCTTTTGTCTCAAACGTCCACACCGTCTACGGTTTCTGTCGTCCACGCCTTCTTCTGTTTTTATCGTCCAAACCCGATAGAGAGAAACATCCTCCTCCACTGTTTAAATTGATGAAACCAAAGACGAATTGCCCATTTGATGAAACCCAATAGAAAGATTTTGTCATCGTCCAAATTCACTATTCATTTGATGAAACCAGAGACGAATTGTTCATTTGATGAAACCCGATAGAAAGCCTCTGTTTTATTATTTTATCACTGTTTTACCAAAGTTTAATTTAGTGTGAGATTGTCCCTTATTTTTCCCACGGTTTTTCTTCCTCCATAACCGATCCCTCTTCCTCCTTTTCTTTTAAGGTTTCTCAAGTTTTAAGGTAAGAAATTAAGTGGGTTTTAAATTTTATACATTTAGGTGTTGGTTTGTGGTGTTTTTAGGGTGTTTTAGTTGAGTTTGGTTAGGGTTTGGAAAACCCTAAATGAGGATTCCGAAAATTAGCATGTCTTAGTTAGTTTCTTCCTAAATTTGATGGTTTAATCCTTAAGTGTGTTAGTTTAGTTTGTTTTTAGAAAGAGATTAAAGAATTGGAGTGAGTTATGGAAAAATCAGATTTTTGGAGTAAGGACACCGGTTCTGGTTTGTGCATTTTGAAGTGGCTATTTTGTTCGGTTGCTTAATTTGTTTATTTCAATGGATAGTAGACGTGTAGAGGTTTACGGATTGGGGTGGCACGTCAAACTCCGTTGAAAAACGAATAAGTTATGGCCATTTGAAATTGGATGTTAACATTTGTTAGAAAATCGAGTTTAGGTTTTTCCTTGTAGATTTGTTAAGTGTGTTGTTAGTTTTGGTCATTAGTTTTAGGTTGAATAATTTCTTAGAAATCCTTAGAGCGTTACTAAGAGCTTTTCCATATTTGTTAGGTTGTCGAGTGAATAGTTTAACCAGATGAAGTGAACAATATAGTGCCGAGCAATCAGGTAAGTAGTGGTTTGACATTGTTTTGCCTTCGGGCCTACACCATGGAACGGTAGGGTTAATGGTTGTTTGTTTTGCGTTGCATTGTGTTGCATATTCTTCAACATGCATCATGGTTTTCAATTACGTAAAATACGAGTTTTCTTGCATGGTTTGAATTGCGAGCATGAAATATAATCAGATAAAAGGAATTGCAAAATTAGGCTTGATTAGAGTGCCTTGTCGGGAACAAGTGCTAGAGTGTAGCAACCCGATGGGACCTCTATGAAAGTTGACCGGCTAAAATACGTAATGGTCGTGAGTATGAATTCCTAGACGGTTATAGGATTCTACGATCGACGTGGAGGGAGATTTTGTATAGCCATCCTAGACGGTTATGGGATGATTGCTATCTGATCTTGCTCTGGTGGTTCTGAGTGTGGCCGTCCTAGACAGTTATAGGATGTTAGCCTACTCGATCCACACAGCTTATGAAATGATTAAAGCAATGAACGAAAAACGAGCACAATTGAGTGTTAGAAACTACATATGATAGGATTGGTTGCATTGTGTTTTGTTGCATTCGTTATTCCCTACTTACTAAGCATTAGGCTTACCTTTTTGTGTTATATGGTGTAGGTGACGATATCTATTCAGGTGAGCTAGACGAAAGAGCCCAGGATTAGGCAGCAGTCAGTGGTGCACGGGGCACGTCGGTGTGGGTAAATTGTCGGGGTGCCTCAACCTAGGGTCTTCGGGATGTGTGGTTGGGTATTTAGTTAAACTTTATTTTGGTTGGGTATTTAGTTAGACTTTATTTTGCGTGTAAATACTCGTGGTTTGGAAACACTTGCAAATGTGGTTGTGAGTTGTTTTGGAATCCTTTTTGAACATGTTTAGAAAGTGTTGAATTTCAAGTTTTTGAGTTTTGGTAATTCTAGTCATTATGCCGCTCGTTAGGGTTCAATTGTTTCAACATTTTCGTTAATATTTTGGAGTCGGCTTTCTGAAATTTTTACGTGTCAATGAGTCAGGAATGTTGAGGTAAAATTATGGGTGATTTGGAAGTATTTAGTTTAAATAAAAATGGAAGAAAAGTGATGAGGGTTGCTGATTGTCGAGGCTAGCGCGCGCAGGGAGCTGGAGGTGCCCGCAGGGCGAGGGCTGGGCACGCGCGGCAGGTGCGCGCAGCGCCCAGTGCCGATCGATTGACAGATTTTGCAGTTCATCAAGCACGCACCCGAGAGGGTTCCGATCGATCGGCACCAGCGCACGCGATGCGCGCAGCGCCCAACAGAGCCAATTTGATTTTTTTTCAAAATTTTTCCTACTTCCAAAATGTTTATAACGCCCCGAATTAATCAACCTGGTTTGCTACTCACACTCACTAAACTGAATTAGGAAAGTCTGGAAAAATTTAAAACTTTATCCATCGATATAAAACATTGTCATTTAAACGATTAAAATACTTCAGCGGAATACATTTACGTAAAACAGAGTCATTACGAAAACAGACTAACAAATTTTTAAATATAAAATTGTTCGAAACATCGCTGCGACAACTACAGCCAGTTCAACGCTACTGAGCGATCTGGCATCCACATAGTCTGTCGTCACGACCTTGGACTACGTACTCGTCTACGACTCTGGACGACGAACTCTGGACAGGCGACCTTAGACGTCGCGACTCTGGACGATGTACGTTGAACAAGATCGCTTTGGACGATATCACTTCAAACAACGTTAATTTAGATGACACCATTTCAGCAACACTCTGGACGACAACTTTGGATGATGACTCTTCCACTAATCTCTATGACAATTTCTTCATATCTTGGGACAACTGATCCTCGTCGTCCACGGCTACATAAACTTATCGTCCATAGACCACGTGACTTTAATGTCCCTGGTCCACGTGACTTCGTCGTCCACGGGTTACATAAATTCGTCGTCCACAAATGAATGTTCATAGACTTACTTAAATTTGTCATCCACGGATCATGTGACTTTAACATCCACTGTCCACGTGACTACTTACTTTGGACGACTATTCTTGTCCACAGAATGGACGACTGTTTTCCCTTACAACTTTGGACGACTATTCCTACAACAGAAACATAACTTAACCAATTATACACTAATCGGTGGACAATTCTGACTACAAGAGAACTTATAAAATTTTGACAGCAAACATTTCAAAACAACGTGAATCCATAACTTGCTCAAAATTCATGAAAAACTACAGTTAAAACCAACCATGTTCCAGTGTCAGAATAATTTAAAAAACGTATCAAAACATTTAAACTACATTGTTATTAAAATTCCCAGCACACATTAGTTAAACATTTGTCCACTAAATTCCACACATACTTCCACTGGTTAAATCGCCTCATCAGTTACCAAGTCGTAGCCTGGATGCACTCCTCCAACTGCCCCTATTCCTCAACATGCTTAGAGGACTCACCCGTGGTTATTTCTTCACCTACATCACAAACTCATCTATTAGCCTAATGCTAAATAAGCAGAGCAATACTGAAATGAAATGCTGAAACATAAACCCTATTAATGAAGTTTCTACTCTTATAGCTAATGTTGTATTTATGTTCGTTCCCTATTGATCCCCCTGTGCGATAGGAAGCGGATCATTTTTCCCAAAATATGTATCCTCTGACTCGATTAAGGGGCAGATTAATTCCCTTAATAGTTGATCTTGTTGCTGATCTTGATCCCCCTGTTCGATGGGAAGCGGATCATTTTTCCCAAAGTATGTATCCTCTGACTCGATTAAGGGCCGGATTAGTTCCCTTAATAGCTGTTCTTGATCCCCCTGTGCGATGGGAAGCGGATCATTTGTCCCAAAGTATGTATCCTCTGACTCGATTAAGGGACAGATTAATTCTCTTAATAGTTAATCTGATTCAATTTGCTCATGACTTACCATGCCACTATATATGTAAATTCATTTTCATATTCTTTCAAAAAACATGATACATGCCAAATTAAAAATCATACAAAATATGCACATACCCTACTGTTTTGTAATGTAGGCCCGAAGGCACACGCATACTCTACTTACCTGGCTTCCTGAGAGATTCTTGGTTGTAAGCTACTTCGAGAGTTTGCTCACCTAAAATCATAAACACAGCATTAACTTAACTTCTACTAAGCTTCATTTATCAAATTTGCGAAAGAAAACTACTGGTTCATTCCAAACTAACTAAACTCGGGGTTATCTAGTTTTTGTCTAACTTCCACATTGCATAACTAGTTCTATGCTTGATCGTTTCAGACGACTCAAGCGGCTTTGGACTATTTGAGGTGTCTACTAACTGAAAGATCAGGATCGTGTAACCATATAATGTAGTTGGCTCGGTCGTGACTCACCAAAACTCAAAACTGCCCCAAAAACAGCACACTCAAGATTCTCTATTTTATTCCACCATAAACCGTTCATTAATTAAATATTCACTAAACTTCATTCTAAACCATCCAGAAATCTAAGGAAGCTAGTTGGGAACTCTGATCTTCGTGTATTCCCCGATTCACCACAAAACCCGAATCAAACTCTTACTCACAGCACTCTCAAAACAATCATTCTACAACCCCTCCATTATTTAACCACTAAACAGCAAGAAATCGAAGTAAAACTCACCTAGGTTGAAGAAATCGGGCAGGGGAATCGCCGAGAGAAACATGCCGAGCTGAGCACCGAAAAGGGAAAGGAAAATAGTGGCCGCTCCTTAGCTAAACCCTCATTTATATCATATATTTCACAAATTACACATATACCCTTGACTAACCAAACGTTAACCTAACCATTGTTTCACCCATTTCCCTTCATTAGCATACACAAGCAATTAGTCATATCTCTCTTAATTCCATAAAAACGTACACCACTAATGTCAATTCAAGTCGATAATTGTCGGGTGCTACAATGTTTTAACCTGATATTTTTTGACACGTTTTGCATGTATTTTGGGCACATTTTCCAACCGTTTTTGAGGGTCCAAAAAACCTGAAAAATTGAGTCATAATTTTATCAAAAATTATTTTAAAATCTATTTTAAATACGGGAGTGGTTAGCAAAGTAGCGTAGTGAGTGGGGGCGGGTTCGGGGGCGTTACAAGTTGGTATCAGAGCAAAAGTGGTTGAGTCGTTCAAAGGATTACCCGACAATTCCGGCCGTCATGCAACGTGCTTCACCAACTGTAAGTATTTCTTTCCTTTTGTTAGTTTCTATATCTAAGACTAGATTGTTTTTAACCCTGTACAAGAATAGAAAAATGCCGAGACCACCTAGACATCCTAGGGGAGAACAGCTGAGAGAGCAACCAGAGGATCCTAATAGGTAACTCCGGGATTTACTTAATATACAATTTCAACTGCTGAGAGTTTTCATGAGCCAAGGTATAGCGGGAAACCTTGGAGCGGGGTCCAGCACATGAGCAGGTTCTAGCGGGGAAAGATTTAGAAGATTAAAACCTCCAGCGTTTGAAGGCAGTTTGACAGATCCTACAGCTGCGGAAAGTTGGATTTATACAATCGAGAACATGTTTAAGCTTGCTGACGTGGAGGAGGAAAATAAAGTAAAGTGTGCCACTTTTCACCTGACTATTGATGCGCAGAGTTGGTGGGAGGCGGTAGAGGCGACTACCGGTCCTTAAGGTAACACCTGGAAAGAGTTTAAGGATCTATTCTTCGATAAATATTACAACCGGACAGTCCAAGCTGCAAAGAGAATGGAATTTTTGGGATTGAAGCAAACAGGATCGGTAGGAGAATATATTCAACAGTTTGAATCATTGTCCCGGTTTGCCAGCCATATAGTTAGCCGGGAAAAAGATAAGGTATTTCAAGTGGTACCAGGGATGATGAACTTGTGGTTATGAAGCCTAGGAGCCCAAGTTCGAATCCCTGGGGAGGCAAAAACCCCCATTAAACCAGGTAGTGGGGGAAGATCGTGAGTACACATGGTAGGGCTCTGCGGGGACTGCACAGACACTTGGCCTGGTCGCGGGGTGAGCCCTGGGCCGGGGGAGTGGGCCGTTACATCACTAGAGTGGTGTCCAAAGCTTTCGAGGTGGAAGAGGCTGCTGGCAAATTCATTAAACCTGCGGAAGCCTCGAAGAGGATGTTTAAGGATATTACAGCCCAGTTTAGCCGAGGTGGATCGTCTTCTCAGATACAGGGAACTAAGTGGCCGGGAGGAAATTTAAATGATCAGCGAGGAGGCAAGAAGCCGCAGCAACAACAAAAGAAAAGGTTTCCGCAGTGTCCAAAGTGCTTGAAGTCCCATCCCAGAGAGTGTGGGAATTATGATGGTAAATGTTACAACTATTTTGAAGCTGGTCATGTCTCCCGTGATTGCCCAAAGCCGAAAGTTGCCCGATGCTTTAAATGCAACCAGCCTGGTCATGTAGCTTCCAATTGCCCCACAGCAAAGAAAGGTCCAGTTAAAGCTACACCCAGAATCTTCGCTATGATCGAGCCTGATGGCGAGGATCTTTTTGCCGTGATTTCAGGTACTATGTTTGTTAATTCAGTGACAGCATTTACATTGATAGATTCAGGTGCATCCCATTCGTTCGTAGCAACAGTTTTTGTGGTGAAAGTAAATATGGAAGTGAGTCCGGCTGGATGTTTTTATGATGTGAAATTACCTTCCGGTGAGTGCCTGCATTCAGATCAGATGGTGCTCAATAGTTTGATATCGGTTGGAAGAAAGACATTGCCAGCTGATTTGATTGTGATGGGGATAACCGGGTATGATGTGATACTCAGGATGGACTGGTTATTCCGACACCATGATACAATTGATTGCCGAGCAGGAACAGTTAACTTCCATTGTAACACCCGAGGTAACGGCCAGGTGACTTTCTTAACTGTATTAACGATCATAATATTTAAATCTTCGAAGTTTAGGATTTATGCCAAGCTTAATTAATTACATGTGAATTTAAACTAGGTTGAGTGGCAAAGTTGTAATAAAGGAGGATTGAGGCCTATATTTAAAGAAAAAAGAAAGGATTCAAACCTCATTTAAACCACTGTAGCCGACATCCCCAATATCCGGCGATTTCTTCTCTCCCAAGCTCCCGCCCTCTGTCAGCTGGAAATTTCCCTTCCGGCAATCGGTTTCCTTGCCATTTCTCGGATACTCTACGCCCGAGGTATGAGTTTGGCAATGTAACTTTTCTGCTATTTGATTAGTTCTGTTATTAGTTTAGTGTTGAAGTCTTAGACTCTTCAATGGCCGAGTATTAATAAAGACATAGTGAAACCCGAGTTTGGTAATGTCGTTCCGACTCGATTCTGAACATTTAAGATAACTAACCCTGAGCTGTCATTAATTGAATCTGTCTGTTTTGGGTTTCGGATTTCAGACTGCACACAGAGTGTTAGACAATTAGATTTGGAATGACTTTAGTGACTAGATTCTAGGATGACTATTGGTTAGGACTTTTAGGATTTTGTTTTAACTACTTCAATGTGAATGATATCAGGTGAAGGAGTTTGAGGTGTTAAGCACGAAATTGCTAAGGAATCCAGGTAAGTGAATGTATAGGTTTATTGGTCATTAGGATCCTACATCAAGGGATACTATGTAGAATGTTATACGATGATTAGAAACTCCCTTATGCTGATGTCTAGTGTTCTCGAAGACGTTTAGTTCGAAAGTGATTTCCATGATGATTAATGCTCTGTTCTGTAGCTAGAGTGAGTTAAGAATTTCCATGTTCATGCATCTTCAATGTTTTATGCACATGAAAACGTTTTGAAAGTATGTTTTCTCATGAACAAGATAAGTTGATAAAAATCCCTACAACGTGGTTGGGTGAGGGTTGGGGGTGGTTCGGCGTATGTCACAGTCCAGAGAAGGACATATGAATACGACCCGCAGTAGGGACCATGATCAAACTCACTATCGGACCCCCTTTACCGGCACAAATCCTCTCTCAATCCACACAACTAAATGAAGAATATGAATGATGAATACGATCCATGAATATGAATGAATGAAATGAATGACGAATATGATCCATGATTATGGATGATGAAAAGAAAGATGAATATGACCTATGATTATGAATGACGAGTATGAACAAGAACATGAACCAGAAATGATTTATGAGCATGTTTTCTTTGAATTATGCATTCATGCACTCGTGATAGTATTGCATTCCTTACTAAGCATTAGGCTTATAGTTTAAACCTTATGATGTAGGTGACGAGTTTTCAGGTGAGGGACTCAAGTTTAACGATGAAGTCTAGCTTGGGTTGCTGGATGGTGTTCAAGGTGCAAGTCTGTGGCTGGATGGTGATGGAAACTCTGGTTTATGCTCTATGAACGTTAGTAATGATTTTAATATAGAAGTATAAGTAGAATTAAGTTATTTGATAGTACTGGGATTTGAAATTGTCTGGTTGGTTACTGAATTGAGGATGTTACAATTTATTGAATATCTTTTGTTTAAGACTTCCGCTATAGGTACTCTGAGGGAATCATTGATTTCTGTTTATAGAAATGTTAAGTCTGGAAAGTTTGAGACTTGCTTATGATCATGTCTATTGGGAGATGTTGTTTAGTCTTATCGGTAGGAGTAACGTGCTTCTCTATCGGTAGGTGGAGAGTGTTTTCCTATCGGTAGAAGTAGTGAGATTTCTATCGGTAGATATCATGTGTTTCAATCGGGTGATGAAGGAGTGTTTTTCTGTCGTCTAGTCATCGGCAGATGTAGTTTATATATCTCCCTGCTAATGTCATCGGCAGATACAGTTTGTTTATCTTCCTGCTGACGTCATCGGCAGACACAATTTGTTTACCTGCCGGCTGACGTCATCGGCAGATGCAGCTTGGATATCTGCCGACGAATGTTTAATGAATTGTGTGGGATGCACGTGACTGTCGGTTGATGTGAGAATTTACATCTGCCGATGGGCGATTAATGAATCACGTGAAATGCACAGGATAACCGGATGATGTAGCTTAGTTTATCGGTAGATGTGAGCTCTCTTCTGTTTTTGTCGTTTAGTGATCGGCAGATGAGAGTGAAGTTTTGTCGTTGAGATTCGGCAGATGCCCTTGGGATTTAATTTCCCCAGCCAAATGTCTTATTTTATTGTCTAGGTTCTAAATGTGACTACAGAATTAGTATTTCCGCTGCATAGTTCAAAAAAAAAAAGAAAGAAAATGTACAGAGTATAATTTAGAGTCAATGTTTTATGAAAGTTATGGAGTACGTGGCGATCCTTCCCGGGTCGCTACAATTATGGTATCAGAGCTAAACCAGGTTCTAAAACCGATTCTGTAGACTGCCTCCTAGCACAGATTTTCACTTGAGTACTCTCCAGCAACTGTAAGTATTTATGATTTCAGTAAATGTCACTAAGTTAAGATGTATCTATAACTATGTGTTTAGGAACCCCAATATGGTTAGAGGTCAGCAGAGAGAAACCAATGAAGATAGCAATACCATTGCTCAGTTGACAGAGTTGGTCATGCGCCAATCTCACCAGATCGAACAACTGATGACTGCTAAGGAGGAACAAGGCAACTCCAGTAATGATGCAACTCATGATCATGGGGGTGAGCGTTTTCACCGGCTTCGACCCCCGGTATTTAATGGACATGTTACAGATCCTATTTATGCTGAGGAGTGGATTCGAAAGATAGAAGACATGTTTAAATATGCGAAGGTTGATGAAGGGGATAAGGTCACCTATGCTGTCTTTCATTTGGAGTTAAGTGCAAGGCATTGGTGGGACTCGATCCAGAACACCGCTAATGCTGGAGCTATGACCTGGGAAATGTTCAAGAATGCTTTCTTTGACAAGTACTTTAATAGGACTGTTCGGGCCAACAAGAAGAAGGAGTTCATGAATCTACGACAAACTGGCTCTGTGACGGACTACATATGCAAGTTTGATGCCTTGTCACGATTTGCCCCTCGAATGATTGAGGATGATGAGGACAAGATTTACCAATTTGTTCAAGGACTGAAGCCGAGTTTGTACATGAAAGTGAAGACTGCTGGGATACACAATGTGCCTTATGGTGATGTGATGGCTAAGGCCTTGGAGTTGGAAGAGGCTGAGATGACAGCATATGCACAGCGTGAACAACCAAGGAAGTTCACGAAGGAAACTCAGCCGCCACCACGTCAGAACAAAGGTTGGCAGCCGCAACAGAACAGGGGACCACAGCAACAACAGCAAGGTATAAAGAGACCCCTCAACCAGAATGATGACCAAGAGAAGGGGAAACGACCATTGGCCCCTCTATGCTCCAACTGCCAGAAGAACCACCATGGTGAGTGCAAGTTGCATTCTGGGCGATGCTTCAGATGTGATAAAGTTGGACACATAGCCAGAGACTGCCCCATGCCGCCAGATCCGAACCGTGCAAGGGTAGCACCTAGAGTCTATGCAATGATGGAAGATGAAGATACCATGCAGCATACGGTCATAACAGGTACAATAATGATCTGTGGTATTTCTGCTTACACACTTATTGACACGGGGGCCACACACTCATTTATTGCAACCTTATTTGTATGCAAGCATAGGTTAGAATGCTTACCAGCTAAGAGACCATATAGTGTGATGTTACCATCAGGAAAGTCCTTGTATTCCGAACAGATAGTGAGAGGTGACATCGTGTCCTTGGGAGATAAGAAGTTATATGGAGAGCTGGTTGTAATTGACATGAAAGGGTATGAGGTGATATTAGGGATGGATTGGTTATCCAGGCATTATGCCACGATAAGTTATAGGTCTGGACTAGTTGAGTTTCGACCCCCAAATGGAGATCGTTATACCTTCCAAGCTATCCCAAAATTTAGTAAAATACCGATTATAACCTCACTTGAGGCCCAACGGATATTAAAAGATGGTTGTGAATGTTACTTAGCTAGCGTAATGGATACTCGAGTGAAGAATAGGATAGAGTTACAGGATATTTCCATAGTCCAAGAGTTCCCTGAGGCATTCATGGATGAATTGCCAGGATTACCACCTGATAGGGAAATTGAGTTTGTAATTGATACCTATCCTGAGGCATTACCTGTGTCTAAGAATCCTTATCGCATGGCACCTATTGAACTAAAGGAGTTAAAAGTCCAACTACAGGAATTGGTAGACAAGGGATTCATCCGCTCTAGTAGTTCTCCTTGGGGTGCACCTGTATTATTCGTTAAGAAGAAAGATGGTTCCCTTAGAATGTGCATAGACTACAGAGAACTAAATAAGTTGACAATCAAGAATAAGTACCCCTTGCCCTGAATTGATGATTTGTTTGATCAACTGCACGGAGCAAGAGTGTTTTAAAAAATAGATTTGCGTTCGGGGTATTACCAACTGAAGGTTAAGGAAAGTGATATACCAAAGACAGCTTTTAGGACCCGTTATGGACATTATGAATTCCTGGTCATGTCATTTGGACTGTCCAATGCACCTGCAGCCTTTATGGACTTAATGAACCGTGTGTTTCGGGAGTATTTGGACAAATTTGTAATTATATTCATAGATGACATCCTGATATACTCACGGACAAAAGCCGACCATGCAGAGCATTTAAGAATAGTTTTGACAACATTGAAGGAACACCAGCTTTATGCTAAATTGTCCAAGTGTGAATTTTGGTTGGACAAGGTTAATTTCCTCGGCCATGTGATTTCTGCTGATGGCATTTCTGTGGACCCGACCGAAATTCAGGCAGTTAAGGGCTGGCCACAGCCAATGAATGTTGGTGAAGTCCGTAGTTTCCTTGGTTTGGCAGGTTATTATAGTAAGTTTATTAAGAGATTTTCTATGATAGCTAAGCCTTTAACTAGTTTGACAAAGAAGGACACCAAGTACTCTTGGACCGAAGCTTGTGAAGATGGCTTCTAGACACTTAAGCTAAAGTTAACGACAGCTCCACTATTGGCCCTCCCAACCGAAGAAGGGAAGTTTAGTATTTATTGTGATGCATCCAAAGTTGGACTAGGATGTGTTTTGATGCAAGAAGGCAAAGTTATAGCGTATGCTTCTAGGCAGCTAAAGAGTTATGAGCAGAACTACCCCACTCACGATTTGGAACTAGCTGCAGTTGTTTTTACACTAAAGATTTGGAGACACTATTTGTATGGACGACAGTGTGAGGTATTTTCTGACCATAAGAGCTTGAAATACCTCTTCACTCAAAGAGAATTAAACATGAGACAAAGACGTTGGCTAGAATTTGTAAAGGATTATGACTTTGAAATCAAGTATCACCCAGGTAAGGCTAACTCTGTAGCCGATGCACTGAGCAGAATGTCAACTACAATGCAAACCGTTGTATCAACTATGTCTATACCTTTGAGGACAGAGATTCGGAATTTGGAATTGGAGTTAGTTCCTGAACTGTCAGGTCTACTTGCTGCTCTAACCATCCAACCAACCATTTTAGAAATGATCAAAGAAGCACAACAGAAGAACTCAGAGGAGGATAGCAGAATGATGAACAAGGTGACGGACACCACCTCCGAGTTTAGTCTCTCCAAGGATGGAATTCTGAGGTTTAGAGGTAGATGGTATGTCCCTGATGATGAAGAGTTACGTAAGTTAATCTTGGCCGAAACTCATTCATCTTCTTTCTCTGTGCATCCTAGTAACACCAAGATGTATCGGGATTTAAGGTTACATTATTGGTGGCCAAATATGAAGAGGGATGTGGCTAAGTTTGTCGAATCATGTTTGGTATGCCAACAAGTTAAGGCAGAACATCAACGCCCTGGGAGTACCCTTCAGCCTCTACCTATTCCCAAGTGGAAGTGGGAACGCATAGCAATGGATTTCGTCGTGGGATTGCCTAAGACAACTAAAGGACATGATGGTATTTGGGTCGTGATTGACAGAATGACCAAATCAGCTCATTTCCTACCGGTAAAGATGACCTACACGATGGACCAACTTGCAAACTTGTATGTTCAAGAAATTCTAAGGCTACATGGAATACCAGTATCCATTGTCTCTGATCGTGATCCCAGGTTCACCTCGCGATTTTGGAAAAGTTTGCAAGACACGTTAGGAACAAAGTTAACCTTTAGTACTGCTTTCCATCCACAAACAGATGGCCAATCAGAAAGGACTATTCAAATACTTGAGGATATGTTGAGGGCTTGTGTGCTAGACTTTCAGGCATCTTGGAGCCGATATTTACCCTTGGTTGAGTTCTCTTACAATAACAGTTACCAGTCCACTATTGGTATGGCGCCTTATGAAGCGTTGTATGGTAGGAAATGTAGATCACCTCTGTATTGGGATGAAGTTGGTGAAGCGAAACTCCTAGGTCCTGAGTTATTGCAGCAGATGTCAGACAAGATTGCCATTATTAGGAAAAGAATGTTAACTGCTCAAAGCCGGCAGAAGAGTTATGCAGACCAAAGGAGAAGGGATCTAGAATTTGCTGTTGGTGATGAAGTACTCCTGAAGATTTCACCATTTAGAGGAGTCCTGAGATTTGGCAAGAGGGGAAAACTTACTCCACGATTTGTTGGACTTTTCCCTGTTCTAGCTAGAATCGGTAGTACAGCTTACAGACTGAAATTACCTCCATCATTGGATAAGGTTCACAATGTCTTTCACGTGCTGTTGGTGATGAAGTACTCCTGAAATTTCACCATTTAGAGGAGTCCTGAGATTTGGCAAGAGGGGAAAACTTACTCCACGATTTGTTGGACTTTCCCTGTTCTAGCTAGAATCGGTAGTACAGCTTACAGACTGAAATTACCTCCATCATTGGATAAGGTTCACAATGTCTTTCACGTGTCAATGTTAAGGAAATGCATACGAGATCCGACGTAAGTAGTTCAGCCAACAGAAGTTGAGATTGAGCCGACATTAATGTATGAAGAGAAGCCTGTACAAATTTTGGAATCTGCAGTGAAGACTCTGAGGAATAAAGGGATTCCGTTGGTCAAAGTTTTATGGAGGAACCGCGGCATTGAAGAAGCCACGTGGGAGCGACGACAGGACATGTTAGACAAGTATCCAGAGTTGTTTGGTTGATCAATTTTCGGGGACGAATATGATCCATGATTATGGATGATGGAAAAGAATGACGAATATGATCCATGATTATGGATGATGGAAAAGAATGACGAATATGATCCATGATTATGGATGATGGAAAAGAATGACGAATATGATCCATGATTATGGATGATGGAAAAGAATGACGAATATGATCCATGATTATGGATGATGGAAAAGAATGACGAATATGATCCATGATTATGGATGATGAAAAGAAAGATGAATATGACCTATGATTATGAATGACGAGTATGAACAAGAACATGAACCAGAAATGATTTATGAGCATGTTTTCTTTTAATTATGCATTCATTCACTCGTGATAGTATTGCATTCCTTACTAAGCATTAGGCTTATAGTTTAAACCTTATGATGTAGGTGACGAGTTGGTGAGGGACTCAAGTTTAACGATGAAGTCTAGCTTGGGTTGCTGGATGGTGATGGAAAAGAATGACGAATATGATCCATGATTATGGATGATGGAAAAGAATGACGAATATGATCCATGATTATGGATGATGGAAAAGAATGACGAATATGATCCATGATTATGGATGATGGAAAAGAATGACGAATATGATCCATGATTATGGATGATGGAAAAGAATGACGAATATGATCCATGATTATGGATGATGGAAAAGAATGACGAATATGATCCATGATTATGGATGATGAAAAGAAAGATGAATATGACCTATGATTATGAATGACGAGTATGAACAAGAACATGAACCAGAAATGATTTATGAGCATGTTTTCTTTTAATTATGCATTCATTCACTCGTGATAGTATTGCATTCCTTACTAAGCATTAGGCTTATAGTTTAAACCTTATGATGTAGGTGACGAGTTGGTGAGGGACTCAAGTTTAACGATGAAGTCTAGCTTGGGTTGCTGGATGGTGTTCAAGGTGCAAGTCTGTGGCTGGATGGTGATGGAAACTCTGGTTTATGCTCTATGAACGTTAGTAATGATTTTAATATAGAAGTATAAGTAGAATGAAGTTATTTGATAGTACTGGGATTTGAAATTGTCTGGTTGGTTACTGAATTGAGGATGGTACAATTTATTGAATATCTTTTGTTTAAGACTTCCGCTATAGGTACTCTGAGGGAATCATTGATTTCTGTTTATAGAAATGTTAAGTCTGGAAAGTTTGAGACTTGCTTATGATCATGTCTATTGGGAGATGTTGTTTAGTCTTATCGGTAGGAGTAACGTGCTTCTCTATCGGTAGGTGCAGAGTGTTTTCCTATCGGTAGAAGTAGTGAGATTTCTATCGGTAGATATCGTGTGTTTCAATCGGGTGATGAAGGAGTGTTTTTTGGTCGTCTAGTCATCGGCAGATGTAGTTTATATATCTCCCTGCTGATGTCATCGGCAGATACAGTTTGTTTATCTTCCTGCTGACGTCATCGGCAGACACAATTTGTTTACCTGCCGGCTGACGTCATCGGCAGATGCAGCTTGGATATCTGCCGACGAATGTTTAATGAATTGTGTGGGATGCACGTGACTGTCGGTTGATGTGAGAATTTACATCTGCCGATGGGCGATTAATGAATCACGTGAAATGCACAGGATAACCGGATAATGTAGCTTAGTTTATCGGTAGATGTGAGCACTCTTCTGTTTTTGTCGTTTAGTGATCGGCAGATGAGAGTGAAGTTTTGTCGTTGAGATTCGGCAGATGCCCTTGGGTTTTAATTTCCCCAGCCAAATGTCTTATTTTATTGTCTAGGTTCTAAATGTGACTACAGAATTAGTATTTCCGCTGCATAGTTCAAAAAAAAAAAGAAAGAAAATATACAGAGTATAATTTAGAGTCAATGTTTTACGAAAGTTATGGAGTACGTGGCGATCCTTCCCGGGTCGCTACATCCATCCTTCGAACAGTGAAAAGCTTTCACTACAGTCTTTGAGGAGTGTACATAAGCTTTCAGTTATGGTGCCAATGGAGGCTCGGGGGTCTATTATGGGTGAGTTTGTGTGTTTTCTTGCAGCTATAGTAAATTTCCAGTCTTTGGTAGAAGTTAAACCTTAGGATGTATTAGTTGTTCGTGATTTTTTCGAGGTGTTTTTAGATGATTTACCTGGTTTACCTCCGGAGCGGGAAATCGAGTTTGCAATTGACACATATCCTGGAGCTGAACCTGTATCAAAGAATCCTTACAGGTTGGCTCCTCCTGAATTGAAAAAATTGAAGAAGCAACTGAAAGAATTAGTCGATAAGGGGTTTATACGCCCTAATGTTTCACCGTGGAGAGCACCCGTGTTGTTTGTAAAGAAGAAGGACGGGTCGCTTCGAATGTGCATTGATTACCGGGAGTTGAACAAGCTAACTGTTAACAACAAGTATCCGTTGCCGAGAATTGATGATTTGTTTGATCAACTCCAGGGAGCCATAATTTTCTCTAAGATTGATTTGAGGTCGGGGTATTACCAGTTGAAGGTCAGATCGCAAGATATCCTGAAGACAGCTTTCCAGACGCGGTATGGACACTATGAGTTTTTGGTTATGTCGTTCGGATTGACGAATACTCCAGCGGCGTTCATGGATTTGATGAACCGGGTATTTCGGGAGTATCTCGATAAATTTGTGATTGTGTTTATTGATGATATTCTGATTTATTCCCGTGATGAAGACGGACATAAGGAGCATCTGAGGATTGTTCTGGAGACTTTGAAGCGGCATCAGCTGTATGCAAAGTTCTCGAAATGCGACTTTTGGCTAAATAAAGTGCATTTCCTTGGTCGAGGTATATCGGTGGATCCAGCCAATATTCAGTCGATTAATGAATGGCTTCAGCCGAAGAATGTCAGTGAAATTCAGAGTTTTCTGGGGTTGGCTGGTTATTACAGGAAGTTTATCGAGGGCTTTTCGAGAATAGCAGCACCCTTGACTCGACTAACCAGAAAAGATGTTAAGTATGAATGGTCAGAAGATTGTGAGCTGAGTTTTTAGATGCTAAAGCAAAAATTGACGACAACTTCGGTGTTGACATTAGGAGTAGCTGAGGAGAAGTTTAGTATTTATTGTGATGCCTCTCGGATTGGTTTGGGCTGTGTGTTGATGCAGAAGGATAAGGTGATAGCCTATGCTTCTAGGCAGCTGAAGCCTTATGAGAAGAACTAACCGACCCATGATCTGGAGATAGCAGCAGTGGTCTTTGCTTTGAAAATCTGGAGGCACTATTTATATGGTCAGCAGTGCGAGGTATATTTAGATCATAAAAGTCTGAAGTATATCTTCACTCAAAAAGATTTAAATATGAGGCAGCGGCGGTGGTTAGAGTTTGTGAAGGACTACGATATGGAAATCAAGTACCCCCCGATAAAGCCAATGTTGTAGCGGATGCGTTAAGTCGTGTGTCGACCTCAGTGTCTGCAATGGAGTCTGAGATGTCCAGGGAGTTGTGTACGGAGTTGTAGAGATTTGATTTGGAGTTAGTTTCAAACTTGGCAGCAGTTTTATCAGATTTGTCTTTGAAGCCTACTATTTTAGAGAAAATTAGAGAAGCTCAGCAAGAAGATTCAGAATGCAATAAGTTCAAGCTGAGTATGGTATCTGATGACCGGACGGAGTTCAGCTACTCAGAGGATGGTATACTGAAGTTTCGTTATCGGTGGTATGTTTCGAGCAATGAGCAACTTCGAAAGGAGATTTTAGTTGAAGCTCATTCTTCGAGATTTTCTGTTCACACTAGTAATACGAAGATGTACAGAGACCTCAAGCAACATTATTGGTGGCCTGACATGAATAAATCTGTAGTGGAGTACGAGGAAACATGCTTGGTCTGTCAGCAGGTAAAAGCAGAACATCGGAGACCTGCTGGAAAGTTACAGCCACTGCCGGTTCTTGAGTGGAAGTGGGACCAAATTTCTATGGACTTCGTGGTTCGTCTACCTAGAACGACGAGAGGATGTGACGGTATATGGGTGATTGTGGATCGTTTAACTAAATCAGCCCATTTTCTACCAGTGAAGATGACGTATAGTATGGATCAGTTTGTTGAACTCTACATTCAGGAGATTTTGAGATTGCACGGTGTGCCGACTTTGATTGTATCGGACAGGGACCCGAGATTCACATCCAAATTTTGGAAGAGTCTGCATAAGGCGATAAGGACTCGGTTGAACTTCATTACTGCTTTTCATTCTTAGACGGACGGACAATCTGAGCAGACTATTCAGATTCTTGAGGATATGCTTCGTGCTTGCGTGCTGGAGTTTCAGGATTCTTGGAGCAGGTATTTGCCCTTGGTGGAGTTCTTGTACAACAATAGTTATCAGGATACTATTGGTATGGCTCCATACGAGACTTTATACGGAAGAAAATGCAGATCGCCTCTTTATTGGGACGAAGTCGGGGAAGTTAGTTTGATTGGACCCGAGATTGTGCAGCAGACTACAGATAAAATTAAGTTTATTCGGCAGTGCATTTTAACAGCTCAGAGTCGCCAGAAGAGCTATGCCGATGGAAGGAGGCGGAAGTTGGAATTTGCAATGGGAGACGAAGTTTTCTTGAAGATTTCACTGTTTAAGGGTGTGATGAGGTTTGGGAAACGGAGTAAGTTGAATCCTAGGTATGTTGGTCCGTTTCCAATTGTGAAGAGAGTTGGAAAGACAGCATATCAGTTAGAGCTGTCTGCTTCGATGGAGGGAGTGCACAATGTGTTTCATGTCACGATGCTGCGAAAGTGCCTAAGGGATCCATCGCACGTCGTGGTGGAGCAGGACATTGAGGTGCAGCCTACGTTATCATACGAAGAGAAACCAGTGGAGATTTTGGACTATGCTGTAAAGAAGTTGCGCAACAAGGATATTCCACTGGTAAAGGTACTGTGGCGAAACCACAACGTTGAGGAAGAAACGTGGGAACGTCAGCAGGATATGATGGAGCGCTATCCTGAGCTCTTCAGGTACGCAAATTTTGAGGAAAAAATTTTTGTAAGGAGTGTGGATTGTAACACCCGTAATTTCTCTATAGCGTACGTAGCCCTAGTGAGGGGATGTTGTGAGAACTTAGTTTCATTTAAAGATGACGCAATTTAGATAGTGCAATAGGAGAGAAAAACCAAACTTTGTGGTTAGAAATTTATTAAGATGAATGCACTTAAATGCAATTAAAAGAGAATAAAGTGATTAGGTTAAAATGGTGAAATGGTCTTCTTCTCCCTCATTTTTCCTATGGGTTTTCTTCCTCCATAACCAATCCCTCTTCCCCTTTTCCTTCAAGGTTTCTCAAGTTTTAAGGTAAGAAATTAAGTGGGTTTTGAGTTTTATACATTTAGGTGTTGGTTTGTGGTGTTTTTAGGGTGTTTTAGTTGAGTTTGGTTAGGGTTTGGAAAACCCTAAATTGGTATTCCGAAAATTAGCATGTCTTGGTTAGTTTCTTCCTAAATTTGATGGTTTAATCCTTAATTGTGTTAGTTTAGGTTGTTTTTAGAAAGAGATTAAAGAATTGGAGTGAGTTATGAAAAAATTGGATTTTTAGAGTAAGGACACCGGTTCTCATTTGTGCATTTCGAAGTAGCTATTTTATTTGGTTGCTTAATTTGTTTATTTCAATGGAAAGTAGACGTGTAGAGGTTTACGGATTGGGGTGGCGCGTCAAAATCCATTAAAAAACGAATAAGTTATGGCCGTTTGAAGTTGGACGTTAACATTTGTTAGAAAATCGGGTTTAGGTTTTTCCTTGTACATTTGTTAAGTGTGTTGTTAGTTTTGGTCGTTAGTTTTAGGTTGAATAATTTCTTAGAAATCCTTAGAGCGTTACTAGGAGCTTTTCCATATTTGTTAGGTTGTCGAGTGCATAATTTAACCGGACGAAGAAAACAATTCAGTGCCGAGCAATCAGGTAAGTAGTGGTTTGACATCGTTTTGCCTTCGGGCCTACACCATGAAACGGTAGGGTTAATGGTTGTTTGTTTTGCGTTGCGTTGTGTTGCATATTCTTTAACATGCATCATGGTTTTTAATTACGTAAAATACGAGTTTTCTTTCTTGATTTGAATTGCGAGCGTGAAATATAATCAGATAAAAGGAATTGCAAAACGAGTCTTGATTAGAGTGCCTTGTCGGGAACAAGTGCTGGAGTGTAGCACTTCGAGGGGACCTCTATGAAAGAAGACCGGCTAAAATACATAATGGTCGTGAGTATGAATTCCTAAACGGTTATAGGATTCTACGATCGACGTGGAGGGAGATTTTGTATAGCCATCCTAGACGGTTATGGGATGATTGCTATCTGGTCTTGCTCTGGTGGTTCTGAGTGTGGCCGTCCTAGATGGTTATAGGATGTGAGCCTACTCGATCCACACGGCTTATGAAATGATTAAAGCAGCGAACGGAAAATGAGCACAACTGAGTGTTAGAAACTGCATGTGATAGGATTGATTGCATTGTGTTTTGTTGTATTCGTTATTCCCTACTTACTAAGCATTAGGCTTACCTTTTTGTGTTCTATGCTATAGGTGACGATATCTATTCAGGTGAGCTAGATGAAGAAGCCCAGGATTAGGCAGCATTCGGTGGCTCACGGGGCAAGTCGGTGCAGGTAATTTATTTGGGTGCCTCGACCAGGGTCTTCGGGATGTGTGGTTGGGTATTTAGTTAAACTTTATTTTGGTTGGGTATTTAGTTAGACTTTATTTTGTGTGTAAATACTCGTGGTTTGGAAACACTTGTAAATGTAGTTGTGAGTTGTTTTGGAATCCTTTTTGAACGTGTTTATAAAGTGTTGAATTTCAGGTTTTTGGGTTTTGATAATTCTAGTCATTATGCTTCTCGTTAGGGTTCAATTGTTTCAATATTTTCGTTAATATTTTGGTGTCGGCTTTCCGGGATTTTTACGTGTCAATGAGTTGGGAATGTTGAGGTAAAATTATGGGTGATTTGGAAGTATTTGGTTTAAAGAAAAATGGAAGAAAAGTAATTAGGGTCGTTGATGGCCGAGGCTGGCGGGCGCAGGGAGCTCGAGACGCGCGCAAATCGCGGGCTGGGCGCGCGCGGCAAGCGCGTGTAGTGTCCAGCGCTGATCAATCGACAGATTTTGCTGTTCATCGAGCGCGCACCCGAGAGGGTGCCGATTGATCGGCACCAACGAGCGAGCGACGTGGCGCGCGCGGCGCCCCACCGAGCCAATTTGATTTTTTTTCAAAATTTTTCCTACTTTCAAAATGTTTTAACCCGATATTTTCTGACACGTTTTGCACGTATTTTGGGCACATTTTCCGAAAAACCCAAAAAATTGAGTCATAATTTTATCAAAAATTATTTTAAAATCCATTTTAAATACGGGAGTGGTTAGCAAAGTAGCGCACTGAGTCGGGGCGGGTTCGGGGGCATTTGTGACGACCCCGAACCCGATCGGGGTCGATGAGCCATCACTCCGGACATTTAATAAAAAATGTGGACTAAATTTTTTTTTGAAACATTTATAAAACTTTTGAAAACTTTACACAGAGTATAAATTTTCTCTGGAAATGAAACCGGAGGGCATATTAAAATCGGACTTCTAAGGTGGAAGATGTAAGGTGGAAGACGTAAGGTGGAAGACGTAAGGTGGAGGATGTAAGATGGATGACATAAGGTAGAAGATGTAAGGTGGAAGACGTAAGGTGGAAGACGTAAGGTGGAAGACGTAAGGTGGAAGACGTAAGGTGGAAGATGTAAGGTGGAAGATGTAAGGTGGAAGATGTAAGGTGGAAGATGTAAGGTGGAAGATGTAAGGTGGAAGATGTAAGGTGGAAGACGTAAGGTGGAAGACGTAAGGTGGAAGACGTAAGGTGGAAGACGTAAGGTGGAAGACGTAAGGTGGAAGATGTAAGGTGGAAGATGTAAGGTGGAAGACGTAAGGTGGAAGACGTAAGGTGGAAGATGTAAGGTGGAAGATGTAAGGTGGAAGATGTAAGGTGGAAGACGTAAGGTGGAAGATGTAAGGTGGAAGATGTAAGGTGGAAGATGTAAGGTGGAAGATGTAAGGTGGAAGACGTAAGGTGGAAGATGTAAGGTGGAAGACGTAAGGTGGAAGATGTAAGGTGGAAGATGTAAGGTGGAAGATGTAAGGTGGAAGACGTAAGGTGGAAGACGTAAGGTGGAAGATGTAAGGTGGAAGACGTAAGGTGGAAGATGTAAGGTGGAAGACGTAAGGTGGAAGACGTAAGGTGGAAGACGTAAGGTGGAAGACGTAAGGTGGAAGATGTAAGGTGGAAGATGTAAGGTGGAAGACGTAAGGTGGAAGATGTAAGGTGGAAGACGTAAGGTGGAAGAGGTAAGGTGGAAGATGTAAGGTGGAAGATGTAAGGTGGAAGATGTAAGGTGGAAGATGTAAGGTGGAAGATGTAAGGTGGAAGACGTAAGGTGGAAGACGTAAGGTGGAAGATGTAAGGTGGAAGACGTAAGGTGGAAGACGTAAGGTGGAAGACGTAAGGTGGAAGACGTAAGGTGGAAGACGTAAGGTGGAAGACGTAAGGTGGAAGACGTAAGGTGGAAGACGTAAGGTGGAAGATGTAAGGTGGAAGACGTAAGGTGGAAGATGTAAGGTGGAAGATGTAAGGTGGAAGACGTAAGGTGGAAGACGTAAGGTGGAAGATGTAAGGTGGAAGACGTAAGGTGGAAGACGTAAGGTGGAAGACGTAAGGTGGAAGACGTAAGGTGGAAGACGTAAGGTGGAAGACGTAAGGTGGAAGATGTAAGGTGGAAGATGTAAGGTGGAAGACGTAAGGTGGAAGATGTAAGGTGGAAGATGTAAGGTGGAAGACGTAAGGTGGAAGACGTAAGGTGGAAGACGTAAGGTGGAAGAGGTAAGGTGGAAGACGTAAGGTGGAAGACGTAAGGTGGAAGATGTAAGGTGGAAGATGTAAGGTGGAAGATGTAAGGTGGAAGATGTAAGGTGGAAGATGTAAGGTGGAAGAGGTAAGGTGGAAGACGTAAGGTGGAAGACGTAAGGTGGAAGACGTAAGGTGGAAGACGTAAGGTGGAAGATGTAAGGTGGAAGACGTAAGGTGGAAGACGTAAGGTGGAAGATGTAAGGTGGAAGACGTAAGGTGGAAGATGTAAGGTGGAAGACGTAAGGTGGAAGACGTAAGGTGGAAGATGTAAGGTGGAAGATGTAAGGTGGAAGACGTAAGGTGGAAGACGTAAGGTGGAAGACGTAAGGTGGAAGATGTAAGGTGGAAGATGTAAGGTGGAAGAGGTAAGGTGGAAGACGTAAGGTGGAAGATGTAAGGTGGAAGACGTAAGGTGGAAGACGTAAGGTGGAAGACGTAAGGTGGAAGACGTAAGGTGGAAGACGTAAGGTGGAAGACGTAAGGTGGAAGACGTAAGGTGGAAGACGTAAGGTGGAAGATGTAAGGTGGAAGACGTAAGGTGGAAGACGTAAGGTGGAAGACGTAAGGTGGAAGACGTAAGGTGGAAGATGTAAGGTGGAAGACGTAAGGTGGAAGACGTAAGGTGGAAGACGTAAGGTGGAAGACGTAAGGTGGAAGACGTAAGGTGGAAGACGTAAGGTGGAAGATGTAAGGTGGAAGACGTAAGGTGGAAGACGTAAGGTGGAAGACGTAAGGTGGAAGACGTAAGGTGGAAGACGTAAGGTGGAAGACGTAAGGTGGAAGATGTAAGGTGGAAGACGTAAGGTGGAAGATGTAAGGTGGAAGACGTAAGGTGGAAGACGTAAGGTGGAAGACGTAAGGTGGAAGATGTAAGGTGGAAGATGTAAGGTGGAAGATGTAAGGTGGAAGACGTAAGGTGGAAGATGTAAGGTGGAAGACGTAAGGTGGAAGATGTAAGGTGGAAGACGTAAGGTGGAAGATGTAAGGTGGAAGACGTAAGGTGGAAGCTGATCAATCGACAGATTTTGCTGTTCATCGAGCGCGCACCCGAGAGGGTGCCGATTGATCGGCACCAACGAGCGAGCGACGTGGCGCGCGCGGCGCCCCACCGAGCCAATTTGATTTTTTTTCAAAATTTTTCCTACTTTCAAAATGTTTTAACCCGATATTTTCTGACACGTTTTGCACGTATTTTGGGACATTTTCCGATAGAGTCATAGACTCACATCGACCGATGGTCACGTGCCCGCCACGCGACACTTCTGTTTCCAAACATCTCTTAAACTGCATCTGCCGATAGAGTCATAGACTCACATCGACCGATGGTCACGTGCCCGCCACGCGACACTTCTGTTTCCAAACATCTCTTAAACTGCATCTGCCGATAGAGTCATAGACTCACATCGACCGATGGTCACGTGCCCGCCACGCGACACTTCTGTTTCCAAACATCTCTTAAACTGCATCTGCCGATAGAGTCATAGACTCACATCGACCGATGGTCACGTGCCCGCCACGCGACACTTCTGTTTCCAAACATCTCTTAAACTGCATCTGCCGATAGAGTCATAGACTCACATCGACCGATGGTCACGTGCCCGCCACGCGACACTTCTGTTTCCAAACATCTCTTAAACTGCATCTGCCGATAGAGTCATAGACTCACATCGACCGATGGTCACGTGCCCGCCACGCGACACTTCTGTTTCCAAACATCTCTTAAACTGCATCTGCCGATAGAGTCATAGACTCACATCGACCGATGGTCACGTGCCCGCCACGCGACACTTCTGTTTCCAAACATCTCTTAAACTGCATCTGCCGATAGAGTCATAGACTCACATCGACCGATGGTCACGTGCCCGCCACGCGACACTTCTGTTTCCAAACATCTCTTAAACTGCATCTGCCGATAGAGTCATAGACTCACATCGACCGATGGTCACGTGCCCGCCACGCGACACTTCTGTTTCCAAACATCTCTTAAACTGCATCTGCCGATAGAGTCATAGACTCACATCGACCGATGGTCACGTGCCCGCCACGCGACACTTCTGTTTCCAAACATCTCTTAAACTGCATCTGCCGATAGAGTCATAGACTCACATCGACCGATGGTCACGTGCCCGCCACGCGACACTTCTGTTTCCAAACATCTCTTAAACTGCATCTGCCGATAGAGTCATAGACTCACATCGACCGATGGTCACGTGCCCGCCACGCGACACTTCTGTTTCCAAACATCTCTTAAACTGCATCTGCCGATAGAGTCATAGACTCACATCGACCGATGGTCACGTGCCCGCCACGCGACACTTCTGTTTCCAAACATCTCTTAAACTGCATCTGCCGATAGAGTCATAGACTCACATCGACCGATGGTCACGTGCCCGCCACGCGACACTTCTGTTTCCAAACATCTCTTAAACTGCATCTGCCGATAGAGTCATAGACTCACATCGACCGATGGTCACGTGCCCGCCACGCGACACTTCTGTTTCCAAACATCTCTTAAACTGCATCTGCCGATAGAGTCATAGACTCACATCGACCGATGGTCACGTGCCCGCCACGCGACACTTCTGTTTCCAAACATCTCTTAAACTGCATCTACCGATAGAGTCATAGACTCACATCGACCGATGGTCACGTGCCTGCCACGCGACACTTCTGTTTCCAAACATCTCTTAAACTGCATCTGCCGATAGAGTCATAGACTCACATCGACCGATGGTCACGTGCCCGCCACGTGACACATCTGTTCTCCTAAACATCTTTTAAACTGCATCTGCCGATAGAGTTATAGACTCACATCGACCGATGGTCACGTGCCCGCCACGCGACACATCTGTTTCCTAAACATCTTTTAAACTGCATCTGCCGATAGAGTCATAGACTCACATCGACCGATGGTAACACATCTACCGATCACCAGACGACAACACAACACTTACATCATCCGGTATTTGAGATACACAGCATCTACTGATAGACATGTGCAATCCACGTGCTCTTTTAGGACATTTTCCGATAGAGATCATCTATCGGTGGATGAAAGCTCATACATCTTTCGGTAGAGGATATCTATCGGTTGATGCAAACTCATACATCTTCCGATAGAGTACAGCTATCGGTGGACATAGATATGTACAGACTCCTAACTTCATTGACTAATCACTCCTATAAATGAAAATCAGAGACTCATCCAGAATACATATAGCGGAAGACTTAACAACAGATCATTTAATAATCCTTATAATCATTCCCAAACTCAGTAGTCAACCAGACAATTTCAAAACTCAATGTTATAAAAATAAACTCATCCTGCTTACTACCATATTCTTAATCATAACAAAATCTTAGAGCATTAACCAGGGGTCTCAATCGCCATCCAGCCACAAAATTGCACCCTGATCACCTTCAGCAACCAGACTTAGACATCTTCATTAGCTTTGGAATCCTCACCTGAAATCTCGTCACCTAAATCATAAGGTTTAAATTATAAGCCTAATACTTAGTAAGGAATGCAATATTAACATGTATACGTGAATGCATAGTTGCAAGGAAATCATGATCATATTCGTTTCATGCTCTTTTCTTGTTCTTATTCGTGTTCTTGTTCATCACTTTCATTATATAGATTAAGGGAGGATTTGTGCTGTAAAGGGGGGATGACAGTGCAAGTGTACATAGTCCCTTTCTGGCCGTATTCATGGTCCTTCTCTTTGGACAGTGACATATGCAAAACCGCCCCCAACCCTCACTTAGTCCGGTTGCATAAGTTTCATGTTCATTCTCATATCTTGTTCATGGGGAAAAACATGCTCTTAAATCATTTTCATATGCTTGGCAAGTAAATCATGATGCATGACATGAATGTTTTTAAATCATCGGACTATGAAAAATATCATACTAGACAGTTGACTTCATAGACTCTATCAGAACATCATATAACATAATTCTCAAATATCCGTAAATCATCCGAATACAACCATCTTACTAACTTAAAAACAAACATCAAACACATAACTAATGTAGTACCCTTAAGATGTAGGGCCCTAATGGCCGAAAGTCTTAATACATTCACTTACCTGGTGTCCTTTCCAAATGGAATACTCCTTTCAAATCTTCTTCACCTAAATCATTTCACATTACCAAGTTAAAAATAAAATCCTAATAGTGCTAACCAAAAATCATCCTAATGCTTAACCTACTTGTATTTCTATATCTTCTGCTGAGCACCTTGTGCACGTGGATTAAATTTCTACATTCTAAATAACCAGATTCAGCCCAGAATTTAAAAAAAAAAAAAAAAAAAAAAAAAAAAAAAAAAAAAAAAAAAAAAAAAAAAAAAAAAAAAAAAAAAAAAAAAAAAAAAAAAAAAAAAAAAAAAAAAAAAAAAAAAAAAAAAAAAAAAAAAAAAAAAAAAAAAAAAAAAAAAAAAAAAAAAAAAAAAAAAAAAAAAAAAAAAAAAAAAAAAAAAAAAAAAAAAAAAAAAAAAAAAAAAAAAAAAAAAAAAAAAAAAAAAAAAAAAAAAAAAAAAAAAAAAAAAAAAAAAAAAAAAAAAAAAAAAAAAAAAAAAAAAAAAAAAAAAAAAAAAAAAAAAAAAAAAAAAAAAAAAAAAAAAAAAAAAAAAAAAAAAAAAAAAAAAAAAAAAAAAAAAAAAAAAAAAAAAAAAAAAAAAAAAAAAAAAAAAAAAAAAAAAAAAAAAAAAAAAAAAAAAAAAAAAAAAAAAAAAAAAAAAAAAAAAAAAAAAAAAAAAAAAAAAAAAAAAAAAAAAAAAAAAAAAAAAAAAAAAAAAAAAAAAAAAAAAAAAAAAAAAAAAAAAAAAAAAAAAAAAAAAAAAAAAAAAAAAAAAAAAAAAAAAAAAAAAAAAAAAAAAAAAAAAAAAAAAAAAAAAAAAAAAAAAAAAAAAAAAAAAAAAAAAAAAAAAAAAAAAAAAAAAAAAAAAAAAAAAAAAAAAAAAAAAAAAAAAAAAAAAAAAAAAAAAAAAAAAAAAAAAAAAAAAAAAAAAAAAAAAAAAAAAAAAAAAAAAAAAAAAAAAAAAAAAAAAAAAAAAAAAAAAAAAAAAAAAAAAAAAAAAAAAAAAAAAAAAAAAAAAAAAAAAAAAAAAAAAAAAAAAAAAAAAAAAAAAAAAAAAAAAAAAAAAAAAAAAAAAAAAAAAAAAAAAAAAAAAAAAAAAAAAAAAAAAAAAAAAAAAAAAAAAAAAAAAAAAAAAAAAAAAAAAAAAAAAAAAAAAAAAAAAAAAAAAAAAAAAAAAAAAAAAAAAAAAAAAAAAAAAAAAAAAAAAAAAAAAAAAAAAAAAAAAAAAAAAAAAAAAAAAAAAAAAAAAAAAAAAAAAAAAAAAAAAAAAAAAAAAAAAAAAAAAAAAAAAAAAAAAAAAAAAAAAAAAAAAAAAAAAAAAAAAAAACCCCCCCCTCTTTTTTCCGGGTGTTCTAACTGAAACAGAGCTTAAAGTATCTACCAGTAACTACATTCATTAAGTCTTACCTGGTAAGCCGAGTATCGGCGAGAACGAATGAGAATCGGTTGTTGATGAAGAGGCTACCTGTTGCGAGAGAGAGAGAGTTCTGGGAGGATGGGAATCGCCGAGAGAGAAAGTCGGCTACAGTGGGGTTTTTTGTGAGGTTTAAGAGTTTTCATTTTCTACTTATACCAAATAAATTCCTCTTTAATTACAATTCTGCCACTACAATAGAAATCTAAGCATATAATTATTAAATAAAAGGTCAAATAAAGAGGTGACCATTATTCCGTTAAGAAAATCACCTGACTGAGAATGTCGGGTGTTACATGTAAGGTGGTGGATGACATAAGGTGGAAGATGTAAGGTGGAAGATGTAAGGTGGAAGATGTAAGGTGGAAGATGTAAGGTGGAAGATGTAAGGTGGAAGATGTAAGGTGGAAGATGTAAGGTGGAAGATGTAAGGTGGTGGATGTGGAAGATGTAAGGTGGAAGATGTAAGGTGGTGGATGACATAAGGTGGAAGACTTAGGCAGATGCCACAGGCGGATGCCACACAGGCGGATGCCACACAGGCAGATGCCACAGGCGGATGCCACACAGGCAGATGCCACAGGCGGATGCCACACAGGCGGATGCCACAGGCGGATGCCACACAGGCGGATGCCACACAGGCAGATGCCACAGGCGGATGCCACACAGGCAGATGCCACAGGCGGATGCCACACAGGCAGATGCCACAGGCGGATGCCACACAGGCGGATGCCACACAGGCGGATGCCACACAGGCGGATGCCAACAGGCGGATGCCACACAGGCGGATGCCACACAGGCGGATGCCACACAGGCGGATGCCAACAGGCGGATGCCACACAGGCGGATGCCAACAGGCGGATGCCACACAGGCGGATGCCACACAGGCGGATGCCAACAGGCGGATGCCACACAGGCGGATGCCACACAGGCGGATGCCACACAGGCGGATGCCACACAGGCGGATGCCAACAGGCGGATGCCACACAGGCAGATGCCACAGGCGGATGCCACACAGGCGGATGCCACACAGGCGGATGCCAACAGGCGGATGCCAACAGGCGGATGCCACACAGGCGGATGCCAACAGGCGGATGCCACACAGGCGGATGCCACACAGGCGGATGCCACACAGGCGGATGCCAACAGGCGGATGCCACACAGGCGGATGCCACACAGGCGGATGCCAACAGGCGGATGCCACACAGGCGGATGCCACACAGGCGGATGCCACACAGGCGGATGCCACACAGGCGGATGCCACACAGGCGGATGCCACACAGGCGGATGCCACACAGGCGGATGCCAACAGGCGGATGCCACACAGGCGGATGCCACACAGGCGGATGCCACACAGGCGGATGCCACACAGGCGGATGCCACACAGGCGGATGCCACACAGGCGGATGCCACACAGGCGGATGCCACACAGGCGGATGCCACACAGGCGGATGCCACACAGGCGGATGCCAACAGGCGGATGCCACACAGGCGGATGCCACACAGGCGGATGCCACACAGGCGGATGCCACACAGGCGGATGCCACAATTTTAAAGGCAGAAATGACAATATTTAACAGGAAGACATATAAACAGGGAGCATAAAACAGAAGACATAACAGTTTCAAACATTCAAAACCCAATTCAAAACATGATTTTTTTGGACATATCAGAAAACATGACAGAAGTTTAAGAAACTAGACTGCGTGGATAACTCTAAAATCAGAGAAAATCCCAAGCAATCCCATAATATTTCAGAACATACAATCAACTGTTTTTTTTTTTTTTTAAACATCAACACCAAAATCCATACATTATCCAGAATTTTCAAGAAACATACAAAACTTGACTGACTGACATACACTTCCAGAATTCACCAAAACAGAATTTAAAAAAAAAAAACATAAATGCAAGGTCTATACATTGTTTTAAAATTCCAAAAGCTATATAGGACTTGTCATAACTTTCAAAAATACTTTCTCACAGGAATAACATTTGTCTGACTGTAGCAACCAATCCCCATGAGCTCGATCCGCCAACATCACCTACTCATCAGCTTGAGGCACAAAGTCCTCATCTGGAGGATCCGTACCTACAACAGAGAGTTCAACTATGAGCCTAGAGCTCAGTAAGAACATGAAATACAGTGATGCATATGCTGTGCATGAACATTTTCAAATACATGAATGTTCCATTACATTGCGTTTCACTGGACATGAAGGTATAAGTGGAAGGAAGAGCTGGCGCAACAGGAGTACATGCCACAACAGGACATAACAGGAGTACATGACAGGATGCCAGTCCTCGTCCACACTTAACCATACATTACATTCACATTTTTAACTTTCAGTATTTCAAATACGGTGCTGATAAACATTTACATGGTTTTCCAGAAAACGTGTATGCGTGAAAAAATACGATGCTTAAACTCAACATATACAGGCGACAGAATAAAAACAAACACGAAAACATAACACATTTAATTTAAAACCTAACCTATAACCTAACTACCCGAACCAAAACCTAGTATCTCATGCTGTAGGCCTTAAGGGCCAACTTATACGCATGAATTTACTTGTTGTCCGAAATGCAGCAAGCTTGTACGTGTATATGTCCTCGGCGATTCGCGAACCGATAACATACACATCAGACTTTTACTCTAAACATAAGAAAACTAACGTTTTGACTTGTCCAAACACGTTAGCATAAGTAGATGCTTACCTTAGGTAGAGAAATAGAAGAAAACTGAGGAGATCGAATGATTTTCGATGGACGTTTGTCGTCTGGAAGAGAGAAAATAGAGAGGAGTGGAGAGAAAAATGAGAAGGAAAAGTGATTCACGTAGGAGTGAAGAGAGGAGAGGAAGCTTGTCTTCTTCAACAAGTTTGCCAAGTGTCACTCAACCATTGGCCTCTTCCCACCAACCTTAATTGGCTTTCTATTTTGCCATTCCATTGTTTTTAACTAAATCACTAATTAGTTCATCAAATCGGCTTTTCCATTAAACAATCTGACAAGTCATTAAACATACAATGTTATTAATGTAAAAATTTATCCCATAAATGATTCGGGGAAAATTACATAGGCAAATCGCCGGGTGTTACATCCTACCCACCTTAACAAAAAATTTTGTTCTCAAAATTTGTTTAAGGAATAGCTCCGGATATTGGGCTCTAACGTCTTGTTGTCTTTCCCATGTGGCTTCCTCCACATTATGATTGCGCCACAAAACTTTCACCAATGGGACTACCTTGTTGCGCAACACCTTAAGTGAAGTATCCAAAATCTGTATTGGCCTTTCTTCATATGTCAGCGTCGGCATGATATCAAAGTCCACCTGTTCCACAATCTGACTTGGATCTTGTACACATTTTCTCAGCATCGAAACATGAAAAACGTTGTGAACTCCATCCATTGATGCTGGCAGCTGTAGTCTGTACGCCATGCTTCCCACACTCTTCAAGATAGGAAAAGGTCCAATGAACAGTGGGCTGAGCTTTCCTTTCTTACCAAATCTCATTACGCCCTTGAAAGGCGACAGTTTCAAGAATACTTCATCGCCCTCAGCAAACTCTAAGTCTCTTCTCCTATGGTCCGCGTAACTCTTCTGTCGACTCTGAGCAATTTTTTTTCGTTGTTTGATAGCAGCAATCACCTCTTACATCTGCTGTAATATCTCAGGGCCGATAAGCTTGGCTTCTCCGACTTCATCCCAACACAATGGGGATCTACACTTCCTGCCGTAAAGAGCTTCATACGGAGCCATGTCGATCATAGCCTGGTAGCTATTATTATAGGCGAACTCCACTAACGGCAAGTATCTACTCCAAGGAGCATGAAATTCCAGCATGCATGACCTTAACATATCCTCCAGTATATGGATCGTTCTCTCAGATTGTCCGTCAGTCTGTGGAGGCTGTGCTGAAGTTTAACTTGGTACCCAAGGAGTGTTGCAAGCTTTTCCAGAACCTCGACGTGAATCTAGGGTCCCGGTCAGATACAATTGATACTGGCACCCCATGCAGCTTGATGATCTCGTTAATGTATAGCTCTGCATACTGATCCATGGAGAACGTCGTCTTCACAGGTAGAAAATGGGCCGACTTCGTCAATCTGTCTACTATGACCCATATGCTATTATGGCCCTTAGCCGTTCTCGGTAGGCCAACAACGAAGTCCATAATGATATTCTCCCACTTCCATTCAGGGATCGGAAGAGGCTGAAGCGTTCCACCTGGTCGTTGATGTTCAGCTTTGACTTGTTGACATATCATGCAAGAATCCACATAATTGGCTACTTCGTTCTTCATATTTGGCCACCAGAGGTGAAATTTCAAGTCCTGATACATCTTCGTGCTTCCAGGATGCACGGAGAAAGAAGACGAGTGGGCTTCCGATAAAATGTCCCTTCGCAGCTCTTCGTCTCTCGGAACATACCACCTATATTGAACTTCAAAATACTATCTCCCGAATAACTGAAATCAGAAGAGGTCATAGGTAACTTGCTTACTATATCAGCCATTTCCTTTAAATTGGTATTCTGGGCTTCTTTAATTCTGTCCAGGATGGTGGGTTGTAGTGTCAAGTCCGCTAGCATGGCCGATAGCCCAGAAACTATATCCATATCGAACTTCTGAATCTCTGTCTTCAAAGGCATTGATACGGTCGACATAGCTTGTTGCATAGTAGCTGGCATCCTGCTCAATGCATCGGCTACCACGTTAGCTTTCCCCAGGTGATATTTAATCTCAACATCGTAATCTTTCACAAATTCTAACCACCGCCTTTGTCTCATGTTTAACTCTTTTTTGGGTAAATATGTACTTCAAGCTTTTGTGATCCGAAAACACCACACATGATTGCCCATACAAGTGGTGTCTCCATACCTTCAGTGCATAAACAACTGCTGCTAACTCCAGATCGTGAGTAGGGTAGTTTTGCTCATGACTCTTTAATTGTCTAGATGCGTATGCCACCATTTTTCCTTCTTGCATTAATACACATCCCAAGCCAACCTTGGACGCATCACAGTATACGCTGAATTTGCCGTCTTCAATTGGCAATACTAACAAAGGAGCAGTGGTCAACTTCTGTTTAAGTGTCTGAAAACTCACTTCACAAGCTTCAGACCACTTGTACTTGGTATCCTTCCTCGTTAAGCTAGTCAAAGGCTTCGCTATCACAGAAAATCCCTTGATAAACTTTCTGTAATAACTAGCTAACCCGATAAAACACCGTACCTCACTGGCATTTCTCGGTCTCGGCCATTCTTTCACTACCAGAATCTTGGCTGGATCTACGGACACTCCTTCTGCAGACACCACATGGCCTAGGAAGTTAATCCTGCTCAACCAGAATTCACACTTTCGACAGTTTGACATACAATCAATGCTGTTTCAAAGTTGACAGCACAATAGCCAAGTGCTCTTCATGCTCCACCTCATTTTGAAAATAAACTAGGATGTTGTCGATGAAGACGATCACGAACTTGTCCAAAAAAACATGGAATATCCTGTTCATCAGGTCCATAAATGCTGTCGGGGCATTAGTCAATCCAAAAGATATAACCAAGAACTCATAGTGTCCGTATCGGGTCTTGAATGCGGTCTTTGGAATATCATCAGCTCCGACCTTCAACTGGAAATAACCGGAGCGCAAATCAATCTTGGAGAATACCTGAGCCCCTTGTAACTGGTCAAATAAATCATCGATCCTCGGCAACGGGTACTTATTCTTGATGGTCAATTTGTTCAGCTCATGGTAATCAATGCACATGCGTAGGGACCCATCCTTCTTCTTAACAAATAGGACTGGAGCACCCCACGGAGAGAAGCTAGGATGCACAAAGCCCTTGTCCACCAATTCCTTTAGCTGAGCTTTCAACTCCCTCAGCTCTATTCGTGCCATATGGTGTAGCGACCCTAAATACTGTACCCATTTTCCCGTACATATTTTTTTTTATTCTTATACTTTAAATGAACTCTAGGCGGAATCAGAATTGAAATCTATATTTTAAACCATTAACAAACCTTAAAACAATTTAAAGTTAAAACTTAAAACAATTAATTAAAACCATTAAAAACAATTAAAACTAAATAAACATCGGAGGAGGGCAAAACTGTCAAGCCGTAACAAAAGGGAAGGGGTGATCGATCTCCAAATTCAGAAGATCGATCGCTGGCAGCAATAGTTGGCCAGCATTCGATAGCTGGCAGCGACCGATCGCTGCCCCAGCGATCGATCGCTGCACGCTCTGGATTTTTCTCCAGAGCGCGGCGATCCCATAGTTTGCTCTCTGGCATTTCGATTCCAGGGAGCTTTCCTCCTTCATTTTTCATCCCCTGCACATATCCATTTCTATACATTCACTCTAACACTTCAATAAAACTTAACACCCATCACACTTCATCAATCCCAATTAAACAGCATAAACATATATTAAACTTTTGTAAAAACAAACTGCATGGATACGTTTAAAACTATGCTTTTCCTCCTGTTTTTAAAATGTCCAAATAGTTCATAAAATCAAGTTTTCAAAACGTTTAAAACAGGTAAACATAAACCTATCAACTACTAGTTCTCAAACATCCTAAAATGTTCTAACTGTACAATTACTTTTTCTAATCTACCATCAGCCCAAAACTCCCCGATACTCTCAAAACACGTACATATTTCCCCACGGGTCAGGTCAAGCATCGACTGCGCAACACACCACCGCAAGCCATCCTCCGTCAACTGGATCACTCCTCAGAAGGAGGGATCTCATCCTCACCTATGTCGAAGTAACCTACTGTAGCACCCGGTTCTATCGAACCAGCTCTTTTATTATTAATGGTAAGATTAGTCAATAATTCAAGTAGGGTTATTAAATGACTAGACAAGGGCACTAGAGTAAATTTACAATTTTCAAAAGTGGATAACGTATTTAAGGAAAGAGGGTTGGGTTTAATGCACTGTAGCTGCCACCAATTTCATACCATTTCCTCTTCGGGATTTCAGCTCAAGCAGCCGAGCTCTCTAGGCGATTTTCCTCGCCCGATTCTCCTTCAACTTAGGTAAGTTTTCCTCATTTCTCTTAAGTTTAAGCAGTTAGATAGCTGAGGGAGTGCAATGTGGGGATTTCGTGTATGCTGTGAATGAGTGTAGATTCGGGTTTGGGGTGAAAAATTTGGGAAATGCTTAGTGAATAGAACTCCTAACGGTCCACTTAAGTTTCAGAATGCTTTAGAATGGGGATTAGTAAGGATTGACTTAATGTTCTGTTTATGGTTCTAGGTGAGCATTTCCGAAGCAACTCCTAACCGAGTATCCACCAGGAATCCAGGTAAGTGAAGTTGCTTGAGCCTTCGGGCATACATCACAAAACAGTAGGATTTTTACTTATTGAATGTGCTTACATGTTATGCATCATATTTCTAAAATTATACGAAAATGAATTTACATGGTTTGTTTGAGCAAGGAATGAATGTACTGAACAGTTATGTAAAACAGTTTTACTGTTAAGGGAATTAATCTGCCCCTTAATGAGACAGTGGATATTTATACTTTGGGAGAGTTGATCCAACTTCCAATTTGAAAGGGGGATTGGAGGATGTGAATCAGACTTACTGTTAAGGGAATTAATCCGCCCCTTAATGAGACAGTGGATATTTATACTTTGGGAGAGTTGATCCAACTCCCAACTTCACAGGGGGATCTGAACAGAACGATGAATATGCAACTGAGATGAGAAAGTAGAAACTGCATGTTTAGGAAGTTTTATGTTTCAGCATTTCCATTTCATCATTGCTTTACTTGCTTAGCATTAGGCTAATAGATGAGTTTTGTGATGTAGGTGAAGAAGTGATAGCAGGTGTGCTTTCTGAGTCTACTGAGGACTATACTGGTTGGAGGAGTGCATCCTTGTAACAGACTGGCAACTGATGGGGCGGTTTAACTGGTGTCAGTGGTTGTGAAGGTTTAGTGAACATTGATTTCAATTTGAGTATGTTAAACTTTCTAATGAAAGAAGTTGCTTGGATGTTTTCAAAAATATTTTGTGACCCTTCTGATGTTAGTATTCCGTTAGTTTTAATACTGGGTTTTTACTGGATTTTGAGAAATGCAACGATTTGGATTATTTCTGAATGTTTCAGTAAGGTGAGTAAATTCCTTCTGTAGTTAGAGTTATGTTGTATGGCTAGAAGTAGTTGGAGTGTCACTTTGAACTCTATCGGTAGATGGTGTCTATCGGTGGGTGTTGGGATGTAGTTCTATTTTTATCGGAAGATGAAGTTATATTTTCATCGGAAGATGTAGTTCTATTTCTATCGGAAGATGTAGTTCTATTTCTATCGGAAGATGAAGTTTTATTTTCATCAGAAGATTTAGCTGTATTTCTATCGGAAGATGAAGTTTTATTTTCATCAGAAGATTTAGCTGTATTTCTATCGGAAGATGAAGTTTTATTTTCATCAGAAGATTTAGCTGTATTTCTATCGGAAGATGTAGTTCTATTTCTATCGGAAGATGAAGTTATATTTTCATCGGAAGATGTAGTTCTATTTCTATCGGAAGATGTAGTTCTATTTCTATCGGAAGATGAAGTTATATTTTCATCGGAAGATGTAGTTCTATTTCTATCGGAAGATGTAGTTCTATTTCTATCGGAAGATGTAGTTCTATTTCTATCGGAAGATGTAGTTCTATTTCTATCGGAAGATGAAGTTATATTTTCATCGGAAGATGTAGTTCTATTTCTATCGGAAGATGAAGTTATATTTTCATCGGAAGATGTAGTTCTATTTCTATCGGAAGATGTAGTTCTATTTCTATCGGAAGATGTAGTTCTATTTCTATCGGAAGATGTAGTTCTATTTCTATCGGAAGATGTAGTTCTATTTCTATCGGAAGATGTAGTTCTATTTCTATCGGAAGATGTAGTTCTATTTCTATCGGAAGATGTAGTTCTATTTCTATCGGAAGATGTAGTTCTATTTCTATCGGAAGATGTAGTTCTATTTCTATCGGAAGATGAAGTTTTATTTTCATCAGAAGATTTAGCTGTATTTCTATCGGAAGATGTAGTTCTATTTCTATCGGAAGATGTAAGTAAGAAAATTGTCGTTTAGTGATCGGTATGTGAAGTTTAGTCGATCGGATGAAAAAATCATCCGGCTGACGTCACCGGTGGATGTAGAGTAAAGTCGATCGGATGAGGAGATCATCCGGCTGACGTCACCGGTGGATGTAGAGTAAAGTCGATCGGATGAGGAGATCATCCGGCTGACGTCACCGGTGGATGTAGAGTAAAGTCGATCGGATGAGGAGATCATCCGGCTGACGTCACCGGTGGATGTAGAGTAAAGTCGATCGGATGAAAAAATCATCCGGCTGACGTCACCGGTGGATGTAGAGTAAAGTCGATCGGATGAGGAGATCATCCGGCTGACGTCACCGGTGGATGTAGAGTAAAGTCGATCGGATGAAAAAATCATCCGGCTGACGTCACCGGTGGATGTAGAGTAAAGTCGATCGGATGAAAAAATCATCCGGCTGACGTCACCGGTGGATGTAGAGTAAAGTCGATCGGATGAGGAGATCATCCGGCTGACGTCACCGGTGGATGTAGAGTAAAGTCGATCGGATGAAAAAATCATCCGGCTGACGTCACCGGTGGATGTAGAGTAAAGTCGATCGGATGAGGAGATCATCCGGCTGACGTCACCGGTGGATGTAGAGTAAAGTCGATCGGATGAAAAAATCATCCGGCTGACGTCACCGGTGGATGTAGAGTAAAGTCGATCGGATGAGGAGATCATCCGGCTGACGTCACCGGTGGATGTAGAGTAAAGTCGATCGGATGAGGAGATCATCCGGCTGACGTCACCGGTGGATGTAGAGTAAAGTCGATCGGATGAAAAAATCATCCGGCTGACGTCACCGGTGGATGTAGAGTAAAGTCGATCGGATGAGGAGATCATCCGGCTGACGTCACCGGTGGATGTAGAGTAAAGTCGATCGGATGAAAAAATCATCCGGCTGACGTCACCGGTGGATGTAGAGTAAAGTCGATCGGATGAAAAAATCATCCGGCTGACGTCACCGGTGGATGTAGAGTAAAGTCGATCGGATGAGGAGATCATCCGGCTGACGTCACCGGTAGATGAAGGATGTATTTTGTCGTTTTGTGACCAGAAGATGTAGCCAAAACTTTGTCGTTTTGTGACCAGAAGATGTAGCCAAAAAAAAAAAAAAAAAAAAAAAAAAAAAAAAAAAAAGGGTATGTTAGGTGTGCCAACCATCGGAGAGGGAGAAGGAGAGGAGAAGGAGACAAGGTCACATTGGCAACCTTCATTTAGCTGGTGAAGACTCAACTCTGGTGGGAGACAATGGAGACCCCACAGATGTTTTGGCAATGTCCTGGTCCACAATTCAAGGACATTTTCTACGAGAAGTATTTCAGCAGCACAGTCCAGACAGCAAAGAAGTTGGAATTCCTGAACTTGAAGCAGACAGGGTCAGTGGCTGAGTACAGTAGGCAATTTGAATCTCTATCCAGGTTTGCCGGACATTTTGCTCACAAAGACGAGGATAAAGTGTTCAAATTTATTCATGGACTAAAGCCAGAAATTCACCGGGGAGTTAAATTCTGTGGTATTAAAGGTTTGACCTTCAGCGAGGTTGTGTCCACTGCTTTGGAAGTGGAAGAAGCTGAGAGGATGTGTGCTAGGCCAAGAGAGGTCCCACAAAAGTTTAACCAGCCACACCAACAGAGAGGAACGAAGAGGCCAAGTGAAGGCCAAAATAGCCAAGGATTAGGAGGGAAGGAACAGAATGTCAGGAAATTTCTCCAGTGTCCTAAATGTTTGAAGAACCACCCGGGTGAGTGAAGAATGGGCTTTGGGAAGTGTTTCAACTGTGAGGAGGTTGGACACACATACAAAGAGTGCTTGAAGCCTAAAGTCACCAGATGCTACAACTGTAACAAGGTTGGTCACATTAGTAGAGACTGTCCGGTTCCTAAGAGTGGCCCTGCTATGGTTAAACCAAGAATTTTCTCCATGATGGAGTCGGGGAATGAAGAACAGCCTGCTGTGGTGTCAGGTACAATATTGATCAACTCTATGCCTGCTTTTACTTTAATAGATTCTGGTGCGACACATTCATTTATAGCATCTGCTTTTGCTATTAAGTTAGATGTACAGTTTACCCCTTCCATGCATGTGTTTAATGTTGCATTGCCTTCTGGTGAACGCATGCACTCTAACCAAGTGATGCTTGACAGTAACGTGTTAGTAGGGAATGTAAGTCTACCTGCTGATCTTATAATTATGGATATAAAAGGATTTGATGTAATCCTAGGAATGGACTGGTTGTTTAAACATCATGCCACAATAGATTGTAGGACTGGAATAGTTAGCTTCCAACCCCCTGGTAGTTTGAAGCATACCTTTCAAGCTTCAAAGAAGAGTAAGGAAATGTCTGTGATGACTTCTATTAACCCAAGACCTCCCCTGTGTGGAGAGTATTTGTACTTCTTAGCTAGCGTTTTAGACACACAGCTTGTAGGAAAAGCAAACCCTCAGAATGTCGTAATTGTCCAAGACTTCCCCGAAGTATTCTTAGATGACCTTCTTGGCTTACCACCAGATAGAGAAATTGAATTTGTTTTGGATGTTTACCCCGGAGCCGAGCCTGTGTCTAAGAATCCATATAGACTAGCACCAACAGAACTTAAGGAATTAAAGAAGCAGTTGGAGGAATTATTGGTGAAAGGGTTCATACGCCCAAGCTTTTCACCGTGGGGTGCACCTGTCCTTTTTGTCAAGAAGAAAGATGGATCAATGCGTATGTGCATTGATTATAGAGAATTGAATAAGTTAACTGTCAAAAACAAATACCCTTTGCCGAGAATTGATGACTTATTTGACCAGCTTAAGGGTGCAAGAGTTTTCTCTAAGATTGACCTTAGATCCGGTTATTACCAACTAAAGGTAAAATCTGAAGATATCCCAAAGACTGCCTTTCGCACAAGGTATGGACATTATGAGTTTTTAGTTATGTCTTTTGGTCTGACAAATGCACCAGCAGCCTTCATGGATCTCATGAATAGGGTGTTTCACGAGTATTTGGACTAGTTTGTCATAGTATTCATAGACGACATTCTGATCTATTCTAGAACTAAGGATGAGCATGCGAGGCATTTGAGCTTGGTATTAGGATTACTAAGGCAGCACCAACTTTAGCCAAGTTTTCTAAGTGTGAGTTCTGGTTGGACCAAGTTCACTTTTTAGGACATGTCATCTCTGGAGACGGCATATCTGTTGATCCAGCAAAAGTTCAAGCAGTTAAGGAGTGGCCCCAACCGAAAAGTGCTACTGATATTCGAAGTTTTCTTGGACTAGCAGGGTATTACAGAAAATTCATTGAAGGATTTTCAAAGATTGCTACACCCTTACTAAGTTAACCAGGAAAAATGTGAAGTATATATGGACTGATGAATGTGAACATAGTTTCATGACCTTGAAACAGAAACTAACCAATGCTCCAATTTTAACCCTTCCAGCTGAAGATGGTAAATTTAGTATTTATTGTGATGCTTCCAAGATTGGTCTTGGATGTGTGTTAATGCAAGATGGTAAATTAATAGCTTATGCCTCTAGACAGTTGAAAACTCATGAGAAGAATTACTCTACCCATGATTTAGAATTAGCTGTTGTAGTATTTGCACTTAAGATTTGGAGGCACTACTTGTATGGACAGTCTTGTGAAATATTTTCAGATCATAAAAGTCTGAAGTATATTTTCACACAGAAGGAATTGAATATGAGGCAGCGTCGGTGGTTAGAATTTGTCAAGGACTATGACTTTGAAATAAAATATCATCCTAGCAAGGCGAATGTCGTGGCTGATGCTTTGAGTAGAGTAACAACATCAACCTCATCTATGATTTTCAGTATGCCATTAGCTTTAGAGTCAGAATTCCAAAAATTTAACCTAGAAGCAGTAATCAGTGTATCAGCTATACTATCAACCATAACCTTAAATCCTACCATTCTAGAGAAAATTAAGGAAGCTCAGACGCATGAATTCTACGGACCAATCAGATTTTAACTATTCTGCTAATGGGATCCTCAAGTTTAGAAATTGGTGGTTTGTTCCAGCCATTAAAGAACTTCGTGATGAGATTCTTTCCGAAGCACACTCTTCCAGGTTCTCTGTTCACCCAGGAAGTACAAAGATGTACAGAGACCTTAAGCAACACTACTGGTGGCCTAGTATGAAACGAAGTGTGGCAGAATATGTAGGACCATGTTTGTGTTGTCAACAGATTAAGGCCGAGCATCAAAGACCATCAGGAACATTGCAACCCTTACCAGTTCCTGAATGGAAATGGGAGCAAATAATGATGGATTTTGTGGTTGGATTACCTAGAACAGCAAAGGGACATGATACAATTTGGGTGATAGTTGATCGTCTAACAAAATCTGCTCATTTTCTGCCAATAAAGATAACTTACTCGATGGATCAGCTTGCTGAATTGTACGTGGGAGAGATTGTTAGATTGCATGGAGTTCCTTGTACCATAGTTTCAGATCGAGATTCCAGATTTACATCTAAGTTTTGGAAAAGTCTACACGGAGCTATGGGAACACAACTTAGTTTTAACACAGCTTTCCACCCTCAAACCGATGGACAATCCGAAAGAACCATCCAAACTTTAGAAGATATGCTCCGTGCCTGCATACTAGATTTTCAAGGATCTTGGAGTCAATTTTTATAATTGGTGGAGTTTTCCTATAATAACAGTTTTCAAGCAACAATAGGAATGGCACCGTATGAAGCATTGTATGGACGAAAATGCAGATCACCTTTGTACTGGGATGAAGTTGGAGAAGTACAGTTGCTTGGTCCTGACCTTGTGCAACAAACTGTTGAGAAAGTTGCCCTCATCTGACAGAGAATTTTGGCAGCTCAGAGTCGACAGAAGAGTTATGCGGATTGCAGGCGTAGAGAATTAGAATTTGCGATTGGTGATGAAGTTTTTCTCAAGGTGTCACCATTCAAAGGAGTTGTGAGATTTGGGAAGAGAGAAAAGTTGAACCCCAGATACATTGGACCATTCTTGATCTTGAAAAGGATTGGGAAAACAGCCTACCAGCTACCGCTACCAACCTCTATGGATGGAATCCATGATGTGTTTCATATCTCCATGCTTAAGAAATGTGTACGAGACCCTTCTCAGATTGTGGAACAGCAGAGTATTGAAGTTCATCCTACTCTTACATATGAGGAGAAACCGGTAAGGATCTTAGACTATGCAGTAAAGGTATTGCGCAACAAAGAGGTTCCACTAGTGAAAGTCTTATGGCACAACCAGAATGTGGAGGAGACAACTTGGAAACGTCAGCAAGACATGATGGACCAATATCCAGAATTATTCAGGTACCGAATTTTGAGGACAAAATTCTTTTAAGGAGGGTAGATTGTAGCACCCGGTTCTATCGAACCAGCTCTTTTATTATTAATGGTAAGATTAGTCAATAATTCAAGTAGGGTTATTAAATGACTAGACAAGGACACTAGAGTAAATTTACAATTTTCAAAAGTGGATAACGTATTTAAGGAAAGAGGGTTGGGTTTAATGCACTGTAGCCGCCACCAATTTCATACCATTTCCTCTTCGGGTTTTCAGCTCAAGCAGCCGAGCTCTCTAGGCGATTTTCCTCGCCCGATTCTCCTTCAACTTAGGTAAGTTTTCCTCATTTCTCTTAAGTTTAAGCAGTTAGATAGCTGAGGGAGTGCAATGTGGGGATTTCGTGTATGCTGTGAATGAGTGTAGATTCGGGTTTGGGGTGAAAATTTGGGAAATGCTTAGTGAATAGAACTCCTAACGGTCCACTTAAGTTCAGAATGCTTTAGAATGGGGATTAGTTAGGATTGGCTTAATGTTCTGTTTATGGTTCTAGGTGAGCATTTCCGAAGCAACTCCTAACCGAGTATCCACCAGGAATCCAGGTAAGTGAAGTTGCTTGAGCCTTCGGGCATACATCACAAAACAGTAGGATTTTTACTTATTGAATGTGCTTACATGTTATGCATCATATTTCTAAAATTATACGAAAATGAATTTACATGGTTTGTTTGAGCAAGGAATGAATGTACTGAACAGTTATGTAAAACAGTTTTACTGTTAAGGGAATTAATCTGCCCCTTAATGAGACAGTGGATATTTATACTTTGGGAGAGTTGATCCAACTTCCAATTTGAAAGGGGGATCGGAGGATGTGAATCAGACTTACTGTTAAGGGAATTAATCCGCCCCTTATGAGACAGTGGATATTTATACTTTGGAGAGTTGATCCAACTCCCAACTTCACAAGGGGATCTGAACAGAACGAGGAATATGCAACTTGAGATGAGAAAGTAGAAACTGCATGTTTAGGAAGTTTTTTTTCAGCATTGTCACCGGTGGATGTAGAGTAAAGTCGATCGGATGAGGAGATCATCCGGCTGACGTCACCGGTGGATGTAGAGTAAAGTCGATCGGATGAGGAGATCATCCGGCTGACGTCACCGGTGGATGTAGAGTAAAGTCGATCGGATGAGGAGATCATCCGGCTGACGTCACCGGTGGATGTAGAGTAAAGTCGATCGGATGAGGAGATCATCCGGCTGACGTCACCGGTGGATGTAGAGTAAAGTCGATCGGATGAGGAGATCATCCGGCTGACGTCACCGGTGGATGTAGAGTAAAGTCGATCGGATGAGGAGATCATCCGGCTGACGTCACCGGTGGATGTAGAGTAAAGTCGATCGGATGAGGAGATCATCCGGCTGACGTCACCGGTGGATGTAGAGTAAAGTCGATCGGATGAGGAGATCATCCGGCTGACGTCACCGGTGGATGTAGAGTAAAGTCGATCGGATGAGGAGATCATCCGGCTGACGTCACCGGTGGATGTAGAGTAAAGTCGATCGGATGAGGAGATCATCCGGCTGACGTCACCGGTGGATGTAGAGTAAAGTCGATCGGATGAGGAGATCATCCGGCTGACGTCACCGGTGGATGTAGAGTAAAGTCGATCGGATGAGGAGATCATCCGGCTGACGTCACCGGTGGATGTAGAGTAAAGTCGATCGGATGAGGAGATCATCCGGCTGACGTCACCGGTGGATGTAGAGTAAAGTCGATCGGATGAGGAGATCATCCGGCTGACGTCACCGGTGGATGTAGAGTAAAGTCGATCGGATGAGGAGATCATCCGGCTGACGTCACCGGTGGATGTAGAGTAAAGTCGATCGGATGAGGAGATCATCCGGCTGACGTCACCGGTGGATGTAGAGTAAAGTCGATCGGATGAGGAGATCATCCGGCTGACGTCACCGGTGGATGTAGAGTAAAGTCGATCGGATGAGGAGATCATCCGGCTGACGTCACCGGTGGATGTAGAGTAAAGTCGATCGGATGAGGAGATCATCCGGCTGACGTCACCGGTGGATGTAGAGTAAAGTCGATCGGATGAGGAGATCATCCGGCTGACGTCACCGGTGGATGTAGAGTAAAGTCGATCGGATGAGGAGATCATCCGGCTGACGTCACCGGTGGATGTAGAGTAAAGTCGATCGGATGAGGAGATCATCCGGCTGACGTCACCGGTGGATGTAGAGTAAAGTCGATCGGATGAGGAGATCATCCGGCTGACGTCACCGGTGGATGTAGAGTAAAGTCGATCGGATGAGGAGATCATCCGGCTGACGTCACCGGTGGATGTAGAGTAAAGTCGATCGGATGAGGAGATCATCCGGCTGACGTCACCGGTGGATGTAGAGTAAAGTCGATCGGATGAGGAGATCATCCGGCTGACGTCACCGGTGGATGTAGAGTAAAGTCGATCGGATGAGGAGATCATCCGGCTGACGTCACCGGTGGATGTAGAGTAAAGTCGATCGGATGAGGAGATCATCCGGCTGACGTCACCGGTGGATGTAGAGTAAAGTCGATCGGATGAGGAGATCATCCGGCTGACGTCACCGGTGGATGTAGAGTAAAGTCGATCGGATGAGGAGATCATCCGGCTGACGTCACCGGTGGATGTAGAGTAAAGTCGATCGGATGAGGAGATCATCCGGCTGACGTCACCGGTGGATGTAGAGTAAAGTCGATCGGATGAGGAGATCATCCGGCTGACGTCACCGGTGGATGTAGAGTAAAGTCGATCGGATGAGGAGATCATCCGGCTGACGTCACCGGTGGATGTAGAGTAAAGTCGATCGGATGAGGAGATCATCCGGCTGACGTCACCGGTGGATGTAGAGTAAAGTCGATCGGATGAGGAGATCATCCGGCTGACGTCACCGGTGGATGTAGAGTAAAGTCGATCGGATGAGGAGATCATCCGGCTGACGTCACCGGTGGATGTAGAGTAAAGTCGATCGGATGAGGAGATCATCCGGCTGACGTCACCGGTGGATGTAGAGTAAAGTCGATCGGATGAGGAGATCATCCGGCTGACGTCACCGGTGGATGTAGAGTAAAGTCGATCGGATGAGGAGATCATCCGGCTGACGTCACCGGTGGATGTAGAGTAAAGTCGATCGGATGAGGAGATCATCCGGCTGACGTCACCGGTGGATGTAGAGTAAAGTCGATCGGATGAGGAGATCATCCGGCTGACGTCACCGGTGGATGTAGAGTAAAGTCGATCGGATGAGGAGATCATCCGGCTGACGTCACCGGTGGATGTAGAGTAAAGTCGATCGGATGAGGAGATCATCCGGCTGACGTCACCGGTGGATGTAGAGTAAAGTCGATCGGATGAGGAGATCATCCGGCTGACGTCACCGGTGGATGTAGAGTAAAGTCGATCGGATGAGGAGATCATCCGGCTGACGTCACCGGTGGATGTAGAGTAAAGTCGATCGGATGAGGAGATCATCCGGCTGACGTCACCGGTGGATGTAGAGTAAAGTCGATCGGATGAGGAGATCATCCGGCTGACGTCACCGGTGGATGTAGAGTAAAGTCGATCGGATGAGGAGATCATCCGGCTGACGTCACCGGTGGATGTAGAGTTTAGTCGATCGGATGAGGAGATCATCCGGCTGACGTCACCGGTGGATGTAGAGTAAAGTCGATCGGATGAAGAAATCATCCGGCTGACGTCACCGGTAGATGAAGGATGTATTTTGTCGTTTTGTGACCGGATGAGTTAGCCAAAACTTTGTCGTTTTGTGACCGGATGATGTAGCCGAAACTTTGTCGTTTTGTTATCAGGAAAAGCCTTCTATTTTCTAAGCCAGTTCCTTCCGGTTGACTTCGTTCTTCGGATGATGTGTTTGACTTTCTTAAATTTTAAGTAATTTACGCTTAAACCTTTATCCCTTCCGGCTGAATTATTTTCTTGATATTTTATTCGATCATTCAAACACTGTTGCATAGTTTTGCTCAACTCTGTTTTTGCTCGAAGATTTTTCCGCTGCAAGTCTTCATGTTTTATCAAACGTTAAAATTTGAATTCCGCAGGAAGTTTTAAATTCGGTCCAAGGTTTCTTAGTAATATCCGGGTTCATGAGTAACAAACCGGGTTCAGAAAACTCGGGGCGTTACACCTACACCATACAGACACCTATGAGATAAAAATCTCAGCAAGTTCTAATAAAGGTATATGCATGCTATGCATATGAGTTCAGAAATCATGCAGTATTTTCTTTATCTTTACTCTGTGGGTGTCACCGAGATCTCAGCCTCCTAACCGAAGAGAGCACATCCAGCGGTCGGACTACTCTTTCCAGCTAGAAGAGGGGGGTACACGCTTACAACGCATACAACCGTGCTTGAGCCCCATCTCGCATGACCTATAACTGTATAACTGTATGAGTATGCAATAGATGTGGTATTGTGACAAACCCGTAATTGGTCTACACAATAGGTCGTGCCCCTCTCCAGGCCACATCGCCATTTTCTTTAAAACATCATGCGAAAATTCATTTTCTATGTTCTTTTAAAACACGTGATGCGTGAACAGTTCAATACGACAGAAAGTAAACATACATGATTCGTACCATCAAGACAATAAAGCATTTAAAAGCATAACCTATACAGAACTAATCCTAACTACCCGACCAAAACAATTTAAACATCCGCGTCACCAAAACTTCTCGAGACGACTTCGACGTACGGTGTAGGCCAATCGGCCAGAGAAAATCACGAGAACTTACCTCGTGTCCAAAGCAGCTCAAGCTCCGTCCACGAGCATTGTTTGTCTGAGGCAAAATACAACATCGGCGTTAAAACGAGTTTAAGCTTCTAAACGTCCAAATTGACAAAACCTTAACTAAAGAAATTCCTAAAAGTTCTAACTTAACTAATCGAAGCATTTAAACCACCAATTAGTGCTCGATAGTTCAAAATCACAATTAACGAGTTTTCCTAAAAACCCGAAAATTCTCCAATTTTAACATTTTTCACAAATTAATCTAACTTCCTCCAATAACGTCCAATACGTTCACTATATTCATAAACTATGATGACTTATCGATTTCGAACCCTAAATCTTGATTTTTACGATAACCCTAAACGAAAACCTAAATATATAACTTTCTAAAAATCGAAAACTAATGCTCTAAAACTATAGATTCATACCTAGAGCGTCGATTGGAGGAGAAAACGTGAAGAACGGAGGAAAAACAGAGGTCGGATGTTGAGAAATCGCCGACGGGCAGAGAGGAAATCGTAAGGGAGAAAAGAGAAAAGGGGTTCTAGCGTGAAATGGTGAAGGAGAAGTGGGCTGTGATGTTTTTAATTAAAATTTAGTTTGCAAAATTACCATTTTACCCTTAGTACATATTTTATATTCGTTTCGTCTTTCGTTTCGTTAATCGACTAACGATTTGGGTTCTCCAAATTTCCTTATTCCACCAATAACTCCAACTTATTATTTGGAATTTATTAAAACTATCCGTTTACAAATCTGACCCCGTTTACTATTTTTACTATAATGTCCTTTACATTTCGAGAAACGTAATTACTCGGAATTAAACGTTACTACTCCGAAAATTCTCATAATTTTCTTAAAATTCCTATTAATAATTAGGACTCTAATGACATTTTTTTTTTCGTAAAACGAGATTGATTTGTCATATTTACAAAAATACCACAAAATATTATAATATAAAAATCCCGTAAAGCCGGGTATTACATTCCATCCACCTTATTTAGAATTTTGTCCACAAATAGCTCAGGATATCTAGACATCATATCTTGTTGTCTCTCCCAGGTAGCTTCTTTCACCTCGTGGTTCCGCCACAAAACTTTGACCAGCGAAATCTTCTTGTTGCGCAATACCTTGATGGAAGACTCCAAAATGCGTACGGGCCTCTCCTCGTAAGTCAAGGTAGGCTTTACCTCAACCTCTCTAGCCTCCACGACATGTGATGGATTACGCAAATACTTCCGAAGCATCGATATGTGAAATACATCGTGGATACCCTCCATAGAAGCCGGAAGCTCTAATCTGTACGCCATCTTCCCGATCCTCTTCAGAATAGGTAAGGGCCTCACATAACAAGGGTTTAACTTGCCCCTCCTTCCAAATCTCGCAACGCCTTTAAACGGAGAAACCTTAAGGTAAACCTCATCGCCCTCTTCGAACTCTAGCTCTCGCCGTCTCGTGTCAGCATAGCTCTTCTGTCGGCTCTGAGCTATCTCAATACGCTGTCGGATAACGGCAATCTTCTCTGCCGTTTGATGTAGAATCTCAGGACCAACGATGCTGGCCTCGCCAACCTCGTTCCAATATAACGGAGACCTACACTTGCGACCATACAGCGCCTCATACGGAGCCATGCCAATCGTAGCCTGGAAGCTGTTGTTGTACAAGAACTCAATCAGAGGCAAATATCGGCTCCACGAGCCCTGAAACTCCCGCACACAAGCTCTGAGCATATCCTCAAGAATCTGAATCGTCCTCTTTGTCTGACATCCAGTCTGAGGATGAAATGCCGTGCTGAAATTAAACTGAGTCCCCATAGCTTTATGCAGGCTCTTCCAGAACTTCGAAGTAAATCTCGGATCACGGTCTGAGACTATCAAAACTGGTACACCATGAAGTCTAACAATCTCCTGCACATAGAGCTCAGTGAGCTGATCCATAGAAGATGCCATCTTCACAGATAAGAAGTGAGCCGACTCTGTCAATCGGTCCACAATAACCCATATGCCGTCATGGCCCTTCGTCGTCCTCGGGAGTCCCACAATGAAATCCATGGAGATCTGCTCCCATTTCCACTCCGGAATCGGCAGTGGCAATAATGTTCCGGCCGGTCTCTGATGCTCTGCCTTTACCTGTTGACAGACTAGACAGGTCTCGACGTACTTGGTGACCTCCCTCTTCATATTTAGCCACCAGAAGTGTTGCTTTAAATCCCGGTACATCTTAGTGCTCCCCGGGTGCACAGAATATGACGAAGAATGTGCCTCAGCCAATATCTCTTTCTTTAGCTCCTCGTCGTTAGGCACGTACCACCTATGCCTGAACTTTAGAATACCACCATCTGATAAGTGGAAATCCGACGAGTCACCCAACGTCATACTCGATCGAAGCTCCTCACACTCCGTATCATTCTGCTGAGCTTCGCGTATCCTATCCAGAATAGTCGGCCTGAGAGAAATGTTGGTGAGCATACTGGACAACTCTGCCACTATCTCCACACCGAACCTCTTGATCTCAGACCGCAGCGTAACTAACATCGCTACTAGTGAAGGCTGACTCGTAGAAGACACTTTACTCAAAGCATCAGCAACCTTGTTCGCCTTTCCTGGATGGTACTTGATATCAAAATCATAATCTTTGACGAACTCAAGCCACCTTCTCTGTCGCATATTCAGCTCCTTTTGTGTAAATAAATACTTCAGGCTCTTGTGGTCGAAAAATATCTCGCACTGTTGTCCATATAAATAATGTCTCCATATCTTCAGTGCGAAGACCACAGCTGCTAACTCAAGGTCGTGCGTAGAGTAATTCTGCTCATACGGCTTCAGCTGCCGAGAAGCATAAGTAATAACTCTCCCCTCCTGCATCAATACACAACCGAGTCCAAATCCAGACGCATCACAATAAATACTATACTTGTCACCTTCAACAGGTAGCGCCAATACTGAAGCGGTGGTCAATCTCTGCTTTAATTCCATAAAACTGTCGTCACAAGCAGCCGACCATATAAATCTCTCGTTCTTCCGAGTCAATCGTGAAAGAGGAACTGCAATATTTGAGAATCCCTTTATAAACTTCCGATAATAACCAGCTAATCCGAGAAATCCACGCACCTCTCGTATGTTCTTCGGCTGTGGCCAATCTCTGACCACCTGAATTTTTCTCGGATCCAAAGAAACTCCATTCTGCGAGATAATATGGCCAAGGAAGCTCACTCTGTCTAGCCAAAACTCGCACTTCAAAAACTTTGGATACAGCTGGCGTTGACTCAGAATCTGTAAAACAATCCTCAGATGGTCCTCGTGTTCTTCTCTCGTCTTAGAGTAGATCAAGATATCATCGATGAAAACCACCACGAACTTGTCCAGATACTCCTTGAAGACACGGTTCATCAAGTCCATGAACGCTGCAGGGGCATTAGTAAGTCCAAAAGACATGACGAGGAACTCATAATGCCCATACCTCATTTAGAAAGCCGTTTTCTGTATATCTTCCTTCTGGACCTTCAACTGATAGTAACCCGAGCGTAGGTCAATCCTGGAAAATACTCGGGGACCCTGTAGCTGATCAAATAGGTCATCAATATGAGGTAGTGGATACTTATTCTTCACTGTCAATTTGTTCAACTCTCTATAATCGATGCACATCCTGAGGGTCCTGTCTTTCTTCTTGACAAATAAAACGGGCGCACCCCAAGGAGAAACACTGGGTCGAATAAAACCCTTCTCTAACAACTCATCAAGCTGAGTCCTCAACTCTCTCAACTCAGCTGGTGCCAACCGGTACGGGTTCTTAAACCTTGGTGCGGTATTAGGATAGACATCAATAGTGAATTTAATCTCCCGGTCTGGCGGTAGTCCGGGAAGATCATCAAGGAATATCTCAGAGAACTCTCTGACAATAGGAATGTCACTCGGCTTCACTCCGCTGAGCAAATGAATATCAAATACTGAGGCCAAATAAATAGAGCACGCACCTTTAAACTGCTCGTTGACCATCATGGAATAAGAAATAGGCGATCCACTCAATCGGTTCATCGCCTGATAAGAAAACTCGGCTTTACCCGGGGGTCGAAAGGTCATAATTCCGAATCGACATTCGATGATGGCGAAGTACTGTGCAAGCCAGTCCATCCTTAAGATAAGATCATACCGCTCTATGCTCATAACTATCAAACGAGCATAAAGGGTAATATCCCCCACTGAGATGACGTTGCCCTGGAGAATACGTTCTGACTGCATAAGCTCTCCTGAAGGCAGCATCACTCTATACTCGACCCCAGCTAACTCAGACTCTAACCCCAATCAAGTCATGCATGCGGTCGATATGAAGGAGTACGTAGCTCCCGTATCCATCAAAGTAAATATAGCTGTACCCATAATCATAATAGTACCTGCTATCACAGAGGGATGAGCCTCGTCGTCGACATCACCAGGCTCAATAAATGCGAAGATCCTCGGCATAACTCTCCTCTGATCACCGCCTGACAGATCTCTGCCGGGCTTCGGACAATCTCTAACGAAATGGCCCGCATCTCCACAACGATAGCACACATTCGTGCCCAATCTGTACTGACCAGTGTGTTCCCTCTGGCACTTCGGGCAAATAGGAATCTGAGAAGCCCCTTGTACTTGCTTCCCCTTACCCCGATCATTACTTCCCTCAAGAGGTCTTTTAACACCTCTCTGTTGCTGCTGAGGCTGTGCTCTAGGCTGCCAACCTCGGTTTAGTGACTGAGGACGGATCTCTCGGAAGAAGCCCTTAGATGGTTCCCTCGGTTTGACAGAATCTCTATCAACAGCCTAAATATCAAGCGCCCTGGCCACAATCTCGTCATATGATACATTCCGTACTCCAGATATAGTAAGACGCATCCGGAATTCCTGACTAAGTCCCTATAAAAATTGGCGTACCTTGTCCTCGTTAACGCTGACCTGACGTGGAGCGAATTGAGAAACTTTCTAAAACTATAATTAAGAAACTTTCTAAAACTATAATTAAGAAACTTTCTAAAACTATAATTAAGAAACTTTCTAAAACTATAATTAAGAAACTTTCTAAAACTATAATTAAGAAACTTTCTAAAACTATAATTAAGAAACTTTCTAAAACTATAATTAAGAAACTTTCTAAAACTATAATTAAGAAACTTTCTAAAACTATAATTAAGAAACTTTCTAAAACTATAATTAAGAAACTTTCTAAAACTATAATTAAGAAACTTTCTAAAACTATAATTAAGAAACTTTCTAAAACTATAATTAAGAAACTTTCTAAAACTATAATTAAGAAACTTTCTAAAACTATAATTAAGAAACTTTCTAAAACTATAATTAAGAAACTTTCTAAAACTATAATTAAGAAACTTTCTAAAACTATAATTAAGAAACTTTCTAAAACTATAATTAAGAAACTTTCTAAAACTATAATTAAGAAACTTTCTAAAACTATAATTAAGAAACTTTCTAAAACTATAATTAAGAAACTTTCTAAAACTATAATTAAGAAACTTTCTAAAACTATAATTAAGAAACTTTCTAAAACTATAATTAAGAAACTTTCTAAAACTATAATTAAGAAACTTTCTAAAACTATAATTAAGAAACTTTCTAAAACTATAATTAAGAAACTTTCTAAAACTATAATTAAGAAACTTTCTAAAACTATAATTAAGAAACTTTCTAAAACTATAATTAAGAAACTTTCTAAAACTATAATTAAGAAACTTTCTAAAACTATAATTAAGAAACTTTCTAAAACTATAATTAAGAAACTTTCTAAAACTATAATTAAGAAACTTTCTAAAACTATAATTAAGAAACTTTCTAAAACTATAATTAAGAAACTTTCTAAAACTATAATTAAGAAACTTTCTAAAACTATAATTAAGAAACTTTCTAAAACTATAATTAAGAAACTTTCTAAAACTATAATTAAGAAACTTTCTAAAACTATAATTAAGAAACTTTCTAAAACTATAATTAAGAAACTTTCTAAAACTATAATTAAGAAACTTTCTAAAACTATAATTAAGAAACTTTCTAAAACTATAATTAAGAAACTTTCTAAAACTATAATTAAGAAACTTTCTAAAACTATAATTAAGAAACTTTCTAAAACTATAATTAAGAAACTTTCTAAAACTATAATTAAGAAACTTTCTAAAACTATAATTAAGAAACTTTCTAAAACTATAATTAAGAAACTTTCTAAAACTATAATTAAGAAACTTTCTAAAACTATAATTAAGAAACTTTCTAAAACTATAATTAAGAAACTTTCTAAAACTATAATTAAGAAACTTTCTAAAACTATAATTAAGAAACTTTCTAAAACTATAATTAAGAAACTTTCTAAAACTATAATTAAGAAACTTTCTAAAACTATAATTAAGAAACTTTCTAAAACTATAATTAAGAAACTTTCTAAAACTATAATTAAGAAACTTTCTAAAACTATAATTAAGAAACTTTCTAAAACTATAATTAAGAAACTTTCTAAAACTATAATTAAGAAACTTTCTAAAACTATAATTAAGAAACTTTCTAAAACTATAATTAAGAAACTTTCTAAAACTATAATTAAGAAACTTTCTAAAACTATAATTAAGAAACTTTCTAAAACTATAATTAAGAAACTTTCTAAAACTATAATTAAGAAACTTTCTAAAACTATAATTAAGAAACTTTCTAAAACTATAATTAAGAAACTTTCTAAAACTATAATTAAGAAACTTTCTAAAACTATAATTAAGAAACTTTCTAAAACTATAATTAAGAAACTTTCTAAAACTATAATTAAGAAACTTTCTAAAACTATAATTAAGAAACTTTCTAAAACTATAATTAAGAAACTTTCTAAAACTATAATTAAGAAACTTTCTAAAACTATAATTAAGAAACTTTCTAAAACTATAATTAAGAAACTTTCTAAAACTATAATTAAGAAACTTTCTAAAACTATAATTAAGAAACTTTCTAAAACTATAATTAAGAAACTTTCTAAAACTATAATTAAGAAACTTTCTAAAACTATAATTAAGAAACTTTCTAAAACTATAATTAAGAAACTTTCTAAAACTATAATTAAGAAACTTTCTAAAACTATAATTAAGAAACTTTCTAAAACTATAATTAAGAAACTTTCTAAAACTATAATTAAGAAACTTTCTAAAACTATAATTAAGAAACTTTCTAAAACTATAATTAAGAAACTTTCTAAAACTATAATTAAGAAACTTTCTAAAACTATAATTAAGAAACTTTCTAAAACTATAATTAAGAAACTTTCTAAAACTATAATTAAGAAACTTTCTAAAACTATAATTAAGAAACTTTCTAAAACTATAATTAAGAAACTTTCTAAAACTATAATTAAGAAACTTTCTAAAACTATAATTAAGAAACTTTCTAAAACTATAATTAAGAAACTTTCTAAAACTATAATTAAGAAACTTTCTAAAACTATAATTAAGAAACTTTCTAAAACTATAATTAAGAAACTTTCTAAAACTATAATTAAGAAACTTTCTAAAACTATAATTAAGAAACTTTCTAAAACTATAATTAAGAAACTTTCTAAAACTATAATTAAGAAACTTTCTAAAACTATAATTAAGAAACTTTCTAAAACAATACTTAGGAAAACTTTCTAAAACTATAATTAAGAAACTTTCTAAAACTATAATTAAGAAACTTTCTAAAACTATAATTAGGAAATAATTGCTTGCCAAATTTTTTTTGTTGTTGTGCTTCCATCTCTCTTACCACTAATCTTTGGGTAGTTTTCAAGTATCTTCGGCCTTCTTTTCTTCCCAACCATCCTCTTCAATACTTAACAAATTTATTAATTTCAGCTCTTTTTGGAAAGAATCTTTCTCTTGGATTTCTATAATCAATCAATTTAAGGCTTCTTGCATTTTCTTGATTCTTGATCTTGTCATTGGACCTCCAATATCTTGACATGGATCTTTAACTTTGGGCTTGAAGTTGGTTGCACTATGATTCACATCATTCCCTCTCTCCTCGAAAAGATTCGTCCTCGAATCCCCTGCATCATATAAAGATAAGTCAGAAACATTAAAAGTAGCACTTACATTACCATATTCACTAGGTAAATCAATCTTGTAAGCATTGTTATTGATGCGTTCCAACACTTGGAAGGGTCCATCTCCTCGAGGTTGCAACTTGTTCTTTCTTTTGTTAGCAAATCTTTCTTTCCTTAAATGAATCCAAACCCAATCTCCAGGTTCGAAAATAACTTTCACTCGATGCTTGTTTGCTTGTCTTGCATAATGTTCATTCTTTTTCTCAATGTTTTCCCTTACCCTTGCATGTAGTTCCCTAACAAATTCGGCTCTTTTCTTTCCATCAAAATTAACAAACTCGTTAGTTGGCAAAGGTAACATATCCATTGGAGTTATAGGATTAAAACCTTAAATAATTTCAAATGGTGAATAAGATGTAGTAGAATGAACAACCCTATTATATGCAAATTCAACATGTGGTAAACATTTTTCCCATTGTTTTAAGTTCTTAGAAATAATGGCTCTCAACAAAGTAGAAAGTGTTCTATTTACTATCACGGTTTGTCCATTCGTTTGAGGGTGTGCTACGATTGAGAATAAAAGTCTAGTGCCTAACTTATTCCACAGAGTTCTCCAAAAGTGACTCAAAAACTTAACATCTCGATCACTCACAATAGTTTTAGGAAAGCCATGTAACCGCACAATCTCTTTAAAGAATAAATCCGCAACATGTGTAGCATCATTAGTTTTGAACATGCAATAAAATGTGCCATCTTACTAAACCTATCAACAACAACAAAAATACTATCCTTTCCACTTTGAGTTCTCGGCAAACCTATAACAAAATCCATAGAAATATCAATCCAAGGTTGAGTAGGTATTGGGAGAGGAGTATACATTCCATGTGGTTTGATTTTTGATTTAGCTTTTCTACACTCAATACATTTATCACAAATTAATTGCACATCATGTCTCATCTTAGGCCAATAGAAATGTTCACATAAAACATCCAAAGTTTTGCTTACTCCAAAATGTCTCATTAATCCACCTCCATGAGTTTCTCTTACAAACAATTCTCTCAAAGAACACTTAGGAATACAAAGCTTATCTTTCTTAAATAGATAACCGTCATGCCTATAATAATCACCATATGCAACTTTTTCACATAATTTCCAAATTTCACTAAAATTTGAATCTACTACATATAATTCTTTAACAAGTTCAAATCCAAGCAATTTAGATTGTAAGGAGGTTACGAGTACATACCTTCGAGACAATGCATCGACCACTACATTTTCCTTACCTTTTTTTATATTTGATCACGTATGGAAATGTTTCAATGAATTCCATCTATTTTGTGTGCCTTTTGTGTAGTTTTCCTTGCGACTTCAAGTGCTTCAAACTCTCATGATCGGAATGAATAATAAATTCTTTTGGCCACAAATAATGTTGCCACGTTTGAAGTGCTCGAACTAAGGCATACAATTCCTTGTCATATGTGGGGTAGTTCAAAGTCGCTCCATTAAGCTTCTCGCTAAAGTAAGCAATAGGCTTGGAATCCTGCATTAAAACACCACCAATACCTTTTCCCGACGCATCACATTCAATCTCAAAAGCTTTATCAAAATTAGGTAAAACAAGTAATGGTGCATTAGTAAGTTTACCTTTTAGGAGATTAAAAGCTTGTTCATGTATTTCAGTCCACTTAAATTCAACATTCTTCATTACAAGATCATTTAAGGGAGCCGCAATGGTGCTAAAATCTTTAACAAACCTCCTGTAAAAGCTTGCTAATCCATGAAAACTTCTTACCTCGTTGGCATTCTTTGGTCTTGGCCATTCCTTAATTGCCTTAACTTTTTCTTCATCCACCGATACTCCACTTGAACTAACTACAAAACCAAGAAACACTATCGAATCCATGCAAAATGTGCACTTCTTTAAGTTAGCGTATAGTTGATTTTCTCGTAAAGCATTAAAAACTAAATTCAAGTGTTTAACATGTGCATCTTGAGTTTTACTATAAACCAAGATATCATCAAAGTACACAACAACAAACTTTCCAATAAAAGATCTCAACACATGATTCATCAATCTCATAAAAGTACTTGGTGCATTAGACAAACCAAATGGCATTACTAACCACTCATAAAGACCATATTTAGTTTTAAAGGCAGTTTTCCATTCATCTCCCTCTTTCATGTGAATTTGATAATATCTATTCTTTAGATCAATTTTTGAAAATAAGCATGCACCATGTAACTCATCAAGCATATCATCAAATCTAGGAATAGGGTGTCGATACTTTACCGTGATCTTGTTAATAGCTCGACAATCAACACACATTCGCCAAGTTCTATCTTTCTTCGGAACTAAGATGAACGGGAACTGAGCATGGACTAAGGCTTTCCTTTACAAATCATTTCTCCAATAGTTCATCCACTTGCTTTGAATTTTCTTAGCTTCTTTGGGATTAGCTCGATATGCCGGTCGATTAGGAATTGATGCTCCCGACATGAAATCTATTTGATGTTCAATCCCTCTCAATGGAGGTAACCCTTTCGGTAATTCTTCAGGAAACACATCCTCAAATTCCTGCAAAAGAGAAGAAAAAACACTCGGAATAGATTGAGTTAGCTCATTAGTCGCAAGATAAACATCTTTGTACAACAGTACAAGTACTTCTTGCCTCGCTATCATCACACTTTTAACCTCACTTTTTCTTGCCATTCCACTTATTCTCCTACTCTCCTCTTGTTTTCTCTCAATCTAGTTTTTTCTCTCTTTGCACTCTTTTTTCTCTCTTTCACTCTTCTTTTCACTCACTCTATACTCTTCTTTTTCATGTTTTTGCTCACTCAATGACTTTTCTCTCTTTTTGAATTCTTTTGCAATCCTATCTTGATCCTCACTAGTCTCCCATGGTTTTAGTGGTTTGAGAATTATCTTCCGACCATTTTGATCAAAGGAGTACTCATTATTAAAACCATTGTGCTTGACGTTTTTATCAAATTGCCATGGTTTCCCCAAAAGGATATGTGTAGCTTGCATGGGTACTACATCGCAAAGAACCTCATCTTTGTACTTACCAATTGCGATTCCAACCTTCACTTGCTTAGTTACTTTCACTTCTCCATAATCACTCAACCATTGTGGCTTGTATGGCTTAGGATGCTTAACAATTTCCAAGCTTAATTTTTCTACTAATAAAGTGCTAGCAACGTTAGTACAACTCCTACTATCAATTATCAAACTACATACCTTGTTATTCACGTGGCATCTAGTGTGAAATATATTTTTCCTTTGCACTTTATCTCCATCCTCATTGGCTTGAACGTTGAGTATACGCCTAGTGATCAACAATTCTCCTCACACGGGTTCCTCTATATCCACGTCGCTACAATCTTCTAATGGTGGCATTTCATCATCACTTGAACTTACACTCGTTATATCACCATTATCCAAAATAATCATAGCTCTTTTATTCGGACAATTAGAAGCAATATGGCCAAAACCTTGACATCTAAAACATTTGATCTCTCGAGACTAAATAGGAGTGGAAGTCTCGGTTTTACCTTTTATGGGGGTGGTATTCGATGTCGTGGTTTTCCCTTTGAACTCCTCCTTCGGTCTTGAATTAGGCTTATCACTCCTCCAATTAGATTTCCATGAAGAGTTTGGGGTTGATCCGATCTTAGAGTTCCTTGATTTCAATTGCCTCTCAACTTTGATGGACTTGTTCAACACTTCTTCTAAATCCACATAATGAAGCAAATCCACAATGTCAGCGATTTCTCTATTTAAACCTCCAATGAATCGTGCCATTGTCGCTTCATCATCCTCGTCCACTCTAGCCCTTACCATGGCTACCTCCAACTCTTTGTAATATTCTTCTACACTTTTGATTCCTTGAGTCAAACCCTGTAGTTTCCTACACGCATCTCGATAATAGTGGTTAGGAATAAATCTTTTGCGCATTTGTACCTTCATATCATCCCATGTGCGTATAGGTTGTTCTCCATACCTTTTTCGTGTTTTCACTAATTGATCCCACCATATGCTTGCATAATCCGTGAATTCCATCGACACTAATTTGATCTTTTTCTCCTCAGTGTAGTTATGACATTCAAACATCTGTTCAACTTTTCTTTCCCATTCTATATAAAGTTCGGGATCACGTTTACCTTGAAAAGGAGGGATGATCGTTTTGATGTTGCTTAGATTTCTATCCTCACGGTTTGTTCTCGCATATCTCTCTCTTCTGTAATTGCCATCCTCGTAATCGGATTCCCCATAGTAATGCCCCATTGGTGATTTGCCCCTTTGTGCACGGCTATTAGAAGGCGAATTTATTCTTTCATACCTCATGTCTAAATTCTTAATTTGCTCTTATATAGCCTTCATGTACATCTCCAGATCAAAGTTAGCACGTCTTTCCTCACTATTCATAATTTCAAGGAAGAAAAATAAAAATTATTAGTGAACAAAGAAAAAGTAAGTAAACGGAACTCACTCACTCCCTCACGTGTTTACACTCGATTATATGTCTCTCCACTCGTGTTTCCCTCAAATAATGGTTTTTATATGATAGTCTCACCCTCTTGCCTTTTACCACTCAATTTTCTCTTTAAGCTTTTTATGTAAAAACCTAATCAAGAGAAAAATTCAACAAGCAAAAAACAAGTAAGATCAAACTTTTTAACTCAAAATTCTAATTTCCAAAATCGGTTAGAAAGGAAACTTTTACGAAAGGAAACTTTTCACGAAAGGAAACTTTTCACGAAAGGAAACTTTTACGAAAGGAAACTTTTCACGAAAGGAAACTTTTCACGAAAGGAAACTTTTCACGAAAGGAAACTTTTCACGAAAGGAAACTTTTCACGAAAGGAAACTTTTCACGAAAGGAAACTTTTCACGAAAGGAAACTTTTACGAAAGGAAACTTTTCACGAAAGGAAACTTTTCACGAAAGGAAACTTTTACGAAAGGAAACTTTTACGAAAGGAAACTTTTCACGAAAGGAAACTTTTACGAAAGGAAACTTTTCACGAAAGGAAACTTTTCACGAAAGGAAACTTTTCACAAAAGGAAACTTTTCACGAAAGGAAACTTTTCACGAAAGGAAACTTTTCACGAAAGGAAACTTTTCACGAAAGGAAACTTTTCACGAAAGGAAACTTTTCACGAAAGGAAACTTTTCAAGAAAGGAAACTTTTCACGAAAGGAAACTTTTCACGAAAGGAAACTTTTCACAAAAGGAAACTTTTCAAGAAAGGAAACTTTTCACGAAAGGAAACTTTTCACGAAAGGAAACTTTTACGAAAGGAAACTTTTCACGAAAGGAAACTTTTCACGAAAGGAAACTTTTACGAAAGGAAACTTTTCACGAAAGGAAACTTTTCACGAAAGGAAACTTTTCACGAAAGGAAACTTTTCACGAAAGGAAACTTTTCACGAAAGGAAACTTTTCACGAAAGGAAACTTTTCACGAAAGGAAACTTTTCACGAAAGGAAACTTTTCACGAAAGGAAACTTTTCACGAAAGGAAACTTTTCAAGAAAGGAAACTTTTCACGAAAGGAAACTTTTCACGAAAGGAAACTTTTCACGAAAGGAAACTTTTACGAAAGGAAACTTTTCACGAAAGGAAACTTTTCACGAAAGGAAACTTTTCACGAAAGGAAACTTTTCACGAAAGGAAACTTTTCACGAAAGGAAACTTTTCACAAAAGGAAACTTTTCAAGAAAGGAAACTTTTCAAGAAAGGAAACTTTTACGAAAGGAAACTTTTCAAGAAAGGAAACTTTTCACGAAAGGAAACTTTTCACGAAAGGAAACTTTTCACGAAAGGAAACTTTTACGAAAGGAAACTTTTACGAAAGGAAACTTTTCACGAAAGGAAACTTTTCACGAAAGGAAACTTTTCACGAAAGGAAACTTTTCACGAAAGGAAACTTTTCACGAAAGGAAACTTTTACGAAAGGAAACTTTTACGAAAGGAAACTTTTCACGAAAGGAAACTTTTCACGAAAGGAAACTTTTCACGAAAGGAAACTTTTCACGAAAGGAAACTTTTCAAGAAAGGAAACTTTTCACAAAAGGAAACTTTTCACGAAAGGAAACTTTTCACGAAAGGAAACTTTTCACGAAAGGAAACTTTTCACGAAAGGAAACTTTTCACAAAAGGAAACTTTTACGAAAGGAAACTTTTACGAAAGGAAACTTTTCACGAAAGGAAACTTTTCAAGAAAGGAAACTTTTCAAGAAAGGAAACTTTTACGAAAGGAAACTTTTCACGAAAGGAAACTTTTCACAAAAGGAAACTTTTCACAAAAGGAAACTTTTACGAAAGGAAACTTTTCACAAAAGGAAACTTTTCAAGAAAGGAAACTTTTCACGAAAGGAAACTTTTCAAAAAAGAAAACTTTTCACAAAAGGAAACTTTCTAAAACTATAATTAAGAAACTTTCTAAAACTATAATTAAGAAACTTTCTAAAACTATAATTAAGAAACTTTCTAAAACTATAATTAAGAAACTTTCTAAAACTATAATTAAGAAACTTTCTAAAACTATAATTAAGAAACTTTCTAAAACTATAATTAAGAAACTTTCTAAAACTATAATTAAGAAACTTTCTAAAACTATAATTAAGAAACTTTCTAAAACTATAATTAAGAAACTTTCTAAAACTATAATTAAGAAACTTTCTAAAACTATAATTAAGAAACTTTCTCAAAGGAAGAACTCTAGAAGAAGAAGAAGAAAAAAAAAAACAATAAGATAGAAACTTGAATCTAGGAGCCAAAGCTCTGATACCAAATGATGAGAACCACAGGTATATGAAACCCGAGACCCTTCAACAACGCGGAATTAGAAACTCAGGAACGCCTGTGAAATCAAGTATAAGGAACTTGACCCCAATCGAACCTTGCTGACGAAACCAAAGTTATCAAACAAGGAGCTTGACCCGTAACCGAACTTGTGGTTAGAACCAAAACTATCAAGTTGATCTTTCAAGTTTTGACTTGAAGAAAATCTAGTTCTTTACAAAGAACAAAAGAGAAAATTATCACAAAGAGTAACTCAAAATCATGTATATTGCTTTATAATGTTGAAGAGCCTATGCCTTTAAATAGGCTACAAAATATCCTAAAAGTAATAAGAAAATATTACTAAACGATAATTAGGAAACTTTCTAAATATATGATTAGGAAAGATTTCTAAAACTATAATTAAGAAACTTTCTAAAACTATAATTAAGAAACTTTCTAAAACTATAATTAGGAAATAATTGCTTGCCAAATTTGTTTTGTTGTTGTGCTTCCATCTCTCTTGCCACTAATCTTTGGGTAGTTTTCAAGTATCTTCGGCCTTCTTTTCTTCCCAAGCATCCTCTTCAATACTTAACAAATTTATTAATTTCAGCTCTTTTTGGAAAGAATCTTTCTCTTGGATTTCTATAATCAATCAATTTAAGGCTTCTTGCATTTTCTTGATTCTTGATCTTGTCATTGGACCTCCAATATCTTGACATGGATCTTTAACTTTGGGCTTGAAGTTGGTTGCACTTTGATTCACATCATAAATACTCTATAAAAAAATGAAATCAAATAAAGCTATAAACATACTTACAGTTGATGAAGAATGTCCGCGTAATGGCTGTACAGTCGAGCAGTCTACAGAACCGATTTTGAAACCCGGGGGCTCTGATACCATAAATGTAGCGACCTTAAATACTGTACCCATTTTCCCGTACATATTTTTTTTTATCCTTATACTTTAAATGAACTCTAGGCGGAATCGGAATTGAAATCTATATTTTAAACCATTAACAAACCTTAAAACAATTTAAAGTTAAAACTTAAAACAATTAATTAAAACTAAATAAACATCGGAGGAGGGCAAAACTGTCAAGCCGTAACAAAAGGGAAGGGGCGATCGATCTCCAAATTCAGGAGATTGATCGCTGCAGCCATCACTGCCCCAGCGATCGATCGCTGCTTCAGCGATTGATCGCTGGCAGCAATAGCTGGCCAGCGTTCGATCGCTGGCAGTGACCGATCGCTGCCCCAGCGATCTATCGCTGCACGTCTGGATTTTTCTCCAGAGCGCGGCGATCCCATAGTTTGCTCTCTGGCATTTCGATTCCAGGGAGCTTTCCTCCTTCATTTCTCATCCCCTGCACATATCCATTTCTATACATTCACTCTAACACTTCAATAAAACTTAACACCCATCACACTTTATCAATCCCAATTAAACGGCATAAACATATATTAAACTTTCGTAAAAACGAACTGCGTGGATACGTTTAAAACTATTCTTTTTCTCCTGTTTTTAAAATGTCCAAACAGTTCATAAAATCAAGTTTTCAAAACGTTTAAAACATATAAACATAAACCTATCAACTACCAGTTCTCAAACATCCTAAAATGTTCTAACTGTACAATTACTTTTTCTAATCTACCATCAGCCCAAAACTCCCCGATACCCTCAAAACACGTACATACTTCCCCACGGGTCAGGTCAAGCATCGACTGCGCAACACACCACCGCAAGCCATCCTCCGTCAACTGGATCACTCCTCAGGTGGAGGGGTCTCATCCTCACCTATGTCGAAGTCAACTACACCATACAGACACCTATGAGATAAAAATCTCAGCAAGTTCTAGTAAATGTACATGCATGCTATGCATATGAGTTCAGAAATCATGCAGCATTTTCTTTATCTTTACTCTGTGGGTGTCACCGAGATCTCAGCCTCCTAATCGGAGAGAGTACATCCAGCGGTCGGACTACTCTTTCCAGCTAGAAGAGGGGGGTACACGCTTACAACGCGTACAACCGTGCCTGAGCCCCATCTCGCATGACCTATAACTGTATAACTGTATGAGTATGCAATAGATGTGGTATTGTGACAAACTCGTAATCGGTCTTCACAATAGGTCGCGCCTCTCTCCAGGCCACATCGCCATTTTCTTTAAAACATCATGCGGAAATTCATTTTCTATGTTCTTTTAAAACACGTGATGCGTGAACAGTTCAATACGACAGAAAGTAAACATACATGATTCGTACCATCAAGACAATAAAGCATTTAAAAGCATAACCTATACAGAACTAATCCTAACTACCCGACCAAAACAATTTAAACATCTGCGTCACCAAAACTCCTCGAGACGACTTCGACGTACGGTGTAGGCCAATCGGCAAGAGAAAATCACGAGAACTTACCTCGTGTCCAAAGCAGCTCAAGCTCCGTCCACGAGCGTTGTTTGTTTGAGGCAAAATACAACATCGGCGTTAAAACGAGTTTAAGCTTTTAAACGTCCAAATTGACAAAACCTTAACTAAAGAAATTCCTAAAAGTTCTAACTTAACTAATCGAAGCATTTAAACCACCAATTAGTGCTCGATAGTTCAAAATCACAATTAACGAGTTTTCCTAAAATCCCAAAAATTCTCCAATTTTAACATTTTTCACAAATTAATCTAACTTCCTCCAATAACGTCCAATACGTTCACTATATTCATAAACTATGATGACTTATCAATTTCGAACCCTAAATCTTGATTTTTACGATAATCCTAAACGAAAACCTAAATATATAACTTTCTAAAAATCAAAAACTAACGCTCTAAAACTATAGATTCATACCTAGAGCGTCGATTGGAGGAGAAAACGTAAAGAATGGAAGACGAACTGAGGAAAAACGGAGGTCAGATGTTGAGAAATCGCTGACGGGCAGAGAGGAGATCGTAAGGGAGAAAAGAGAAAAGGGGTTCTGGCGTGAAATGGTGAAGGAGAAGAGGGCTGTGATGTTTTTAATTAAAATTTGGTTTACAAAATTACCATTTTGCCCTTAGTACATATTTTATATTCGTTTCGTCCTTCGTTTCGTTAATCGGCTAACGATTTGGGTTCTCCAAATTTTCTTATTCCACCAATAACTCCAACTTATTATTTGGAATTTATTAAAACTGTCCGTTTGCAAATCGGACCCCGTTTACTGTTTTTACTATAACGTCCTTTACATTTCGAGAAACATAATTACTCGGCATTAAGCGTTACTACTCCGAAAATTCTCATAATTTCCTTAAAATTCCTATTAATAATTAGGACTCTAATGACGCTTTTTTTTTCGTAAAACGAGCTTGATTTGACATATTTACAAAAATACCACCAAATATTATAATATAAAAATCCCGTAAAGCCGGGTATTACATACGGTGTGGATTCCTTGATACCGGTTTAGCACCAGGATACACATCAATTTCGAACTCGATCTCATGATCAGGTGGCAATCCCCGTAAGTCATCTAAGAAAACCTGTGAGAAGTTTCGAACCACCGGGATACTTTGAAGTTCCACCACACCTTGCCTCTAAACATCTACTACGTGGGCAAGAAATCCGACACATCTTGACCTCATCAGCTGTTGAGCTTTCAAGGAGGATATAACAGGCGTACTATGTTTCTTTGGTATTGCCTAGTAGGATAACTCTACCTCGTTCGGGTGCTTAAAAGACACGAGCCCGGACCTGCAGTTGATGGTGGCGTGATGACTAAACAATCAGTCCATCCCCAGAATTATCTCGTATCCTTTCATACCGATGATGATCAGATTGACATACAATTTTTGGTCTCCTACTGACACTATATCACCCCGTACAACCTACTCAGAGTGCATAAACCCTCTGGATGGTAGCATAACGCTGTAGGATTGATCTGACAGCACAATACATAGGTTCTCCTTTCCCACAAAGTCCATGGCCACAAATGAATGTGTGACCCCCGTGTCTAACAAAGTATATCCAGGTGCATCACAGATTAATATCGTACCTGTGATCGCCGTGTGCTTGGTGTCATCATCTTCCTCTATCATAGCAAACACTCTTGGCACAACACGATTCGGCCTCGTGTCAGGCACCGGACAATCCCAGACTTGGTGGCCCTCCTTGTCACATTGGAAGCATCGACCAGTAAAGAGCCTACACTCCCCCGTATGATTTCTCTAGCAACGTGGGCATACAGGAAGATGAGGAGCTCCCATAGGTCTTTTCCCCCTGTCCTGATAAATGACAACCTCATTAGGTCTCTTAACACCTCTGTTCTGTTGCTGTTGTGGTTGCCCAAACTGACCCCTTTGTTGTTGTTGCTGTAGAGGGGCATCATGTAAGGTTCTCTTTGACGTATCTCTATATCTCTGAGACTTCACCTCTAAGGCTTCCAACTAATAAGCCTTGGCCACTACCTTCGCATATGGGGCCTCGTCGAATCCCCCGGTTGTAATCCCCCGTAAGAGGTCCAGCTCCAGACCCTGAATAAATTGGTGTACCTTATTCTCGTCAGTGGCCACTAGGTGAGGTGCATAACGGGATAGTGACTCGAACTTCTGAACATAATCAACCACCGTTCCAAATTGTCGCAGTCGAGAGAATTCTAGCAACTTCTCCTTCGTCATACTGCGGTCAAAGTATTTCTCGTAGAAGAGTCTTTTGAATCTCTCCCAGCTTAATGCCACAGTGGTTGACTGCATTGTGTCCCACCAAAATCCAGCACTCTTGGTGAGATTAAACGAGGCACATATCACTTTCTTGTTTTCCTCCACTTCTGCATAATTCAATATGTAGGATCAAGATTTGTCTAAGAGGGGGGTGAATTAGACTTATTAAGATTTTCTGAATTACTAAACAAAAGCAATCAAACAATAACAGTAAGAGAAAGAGAGAGAGGAAAAATCAACACCAGATTTTTACGTGGTTCGGCCAAACCTTGCCTACATCCACGCTCCAAGGTTCACCCCTTGAAGATCCTTAACCTTCTCCTCAGTGAGAAAACACAGATCGAAATTCCGGGCTCCGATCAACTGCCTTTACAATACCGGATTATACTTCATGGGCGATAATCCACAGCCTTTACAGATTTTGAATGAGTAAAAATATATGTCACAGTCTAAACTCTCTCAAGGAGTAAATCTCAAGTTTTGAATCTGAGAGAAGAGTAGATAGAGTTACAGAGTATGAATAAATTTCACAAGTTAGGGCTCAGAAAGTCGATTTGCAAAAGTTGTATCTTTGTGCTCTAACCTCGGCTTAAATACTCTGTCTTCAAAATCGGCTTGACTTCAATGCTCCTTATCCAATAATAGAAACTTTGTTACCGTTGGTGAGCTTTCGTACAATTTTCAGGTAGCCGTTGCCGTCTGTAGTTGTAAGTCGTCGTCGCCATTAATGTTCTGGAGTTAAGGTTGAAAATGACGTCACTGTAGCTTCGCGGATATATTTAAATTTGGCGGAAGATCACCTGATGAAGCAGCTTTAAACAACCGGAACGTCATCGGTGGATACAAGCTGTAATGCAATCGGCATGAGTATCTTCAAACGCCATCGGTAGAAGCAACATGATAAGTCATCGGCATGTACAAGCTTCAAGTTATCGGCGGATGTAACTTGTAAAATTCCATCGGCAGAAGCATCTTGAAAAGCCATCGGCAGAAGGATCTTGAAAGACCATCGGCAGAAGCATCTTGAAAGGCCTTCGGCAGAAGCAAGTCTTGAAAGGCCATCGGCAGAAACAAGTCTTGAAAGGCCATCGGCAGAAGCAAGTCTTGAGCTTCACCGGCATGAGTAGCATGAGCTTCATCGGCAGATGCAGCTTGAAACTTCATCGGTAGAACCAACTTGAAACCGCCATCGGCATGTGTTGCTTTAACGCTATCGGCATAAGGAACTCTTCTTTGTCGTTTAGTGAATGCCATCGGTAGAAGCAGGCCTTGGAAAAACTATCGGCAGATGCACGCCTTGTACTCTATCGGCAGATGCATGCCTTGTACACTTAACCAATATTATTAGAACTCTAAAATACCCTTTTCAAGGGTATTTCCAAAGGATTAAAATCAAATGCTTAATTCAATAATCTCATTTTATAAACATAATCAAATTACATATTTATCATTAAATATATCATCAAAAACAATATTTAGACTTAATCTCTATTTAAGTCAACACAACATACTTTCGATCTGCCGGATCCATTCTTCGGCGTGAGGAGGATCTGTTGATAATCCATCGAACACAGACGGTTGGAGTCGCAAGAATCTCTCTCCACTAGTATCACGTGGAGCATTGGCACGGTTATTGTTCCCATTATCAGCCATCATGCGCTCCATCATGCAGGACTGAACGCCGACCAGCTCAGTTAAACGGTCAAGGGCATCGCCCCCATCGTTTGGCCCACCTTGGTGTCCTTTCACCATTTCTATGTAAACCCTGTACAGAATAAGGAACTTAACTTAATAAACTAAAATAGATACAGAAACTTAAACACTTACAGTTGGTGGAGCGATCTCACGTGGTTGATTGCGTAGTCAGACAGTTTATAGAATCGCTTTTAAAACCTGATTTCGCTCTGATACCATAATTGTGATGACCCCGGACCCGATCGGGGTCGAGGAACCATCACTCTAGACATTTAAAAAAAATGTGGACTAATTTTTTTTTTAAACATTTATAAAACTTTTGAAAACTTTACACAGAGTATAAATTTTCTCTGGAAATGAAATCGTAGGGCATATTAAAATAAGACTTCATAAACAAATAACAGAAGACAACAGGAAGACAGAAAGTAGGGAGAAATGAAAACAGTTCTGGGATTTTCACTAGGACTTGACTTCGACTTAAATAGGTTTCTGGCATAAAAATAGGAAGATTGGAACACTAAAAATTTAGACGAGTACCCTCTCTAGATGAGAGCAGGGTGACAGAAACTGACGATGAAAATAAATAGATAGAAATGAACGAGTGGAGACAAATGACAGTATACTTTGAAATGGAAAACATAACTGGAAACTATACAGTGGATGACTTATAGGGGAAGACATGAGGTGGAAGACGTAAGGTGGAAGATGTAAGGTGGAAGACGTAAGGTGGAGGATGTAAGATGGATGACATAAGGTGGAAGTTGTAAGGTGGAAGATGTAAGGTGGAAGGGGTAAGGTGGAAGATGTAAGGTGGTGGATGACATAAGGTGGAAGATGTAAGGTGGAAGATGTAAGGTGGAAGATGTAAGGTGGTGGATGACATAAGGTGGAAGATGTAAGGTGGAAGATGTAAGGTGGTGGATGACATAAGGTGGAAGATGTAAGGTGGTGGATGACATAAGGTGGAAGATGTAAGGTGGTGGATGACATAAGGTGGAAGATGTAAGGTGGAAGATGTAAGGTGGTGGATGACATAAGGTGGAAGATGTAAGGTGGTGGATGACATAAGGTGGAAGATGTAAGGTGGAAGATGTAAGGTGGAAGATGTAAGGTGGAAGATGTAAGGTGGAAGATGTAAGGTGGAAGATGTAAGGTGGAAGATGTAAGGTGGTGGATGACATAAGGTGGAAGATGTAAGGTGGTGGATGACATAAGGTGGAAGATGTAAGGTGGTGGATGACATAAGGTGGAAGATGTAAGGTGGAAGATGTAAGGTGGAAGATGTAAGGTGGAAGATGTAAGGTGGTGGATGACATAAGGTGGAAGATGTAAGGTGGAAGATGTAAGGTGGAAGATGTAAGGTGGAAGATGTAAGGTGGAAGATGTAAGGTGGAAGATGTAAGGTGGAAGATGTAAGGTGGTGGATGACATAAGGTGGAAGATGTAAGGTGGTGGATGACATAAGGTGGAAGATGTAAGGTGGTGGATGACATAAGGTGGAAGATGTAAGGTGGTGGATGACATAAGGTGGAAGATGTAAGGTGGAAGATGTAAGGTGGAAGATGTAAGGTGGAAGATGTAAGGTGGTGGATGACATAAGGTGGAAGATGTAAGGTGGTGGATGACATAAGGTGGAAGATGTAAGGTGGAAGATGTAAGGTGGAAGATGTAAGGTGGTGGATGACATAAGGTGGAAGATGTAAGGTGGTGGATGACATAAGGTGGAAGATGTAAGGTGGAAGATGTAAGGTGGAAGATGTAAGGTGGTGGATGACATAAGGTGGAAGATGTAAGGTGGTGGATGACATAAGGTGGAAGATGTAAGGTGGAAGATGTAAGGTGGAAGATGTAAGGTGGAAGATGTAAGGTGGAAGATGTAAGGTGGTGGATGACATAAGGTGGAAGATGTAAGGTGGAAGATGTAAGGTGGAAGATGTAAGGTGGAAGATGTAAGGTGGTGGATGACATAAGGTGGAAGATGTAAGGTGGAAGATGTAAGGTGAAGATGTAAGGTGGAAGATGTAAGGTGGAAGATGTAAGGTGGTGGATGACATAAGGTGGAAGATGTAAGGTGGTGGATGACATAAGGTGGAAGATGTAAGGTGGAAGATGTAAGGTGGTGGATGACATAAGGTGGAAGATGTAAGGTGGTGGATGACATAAGGTGGAAGATGTAAGGTGGTGGAAGATGTAAGGTGGTGGATGACATAAGGTGGAAGATGTAAGGTGGTGGATGACATAAGGTGGAAGATGTAAGGTGGAAGATGTAAGGTGGTGGAAGATGTAAGGTGGAAGATGTAAGGTGGTGGAAGATGTAAGGTGGTGGATGACATAAGGTGGAAGATGTAAGGTGGTGGATGACATAAGGTGGAAGATGTAAGGTGGTGGATGACATAAGGTGGAAGATGTAAGGTGGTGGATGACATAAGGTGGAAGATGTAAGGTGGAAGATGTAAGGTGGTGGATGACATAAGGTGGAAGATGTAAGGTGGTGGATGACATAAGGTGGAAGATGTAAGGTGGAAGATGTAAGGTGGTGGATGACATAAGGTGGAAGATGTAAGGTGGTGGATGACATAAGGTGGAAGATGTAAGGTGGAAGATGTAAGGTGGTGGAAGATGTAAGGTGGAAGATGTAAGGTGGAAGATGTAAGGTGGAAGATGTAAGGTGGAAGATGTAAGGTGGTGGATGACATAAGGTGGAAGATGTAAGGTGGTGGATGACATAAGGTGGAAGATGTAAGGTGGAAGATGTAAGGTGGAAGATGTAAGGTGGAAGATGTAAGGTGGAAGATGTAAGGTGGAAGATGTAAGGTGGAAGATGTAAGGTGGAAGATGTAAGGTGGAAGATGTAAGGTGGAAGATGTAAGGTGGAAGATGTAAGGTGGAAGATGTAAGGTGGTGGATGACATAAGGTGGAAGATGTAAGGTGGAAGATGTAAGGTGGAAGATGTAAGGTGGAAGATGTAAGGTGGAAGATGTAAGGTGGTGGATGACATAAGGTGGAAGATGTAAGGTGGTGGATGACATAAGGTGGAAGATGTAAGGTGGTGGATGACATAAGGTGGAAGATGTAAGGTGGAAGATGTAAGGTGGAAGATGTAAGGTGGAAGATGTAAGGTGGAAGATGTAAGGTGGTGGATGACATAAGGTGGAAGATGTAAGGTGGTGGATGACATAAGGTGGAAGATGTAAGGTGGAAGATGTAAGGTGGAAGATGTAAGGTGGAAGATGTAAGGTGGAAGATGTAAGGTGGTGGATGACATAAGGTGGAAGATGTAAGGTGGTGGATGACATAAGGTGGAAGATGTAAGGTGGAAGATGTAAGGTGGTGGATGACATAAGGTGGAAGATGTAAGGTGGTGGATGACATAAGGTGGAAGATGTAAGGTGGAAGATGTAAGGTGGTGGATGACATAAGGTGGAAGATGTAAGGTGGAAGATGTAAGGTGGAAGATGTAAGGTGGAAGATGTAAGGTGGTGGATGACATAAGGTGGAAGATGTAAGGTGGAGATGTAAGGTGGAAGATGTAAGGTGGAAGGGGTAAGGTGGAAGATGTAAGGTGGTGGATGACATAAGGTGGAAGATGTAAGGTGGAAGATGTAAGGTGGTGGAAGATGTAAGGTGGAAGATGTAAGGTGGTGGATGACATAAGGTGGAAGATGTAAGGTGGAGATGTAAGGTGGTGGAAGATGTAAGGTGGTGGAAGATGTAAGGTGGTGGATGACATAAGGTGGAAGATGTAAGGTGGATGACATAAGGTGGAAGATGTAAAGTGGAAGATTTAAGGTGGTGAAAGATGTAAGGTGGAAGATGTAAGGTGGTGGAAGATGTAACGTGGTGGATGTGGAAGATGTAAGGTGGAAGACTTAGGTGGAAGACTTAGGCGGATGCCAACAGGCGGATGCCACAATTTTAAAGGCATAAATGACAATATTTAACAGGAAGACATATAAACAGAGAGCATAAAACAGAAGGCATAATAGTTTCAAACCCTCAAAATCCGATTCAAAACATGATTTTTTTGGACATATCAGAAAACATGACTGAAGTTTAAGAAACCAGACTGCATGGATAACTCTAAAATTAGAGAAAAATCCATGCGCAACCTAAAATAGAAAATCCTAAGCAATCCCAGAATATTTTAGAACATACAATCAACTGGTTTTTTTTTTTAAAACATCAACACCAAAATCCATACATAATCCAGAATTTTTAAGAAACATACAAAACTTGACAGACTGACATACACTTCCAGAATTCCCCAAAGCAGAAGTTTAAAAAAAAACATAAATGCAAGTCTATACATTGTTTTAAAATTCCAAAAGCTATATAGGACTTGTCATAACTTTCAAAAATACTTTTTCACAGGAATAACATTTGTCTGATTGTAGCAACCAATCCCCATGAGCTCGATCCGCCAACATCACCTACTCATCAGCTTGAGGCACAAAGTCCTCATCTGGAGGATCCGTACCTACAACAGGGAGTTCAACTATGAGCCTAGAGCTCAGTAAGAACATGAAATACAGTGATGCATATGCTGTGCATGAACATTTTCAAATACATGAACGTTACATTACATTACGTTTCACTGGATAGGAAGGTATAAGTGGGAGGAAGAGCTGGCGCAACAGGAGTACATGCAACAACAGGACATAACAGGAGTACATGATAGGATGCCAGTCCTCGTTCACACTTAACCATAAATTACATTCACATTTTTAACTTTCAGTATTTCAACTACGGTGCTGATAAACATTTACATGGTTTTCCAGAAAACGTGTATGCATGAACAAATACGATACTTAAACTCAACATATACATGCGACAGAATAAAAACAAACATGAAAACAGAACACATTTAATTTAAAACCTAACCTATAACCTAACTACCCGAACCAAAACCTAGTATCTCCATGCTGTAGGGCCTTAAGGGCCAACTTATACGCATGAACTTATCTGTTGTTTGAAATGCAGTAAGCTTGTACATGTATATGTCCTCGGCGATTCGCGAACCTATAATATATACAATCGGACTTTTACTTTAAACATAAGCAAACTAACGTTTTAACTTGTCCAAACAAGTTAGCATAAGTAAATGCTTACCTTAGGCAGAGAAATAGAAGAAAACTGAGGAGATCGAAGGAGCTTCGATGGACGTTTGTCGTCTGGAAGAGAGAAAATAGAGAGGAGTGGAGAGAAAAATGAGAAGGAAAAGTGATTCACGTAGGAGTGAAGAGAGGAGAGGAAGCTTGCCTTCTTCAACAAGTTTGCCAAGTGTCACTCAGCCATTGGCCTCCTCCCACCAACCTTAATTGGCTTCCTATTTTACTCTTCCATTGGTTTTTAACTAAATATCTAATTAGTTCATCGAATCGGCTTTTCCATTAAAAAATCCGACAAGTCATTAAACATACATTGTTATTAATGTAAAAATTTATCCTATAAATGATTCGGGAAAAAATTACATAGGCAAAATTTCCGAGTGCTACAGCATTACTATTGAGATTTGGTTGAGATTGAATATGTTGAAGTGATGATTTGATAACAGTTTTATGAAAAGCGAATAATGAATTGTGAAAAATCGTTTATTTACGATTTTATTGAAATACTAAAATAAAGAATTTCAAAACCGATTGTTTATATTTAATTGTTAAGTTTGTTTAAATTCAATTTTTATTGAATGATTAATGTCAGTTTTGTGAAGTAATTGAATTATATTTTTTTGATTTTTAAGAAATATGGAAACGAAGAAATTCAAAAACGACAATTTTTATTAAATTGAGTATATTGATTTCAATTATCAATTGCATGGGTAGGTTGAATTGCATCATTTTAAACATGCATATCATTGCTTTATAACTGTTTTAAAGTATGTATTTAGGAAAAAGGAAGTTGGAAGTCGTGGTAACATAAGAATCCATTGGGCTGGACTTGCCTTTATTTGTGATGAATATGACTATGAAAATGATTGAGAGCTTTAATCAAAACGTCCTCATTGGGTTGAAAATTCCTAAATCCTCAAGAAGAATAAGACAAAAGGGGTTCCATAGCCCTATTAGAGAAAGCCTGAGAATTGTAGTGGTGGATTACAGTCATATGAGTCAGTTTAGATTGAATTGCATTTTTACATTTCAATTTGAATGTTAAAAATGACATAAGGTGTTTTGAGAAAAGATGATTTTGAACATCTGTATTTAAATAATACAGATTTTCTTTGAAATTGCATTATATTGATTTAATCATTGAAATGAGTTTTAAACCGTGGTTGATGAATTTTAAATGGTTCGAATTACTAACCTGCATGCATTTTTATATAAATGACATAAATATCAAATCAAAACAAATTGATTTAAGTTGATTTAAAAAATAATCAATGATAGGTTGAGGATGTGCATGAGCTTGGATAGTGTGGATAGAGTTTGGGCTAGCTATTCTAGTTGCTAGATTTATTTGCTGGGCCAATGACTTATTATGTGGATATCTCTATTTTTTCAGATAGCGAGGATGTTCACCGAGACGGAAAAATCCAAGGCAAGGTAAAATGTATGTGAGGCATAGGTGAAAGATCATGAATGGATGGTCTTTGGGTTGTGGAAAGTCACATGTCGTGGCTTATGAGTATTTATATTTTGTTTACGCTTCCTTTTGAGTATTCTGATAAGCTGATGTAAAGCATTTGGTGATGATATAGATGATATAATATATTTCAACTTATGAAATGTATTTCGGTTGTCATGTATATGGTTTGGATGTTATTGGAAATATCATAATTTAAGATGCCAGGTAGGAAATGCATGGTGTATATTGTTTGGAAGTTCCCACTTAGGGAATGTATGTTTTGTTGTAGGTTGCTTGGTGAGTGTTGTAGGTTGCTTTCGATAAACTTCCCACCTCGGGAATCCGTTCCACCCGTCGGGGCCGCTGGTCGGGTCCTGACATAATTCCTCACCAAGGAAAAATTAAACACTCAAATGCAAAAAGAAATAAAGAAAATAAGGAAACAGCTCTTGAGTTCCAACGACTCACTGCTCTTGTTCTTTCCTGGAAAAGGGGAGGAGGTCGTTTAGGATGAATGACTAACTCGGTAGAAATGTTATATTAAATATATGTAAAACTTTTTTTATTTTTTCTTTCAAAACATGATGAGATATCAAAATGGTTTTCAAATTATTGTCTCATGAAAACTCACTTTCAACATTTTACAAAAACAGGCTCCACGTGCCAACGATGAGATATTAAATAAATCATTGTTGTATACATAGATGACTATACAAAAATAGACCATCATCGTACATTTCACTTGAAAATCATCTCAGTGAAAAATAAGGGTCGCTCCCTCTGGTATACTAACACAAAAAGAAGAATCAAGCAACATGTCATCCAAAGATCCAACCCCGTTACTTGAGTTTTTAGTGAACAATAGTCATCTAGAAGTAACCCATATAAATGATAAAAAACAACAAATATACCCTGATTAGGTTTAGGGTTTAAAAACCCAATGAGCACATCATCACTGCCCTAGTACCCATTTTGTGACGTGCATACAAGACAACCTTCATGCAGTAGAAGGTGTACTAGGAATGTCCTCTGATACTTTGACACCGAGACCGTCCAAAGTATCATGAAAATCAATCCTCTATTACAACAATAATAAAAGAAACCATGCATCAATGGTAAATGTGTAAATCATACATACATATATACATGTATAAATACTGACGTGCTAACGACCAGTCCCCGTCAGGTTTCATGGGTGATAGCTCATAAAAATAGGGTTTTGAAAAACAATGATGCAATGCAAAGCAAAACAATTAATATAAAACTCATACCTTTACGCTGAATGCTCAATCTTCCAACTGGAAGTGCAACCTCAACAACTGGCTCAAAATTCTCAAAGTCATCTGAGCCTAAAACAAAACCAATGTTATGATTATCTCACTAATCACTAAGGGAAGACACTAGGATGAGTCCTAAACCGGGACTAGGAACTCAATCTATAACGCTATAGACGACCACAAACTTCTGTAGACTTTATTTTTCCAAAAATAAAGTCGTGCGGTCGACACTTTCAGCCATAGGTTGACACTTGAGACTCTTGGTCAGGTCTAGCGGTCGACACTTTATACTTCTCTGGTTTCAGTAAAAATGCACTAGCGGTCGACACTTCCTTCTGAAGTGTCGAAAACTTTCACAAAATAAAAATTGAAGTGTTAACATTTTCTTCTGAAATGTCCACACCTTTCACAAAATAAAAATTGAAGTGTCAACACGTCCCTTGAGTGGAACCTTCAACAGGCAGGTTTGAAGTGTCGACCGACCATCTACATTCGTCGACACATCGGCAATTTTCAGCGAAGGGAAGTCGTGAAAAATGCCCTCCCTCGTCGTTTCTCACTTCCAAACAACAAATAAACTTAAATAAAACCTAAACCTACTTCATAAGACCAAAAACAACTCTCGGATTTGAGTTTCCAAGCTTGAATCCGATTTTAATAAAACCTAAATATTTAAACACGAAAAACAAAGGGAGAACGATTTACCCTCGAAGTCCTCATTCACAAACGTCGCTCCTATAAGCCTTACAAACGTTCATTTAGCTTTGGATTTTGACAAATCGCACAAATTGGAATCTCCCTCCTGCTCTCCCTCACTTGCGGCGGCCATTATTCCCAAATGAGGGAATAGCTTTTCCAAACCCTAATTTAAATGAAATTTCCTTATTTGCATTTTAACCCTACAATTTAACATATTTATAAATTACACTTTAACATTTGACAAAGTCTTTGAAAATGCCAATTTTTACACTACCTCTCTTCCTCCACCCAAAACCTAAAAACGTCTTAAACTTGGTCAGACTGTGAGACTACTCGCGTCAAATTTTGGTTTTGTTGGGTTATTAAGCTTGTCATGATTACATCGGTTAACTCATTAGGATCGGCAAGTAAGACTTTTTATGGTTTGACTGACTGATTTCACACTTTTATTTGGAAGGTTAAAGTAAGAACTCTATTAGAAAGAGAATAGTCTCCAACCAAAACAAGTGGCTTTAGAGCAGTGATTGCTAGAGTTTTTGGTTATAATTTTAGGGAGAAATGAGTTAAATTTGAAAGATATCAATCTGATGTAGGTTCAAGAACTAATCAAATGTAATTTAAGTGGAAAAGAAGAAAATAGATTGTCTTATCATTACAAATTTGTGCATCTTACTAAGTCAATCTTTCTGTTACTTTTAGTTTTAACTAAATAATCAAACAACTACTCCTTGTTATTCTCAGTAGTTGAGTATTCTTAGGGGAATTTATTATTTCTATTTATTTTAAATAGTAGCAGTTCATGTAATCATTTAAACTTTAATAAGATATTTAGATTATTTTATTTCATGGTATCATAGCAAGGTTAAAGCTTCATTGTTATTTTTGTATTTCACTCTTCTTGCTATCAAGTTCATCTTGTTGAAGAAGATTGAAATTCACCATGAAAATTAATGGTGGAAACAGTTCTAACACCCAATATGTTGTGGAAAAACTTGTAGGTACGAACTATAAGTATTGGAGAATGTGCATGGAGGCCTTTCTTCTAGGTCAAGATCTTTGGGAACTAGTTTCTGGTGTTGAGGAAATTCCAGCTGACAATCTTGACAATGTATAGTCACGAAGGAAATGGAAGATCAAATGCGGAAAAACAATGTTTGCTTTGAGAACATTAATTAACAAGGAGTTTATTGATCATGTTTGTGATGTTAGTTCACAAAAGGAAGTTTGGAAGATTCTTGAGAAATTATTCTCTAAGAAGAATACAGCAAGACTGCAATTTTTGAAAAATAAGTTAGCAATGTTGAAGCAAGAAGGTATGCTAGTATCAGAATATTTATTCGTGTTAAAAATATTTGTGCTGAAATATTTGAGCTAGATCCAGATAAAAAGATCAATAATGCTCGTCTATAACGATTTCTTATTCGTGGATTGAAGGAGGAATACTCACTCTTTATTACATCCATTCAGGGATGGAAAAAACAATCATCAGTTGAGGAATTAGAGAGCTTGCTCTCTAACCATGAGGCCTTAGCTAAACAAATGGCCAAGAATTTCTATTCAGAGTGTGATGATGTCATTTTCTCAAAAGATAAATATTCTGAAAATGGCAGAAATGAGAAGCAAATCCATGAAAATAGCTCACACGGAAATAAATCTTTTAAGTGCTACAGATGTGGGAAACTTAGGCATATGAAGAGAAATTGTCGTGTGATACTCTCTAAAGCAAACATTGCATATGAAGAAGAAGAAGACGAGAAGCTCAATTGGGAGCAATGTTTTACTATTGAAGTGATTGAAAAGAAAAATAATATTTCCCTCGTATCAGCACCAAATAAAACTACAGTCAATTATATGAAAGATGAATGGATCATTGATTCTGGTTGCTCACATCATATAATCGAAAATGATTCACTTTTCTCAGAGCTACATCAAGTTAATGGAGAAAGAGTCATTGTTACTGGTGATAATTCAGCCTATCATGTGGCACAAGAAGGTGTTGTGAAGATTGATGGTGGTGATGCAAACATAAAATTGAATGATGTCTATCTGTGCCAGGTTTGAAGAAAAACTTAGTTTCAATTTCACAGATTACTGATTCAACGTAAGATAGCTCAACATTGAATGTTTTCATTAAGGTCGTTTTCCTCCTGGAAAACATTTATCCGAGAGCTCCACGTAAAATAGTTCTTCGAATCCGCCAAAGGTATTTTCATCCATCACATTTTCGCACACACTTCACCCTTTAATTTCGGCCATTACACTTTCACACACCTCACTTTATTTTCCTTGCATTTTCTCTTCATCTCCATCATTCTTCTTCACGATTTTTGCACACCTTCTTCACTTTCATCTTTTTAATCTATTTTATTTTGCATTTCATCACTTTCATCCCATGTGATATTCGGCCATCTCCTTTCCTCCCATCATGTCCTTCTTTTCTTGCATTTTCTTTCTTCATTTTAACTCCATTCCACTCCTCGGTTTTTGTCACTTCACACACAACCGAACACTTTGTTATTTTCGTGGGTACACGGCCCTTTTTCTAAGGGCCACCGTGTCAAATAATTGTAGCAACACATTTCTTTTCTAGTTCTTTTCATTACTTCATAATCAGGTATAATAACATTTAACGATGCGTCCAACAAAATGTAGCTAGAACTCAAAACGTTTTGTCACAACATTTAAATCAACAAGGCAACCTTCTATCTGTAACACCCGAGAATTTTTCCTCTAACGTACGTAGCATTAGATTAATTGTAACGCCCCGAGTTATCTGAACCCGGTTCGCTACTCATTACTTGACCATGACTAAGAAATTTCAAATAAATTTAAAACTTCATTCGACATACAAAATTTGACGTTTACTAAACGTTCAAAACATTTGAAAACTTTGCAGCGGAAAAATTATTTAAAACTACAATGGGGTTAAACTAGCGGTGAAAATATTGTTGGAAAGATTAATGGAAATATTTCAAGTGTCCGGTCAAAAGAATTAAGGTTTTAAGTGATGGACTACTCAAGGAATTACAAAAGTCGAATTCATCTGCCGACGACAAAGTCAACAGAAGAAGCAGAAGTAGAAAACCAAAGGCTTCTGCCGATGACGTCTACACGACTTCACCCACAACTTCATCTGCCGATAAGTCGTGAGAACTTCATACACCACTTCATCTGCCGATGAAGTCAACATAACTTCATCTGCCGATGAAGTCAGCGCAATTTCATCTCTCAATAGATAAACACACGACATCTTCCGATAACAACAATATGACTCCTTCCGATAGAATTAAAACATACACTACATCTTCCGATTCGCTAAACGACAAAACCCCTTAACTCTCTCAGACTACACCTGCCGATCACTACTCGACGACTTAATACTCTACACCTTCCGATCGAATAGACTACATTTGCCGACACGTGCTTCTCACGTGACTCCTTAAGGCATCTGCCGATAGACTTTCATCTTCCGACAGACTGACACACCACATCTACCGATAGACTTCCTTCTTTCGATAGACATCAACACGATTTCCTTCCACAGAACGCAATAAACCTCTACACATATCCACTGATACAAAAATTATTCAATTCCTACCAATGGACTAAACAACCTGTCTATAACCCGAGAAAGCTTCGACTATCTAACAGACTTAAAACATTTTACCAAAAATCCATTCATAACACTCCAAGTCATTGTATTGATCAAAATCAGTAAAAACATGGAAATCAGAAATTTTCGAAAACAAAGTCAAATAGCTGTAATCTCATTTACTAAAAACTTCATATACTCGATTAAATCATTATCCACTAAACCTCCACATCTGTAGACAACATGCTAAACCGCCCCATCAGTTACCATGCCGAAGCCTGAATGCACTCCTCCAACGTCCACTATTCCTCAACACGATCAGGAGACACACCTGCTAATACTTCTTCACCTACATCACAAAACTCATCTATTAGCCTAATGCTAAGTAAGTAAAGCAGTATATGAATGAAGTAAAATGCTGAACTTAAACTCCTAAATATGCAGTTTCTATTTTTCTCATCTCAGTGGCATACGCATTCGTTCATAACATGATCTGATCCCATGGTTCCCTTGGGAGTGGGATCAATTCTCCCAATGTCTACATCCTCCTACTTAATTAAGGGGCAGATGAATTCCCTTAACACTTGATCTGATCCCATGGTTCCCTTGGGAGTGGGATCAATTCTCCCAATGTCTAAATCCCTTCATAAGTTAAGGGGTGGATTAGTTCCCTTAATAGCTTGTCTGTCGCATACAGTTCATACCTTACCATTCCTTACATGAAATTCATTTTCGTAACTTTTAACAAAACATGATGCATGGACAATAGAAACATTCAAGCATACATAAACCTACTGTTTTGTGATGTAGGCCCGAAGGCACAAGCAATACTTTACTTACCTGGCTCCTGGAAATCTGTCTGGTTGCTAGCTACTTCGGAGGTCTGTTCACCTAAGTTCATACAGAATATAAATCAAGGCTTCACTAAACCTTTCAAAATATCAAACAGCGGTTCGAGAAATCTAGTTAGAAACTCTACTACCCGAGCATTCCTACTTATCGCTAAAACCCGAATCTACACTCAATCTCAGCATCCTCAAAATCCTCACATTGCAATCCTCCAGGCATTTCACCACTATATCACAAGAGAAATAAGGAAAAGAAACTTACCTAAGTCGAAGGAGAACCGAGCGAGGAGAATCGCCTAGAGAGCTCGGCTGCTTGAGCTGAAAGTTTCCGAAGAGAAGAGTATGAGAGGGGGGTGGCGGCTACAGTGCAATAAACCCAACCCTTATCCTTAAATACGTTACCCAACTTTTGAACATTGTAAATTACTCTAATACCCTTAACAAGTTGTTCAATAACCTTATTTAATTCATTACCTAGTCAAGTGTATTACTTTAATAATAAAAGGCTGGTTCGATAGAACCAGGTGCTACATTAATCCTAGGGTTATGGTGTGTTTGAGTTTGGTGTTTTAATTGAAAGTGGTAGGTGTGGGTTAATTAAAGTATTTTCGGTGGAGGAGTTAGACCAAGGGTGAGGTGAGAGATTTAACGAGGTTTCGATATGGCTGAATGTATGGGAGTTAGTAATGTTTTAGTAAGATAGATTATTATTATTATTATTATTATTATTATTATTATTAATTAAAACAACAGAATGGCTCGAAGCCATTCTGTTGTTCGTGTTCGAGCCATTCGAGCGCGACGACCCGAACGGAGACGAGGGGAAGACGACGATCGGCTTTGCAAAACCACCGGCGAGTTCGACGTTTTCTGGTCAGACGACGGCGACGAACTAAAGGCTAACGTTTCCGGCTGTCTCTGCGCACAAACCGACAGGTAAGCTCGTTTTGTTGCCTTGTTTCGGTTTTGTTCATGGCCGTGAGGGACGAGCTTGATTGAGCTCCAATCACCGGCCATTTTTGGCTGCTCTCGGCGTCATATTGCCAAGCTTAGTGCCGGCAAAGATCGCCGAGCAACATGGAGTTCGGATTGAGCAAAAAACTGAGATCCCAGTTCTCTAAGCTTCGGGTTTCTTGTGTGAAACCTTGACTTTTTCGTTAGATTATGTTAATTGAATGTTAGGGTGATCGATTGGTGAAGAAATTGATAGAATAGGATTGATGTTGAAATTTTGGATATTTTAGGGTAAAAATTGGTTCTGTTTTTGGGGGTTTTGGCCTAGCTATAGTCGTGTGTTTTAAATTTTCTTTTGGCAGGTTAAACTAGATTAGTAAAGGAGTACATGGCTGCGGGAATCGTTCGATTCTGATAACCGACGCAAAAGTTACGATCGTTCGAAGTTTCGGGTCGGTTTTTACCTAACCCAAATTAGTGGCCCGTTTAGTTGGGTTTTAGTTGGATTAGGCTAGAAATAGTAGTTTGAGAGTAATTGGTGAATGAAGGCTTGATTTTAATGAAGTTTGAATGTTTGTCATAGGTCGAGCCATAGGTGACGTAATGTGCCAAACCCAGCGAGCTAGGACGCCAGGTAAGTAATGGATTGTGTGTTTTGTCGCCTTCGGGCCTACACCACAAAACGGTAGGATTTATTGTTTGATAGTTTTGTTGTTTATATTGAGTAGTATCTGAATGAATTGCTGGGTTGTATTTTGTTTGGTGTTTGAGTATTGTGTGAGTGGCATGTGTCATGTTAAGCTACAAAAATAAGTGTTGGGGAATGATGTGAATGATAAGCATGAAATGTGTAGCAGGTAGCACTAGAGGGTTAAACGCCTCGTTGTTAAAGTGCAAGTCTCACTAGAAGGTTGAACGCCTTGTTGTTAAAGTGCAAGTCGCACTAAAGGGTTGAACGCCTCGTTGTTAAAATGCAAGTCGCACTAGAGGGTTGAACGCCTCGGTGTTAAAGTGCAAGTGACACTAGAGGGTTGAACGCCTCGTTGTTAAAGTGCAAGTGGCACTAGAGAGTTTAACGTCTCGTTGTTAACGTGCATTAGTAAGAAGCAGCAGAGTGAGTGGAATTGGCACGTGTTAGGGGGTTCTGGATGCATGTTTACATTCGTGGATGCATGGTGCATGTTTACATTCGTTATTCATTACTTGCTAAGCGAAAGCTTACGTGTGTGTGTGTTCTGTGGTGTAGGTGATGACAAGATCAGGTGAGCTAGATGAGGAAGCCCGGCACTAGGTGGCAATCGGTGGCGCATGGAGCATGCCGGTGCAGGCACTTGTCGGGGTGCCTCGACCATGGTCTTCGGGGGATGTGGGGCTTTGTATTTTGGTAGTTTATTGTAGATTTCTGTTTGTGGAAATGATGAGAATGCGTAACTCTTTTTGGTTGATGTTTTTGACAGTTATTGTAATAACCCAGAAATTTTATTCAATAAATTAAAGTTTTGTTAGGATTTCGTGAGAGATTTTAACGGGTTAAATAGCTTATTAAAATTTGGGATTTGTTATTGCAAAAAAAAAGTGGACGAGATTTAACGAAAGTCGAAATGGTCGGATACACGGGAGGGCGAAACGATAAATGAGGATTAATTAATAGTTAGTTTTATTATTATTATTATTATAAAAAAATAATAAAAACAAAACGACAGAATGGCCGAAACCATTCTGTCGTCGGGCAGCGAGGGCAGAGGAGAACAGGGGAGAGGGGGAGGCGACGCGAGGGGGAGTTCGACGCCGTTCACCGGCGTTTTTTGACGTTTTTCGGCCAGATAACGTCGACGGTGCTAGAGCTGCGACTTCCGGCCGTCTTCGCGCAGGACCGACCAGGTAAGCTCGATTTCTCCTCCCTGTTTCGGTTTTGTTCAAGGCCGACGGTGACGAGCCGAAATTGGCTCTGATCACCGGCCATTTTGGTAGATTTTGGCCTGAGATTGTCGGGTAGTGGGCTGGCAATAATCGTCTGGCAGTGAGGAGCCCAATTTGGGCGAAAAACAGTGAAGCCGATTTAGGGCATTTCGGGTTTTGTGTGTGTAGCTCGGGATTTTGGGTTAGTTTATGCTAATTGGGTATGTGAGAGATCGATTGGTGAGGAATTGGGTGGAATTTGATGGAAAACCGAAATGGGGAAATTTTATGGGTGAAGGGCAGTTCGGGTTTTCTGATAATTGACCTAGCTAGGGTCGTTTGTTTTCAAATTCCTTTTGGTAGGTTAAAATAGGTTATTAGAGGAGTACGTGGCCGCTGGAAACGTTCGATTCCGATATCCGACGCGAGAGTCATGCAGTTTTGAAGTTTCGGGTCAGTTTTTACCGAACCCAAATTAGTGTCCGTTTAGTTAGATTTTAGTTGGATTAGACTCGAAATAGTAGTTTGAGAGTAATTGGTGAATGTAAGTTGATTTTGATGAAATTTGAATTTTTGTCGTAGGTCGAGCCGTAGGTGGACAAGAAACCGAACATCTTCAGCAAGCTATGACGCCAGGTAAGTAGTAGTGTGGTTGAGAATGTTTGAGAGTCGCCCAGAAGGGCCTACACCACAGTTGTTTGCTTGTTGTGAGTCGTGTGTATGCCGTGAGTGGTTTGTATGCGATGTGTGTGTGTGGTGGCCATAGGTACATGTGTGGTGTGATGTGGAGGTGAAGTCATCGTTAGTTGGTCATGGTATGCAGGTTGTGAGTCGTAGGTACGTGTGTTGTGTGATGTGGAGGTGAAGTCATCGTTAGTTGGTCATGGTATGCAGGTTGTGAGTCGTAGGTGCGTGTGTGATGTGATGTGGAGGTGAAGTCATCTTTAGTTGGTCATGGTATGCAGGTTGTGAGTCGTAGGTACGTGTGTTGTGTGATGTGGAGGTGAAGTCATCGTTAGTTGGTCATGGTATGCAGGTTGTGAGTCGTAGGTACGTGTGTTGTGTGATGTGGAGGTGAAGTCATCGTTTGTTGGTCATGGTATGCAGGTTGTGAGTCGTAGGTACGTGTGTGAAGTTATGTAGATGTGAAGTCATCGTTAGTTGGTCATGGTATGCAGGTTGTGAGTCGTAGGTACGTGTGTGAAGTTATGTAGATGTGAAGTCATCGTTAGTTGGTCATGGTATGCAGTTGTGAGTCGTAGGTACGTGTGTTGTGTGATGTGGAGGTGAAGTCATCTTTAGTTGGTCATGGTATGCAGTTGTGAGTCGTAGGTACGTGTGTGAAGTTATGTAGATGTGAAGTCATCGTTAGTTGGTCATGGTATGCAGGTTGTGAGTCGTAGGTACGTGTGTGAAGTTATGTAGATGTGAAGTCATCGTTAGTTGGTCATGGTATGCAGGTTGTGAGTCGTAGGTGCGTGTGTGATGTGATGTGGAGGTGAAGTCATCTTTAGTTGGTCATGGTATGCAGGTTGTGAGTCGTAGGTGCGTGTGTGATGTGATGTGGAGGTGAAGTCATCTTTAGTTGGTCATGGTATGCAGGTTGTGAGTCGTAGGTACGTGTGTGAAGTTATGTAGATGTGAAGTCATCGTTAGTTGGTCATGGTATGCAGGTTGTGAGTCGTAGGTACGTGTGTGAAGTTATGTAGATGTGAAGTCATCGTTAGTTGGTCATGGTATGCAGGTTGTGAGTCGTAGGTACGTGTGTGAAGTTATGTAGATGTGAAGTCATCGTTAGTTGGTCATGGTATGCAGGTTGTGAGTCGTAGGTACGTGTGTTGTGTGATGTGGAGGTGAAGTCATCGTTAGTTGGTCATGGTATGCAGGTTGTGAGTCGTAGGTACGTGTGTTGTGTGATGTGGAGGTGAAGTCATCGTTAGTTGGTCATGGTATGCAGGTTGTGAGTCGTAGGTACGTGTGTTGTGTGATGTGGAGGTGAAGTCATCGTTTGTTGGTCATGGTATGCAGGTTGTGAGTCGTAGGTACGTGTGTGAAGTTATGTAGATGTGAAGTCATCGTTAGTTGGTCATGGTATGCAGGTTGTGAGTCGTAGGTACGTGTGTTGTGTGATGTGGAGGTGAAGTCATCGTTAGTTGGTCATGGTATGCAGGTTGTGAGTCGTAGGTGCGTGTGTGATGTGATGTGGAGGTGAAGTCATCATTAGTTGGTCATGGTATGCAGGTTGTGAGTCGTAGGTACGTGTGTGAAGTTATGTAGATGTGGAGTCGTTGTTAATTGATTGTGATGCGTATGTGGAGTCGTTGTTAATTGATTGTGATGCGTATGTGGAGTCGTTGTTAAGTCTGGTGAGGTTGTGGGTCAGTTGTGCGTAGGTTGTGAGTTTGGTGACCTTGTGTGTGTTGTGGCCATATGTACGTATGTGTAGGTGTATCATTGTTCGTAGTATGTTGTGAGTCTTGCATCCGTGGCGGGTTGTGGGTACGGATGTGGGCCGAGAAGTTGTCGCAGAGGTTGTGGGTCAGTTGTGCGTAGGTTGTGGGTTTGGTGAGCCTTGTGTGTGTTGTGGCCATATGGTATGTATGTGTAGGTGTAGTCATTGTTCGTTGTATGTTGTGATCTTGCATCCTGGTGGGTTGTGGGTACGGATGTGGGCGAGAAGTTGTTGTTATTTGGGCATGTTCGTGTAGGTTTGAATCCTGTGTGATGCGTATGTGGAGTCGTTGTTAATTGATTGTGATGCGTATGTGGAGTCGTTGTTAATTGATTGTGATGCGTATGTGGAGTCGTTGTTAATTGATTGTGATGCGTATGTGGAGTCGTTGTTAATTGATTGTGATGCGTATGTGGAGTCGTTGTTAATTGATTGTGATGCGTATGTGGAGTCGTTGTTAATTGATTGTGATGCGTATGTGGAGTCGTTGTTAATTGATTGTGATGCGTATGTGGAGTCGTTGTTAATTGATTGTGATGCGTATGTGGAGTCGTTGTTAATTGATTGTGATGCGTATGTGGAGTCGTTGTTAATTGATTGTGATGCGTATGTGGAGTCGTTGTTAATTGATTGTGATGCGTATGTGGAGTCGTTGTTAATTGATTGTGATGCGTATGTGGAGTCGTTGTTAATTGATTGTGATGCGTATGTGGAGTCGTTGTTAATTGATTGTGATGCGTATGTGGAGTCGTTGTTAATTGATTGTGATGCGTATGTGGAGTCGTTGTTAATTGATTGTGATGCGTATGTGGAGTCGTTGTTAATTGATTGTGATGCGTATGTGGAGTCGTTGTTAATTGATTGTGATGCGTATGTGGAGTCGTTGTTAATTGATTGTGATGCGTATGTGGAGTCGTTGTTAATTGATTGTGATGCGTATGTGGAGTCGTTGTTAATTGATTGTGATGCGTATGTGGAGTCGTTGTTAATTGATTGTGATGCGTATGTGGAGTCGTTGTTAATTGATTGTGATGCGTATGTGGAGTCGTTGTTAATTGATTGTGATGCGTATGTGGAGTCGTTGTTAATTGATTGTGATGCGTATGTGGAGTCGTTGTTAATTGATTGTGATGCGTATGTGGAGTCGTTGTTAATTGATTGTGATGCGTATGTGGAGTCGTTGTTAATTGATTGTGATGCGTATGTGGAGTCGTTGTTAATTGATTGTGATGCGTATGTGGAGTCGTTGTTAATTGATTGTGATGCGTCGTTGTTATTGATTGTGATGCGTATGTGAGTCCGTTGTGAATTGATTGTGATGCGTATGTAGAAGTTGTAATTAGTTGATTATGGTCAGCATGCATCATGTTTTAAAAGCTACGCAAAATGTTTTGAGCATGTTTTCAAGCACGGAGGGAGAGTAGTGGAGGTGAGTACGGTGCGGACAGGCGACAGTGGGCTGGAGTGTGACTGTGGGCCCCGCTTCAGGGACGAGCTGGAGCGGTGGCGACGTGCTGGTGGTAGTGCGGTGTATTGGCCGACTGCCCAGACGGTTGCACTTCGAGTCGAGATAGTGGCTGGAATGTGACTTATGGACCCCGTTCCTGGAGGAACCGGGACGGCTGTGACGTGCCAGTAACCAGTGCGGTGTACAGACCGACTGCCCGGTGCGGTTGCATTTCGAGTCGGGACAGGGGGGGTTGGTGTGACTTTTGGACCCCGTTCCTGGAGGAACTGGGACGGTGGTGACGTGCCGGTAAATAGTGCGGTGTACGGACTGACTGCCCGGTGCGGTTACATTCCAAACCTCGGTGAGAAGCGATGCGGAGATATGTTGACAACGTGTGTAGAGACCTGCATGTGTTAGGATTGCATAACCAGTTTTCATGCTTCACGTTTATTTTTCAGCACTATACTTGCTAAGCTTTGAGCTTACGGTGTGTTTTGTGGTGTAGGTACTGCTGAGCTGGTGGGTGTGTACTGAGAATCTGACTAGGAGTAGGTGGCAGTTGGTGGCGTGCGACCAGGGCCCCAGTTGATGACAGTGTTAGGGCGACCCGACCCAGGATGAACCGTAGCATGGTGTTGTTGGGAGTAGGACTTTTGTCCTTTTGTGGGGGTGTTTGTATTTGTTGTATATAGTCATAGTTAAGGGTGATGTGTCACCCTATACTGTGGACTTTCTTCATTTTGGTCGATAGCATTTTTCGTCTTGTTATGATGATTGTTTGGAGATTTCGTAGACTAGATAGTCATGTAGGAGTATTCTGGATTGTTTGGGATTTATTCGTTTGCAGGCACTTAGCATTTTGGGGGCGCCATTTTCAGGCGTTACTCTGCCGAAATTTTCGGGGAGGACGCCGTGGTGCTTATTGGTTAGGATTAAGGAAGATTAGCGAGTCGTTTAGCTCAGAGTAGTCCCTGTGGCGAACCGTGAATCCGGGTGGGTTTTCAGGGCGTTACAGTTATGGTATAGCTGTAACACCCGAGATTACTACTAGGTATTTTTTCTAACTGAATTAACGGTCATGAATATTTAATCTTCGCGGTTTAGAATTTTATGACAAGTTTAATTAATTATATGTGGATTTTAACTAGGTTGAGTGGCATGGTTGTAATAATGGAAGATTGAGGTCATTATTTAAAGAAAATGGAAAGGATTCAAACCTCAGTAACCCATTGTAGCCGACACCCTCCATTCTCGGCGACTTCTTCTCTCCCAAGCTCCTGCTCTCTGTCAGCTGGAAATTTCCCTTCCAACAATCGATTTCCTTGCCATTTCTCGCACACTCCACGCTCGAGGTATGAGTTAGGCAATGTAGTTACCAGTTAATCGTTTAGCCCTGTTTTCAGCTTAAACCCGTAGCTCAAATCCTTAAACAACAGAGTAATAATATAGTTCCTTGTTAATCTGAGAGTGGTAATGTCATTTCGAATCGGTTTTGGACATTTAAAGAACAATCAACCCTGAGTAACCAATAGTCGAATCTGTCTATTTCAGTTCTTGGATTTTAGATTTTCACAGAGCGTTAGACTAAGGATTCGGAATGGCTTTGCCTATTAAACCCTAGGATGACTTGAGGTTAGAACTTTTAGGACTTTGTTTTAACTACTGCAATGTGAATGTTTTAGGTGAAGAAGTTTGAAGAGAAAGAGCTCAAGGTGCTAAGGAGACCAGGTAAGTGAATGTATAGGTTTCCCGGTCAATAGGACCCTATATCAAAGGATGCTAGGTAGAAACTCATGCGATGATTAGTAGTTCTTTCATGTTACTGTCTAGCATTTATGTTGATGAGTAGTTCGATGGTAAGTTTTCACACTGGATGATTGTTCTGTCCTATAGCTAGGATGAGTTAAAGAATCCCATGCTCATGCATTATCAATGTTTTATGCACACGGAAATGTTTTAAAAGCATGTTTTCTCATGAGCAAGATAAGATGATAAAATCCCTACAACGTGGATGAGTGAGGGTTGGGGGCGGTTCGGCGTATGTCACAGTCCGCAGTAGGACATATGAATACGACCCGCAGTAGGGACCATGATCAAACTCACTGTCGAACCCCCTTTACCGGCACAAATCCTCTCTCATCCCATACAACATGAACAATGATATGAATGATGAAGATGGTTCAGCGATATGAACTATGATACGAATGATGAATGTGGTTCAGCGATATGAACTATGATATGAAAGATGAATATGAACTATGATATGAAAGATGAATACGATCTATGATTATGAATGATGAATACGAATAAGAACATGAACCAGAAATGATTTATGAGCACGTTTTCTCTGAATTATGCATTCATGCACTTGTGATAGTATTGCATTCCTTACTAAGCCTTAGGCTTACAGTTACACCTTATGATGTAGGTGAAGAACATTCAGGTGAGGATTCCAAAATTAATGAGGATGTTTAGGATTGGCTGCTGGAAGGTGCCCAAGGTGGAAGTCTGTGGCTGGCGGGCGATTACGACCCCTGGTTAACGTTTTACGATTCCTATTATGATAATGAATATGACAGTTTAAGTAGGATAAGGTTATATCGAAACGTTGAATCTTGAGATTGTCAGGTTTAATTAATGAATCTGGGAATGATTTTGAGGATTATTAAATGATCTGTTGTTTAAGTCTTCCGCTTTAAATGATCCGGTTGAGTCTATGGATTATACCTGTTAGGTTTATATGTATGAAGTATGGAGTTTAGAGAAGTTATTACTCTACCTTCTGTATGAATTGTTTGAGGATTTTTGGATATTTTGTCGTCTAGTGACCGGTGGATGTCACTGTACGATGTAAATGTCATTTTTGTCGTTTAGTGACCGGTAGAGGTCCACTACCGGGTGATGTAGGTGTTTTAACACCGGATAAGAAGGGAGTTATTTTGTCGTTTAGTGACCGGTAGATGAAGTGTATTGCTCTACCGGATGATGTAAATGCTATTTTGTCGCCTAGTGACCGGATGAGAACTTAAAGAGTCACGTGTTTGACTCGTGCTCACCGGAAGATGTCCTCTGTTAGGCGATGATAAGTGAGTCACGCGTAATGCACGTGATGACCGGATGATGAAACTATGCTTTGTCGTCTAGTGACCGGATGATCACACCGGAAGATGTACTCTGTAGGCGACGATAAGTGAGTAATGCGTAATGCACGTGATGACCGGATGATGTAATTTCTGTGGGTTGATGCATGCAAACCCATGCAAACCCGAGTAGGATCACGTTAGGAGATTTGAGGGCGTTTCTTCTCTGCCCGAATTTATCAGGAAACCGATGGCCAAGCCTAGTCGCTCGATTCTGTGAACTAACGATTTACTATATTAATGAAAGAGTCGGGTTTTGGATGAGTTAGTTTCTGTCAGACGTTATGTTGCTCGCGAGTCAAGTTTTAAGTTCTAAGTTTGTTCAAAAAAAATATATAATAGTATCACTTAAAGAACAGGGTGTAGAGGTTAAGAGTTAAATGATCACGAAAGTCATGTATACGTGGCGATCCCTCCGGGGTCGTTACAATAGCTATTTGTATTTGTTGTATATAGTCATAGTTAAGGGTGATGTGTCGCCCTATACTGTGGATTTTCTTCACTTAGGGATGTTCATATTTTAGTTTCCTTTTTTACTACTATTTGGAGATTTCGTATGCTGGATAGTTAAGTAAGAGTATTTTGGATCTGGTTGAGAATTGATTCATTTGCAGGTACCTAGCATTTTGGAGGCTCCATTTTTAGGGGTTACTTTGTCGAAATTTTCGGGGAGGATGCCGTGGTGCTTAATGGTTAGGATTAAGGGAAATTAAGCTAAGATTAAGGGAAATTAGTGAGTCTAGGTAGCTAGGTATGACATAAGAGAGCTTCGGGAGACTTAGCTTTAAATTCCGCTGTGTCAGTTTTTTTTATATTTTGGGGTTTATGAAAATTATTTTAAATTATGTTTTAACGTGGGATTGGTTAGCAAACTAGCGTACCGAGCCAGGGTGGGTTCAGGGCATTACACTATCCATCCAATCCTAGATATCCAAGTAATTACGGTATTCATGGATACATACCTTGTTGTAGAAATATTACCATTTCCTTGGCCGATGTTCTTGAATGGACTAGGAAGCCAAGGGTTCCTAACAATACTCACAAAAGACACAAAACAAAATACACAAACAACAACAACAAACAAACATGGTTTGGTTGTACATTTACTACCAATTAGATCAAGATTATTTATGCAAACCACTTGCAACTAACCAAGGATTTAATCCATAATTAGCATGACAACTAAAACATAAGACTCAATCTAAAATAGGTCCTAAACATTTAATCAAACAACATAATCAAAACACAAGTTAATCAAACAAAATAAATTTCAACTAATATTAAATGTAATGAAATCGGGTCTAGGCAACCCTCGGGAAACGATGTAGAAAGACACATTATGCCGCTCCCTTTAAAGGTGACTGTCTCATACGGTGTTCTATCACTACCCCTTAAAGGCGACTACCTTACACGGCGATCTTTCGGGCCTTATGGCCGGCGGTAAACCTTGGTCATCCTAACGGTCCACAAAGGAAAGGCTTTTGGCCACAATACAAGACACTCAATCAAAACAAGTGAATCTTAAGAGACTAACAAGATAATCATGAACATGTTGTTGGTGCTTAAAAAAAATATTGGACCTAGTCCTAAGCAAAATAATTAATTTTATGCAGTCAAACAAGGGTTCAAAATAGAATTACAAGCATGGTTTAACAACATAATCATTTCCTTAATCCCACTTTTTAAACATGCAAGTTGGTTCATGCTCATCATTCTAAATTCAACTTAACATCAAGGACTCAAAGACTTGACAAATGACAAACAATTAAACATGACGTAGATGCATCAAAATTAGGAAAAACAGAATCATAAAGCAAGGCTAAATAGAATTTCCTAACTCCATTTTAAAATGTAATTTGTTTCATGCTTGACATTCTTAGAATTTAAATCAAAGCATCAATTAAGACTCTAAACAAAGTTTAAATAAAAATTTTGAACACATAAGATGCAATTCAAAGATACGAACTCAAGACAAGACTCAAAACATATCTAAAAGACACTAAACAGCGATTAAAACATGTAGGAAAACATCCTAGAACTAGACACAAATAGAAACAGAATTTTACACTAAACTGTTTCTAAAAACAGCAACTTAACAACACAAATTAAGCAAACAATGCTCCATGGATTTACACAAATTTCTTGGCCTTGGAGACTCCAAATACAGACATGAAGATACTCTAAAAACAGCAAACAAAATAAACAAAAAAACCTAAATATGCTGCTACAAAACAGCAAAGAAAATGGACAAAAAGTGAGCAAAAAATTTCCAAAAAACAACCTAACAATTCCTAAACAGAACCAACACAATTCAAGTCCAATTACTTTGAAATTTTAACAAAGATTAGTTAATAATCTAAGGAGCACGCTGTCTAAATTAGAAATCCAAAGTCATTGTGTGCAGAGGATTGTGTAAGTACAAAAACAAAAAAAAAATCATCTAAACAACCTAGCAATCTAACAGGACAACATGGAAACATCCCAAAATTCTAAACAGAAAAGGAAAACAAAATAAAATCAACCTGGACAATCTAGAAACCAAAACGGACAACATGCTTTGACCAAGATTAACAAAATAAGAACAACGTATTATGGCTGGTCCAAAACAATTGTAAAAACAGAGACAAAAATAACAAGTGTCATATCTCAGCATTAAACTTTCAAACATAATCAAAATACTCAATTAAACGAGAAATGTTCATCAATCCTATGTCGACTCCTATAGATTTCTCTGACTCTAATCTAAAATGAATGTCGTTAAGGTGAGTTGACTAAACTCAGTAGGAATCTGAGTGTTTTATGAAGAGTTCAATAAAAGTGGAAGTTGTGACGCCCGAAAATTTCGGTTTATAGGTTTTGAGTTTTAGGTTTTTAGGTTTTAGATTTTTAAGCCTTATAGCGTTTTAATTCGTATAATTAGTAAATTAATCCTGATTTACGAACGAGAGGTTTTGTTAGAACCCTAAGAATAAGTTAGCATATTTAGAGAAATAAGAAAAATTTTAATATAAATAACTCAACCCCTTCCCCCTTTTTATGCATTTCACGATTTGTGCTCCAGAAAGCTCTCCCTTGCGAAAACTATCTCCTCCCTCACCGATTCTTCAACCGACGATCGGCGCTCCCAATTTTGGTGATTTCTCCTTCAATTTTTCTTCCCCATTTGATACTCTAGGTAAGACTCTACTATCCTAGTGTTTAGTTTTGATTTAGGGTTGGACTTTGATTGGGTTTTATCAAGCTAGGGTTAGGAAAAATATAGGTTTTGATAGAAATCGGTAGTTTTAAGGTTTTAATGCTCATTGATGATGCATTTATTCTAGTTGTGTTAGTTAATACGAATTAATAAAGATTGGTTGGAGTAATAGGATAGAAATTGGTGATTGTTGGAGGTTGATAAAGCCATTAATGGAGTTTTGGTATTTGTGAGCACAAGGTGCTCGATGAATTGCTCGAGTGAAATGAATAAGAGTTTTTGGTAAATTACCTTAGCTAGGAGTCCCGATTTGTTTTAGAAATAGTTTATGTAAAGTCGGTTCTAACAACGAATTATGAATTTCCTTAGGTTAACCAAGCGTAAAGGATGGTACTCGGCATTGCTAGGACACCAGGTAAGTGGTGTTAGGTTTTTGTCTCTTAAGGTTCTACATTATATTGATGTTAGGGTTTGGTGTTTTTATGACGTTTCCACGATTTCAAGGTCTTAGAAAGTCAAGTAGTCTAGAACGTTGCCTAATAGTGGTTGTTAGGCTCGTTTATTAGTTAGGAAAGTTCATGAACGTTATGATTTGTCTTGATGGTTGTTTTGAGTACATCTCCTTCATTCATCATGTTTTCTCCTTAATGATATGTGAAATGTTTTAACACGCATGTTTTCAAGTAAACGAAGTAAAGTACGTAATGTTGAGTAAGGTTTGAAGATGAGTAGGGCACAGGGCACATTTATGGTAACTCATGGCACGACAAGTACACCCCGAAATGGCAATTCATGGCAAGTGTGGTCTACGGGGTAGACAGGGTGGTGCCTGTGACTACTCATGCTCAAACTTACTTTTTCATGTTATGTAACGTAAACAAGTGAAAAATGAACATGTTTTGAGAAATCATGCATTTATGTATATGTATGTTTTAGTGCACCCCTTACTAAGCATTAGGCTTAATGTGTTTATCATATGATGTAGGTGACGAGAACGAATGTGAGGAACCTCCTCACGATGACCAAGCATAGGTGGTTGATGGGCAGGGCTCATGGCGACGAGATGTGTTTTGGCCAGGCTTATTGACCCGTGGGCGTTCTCTGAGATCGTTTTGGTAAATTTGTAGGTAATATGAAAGATGTAGGATTAATCGAATGATGGACTTAATTGTATAGTGAAATTGCTTGGAGATAATGTTAGTTTTGGTATTTTGGTTAGTGGGATTCACTTGTATGATGATTTTGATGGAATTCCGCTATAGACGTTTGATGTTGATAAATGAACTAGTCAGTTTAGATTTTGTAGTCGAATTTGATGGTTTTGGGGTATGGTTTTGAATGAGAATTGTAAGTTGGTTAGGTGGAGATAGAGTTGATAATTTTGAGGATGTTATGAATTGTTTTAGGTATTTTAAACCAATAAGGATATGCTCAGCTTTTAAAGCGACCCAGGCAGTCGTTTCTGTGATTTATGCCGTGTCTTGGTTATGTTTAAGCCATGCTCTGGGTAGTGTTTTTGAGGATTTGTGAATTGAATGTATGAGAATTAGAGGTGTTGTATTGTGAAATGGTGGTATTGTTGTGTTGTGCTGGGTGTCAAAGAAAAGGAAGATGAGGCAACGCTCTGGAATTCAGATTCCAGAGTAGTTGCCGATCGATCGCCACTAAGGGCGATCGATAGGCAACTGATAAGCTATGCGCTCTGGTTTTCCAAAGCACTAGCTAATCGATCACCCAAAGGGGGCTGATCGATCAGCTGTTGGATGGCTAAGCGCTCTTGTAACACCTGAAAAATTTCTATAATGTACGTAGCACGTAGATTAGATGTTTTGTGAGAGCATAACATTAATCTTATAGTTAGTAAGCCCTTGAAGGGAATGTGAAAGAAAAAAAAGAGGGAAAAACAAGAAGTAGGATAGTGTTGTTTTGTTTAGTTAACAAAGAGGGGTTTTAGTAATTTAAAGGAAAAGAATTAAAAGGTGAAAAGTGAAGGAAGGGAAGACTTCATGTTGAAGATCAATTGGAAAAGCAAGGGAGTGGTTAAATTATAAAATTTGGAATTTTGGTGGCAAAAGTTTAAAGTGGAAAGTGATGGTTTTCTTTAAATTGAAGGGTTTTGGTGTAAAAAGGGCAAAAGTTTCTTCTTTCTCCCCTTCTTCTCCACGTTTTTTTTCAGCTGCCATTGAAGCTTCTTCTTCCCTTTTCCTTCAAGCTTTCTCAAGGTTTTAAGGTGAGTTTATATTTGGGTTTTGGTTGGGATGCACTTAGGTGAAGAATTTGAATGCTTTTAATGAGTTTTGGGTGGATTTTTAGGGGGTTTGGAAACCCTAGTTTGAGAGCTCCGAAAATTGTGGTTCTTGGCTAGTTTTCTTTCTAGATTTAGTGTTTTAAATGTTAGAGGGATTACTTTAGGTGGTCTATGGAGTTAGAATGGAGTTTTGGTGGAAATGAATGAAAAACCAGTTTTGAAAACATTGAGGGCCGATTCTGTTTCTGTGTTTTTGAATTGGCCAACTTGTTTGGTTGTTGATTTTGAGTATTTCAATGGATAGTAGACGTGTATAGGTTTACGGAATGGGGTGGCACGTCAAAATCTGTTGAAAAAAGAATAAGTTATGGTCGTTTGAAGTTGGACGCCAAACATTTTGGTAAAAAAACGAGTTTTAGGGTTTAGAGTTTGGATTGGTTTGTATTGTTGTTAGTTTTGGTTAGGAAATTCCTTAGAATTTATTATAGGATTTCTAAGTTATTTTCCCTATATTTTCTAGGTTGACGAGCGATCATTTCGAGTAGTTAAAGTGAATAAACACGTGCCGAGAATCAGGTAAGTAATGGATTGTATTTGTTTTGCCTTCGGGCCTACACCACGGAACGATAGGATTTATTGTGTTTTTTTGCTTTATATTGAGTATGGTATGAATGACATGCATCATGGTTGTTTTTTTTAAAGTGGATGACAGAACAAGTTTTATGCATGATGTGAGTGATGAGTAAGAAATCGGTAAGAGTAAGTCCTAGAGGGTTGAATGTCACATCGTTAACGTGCAAGAGGAGCACTAGAGGATTTAACGACTCATCGTGAACGTGCTTAGAGCATGCACTAGAGAGTTGAATACCTCGTCGTTAACGTGCAAGAGGAGCTAACGACTCATCGTGAACGTGCTTAGAGCATGCACTAGAGAGTTGAATACCTCGTCGTTAACGTGCAAGAGGAGCACTAGGGGGTTTAACGTCTCGTCGTTAACGTGCATGAGTAAGACAACAATTAAGTGAGTAGAATATGCATGTGTTAGAGTGGTGTGTGTGTATCATGCATGTTTACATTCAACATTCATTACTTGCTAAGCGTACGCTTACGTGTGTGTGTTCTGTGGTGTAGGTGACGACATATTCGCAGGTGAGGTTGATGAGGGAGACCAGGCTTAGGAGTAGTCGGAGATCCACGGGGCACGCCGGTGTGGGCAATTGTCGGGGCATCTCGACCATAGTTTTTCGAGGGATGTGTGGGGAAAGCGGTATTCTGGGATTGTGTATAGTTTCTAGTTATTTTGGGTGTTTGAAGTATTTGATTGTTTTGTTGGTTTGATTTTGTAACTGTGCTTTGGGATTTATTCTGGAATTTTTTTGAACGTGTTTTATGAAAATTTGGATTTCAGGATTTGGTTTAGAGAATTTAAATTGTTATGCTACTCGTTTTTTAGCTATTAAACAACGTTAGGTTTCATTTGTTGCTACGTTTTTGCTAATGTTTTAGAGTCGGTTTTATGAGATTTTTACATGTCATGAAGTCGGGAATGTCGGGAACGTTGGGGTAAAGTTTTAGGTAATTTGGAGGTGAGTGGTTTGGAGAAAATGGAGAAAAAGGTGTGAAGGGTGCGCTGTGGCTGAGGAGTAGGCGCACAGGGGGTGCTGGAGGCGCGAGCGGGGCTCGCGGTGGCGCGCAGCGCGCGTGCGGGCACGCAGCGTGGTGAGAGCAGCGCCGAAAGATCGGCAGGCGCACTATTGCGTGATCTGGCAACCCGAGAGGTTGCTGATCGATCGGCGCTGTGAGCCGATCTTTCGGCACCTCGTGCATGCACAGGATGGCGCACACGACGCGTTGTTGCGCGCGCAGCGCCCTTTGTGTGCCAACTTTAAAATTTTTTTAAATTTTGGTTTTTCAAATATGTTTCAACCCGATCTTTTCCGACACGTTTTGCACTTATTTTTTTGTACGTTTTTCAACCATTTCCAAGGGTTCGAAAAACCTGAAATTGAGTCAAAATTTTTATCGAAAATTATTTTAAACATCGTTTTAAACGTGGGATGTGGGAGCAAAGTTGCGCACCGAGCCAGGGCGGGTTCGGCAGTGTTACAAGTTGGTATTAGAGCACAATGGTCGAGTTGTTCAAAGGATTACCCGACAATGCCGGCCGCCGTGCAACGTGCTTCACCGACTGTAAGTATTCCTTTTATTTTTAGTTAGTTATATATCTAAGATTAGATTGTTTTAACTTTGTACAGGATTAGAATTAAAAATGCAGAGGAACCCAAGACGACCCGCTCGACCTAGAAACGAACCAGAACCACCTAGAAATCCACTTGAGGAATCGGTCAAGCAACTTGCAGTTTTGGTTACAAGGCAAGCTGAGTTATTTGGTTCATTTATAGGTCAGGGAGGACCAAGAAATGTCGGATCCAATTCAAGTGGAGACAAGTTTAGGAGACTGAAACCTCTAATGTTTGAGGGTAGGTTAACAGATCCAACAATTGTTGAGAGATGGATCTACACAATTGAGAACATGTTCAAGCATGCAGATGTGGTGTAACGACCCTTACACTATTTCCTTAATTTCCAGTATAAATTTTTCTTTTTTAAACCTTTAATTAAATTAAAACGTCCATAAAACCATTTAAAGAAAATACCTTAAAATGAGTGTTGAAATTTCTTTGAAAAATAAATTAAAAACCTTAAAAGAAATATATAAAACATCAGCCAAGGAAGTTGAGGGCAAACAGGGCATTTCGCCCGTGAAATGCCTGGCCGATCGATCGGCCATTTTAGCCGATCGATCGGCTGTGGCCAAATTGTGGGGGCCGAACGATCGCCCCACACATCAGGTGATCGATCGCCCCTTGATCGATCGGCACACTCTCCTGATTTTCCAGAGAGTGCCGATCCATCATGCCATTCAATCGCCTCCTTAGGCGATCGAAAGACATGCTCTCTGGAATCCGAAAATTCCAGAGAGCATCCTCACTTCCACTCCCCCATTTTCTTCTTCTACTTCATCCATCGATCCCCCTGTACAATTCAAATAACACTTCACCCTTTTTCCTCATCAAATCACCACTAACATTTCATAACAACCTACCATTCACATACAATTCACTCTCTACCAATCCCCCATTACCGATTCAAAACACATTTAAAATATAACCAAATTCTATAAAAACGAACTGCATGGTTCCGTTTAAAAGTTTAACATTTTCCCCTGTTTGAAAACATCCAAAACGCTACAAAATACTATCAATCTACCAAAAATACTATACATTATCTATCCAGTCACCAAACATCCTAAAATGTTCAACTATACAATTTCATATATTGCTATCTAACAATTTTCCCCAAAATTTTTACCTTCGTCCCCACGGGTCAAAAATAAGCTCCGACTGCCAGCGCACTCCCACGGGCCATTCTTCTTCAACGTGCTTATACTTCAGGCGGAGGGACGTCTTCCTTACCTATCTCAAAATCACCTACACCATAGAAATAAAAATGTGAGCTAGAGGCTCAGTAAATCTACGTGAATGCACGTGAATGCTATGCATGTAGAGTTCATAAATCATGCGTCCTACCATTTCGCTAATCATTTCATTTATGTCACCGGGGCTTCATTCTCGCTAGATAGGAGCGGCACATCCGTCGATTGGATAGCCCCTCGTATCTAATCGGGGGGAAAACATGCTTCACCTGACAGCCATGTCTGAACCACCGCCACCAACGTGACCTTTATTACATTCGTTTACCTTTTTGTTTTGTGAAAACATGCATAGAAATTTCCTTTTCATGCTCTTTTCTAAAACAATGATGCATGAACAAATATTATGCCATGAACGAAATAGAAACAAATAGAAACATACAAACAATAAACTTAACAATTAACAACCTAACCAAACCTAAAACTAACTACCCGTTCTAATTACCCGAACGCAATATGTCTCAAATTCCTCAATTTAACGTACATTCTTATGGTGTAGGCCAAGACGACCAAACAAATCACGAAGACTTACCTCGCGTCCGTTGCACACCAAGCTCCGTCCACGAGCATGGTTTACCTAAGGCAATACACAACATTCGTCATTTAAACCAATTCTAAACTACCGAGTTTAGAAAATTACAAACTCCTAGCTAAGGAAAATCTCCTAAACTCTAAAACTCCTCATTGAGGCATTTTATCGAGCAATTCGTGCTCGTGAATTTTCAAACCTCCATTAATGGAGCATTTAAAATTCTCCAACCACCAAACTTCTCAACCACCTCTATTAAACCATCAAACTTTCACCAATAGCCATAAATACACTTACTAAGTCGTAAATAGGGTAAACTTAGCCGTTACAAACAATATTCGGCTATTTCGCAAAACCCTAAACGAAACCCTAATCCGTTTAAATCCTAGAAATTGGAATCTAACATACCAAAACTATAGATTCATACCTAGGGTCGGGATTGAAGAAGAGAACGTGAAGAACGGAGGTTGATCGGAGAAAGCTCCGTCGTCAGAAGTGAGAAATCGCCACGGAAGGGAGGGAAATCGCCGAGAGGTGAGGGAGAGAAAATGACAGAGTGAAAATCGTGGAAGGAGAGAGGAGGGTAATGAAATTTTTATAAAATTTACTTGGCAAATTACCATATCGCCCTTCTATTGAATTTCCATTTGCTTCGTTACTTATCTCGTTATTTAACTAATTATCCGATTTCTTCAAATTTTCATATTTCACCATAAATTCCAATTTATTATTAGAGCTCCGTTAAAACTTTCCGTTCGTAAAACGGACTTAGTCTCACATATTTACAAAAATACCATTTATATTGGAATAATTCAAATCCCGTAAAGCCGGGTATTACATGTGGAGGAATAAAATAAAGTGAAGTGTGCTACTTTTCATTTGACTAATGACGCCCAGAGTTGGTGGGAAATGGTGGAGGCTACCACTGGTCCTCAGGGTCTAACATGGAAAGAATTCAAGGATTTGTTTTTCGACAAATACTACAACCAGACCGTTCAAGCGACTAAGAGACTAGAGTTTTTACAGTTAAAACAGATCGGCTCAGTGGGAGAGTACATCAAGCAGTTTGAGTCTTTGTCTCGATTTGCCAGCCACATAGTGAGCAAGGAAGAAGACAAGGTGCTCTAGTTTGTACAAGGCCTAAAACCAAAAATCTACAAATTAGTGAAAACATTTGGAATCGAAGAAGTTTCATTTACGAGAGTGGTGGCAAAGGCATTAGAAGTGGAGGAAGCTGATGAAAAATGTGTCAAGCCAGTGGAAGCTCCAAAAAGAATGTTCAGAGAGATTACCGGCCAGTTGGGTAAAGGTGGATCGTCTTCTCAATTGTAGGGAACGAAGAGACCGGGAGGAAACCTAACTGATCGGAGAGGAGGGAAGAAGCCACAACAACAGCAACAACCACAATGTAACTCCCCCGAACCCACTCTGGGTCGGTGCGCTACCTGGCTCACTTTACCCCCAATAGTTTTTAAAAAATCGGACACAGCAGAATTTAAAACTAAATTTCCCGAAGCTCTCTTATGTCATACCTAGCTGTCTAGACTCACTAATTCCCTTACTCCTAACCTTTAAGCACCATGGCGTCCTTCCCGAAAATTTCGGCAAAGTAACGCCTAAAAATGGTGCTTCCAAAATGCTAGGTACCTACAACTAAATAAATTCTCAATCAGATCAAGAATACTCTTACTTAACTAACCAGCATACGAAATCTCCAAATAGCAGTAAAGAGGAAAACTAAAATACAAACATCCCTAAGTGAAGAAAATTCACAGTATAGGGCGACACATCACCCTTAACTATGACTATATACAACAAATCCAAACAGCTATACCATAACTGTCAAAACATCAACCAAAAAGAGACACATTCCCATCATTTCCACAACAAGACATCTACAATAAACTATCAAAATACAAAGCCCCACATTCCCCCGAAGACCATGGTCGAGGGGCCCCGACAATAGCCCGTACCGGCATACTCCATGGATCACCAACTGCTACCTAGTCTTGGGCTGTCTTATCCATCTCACCTGAATAAATCTCGTCACCTACACCATAGAACACAAAACATAAGCCTAATGCTTAGCAAGTAAGGAAAACGAATGCACACCCACATAATTCAACTCAATCCTATCACATGCAGTTTCTAACTCTCAGTTGTGTTTATTTGCTTTTCGTTGCTTTAACTGTTTCATAAGCCGTGTGGATCGAGTAGGCACACATCCCATAACCGTCTAGGATGGCCACACTCCAAACCACCAGAGCAAGACCAGATAGCACACATCCCATAACCGTCTAGGATGGCTATACATGACCTCCCTCGTCGATTGTAGAATTCTATAACCGTCTAGGAGTTCATACTCTCGAACTTTACGTATTTTAGCCAATCATCTTTCATAGAGATCCCCTCAGGGTGCTACACACCAGCACCTCATCCCGACAAGGCACACTATTCAGGATTTCGTGTTTTAGCCGGTCATCTCTCGTAAAGTTCCCTTCGGGGTGCTACACACCAGCACCTCATCCCGACAAGGAACACTATTCGAGATGCATTTATCAATTTACTTTATCTGATTACTGTTCACACTCACAATGCCAAACAATGCAACCACTCATCTCTATCGTAGCGTACTGTAATTCACGATGCATGTTTCAAAGATATGCAATACAACACGAAACAAAACAACACGACCAAACAATGAAACACAATACAACAACGTAACCCAACAACACAACACAACACAACACAGCCAAACAATGCAACACAATACAAAGTAAAACAATAACAAATAAACTCTACCGTTCTATGGTGTAGGCCGAAAGCAAAACACAAGCACTCCACTACTTACCTGGCGTCCTAGCTCGCTGAGGATACTCGGTTACCTGTCCACTACGGCTCGACCTACGACAAATATTCAAACTTCATTAAAAGCAAGCTTACATTCACCAATTACTCTTAAATTACTATTTCTAGTCTAATTCAACTAAAACCTAACTAAACAGGCCACTAATTTGGGTTCGGTAAAAACCAACCCGAAACTTCGAACGCGTGTAACTTTCACGTTGATTATCGAAATTGAACGATTCTAGCGGCCACTTACTCCTCTGATAACCTATTTTAACATGCTAAAAAGGAAATTCAAAACAAATAACCCTAGCTAGGTCAAAACTGGCAAAACCCGAACTGCCCTAAGTCAGAAATTTTCTCCTTCTCGATTTTCCATCAATTTTTACTCGTTTCCCCACCAATCGACCACCCTCACACCCAATTAGTATAATCCAACGAGATTCTAAGGCTTTACATAGGAAAACCTGAATTCCCCACATTGGAGCCCTCAGTTTTTTGCTCAATCCGAGATCACCATTGCTCGTCAACCATCGCCGGCATTAAGCTCGGTTATTTGACGCCAGGAACGGCCAAAAGCAGCCAAAAATCAGAGCTCAATCGAGCTCGTCCCTCTCGGCCTTAAACAGAGACAGAACAGGGCAACAAAATGTGCCTTACCGAACAGTTTGTGCGCGTAGACAAGCCGGAACCCGCTCGCTGCCGACGTCTGGCCGGAGAACGTCGAAATTCACAGGTGATCGTCGTCGGAGGGACGTCGCTCGGCTCTCCCCTCTCCGTTCTGCTCTCGACCGTCGGGCTCGAACAACAAAATGACATTCGAGCCATTTTGTTATTTTATTTTATTAATAACAATAACAATAATAATAATAATAATAATAATAATAATAATAATAATAATAATTCCTATTAAACATTAATAAATCATCATTTACCGTTTTGCCCTCTTGTGATTTTGACCATTTCGAATTTCGTTAAATCTCGTTCTTAATTTATAACCCACGGCCTAATTTCACTGGAAATACCCGAACCTAAATTAAGAAACCATTTAGTTCCACCAAAATTTATTCACTTTTCTTTTAAATTAATTAAATCTAAATTCGCGGGTGTTACACACAACCACGGAGAGGATTTCCACAATGCCCGAAGTGTTTGAAATTTCATCCTGGTGACTGTGGACAGTATGCAGGAAAGTGTTACAATTGTCTAGAACCTGGCCATTTAGCCCGAGTGTAACACCCAAGAAATTTCCTATAACGTGTATAACCGTAGATTAGCTAAGTGTGGGATTTAAATGTCAGTAAAGGGTTATGCTAAGTGTTTGATTTAGAAGTGAAAGTGAAAACAAGTGGAAGTGGGAATAAGGAAGGAGAAAAGGATGTTTGAAAATTCAAAATCAAAAAGAGTTTAAAAAGTCAAACTAACTTAACAACCAATAAGAAAATAATTTGGCATTTAGAGGTATGAAAAGTGGGGTTTCAGAAATGCCTTTCACGTTGGAATTGGAAGAGAAAATGGGTGAGGGTGATTTTGGAATTTTAAAGAAATGTGTGGAGGGAAATAAAAAAAAGTAAAAAGTGTTTAGTTAAAAAGGTAATTTTGGTTCATTCTTCATCCTTCTCCATCGTGAAAACCCTTGGCCTCCATTGTTGATGTTCTAAGCTCTCCTTTGGTGAAGAAACTAGCAAGGTTTGTGATTAATTGATTGGGTTTTGGTATTTATACATTTTAGGGTAAGTTTATGGTGATTTTAGGGTAGTTTTGATGGTTTTGGTTAGGGTTTAGAAAATCCTGTAACGCCCCGAGTTATCTGAACCCGGTTCGTTACACAAAAGTTCGTACATGACTAAGAAATCTCAACTGTATTATTTTTTTTTAAACTTTGCTCAACATTCAACATTTGACATAAGCTAAATTCTCAAAACATTTAAAACTTGCAGCGGAAATCTTTTGGACAACAATAGAGTTAAAAAAAAACTATGAACATTGTTTGGAATGTAAGAGATAAACGGCTAAAAAGAAATAGAGGTTTAAATCGTGAAATACTTAATAAGTCGCAGAAGTCAAACGCATCTGCCGATGGATAAAGTCAACGGAAGAAGCAGAAACAGCAAATAGAAGGCTTCCACCGATGACGTGGACCAGAAGAGTTGGAAACAAAAGACATCTCTCGGTGGACTGCATCTACCGATGACGTCAGCTGGATAAATCAATTATCCAACATCAACCGATCGTAAAACGACAAAGCATAATACTCACTCATACCGGTAGTGCAAAATCTACATCTTTCGATAGAATTAAACCTACATCATCCGATGGCTTTTCTGAAGACATCTTCTGATAGAATTAAACCTACATCATCCGATGGCTTTTCTGAAGACATCTTTCGATAGAAAACAGAGCGACATTTCAACTATTTCTTGCTATGCAAGCACAACTCTAAGTACAGATAAGAATTTACTTATTTCACCACAACCATTCAAAAACAATTCAAATCATTGCATTACTCAAGTCCAGTATAATCCAGTGTTATAAACCAACGGAATACTATTATCAGAAAAGTCTCAAAGTACTTTTTGACAACATCAAAGCAACTTCTATCATCAGAAAGTTTAACATACTCAAATTGAAATCATTGTCCACTAAACCTTCACAACCACTGACACCAGTTAAACCGCCCCATCAGATGCCAGATCGATGCCTGATTGCACCCGTCCAACCTGCCTAGCCCTCAACCAACTTAGAAAATTCACCTGCGGTATCCTCAACACCTACATCACAAAACTCATCTATTAGCCTAATGCTGAGTAAGTAAAGCAGTAATGAAATGAAATGCTGAAACATAAATTCCTAAACATGCAATTTCTACTTTCTCATCTCAGTTGCATTCACATTCATTCATAAGCTGATCTGATCCCTCGGTTCCCTTGGGAAGTGGATCAATTTTCCCAATGTTATACATCCTCTACTCGATCAAGGGGCGGATGAATTCCCTTAATAGCTGATCTGATCACCCTGTTCCCTTGGGAGTGGGATCAATCCTCCAAATGTTATAAATTCCTTCATAAGTTAAGGGGTGGATTAGTTCCCTTAATAGTTTGTGTGTCACATTCAGTTCATGCCTTACCATCCTTACATGGAAATTCATTTTCGTAATTTTTCAAAAACATGATGCATGACATACAAAATCATTCACAAGATACTTAACCCTATTGTTTTGTGATGTAGGCCCAAAGGCACATGCATACTTTACTTACTTGGCTTATGGAAATTGTCTGGTCACTAGCTACTTCGAAAATCTGCTCACCTAAGTTCATAACAGAATATAAATCAAAAATTCACTAAACCTCACCAAGAATCAAATAGTGGTTCGAGGAATCCAGTTAGAAACTCTACTACTCGAGCATTCCCCCTTTATCACTAAAACCCGAATCTACGCTCAATCTCAGCATCCTCAAAATCCTCACATTGTACTCCTTCAGGTATTTAACCACTATATCATAAGAGAAATGAGGAAAACTTAACTAAGTCGAAGGAGAATCGGGCGAGGAAAATCGCCTAGAGAGCTCGGCTGTTTGAGCTGAAAACCCGAAAAGAAAAGTATGAAATGGTGGTGGCTACAGTGCATTAAACCCAATCCCTTTTTCCTTAAATACGTTATCCACTTTTAAAAATGTAAGTTACTCTAATGCCCTTGTCTAGTCTAATCATTCAATAACCCTACTTAAATTATTGACTAATAAAGTGTATACCATTAATAATAAAAGAGCTGGTTCGATAGAACCGGTTGTTACAATCTACTCTCCTTAAAAGAATTTTGTCCTCAAAATTCAGTACCTGAATATCTCTGGATGTTGGTCCATCATGTCTTGTTGGCGTTCCCAAGTTGTTTCCTCAATATTCTGGTTGTGCCACAAGACTTTCACTAGTGGAACCTCTTTGTTGTGCAATACCTTCACTGCATAATCTAAGATCTTTACTGGTTTCTCTTCTTAGGCAAGGGTAGGATGAATCTCAAGGTCTTGCTGTTCCACGATTTGATATGGATCCCTTATGCATTTCTTCAACATAGAAACATGGAACACACTGTGTATCCCATCCATAGACGCCGGTAGCTGCAACTGATAGGCTGCTCTCCCAACTCCCTTCGGAATAGTGAATGGTCCAATAAATCTGGGGTTCAACTTTCCTCTCTTTCCAAATCTCACCACTCCTTTGAAAGGTGACACCTTAAAGAAAACTTTGTTACCTACTTCAAATTCCAGTTCTCTTCGCCTTTTGTCTGCATAGCTTTTCTACCAGCTTTGAGCTGTCAAGATTCTTTGTCGGATAAGAGTAATTTTCTCCACTGTTTGCTGTACGATGTTAGGACCAATCAATTGTGCTTCTCCAACTTCATCCCAATACAATGGAGATCTGCACTTTCGTCCATACAATGCCTCGTATGGTGCCATGCCTATTGTTGCCTGAAAACTGTTGTTATAAGAAAATTCAATTAAGGACAAGTATTTGCTCCATGAACCTTGAAATTCTAAAACACAAGCACGAAGCATATCCTCTAATGTTTGAATGGTTCTTTCGGATTGTCCATCTGTTTGAGGGTGGAAAGCCGTGCTAAAACTAAGCTGTGTTCCCATAGCCTTGTGCAAACTTTTCCAAAACTTAGATGTAAATCTAGAGTCTCGGTCTGAAACTATAGTGCTTGGAACTCCATGCAGTCTAACAACTTCGTGCACATACAACTCAGCCAGTTGATCCATCGAGTATGTTATCTTCATTGGCAGAAAGTGAGCAGATTTGGTTAAACGATCAACTATTACCTAAATTGCATCGTGACCCTTTGCTGTTCTAGGTAATCCTATAACAAAGTCCATAGTTATTTGTTCCCATTTCCATTCAGGAACTGGTAAGGGTTGTAATGTTCCAGCAGGCCTCTGATGTTCAGCTTTGACTTGCTGGCAGATCAGACAGGACTCCACATACTCCGCCACGCTTCTTTTCATTCCTGGCCACCAATAATGTTGCTTGAGATCTCTGTACATTTTCGTACTCCCGGGCTGAACAGAGAGTCTAGAAGAATGCGCCTCAGATAGGATTCCCTTTCTAAGTTCAGTATCAGCCGTAACAAACCATCTATTTTGAAACTTGAGAATTCCATCAACTGAGCAGTTGAAATCCGACTTGTCAGTAGAATCCATGCACAACTTATACTTATTGCATTCAGTGTCATTCATTTGAACTTCCTTTATTCTCTCCAAAATAGTAGGCCTCAAAGATATGGCCGAAAGCATGGCTGCCACACTAGACACAGCTTCCAGGTTAAATCTTTGGAATTCTGTCTCTAAAGCTATCGGTATGTCTAGAATCAATGTAGAGACTGAGGGAGTCACTCTACTCAAAGCATCAGCCACTACATTCGCCTTGCCAGGGTGGTATTTAATCTCAAAATCATAATCTTTGACAAACTCTAACCACCTACGTTGCCTCATATTCAGTTCCTTTTGCGTGAAAATGTATTTTAGACTTTTATGATCTAAAAATATCTCACAAGTTTGTCCATACAGGTAATGCCTCCAAATCTTTAATGCGAAGACCACAACAGCTAATATTAAGTCATGTGTAGGGTAATTCTTTTCATGTAATTTTAACTGCGTAGAAGCATAAGCTATAACATTTCCATCTTGCATCAACACACAACCTAGTCCAATTTTGAAAGCATCACAATAAATATTAAATTTACCATCTTCAACTGGAAGGGTTAAGATTGGAGCATTGGTCAGTTTCTGTTTCAAGGTCTGAAAGCTACGTTCACATTCTTCAGTCCACATATACTTCACATTTTTCCTTGTTAACCTACTAAGGGGTGTTGCAATCTTTGAAAATTCCTCAATAAATTTTCTATAATATCCTGCTAATCCAAGGAAACTTCGAATATCAGTAGCATTCCTTGGTTGGGGCCACTCCTTGACTGCTTGAACCTTGGCTGGATCGACAGATATTCCATCTCCAGAAATCACGTGACCAAGAAAGTGAACTCTGTCCAACCAAAACTCACACTTGGAAAACTTAGCATACAGTTGGTGCTGCCTTAGTAATCCTAACACCAAACCCAAATGCCTTGCATGCTCATCCTTAGTTCTAGAATAGATTAGTATGTCATCAATGAATACAATGACAAACTTGTCCAAATACTCGTGAAACACCCTATTCATAAGATCCATGAAGGCTGCTGGTGCATTTGTCAAACCAAAAGATATAACCAAAAACTCATAATGTCCATACCTTGTGCGAAAGGCAGTCTTTGGGATATCTTCAGATTTAACCTTCAGCTGGTAATAACCGGATTTAAGGTCAATCTTAGAGAAAACTCTTGCACCCTTAAGCTGGTCAAATAAGTTATCAATCCTCGGCAAAGGGTACTTGTTCTTGACAGTTAACTTATTCAATTCTCTATAATCAATGCACATACGCATTGATCCATCTTTCTTTTTGACAAAAGGACAGGTGCACCCCACGGTTAAAAGCTAGGGCGTATGAACCCTTTCTCCAATAAATCCTCTAACTGCTTCTTCAATTCCTTAAGTTCTGTTGGTGCTAATCTATATGGATTCTTAGATACAGGCTCAGTGCCTGGGTAGACATCCACAACAAATTCAACTTCCCTATCTGGTGGCAAGCTAGGAAGGTCATCTAGAAATACTTCCAGAAAATCTTGGACAACTAAAACATTTTCGAGGCTCGCTTTTTCCACTAGTTGTGTGTTTAAGACATTGGCCAAAAAACACACATATTCCTTGCATGGGGAGGGTCTAAAATCGACAGAAGTCATCACAGTCATTTCCTTACTCTTCTCTAGAGCTTGGAAGGTATGGTTTAAACCACCAGGGGGTTGAAAACTAACAACTCCAGTCCTACAATCTATTGTGGCATAATGTTTAAATAACCAATCCATTCCTATGATTACATCAAATCCCATTATGTCCATAACAATGAGATCGGCAGGCAAATTCATGTTTCATACTAATACAACACTATCAGACATCATTTGGTTAGAGTGCATGCGTTCACCAGAGGGTAAGGCAACTTTGAACACATGTTCAAAAGAAGTGAATCGTACATCTAACTTATCAGCAAATGCAGAGGCTATAAAAGAATGTGTTGCACCTGAATCTATCAAAGTAAAAGCAGGTATAGAGTTAATAAGTATTGTACCTGACACTACAGCAGGCTGGTCCTCATCACTTGACTCCATCATGGAGAATATTCTTGGCTTAATCTTGACAGGGCCACCCTTCAAAGCTGCGCAGTCTCTGTTGACATGGCCAACCTTGTTGCAATGGAAACATCGAATGACCCGGGGCTTTGGACAATCCTTGTACAAGTGTCCAACCTCTTCACAGTTGAAGCACTTACCCGTTCCAAATCTACACTCCCCCGAGTGATTCTTCGAACATTTTGGGCACTGAGGGAACTTCTGGGTATTCGGTACCTTCTTTCCAGATCCTTGGCCACTCTGGCCCTCAATAGACCTCTTCATTCCCCTCTGATGGTGTGGCTGCATAAACTTTTGTGGAACCTCCTTTGGTCCAGCACACTTCTTTTCAGCTTCTTCCACTTCCAGAGTAGTGGACACAACTTCACTAAATGTCAAGCCTTTAATGCCACAAAATTTGACTCCTCGATAAATCTCCGACTTCAGTCCATGCACAAATTTGAACACCTTATCCTCGTCCTTATGAGCAAAATGTCCGGCAAACCTGGACAGGGACTCGAATTGCCTACTATAATCAGCCACAGACCCTGTCTGCTTCAAGTTCAGAAACTCCAACTTCTTCGCGGTCTGGACAGTGCTGTTAAAATACTTCCCATAGAAAAGGTCCTTGAATTGTAACCAAGGCATCACTAAAACATCTGTGGTGGTCTCTATTGTTTCCCACCAGAGTTGAGCTTCACCAGCTAAATGAAATGTTGCCAACGTGACCTTGTCTCCTTCTCCTATGTTGGCACATTTAAACATACTCTCAATCTTTCTAAGCCATCCTTCAGCAATAACTGGATCAGATGACTGTCCATCAAAAGTGGATGGTCTTAGTCTCCGGAATCTATCTCTAGAATGTTCACTGCTAGAACCCGAGTTGGCACTTCCTTGTGTCTCCCGGCTCAACAACACTCCTAATTGATCAGACTGTTGACGCACTATATCAGTCTGCTGACGCATCAATTCTGTCAGCTGCCTAATAACACTAGAGTCCTCCTCCCGCCTCGAACATGGTATCTCTCTTGGTAATCTTGGTCTTCCTGGTCGTCTAGACATTTGCTATATTCTTGTACAAGGTTATTTACACTCTTAAATATCTAATAGCTAAGGTTAAGATAAACACTTATAGTTGTTGGAGTACTTCCACGCAACGATTGGCACTGATGAGTAATTTTTTGAACGGTTTAACTGAATGTCTCTGATACCATACTGTAATGCCCCGAGTTATTTGAACCCGGTTTGTTACACAAAAGTTCGTACATGACTAAGAAATCTCAACTGTATTATTATTATTTTTTAAAACTTTGCTCAACATTCAACATTTGACATAAGCTAAAATCTCAAAACATTTAAAACTTGCAGCGGAAATCATTTGGACAACAATAGAGTTAAACAAAGCTATGAACATTGCTTGAAATGTAAGAAATAATCAACCAAAAAGAAATAGAGGTTTAAATCGTGAAATACTTGGGAAGTCGCAGAAGTCAAACGCATCTGCCGATGGATAAAGTCAACGGAAGAAGCAGAAACAGCAAATAGAAGGCTTCTACCGATGACGTGGACCAGAAGAGTTGGAAACAAAAGACATCTCTCGTTGGACTGCATCTACCGATGACGTTAGCCGGATAAATCAATTATCCAACATCAACCGATCAATTATCCAAATCTACACTCCCCCGAGTGATTCTTTGAACATTTCAGGCACTGAGAAAACTTCTGGGTATTCGGTACCTTCTTTCCAGATCCTTGGCCACTCTGGCCCTCAATAGGCCTCTTCATTCCCCTCTGATGGTGTGGCTAGATAAACTTTTGTGGAACCTCCTTTGGTCCAGCACACTTCTTTTCAGCTTCTTCCACTTCCAGAGCATTGGACACAACTTCACTAAATGTCAAGCCTTTAATGCCACAAAATTTGACTCCTCGGTAAATCTCCGGCTTCTGTCCATGCATAAATTTGAACACCTTATCCTCGTCCTTATGAGCAAAATGTCCGGCAAACCTGGACAGGGACTCGAATTGCCTACTGTAATCAGCCACAGACCCTGTCTGCTTCAAGTTCAGAAACTCCAACTTCTTCGCGGTCTGGACAGTGCTGTTAAAATACTTCCCATAGAAAAGGTCCTTGAATTGTAACCAGGGCATCACTAAAATATCTGTGGTGGTCTCTATTGTTTCCCACCAGAGTTGAGCTTCACCAGCTAAATGAAATGTTGCCAACGTGACCTTGTCTCCTTCTCCTATAATGGCACACCTAAACATACTCTCAATCTTTCTAAGCCATTCTTCAGCAATAACTGGATCAGATGACTTCATCCGATGGCTTTTCTGAAGACATCTTCCGATAGAATTAAACCTACATCATCCGATGGCTTTTCTGAAGACATCTTCCGATAGAATTAAACCTACATCATCCGATGGCTTTTCTGAAGACATCTTCCGATAGAATTAAACCTACATCATCCGATGGCTTTTCTGAAGACATCTTCCGATAGAATTAAACCTACATCATCCGATGGCTTTTCTGAAGACATCTTCCGATAGAATTAAACCTACATCATCCGATGGCTTTTCTGAAGACATCTTCCGATAGAATTAAACCTACATCATCCGATGGCTTTTCTGAAGACATCTTCCGATAGAATTAAACCTACATCATCCGATGGCTTTTCTGAAGACATCTTCCGATAGAATTAAACCTACATCATCCGATGGCTTTTCTGAAGACATCTTCCGATAGAATTAAACCTACATCATCCGATGGCTTTTCTGAAGACATCTTCCGATAGAATTAAACCTACATCATCCGATGATTTTTTTTTAAACTTTGCTCAACATTCAACATTGACATAAGCTAAATTCTCAAAACATTTAAAACTTGCAGCGGAAATCTTTTGGACAACAATAGAGTTAAACAAAACTATGAACATTGTTTGAAATGTAAGAGATAAACGGCTAAAAAGAAATAGAGTTTTAAATCATGAAATACTTCGGAAGTCGCAGAAGTCAAATGCATCTGCCGATGGATAAAGTCAACGGAAGAAGCAGAAACAGCAAATAGAAGGCTTCTACCGATGATGTGGACCAGAAGAGTTGGAAACAAAAGACATCTCTCGGTGGACTGCATCTACCGATGACGTCAGCCAGATAAATCAATTATCCAACATCAATCGATCGCAAAACGACAAAGCATAATACTCACTCATACCGGTAGTGCAAAAGCTACATCTTTCGATAGAATTAAACCTACATCATCCGTTGGCTTTTCTGAAGACATCTTCCGATAAAATTAAACCTACATCATCCGATGGCTTTTCTGAAGACATCTTCCGATAGAATTAAACCTACATCATCCGATGGCTTTTCTGAAGACATCTTCCGATAGAATTAAACCTACATCATCCGATGGCTTTTCTGAAGACATCTTCCGATAGAATTAAACCTACATCATCCGATGGCTTTTCTGAAGACATCTTCCGATAGAATTAAACCTACATCATCCGATGGCTTTTCTGAAGACATCTTCCGATAGAATTAAACCTACATCATCCGATGGCTTTTCTGAAGACATCTTCCGATAGAATTAAACCTACATCATCCGATGGCTTTTCTGAAGACATCTTCCGATAGAATTAAACCTACATCATCCGATGGCTTTTCTGAAGACATCTTCCGATAGAATTAAACCTACATCATCCGATGGCTTTTCTGAAGACATCTTCGATAGAATTAAACCTACATCATCCGTTGGCTTTTCTGAAGACATCTTCCGATAAAATTAAACCTACATCATCCGATGGCTTTTCTGAAGACATCTTCCGATAGAATTAAACCTACATCATTCGATGGCTTTTCTGAAGACATCTTCCGATAGAATTAAACCTACATCATCCGATGGCTTTTCTGAAGACATCTTCTGATAGAATTAAACCTACATCATCCGATGGCTTTTCTGAAGACATCTTCCAATAGAAAACAGAGCGACATTTCAACTATTTCTTGCTATGCAAGCACAACTCTAAGTACAGAAAAGAATTTACTTATTTCACCACAACCATTCAAAAACAATTCAAATCATTGCATTACTCAAGTCCAGTATAATCCAGTGTTATAAACCAACAGAATACTATTATCAGAAAAGTCTCAAAGTTCTTTTTGAAAACATCAAAGCAACTTCTATCATCAGAAAGTTTAACATACTCAAATTGAAATCATTGTCCACTAAACCTTCACAACCACTGACACCAGTTAAACCGCCCAATCAAATGCCAGATCAATGCCTGATTGCACCCCTCCAACCTGCCTATCCCTCAACCAACTCAGAGAATTCACCTGTGGTATCCTCAACACCTAGATCACAAAACTCATCTATTAGCCTAATGTTAAGTAAGTAAAGCAGTAATGAAATGAAATGCTGAAACATAAATTCCTAAACATGCAATTTCTACTTTCTCATCTCAGTTGCATTCACATTCATTCATAAGCTGATCTGATCCCTCGGTTCCCTTGGGAAGTGGATCAATCTTTCCAATGTTATACATCCTCTACTCGATTAAGGGGCGGATGAATTCCCTTAATAGCTGATCTGATCCCCCTGTTCCCTTGGGAGTGGGATCAATCCTCCCAATGTTATAAATCCCTTCATAAGTTAAGGGGTGGATTAGTTCCCTTAATAGTTTATCTGTCACATTCAGTTCATGCCTTACCATCCTTACATGGAAATTCATTTTCGTAATCTTTCAAAAACATGATACATGACATACAAAATCATTCACAAGATACTTAACCCTATTTTTTTGTGATGTAGGCCCGAAGGCACATGCATACTTTACTTACCTGGCTTCTGGAAATTGTCTGGTCGCTAGCTACTTCGAAAATCTGCTCACCTAAGTTCATAACAGAATATAAATCAAAACTTCACTAAACCTCACCAAGAATCAAACAGTGGTTCGAGGAATCCAGTTAGAAACTCTACTACTCAAGCATTCCCCCTTTATCACTAAAACCCGAATCTACGCTTAATCTCAGCATCCTCAAAATCGTCACATTGTACTGCTTCAGGTATTTAACAAATATATCATAAGAGAAATGAGGAAAACTTACCTAAGTCAAAGGAGAATCGGGCGAGGAAAATCGCCTAGAGAGCTCGGCTGCTTGAGCTGAAAACCCGAAGAGAAAAGTATGAAATGGTGGCGGCTACAGTGCATTAAACCCAATCCCTCTTTCCTTAAATATGTTATCCACTTTTAAAAATGTAATTTACTCTAATGCCCTTGTCTAGTCTAATTGTAACGACCCCGTTCCCAGCAAGATATTGTCCGCTCCGGGGATTGGGCCGCAGCCCAATATCCTCCCCTCACGGCTTTGTTTGGCGAGAGCACTTCCCGGAAGGTCACCCAACCTGGAATTACTCTCGCCGAAGCCCACTTAACTTCGGAGTTCTTATGGGATCCGTTGTCAATTGAGCTCCAAAACGCGTCTTGCTATTTAGGGAGGGATCTCTTACATATGTTTCATTTCCACATACTTCCCCAAGCGCTGTGGGATTGTGACGACCCCCTCTTTACGACCTGTCACCTTCCGGCTCGCCCGCGCGGACGTACCGCCATCCGGGTTCCGGTTCGTGCAGCCATCGTACCAGTACAGATTCGGGACTTACAGATTCGGGTCATCACAATCACCCCCCCTTGGGGGCCCAACGTCCTCGTTGGCCACAATTCCGGTTGGGTACAGGCTCTGATACCATTTGTAACGACCCCGTTCCCAGCAAGATATTGTCCGCTCCGGGGATTGGGCCGCAGCCCAATATCCTCCCCTCACGGCTTTGTTTGGCGAGAGCACTTCCCGGAAGGTCACCCAACCTGGAATTACTCTCGCCGAAGCCCACTTAACTTCGGAGTTCTTATGGGATCCGTTGTCAATTGAGCTCCAAAACGCGTCTTGCTATTTAGGGAGGGATCTCTTACATATGTTTCATTTCCACATACTTCCCAAGCGCTGTGGGATTGTGACGACCCCCTCTTTACGACCTGTCACCTTCCGGCTCGCCCGCGCGGACGTACCGCCATCCGGGTTCCGGTTCGTGCAGCCATCGTACCAGTACAGATTCGGGACTTACAGATTCGGGTCATCACAATCACCCCCCCTTGGGGGCCCAACGTCCTCGTTGGCCACAATTCCGGTTGGGTACAGGCTCTGATACCATTTGTAACGACCCCGTTCCCAGCAAGATATTGTCCGCTCCGGGGATTGGGCCGCAGCCCAATATCCTCCCCTCACGGCTTTGTTTGGCGAGAGCACTTCCCGGAAGGTCACCCAACCTGGAATTACTCTCGCCGAAGCCCACTTAACTTCGGAGTTCTTATGGGATCCGTTGTCAATTGAGCTCCAAAACGCGTCTTGCTATTTAGGGAGGGATCTCTTACATATGTTTCATTTCCACATACTTCCCCAAGCGCTGTGGGATTGTGACGACCCCCTCTTTACGACCTGTCACCTTCCGGCTCGCCCGCGCGGACGTACCGCCATCCGGGTTCCGGTTCGTGCAGCCATCGTACCAGTACAGATTCGGGACTTACAGATTCGGGTCGTCCCGAATCTGTACTGGTACGATGGCTGCACGAACCGGAACCCGGATGGCGGTACGTCCGCGCGGGCGAGCCGGAAGGTGACAGGTCGTAAAGAGGGGGTCGTCACAATCCCACAGCGCTTGGGGAAGTATGTGGAAATGAAACATATGTAAGAGATCCCTCCCTAAATAGCAAGACGCGTTTTGGAGCTCAATTGACAACGGATCCCATAAGAACTCCGAAGTTAAGTGGGCTTCGGCGAGAGTAATTCCAGGTTGGGTGACCTTCCGGGAAGTGCTCTCGCCAAACAAAGCCGTGAGGGGAGGATATTGGGCTGCGGCCCAATCCCCGGAGCGGACAATATCTTGTTGGGAACGGGGTCGTTACAAATGGTATCAGAGCCTGTACCCAACCGGAATTGTGGCCAACGAGGACGTTGGGCCCCAAGGGGGGGTGATTGTGATGACCCGAATCTGTAAGTCCCGAATCTGTACTGGTACGATGGCTGCACGAACCGGAACCCGGATGGCGGTACGTCCGCGCGGGCGAACCGGAAGGTGACAGGTCGTAAAAAGGGGGTCGTCACAATCCCACAGCGCTTGGGGAAGTATGTGGAAATGAAACATATGTAAAGAGACCCTCCCAACATAGCAAGACGCGTTTTGGAGCTCAATTGACAACGGATCCCATAAGAACTCCGAAGTTAAGAGGGCTTCGGCGAGAGTAATTCCAGGTTGGGTGACCTTCCGGGAAGTGCTCTCGCCAAACAAAGCCGTGAGGGGAGGATATTGGGCTGCGGCCCAATCCCCGGAGCGGACAATATCTTGCTGGGAACGGGGTCGTTACAAATGGTATCAGAGCCTGTACCCAACCGGAATTGTGGCCAACGAGGACGTTGGGCCCCCAAGGGGGGGTGATTGTGATGACCCGAATCTGTACTGGTACGATGGCTGCACGAACCGGAACCCGGATGGCGGTACGTCCGCGCGGGCGAACCGGAAGGTGACAGGTCGTAAAAAGGGGGTCGTCACAATCCCACAGCGCTTGGGGAAGTATGTGGAAATGAAACATATGTAAAGAGACCCTCCCAACATAGCAAGACGCGTTTTGGAGCTCAATTGACAACGGATCCCATAAGAACTCCGAAGTTAAGAGGGCTTCGGCGAGAGTAATTCCAGGTTGGGTGACCTTCCGGGAAGTGCTCTCGCCAAACAAAGCCGTGAGGGGAGGATATTGGGCTGCGGCCCAATCCCCGGAGCGGACAATATCTTGCTGGGAATGGGGTCGTTACAAATGGTATCAGAGCCATTACCCAACCGGAATTGTTGCCAACGAGGACGTTGGGCCCCCGAGGGGGGGGGTGATTGTGATGACCCGGATCTGTAAGTATGGTACGATGGCTGCACGAACCGGAACCCGGATGGCGGTACGTCCGCGCGGGCGAACCGGAAGGTGACAGGTCGTAAAAAGGGGGTCGTCACAATCCCACAGCGCTTGGGGAAGTATGTGGAAATGAAACATATGTAAAGAGACCCTCCCAACATAGCAAGACGCGTTTTGGAGCTCAATTGACAACGGATCCCATAAGAACTCCGAAGTTAAGAGGGCTTCGGCGAGAGTAATTCCAGGTTGGGTGACCTTCCGGGAAGTGCTCTCGCCAAACAAAGCCGTGAGGGGAGGATATTGGGCTGCGGCCCAATCCCCGGAGCGGACAATATCTTGCTGGGAATGGGGTCGTTACACTAATCATTCAATAACCCTACTTAAATTATTGACTAATAAAGTGTATACCATTAATAATAAAAGAGCTGGTTCGATAGAACCGGGTGTTACAAATCCTAACCATGGAGTCCAAATTTTTGGTTTCAAAGGAGTGTTTTCTTTCCAAATTTGATGTTTTAGTTGTTGAATGAATTGGTTTAGGTGGTTTGTGGAGTTAGAATAAGAATTGGAAGTGAGTTTGGAAAAAATCGGAGTTTGGCATCAAGGGGGCCGATTCTTTTTTCTGGAATTCGGGTTGGCCAAGTTGTGTATTTGGTTAATTTGAGTGTTTCAATGGATAGTAGACGTGTAGAGGTTTACAAATTGGGGTGGCACGTCGAAATCTGATGAAAAATGAGGAAGTTATGGCCGTTTGAATGTGGACGGTAAAAATTGTTTAAAAATCGGGTTTTGTGATTTTAGGTTGAATTGTGATATAGTTTTGATTAGTTTAGGTTTAAGAATTTATTAGAGTTTTATTAGTGGGTTATTAAGTTAAGTTTTTGTTATTTTAGGTGATCGAGCGTGTAATTCGGTTGGACGAAGTGAACAATCGAGTGCCGAGCAGCCAGGTAAGTAGTGGATTGCTTGTGTTTTGCCTTCGGGCCTACACCATGGAACGGTAGGGAATTATTTGTTTGTTTTGTTTGGTTGTTTGCTTGATTGTTTTGTTGCTTTGTCTTGTGTCGTGCATTGTATGTGACATGCATCATTGTTTTCAAACTACGAAACGAACGAGTTTTTAGCATGGTTTTGAATGGTGAGATGGAAACATAAAGAGCGGTGTGAGTTGAGAAAAAGTGGAAACGTAATGTGGTTGTGTTACAGTCACCTAGTCGCGTTAGGGTAGCACCTGCGAGGAACTCTAGTATAGTTTTCCAGTCGCGTTAAGGTGGTACCTGCGAGGGACTATAGTTGAGTCATCCAGTCGCGTTAGGGTAGCACCTGCGAGGAACTTTAGTAGAGTTTCCCAGTCGCGTTAAGGTGGTACCTGCGGAGAGACTAGCGGAGTTGAGTCACCCAGTCGTGTTAGGGTAGCACCTGCAAGGAACTCTAGTAGAGTTTCCCAGTCGCGTTAAGGTGGTGCTTGCGGGGAGACTAGCGGAGTTGAGTCACCTAGTCGCGTTAGGGTAGCACCTGCGAGGAACTCTAGTAGAGTTTCCCAGTCGCGTTAAGGTGATACCTACGGGGAGACTAGCGGAGTTGAGTCACCTAGTCGCATTAGGGTAACATCTGCGAGGAACTCTGGTAGAGTTTCCCAGTCGCGTTAAGGTGGTATCTGTGAGGGACTACTCGATTTGCAAATTAGCACTTGCGATAAGCTTCGTTCAGTAAATGAGCAATGAAACGCACACGAAACAAGAGCAACTGAGCGAGTGGAAACTTCATGTGTTAGGGGTTGTGTTGCATTATGTTTTTGGTATGCATTATTCCCTACTTACTAAGTATTAGGCTTACGTTTTGTGTTCTATGGTGTAGGTAGCTAGTTCTTTACAGGTGAGGTAGATGAGACAGCCGAAGATTAGGCCACAGTCAGAGGAGTACGGAGTCCGCCGGTGCAGGCTATTGTCGGGGCGTCTGGACCACTGTCTTCCTCGGGTAGTGTGGGAGGTGAATGTTTTGGTGTCCATGGTTTTGTTTGTAAATGTTTTGTACATGTTGGTTTTGAGAAAAAGTGGAAGTTTTAGTACGTCGTATTTATAAATATTTTCGTAACTATTTTGGATATTTGGAAGTTGGTTGTGTTGTGGATATTGGGTGTATGTATTTGGGATTTTAAATTGGTTGGATTTCCGATTTTAATTGCAGGTTTTGGTTTATCGAATTTTAGGCGTTACGCCGTCCGTTTTGATTTTAAACTAAATAACGTCGAGTTTACGTTTGCTATTTTTTATTTATCCGTTTTAATTCTGTTTTCCAAAATTTTTATTGGACTTGAAGATTTGGGGTGTCGGGAGTGTATGGTTAAAATTTTAGGATTTTTGGAAGTATTTTGCTAGTAGAAAAATGAAGAAAAGTCGAAAAAGTCGGAAAAATTAAAATTTGGGCATTTTTGGGCTGAAAAACAGAGCGTGTGGCGATCGATCGCCATTGGGCGCCGATCGATCACCCACGGGCACGTTTTTGGGCTGAAAAACAGAGGGTGTGGCGATCGGTCGCCACTGGGCGCCGATCGATCACCCACGGGGCGCGCGGAGCGCACGCTGGGCGCGCGCGCGGCGCCCAGCAGCGCCCCAACATGATTTTTTTTTTAAATTTTTATTTTTTTCCTATTTCTAAATTATTTTAACCCGACATTTTCCGACGTATTTTAAACGTATTTTGGGCACGTTTCCCAAAATTTTCGGTGGGTTCAAAAAACCTGAAAATCGAGTCGAAAAATTTACAAAAATTATTTTAAACGTCGTTTTAAACACGGTTTGGGTTAGCAAAGTAGCGCACCTAGCCGAGGCGGGTTCGGGGGCTTTACACCGAGAATGTACGAAGCCTTGAGTGATCAGATGCTTCAAGTGCAATGAGCCTGGACATGTATCGAAAGATTGCCCTGCAACCAAGAAAGGACCAGCAAAGGCTACACCCAGAAATTTTGCCATGATTGAGTCTGATGAGGAGGATAGACCTGCTGTAATTTCAGGTACCATGTTTGTTAATTCTGTGCCTGCATTTACATTGATAGATTCGGGTGCATCGCATTCCTTTGTAGCCACTGCTTTTGTGGTAAAAGTAAATATTGAAATGAAGCCCGCGAGGTGCGTTTATGATGTGAAGCTACCATCTGGCGAGTGCCTACATTCAGATCAAATGGTGCTCAACAGTTTGATATCAGTTGGGAAGAAGACGTTGCCAGCAAATTTAATCATGATGGGGATAACCGGGTATGACGTGATACTCAGTATGGATTGGCTTTTTCGACATTATGCAACCATTGACTTCCGAGCGGGAACAGTTAAGTTTCAGCCCCTGAATGGTGAACTTTACGTGTTGCAAGCCTTGAGGAACGTGAAGAAGTTTTCTGTTATGGCGCCAATGGATGCTCGGAGATCTTTAATGGGTAAGTTTGTTTGCTTCCTTGCATATTGATTCTCAGTTTCTGGTAGAAGTTAAACCTCGAGATATATCTGTAGTTCGTGATTTTCCTGAAGTATTCTGAGATGATTTGCCTGGTCTACCTCTGGACCGGGAAATTGAATTTGTGACTGACACTTACCCTGGAGCAGAGCCAATATGGAAAAATCCTTACAGGTTAGCTCCGCCTGAACTGAAAGAACTTAAGAAGCAGTTGGAAGAACTGGTGGATAAGGGGGTTTATACGCCATAGTTTCTTGTCGTGGGGAGCGCCAGTTTTATTTGTAAAGAAGAAGGATGGGTTGCTTCGGATGTGCATTGACTACCGGTAGTTGAACAAGCAGACCATCAAGAACAAGTATCCGTTGCCGAGGATGGATGACTTGTTCGATCAGCTTCAAGGAGCCCAAATTTTCTCTAAAATAGATTTCAGATCGAGGTATTATCAACTAAAAGTTAGGTCACAAGATATTTCGAAGACAGCCTTCTGGATGAGATATGGACATTATGAGTTTTTGGTTATGTCGTTCGGACTGACGAATGCTCTGACTGCGTTCATGGACCTGATGAATCGGGTATTTCGAGAGTATCTCGATAAATTTTTAATTGTGTTTATCGATGATATTCTAGTATATTCCCGGGATGAAGACTAGCATAAGGAGCATTTGAGGATAGTTCTGGAGACATTGAAGCGGCATCAACTGTATGCAAAGTTTTCGAAATGCGAGTTTTGGCTGAATAAAGTGCATTTTCTTGGACATGTTATTTCCAGTGGAGGGCTATCGGTTGATCCAGCTAAAATCCAGTCGATTCAAGAATGGCCTCAGCCAAGAAATGTCAGTGAGATTCGGAGTTTCCTGGGATTAGCTGGCTATTACAGAAAATTTATTGAGGGATTTTCTAAGATAGCAGCACCTATGACTCGGCTGACTAGAAAAGATGTGAAGTACAAATAGTCCGAAGAATGTGAGCTGAGTTTTCAGATGTTGAACCAGAAGTTGACTACAGCTCTAGTATTGACATTGCCGGTAGCTGAAGAGAAATTCAGTATTTACTGTGATGCCTCTCGGATTGGTTTGGGTTGTGTGCTGATGCAAAATGATAAGGTGATTTCTTATGCTTCCAGGCAGCTGAAGTCGTATGAGTAAAATTATTCAACCCATGACCTGGAGTTAGCAGCAGTGGTCTTTGCTTTGAAGATCTGGAGGCATTATTTGTATGGTCAGCAGTGCGAGATATATTCAGATCATAAAAGTCTGAAGTATATCTTCACTCAAAAGGAGTTGAATATGAGGCAGTGACGGTGGTTAGAGTTTGTTAAGGACTATGATGTTGAGATTAAGTACCGCCTCGGTAAGGTCAATGTGGTCAGTGTCTGCGATGAATGCTGAAATGTCAGGGGCATTTAAAACTGAGTTTCAGAGATTCGATTTGGAGTTGGTTTTGGATGTGATAGTAGTTTTATTAGCTCTATCTCTGAAGCCTACTATTTTGGAAAAGATTAGAGAAGCTCAGTAGGATGACCCCGAGTGTAACAAGTTTAAGTTGAGTATAGTATCCGATGACAGGATAGATTTCAGCTACTCAAAGGATGAAATTCTAAAGTTTCACAATCGTTGGTATGTTCCGAGCAACGAGCAACTTCGAAAGGAGATTTTAGCTGAAGCTCATTCTTCGAAGTTTTTTGTTCACCTTGGCAGTACTAAGATGTACAGAGACCTCAAGCAGCATTATTGGAGGCCTAGCATGAAGAAGTTTATAGCGGAATACGTGGAAACATGCTTGGTCTGTCGGCAGGTAAAGGCAAAACATCAGAGACCTGCCCGGAAGTTGTAACCATTACCTGTTCCAGAGTGGAAGTGGGACCAGATTTCGATGAATTTAGTTGTTGAATTGCCTCGGACGACGAGGGGATTGGATGTCATATGGGTGATTGTGGACCGTTTAACAAAATCAGCCCATTTCCTTCTAGTGAAGATGACTTTCAGTATGGATCAGTTTGTTGAGTTGTACGTTCAGGAGATAGTAAGGTTGCATGGTGTACCGACTTCTATAGTATCGGATCGGGACCCGAGGTTTACATCTAAATTTTGGAAGAGTCTGCATAAGGCGATGGGGACTTGGTTGAATTTCAGTACAACATTTCATCCTTTGACGGACGGAAAGTCTGAACGGACCATTCAGATTCTTGAGGATATGCTTCGAGCTTGTGTGCTGGAGTTTCAAGCTTCCTGGAGCAAATATTTTTGGCGGAGTTCTCGTATAATAACAGTTATCAGGACACTATTGGTATGGCTCCATACAAGGCTCTATATGGGAGAAAATGCAGATCACCCATTTATTGGGACGAAGCCAGGGAAGTCAGCCTAATTGGCCCGGAGATCGTGCAACAGACTACCGATAAGATTAAATTTATCCGGTAGCGCATTTTGACAGCTCAGAGCAGACATAAGAGCTATGCAGATGGAAGAAGGCGCGAGCTGAAATTTGAAGTAGGAGATGAGGTTTTCTTGAAGATTTCACCGTTTAAAGGTGTGATGAGATTCAGAAAGCGGGGTAAGTTGAATCTGAGGTATGTTGGACTGTTGTTGTGAAAAATAGTTCGCTAGTGTACGAGTCGCAACAAGTAATAAAGTGATAAATAGAGTGTCGAACCCACGAGGACTTTTTAATTAATGATCAAACTAAATTAATTCTAGTTTATAATGAATACAAGATTTTGATAAGTTTGAATTTAAAATAACAAAAATAAAGTAATTTAATTAAATAGCAGAAATTAAACGAGTTTAAAAATATAATAAGAAAGCTCTAAGGTTTCCGATTTCACCTAAATTAATCTTATTTAGTTTTCCTAATCCAAATCATTAATTTCTATTTCTAGGTGTTGATGGCAATTTCACAAAAATATTTATAAATCTCTCTCGAGCAATGATAAACTTATTCAATTAACGAATTATTACCTCTCGGTCTCTAATAATGAGAATTAATTGAATAAATTAAGAACGAGAAATTAAAATACCACATGAACGCATTAGCTATCTCTAGCCTAACATCATTTTCATGGCAAAATATTCAGTGCACGATTGTTTATCTCCTCTCGGTCTCAAAAAAATCCTATGAACATATTTTTCGTGATCAGGCAATCATAAGCATTAAGAACAGAATAAGTTACTCAACACAATATCGAAACAGAAAATCAACAACTTAAATTAAAGGAAAAACTAAATAATTATAATCTGGCTACATCGTAGCCCTAGAAAAATAAATTAGTTCATGCTAAAATAAAGAAAAACAACAAGAATAATAAAGAAGTTCATAGTTCAGAAGAGAAAAAAAAAAGAAAAACTATGCTGGAATTGAGTTCCCGAAGCTCTCGCTTCGTTCCGGTCTCCGTCTCGCTAGAGCTCCTCTGCCTCTCTCTCTCTATCTCGCCTCTCGTCGTCTGAATTCTGAATGGGGCTGCTCTCTTTTAAGTTAACCTAATTCTTAATTAATCTCAAGCCCACAAATCTGAAGCCCATAATTATCTTGAACGGCTGAGATTAAAACAAGCTTCAATGGTTCAGATTTAAACACCTCCATCAATTAAATTAGCCGAACGGTTGGGATTAAAATAGCCGATCGATCGGCTACTTCTCTGCCAAATATTACTTCGTCTTTTCTTCTGCCAATCCATCGCCAAGTTTTGACCGATCGATCGGCAGGTCCTCTTCTTTCATCATTCACATACTTGAGTAAAGCTTATCAATTCAAGTATAAAAAAGTATAATAAAATGTATAAAATACACACTTATCACACCCCCAAACTTGAATGAAAGCTTGTCCTCAAGCGAACAAAACTAAGCAAAAAATCTCAATAGATATATAATCCAATCCCAAATAATATGCACAGTACAATATAGTGGTAAAGCAATCCTCATAAAAAACTTTGGTAATTCGTCTCAGCTTGAACAATTCATACTAAAACTACCAAGATTAACACTTTGCAAAAGAAATAACTTATATTAGCGCATTGACATTCGCTTACTTAGAAATCCTCGTGTATGTGTGTTCATTCTTATTTTTCTCTAACTGTTAAGTTAACTAATGTAGCTACAAAAAATGAATACACACATAGCTCACTTGGGATCACTCCATTCACTCTAATCGTTCATCGGCTTTGCTCACTATCCAATTAATAGCAAATATCCATAAATAAAAAACAAGAGTCAATAGGTCTTTAAAAGCTTGTAATGTAAGGCTGGGTTAAAATGGTAGAAATTTTATGGATACAAACGATTAATCAGAGCACACCTCATCCTTCCTTATGTCACCCACTGAATATTTTCATCTTAGCACTTGCTCACTCATTGAATGTGAGGACCCGACTTGACACGTATGTGTGATGGAACCACCCATTCTCCGCCTCAGAGGCGTTCCCAATTGTTTTGGGTCGGAGAGGGGTTAAAACTCTGTGGATCCCAGAGGGTTGGGCTGGAGGGTTCAATGAATTCTCCGCGGATCCCAGAGGGTTGGGCCGGAGAGTTCGGTCGTTGAAAGTGGGGTCGTCACAATCCCACATCGCTTGGAGACGTATGTGGAAATGAAACATATGTAAGGGGACCCTCCCTAAATAGCAAGACGTGTAACACCCGGTTCTTTAGAACTAAGTCTTATTTCTTTCTAAAATTAATGACACACTTAAATGGTGATAGTAAATGTAAGGTTATGAGTGACTAGGCAAGGGTATAAGGGTAACTTGAAATTTAAGAGTGGATAACCTATTAAAGGGAAGAGATTTAGTGATAAATGCACTATAGCCGCCACTGTTTCATCTTTACTCCTTTCGGTATTCGACTCAAGCTCAGCAGAGCTCTCGGCGATTCTCCTACCCAATTTCCCTTTCAACCTGGTAAGTTTTCCTCATTTCTCTCGAGTTTAAGCAGTTAAACAACTGAGGGAGTATAACGTGGGGATTTTGCGGATGTTGTGAATGAGAGTAGATTCGGGTTTAGTGTAAAATTTGGGGATGCTCAGTGAATAGAACTCCTAACTATTCACTTAGGTTTTCTGAATGCTTTAGAATGAGGATTTGTAAGGATTGACTTAGTGCTCTGTTTATGGTTCTAGGTGAGCAATTTCGAAGCAACTCCTAACCGAGTATTCACCAGGAATCCAGGTAAGTGAAGTATTGTGTGTGCCTTCAGGCCTACATCACAAAACAGTAGAGTTATGCATGTTTGAGTGTTTTCTTTATGTCATGCATCATGTTTTTGAAGAAACACGAAAATGAATTTACATGGAATGAATAGTAAGGCATGAACAGAACGTGTTATGATAGCTACTAAGGGAACTAATCTGCCCCTTAATTGATGTAGTGGATTTATAACATAGGGAGATTGATCCCACTCCCAAGGGAATTGAGGGATCGAATTAGCTATTAAGGGAATCCATTCGCCCCTTAATTGAGTAGAGGATGTATAACATTGGGAGGATTGATCCCACTCACAAGGAAACCGAGGGATCAGATTAGTAATGAATGAATGTGAATGCAACTGAGATGAGAAAGTAGAAATTTGCATGTTTAGGAATTTTATGTTCCAGCGTTTCAGCATCTCATTTTCTTACTGCCTCACTTACTTAGCATTAGGCTAATAGATGAGTTTTGTGATGTAGGTGTTGAGGATACTGCAAGTGATTTCCTTGTGTGCACAGATGAATAGATGAGGTTGGAGGAGTACATTCATGCTTCGGTCTAGTAAACTGATGAGGCGGGTTAACGGGTGTCAGTAGTATGAAGGTTTAGTTGACAATGTTTCAATTTAAGTGTGTTGAATTTTCATGACCGTAGTGGTTTCAATGTTTTGAATACCCTTTTTTGAGATTTAATGATAATAGTATTCTGTTGGGATTTTACGTTGGTACTCACTGGATTTTAGTAATGCAATGGTTTGAATTGTTTCTGAATGGTTTCAGTGAAGTGAGTATATTCCTTTCCGTAAGTTAGAGTTGTTGTTCTGTTCTCTGTCGGTAGATGAAGTCTATCGGCAGATGTTGAGTTGTTATTCTGTTCTCTATCGGTAGATGAAGTCTATCAGTAGAAGTTGAGTTGTTGTTCGGTTGTCTATCGGAAGATGTCCTCAGTGGAGGCCATCGGATGATACAGAATGTAATTTGTCGTTTAGTAATCGGTATATGTAGCTTGTTTTACTAGTGGATGTATGATAAAGTCGATCGGATGAATGAATCATCCGGCTGACGTCACCGGTGGATGTATGATAAAGCCGATCAGATGATTGCTGACGTCACCGGTGGATGTAGGAAGTGTTTTGTCATTTTTTGACCGGATGATGGTTGACGTCACCGGTGGATGTAGGAAGTGTCTTGTCGTTTTGTGACCGGTTGATGTAGCCAATGCTTTTTCGCTTTGTCACCAGGGAAGGCTTTTGGTTCCAGTTTCAGCCTCTTCCGTTGACTTTGCTAGGCGGTAGATATGTTTGACTTCTGTAACTTTTCGAGTATTTCACGATTTAAACCCTTATATCCTTTGGCCAATTGTTTCTTACTATTCCAACCGATTATTCAAACATTTCTTTTATAGTTTTGTTTAACTCTATTTTTGCTTAAATGATTTCCGCTGCTAGTTTTTTTTTAATATTTCGAGGTTTTAGAAAATGTCAAATTTTGACTTTCGAGCGAAATTTTAAATTTTGTCCAAAGTTTCTTAGTTATATTCGGGTTAAGTGTAGCGAACCGGGTTTATATAATTCGGGGCGTTACAATATGGTATCAGAGACATTCAGTTAAACCGTTCAAAAGATTACTCATAAGTGCCAATCGTTGCATGGAAGTACTTCAACAACTGTAAGTGTTTATGTTAATCTTAGTTAATAGATATTTAAGAGTGTAAATAACCCCGTACAGGAACTTAGTACAATGGCCAGACGCCCAGGAAGACCTAGGATACCAAGGGAAATGCCAGACTTGAGGAGTGAGGAGGAACCTAGTGTTATTAGACAGCTGACAGATTTGGTACGTCAGCAAACAGACTTAGTACGTCAGCAGTCCGATCAGTTAGGAGTGTTGTTGAACCGAGAAGTACAAGGAAGTGCCAACTCGGGTTCTAGCAATGAACATTTAGGAGACCGATTCTGGAGGGTTCAACCGCCCACGTTTGATGGAAAATCATCTAACCCGATTGTTGCTGAAGAGTGGCTTAGGAAGATTGAAAGTATGTTTAGGTGTCCCAACGTCGGAGAAGGAGACAAGGTCACTCTGGCGACATTTCATTTTACTGGAGACGCTCAACTTTGGTGGGAGACAATTGAGACCACCACTGATATTCTGACTATGGCTTGGTCTCAGTTCAAGGACATTTTCTTTGAAAAGTATTTTAACAGCACCATCCAGGCCACAAAGAATGTGGAGTTCCTGAACTTGAAGCAGTCAGGATCTGTGGCTGAGTACGTCAGACAATTTGAGTCTCTGTCCAGGTTCGCTGGACACCTTGTTCACAAGAATGAAGATAAGGTGTTTCTATTTATGCAAGGACTGAAGCCTGATATATACAAAGGGGTCAAGTTTTCGGGTTTTAAAGGTTTACCTTTCAGTGAAGTTGTGTCCACAGCTTTGGAGGTGGAAAAAGCTGAAATGAAATGTTCTGGACCGAAGGAAGCCCCACAAAAGTTCGTCCAACCCCAACAACAGAGAGGAATGAAGAGACCAAATGAAGGCCAGAGTAGCCAAGGATCAGGGAGGAAGGTACCGGATAACAAGAGGTATCCCCAGTGCCCGAAGTGTCTGAAAAGTCATTTGGGCGAGTGCAGATTCGGGTTAGGTAAGTGTTTCAACTGTGAGGAGTTTGGACATACACACAGAGATTGCCCGAAGCCTAGAATCACCCGATGCTTTAATTGTAACAAAGTCGGCCATATCAACAGAGACTGCCCAGCTTTGAAGAGCGGCCCTGCTTTGATTAAACCCAAGATATTCTCCATGACGGAGTCGGGTGAGGAACAGCTTGCTGTTGTGTCAGGTACTATATTGATCAACTATGTGCCTGCTTTTACTTTAATAGATTCTGGTGCAACACATTCCTTTATAGCATCTGCTTTTGCTGTTAAGTTAGATGTGCAGTTTACCCCTTCCATGCATGTGTTTAGTGTTGCATTACCTTCCAGTGAACGCATGCACTCTAACCAGGTGATGCGTGACAGTGTTGTGTTAGTAGGAAACGTAAGTCTACCTGCTAATCTTATTATTATGGACATAATGGGATTTGATGTCATCCTAGGAATGAATTGGTTGTTTAAGCATTATGCCACAATAGATTGTCGGACTGGAATTGTTAGTTTTCAACCCCCTGGTGGTTTAAAACATACCTTCCAAGCTCTGAAGAAGAGTAAGGAAATAACTGTAATGACTTCTATCGATTGTAGACCCTCCTCATGCAGGGAGTATTTGTGTTTTTTGGTCAATGTTTTAGACACACAACTAGTAGAAAAATCAAACCCCAAGAATGTTTTAGTTGTCCAAGATTTTTTGGAAGTATTCCTAGATGACCTTCCTAGCTTGCCACCAGATAGAGAAATTGAATTCGTTGTGGATGTCTACCCAGGCGCTGAGCCTGTATCCAAGAATCTATATAGACTAGCGCCAACAGAACTTAAGGAATTGAAGAAGCAGTTAGAGGATTTGTTGGAGAAAGGGTTCATACGCCCTAGCTTTTCACCATGGGGTGTACCTGTCCTTTTTGTCAAAAAGAAAGATGGATCAATGCGTATATGCATAGACTATAGGGAATTGAATAAGCTAACTGTCAAGAACAAGTATCCACTGCCGAGGATTGATGATTTATTTGATCAGCTTATTGGTTCAAGAGTTTTCTTTAAGATTGACCTTAGGTCCGGTTATTACCAGCTGAAGGTTAAATCTGAGGATATTCCAAAGACTGCTTTTCGCACGAGGTATGGACATTATGAGTTTTTGGTCATGTCCTTTGGATTGACAAATGCACCAGCAGCCATTATGGATCTCATGAATAGAGTGTTTCATGAATACTTGGATAAGTTTGTCATAGTGTTTATCGATGATATTTTAATCTATTACCGTACTAAAGATGAGCATGCCAGGCATTTGAGTTTGGTGTTGGGAATACTTAGGCAGCACCAACTTTATGCCAAGTTTTCTAAGTGTGAGTTTTGGTTGGACAGAGTTCACTTTCTTGGTCATGTGATCTCTGGAGATGGGATATCTGTTGATCCAGCTAAGGTTCAAGCAGTTAAGGAATGGCCCCAACCAAGGAATGCTACAGATATTCGAAGTTTCCTTGGATTAGCAGGATATAATAGAAAATTTATTGAGGGATTTTCAAAGATTGCAACACCCCTTACTAAGTTAACAAGGAAAAATGTGAAATATATATGGACTGATGAATGTGAGCATAGTTTCCAGACCTTGAAACAGAAACTGACCAATACTCCAATCTTAACCCTTCTAGTTGAAGATGGTAAGTTTAGCATTTACTGTGATGCCTCCAAAATTGGTCTTAGTTGTGTTTTAATGCAGGATGGAAATGTAATAGCTTATGCCTCTAGACAGCTGAAAACACATGAGAGGAATTACCCTACGCATGACTTGGAATTAGCTGCAGTAGTATTTGCACTTAAGATTTAGAGGCATTACCTGTATGGACAATTCTGTGAGATATTTTTGGATCATAAGAGCCTGAAGTATATTTTCACACAGAAGGAACTAAACATGAGGCAACGTCGATGGTTGGAGTTTGTAAAGGACTATGATTTTGAGATTAAATACCATCCCGGCAAAGCAAATGTTGTGGCAGATGCTTTGAGCAGAGTTACAACACCAACCCCAACCATGATTTTTGATATGTCCCTAGCCTTAGAGTCAGAATTCCAAAGGTTTAATCTAGAAGTAGTATCCAGTGTATCAGCTATACTTTCAGCCATAACCTTAAAGCCTACCATTCTTGAGAAAATAAAGGAAGCTCAGACGAATGATGATAAGTGCAACAAATACAAGTTAAGCATGGATTCTACGGACAAGTCATATTTTAACCATTCAACCGATGGAATCCTTAAGTTTAGGAATAGATGGTTCGTTCCTGCCATTAAAGAACTTCGTGATGAAATTCTTTCAGAAGCACATTCTTCCAGGTTCTCTGTCAACCCTGGGAGTACAAAGATATACAAGGACCTTAGACAAGATTATTTGTGGCCAGGTATGAAAAGAAGTGTGGCGGAGTATGTGGAATCATGTCTGGTCTGCCAGCAAGTCAAAGCTAAACGTCAGAGACCTGCAGGAGCATTACAACCCTTACCAGTTTCCGAATGGAAATGGGAACAAATAACGATGGATTTTGTTATAGGATTGCCTAGAACAGTAAAGGGACACGATGCAATTTGGGTTATAGTTGACCGACTAACCAAATCAGCTCATTTCCTACCAATAAAGGTGACTTACTCGATGGATCAACTTGCTGAATTGTACGTGCAGGAAATTGTTAGGTTACATGGAGTTCCAGGTACCATAGTTTCAGACCGAAACTCTAGATTTACATCTAAGTTTTGGAAAAGTCTGCATCAGGTTATGGGAATGCAACTTAGTTTTAGCACAACTTTTCACCCTCAGACAGATGGACAATCCGAAAGAACCATCCAAACATTAGAGGATATGCTTCGTGCATGCACATTGAATTTTCAAGGTTCTTGGAGCAAGTATCTATCCTTAGTAGAATTCTCTTACAACAACAGTTTTCAGGCAACAATAGGAATGACACCGTATGAAGCATTGTATGGAAGAAAATGCAGATCACCTTTGTACTGGGATGAAGTTGGGGAAGAACAGTTGCTTGGTCCTGACATTGTGCAGCAAACGGTTGAGAAGGTTGCCCTCATCCGATAGAAAATTTTGGCAGCTCAAAGCCGACAGAAGAGCTATGCAGATTGCAGGCGTAGAGAATTGGAGTTTGAGGTAGGTGAAGAAGTTTTTCTCAAGGTGTCACCATTTAAAGGAGTTGTGAGATTTGGAAAGAGAGGAAAGTTGAGCCCCAGATTTATTGGACCATTTACTATTCTGAAGAGAATTGGGAAAACAGCATATCAATTAGAGTTATCAGCCTCTATGGAAGGGATTCACAATGTGTTCCACGTCTCCACGCTTAAGAAGTGTGTACGAGATCCATCTCAGATTGTGGAACAGCAGAGTATTGAAGTTCATCCTACTCTTACATCTGAGGAGAAACCAGTAAGGATCTTAGACTATGCAGTGAAGGTATTGCGCAACAAAGAGGTTCCACTAGTGAAAGTCTTATGGCGTAACCAGAACTTTGAGTAGACGACTTGAGAGCGCCAACAAGACATGATGGACCAACATCCAGAACTATTCAGGTACTAAATTTTGAGGACAAAATTCTTTTAAGGAGGGTAGAATGTAACACCCGGTTCTTTAGAACTAAGCCGTATTTCTTTCTAAAATTAATGACACACTTTAAATGTTGATAGTAAATGTAGGGTTATTGAGTGACTAGGCAAGGGTATAAGGGTAACTTGAAATTTAAGAGTGGATAACCTATTAAAGGGAAGAGATTTATTGATAAATGCACTATAGCCGCCACTATTTCATCTTTACTCCCTTTGGTATTCGACTCAAGCTCAGTAGAGCTCTCGGCGATTCTCCCACCCGATTTCCCTTTCAACCTGGTAAGTTTTCCTCATTTCTCTTGAGTTTAAGCAAATAGACAACTGAGGGAGTATAATGTGGGGATTTCGCGGATGTTGTGAATGAGAGTAGATTCAGGTTTAGTGTAAAATTTAGGGATGCTCAGTGAATAGAACTCCTAACTGTTCACTTAGGTTTTCTGAATGCTTTAGAATGAGGATTTGTAAGGATTGGCTTAATGCTCTGTTTATGGTTCTAGGTGAGCAATTTCGAAGCAACTCCTAACCGAGTACTCACTAGTAATCCAGGTAAGTGAAGTATTGTGTGTGTCTTCAGGCCTACATCACAAAACAGCATGTTTGAGTGTTTTCTTTATGTCATGCATCATGTTTTTGAAGAAACACGAAAATGAATTTACATGGAATGAATGGTAAGGCATGAACAGAACGTGTTATGATAGCTATTAAGGGAACTAATCCGCCCCTTAATTGATGTAGTGGATTTATGATATTGGGAGATTGATCCCACTCCCAAGGGAACTAAGGGATCAAATTAGCTATTAAGGGAATCCATCCGCCCCTTAATCGAGTAGAGGATGTATAACATTGGGAGGATTGATCCAACTCCCAAGGGAACCGAGGGATCAGATCAGTTACAAATGAATGTGAATGCACTTGAGATGAGAAAGTAGAAATTTGCATGTTTAGGAATTTTATGTTTCAGCGTTTCAGCATCTCATTTTCTTACTGCTTCACTTACTTAGCATTAAGCTAATAGATGAGTTTTGTGATGTAGGTGTTGAGGATACTGCAGGTGATTTCCTTGTGTGCACAGATGAATAGATGAGGTTGGAGGAGTACATTCATGCTTCGGTCTAGTAAACTGATGAGGCGGGTTAACTGGTGTCAGTAGTATGAAGGTTTAGTTGACAATGTTTCAATTTAAGTGTGTTGAATTTTCATGACCGTAGTGGTTTCAATGTTTTGAATACCCCTTTTTTGAGATTTACTGATAATAGTATTATGTTGGGATTTTACGTTGGTACTCACTGGATTTTAGTAATGCAATGGTTTCAATTGTTTCTGAATGGTTTCTGTGAAGTGAGTAAATTCCTTTCCGTAGTTAGAGTTGTTGTTCTGTTCTCTGTCGGTAGATGAAGTCTATCGGCAGATGTTGAGTTGTTATTCTGTTCTCTATCGGTAGATGAAGTCTATCGGCAGAAGTTGAGTTGTTGTTCGGTTGTCTATCGGAAGATGTCCTCAGTGGAGGCCATCGGATAATCAGAATGTAATTTGTCGTCTAGTAATCGGTATATGTAGCTCGTTTTACTAGTGGATGTATGATAAAGTCAATCGGATGAATGAATCATCCGGCTGACGTCACCGGTGGATGTATGATAAAGCTTATCGGATGATGGCTGACGTCACCGATGGATGTAGGAAGTGTTTTGTCATTTTGTGACCAGATGATGGCTGACGTCACCGGTGGATGTAGGAAGTGTCTTGTCGTTTTGTGACCGGTTGATGTAGCCAAAGTTTTGTCGCTTTGTCACCAGGGAAGTCTACTGGTTCCAGTTTCAGCCTCTTCCGTTGACTTTGCTCGGCGGTACATATGTTTGACTTCTGTAACTTTTCGAGTATTTCACGATTTAAACCGTTATATCCTTTGGCCGATTGTTTCTTACTATTCCAACCGATTATTCAAACATTTCTTTTATATAGTTTTGTTTACCTCTATTTTTGCTTAAATGATTTCCGCTGCTAGTTTTTTTTTTATATTTCGAGGTTTTAGAAAATGTCAAATTTTGACTATCGAGCGAAATTTTAAATTTTGTCCAAAGTTTCTTAGTTATATTCGGGTTAAGTGTAGCGAACCGGGTTTATATAATTCGGGGCGTTACAAGACGCGTTTTGGAGCACCATTGGCGACAAATTCCATAAAAACTCCGAAGTTAAAAGTGCTTCAGCGAGAGCAATTCCAGGTTGGGTGACCTTCCGGGAAGTTCTCGCCAAACAAAGCCGTGAGGGGCGGATATTGGGCTGCGGCCAAATCCCCAGAGCGGACAATATCTTGCTGGGAATAGGGGTCGTTACAAATGGTATCAGAGCCTGTACCCAACCAGAAATGCGGCCAACGAGGACGTTGGTCCCCCGAGGGGGGGTGATTGTGAGGAACCGACTTGACACGTATGTGTGATGGAACCACCCATTCTCCGCCTCAGAGGCGTTCCCGATTGTTTGGGGTCGGAGATGGGTTAAAACTCCGCGGATCCCAGAGGGTTGGGCCGGAGGGTTCAACGAATTCTCCGTGGATCCCAGAGGGTTGGGCCGGAGAGTTCGGTCGTTGAAAGTAGGGTCGTCACAATCCCACATCGCTTGAGGAAGTATATGGAAATGAAACATATGTAAGGGGACCCTCCCTAAATAGCAAGACCCGTTTTGGAGCACGATTGGCGATGGATCCCATAAGAACTCCGAAGTTAAAAGTGCTTCGGCGAGAGCATTTCCAGGTTGGATGACCTTCCAGGAAGTTCTCGCCAAACAAAGCCGTGAGGGGAGGATATTGGGCTGCGGCCCAATCCCCAGAGCGGACAATATCTTGCTGGGAACAGGGGTCGTTACATTGAACTCGCTCAAGCTTTTTTTTTTTTATCTCTCACCCCCAACTTGGTTCATTCAATATCACTCAGATAAACTCATTTGTCATAATTACAAAACAAAATAAATATAACTAGCTTGAAAATAACACTAAACTTTCGATTTTTTTTTTTTTTTTGCAACTCAGACTAATAATAATAAAGCAACGTAAAAATAAATTAACAAATGACAAAGGAGTTTCTATTCATCCTTCCCACTATATTCTCATTCTCTCTTTCAAATATAACAATAAACCCTGTGCTCTTTAGAAAATGTAGAAAAATATATATGTGACTAGGCTGAAATGGGTACAATTGAACGGTTAAATCATAGGCTCAAAAAGGTTACTAAGGGTGTCATTAAATGACACAAAAAATGGTAAGCTAAGAAGGCTCAAACGGTCCAATGATAGCCTAAATCATTCTATTATTTCTAAAAAATTTCAATTTGCATTCGAGGATGTTGGGCAAAACCAAGAAGGATTTTCCTTAGTAAGCACTCGTTAACGTTATATTTGACTGGAGCTTCACTCCCTCACTGTGTTTGGGCTTCGATATATGTAGACTACAATAGTGTGACACCAACAGATCAAATCAAACAAGAATGAAAATGTGCTCATGGTTTCTGAGTCTAACTTTGTAAGCTCAAGTCAATGTAAACTAATACAAACCAATCTTTTACTCAGTATTTTTCAAGAAGCTCAAGCATAAATTTATTCAAAATTTCAATCATTGACACCTAAACCAGATTTCAGATTGCAATACCAAAATATAGCACAGTACTAAGATACGCTAAAATTACCCCCAAACTTAAAACAAACATTATCTTCAATGTAGAAAATAATAGTAAGGTAAAAGTAGCGTACCTCATAACGTCTCGGGTTGGTCAGTAGTGTTGTGGAGCTTCGGTCAAAGGAGCAATCTATCAGGAACTTTTTTTTTTTATGTTCTAAAAAAATTAATAATAATAAAAATAAAATAAAATAAAAATAAACAAAACTAATGCAAACAAAAATTGAAATAACGAACTAAAAAGGATACTTGGGTGGGTTGCCTCCCACTAAGCGCTTGTATTTATTGTTGACAGCCCGGCAATATATTACTTCATGTTGGGTCAAAATATATGATGGATTTTGCACTTCTACATGTACCATCCCAATATAGTGTCGATCGTTGCCCATTTGCCAACTTATCATTTGCCAATGGCTTTTCATAGTCGGGTGGTTTCTTAATAGGTGGTATGACCCGTAATGTCGACTCCCCCAAATGTTTAACATACTGCTTCCCATTAGGCTCAAGAAAGTCGCTTAGTTGACGTGAAGCTTCCATTGTCACAGTGTTAGGGAGTTCCTCCGGAAATATATCATCGCTAACTATTGGGTGCTCCATTGATTTATACACCTGGAAAATCACCTCTGTAACGCCCCCGAACCCGCCCCGGCTCGGTGCGCTACTTTGCTAACTCAACCCACGTTTAAAATGACGTTTAAAATAATTTTTGATAAATTTTTGACTCGGGTTTTGGGTTTTTCGGACCCTCAAAAAATGTTGGAAAATGTGCCAAAAATACGTTTAAAATATGCCGAAAAATGTCGGGTTAAAATATTTTGGAAATAGGAGAAAAAAAAATAAAAAAAAAACAAAGGTAAGTGTGTGCTGGGCGCCGCGCGCACTTGGCGCTGCGCGCCCCTTTGCACGCCCAGCCCGATCGATCGGCACCCCATTCTGATCGATCGGGCCCTCTCGGCCTTCTTCGGCCAAAATTGCCCCTTTTTTGACTTTTTCCACTTTTCTTCAATTTTCATCGAGCCAAACACCTCCAAATGACTTGAAAAATTAACTACACATTCCCGACACTTCCGACTCCGTGCCTCGTAAAAATCTCAGAAAATCAACTTAAAAAGGTTAATAAAAAAAAATAGAGAAAGTAAACCCGACGTTGTTTATTTTAAAACCAAAACGAGCGGCATAACGCCTATAATTTCCAAAACCAAAAAACCTGTAAATATATATATATATAATATCTAACCCAAGTTCACAATTGTGCCAAAACCATAACTATTTACACCAAATAAAATTTAACAAAACCACCACAAAATATCAAACCACACATCCCGAACACCATGGTCGAAACGCCCCGACAAGTGCCTGCACCGGCGTGCCTCGTAAATCACCGACTGCCCCTACTTCTGGGCTCCATCATCTAGCTCACCTGAACTCCTGACGTTACCTACACCATAGAACACAAAACATAAGCCTAATGCTTAGTAAGTAGGGAATAATGCATACCAAAAACATAATGCAACATAACCCCTAACACATGCAGTTTCTACTCCCCCAGTTGCTCGGGTTTCGTTTGCATCTCGTTGCTCATTGCTCCTTCACAGAACGGAACTCATCACAAGTGCTAAACTGCAGCGCTAGTAGTCCCTTGCAGGTACCACCTTAACGAGACTGGGAAACTCTACTAGAGTTCCTCGCAGGTGTTACCCTAACGCGACTAGGTGACTCAACTCTACGAGTCCCTCGCAGGTACCACCTTAATGCGACTGGGAAACTCTACTAGAGTTCCTCGCAGGTGTTACCCTAACGCGACTGGGTGACTCAATTCTACGAGTCCCTCGCAGGTACCACCTTAACGCGACTGGGAAACTCTACTAGAGTTCCTCGCAGGTGTTACCCTAACGCGGCTGGGTGACTCAACTCTGCTAGTCCATCGCAGGTACCACCTTAACGCGACTGGGAAACTCTACTAGAATTCCTCGCAGGTGTTACCCTAACGCGGCTGGGTGACTCCAACACAACTACATTACGTTTCATTCTCACCATTCAAAACCGTGCTCAAAACTCGTTCGTTTCATAGTTTGAAAACAATTATGCATGTCCAGGCAATACTCAAACACCAACTGAAATAAACAACCAAACAACAACCAAACAAAGCAAATAAACAATTCCCTACCATTCCATGGTGTAGGCCCGAAGGCAAAACGCAAACATCTTCTACTTACCTGAACTCCTGCACCGCACTTACTCGCTTCGGCTACGTAAATTTCCCGACTCGGTAACCTATCATAATCATAAAACTCACTTAAGCATCACAATTCACTTTTAAAGAATACTTAATCTAGAATACTTAATCTAACTCTAACTATAACTAACTAACTTTAACACATCTCACATGCTCGATAACCTAGCGCATTAATGGGAAAAATCACTTCATATCACCAAAACATAATTTAAAGAATACTTACTCCATTTCTAACACAAACCAACTAACTCTTCAACATAAAAACCCAAAACCCGATTTTTCCCCCATTTTTCGTATCCAAAGTTCAATCGGCCATAACTTCTTCGTTTTTCAACAGATTTCGACACGCCACCCCAATCCGTAAACCTCTACACATCTACTATCCATTGAAACACTTAAATCAACCAACCAAACACATTGACCCAATCGGAAAAGCAGAAACAGAATCGTCCCTTATAGGATTAAAAACAAATTTTTACACAACTTTTATCCAATCACCAATCTAATCCTAAAAACTATCTAAACTAAGCTATTTAACATTTAAACCAACAAAAGTATGAAGAAAACCAGCAAGGGAAACCAAATTTCGGAGCTCCATTTTAGAGTTTTCCAAGCTCCAACCAAACTCACTAAAAATACACTTAAAGCACCAACAATCACTCCTCCTATGTATATAACTTAAAACCCAAAACAAACATACCTTAAATCTTGACAAAAGGGAGCTTAAAATTCCAACAATGGAGGCTTAGGGCTACTGAAGAAAAATCGTGGGAGAGGATAAAGACAATAGGGTTTTTAACTCATTTTTCCTTCACCTTTTTCCTTATAAAAAAATCAACTTTCTTCCTTTTTGCTTTTTACCACCAATTTCTCTCTTTTATAAAACAACCCCCACCTATTTTCTCTCCTCTTTTCACGTGGACATTCCTTCACCTTCACTTTACTTGTCACTTTTAATTGTTACTTTCCACTTAAATTATAACCACACTTCTCCTTTTTGACTTTTTAACATCCATTTATAATTTTGCATTCTATTGGTTCCGTAGTTTTGACTTTTCAAATTCCTTTATTCTTATGACTTGTCAACACTTTTGTCTCCTTCATTTCTTCCTGTAACGCCCCAAGTTATCTGAACCCGGTTCGCTACATAAGATACTGAACCGAACTATGATTTTTTTAGAAAATTTTAAAATTTCATTCAATGATTAAGATTTGACTCTTAAAACGTTAAAACTTGCAGCGAAAAAATCATCGTATAAAAAAAACAATATTTATTAAATAGTTATAATAGTCAAGATGGTTGGTTGAAAGAGAAAAGAAAACAGAACACATCAACCGATCACTAAACGACAAAAGTCTTTTACTCACAAGCAGAACAGAACACATCGACCGATCACTAAACGAAAAAACACCTCTACCGCACAGACCACGTGATATCCATGCGATTGAAATAATTCGGCAGACGACGTCTACCGCTCACAAACGACAAACATTCTCAGCCTACATCTTCCGATTACAAAAAAACAAGGCTACTAAAGACTTATGCTGAAGACATCTACCGATGGCTTCTACTGGAGACATCTTCCGACGGCTTCTTCTGAAGACATCTTCCGATTACAAAACGACAAATTTCCTCCTACATCTTCCGATAGATATAATATTCGACATCACCCAGTCACAAAAGACAAATTCTAATACCCACATCCACCGATGGACTACATCCACCGATAGATAAAACTCTCGACTTCTACCGATGGACTAAATCCACCGATAGACAAAACCCTCTACTTCTACCGATAGACATCATCTACCGATAGCTCAAAACACTCAACGAAAACAGCATAGCAACAATTTCACAATAAACAAAGAAAACTCCGACAACCAAAAGAACTTGAGCATTTTACTAAAACCGTTCAAAACTACTTAAATCCGTGTACTACTCCAAAATTTGGTAACAACCACTATTAAAACTAACAGAGTATCATTATCAGAAAAGTCTCAAATCGTATTCAAAATATCAAAACTACTGCTGTCACTAAATCTCTCAACATGTTTAAATTGAATCAAGGTCCACTAAACCTTTTCATCTACTGACACCAGTTAAGCCGCCCCATCAGTTGCCAGATTGGTGCATGAATGCACTCGTCCAACCTGCCTAGTTCTTAGCAAACTCAGAGAACACACCTGCGATCACTTCTTCACCTACATCACAAAACTCATCTATTAGCTTAATGCTAAGTAAGTAAAGCAGTAATGAAATGAAAATGCTGAAACATGAATTCCTAAACATGCAGTTTCTACTTTCTCATCTCAGTTGCATACGCATTCATTTCTGATCTGATCCCCCTGTGAAATTGGGAGTTGGATCACTCCTCCCAAAGTCATACATCCTCTCTCTCGATTAAGAGGCAGATTAGTTCCCTTAACAACTCTTCAGATCCCCCTGTGAAATTGGGATTTGGATCACTTCTCCCAAAGTCATATATCCTCTCTCTTGATTAAGGGGTGGATTAGTTCCCTTAACAACTGTTACAGTCTGTTCATTATTGACCATGCCATTTCATGTAAATTCATTTTCGCATACTTTCACAATATGATGCATGACATACAAACACATTCAAGCATGCACAACCCTATTGTTTTGTGATGTAGGCCCGAAGACACAAGCATACTTTACTTACCTGGTCTCCTGGAAAGTATTTGGTGGAAGACTACCTCGGGAGCTTACTCAAACCTAAAGCCATAGACAGAACATACATTAGACTTTCTCTAAACTCCATTCTAAACCGCTAGAATTCTAGAGACACTAGTTTAGAAGCTTAGTTTATTGAGCATTCCGATTTACCACAAAACCCGAACTAGCTCACTCATACGGCATTCACGAAACTCATAGTTATGCTCTCCCCAATCATCACTAGCTACTAGTACAGCAAGGAATCAAAAATAGGACTCACCTAGATCGGAGGAGAATCAAGTAGAAGAATCGCCTAAGGAGCTCTGCTGCTTGAGCTGAAAATTGAAAGAGGAAATATAGGAAATAGTGGCGGCTTCAGTGCATTAATCACAAAGTCTCTTTCTTTAAATAGGTTATTACTATAGGTCTCAATTTACCATTATGCCCTTACTTAGTCACTCATTAACCCTATCAATATTTTCCCCAATTTCATCCATAAAATGTATACTATTAGTTGATAAGACAAGTTGGTTCAATGAAACCGGGTGCTACACTTCCTTCCAACGTTAAAGCTTCAATTCTCCTCCACTTTTGTTCACTTTTAACTACACTTAAGTCAATCCAACTCAACCCCAATTTCTAACCACTTAAATCTAGGGTTTTCTCTTAACTTCCCCTTCCACACTTAGCATAACCTAAAATAAAACATTAAACTCCCTTAACCGTCCAATCTAAGGCCTACGTACATTGTAGGAAATTCACAGGTGTTACAACCTCTTCATCGTGTACCTGCAATTTAAGCTCGCCCTTTTTAAGATCAATTACAGCACTTCCTGTTGCTAAGAATGGACGACCTAATATTATCGGGATGCCATGATCCTCTTCCATATCAAGAATCAAGAAATTAGTGGGGAAAATAAACTTATCGACATTGACAAGGACAACTTCAATCACCCCATACGGATGTTTTATAGAGTGATCAACCATCTGTAGAAATACACTTGTGGGCTTTGCTTCACCAAGACCGAGTTTCTGAAAAATAGATAGTGGCATTAAATTTATACTAGCACCCAAATCACACAATGCCCGCTCAAAAATTGACTTCCTAATTTCACATGGTATAGTGAAACTTCCTGGATCCTTCAACTTTTGTGGAAGCTTCCGTTGAATAATAGCGTCGCATTCCTTCGTCAAAGCGATCGTGCCATATTCGTCAATCTTTCATTTGTGAGACAAAATATCTTTCAAAAACTTTGCATATTTAGGCATTTGCTCGAGGGCCTTTGCAAATAGAATGTTGATGTGGAGCTTTTTTAAAACATCAAGGAACTTAGAAAATTGATTATCAAGCTTCACATTTTTAAGTCTTTGTGAAAATGACACTTGAGGTGGAATTGCTTGTATTGACGAAGGATGAGATGGTAGAGACCTTTGAGCTTCATTTTCACTTGAACCCCCGTTATCCAATTTAGGCACACTTGGCTCTGTTTGCACTGGCTCAATCACTATTCCATTTTGAGTTGTAATTGCATTACAATGCTCTTTTGGATTTACTTCAGTATTGCTAGGTAGTGTACCTTGAGATCTTTCATTGATGATACTAGCAAATTGGCCAAGTTGATTCTCAAGACTTCGAATTTGGGCCGATTGATTCTGCATCATTGTACGGGTTTTGGTCATAAATTGCATAAGGGCTGCTTCGAGATCATTTTTCTTCTCAACTTGTTGAGATGGATACGATTGCGATGTGTGAGGCATAGGCATAACATTTTGAGAATTGCTCCATGAGAAATTAGGATGTTGTCGCCACCCTAGATTATAAGTATTTGAGTTGGGATTTGCTTACCGATTAAAATTCCCTATGTAGTTAACTTGTTCTGCAGATTTATTCGACATAAGATTTCCCACTTGGCATTCTTCACTCTGATGTGGTCCCTGACACCATTGACAATTAACCATTTGCGCTTTCCCCACACTAGCCGTCATATGAGATTCTTGTAACTGTTTAGCTAATGAGGAAACTTGTAATGTTAAGGCTTTCATAGCTTCAAGCTCTGGGGTACTAGTTGTACGCTTCATAATTGTGCGTTCCACAGGGCATTGGTCATTATTAAGTGACAATTCCTCCAATAGATCATATGCAGCTTTTTCAGTTTTTCTCATTAAAGCACCACCTGCAACTGCATTTATCAGAGTTTTAGATGATGCTGACAACCCCACATAGAAAGTTTGAATATGCATCCACATCGTTAGGCCATGGTTTGGACACTTTCTCAGCATCTCCTTGAAACTCGTCCATGCCTCATATAGAGTTTCCCCATCGAATTGACTGAAATTGATTATATCGTTTCGGAGCTTAGCAGTCTTCTCGAAGGGAAACAATTTAGAAAGGAACTTCTGGCATAATTCTTCCCATGTAATAATAGAATTGGCTGGCAAAGAGTTAAGTCAACTCTTCGCACGGTCCCGTAATGAGAACGAAAATAAACGCCGCCTAACAGCATCATCCCCCACGTTGTGGTATCTGAAAGTGTCGCATACTTACAAAAAATTTGCAATATGTTCTTTGGGATCCTCAGAAGGTAATCCACTAAACTGAGTTTGTTGAATCATATGTAAGATGCACGAGTTAATTTCAAAATTAGCAGCAATGTGACGTGCCTCGGGTTGTAATTAAAAGAAAAATTAGTAAAGTCCCAAGCTTTTTATCATCTCTCTACTTATTACGTGTTTTCTTTTTGTAGGAATATTTTTGAGGAAGGAATGCATTTGGGAGCACATGGAAGGATTCACCATTCGGCCCATGAGAATTTGTCTTCCCGGCCCAATAATTTGTAATTTTTATTTTCGAACTTATTTGGCATACATTCGCCTTTATTGTATGGATTTTATAATTGCATTGCATGCATTAGATTGTGTGGTTAGGGTTAGATGAATGTTGGTGGATTATGGGTTGAAGAATTTCAACTCAAATATTCAAAAGAAAAAGTCTACAACAAATGGAGTCCAAAGGAAGCCATGGCCCAAAGAAGAGCCCACATTTAAAGGTATGATTTTGCAGGTACAAGAGTTAGTGGCAACATGGATTGATGATGTGGCAAGATTCCCTCCATTGATCCCTTTAGGCATGGCATTCATCTCCTCCCTAGGATGTGTGCTTGTTTACTTTGATCTTGGCCATCCATCTTTTTTCATCCAAGGGCCACCATTCATTCATCCTTATGGAAACCCTAATAATCCACCCTAGGACTCTATAAATTCATGGCATTGGTGCATGTATGACAACTTTTGCTCATTTATAAAATTTCTATTTCTCTACTCCAAGGTGGTTAGCCTTAGGTGTTTTTCCTTGGTTTTTTGAACCAAGTGGAGTAGTCCTCTATTATTAATCTAGCTTTAGGGTTGCTAGATTAATTCTTATCTTTTCCCTCACCTTTTCCATTGGGATTAGGATTGAGGATGAAAACCTAGGCCCTAGGTGGTCGATTTTCTTCGCAAAATCGTTTATCCGAGAGCTTAAACCGTAAGATCGCTCTACGGATCTGCCAAAGGTATTTCCATTATTTTCATTTCCGCAACACTTCCACACACACTCTCACCTTTAATTTTTAGCCATTAAACACACACACTCCACCATTTATTTTATTTGCATTTTAATTCCTTCATCTTCATCTCCCTTTCTTCACCTTACACACACATTTTCACACCTTTAATCTCTTATATTTTTATTGCACTTTTATCATTTCTTCACCTTCATGTTCGGCCACACTCCATAGCACACACCTTCACCTCATTTATTCCTTGCATTTATTATCATATTTTTCCCATATTTCGGTCATTTTCCATTTACACACACCGAGCACATTTTCTATCAATTTGTGGGTTTGAACACAACCCTTTTCTAAGGGATTTTGTGTCACAATGGCTGGTTTCTGAATAGCTGAATGTACTCCGGATATAGTAGGTATAATATAATCCAGCAAGGTCCGGTTCTCAGTATTATCTTCCCTGTTATCTCCCATGATGGCACGCGCTGGTTGAATAATTTCTCTTTTCTCTTTATGATGTTGTCGACACGTATGCTCGATCTCAAGATTAAGCGGGATAAGATTAGTGTTTCTTTCTTTACGCATGCACCTGATAATAACACGAAAATACAAAAAAAAAAATCAAAATAAAACTAAAAATAATTAATTCGATATTAATAATAAAGTCCCAGGCAACGACGCCAAAAACTTGTTGTGAAAAATAGTTCGCAAGTGTACGAGTCACAACTAGTAATAAAGTGATAAATAAAGTGTCGAACTCACGAGGACTTTTTAATTAATGATCAAACTAAATTAATTCTAGTTCATAATGAATATGAGATTTTGATAAGTTTGAATTTAAAATAACAAAAATAAAGTAATTTAATTAAATGGCAGAAATTAAACGAGTTTAAAAATATAATAAGAAAGCTCTAGGGTTTCCGATTTCACCTAAATTAAATCCTATTTAGTTTTCCTAATCCAAATAATTAATTTCTATTTCTATGTGTTGATGGCAATTTCACAAAAATATTTATCAATCTCTCTCGAGCAATGACAAACTTATTCAATTAACGAATTATTATCTCTCGGTCTCTAATCATGAGAATTAATTGAATAAATTAAGAATGAGAAATTAAAATACACATGAACGCATTAGCTATCTCTAGCCTAACATCATTTTCATGGAAAAATATTCAGTGCACAATTGTTTATCTCCTCTCGGTCTCAAAACAATCCTACGAACATATTTTTGGTGATCAGGCAATCGCAAGCATTAAGAACAGAATAAGTTACTCAACACAATATCGAAACAGAAAATCAACAACTTAAATTAAAGGAAAAACTAAATAATTATAATCTAGTTACATCGTAGCCCTAGAAAAATAAATTAGTTCATGCTAAAATAAAGAAAAAAACAAGAATAATAAAGAAGTACATAGTTTAGAAGAGAAAGAAAAAGAAAAACTATGCTGGAATTTAATTCCCAAAGCTCTCGCTTCGTTCCGGTCTCTGTCTCGCTAGAGCTCCTCTGCCTCTCTCTCTATCTCGCCTCCCGTCGTCTGAATTCTGAATGGGGCTTCTCTCTTTTAAGTTAACCTAATTTTTAATTAATCTCAAGCCCACTAATCTGAAGCCCATAATTATCTTTAATGGCTGAGATTAAAACAAGCTTCAATGGTTCAGATTTAAACACCTCCATCAATTAAATTAGCCGAATGGTTGAAATTAAAATAGCCGATCGATCGGCTACTTCTCTGCCAAATATTACTTCGTCTTTTCTTCTGCCAATCAATTGCCAAGGTTTGATCGATCGATCGGCAGTTCCTCTTCTTTCATTATGTTTCTTGAATTCGCAATACCTGTAATTTTTCCACCTTTCTGCACACTTGCACCAAAATTATAAAAATCATTCACATACTTGAGTGAAGCTTATCAATTCAAGTATAAAAAAAGTATAATAAGGTGTGTAAAATACACACTCATCAACTGTTCTTGATCGTGAAGAGAGTTAGGAAGACAACATATCATTAGAGCTGCCAGCTTCGATGGAGGGAGTGCACAATGTATTTCACGTCTCGATGCTGAGGAAGTGCCTACGGGATCCGTCACACGTTGTGGTGCAGCAAGACATTGAGGTGCGGCCTATGTTATCTTACGAGGAGAAACCAGTGGAGATCGTAGATTATGATGTGAAGAAGTTGCGCAACAAGGATATTCCACTAGTGAAGGTGTTGTGGCGTAACCACAATGTTGAGGAGGCGACGTGAGAGAGACAACAGGATATGATGGAAAGCTATCCTGAGCTCTTCAGGTACGCAAATTTTGAGGACAAAATTTTTGTAAGGAGGGTCGATTGTAACACTCGAAAATTTCTATAATGTACATAGCACGTAGATTAGATGTTTTGTGAGAGCATAACATTAATCTTATAGTTAGTAAGCCCTTGAAGGGAATGTGAAAGAAAAAAAAATGGGAAAAACAAGAAGTAGGATAGTGTTGTTTTGTTTAGTTAACAAAGAGGAGTTTTAGTAATTTAAAGGAAAAGAATTAAAAGGTGAAAAGTGAAGGAAGGGAAGACTTCACGTTGAAGATCAATTGGAAAAGCAAGGGAGTAGTTAAATTATAAAATTTTGAATTTTGGTGGCAAAAGTTTAAAGTGGAAAGTGATGGTTTTCTTCAAATTGAAGGGTTTTGGTGTAAAAAAGGCAAAAATTTCTTCTTTCTCCCCTCTTCTCCACGTTTTTTTTCAGCTACCATTGAAGCTTCTTCCTCCCTTTTCCTTCAAGCTTTCTCAAGGTTTTAAGGTGAGTTTATATGGGTTTTGGTTAGGATGCACTTAGGTGAAGAATTTGAATGCTTTTAATGAGTTTTGGGTGGATTTTTAGGGGGTTTGGAAACCCTAGTTTGAGAGCTCCGAAAATTGTTTCTAGATCGAGTGTTTTAAATGTTAGAGGGATTAATTTAGTTGGTTTGTGGTGTTAGAATGGAGTTTTGGTAGAAATGAATGAAAAACCAGTTTTGAAAACATTGAGGGCCGATTCTGTTTCTGTGTTTTTGAATTCGCTAACTTGTTTGGTTGTTGATTTTGAGTGTTTCAATAGATAGTAAACGTGTAGAGGTTTACGGAATGGGGTGGCACGTCAAAATCCGTTGAAAAACGAATAAGTTATGGCCGTTTGAAGTTGGACGCCAAACATTTTGGGAAAAAACCGAGTTTTAGGGTTTAGAGTTTAGATTGGTTTGTATTGTTGTTAGTTTTGGTTAGAAAATTCCTAAGAATTTATTATAGGATTTCTAAGTTATTTTCCCTATATTTGCTAGGTTGACGAGCGATCATTTCGAGTAGTTGAAGTGAACAAACACGTGCCGAGAATCAAGTAAGTAGTGGATTGTATTTGTTTTGCCTTCGGGCCTACACCATGGAACGGTAGGATTTATTGTGTTGTTTTGCTTTATATTGAGTATGGTATGAATGACATGCATCATGGTTGTTTTTTTTAAAGTGGATGACAGTACAAGTTTTATGCATGTGTGAGTGTTGAGTAAGAAACCGGTAAGAGTAAGCACTAGAGTGTTGAATGCCTCGTCGTTAACGTACAAGAGGAGCACTAGAGGATTTAATGCTTCATCGTTAATGTGCTTAGAGCATGCACTAGAGAGTTGAACGCCTCGTCGTTAACGTGCAAGAGGGGCACTAGGGGGTTTAACGTCTCGTCGTTAACGTGTATGAGTAAGACAATAATTGAGTGAGTAGAATTTGCATGTGTTAGAGTGGTGTGTGTGTATCGTGCATGTTTACATTCAACATTCATTACTTGCTAAGCGTACGCTTACGTGTGTGTGTTCTGTGGTGTAGGTGACGACATATTTACAGGTGAGGTTGATGAGGGAGATCAGGCTTAGGAGTAGTCAGAGATGCACGGGGCACGCCGGTGCGGGCAATTGTCGGGGCGTCTCGGCCAAAGTCTTCCAAGGGATGTGTGGGGAAAGCGGTATTCTGGGATTGTGTATAGTTTCTAGTTATTTTAGGTGTTAGAAGTATTTGATTGTTTTGTTGGTTTGATTTTGTAACTGTGGTTTGGGATTTGATATGGAAATTTTTTGAACGTGTTTTACGAAAATTTGGATTTCAGGATTTGGTTTAGAGAATTTCAGTTGTTATGCCGCTCATTTTTTTTTATCTATTAAACAATGTCAGGTTTCATTTGTTACTACGTTTTCACTAATGTTTTAGAGTCGGTTTTCTGAGATTTTTACATGTCATGGAGTCGGGAATGTCGGAAACGTTGAAAGTTTTAGGTGCTTTGGAGGTGAGTGGTTTGGAGAAAATGGAGAAAAAGGTGTGAAGGGTGCGCTGTAGCCGAGGAGTAGGCGCGCAGGGCGTTGGAGGCGCGCGCGGGGCTCGGCGGGGTGAGAGCATCGTCGATCGATCGGCGCTTTGCGCCGATCGATCGGCAGGAGCACTGTTGCGCGATCTGGCAACCCGACAGTGCTGTTCGATCGACACCTCATAAGTGCACAGGATGACGCACACGACGCGCTGCTGCACGAGCAGTGCACGCAGCAGGCTGCGCGATGCGCGCGCAGCAGGCATGCGCGATGCGCGCGCAGCGCCCTTTGTGTGCCAACTTCAAATTTTTTTTAAATTTTGGTTTTTCAAATATGTTTCAACCGATCTTTTCCAACACGTTTTGCACGTATTTTTTGCACGTTTTCCAACTGTTTCTGAGGTTCGAAAAACCCAAAATCGAGTCGAAATTTTTATCAAAAGTTATTTTAAATTTCGTTTTAAACGTGGGATGTGGAAGCAAAATTGCGCACCAAGTTGGGGCAGGTTCAGGGGCATTACAGCTCTGGTTTTTCCAGAGCGCTAGCCGATCGATCGGCTGTTGTATAGCAAGCGTTCTAGGAACGTTGGCCGATCGATCGGCCAATAAGGAGCCGATCGATCGACTGAAGGCAAATGGGTGATTCTGCCCTTTTTCCGTGTGCTCCTTGCTATTTTAATTTATATATTGTTTTTCTTCAATGATTTTCATGACGGTTTCAACGACTTAGACTATGATTTAGAGTTAAGAAGTTGAAATAAAAAAAAAAAAAAGAAATTTTAGGTGAACTCACGAATGCTTAAGTTAAGATTATGTCATGGCAAGTCCGTGGCGGCCCTGACCGGGTTGGGGTCGTCACAGAAGTGAGCATGTTATAAGAAATCAAATGTTAAAATCAAGAATGAAACATCAGTAAGACAAATGTCAAAAATAACTTAGTATTTAACAAAGATAGACCATTACTGAAAAATGTATAAAATCTCAGTGAAAAGGAAGGCGGTCGCGTATTTTGAGCACATGATGCCCAATTCCAAAGGGGAAAGACGCTATCACAATAACAAACACAAACGTAATCAAGCTTAGGATTTTGCTCCAAATGACACGGGATAGTCAATTGTCTTATTACTCTATTAATAGAATAACAAACATCTTCTCGAATTATGAGGTTTTTTAATTCAGACACCGAACAATTTCTTTCGTTTAGGATTTTGCACCAAATGACACGGGATAGTCAATTGTCTTATTACTCAATTAATAGAATAACAAACTTCTTCTCGAACTATGAATTTTTTCGTCAATTCGACCACCGAATTATGAGGGTTTTTTAATTCAGACACTGAACAATTTCTTTCGTCAATTCGACCACCGAAGTATGAGGCTTTTTCACTTCAGTCACCGAACAATTTCTTTCGTCAATTCGCCACCGAATTATGAGGTTTTTTCAACTCAGTCACCGAACAATGTTTTTCGTTAATTCGGCCACCAAACTATGAGATTTTTTCAATTGACTCACCGAACAATTTTTTTCATCAATTCAACCACCGAACTATGATGGTTTTTCAATTCAGTCACCGAATAATTTTTTTCGTCAATTCAACTACCGAACTATGAGGGTTTTTCAATTCAGACACCGAGCAATTTTTTTTGACAATTCAGCCCCCGAGTTATTAGGGTTTTTCAATTCAGACACCGAACAATTTTTTTCGTCAATTCGGCCCCTGAACTATAAGAGTATTTCGATTCACACACCGAATAATTTTTTTCGTCAATTCCACCACCAACCTATTAAGGTTTTTCACTTCACACAGCGAACAATTTTTTTCGTCAATTCCACCACCGAACTATGAGGGTTTTTCACTTCAGACACCAAACAATTTCTTTTGTCAATTCGGCCAAACTATGAGCGTTTTTCAGAACAGACACTGAACAATTTTTTTAGTAAATTCGACCCCTAACTATTAGGATTTTTCAATTCAGACACCGAACAAATTTTTTTGACAATTCGGCCCCCGAACTATTTGGGTTTTTCCTCAGTCACTGAATTGGTTTTTTCGACAATTCGGCCCCCGAACTATTAGGATTTTTCAATTTAGTCACCGAACTATTTTTTTTGGCAATTCAGCCCCCAAACTTTTAGGATTATTCATTTCAGTCCCCGAACTATTTTTTTGACAATTCGGCCCCAAAACTTTTAGGGTTTTTCAATTTAGTCCCCAAACTATTTTTTTCGACAATTCGGTCCCTGAACTTTTCAGGTTTTGCAATTCAGTCTCCGAACTATTTTTTTCGACAATTCGCCCCAAAATTTTAGGATTTTTCAATTCAGGCCCCGAACTATTTTTTTCGACAATTGGCCCCGAACTATTATGGTTTTTCAATTCAGTCCCCGAACTATTTTTTTCGACAATTCGGCCCCCAAACTGTTAGGGTTTTTTAATTCAGTCCCCGAACTATTTTTTCGACACTTTGGCCCCCAAACTCTTAGAGTTTTGCAATTCAGTCCCCGAATAATTTTTTTCGACAATTCGGCCCCTGAACTCTTAGGTTTCTTCAATTCAGTCCCCGAACTATTTTTTCTGAAAATTCGGCCCCCGAACTATTTTTTCTGAAAATTCGGCCCCCGAACTATTAGGGTTCTTTAATTCAGTCCCCGAACTATTTTTTTGACAATTCGGCCCCCAAACTTTTAGGGTTTTACAATTCAATTCCCGGACTATTTTTTTCAACAATTCAGCCCCTAAACTATTAGATTTTTTCAATTCAGCCCCTGAACTTTTTTTTTCGACAATTCGACCCCCCAACTATTAGGGTTTTCAATTCAGTCTCCAAACTATTTTTTTCGACAATTAGCCCTCGAACTAGTAGGGTTTTTCAATTCGGTCCCCGAACTATTTTTTTGACAATTCGGCCCCCGAACTATTAGGGTTTTTCAATTCAGTCACCGAACTATTTTTTTGACAATTCGGCCCCCGAACTATTTTTTTGACAATTCGGCCCCCGAACTATTAGGGTTTTGCAATTCAGTCCCTGAACTATTTTTTCGACAATTCGGCCCCAAAACTTTTAGGGTTTTTCAATTCAGTCCCCGAACTATTTTTTTGACAATTCGGCCCCCGAACTATTTTTTCGACAATTCGGCCCCCGAACTATTAGGGTTTTGCAATTCAGTCCCCGAACTATTAGGGTTTTGCAATTCAGTCCCCGAACTATTTTTTTGACAATTCGGCCCCCGAACTATTTTTTTGACAATTCGGCCCCCGAACTATTAGGGTTTTGCAATTCAGTCCCCGAACTATTTTTTCGACAATTCGGCCCCCGAACTATTTTTTTGACAATTCGGCCCCCGAACTATTAGGGTTTTGCAATTCAGTCCCTGAACTATTTTTTCGACAATTCGGCCCCCGAACTATTAGGGTTTTGCAATTCAGTCCCCGAACTATTTTTTCTGAAAATTCGGCCCCCGAACTATTTTTTCTGAAAATTCGGCCCCCGAACTATTTTTTTGACAATTCGGCCCCCGAACTATTAGGGTTTTGCAATTCAGTCCCCGAACTATTTTTTCGACAATTCGGCCCCCGAACTATTAGGGTTTTGCAATTCAGTCCCTGAACTATTTTTTCGACAATTCGGCCCCCGAACTATTAGGGTTTTGCAATTCAGTCCCTGAACTATTTTTTTGGCAATTCAGCCCTCGAAATTCAGTCCCCGAACTATTTTTTTCGACAATTCGGCCCCCGAACTATTAGGATTTTCAATTCAGTCCCCCAACTATTTTTTTGACAATTCGGCCTGCGGGAATGGAGTTCAGGTCGTTACACAGTCCCTAAACTATTTTTTTCTACAATTTAGCCCCCAAACTATTAGGGTTTTGCTATTCAGTCCCTGAACTATTTTTTTCGGCAATTCAGCCCTCGAAATTCAGTCCCCCAACTCTTTTTTTCAACAATTCAGCCCCCGAACTATTATGAATTTTCAATTCAGTCCCCAAACTATTTTTTTTGACAATTCGGCCACCAAAATTTTAGGATTTTTCAATTCAGTCACCGAACTATTTTTTTCGACAATTCAGCCCCCGAACCATTAGGGTTTTGCAATTCAGTCCCTGAACTATTTTTTTCGATAATTCAGCGCCCGAACTATTATGGTTTTTCAATTCAATCCTCGAACTATTTTTTTTGACAATTCGGCCCCCGAACTTTTAGGGTTTTTTAATTCAGTCCCCAAAATATTTTTTTTACAATGCGGCCCCCAAAATTTTTCAATTTAGTCCCCAAACTATTTTTTTCGACAATTCGGCCCCCGAACTATTAGGGTTTTGTAATTCAGTCCCCGAACTATTTTTTTCGACATTTCGACCCTCAAACTATTATGATTTTTCAATTCAGTTCTCGAACTATTTTTTTCGACAATTCGGCCCCCGAACCATTAGGGTTTTGCAATTCAGTCCCCAAATTTTCGAATTGTTGAAAATTAACATGTATTAACAAGCTATATGTTATGATGTCTAGCTGCAAATCATTTTCCACCATTTCCTGCAGAAAAACATATGCCTCTTTGAGCCTTTCAGCTTTACACAAACCATTGATGAGGGTGTTGTAGGATACCTCGTTGGGAGGACAACCTTTTAACCTCATATCTCTCAAAAGAAGAATAGCCTTTTCAATTTTAGAACCTCGGATAAATTCGTTAATCAATGAATTGAAAGTATGAGAGCTTGGTTTGATGCCATTTTTATCCATTTGATCAACTATTCCAACAACATCATCCAGCCTATTTTCTTTGCATAGCACATTAACGATAGAGGAATACGCAAAATTATCCAAATTAGCTCCCTCATTTTCTGCATTTCTGAATATCTGTAAAGCTTTTGACAAGTACCTATTTCTACATAACCCATGAATAAACACCCCAAAAGCTGTGGAATTTGCCTTCAATTTTTTCTCCTGTAAGAATTTCCATATGGAAATTGCTTCATCCACCTTCCCATTCTCAAGCAATCCTTTAATAAATATGTTACAACTGATAATATTAAACAACTACTTTTCTGCATCACCTCCCACAACTCAAAACACTCCTTAAGAATCCAATTTTCGATCATTCTTCTTCATCCTATTCCACATCTCTAAACTTTCATTGAACTTTCCACATTTGCACAAACCATTAATCATGACATTGTAAGTTACCACATTTGGATAACATGTAGAATCTTTCAATAACCTTTCAAAGATCTCATTAGCATTCCCATAATCTCTTTTCTTAAGAAACCCATCAATAAAAATATTGTAGCACGTAACATCAGGAACCACACCTCTCTGAGACATTTCATCGAGCAGGTTTAAGGCATCCGATAAAGTGCCACTCTTTGCATGCGCATTGATCAAAGTACCGTAGCTGAAGGCATCTGGCTTAAGCTTTCTTCTTGCAAGAAGTTTTGATCAAAATGTTGTAAGTTTGCAAATTAGGCGAAACACCCATTGTTTCAAAGTATGTGAAGAAAGCTTCCGCTTTGCTCCACTGATTGACTCGATAAATGCATTAAGCAAAGTATTATACGATCTAATTCCCAGTTCGCAACCAAAATTCTCAACCATTCACTGAAAAACATCGACAGCTTTATCAGGCATTGAACACTTTGCGTAAGCCTTAATAACCGTCAATGCAATATCTTTGGAGCACGGACACTTTTGGGTTTGAATTAACTCGTTAACCCTGTCCACGTGAACGATTAGATTCCGATCGACTAACTGGCAGAGTATGTGTTGGAAGACGGCCGGTGAATGGGTATAACCAGGATGGCGAGTCGCAGAGTCGAACATAGCTAGTGCAGAGTGAGAGTTTTTCTCTGCCTTGAGAAGCTTGAGAACCTTTTGTGGGGAAGCCCACCATAGAAATGATGCAACTTACTTGGGACTGGATGTCTCATTGTCAGGGCATTATGATCCAATTAGATATCCCAGTGACGCCATTGACGAGTAAACTCCATAATTCTGCCCTTTAAAACAGTTGTTCATTCTGCCTTTTAAAACAGTCGTCCATTCTGTTCTTTAAACAGTCGTTCAATTCTGCAGTAGTCCAGTTCTACAGTCGTCCACTTTGGGCAGTCGTCCACTTCGGCTAGTTGCCCACATTGGGCAGTCGTCCACTTTGGGCAGTCGTCCATTTTGGCCAGTCGTCCACTTTGGCCAGTCGTCCACTTTGGCCAGTTCAATTTTATGTCTTGCCATTTTAAATGTTCAAGAGTTTCAAAAGGTCAAAAAATTTACGTCCAAAAATGTGTAAGTCAAACTTAAAGTCCAGTCGAGTCCCGTGATGGTCCCAGCGGGTCGGGGTCGTCACATGTAAGCTTCAATTTTCCATCATGAAAGGTGTTGCCAAACCCTTCATCGTCGAGACCAAATTCTTGCGAATGTCGGGGATGTACTTCACACCTCTCAAAATCAAGGTGTTACCGATGTTAGTCTCCAAACGCACATCTCCCATACCAATGGCTTTTGCAACTCCACCATTTTCCATCATCATACTTCCAAAGTTACCCGAAGTGTAGGACGTAAAGAAATCTCTCTGCGAAGTGGCATGTATTAAAGCGCCACTATCGATCACCCAATGTAACGCCCCGAGTTTTCTGAACCCGGTTCGCTACACAAGATACTGAACCGAACTATAGGATTTTTGAGAAAATTCAAAAGTTTCACTCAATGGACAAACTTTGACAATTTACAAGGTAAACATTGAAAATTTGCAGCAGAAAATCATTTAAGCTGAACAGAGTTGAGCAAAACTATGAAACGACGTTTGAATAATCAGTTATAATATTAAGAAATAATTCAGACAAAAGAAATGAAGGCTTAAACGTGTAATACTTAAAACTCGTAAAAAGTCAAACACATCTTCCGCTGAACAAAGTCAGTGGTAGAGGTAGAAACAAAAACAGAAGGCTTTTACTGCCAAACAGTGCCAGCGGTAGAAGCAGAGACAGACTCGACACGTCAACTTCACATGTCTTCCGCACATCTGTCGACGACGCGTCGGCTACACACATCTACCGATCACAAAACGACAAAATCGACTGCATAATTCTTCCGTTTAAAATGACAGAATTACTATCTACTTCTTCCATTCACAAAACGACAAATCTACTGCCTCCATCATCTGATTACAAAACGACAAGGCTACTAAAGACTTATACTGAAGACATCTACCGATGGCTTCTACTGAAGACATCTTCCGATGACTTCTACTGTAGACATCTTTCGATGACTTCTACTGAAGACATCTTCTGATGACGTCAGTCGGATGATTCAATCCTCCAACATCTACCGGTGGACAAAACACTTAACATCCACCGGTGGACTTCATTCACCGATGGTTGAACTTACAAATTTCACTCAAAACATTCAAAACAACCTGACCCTAAGTAACTTCTAAAATTCAACAAATAACCATTTGAAACCAACATTTGTATCCTTATCCAATAAAAATCCCAAATTAGCAATTTGTAACAAAACCAAATCAGATTTTCATAACAGGAGAAACTCAAGTATTTTAAATCCTTCAGCTATTACTATCATTAAAATCCTCTGCACTCCTCAACAGAACATCAGAAAATTATACTCCACATAGAGGCAGTAGTCTCATCAGAACACCCAACCGTGGCATAGCGTGCTCCTTCAACTTCATCTATTCTTCAGTGCACTCGGGGAACTCACTTGTTACAGTCTCAGCACCTACATCACAAAACTCATCTATTAGCCTAATGCTAAGTAAGTAAAGCAGTAATGAAATGAAATGCTGAAACATAAATCTTAGACATGCGGTTTCTACTTTCACATCTCAGTTGCATATGCATTCATTTTTGGTCTGATCCCCCTATGAAATTGGGAGTTGGATCACTTCTCCCAAAGTCATACATCCTCTCTCTTGATTAAGGGGCGGATTAGTTTCCTTAATAACTGTTCAGATCCCCCTGTGAAATTGGGAGTTGGATTAATTTCCCCAAAGTTATACATCCTCTCTCTTGATTAAGGGGCAGATTAGTTCCCTTAACAACTGTTCTGTTTCAATCGGTTCATTCCTCACAATGCCACTATACATTTAAATTCATTTTCGTATACTTTCAAAACATGATACATGGCAAACTGAAAACACACAAACCATACATAATCCTACTATTTTGTGATGTAGGCCCGAAGGCACACACGTACTCTACTTACCTGGTCTCCTGGAGATTGTTTGATTGTAAGCTACTTCGGGAGTCTGCTCACCTATAATCGTAAACAGAGCACCGCATTACTAAACTATTTAGAAATCTTATGGAAACTAGCTGGAAGTCCTGTTCGTCGAGCATTCCTGGTTCACCGCAAAACCCGAAACTAACTCTCACTCACAGCATTCACGAACACTCCCCTACAATCTCTCTGTTATCTAATCACTAAAACAGCAAGTAAAATGATACAAAACTCACCTAGAATGGAGAAAATCAGAGAGGAAAATGTCGGAAGGAAGTCTGTTGAGCTTAGCTAAAAATCAAACGAAGGGAAATGGAAATAGGGTGGCGGCTACTGTGCATTAAACGCAGAACCTCTTCCCTTAAATAGGTTATCCACTTTATATCTCAATTTACCTTTATGCCCTCGCCTAGTCACTTATTAGCCTAATCACTAATTTCTCCCAATTTCATCTATAAAACATTAACTACTAGTTAACAAAATAAGTTGGCTCAATGAAACCGGGTGCTACAATCTACCCTCCTTAAAAGAATTTTGTCCTCAAAATTCAATACCTGAATAATTCTGGATGTTGGTCCATCATGTCTTGCTGGCACTTCTAAGTTGTCTCCTCTATGTTCTGGTTATGCCATAAGATTTTCACCAGTGGAACTTCTTTGTTGCGCAACACTTTCACGGCATGGTCTAAGATCCTTACTGGTTTATCCTCATATGTAAGAGTAGGATGAACTTTAATACTCTGCTGTCCACAATCTGAGATGGATCTCGTACACACTTCTTAAGCATAGAGACGTGGAACACATTGTGAATCCCTTCCATAGAGGCTGATAACTGCAGTTGCTAGGCTGTCTTCCCAATCCTTTTTAAGATTGGAAATGGTCCAATAAATCTGGAATTTAGCTTGCCTCTCTTACCAAATCTCACAACTCCTTTGAACGGTGAAACTTTGAGAAACACCTCATCGCCTACTTCAAACTCCAATTCTCTACGTCTTTTATCAGCATAACTTTTTTGTCGGCTTTGAGCTGTCAAAATTCGCTGGCGAATGAGGGCAACCTTCTCAACAGTTTGTTGCACAATGTCAGGACCAAGCAACTGTGCTTCACCAACTTCATCCCAGTACAAAGGAGATCTGTATTTTCGTCCATACAATGCTTCATACGGTGCCATACCAATAGTTGCCTGAAAACTGTTATTATAAGAAAACTCCACAAATGATAAATATTTACTCCAAGATCCTTGAAAATCTTGTATGCATGCACGAAGCATATCTTCTAAGGTCTGAATAGTTCTCTCGGATTGTCCATCTATTTGAGGGTGGAAAGCTGTGCTAAAACTAAGCTGTGTTCCCATAGCCTTGTGCAAACTCTTCTAAAACTTAGATGTGAATCGAGAATCCTGATCTGACACTATTGCGATAGGAACTCCATGTAAACATACAATCTCATGCACATATAATTCAGCAAGCTGATCCATCGAGTAAGTCATTCTCATCGACAGAAAGTAGGCGGTTTTAGTTAGTCGATCAACTATTACCCAGATTGCATCATGTCCCTTTACCGTTCTAGGCAATCCCACAACAAAGTCCATTGTTACATGCTCCCATTTCCATTTGGGAAGTGGTAAAGGTTGCAATGTTCTTGAGGGTCTCTGATGCTCAGCTTTAATCTACTTGTCACGACCCTTACCCGTGATATCGTTTTTTTTTTTTTTTTTTTTTTTTTTTTTTTTTTTTTTTTTTTTTTTTTTTTTTTTTTATTACTTTAATCGTACGTAGAGCGAAATCGAAAACGAAGTCGAAAGCGGAACTGAAATCGAAGTTCGTTTAGTAACTCCTTTAAAACAATCCATAAAACCATTAAAACTTAAAATAAATAAAACCTTTAAAACAATTAACTAATAAATAAAACTTAAATTAATATATTTCTTTTTTTTTTTATACAAAGTGAGTGGCGATCAGTAGCCACAAAAGTGGCTACCAATCGCCGTACCTTTTATAAGGTATGGCGATCAGTAGCCACAAAAGTGGCTACCAATCGCCATACCTTTTATAAGGTATGGCGATCAGTAGCCACAAAAGTGGCTACTAATCGCCCTATGGGCGACAGCCAGTGGCGACTTATCGCCACAATTGTGGCGATTAGTCGCCACGCTCTCTGGATTTTCTCCAGAGAGCAACGCCCCATTTCACCCAATTTCACCCAAGAGGCGATTACTCGCCTCCCAAAGGCGAGCAATCGCCAGGCTCTCTGGATTTTCTCCAGAGAGCCGAGCTTCTTCTTTCCTCTCTTTCTTTTTCTTTCCTTTTCTTCACTTCGCACAATACCCTTCACATTTTTAACCCAAAACACATAACACTAACTCATCACTTCCCTCGCTACATAATCACCAAATCTTTACCTACCTCCACGAAATACCAAAAACATTCGCAACTCCATGAACACACCATACTTCAATCTCCCTAAAAAAACGACTCAAAACATACCTGAACACGTGTTTTAAATTCGTAAAAACTAACTACGTGGATCGTTCTAAAACCGAGCCAATCCTTACAATTATAAATCACCTATAATCATCAAATAAAATCCAATAAAATCCTCAAAACAAACATTCATAATAAAGTAAAACTTCCTTAAAACATCTTCAAGATGAACACGTCACCAAAACATTCAAAACGACTCAATTCAAAGCCTACACCCTATATACAATCCCTAAATATTAAACTTCTCCACATATCCTAAAATCCCTCATATTTTTAACATTTAAAACAAGTTCACTTTGATTACCCAAAAATCGCTCGGAGCACCACCGTGGACATCGAATCTTGCCAAAACACACCCCGTCGCCACGAGCACCATCCGTCGACCACCTATTCTTTGTCATCGAGTTCACACCTGTCACCTACATCATTCAACATATACATTAAGCCTAAGGCTTAGTAAGGGGATGCACTATACTTAACATGTACATGGATGCATGAACTTTTTCATTTACTTGTTCTTATTCTTTTTCATACATACATTGTGTTGGGGAGGTAGGCAGTGCGTGTACATCACCTTTCGGCCGTATTCATGGTCCAACATGTGGATGTGACAATGGTTTTGTTGTTCATAGGCCAAACCACCCCATCATACTTAATCATTTCATTTTCATACGTTTCATGTTCATGCATGTAAAACATTTCATATGCCGTTGAGAAAACATGATGCATGAGGAATTTACCTATAACATATCATCAAGACATATCATCAAACAGTTCAAAACGTGCGTGGACATACTTTACTCATAACGAATCTAACAAACAACTAATAACTAACATTCTAAGCTACCCGACTCATTAAACCCCACAATCAGAAAATCATCATCAAGAACAATAAAACCTAACGTTGACACGATGTAGGGCCTTAAGGGCCGGAAACCTAACATCCACTTACCTGGCGTCCGTAGTAAGCCGTGCACCGTCCGTAAAGTCGTCTCCACCTAAAGCATTTCACAATTGAGGGCATTAAAACCGATCACAAATAATCCGTTTCCAAACTTAAACTAAGCTTCTAGCTAACACTATTTTCTTTAAAACTTCAACTTTCTCCATTCAAGCATTTCATCGAACACTTCACGTGCGCACATTCAAACACACTTTTCTCCCTAATCCGACATCCGATCACAACCATTCAAACACCTATACGTCACCCATAACATCTACTTTAATATACCACCGCTAATTTTCAAACCACACTTAGCGATCAAACTTAAAAGTCCCTAACTTCAATACACATTAAAACAATATAATCAAAACACCAAAAACCCAACCCTAAATCCATTTTCAATCTAAAATCACCAATCTATCACCAATCATCAACAATACATCAAAACTAACAATTCCTAACCTAAAACGTAATTTTAGTCAAATCCTAAATCGATAAAACCTAACGAATAACAACCAAAATCGACAACTAGACGTGTCTAGAGTTTAGGGCTTACCTAAAGGATCGATTGGAGAAGGAAGAAGACCGAAGAAGAAATCGCCGGAAGAGAAACGTTGATCGATCGTTGAAGGAACAAGGGAGGAGGAAAAGAAATCGCACAAGGGAGTGGGGGAAAGGTTTTCACGTCGCTGGAGAGAAAATGAGAGAAGGGGAGGGATTTGTTTGTTTTTAATAAACTTTTACCCTCACAAATTACTCTTTTACCCTTATGCTCAATTATTCGCTTAATTCGTTATTTCGTCTATCGATTTGAATCCCCCGAAACTTCCTTATTCCTTCAAGTATTCAAACTTATTTCTAGGGTTCTAACGAAACTGTCCGTTTGCAAAACGGACCTAATTTACTATTTTTACGACTTAAAACACGATAGATGGAAAACCGTAATTCGGCATTACGCTATCGATTTAGGTTTCTAAAAATTTACTTATTCTTCTAAAAATCCATATAAATTCCTAGGGTCCTACTAAAACTTCTCGCTCACAAAACGGACCCATATTTATTTATTGACGAAAATACCCTTGGAGCGGAAACCCAAAAACTCAGGTGTTACATCCTTCCCTCCTTAATTGGAATTTTGTCCCCAAAATTATTGCTTAGTTAAACTTCTAATTGCTCACCCTCACATTAACTAGGTACACTGTTCGTAATGCTAAACTCGACGCTCCTATGGTCTTACTCACCCTTCGGGTTTTGATAGCTTCCTATATTTCCCAAAGATTTAAATCCTTCTAACTACACACTTTATGACTAAATCACTCACACATACATTGACTTAACTAAACCTTTCATCATCTAGACTTTCGAGCTAAGTCCATTCGGTTCCTACCCTTTCTAATCCCATGACGTTAACACATCAAGCCCTCAAAGTTTCCTCAATCCTATAAGACCAAGGACTTGATACGTAGATTTCTCATCTTAATTCTCCATTTCGAACTCTTCTATACACTACTATCCCATGTTCCTATTTAACACTCTCTTCTCTTATACCTATGTACTTTGGGTGATCACTACATTTTCTTAATCATCCTAATGCAATCTCTATGCCCAAAGCTTTCAATACATAATCTACCCACTATTTTCCTCAGGGTATTCTCTAAGTTCCGTAATTACGTCCTCTACACTCGATTTATCCAACTCTTACCTCGATCATCATTAATGACCATTAAATTCTTAAGTCTAAACTTCTTCATTAGACCATTCACCCAAGACTTCTAAGGGTGCATACATAATTCGACAAAACTTAGTAGTCGAAACTTTCCTAATCCTCCTGATCTATCTTCACTTCTAAGTTCACTTGTACAGTCTTCGTGCAAATCACTCTCCCTTTCATCCAATATGCTCCAATTTTCACAACCTCCACTACTTGACTCTTATATCATCCTTCCATTTGATATAGTTAATCTTCTCACTTCTCCGCATGATACAATCCAAAGCTCAAAAGTCTATTTAACCGCCCATTTATCTTACACCACATAGTCTCTATTTCCTCTGGTTGTGATCTACCTTATACACTTACGTTCATCAACCTTAACCTTAGCTATTTACAAAATCCTTGGCTTCGACTTCGTTATATACGGGTCGAGCCCTTAAAATTCCTAATTTAATCCTATTCCTAATGTACTTGATAACTCACCAATCCCTTGATTCGCAAGACTTCACATTCGGGCTTTACTTCAAATCCAACCCCTCATCAAATTAAACAATGCCCAAATCTTATCCTTAATACCATTTAAGGATTTCTTCCCCTTTCTCTTTAAAGCTTACTAACTAGCCTACTACTCTCATCCCTTCTAATCAGGTTCTGAACATTCTACTTGTCTTCTTTACGAGAATTTGTCTAACTTTCTTGTTAGCAAACTTGTTGTAGGTAGACTCACAATCTTAATCCCAATCTCCTAAAATTTTCAATTCCTGTCTTTGTATTTTCCAAAAACTTAGAAGCGTCCATTGCCTTAATGGGACTAAGCATGCCGTGGTTCGTACCACAAGTCCTAACGATTTCCAAAGTCTCCAGACGAATAACAAAGTGGTCAAGTTTACTTCCTTAAATTCTCACATGAATCGGCTTCCTAGGGTGAACAGAGAATCTAGAAGAATGTGCCTCTGAAAGGATCTCATTCCGAAGCTCTACATTAGCCGGAATAAACCATCTGTTTCGAAACTTAAGAGTTCCATCAGCAGAATAGTTGAAATCTGATTTGTCCGTAGAATCCATGCTTAACTTGTACTTGTTACACTCGTCATCATTCGTCTGAGTTTCCTTTATTTTCTCTAGAATAGTAGGCTTTAAGTTTATGGCTGAAAGCATAGCTGATACACTGGATACTGCTTCTAGATTAAACCTTTGGAATTCTGATTCTAAGGCTAATGGCATATCGAAAATCATAGTTGGGGTTTATGTTGTCACTCTGCTCAAAGCATCAGCCACTACATTAGCTTTGCCGGGATGGTATTTGATCTCAAAATCATAATCCTTGACAAACTCCAACCACCGACGTTGCCTCATGTTTAACTCTTTCTGTGTGAAAATATATTTCAGATTTTTATAATCTGAGAATATTTCACAATATTGTCCATACAGGTAATGCCTCCAAATCTTAAGTGAAAAAACTACTGCAGCCAATTCCAAATCATGCGTAGGATAATTCTTCTAATGAGTTTTCAACTGTCTAGAAGTATAGGCTATTACCTTTCCTTCTTGCATCAAGACACAGCCAAGTCCAATCTTGGATGCATCACAGTAAATGCTAAATTTACCATTCTCAACGGGAAGTGTTAATATTGGGGCATTGGTCAACTTCAGTTTCAAGGTCTGGAAACTGGATTCACATTCCTCTGTCCATGCATACTTAATGTTTTTCCTTGTTAACCGAGTGAGGGGTGTTGCAATTTTTGAAAACCCTTCAATAAATTTTTGGTAATATCCCGCTAATCCAATGAAACTTCGAATATCCGTTGCATTCTTCGGTTGGGGCCACTCCTTAACTGCTTGAACCTTAGCTGGATCAACAGATATCCCATCACCCAATATCACATAACCAAGAAAGTGAACTTTGTCCAGCCAAAACTCGCACTTGGAATACTTGGCATAAAGTTGGTGCTGTCTTAGTACTCCTAACACCAAACTCAAATGCCTTGCATGATCATCCTCAGTACGCGAGTAGATTAAGATATCATCTATAAACACTATGACGAATTTATCTAAATAATCGTAGAACACTCTATTCATAAGGTCCATGAAGGCTGCTGGTGCATTTGTCAATCCAAAGGACATAACCAAAAACTCATAATGTCCATACCTTGTGCGAAAGGCAGTCTTTGGGATATCTTCAGATCTAACCTTCAACTGATAATAACTGGACCTAAGGTCAATCTTAGAGAAAACTCTTGCACCATTAAGTTGGTCGAATAGATCGTCTATCCTCGGTAATGGATACTTGTTCTTGACAGTTAGCTTATTTAGTTCCCGATAATCAATGCACATCCGCATCAATCCATCATTCTTTTTGACAAAAAGGACAGGTGCACCCCACGGTGAAAAGCTAGGGCATATGAACCCTTTCTTTAACAGATCCTCCAACTGCTTCTTTAATTCTTTAAGTTCTGTTGGTGCTAATCTATATGGATTTTTAGACACAGGCTCGGCGCCGGGGTAAACATCTACAATAAATTCAATTTCTCTATCTGGCGGCAAGCCAGGAAGGTCATCCAAAAATACTTCTGGAAAGTCTTGGACGACTAAGACATTTTGAGGACTTTCCTTCCCTACAAGTTGTGTGTTTAAAACGTTAGCTAAGAAGTACAAATACTCTCCACATGGGGAAGCTCTAGTATTAATAGAAGTCATCACATACTTTTCCTTACTCTTCTTTGAAGCTTTAAAGGTATGTTTCAAGCCACTAGGGGGGTGAAAACTAACTACTCCAGTCCTACAATCAATTGTGGCATAATGCTTGAACAACTAATCCATCCCTAGGATTACATCAAATCCCATCATATCCATAATAATGAGATCAGCAGGTAAATTCTTGTTTCCCACTATCACCACACTATTAAGCTCACTCGGCTAGAGTGCATGCATTCACCAGAGGGTAACGTGACATTAAACACATGTTCATATGGCAAAGACTGTACATCTAACTTAACTGCAAACGTAGACGCTATAAAAGAATGTGTTGCACCAGAATCTATTACAGTAAAAGCAGGTATAAAGTTGATCAATATAATACCTGATACAACAGCGGGCTGTTCCTCACCCGGCTCCATCATGGAGAATATCCTCGGTTTAATCACAGCAGGGCCACTTTTAAAAACTGGGCAGTCTCTGCTAATATGGCCGACTTTGTTACAATTGTAGCATCTGGTGATTCTAGGCTTCAGACATTCTTTGAACGTGTGTCCAACCTCCTCACAGTTGAAACACTTTCCAAAACCCAATCTGCACTTGCCCGGGTGGTTCTTCAAACACCTAGGACACTGGGAAAATTTTCTGGCATTCTGTATTTTCCCTCCTGGTCCTTGGCTATTCTGGCCTTCACTAGGCCTCTTCATTCCTCTTTGTTGGTGTAGCTGGATAAACTTTTGTGGGACCTCCTTTGGTCCAGCACACTTCCTTTCAGCTTCTTCCACCTCCAACGCCGTGGACAAAACCTCACTAAAGGACAATCTTTTAATATCACAAAATTTTACTCCTTTGTACATTTCGGGCTTCAATCCTTGCATAAATTGAAACACCTTATCTTCATTCCTATGAATAAGGTGTCCAGCGAACCTTGATAGTGACTTGAATTGTCTGCTGTACTCAGCCATAGATCCTGTTTGCTTCAATTGTAAGAACTCTACTTTCTTCGAAGTTTGGACAGCACTACTGAAATACTTTTCGTAGAAGATCTCCTTGAATTGCGCCCAAGACATTGCTAGGACATCGGTAGTAGTCTCTATCGATTCCCACCATAGCTGAGCATCTTCCGATGACTTCTACTGAAGACATCTTCCGATGACTTCTACTGAAGACATCTTCCGATGACTTCTACTGAAGACATCTTCCGATGACTTCTACTGAAGACATCTTCCGATGACTTCTACTGAAGACATCTTCCGATGACTTCTACTGAAGACATCTTCCGATGACTTCTACTGAAGACATCTTCCGATGACTTCTACTGAAGACATCTTCCGATGACTTCTACTGAAGACATCTTCCGATGACTTCTACTGAAGACATCTTCCGATGACTTCTACTGAAGACATCTTCCGATGACTTCTACTGAAGACATCTTCCGATGACTTCTACTGAAGACATCTTCCGATGACTTCTACTGAAGACATCTTCCGATGACTTCTACTGAAGACATCTTCCGATGACTTCTACTGAAGACATCTTCCGATGACTTCTACTGAAGACATCTTCCGATGACTTCTACTGAAGACATCTTCCGATGACTTCTACTGAAGACATCTTCCGAAGGTTAACATAAACACTTACAGTTGTTGAAGTACTTCCATGCAACGATTAGCACTGATGAGTAATTTTTTGAACGGTTTAACTGAATGTCTCTGATACCATACTGTAACGCCCCGAGTTTTCTGAACCTGGTTCGCTACACAAGATACTGAACCGAACTATAGGATTTTTGAGAAAATTCTAAAGTTTCACTCAATGGACAAACTTTGAGAATTTACAAGGTAAACATTGAAAATTTGTAGCGGAAAATCATTTGAGCAGAACAGAGTTAAGCAAAACTATAAAACGACGTTTGAATAATCAGTTATAATATTATGAAATAATTCGGCCAAAATAAATGAAGGCTTAAGCGTGAAATACTTAAAATTCGTAAAAGTCAAACACATCTTCTGCTGAACAAAGTCAGCGGTAGAGGCAGAAACGGAAATAGAAGGCTTCTACCGCCAAACAGTGCCAGCGGTAGAAGTAGGGACAAAAGACTCAGCGGTAGAAGCAGAGACAGAATAGACACGTCGACTTCACACGTCTTCTGCTCACATCTGCCGACGACGCGTTGGCTACACATATCTACCGGTCACAAACGACAAAATCGACTGCATAATTCTTCCGTTTAAAACGACAGAATTACTATCTACTTCTTCCGATCACAAAACGACAAATCTACTGCCTACATCATCTAATTACAAAACGACAAGGCTACTAAAGACTTATACCGAAGACATCTACCGATGGCTTCTACTGAAGACATCTTCCGATGACTTCTACTGAAGACATCTTCCGATGACGTCAGTCGGATGATTCAATCCTCCAACATCTACCGGTGGACAAAACACTCAACATCCACTGTTGGACTTCATTCACCGATGGTTGGACTTGCAAATTTCACTCAAAACATTCAAAACAACCTGACCCTAAGTAACTTTTGAAATCCAACAAATAACCATTTGAAACCAACATTTGTATCCTTATCCAATAAAAATCCCAAATTAGCAATTTGTAACAAAACCAAATCCGATTTTCATAACAGGAGAAACTCAAGTATTCTAAATCCTTCAGCTATTACTATCATCAAAATCCTCTGCACTCCTAAACAGAACATCAGAAAATTAGACTCCACATACAGACAATAGTCAAACCGCCTCATCAGAACACCCAACCGTGGCATAGACGTACTCCTTCAACTTCATCTATTCTTCAGTGCACTCGGGGAACTCACCTGTTACAGTCTCAGCACCTATATTACAAAACTCATTTATTAGCCTAATGCTAAGTAAGTAAAACAGTAATGAAATGAAATGATGAAACATAAATCTTAGATATGCGGTTTCTACTTTCACATCTCAGTTGCATATGCATTCGTTTCTGGTCTGATCCCCCTATGAAATTGGGAGTTGGATCACTTCTCCCAAAGTCATACATCCTCTCTCCTGATTAAGGGGCGGATTAGTTCCCTTAATAACTGTTCAGATCCCCCAATGAAATAGGGAGTTGGATCAATTTTCCCAAAGTTATACATCCTCTTTCTTGATTTAGGGGCAGATTAGTTCCCTTAACAACTGTTTTGTTTCAATCGGTTCATTCCTCACCATGCCACTATGCATTTAAATTCATTTTCGTATACTTTCAAAACATGATACATGGCAAACTAAAAACAAAGAAACCATACATAATCCTACTGTTTTGTGATGTAGGCCCAAAGGCACACACGTACTCTACTTACCTGGTCTCCTGGAGATTGTTTTGTTGTAAGCTACTTCGGGAGTCTGCTCACCTATAATTGTAAACAGAGCATTAGTTAAGCTTCATTCTAAAGTATCCTCAAATCTACCAGAACTCATAAGAAAACTGGTTTGGGAACTCAGATCATCAAGTATTCCTTATATGCCCCAAACCCGAACTAACTCCCACTTACAGCATTCTCAACGCTCGCATTTAAAATCCCCTCTAACATTGATATTTACAAGAAATCAAAGTAGAACTCACCTAACTTGGAGAGAACGAAAGGGAAAATCGCCGGGAGAAACTCTGCTTAGCTGCTGAATGTCGAGAAAGGAAAATGAGAAAATAGTGGCGGCTAAACCTCATTAAACGCAGAACCTCTTCCCTTAAATAGGTTATCCACTTTATATCTCAATTTACCTTTATGCCCTCGCCTAGTCACTCATTAGCATAATCACTAATTTCTCCCAATTTCATCTATAAAACATTCACTACTAGTTAACAAAGTAAGTTGGCTCAATGAAACCGGGTGCTAAAAAAGAAAATATGGAAACAACTCTTGAGCTTTAACTACTCACCGCTCTTGTTATTTCCTGGAAGGGGACGAGGTCGTTTGAGGTGAATGACCAACTCAGTAGAAATGTTATATTAAATGTATGTAAAATTTCTTTTATTTTTTCTTTCAAAACATGATGCGATATCAAAATAGTTTTCAAATTATCGTCTCATGAAAACTCACTTTCAACGTTTTAGGAAAACAGGCTTCACGAGCCAACAATGAGACATTAAATAAATCCTTGTTGTATACATAGACGACTTTACGGAAATAGACCATCATCTTACATTTCACTTGAAAATCATCTTAGTGAAAAATAAGGGTCGTTCAAGAACCCCTCCGGTATTCTAACACAGAAAGAAGAATCAAGCAACATGTCATCCGAAGATCCAACCCTGTTACTCGAGTTTTTAGTGAACAATGATCATCTACGAAGTAACCCGTATAAACGATAATAAACAACAAATATAGCCTGATTAAGTTTAGAGATTCGAAACTCAAGGAGCAAATTATCACCGCTCTAGTCCCCATTTTGTGATGTGCATACAAGATATTCTTCACGCAGCAGAAGGTGTACTAGGAATGTCCTTCGATACTTTGACACCGAGACTAAACAAAGTATCACAAAAATTAATCCTCTATCACAACAATAATAAAAGAAACCATGCATCAATAGTAAACGTATAAATCATACATACATATATACACGTATAAATACTGACGTGCTAGCAATCAGTCCTCGTCAGGTTTCATGGGTGAAAGCTCACCAAAATAGGGTTTTGGAAAACAATGATACAATGCAAAGCAAAACAATTAAAATAAAGCTCATACCTTTACGCCGAATGCTTATTATTCCAACTGGAGGTGTAACCCTAGCAACTGCCTCGAAATTCTCAAAGTCGTCTGAGCCTAAAACAAAACCAATGTTATGATTATCTCACTAATCACTAAAGGAAGACACTAGGATGAGTCCTAAACTAGGACCAGGAACTCAATCCATAACGCTATAGACGACCACAAACTTTTGTATACTTTATTTTTCCAAAAATAAAGTTGTGTGGTGGACACTTTAAGCCATAGGTCGACACTTGATACTCTTGGTCCGGTCTAGCGGTCGACACTTTATACTTCTCTGGTTTTAGCAAAAATGCACTAGAGGTCGACACTTCCTTCTGAAGTGTCGACACGTTTCACAAAATAAAAATTGAAGTGTTAACACTTTATTCTGAAGTGTCCACACCTTTCACAAAATAAAAATTGAAGTGTCGACGCTTCCATTGAGCGGAACCTTCAACCCACTGTCACTAGGTAAGGTTTGAAGTGTCGACCGACCATCTACAATCGTCGACACTTCGGCAATTTTCAGCGACGGGAAGTCGTGAAAAATGCCCTCCCTCGCCGTTTCTCACTTCCAAACGACAAATAAACTTAAATAAAACCTAAACCTACTTTATAAGACAAAAAACAACTCTCAGATTCAAGTTTCCAAGCTTGAATCTGATTTTCATAAAACCTAAATATTTAAACACAAAAAATAAAGGGAGAACGACTTACCCTCGAAGTCCTCATTCACAAACGTCGCTCCTATAAGCCTTACAAACGTTCATTTAGCTTTGGATTTCGGCGAATCGCACAAATTGGAATCTTTCTCCATATGCTCTCCCTCACTTGCGGCGACCACTATTCCCAAATGAAGGGATAGTTTTTCCAAACTCTAATTTAAATGAAATTTCCTTATTTGCATTTTAACCTTACAATTTAACATATTTATAAATTACACTTTAACATTAGACAAAGTCTTTGAAAATGCTAGTTTTTACACAACCCCCTGTTCTTCCACCCAAAACCCAAAATGTCTTAAACTTGGTCAGATTGTGAGACTACTCGTTTCAAATTTTGGTTTTGTTGGGTCGTTAAGTTTGTAATGATTACATCGGTTAACTCATTAGGATCGGCAAGTAAAAGTTTTTATGGTTTGGCTGACTCGTTTCACACTTCTATTTGGAAGGTTAAAGTAAGAACTCTATTGGAAAGAGAATAGTCTCCAACCAAAACAAGTGGCTCTAGAGCAGTGATTACTAGAGTTTTTGGTTATAGTTTTAGGGAGAAATGAGTTAAATTTGAAAGATATCAATCTCACGGAGGTTCGAGAACTAATCACATGTAATTTAAGTGGAAAAGAAGGAAATAGATTTACCTTACCGCTAGAAATTTATGCATCTTACTAAGTCAATCTTTCTGTTACCATTTAGTTTTAACTAAATAATCTTAGCCTTAACAAATAAAACAACTACTCCTTGATATTCTCAGTAGTTGAGTATTCTTAGTGGAATTTGTTATTTCTATTTATTTTAAATAGTAGCAGTTCATGTAATCATTTAAGCTTTAATAAGATACTCAGCTTATTTTATTTCATGGTATTAGAGCAAGGTTGAAGCTTTGTTGTTATTTTTGTATTTCACTCTTCTTGCTATCAAGTTCATCTTGTTGAAGAAGATTGAAATTCACCATTGAAATGGTGGAAATAGTTCTAACACTCAATATGTTGAGGAAAAACTTGTAGGTATGAACTATAAGTATTGGAGAATGTGCATGGAGGCCTTTCTTCTAGGTCGAGATCTTTGGGAACTAGTTTCTAGTGTTGAGGAAATTCTAGCTGACACTCCTGATAATGTAGAGTAATGGAGGAAATGAAAGATCAAATGCGGAAACACATTGTTTGTGTAACACCCCCGAACCCCAGTTCGGTGCGCTACTTGGCTCACACTTCCCACATTTAAAATGAAATTTAAAATAAAATTCGATAAAATTTTGACTCCATTTTTGGATTTTTTGAACCCTCAAAATTTGTTGGAAAATGTGCCCAAAATACATGCAAAACGTGCCAGAAAAGATCAGGTTAAAACATAGTAGAAATAGAAAAAAATTTTAAAAAAATAAAATTTTGTATGCTGGGCACCGCGCGCGCCTGCTGCGCACAGCAGCGAGCCGCGTGCGCACCCCACGCCCGCGTGAGGTGCCGATAGATTGGCAACCTCTCGGGTTGCCAGACGATCTATAGCGAATTGCGCCGATCGATCGGCGCACAGCGCTAATCGATCGGCGCTACGTGCGCCCAAGCAACGCGCATCGCGTGCACGCTGCACCCGCCCACTCCCTAGCCTGCGCACCTACACTTTGGCCACCAGCGCCCTTTCTCTCCTATCTCCATTTTCTTCAAATCATTCACACCCAAATCACTCAAAATTTACCCCAAACATTCCTGACACTCCCGTTTCCATGACACGTGAAAATTCTCGGAAAACCGACTCCAAGTCATTAACGAAAACGTGGAAACAATTGAACCCTAACGTTGTTTGTTATATAAAAAACTGAGCAGCATAACAGCTGAACAATCTGAAAACCCAAAATCCTGAAATCCACACTTTCATAAAACACATTCAAAGAGGTTCCAAAACAATTCACCAAAAACATTTAACAATTCACAAATCACATTTACAAAATCCAACCAACAAAATCGTCAAATACTTTAAACATCCATAATAGTTAGAAAATCATACAAAATCCCAAAATACCGATTTCCCCACATATCCCTCGGATAACTATGGCCGAGAAGCCCCGACAACTGCCTGCACTGGCACGCCCTGTGCACCGCCGACTGCTGCCTAGTCTTGGGCTCCCTCGTCTAGCTCACCTGAGTAAATGTTGTCACCTACACTACAGAACACAAAAAGTAAGCCTAACTTAGCAAATAGGGAATAATGAATGCAAATAACACACCATGCAAACCATTCCTATCACATGCAGTTTCTAACTCTTAGTTGTGCTCATTTCCTTCTCATTCCATTACTCTGTTCATAAGCTATGTAGATCAAGTACACATCCCATAACCGTCTAGGATGGCCACACATTGATCCAACCAAGCAAAATCGAATGGCACACTTCCCATGACCGTCTAGGAAGGCCATTGATTTTACTCCCCCGCATCAATCGTAGAATCCTATGACAATCTGGGAATTCAGACTCCCGATGCTTTAAGATTTGCCATTCTATTATCTGATTACATTTCATGCTCACCAAAACAATGCAAAAACTCGTATCAAGCGAAATTTAAAACCATGATGCATGTTTCAAAAATGTGCAACACAACACAACACCAATAACAAACCAACCATTAAACCCTACCGTTCCATGGTGTAGGCCCGAAGACAACAAAATGTTCCTCTACTTACCTGATTGCTCGGCACTTGATTGTTCACTTCGTCCAGCTAAATTACTCGCTCGACAACCTAAAAAATAGGGAAAAGCTCTTAGTAACACTCTAAGGAATTCTAAGGAATTATCTAACCAAAACTAACAACCAAAACTAACAACAATTAAACAATTCTAAAATCAAAACCCTAAATCTGATTTTTTTCCCCTAATTTTGGTGTCCAACTTCAAACGGCCATAACTTATTCATTTTTCAACGGATTTTGACGTGCCACCCCATTCCGTAAACCTCTACACGTCTACTATCAATTGAAAAATCAAATTCAACAACCAAAAAATTAGAAAATTCGAAGACACAAAAACAGAATCAGCCCTCATGGTTTTCAAAATCAGTTTTTACCAATTCTCACCAAAACTCAAATCTCTCCCTAAAATCAACCTAAACTAATCCATCTAACATCTAAACCACTAAATTTAGGAAGAAAACTAGACAAGGAAATGAAATTTTCGGAATCCACATTTAGGGTTTCCCAAACCCTAACCATCTTCCACAAAAACACCCTAAAAACATTAAAAACCAACACCTAATTGCATTACCATCAAAACCCCATAAAAACATACCTTAAAACCTTGCAAAAACTTGATGAAATTGAGAGGAGAAACCCTAAAATGGCTGCTGGTTTCACGAGGCAGAAAGGAAGAAGAAAGAGGAATTTGACTTTCAAACCTCACTTTACCATTTTTATAAACAAACTTTACCCTCCTTTTTGATTTTTCCACTAAATTTTCTCATTTTATACTTTAACCTCGTCTTTCTCCTCCTCATCCCTAAGCCAATGTGAAGCCCTCCATTCACTTCATTTTATATCATTTAATTTTTATCTTTAAGTCTATTCAACTCAACATAAATTTTCATAAAACACCATTCATTTCACATCAAAATAACATCCATTTAATCACTTCAATCCATAATCAAAATTCTAAGCCTAACCAGAACCAAGAATATAATTTAAATCTATCTCCACCTAAACAATGCAATAAAAGTTAATTAACTATTCTAAATGTAGAATTTACTTACCTATTGAAGGTTCCTTCTCTCTCACAAAATTTCCACCTAACGAACTAATTTTTTAGTCATAAAGAATCGCCTCCTCAAACTGAGTAATTTTTCTTTGAGAAACAAGTCCAACATCTCACTTTTTCTTCATTTTTTTCTATCTTCTTTCTTCTTTTTCTCTCTTCTTTCTCATTTTCTCGTGAGCTGGATACTTTGCACGAAAAAGATTAATTTTTCAGCCTTCTCTACCCTTTTCTAGAGAGATCTTGGGGAAGATTTACCATTCTATCCTTTTTGTCCATGTACAAGTATTATTTTACCTTTTCTTGCATGATAAATCGCAAAAATACCATGATTGATTAAGTTTATTTAGCTGATACTACTTAATTTTGATTAGTCTTAAGTTAATCAACATGATTAGCATAATTAATCATGACTAATTAGCATTAATCATACTTAATTAACTTAATTAATTACTTAAGCAAACAACTTACCAAACATATGCTGACTGTCACATGTCTTAACTCCATTGGTTATCTAATATTATTGCATGGATACATGCTACAAAGTATTGAAAACATTTTTCCTTCTTTAACTTTCTCCAAATTCACAATCTAAGATGTAGTTTAAAGTTATTTACCAAAATAGTGCAGTTTAAAACGTAAACTGCATTTATCAGATTAAAAAGTAGATAACTTTTGCTACATAGATCCAAATTCTTTAATTTCAAATGCATTATTTTCCTCTACATGTGTAGTTTAAGACTGTAAAATGTCATAATAATCCAATTATCACAGCAAAAGTTATTACTCTTACAATCAAGTCTGTTCCTAGAAAACAGTTTCATTTGTAGCATTCTCAAGAATTTTGTACCATTTCTTCAATAATACATCTATAACTTATATTCATATATCATCTATAATAAATATCCACACTACATTATTGACAATATAATATTTAAGGTTCAAACCATTACAGAAGTATTATCAAAATTCATTTAGTTTAATAAAACTATAAAAAATGAGTTTGGGTGGGAAGTTAAATGTTTGAGAAGCGATAATGGTGGTTAATTTATGTCAGATGATTTTTTTAGTAGTGTGATAACAAAGCCGTAAGTGACATGTCCAAACACCCCTTAACAAAATGGGGTTGTTGAAAGAAAGTTGGCACACCTCACATCAATCTATCTCTCAGAACTTTGGGCAGAAGCAGTTCAGTGTGCATGTCATGTAATATACAGACTACCTTCTTGACCAGGTAAAGAAAAAGTTCAATTTGAAATTATCCATAATGTAAAACCAAATGTTAATTACTTTCGAGTGTTTGGTTCTACTTGTTACGTTCATGTTCCAAAAACTAATCAGACCAAAGTGGATCCAAAAGCAAATAAATGCATTTTTGTTGGTTATGATTCATGTAGGAAATGATGGAAGTGCATGGATCTAACAACAGAGAAATATATTGTGTCAAGAGATGTAGTATTTGATGAAGTGTCATCATGGTATTCTGCTAAAAAATTAATTATTCAAAATGCAGACTCTACTCTAAGTGAAAATTATATGGAGCTTAAGAACCTCATTATAGGAACCTGCTCAACAAACGAGTGATGAATCCATCACCTCTTCAAGTTCCAATAATCATGACCAAGAAACAAAAACATCAACGAGGGAGAAAAGACAACCAACCTACCTTAAAGACTATGTGGAACTAAATCATTGTATTATGACAACATGTTTGTTTACTGGGGCATTAACAGAAGAACTAGCTTGTTACGAAGAAGCAATGGGCTATCCAAAATGGGAAGCAGCTATGCTAGAAGAAATTGAAGCATTAAAGAAAAATGAAACATGGGAACTTGTGTCTAAGCAGGAAAATTGTACTCCAATCACTTGCAAATGGGTTTATCAGTTGAAGAAAAAATTAGATGACGAAATTGACAAGTATAAAGCTTGACTTGTTGCTCGTGGTTTTTCTCAAAGTTATGAGCTGAATTATGAAGAAACCTTCAATCCTGTGGCAAAAATGGTAATAGTACGATCAATTATTTCACTTGCTGCTTTTAGAAATTGGAGGCTACGATAACTTGACGTAAAAATGCATTTCTTTACGGTGAGTTAGATCGAGAGGTGTTCATGAAAAAACCAAAAGGATTTATCTCCAAGCAACTTCCTCTACATGTTTGCAGGTTGAAAAAGGCACTATATGACATTAAACAAGCACCACGTGTTTGGTATGGTAAAATTGCTCAATACTTCATCTTTTGTGGCTTTAAAGTTGTTAATTCAGATGCTAGTTTGTTTGTTAAATTAGAATCAAAGATGCATTTACTGGTTCTGCTCTAGGTTGATGACATGATAATCACTGAAAATGATGAAGCTGAAATCTCTCAATTGAGGAGAAATCTATTAACTTGATTTGAAATGAAAAATTTGGGTGAAATTGGATGTTTTCTTGGTCTAGAAGTGGAGAAATCATATCTCAAAAATGATATGCAAAAAGTCTCTTGGAGTGTTTTGGAACGGAGAAGTCAAAAGAAAAAGCTACTTCCATGGAAACATATCTCAAGTTAAATAAAGATGGAGGAAAGCCATTGAAGGATGCTAGGCAGTTTCGGCAACTTGTTAGTAGTTTAATCTACTTAACTATCGCAAGACCAGAGGTTGCATATTCTGTAGGTGTGATTTCTCAGTTTATGCAAGATCCAAGAACTCATCACTTGGACACTGCTAAAAGAATTTTGTGATATATAAAGGATTTTCTTACTTATGGTCTTATATATAAAAAAAAGGAGTGATTTTGTTTTGAAAGGATTTACCGATGCATATTGGGCAGGTGATGTTGTGGATCGTCGTTCAACCTCATGGCATTGCTTCAGTCTTGGCTCAACTATTATTTCATGGTGCAGTAAGAAGCAATCCTCAATTGCATTATCAAGTACAGAAGCTGAATACATGACAACAACAGTGGCTGCACAAGAATGCATTTGGTTGAAATGTTTAATTGAAGATATTTTTTTCAAAGTTGATTATGCAGTGCAAATTTACTGCGACAATGAGAGTGCTATCAGACTTGCTTCAAATCCTATTAAAGTGGTAAATCAAGAAATTGAGTTGCAAGGAATTCCTACTTGCAAGCAAGTAACTGATATATTTATGAAGGCTTTGGCAAGTAAAAATTTTGAGAATTTCAGAGCTGCACTTGGTGTTATTGATAATAAGCATGCAATAAGGGAGAGTGTTACAAATTAGTACATCTTACTAAGTCAATCTTTCTGTTACTATTTAGTTTTTCCTAAATAATCTTAGCTGTAACTGTAACACCCGGGTTTTTTTAAAGGAAAAATGGGAGAGAAAGGGAGAGAAAATAAAAGATAAGGTGGTTGTTTAATAAAATAGTTGTTTAATTAATTTAAAAGAAGAGTGAATAAATTTGGTTGAACTAAACAGTTTATTAATTTAGGTTTGGGTATTCCCAATGGAGAAATTAAGCCGGGTATGGAGAGAGGGTCACCTTACGAAAATTTATAATTTAAGAACGATTTATCGAGAGTTCGAAATGGTCAAAAATATGAGAGGGCAAAACAGTAAATGTTATTGTATTAATGTTTTAATAGGAATTATAATAATAATAATAATTATTATTATTATTATTAATTGTTTTTAAATTAAAACAACTGAATGGCGATCGACGCCATTCAGTGTTCTTCGCGGCCGAGAACAAACAGGGGGAGAAGGGGGAAGGAGCAACGATCGCCGATCGTGAACGCCGACGACTCTCGACATTCTCCAGCCAGACGTCGGCGACGAGCTGTTTCCGGCCGTCTTTGCGCACGAACTGACAGGTAAGGCTTGGTTTTTTGCCCTGTTTCGGTTCTGTTTGTGGCCGATGGTTAGGAGCGAGTTTGAGCTCCGATCACCGGCCGATTTTGGGAGTTCTCAACATGGGTTTGCCGACCCTTGCACCAGCAATGGTCGCCGAGTTGTGAGGAGCTCAAATTTAGTGAAAAATAGTGAATCTCGAATTGGGGCATTTCGGGTTTTGTGTGCGTAGCCTTGGAATTTTTATTAGTTTAGGCTAATTGGGTGTGAGGGTGATTGATTGGTGAGGAAATGGATGTAAATTGATGAAAAATCGAGTTGGGGGAAATTTCTGGGTGATGGGCAGTTCGGGATTTTGGATATTTGACCTAGCTACGGTCGTTTGTTTTAAAATTCCTTTTGACAGGTTAAAATAGGTTATTAGAGGAGTACGTGGCTGCTGGAATCGTTCGATTCCTATATCTGTTGCGAATGTTATGCACATTTGAAGTTTCAGGTCGGTTTTTACCGAACACAAATTAGTGGCTCGTTTAGTTAGGTTTTAGTTGGATTATGCTAGAGATAGTAGTTTGAGAGTAATTGTTGAATGAGGCTTGATTTTGATAAAGTTGAATATTTGTCGTAGGTTGAGCCGTAGGTGGACAGGTAACCGAGTATCCTCAGCGAGCTAGAACGACAGGTAAGTAGAGGATTGTGTGTTTTGTTGCCTTCGAGCCTACACCACGGAACGGTAAGGATGTTTGTTTGTTTGGTTGTTTGCTTGTTGTGTTTTATTGTATGTTGTGCATTGTGTTTGGTTGTTTGCTTGTTGTGTTTTATTGTATGTTATGCATTGTGTGGCATGCGTTAGGGTTTTTGCACCATGAAAAATGAGTGGTGAGCACGGTTTTAAGGAGTGAGCATTAAATGTATAAAAATAATGAGAAATGCATCGTGATCCCGAGTAGTGCTCGTGGAGCACCTCGGGAGGGTCTCTATGAGATTGAACCGTAATATCGAATAGAGCTGCCTCGCCGGGGAGTAGTGCTCGTGGAGCACCTCGGGAGGGTCTCTATGAGATTGAACCGTAATATCGAATAGAGCTGCCTCGCCGGGGAGTAGTGCTCGTGGAGCACCTCGGGAGGGTCTCTATGAGATTGAACCGTAATATCGAATAGAGCTGCCTCGCCGGGGAGTAGTGCTCGTGGAGCACCTCGGGAGGGTCTCTATGAGATTGAACCGTAATATCGAATAGAGCTGCCTCGCCGGGGAGTAGTGCTCGTGGAGCACCTCGGGAGGGTCTCTATGAGATTGAACCGTAATATCGAATAGAGCTGCCTCGCCGGGGAGTAGTGCTCGTGGAGCACCTCGGGAGGGTCTCTATGAGATTGAACCGTAATATCGAATAGAGCTGCCTCGCCGGGGAGTAGTGCTCGTGGAGCACCTCGGGAGGGTCTCTATGAGATTGAACCGTAATATCGAATAGAGCTGCCTCGCCGGGGAGTAGTGCTCGTGGAGCACCTCGGGAGGGTCTCTATGAGATTGAACCGTAATATCGAATAGAGCTGCCTCGCCGGGGAGTAGTGCTCGTGGAGCACCTCGGGAGGGTCTCTATGAGATTGAACCGTAATATCGAATAGAGCTGCCTCGCCGGGGAGTAGTGCTCGTGGAGCACCTCGGGAGGGTCTCTATGAGATTGAACCGTAATATCGAATAGAGCTGCCTCGCCGGGGAGTAGTGCTCGTGGAGCACCTCGGGAGGGTCTCTATGAGATTGAACCGTAATATCGAATAGAGCTGCCTCGCCAGGGAGTAGTGCTCGTGGAGCACCTCGGGAGGGTCTCTATGAGATTGAACCGTAATATCGAATAGAGCTGCCTCACCGGGGAGTAGTGCTCGTGGAGCACCTCGGGAGGGTCTCTATGAGATTGAACCGTAATATCGAATAGAGCTGCCTCGCCGGGGAGTAGTGCTCGTGAGCACCTTGGAGGGTCTCTACAAGTCGTTGCCTCGCCGGGGAGTTAGTGCTCGTAGAGTCACATAATAGACTGAACATGATATCGAATAGAGCTGCCTCGCCAGGAGTAGTGCTCGTGGAGCACCTCGGAGGTCTCTATGAATTGAACCGTATATCGAATAGAGCTGCCTCACCGGGGAGTAGTGCTCGTGGAGCACCTCGGGAGGGTCTCTATGAGATTGAACCGTAATATCGAATAGAGCTGCCTCGCTGGGGAGTAGTGCTCGTGGAGCACCTTGGGAGGGTCTCTATGAGATTAAACCGTAATATCGAATAGAGCTGCCTCGCCGGGGAGTAGTGCTCGTAGAGCACCTCGGGAGGGTATCTATGAGATTGAACCGTGATATCAAATAGAGTTGCCTTGCTGGGGAGTAGTGCTCGTGGAGCACCTCGGGAGGGTCTCTACGAGAGATGCACGGGCAAAAGATTAATAACATGAGAAATGAATCGAAACAATAACAGAAAGTGTAGTGACTGAATGTGTTAGGGTTACGTGTGTGAGTTGCGGTGAATTGTGCATGTTTTATTTGTTATCCCCTACTTGCTAAGCCTAAACTTACGTGTGTGTGTGTGTGTTATGTGGTGTAGGTGACGACAGGAGTACAGGTTAGAGCTACGAGGAAAGCTAGGATTGGGACGCAGTCATTGATGTACACTGTATACCGGTGCGGGCAGTTGTCGGGGCGTCTCAACCATGGTCTTTGGGGAATGTGGGCTTTGTCTTTTGGTAGTTTATTGTAAATGTTTATTTGTAGAAATGACGGGAATGCGTAACTTTCTTTTGGTTGATGTTTTGAGAGTTATGGTATAGCTATGAGTAATTGTTGTATATAGCCATAGTTAAGGGTGATGTATCGCCCTATACTGTGGACTTTCTTCACTAGGGATGTTAGTATTTTAGTTTCTCTATTTACTACTGTTTGGTGATTTCGTATGCTGGATAAGTTGATGAGGAGTATTCTGGATTGGTTGGGATTTATTCCTTTGCAGGTACCTAGCATTTTGGAGGCGCCATTTTCAGGCGTTACTTTGTCGAAATTTTTCGAGAAGGACACCGTGGTGCTTAACGGTTAGGACTAAGAGAAATTAGTGAGTCTAGGCAGCTAGGTATGATATAAGAGAGCTTCGGGTGATTTAGTTTTAAATTCTGCTGTGTCCGATTTTTTTTATGTAAATTATTTGGGTTAGAGTGAGCCATGTAGCGCTCCGAGCTAGGGTGGTTTTGGGGGCGTTACAGTAACAAATAAAACAACTAGTCCTTGATATTCTCTGTTATTGAGTACTCTTAGAAGAATTTGTTATTTCTATTTATTTTAAATAGTAGCAGTTCATGTAATCATTTAAGATTCAATAAGATATTCAGCTTATTTTATTTCACTAATCACATGGTCTTTATAGTTGTTAAAGAACACTTTAGACAACCTCTAAATGGTAAATTAGACTATATCTTTTTTATTCATAATGCCAAATTTTATTGAAATTTTTTATAATTATACTTTTCAATGACTGTGTGTGTGTGTATATATTGTTGTATATACACACAGATGTGCAAACCAAACATAAATAAATTAAAAAATATATATAACAAAAAGATGGCTAAGTCATTAGCTCAATGACATTTGTTCATTTGTTTCTTATGTAGATTAAGATAAAAAAAAGAACAACTTTATATTTTGTATTATTTATCCATTTGTAAGATAAACAAACTAAAAAATACACAAATATTATTGAAATCACACATACCTATAAATTAAAAACTCATATGGCTGCATCAATCACTTTGAACTTGGCCATGATTTCTTCAACATTTTTCTTGCTCATTTGGAAGGCACTAGTAAGAACGTCTTTGTACTCAAGAGATGCGTCGGATCTAAACAAGGCTTGGCCGATGTGCTGAACACCAGGGTTTTGGCTAGTTAGCACTGCAAAGCCAAGGGCGTTGGTATTTCCAATGTTTAACTGGAAGTGAATGAGGCCGAATAGGAAACAAATCATGTCTCCTTTCTTTAATATCTTGGCATACAACTTGTGGTCGGGATTGTTGGTGATGAAACTGGCATAGAGAGTGCCTTGAGGATGACAAACAACTCAGAAGCACGATTGTGAATGTGGGGTGGATTAAGGCCATGAGGGGCAAAGTCAACACATCCCATGGAAATACCAAGAGTATTTAGACCAGGTAAAACGTCAACATTTATGAGAGTAACTTTTGTACACAAATAATTTATAGTATTTCTAGATTTGTCTATTCCTCAATAAATAAAATCATCTATCGTCGCTGATGATGGGTCCTTACATGCTTTTTCATTGACAAACACTGGCATATTCAATGAATTTCACCTATTAAATAGAACAAAAAGAAAAAATAGACAATTAAATGTTCGAAAAAAGAAACACTTACCAAGGGATTTATCGTTTACAACACAAAAGTCTTGTAAAATGCCATGATCATAAGCCGAAGCGAAGGAGGCCAAAGCAAAAAGCAAGAAAACATAGTGTAACACCCGAGAAATTTCTACAATGTACATAGCCCTAGGTTTGGAAGAGAAGGCTTTCACGTTGGAATTTGATGAAGAGGAAAGTTGGGGTTAATTTTAATTTATGGTTGAAAAGTCAAAAGAATGAATGAAAAAAAAAAAGTTAACAAAAAAGTAAAAAATAAAAACGGTGGAGAAAGGGAGATATTTGTTTTAAAAAGGAAAAGAAAAATTAAAGTAAAGAGAAAGGGTATGACTTCCACATAGGAAGTGTTAGTATTGGGGAAGGGAGGATTTTATAAATTCACCTAATTGAGTGGTGAAAAGTGAATAAGGTAAAGGAGTATTTAATAAGTAGAAAATATTTGGGAGGGTAGAAAAGAAATTTAAATGGAGGAATTGAGTTTGACAAAGTCAAACTTGGTAGGCAAATGAGGATGTCACGTGAAGGGGGTTAAATGGGTGAAAATTTTAAGAAGAAAACACTTTTCTTCTCACTCCTCCAAGCCTCCCACGAGGGTTTCTCTCTTCTCCCTCTTGTTTCCTGCAAACCCTCCACGCCAAAGCTTTAGATTTCTCAAGGTTCTTCAAGGTAATCAATGATTAAGTCTTAATGGTTTTAGTTTGCATGATTAGTGGTAGTAGTGATGAGTTTTATTAGAAATTGATGGAAGTTTTGAAGGGTTTGTTAAACCCTAATTGGAAAATTCGAAAATTCTAAATGCTTTGCTGATTTCTTTCATTTTGTGGAATTGATTGAGCTATAACAACGTATGTATGGTTTTATTTGAAAGAAATGGGTGTTTGGCTAATGTTGGTGAAAAATGAAAATTTTGGATTTTTCAGGACAATCTTTGTTTTGTGCAAATTCTGCTATGCTGGTGAAGCTGGGGCATAAAATGGATTTGACCATTAACAACTAGACATTTTAGGGTTTGCATAGCATATTGAATCATCGAATTCGGACCTTTATTCAATTTGTTACAAATTTTTGAACTTGGTCGATGTTTGATATAAAACTGGAAATGTGGGAAATTGATAAAACAGGGAAGGTCTGGGGTTTTATTTATTTTGACAAATTTATTTATATTAAAGTGGTAAATGGATTTCAACATTGGAAAATAGACATCCTAAGGTTTACACAGAATTTTGAATCGACGAATTCGGATACGTATACGATTTATGGTAAATTTTTGAAGTAGTTAAGGTTTAATGAAATCTGGAATTTCAGAAATATCAGGACAGGTTCGATTTTGCACAGTTTTGGCTAAGCTAATGATATTGGTTTTTTGAATGGTTTTAGTCATTAAAAACTAGACTTCTCAAGGTTTAAATAACATCTTGAATCATCAAATTTGGATATATATACGATTTGTTATGAATTTTTAGATCTATTGTACAAAAAAATTGGAAACTTTTTCGAGCAGTTTCGGTTTTTGGTAAGTCTGATTTTGTGGAGAATTTTGATTGATAAATTGACCTTAGAATGTTAAAGTAGACTCTTTAAGGAGTCCATAGGCGTTGGAATCAACGTATTTGGATAAGTATAGATTAAATTATGATTTTTCAAAGTTGGTACAATGTATTGTGATATAATTTGAATTTTATTAGTAAAGGAAAATCACTTGGATTTGGATCCTTAACTTGAGTTATGTATGATGTCATGTCTTGGAAATATTTGGATAGATTACTTAAATTGGATTAGTTGGATATAGATTGGTTGTGATTGGAAGAGATAGTTGTGTAAATGATTATGATAGACTTTGGCATTGGTTTTCTTTAGATATTATGAAAATGTGGGAAAATTGGGTTTTAGGGTGTTAGGTTTCAAAAGTTGGTTTATTTTGTTGTTAAATTTAGTTTAGACATTCATTAGAGTTCCTAAGTTGTTACTAAGTGATTTTCCTATATGTGTTAGGTTGAGTTCAGCAATTGGAGTAACCGAAAAGAGTAAGCAGGTACAGGAGTTCAGGTAAGTAGTGGACTGCTTGTGGTTTGCCTCGGGCCTACACCATGGAACGGTAGGGAGTTGTTTGTTTGCTTTGTTTGGTTGTTTTGTTTTGTTTCGTGTTGAGCTTGTGTGTGGCATGCATCATGGTTTTCAAACTACGAAATACGTGTTTTGATTATCGTTTGCAAACAGTGAAAGTAAAATGTAAAGTTAAAAGATATGTGAGGCAATGTGATCTTTTGTGGAGTCGCCTCGTCGCGATTTAGTGTCTGAAAGTATGACAGTTCGGGAGGGTTCCACAAAAGGTGTGTGTGGTCTCTTGTGGTGTAACCTCGTCGCGATTTAGTGTCTGAAAGTATGACAGTTCGGGAGGTTAACACAAAAGATGCACGGTGTTGTCTGGTTGAGTCACCTCGTCGCGATTTAGTGTCTGAAAGTATGACAGTTCGGGAGGTGTCTACCAGTGAGTTGATAATGAACGAGGTTCATTGATCGACGTGGGAGAAGATCAAGTATGGCCGTCCCGTGTGTGAACACGATGTGTGCCTCGGATCTGGCTCTGAGTGGTCAACGCGTGACCATCCTGTTAGGATAGGTATCCGCTTGACGCACAAGTGAAAGTGATGAGTAATGAAACGAGAACGAGTGAACACAACCGAGAGTTAGAAACCGCATGTATTAGGGTTGTGGTGAGGGTTGTTGTGTAGTGTGCATTGTGTTTTCGTATGCATTATTCCCTACTTGCTAAGTATTAGGCTTACGTTTTGTGTTCCGTGGTGTAGGTATTGTCAGGAGTACAGGTGAGTGCCTTACGGAAAGCCAGGATTTGGACGCAGTTGGTGATGTACGGGGCATGCCGGTGTAGGCAGTTGTCGGAGCGCCTCGACCATGGTCTTCGGGGGATGTGGGTTTTATATGTTGATAGTATTGTAAATGTTTGTTTGTAGAATTGATGGGAATGTGTAATGTTTCTTTTTGGTTGATAGCATTTTCTCAACGATACGTTGATTGTTGGAGATTTTTAGGTTAGTTAGATGGTTAAGAGCATTCTGATTGGTTGGGATTAGATTTTATGCAGGTATTTAGCATTTTGGAGGCGCTATTTTCAGGCGTTATTTTGCCGAAATTTTCGGGAAGGACGCCGTGGTGCTTAATGGTTAGGATTAAGAGAATTTAGCGAGTCTAAGCTTATTTTAAATTATGTTTTAATCGGGGTTAGAGTGAGCCAAGTAGCGCACCGAGCCGGGGTGGGTTCGGGGGCGTTACACATAGAGAAAACTATGAACAAGTTTTGCCATTTGTAAGTTTTTGGTTGTGGAACGAGGAGGGTTGTGGGAGATTGATAGCTATTTATAGGTGTGAAGAAGAAGAGATTTCAATAGTAGAAGACGTTTAATTAACTGACTTTAGCCAAATTTCAGATATTCAAATAGATGTAAGAATTCCAATTAGCTACATCTTCTTGAATGAGACTTGGAACATGATATCTCCTAGAATTTTAAGACCTTTGCACACGCAAATAAGTAAATTTTAGCCTAAAATCATTTTCATGTCAACCTAAATCCATTAAAGCAATTTTGTGAAACAATATTCAGATATTTAATATTTTTTTCCATTAAGTCTTTATTTAGACCCAAATCTTCTTCTCGTTACATAATAATAAGTGATGAATTATTATTTTATTTTACATAATAAATTGTAATTTAGTCTTTTTACAATAGTCTCGACTTATATTATTCTATATATTATAAACTAAATAACATAATCTATGAGTGGCTTTACTTACGGTGGCCTTGCTTTTCCAAATTACTATTAAAACTAAAGTTTATTCTAGATAAATAATAAATAATGTCCATGTATGCAACTCATTAATGTAACTTATCATAGTATTATCAAATATTTTAATTTGGTGCAAGGTTGGCTGTTATATTTGGGTTTAATGTGACTCCATCATGGTTGTAAGTTTGATCAAATCTAGTAACGTATGCGTCTCTCCAATATCAAAATAGAGGACTTGATGTTTTAATTAAACTCAAGATAATGAATTTGGACGTTTCTCCTATGTAAAGGGAAGCAGACACTATGATTAATCTTGTGATAACCCGAATATGCACGTATGGGTACGATGGCTGCACGACAGGAACCCAGATGGCGGTACGTCTGCGCGGGCGAACCGGAAGGTGACAGGTCGTAAAAAGAGGGTCGTCACAATCCCACATCGCTTGGGGAAGTATGTGGAAATGAAACATATATAAAGAGACCCTCCCAATATAGCAAGACGCGTTTTGGAGCACAATTGACAACGGATACCATTATAACTCCGAAGTTAAAAGTGCTTCGGAGAGAGCAATCCCAGATTGGGTGACCTTCCGGGAAGTTCTCGCCAAACAAAGCCGTGAGAGGATGATATTGGGTTACGGCCCAATCCCCAGAGCGGACAATATCTTGCTGGGAAAAGGGGTCGTTACAAATCTAATAACTTATTGCAACCATTGCTTGAGTTAGTTGATAGTCATAACTTCTTTCATTTTTAATGACCTTGGAAAAAATGACTCTTAGTACTCCGAGAAAATAGAGTTATTATAACATTATTATATGTAAAAGTTTGATGATTTAGAAGAAAAGTTTAAATAATTTAAGTTTTTGCTGTGGAAATGCATAACATGTAACGCCCCCGAACCCATCCTGGCTCGGTGCGCTACTTTGCTAACCAATCCCGCGTAAAAACATAATTTAATAAACCCCAAAACATAAAACTAAACTGACACAGTTGAATTTAAAACTAAGTCTCCCGAAACTCTCTTATGTCATACCTAGCTGCCTAGATTCACTAATTTCCCTTAATCCTAACCTGTAAGCACCACGGCGTCCTTCTCGAAAAATTTGGCAAAGTAACGCCTGAAAATGGCGCCTCCAAAATGCTAGGTACCTGCATAAATCCAATCCTCAACCAGTCCAGAATATTCCTAACCATCTAACCAACCTACGAAATCTCCAACAATCAACATATCACCCTGAACTATGACTATAACTTCCCAAAAAGCCGTAAAGAGGGAAACTAAAATACGAACATCCTTAAGTGAAGAAAGTTCACAGTATAGGGCGACACATCACCCTTAACTATGAGTATATACAACAAATACACATAGTTATACCATAACTGTAAAAAAAACATTAACCAAAAAGAGCTACGCATTCCCATCATTTCCACAAACAGACATTAACAATAAACTACAAAAAAATACAAAGCCCCACATCCCCCGAAGACCACGGTCGAGGCGCCCCGACAATAGCCCGCACCGGCATACCGCATGCATCACCGACTGCTGCCTAGTCCTTGGCTGTCTCATCCACCTCATCTGAGTAAAATCTCGTCACCTACACCACAGAACACGCACACACACACGTTAGCTTACGCTTAGCAAGTAAGGAATAACAAATGCGACTAAACATAATGCAATAGACCCTATCACATGCAATTCTAACGCTCAGTTGTATGCATCACGTTCTCACTTCATTAATCGTAGGCGTACCTCTCTCGTAGAATATCATTCTACTCGAGACACATCAGCGTACCTCTTAAGTAGAAATCCTTCTACTCGAGACACATCAGTATACCTCTCGAGTTCTACTCGAGACACATCAGCGTACCTCTCAAGTAGAAATCCTTCTACTCGAGACACATCAGCGTACCTCTCAAGTAAAAATCCTTCTACTCGAGACACATCAGCGTACCTCTCCAGCAGAAATCCTTCTACTTGAGACACATCAGCGTACCTCTCGAGTTCTACTCGAGACACATCAGCGTACCTCTTGAGTTCTACTCGAGACACATGACGTACCTCTCGAGTTCTACTCGAGACACATCAGCGTACCTCTCGAGTTCTACTCGAGACACATCAACGTACCTCTCAAGTAGAAATCCTTCTACTCGAGACACATTTGCATATCACACTGTTGCATATCTTATATTTCATCCACACAATTCAAAACATGCTAAACTGTCATTCATTTCCTAGTTCAAAACAATGATGCATGACTCACACCATGCTTAACCAAAAACAAAACGAAACAACCACACAAACAACAAACAAACAATCATCCCTACCGTTCTGTGATGTAGGCCCGAAGGCAAAAGGCACACCTCCACTACTTACCTGGGGTCCTAGCCCGCTGTGGATACTCGGTTTCCTGTCCACCTACGGCTCGACCTAATACAAAATTCAAACTTCATTAGAATCAGGCTTACGCTCACCAATTCACTCTCAAACTGCTATTTCTAGCCTAGCCAAACTAAAACTCAATTAATCGAGTCACTAATTTGGTTTTGTTAAAAACATCTCAAAACTTTGGATGCGCATAACTTTCACATCGGTTATCGGAATCAAACGATTCCAACGACCACATACTCCTCTAATAACCTAGTTTAACCTACTAAGGGAAATTAAAACGAGTGGCCCTAACCGGTCCAAAACCCCAAAAAAAAAGAATCGGTCCATTACGCTAAAACGCCCAAAATTTAACTTTGAACTCAATTTCACTAATTTCATGGTCAATTAAACTCATTCAGATTAATTTAAGCTTGACACAACACAATTTGAGGGTTCCCCACTCAGAACCCGAATTTCATCTAAACATCGAATTTGCTTAACTTTTGCTACGGTTATCGGAACGACTCGATTTCAGCGGCTAAACGCTCCCCATAAAACCTAGTTTAACATACCAGGAGAGAATTTAAAACGATTCACCGTAGCTAAGTCAAAACCCCTAAAAACAGAATCGGTTTTAGAATTTCAAATTTCCCATTTTCGGTTTTTCAACAAAACTCACTCAATTCGTCACAATTCTATCACAATACAACCCATTCAGCATAATCTAACAACAAATTGAAGTTGCCAAATCGGGAAACCCTAATTCACAGCACACACCCCACGGTTTTCTCACAGAAAACAGGGCATCACTGCCCAACGGCGTCACCCTCTTTCCGCCGTCCCTTCCCCTACAATTCAGTACCCAACCAACCCAGGTTTGAAAACAAAACGTCATCGCACCCTCGGCCATCAAAACAGAAAGGAAATAGGGGAAGAACTCACTGGTTTTGGTCGTATTCGGCGCGGGGAAAAAAATATCGGGCCACAGACAGCTTCAGTTCGTCGGAGCAGGGGGAAAACGCCGGTGACTTCTCCTTCTTCTCCCTCGTTGGTCGTCGGTAGTCGGCAGAGCAGCTCGGGCTCTCTCTTCCTTCGTGAGCTCGGGCTGAAGAAAAACTGAATGGCTTCTTCGTGAAGCCATTCGGTTTTTCTTTAATTTACTTTTTTTTTATATATCAAATTACTAAATCGCCCTTATGTTGTTTGTTTGTTTTTTTTTATAAAGGTAACCTTACCTTTAGCTTTATGCATTCCAATGTGGAGGACTTCATTTTTCTTTCCATACTTAAGAAAACTCTAAATTAGTAATAACACTCATAATGTAACATAATCTAAAGCTACGTACATTTTAAGAATTTTTTCCGGGTGTTACAATCCACCCTCCTTATAAAAATTTTGTCCTCAAAATTTGTGGCCTTGTTATTTCTCAATGTACTGTTCTCAACTACCCAATACCCTTACTCATCTATCGGTTACAACATACCACAATGTACGCTCTAACCCGAATACTCACACGTTCACTAACTATAATCTAATCCATACCCTCAAACCCTTTTAACTGAATTCTCAACTCGATCTTTTTCTCTAGCTAAGTTCATCTTTTTCTACTTCTGTGTCTACTAAACACGCACAAACCTCTACGACTCTCTATGCTACCACAATCGAGTAATCCTAAGATACTAATGAGTACAATTCTTACCTCAAGTTTTACTAACCTCTATAAATTCTTAGATCAGGACTAACTCGTTCCTACCTTTTCACACAATACTCTAAATGGTGTACAACATATCCTTAATGCCCATTGTCTTCACCCTTGAAGACTCTCAACTTAAATCCTATTAGTTAACATCGGTTGGCTGAAATACCTATCGTGTAATCCACAGCCCTAATCTTCCTGACTAAGTTCACCTAGTCACTTACTTTTCTAATTCAGACACGTATCCATCAAACAATCTCAAACCTCCAAGGCCATCTCAATAGCGTAACACTAGAACTTACAGAGTAAACTTCTTATTCTTAGTTCTAGATTTCAAATTCCCTTCGATCTTACTATCGCATCTTACACCTATTTACCTCATACCTCATTCTAACATCATTCACATATTCTGAATTCTCACTACCTAATTTAATTCTCACTATGCACTCGAAGTACTAACTGAGTTTTCATTCACTCCAAATTGGCCCTATCATTTCACTCCTAACTTATCACTTCTATCTCTTACACTTACTTATATCAGCCAATCAAGACAGTTTATACCTCGAACAATCATGACATTTCATTAGTTATTCCAACACGACCCTCATACTCAAAGCTCTCATCTCTTAAACCTATCAACTATTCCTCCAAGTATACTCTGAATCTTCGTACTTACATTCACTATGCTCAATTTGTCTAACTCCTAATTTCAGTCATTACCAAACACTCAAATTCTTAAGTCTAAACTAACTCTTTCCCAACTTTACACTCGACACCCGAAATGATATTTACGCCCTTCCTTTCGACCTCAAAACTTCCATAATATTTACGCACTTCATGTCTTCCTATCCACTCATCTCCATTAGAATTTACTAATCTCCTCACTTACCTCACTCTTTACCCCCTAACATAGTTCAAACGCATAACTTAGTCTAACTTTCATAACTATGTACTCTTACACGTTTTATTAACTTTAACTTAATCACTCCTCACCTATCCTTTCAAACTGCCTCTAAGTTCTTCAACTTCATATGAGGGCTAACTCTCTTATCCTAACTTTCTCTCTTAGTTAACTAATATCTCTCATATGTACGTCCAGAATCTAGAATTTAATCTCATCGTTCTTCTAGCTTACATCTCCCAACCTCTACAACAACTTTTATATCTCTTTAGATTGTATTCCACTCAACATCAACAGGTATGATCTAAATCTCAAATCTTTCTATCTAATACTATTGCTATTTTCTTTTCCAAGGCTTTCTACCTTTATACAAATGTTTAATTTTCCTCCAGATTCATTCCAAAAATGTATAATTAATCTACTCTCTTTTACTTTTTCAACTCGGTTTCTAGACTTTACCACAAGTCACCCAACAACCTAAACTTGTGGTAGCTAACTTAACACCCTTACTCTCAATATCCTACTTAACTGATTCACCATACATCCCAACATTGCGTACCTTAGTCTACATCCCAAAACATCATTTTAATTCAAAAGACTCTACTTAATCAAGAAATCTAACTTTCTAATCCTTCTAATTATGTACTCTCACACTCAACCACTCACGTACCTCATAATTTCATAGTTATGTTTATGCATATCGTCTTACATTTAACCCAACATGTTCGCATTCTTTTAACACTAAGATATAACTTACCCATACTTTTCCTAACGACTATCACGTCTACCCGAGCTAACATTTCATTTAACACGTCGACCCTACCCTTTTTCCCACATTCCTAGGGTATCCGACTTACTCTCATCCTATTTTTCAACGTGATTTACACCATTAACAACTAACACTTTGATTCACTAATATCTGTTTCACTTTCTCCAATAAAATTCATAGTTATTCAAACTATCGATTACTACGTCTATGAATTGACTTAAGGGATCCACCAAGGTTGTCTCAATACACTCGGGATTTTCTAGTCCACTACAATAACAAAACAACAAGGGTTAAACCAAACAAACAAGGATTATAAAGAAATACTTACAATCGGTGAAGCACTTTGCATGGCGGCTGGAATTGTCGGGTAATCTTTTGAACGACTCGACCATTTTTGCTCTGATACCATCTTGTAACGCCCCTGAACCCACCCTGGCTCGGTGCACTACTTTGCTAACCAATCCCGCGTAAAAACATAATTTAATAAACCCCAAAACATAAAACTAAACTGACACAGTTGAATTTAAAACTAAGTCTCCCGAAACTCTCTTATGTCATACATAGCTGTCTAGACTCACTAATTTCCCTTAATCCTAAACTGTAAGCACCACGGCGTCCTTCCCGAAAATTTCGACAAAGTAACGCCTTAAAATGGCGCCTCCAAAATGCTAGGTACCTGCATAAATCCAATCCTCAACCAATCCAGAATATTCCTAACCATCTAACCAACCTACGAAATCTCCAACAATCAACATATCACCCTGAACTATGACTATAACTTCCCAAACAGCAGTAAAGTGGAAAACTAAAATACGAACATCCCTAAGTGAAGAAAGTTCACAGTATAGAGCGACACATCACCCTTAACTATGAGTATATACAACAAATACACATAGTTATACCATAACTGTAAAAAAAACATTAACCAAAAAGAGCTACGCATTCCCAGACTATAACTTCCCAAACAGCAGTAAAGAGGAAAACTAAAATACGAACATCCCTAAGTGAAGAAAGTTCACAGTATAGAGCGACACATCACCCTTAACTATGAGTATATACAACAAATACACATAGTTATACCATAACTGTAAAAAAAACATTAACCAAAAAGAGCTACGCATTCCCATCATTTCCACAAACAGACATTAACAATAAACTACAAAAAAATACAAAGCCCCACATCCCCCGAAGACCATGGTCGAGGCGACCCGACAATAGCCCGCACCGGCATACCGCATGCATCACCAACTGCTGCCTAGTCCTGGGCTGTCTCATCCACCTCATCTGAGTAGAATCTCGTCACCTACACCACAGAACAAGCACACACACGTAAGCTTACGCTTAGCAATTAGGGAATAACAAATGCGACTAAACATAATGCAATAGACCCTATCACATGCAGTTTCTAACGCTCAGTTGTATGCATCACGTTCTCACTTCATTAATCATAGGCGTACCTCTCTTGTAGAATATCATTCTACTTGAGACACATCAGCGTACCTCTCAAGTAGAAATCCTTCTACTGGAGACACATCAGCGTACCTCTCGAGTTCTACTCGAGACACATCAACGTACCTCTCAAGTAGAAATCCTTCTACTCGAGACACATCAGTGTACCTCTCAAGTTCTACTCGAGACACATTAGCGTACCTCTCAAGTAGAAATCTTTCTACTCGAGACACATCAACGTACCTCTCAAGTAGAAATCCTTCTACTCGAGACACATCAGCGTATCTCTCGAGTTCTACTCGAGACACATCAGCGTACCTCTCAAGTAGAAATCCTTCTACTCGAGACACATCAGTGTACCTCTCGAGTTCTACTCTCTCAAGTTCTACTCGAGGACACATCAGCGTACCTCTCAAGTAGAAATCCTTCTACTCGAGACACATCAGCGTACCTCTCAAGTAGAAATCCTTCTACTCGAGACACATCAGCGTACCTCTCAAGTAGAAATCCTTCTACTCGAGACACATCAACGTACCTCTCAAGTAGAAATCCTTCTACTCGAGACACATCAACGTACCTCTCAAGTAGAAATCCTTCTACTCGAGACACATCAACGTACCTCTCAAGTAGAAATCTTTCTACTCGAGACACATCAACGTACCTCTCAAGTAGAAATCTTTCTACTCGAGACACATCAGCGTACCTCTCAAGTAGAAATCCTTCTACTCGAGACACATCAGCGTACCTCTCAAGTAGAAATCCTTCTACTCGAGACACATCAGCGTACCTCTCAAGTAGAAATCCTTCTACTCGAGACACATCAGCGTACCTCTCAAGTAGAAATCCTTCTACTCGAGACACATCAGCGTACCTCTCAAGTAGAAATCTTTCTACTCGAGACACATCAGCGTACCTCTCAAGTAGAAATCTTTCTACTCGAGACACATCAGCGTACCTCTCAAGTAGAAATCCTTCTACTCGAGACACATCAACGTACCTCTCAAGTAGAAATCCTTCTACTCGAGACACATCAGCGTACCTCTCAAGTAGAAATCCTTCTACTCGAGACACATCAACGTACCTCTCAAGTAGAAATCCTTCTACTCGAGACACATCAACGTACCTCTCAAGTAGAAATCCTTCTACTCGAGACACATCAACGTACCTCTCAAGTAGAAATCTTTCTACTCGAGACACATCAGCGTACCTCTCAAGTAGAAATCCTTCTACTCGAGACACATCAACGTACCTCTCAAGTAGAAATCCTTCTACTCGAGACACATCAGCGTACCTCTCAAGTAGAAATCCTTCTACTCGAGACACATCAGCGTACCTCTCAAGTAGAAATCCTTCTACTCGAGACACATCAGCGTACCTCTCAAGTAGAAATCTTTCTACTCGAGACACATCAACGTACCTCTCAAGTAGAAATCTTTCTACTCGAGACACATCAACGTACCTCTCAAGTAGAAATCCTTCTACTCGAGACACATCAGCGTACCTCTCAAGTAGAAATCCTTCTACTCGAGACACATCAACGTACCTCTCAAGTAGAAATCCTTCTACTCGAGACACATCAGCGTACCTCTCAAGTAGAAATCTTTCTACTCGAGACACATCAACGTACCTCTCAAGTAGAAATCCTTCTACTCGAGACACATCAACGTACCTCTCAAGTAGAAATCCTTCTACTCGAGACACATCAACGTACCTCTCAAGTAGAAATCCTTCTACTCGAGACACATCAGCGTACCTCTCAAGTAGAAATCCTTCTACTCGAGACACATCAGCGTACCTCTCAAGTAGAAATCCTTCTACTCGAGACACATCAGCGTACCTCTCAAGTAGAAATCCTTCTACTCGAGACACATCAACGTACCTCTCAAGTAGAAATCCTTCTACTCGAGACACATCAGCGTACCTCTCAAGTAGAAATCCTTCTACTCGAGACACATCAACGTACCTCTCAAGTAGAAATCCTTCTACTCGAGACACATCAACGTACCTCTCAAGTAGAAATCCTTCTACTCGAGACACATCAACGTACCTCTCAAGTAGAAATCCTTCTACTCGAGACACATCAACGTACCTCTCAAGTAGAAATCCTTCTACTCGAGACACATCAACGTACCTCTCAAGTAGAAATCCTTCTACTCGAGACACATCAACGTACCTCTCAAGTAGAAATCCTTCTACTCGAGACACATCAGCGTACCTCTCAAGTAGAAATCCTTCTACTCGAGACACATCAGCGTACCTCTCAAGTAGAAATCCTTCTACTCGAGACACATCAGCGTACCTCTCAAGTAGAAATCCTTCTACTCGAGACACATCAACGTACCTCTCAAGTAGAAATCCTTCTACTCGAGACACATCAACGTACCTCTCAAGTAGAAATCCTTCTACTCGAGACACATCAGCGTACCTCTCAAGTAGAAATCCTTCTACTCGAGACACATCAACGTACCTCTCAAGTAGAAATCCTTCTACTCGAGACACATCAACGTACCTCTCAAGTAGAAATCCTTCTACTCGAGACACATCAGCGTACCTCTCAAGTAGAAATCCTTCTACTCGAGACACATCAACGTACCTCTCAAGTAGAAATCCTTCTACTCGAGACACATCAACGTACCTCTCAAGTAGAAATCCTTCTACTCGAGACACATCAACGTACCTCTCAAGTAGAAATCCTTCTACTCGAGACACATCAACGTACCTCTCAAGTAGAAATCCTTCTACTCGAGACACATCAACGTACCTCTCAAGTAGAAATCCTTCTACTCGAGACACATCAGCGTACCTCTCAAGTAGAAATCCTTCTACTCGAGACACATCAACGTACCTCTCAAGTAGAAATCCTTCTACTCGAGACACATCAACGTACCTCTCAAGTAGAAATCCTTCTACTCGAGACACATCAGCGTACCTCTCAAGTAGAAATCCTTCTACTCGAGACACATCAACGTACCTCTCAAGTAGAAATCCTTCTACTCGAGACACATCAACGTACCTCTCAAGTAGAAATCCTTCTACTCGAGACACATCAGCGTACCTCTCAAGTAGAAATCCTTCTACTCGAGACACATCAACGTACCTCTCAAGTAGAAATCCTTCTACTCGAGACACATCAACGTACCTCTCAAGTAGAAATCCTTCTACTCGAGACACATCAGCGTACCTCTCAAGTAGAAATCCTTCTACTCGAGACACATCAACGTACCTCTCAAGTAGAAATCCTTCTACTCGAGACACATCAACGTACCTCTCAAGTAGAAATCCTTCTACTCGAGACACATCAACGTACCTCTCAAGTAGAAATCCTTCTACTCGAGACACATCAGCGTACCTCTCAAGTAGAAATCCTTCTACTCGAGACACATCAACGTACCTCTCAAGTAGAAATCCTTCTACTCGAGACACATCAGCGTACCTCTCAAGTAGAAATCCTTCTACTCGAGACACATCAGCGTACCTCTCAAGTAGAAATCCTTCTACTCGAGACACATCAGCGTACCTCTCAAGTAGAAATCCTTCTACTCGAGACACATCAACGTACCTCTCAAGTAGAAATCCTTCTACTCGAGACACATCAACGTACCTCTCAAGTAGAAATCCTTCTACTCGAGACACATCAGCGTACCTCTCAAGTAGAAATCCTTCTACTCGAGACACATCAACGTACCTCTCAAGTAGAAATCCTTCTACTCGAGACACATCAGCGTACCTCTCAAGTAGAAATCCTTCTACTCGAGACACATCAACGTACCTCTCAAGTAGAAATCCTTCTACTCGAGACACATCAGCGTACCTCTCAAGTAGAAATCCTTCTACTCGAGACACATCAACGTACCTCTCAAGTAGAAATCCTTCTACTCGAGACACATCAGCGTACCTCTCAAGTAGAAATCCTTCTACTCGAGACACATCAACGTACCTCTCAAGTAGAAATCCTTCTACTCGAGACACATCAACGTACCTCTCAAGTAGAAATCCTTCTACTCGAGACACATCAACGTACCTCTCAAGTAGAAATCCTTCTACTCGAGACACATCAGCGTACCTCTCAAGTAGAAATCCTTCTACTCGAGACACATCAGCGTACCTCTCAAGTAGAAATCCTTCTACTCGAGACACATCAGCGTACCTCTCGAGTTCTACTCGAGACACATCAACGTACCTCTCAAGTAGAAATCCTTCTACTCGAGACACATCAGCGTACCTCTCAAGTAGAAATCCTTCTACTCGAGACACATCAGCGTACCTCTCAAGTAGAAATCCTTCTACTCGAGACACATCAACGTACCTCTCAAGTAGAAATCCTTCTACTCGAGACACATCAGCGTATCTCTCGAGTTCTACTCGAGACACATCAGCGTACCTCTCAAGTAGAAATCCTTCTACTCGAGACACATCAGTGTACCTCTCGAGTTCTACTCGAGACACATCAACGTACCTCTCAAGTAGAAATCCTTCTACTCGAGACACATCAACGTACCTCTCAAGTAAAAATCCTTCTACTCGAGCCACATTTGCATATCACACTGTTGCATATCTTATATTTCATCCACACAATTCAAAACATGGTAAACTCTCATTCATTTCGTAGTTCAAAACAATGATGCATGACTCACACCAAAAAAAAAAAAAAAAAAAAAAAAAAAAAAAAAAAAAAAAAAAAAAAAAAAAAAAAAAAAAAAAAAAAAAAAAAAAAAAAAAAAAAAAAAAAAAAAAAAAAAAAAAAAAAAAAAAAAAAAAAAAAAAAAAAAAAAAAAAAAAAAAAAAAAAAAAAAAAAAAAAAAAAAAAAAAAAAAAAAAAAAAAAAAAAAAAAAAAAAAAAAAAAAAAAAAAAAAAAAAAAAAAAAAAAAAAAAAAAAAAAAAAAAAAAAAAAAAAAAAAAAAAAAAAAAAAAAAAAAAAAAAAAAAAAAAAAAAAAAAAAAAAAAAAAAAAAAAAAAAAAAAAAAAAAAAAAAAAAAAAAAAAAAAAAAAAAAAAAAAAAAAAAAAAAAAAAAAAAAAAAAAAAAAAAAAAAAAAAAAAAAAAAAAAAAAAAAAAAAAAAAAAAAAAAAAAAAAAAAAAAAAAAAAAAAAAAAAAAAAAAAAAAAAAAAAAAAAAAAAAAAAAAAAAAAAAAAAAAAAAAAAAAAAAAAAAAAAAAAAAAAAAAAAAAAAAAAAAAAAAAAAAAAAAAAAAAAAAAAAAAAAAAAAAAAAAAAAAAAAAAAAAAAAAAAAAAAAAAAAAAAAAAAAAAAAAAAAAAAAAAAAAAAAAAAAAAAAAAAAAAAAAAAAAAAAAAAAAAAAAAAAAAAAAAAAAAAAAAAAAAAAAAAAAAAAAAAAAAAAAAAAAAAAAAAAAAAAAAAAAAAAAAAAAAAAAAAAAAAAAAAAAAAAAAAAAAAAAAAAAAAAAAAAAAAAAAAAAAAAAAAAAAAAAAAAAAAAAAAAAAAAAAAAAAAAAAAAAAAAAAAAAAAAAAAAAAAAAAAAAAAAAAAAAAAAAAAAAAAAAAAAAAAAAAAAAAAAAAAAAAAAAAAAAAAAAAAAAAAAAAAAAAAAAAAAAAAAAAAAAAAAAAAAAAAAAAAAAAAAAAAAAAAAAAAAAAAAAAAAAAAAAAAAAAAAAAAAAAAAAAAAAAAAAAAAAAAAAAAAAAAAAAAAAAAAAAAAAAAAAAAAAAAAAAAAAAAAAAAAAAAAAAAAAAAAAAAAAAAAAAAAAAAAAAAAAAAAAAAAAAAAAAAAAAAAAAAAAAAAAAAAAAAAAAAAAAAAAAAAAAAAAAAAAAAAAAAAAAAAAAAAAAAAAAAAAAAAAAAAAAAAAAAAAAAAAAAAAAAAAAAAAAAAAAAAAAAAAAAAAAAAAAAAAAAAAAAAAAAAAAAAAAAAAAAAAAAAAAAAAAAAAAAAAAAAAAAAAAAAAAAAAAAAAAAAAAAAAAAAAAAAAAAAAAAAAAAAAAAAAAAAAAAAAAAAAAAAAAAAAAAAAAAAAAAAAAAAAAAAAAAAAAAAAAAAAAAAAAAAAAAAAAAAAAAAAAAAAAAAAAAAAAAAAAAAAAAAAAAAAAAAAAAAAAAAAAAAAAGAATCGGTCAATTACGCTAAAACGCCCAAAATTTAACTTTCAACTCAATTTCACTAATTTCATGGTCAATTAACCTCATTCAGATTAATTTAAGCTTGACACAACACAATTTGAGGGTTCCCCACTCAGAACCCGAATTTCATCTAAACATCGAATTTGCTTAACTTTTGCTACGCTTATCGGAACGACTCGATTTTAGCGGCTAAACGCTCCCCATAAAACCTAATTTAACATACCAGGAGAGAATTTAAAACGATTAACCGTAGCTAAGTCAAAACCCCTAAAAACAAAATCGATTTTAGAATTTCAAATTTCCCATTTTCGGTTTTCAACAAAACCCACTCAATTCGTCACAATTCTATCACAATACAACCCATTCAGCATAATCTAACAACAAATTGAAGTTGCCAAATTGGGAAACCCTAATTCACAGCACACACCCCACGGTTTTTTCACAGAAAACCGGGCATCACTGCCCAACGACGATCACCCTCTTTCTGCCATCCCTTCCCCTACAATTCAGTACCCAACCAACCCAGGTTTGAAAACAAAACGTCATCGCACCCTCGGCCATATGTTGTTTTTTTTTTTTTTTTTTTTTTTTTTTTTTTTTTTTTTTTTTTTTTTTTTTTTTTTTTTTTTTTTTTTTTTTTTTTTTTTTTTTTTTTTTTTTTTTTTTTTTTTTTTTTTTTTTTTTTTTTTTTTTTTTTTTTTTTTTTTTTTTTTTTTTTTTTTTTTTTTTTTTTTTTTTTTTTTTTTTTTTTTTTTTTTTTTTTTTTTTTTTTTTTTTTTTTTTTTTTTTTTTTTTTTTTTTTTTTTTTTTTTTTTTTTTTTTTTTTTTTTTTTTTTTTTTTTTTTTTTTTTTTTTTTTTTTTTTTTTTTTTTTTTTTTTTTTTTTTTTTTTTTTTTTTTTTTTTTTTTTTTTTTTTTTTTTTTTTTTTTTTTTTTTTTTTTTTTTTTTTTTTTTTTTTTTTTTTTTTTTTTTTTTTTTTTTTTTTTTTTTTTTTTTTTTTTTTTTTTTTTTTTTTTTTTTTTTTTTTTTTTTTTTTTTTTTTTTTTTTTTTTTTTTTTTTTTTTTTTTTTTTTTTTTTTTTTTTTTTTTTTTTTTTTTTTTTTTTTTTTTTTTTTTTTTTTTTTTTTTTTTTTTTTTTTTTTTTTTTTTTTTTTTTTTTTTTTTTTTTTTTTTTTTTTTTTTTTTTTTTTTTTTTTTTTTTTTTTTTTTTTTTTTTTTTTTTTTTTTTTTTTTTTTTTTTTTTTTTTTTTTTTTTTTTTTTTTTTTTTTTTTTTTTTTTTTTTTTTTTTTTTTTTTTTTTTTTTTTTTTTTTTTTTTTTTTTTTTTTTTTTTTTTTTTTTTTTTTTTTTTTTTTTTTTTTTTTTTTTTTTTTTTTTTTTTTTTTTTTTTTTTTTTTTTTTTTTTTTTTTTTTTTTTTTTTTTTTTTTTTTTTTTTTTTTTTTTTTTTTTTTTTTTTTTTTTTTTTTTTTTTTTTTTTTTTTTTTTTTTTTTTTTTTTTTTTTTTTTTTTTTTTTTTTTTTTTTTTTTTTTTTTTTTTTTTTTTTTTTTTTTTTTTTTTTTTTTTTTTTTTTTTTTTTTTTTTTTTTTTTTTTTTTTTTTTTTTTTTTTTTTTTTTTTTTTTTTTTTTTTTTTTTTTTTTTTTTTTTTTTTTTTTTTTTTTTTTTTTTTTTTTTTTTTTTTTTTTTTTTTTTTTTTTTTTTTTTTTTTTTTTTTTTTTTTTTTTTTTTTTTTTTTTTTTTTTTTTTTTTTTTTTTTTTTTTTTTTTTTTTTTTTTTTTTTTTTTTTTTTTTTTTTTTTTTTTTTTTTTTTTTTTTTTTTTTTTTTTTTTTTTTTTTTTTTTTTTTTTTAATAAAGGTAACCTCACCTTTAGCTTTATGCATTCCAATGTGGAGGACTTCATTTTTCTTTCCATACTTAAGAAAACTCTAAATTAGTAATAACACTCATAATGTAACATAATATAAAGCTACGTACATTTTAAGAATTTTTCCGGGTGTTACATAACATAGTGAAAGTTAATCAAGGTGAGATAACATTACAAATCTATCTTGTATTTTATGCAGATTGAAAGATTAAGATCAGTTATGCGATGTCACACAGAGTGTTTCGTGTGACATCGATAATTAATGCTATGATGGACAAATATAAATATGCAAAAATTAACGAGACAGAAGGTTGGTAACGCATTTCGGCATATCGCCTATGTCTGCAGGGCCACACCGAGATATAAAAATATTTCACGAGTTCACAAAGTTACAAGACAATCAGACTTATACAAATAAAGATTCCCTCTTATCTTTGTCGCCGCCTCTTCTTAACTTCGCCAATAAAAATGTTTTGAGGTCCCCTCAACTTGAGATCGATCTCTCTCGAGATCTAAAAGCAACAAGATCCCCTTGTTGTTGACGACTCCTTCCGGAATCCGTGTTATGCCAAGATCTCCTTGCCCATGATCAAAATGACAAGCTCCCTATTGTCGATAAATAGAACTCCTCCCGAGTTCAAATGCAGCCTCCTCTCGAGACTGAGCTTCAATGAAGAATAATGAAGATAGCCTCCTATGATAACAAAAAAAAAAAAAAAAAAAAAAAAAAAAAAAAAAAAAAAAAAAAAAAAAAAAAAAAAAAAAAAAAAAAAAAAAAAAAAAAAAAAAAAAAAAAAAAAAAAAAAAAAAAAAAAAAAAAAAAAAAAAAAAAAAAAAAAAAAAAAAAAAAAAAAAAAAAAAAAAAAAAAAAAAAAAAAAAAAAAAAAAAAAAAAAAAAAAAAAAAAAAAAAAAAAAAAAAAAAAAAAAAAAAAAAAAAAAAAAAAAAAAAAAAAAAAAAAAAAAAAAAAAAAAAAAAAAAAAAAAAAAAAAAAAAAAAAAAAAAAAAAAAAAAAAAAAAAAAAAAAAAAAAAAAAAAAAAAAAAAAAAAAAAAAAAAAAAAAAAAAAAAAAAAAAAAAAAAAAAAAAAAAAAAAAAAAAAAAAAAAAAAAAAAAAAAAAAAAAAAAAAAAAAAAAAAAAAAAAAAAAAAAAAAAAAAAAAAAAAAAAAAAAAAAAAAAAAAAAAAAAAAAAAAAAAAAAAAAAAAAAAAAAAAAAAAAAAAAAAAAAAAAAAAAAAAAAAAAAAAAAAAAAAAAAAAAAAAAAAAAAAAAAAAAAAAAAAAAAAAAAAAAAAAAAAAAAAAAAAAAAAAAAAAAAAAAAAAAAAAAAAAAAAAAAAAAAAAAAAAAAAAAAAAAAAAAAAAAAAAAAAAAAAAAAAAAAAAAAAAAAAAAAAAAAAAAAAAAAAAAAAAAAAAAAAAAAAAAAAAAAAAAAAAAAAAAAAAAAAAAAAAAAAAAAAAAAAAAAAAAAAAAAAAAAAAAAAAAAAAAAAAAAAAAAAAAAAAAAAAAAAAAAAAAAAAAAAAAAAAAAAAAAAAAAAAAAAAAAAAAAAAAAAAAAAAAAAAAAAAAAAAAAAAAAAAAAAAAAAAAAAAAAAAAAAAAAAAAAAAAAAAAAAAAAAAAAAAAAAAAAAAAAAAAAAAAAAAAAAAAAAAAAAAAAAAAAAAAAAAAAAAAAAAAAAAAAAAAAAAAAAAAAAAAAAAAAAAAAAAAAAAAAAAAAAAAAAAAAAAAAAAAAAAAAAAAAAAAAAAAAAAAAAAAAAAAAAAAAAAAAAAAAAAAAAAAAAAAAAAAAAAAAAAAAAAAAAAAAAAAAAAAAAAAAAAAAAAAAAAAAAAAAAAAAAAAAAAAAAAAAAAAAAAAAAAAAAAAAAAAAAAAAAAAAAAAAAAAAAAAAAAAAAAAAAAAAAAAAAAAAAAAAAAAAAAAAAAAAAAAAAAAAAAAAAAAAAAAAAAAAAAAAAAAAAAAAAAAAAAAAAAAAAAAAAAAAAAAAAAAAAAAAAAAAAAAAAAAAAAAAAAAAAAAAAAAAAAAAAAAAAAAAAAAAAAAAAAAAAAAAAAAAAAAAAAAAAAAAAAAAAAAAAAAAAAAAAAAAAAAAAAAAAAAAAAAAAAAAAAAAAAAAAAAAAAAAAAAAAAAAAAAAAAAAAAAAAAAAAAAAAAAAAAAAAAAAAAAAAAAAAAAAAAAAAAAAAAAAAAAAAAAAAAAAAAAAAAAAAAAAAAAAAAAAAAAAAAAAAAAAAAAAAAAAAAAAAAAAAAAAAAAAAAAAAAAAAAAAAAAAAAAAAAAAAAAAAAAAAAAAAAAAAAAAAAAAAAAAAAAAAAAAAAAAAAAAAAAAAAAAAAAAAAAAAAAAAAAAAAAAAAAAAAAAAAAAAAAAAAAAAAAAAAAAAAAAAAAAAAGCACATGGAGGGAGTGGCTAACACCATATTTCTGTAACCATTTTGACATCTTCTTAGTACCAAACTCCGCCAATTTAGAACACAACATCCCGTGAGAGAGGATTGTTGCATTAAATCGTAGGAGTATACGACATCACGCAAATTTGTTATACATTAACATTGATACATACGTTTAGCGAAAATGTGATCGTCTTTGATTTGATAATGAACTAATCAATGAATGGCTACGAGGATAAAGTACTCATATATGTGATTTTAATCTATTATTTGCTTATTTTGTTACCATTTGTTTGGTTTATTCAATATGAGTTCTCGTCGATAGTAGAATCCTATAACCGTCTAGGATGGCCATACATGATCTCCCTCGTCGATAGTAGAATCCTATAACCGTCTAGGATGGCCATACATGATCTCCCTCGTCGATAGTAGAATCCTATAACCGTCTAGGATGGCCATACATGATCTCCCTCGTCGATAGTAGAATCCTATAACCGTCTAGGATGGCCATACATGATCTCCCTCGTCGATAGTAGAATCCTATAACCGTCTAGGATGGCCATACATGATCTCCCTCGTCGATAGTAGAATCCTATAACCGTCTAGGATGGCCATACATGATCTCCCTCGTCGATAGTAGAATCCTATAACCGTCTAGGATGGCCATACATGATCTCCCTCGTCGATAGTAGAATCCTATAACCGTCTAGGATGGCCATACATGATCTCCCTCGTCGATAGTAGAATCCTATAACCGTCTAGGATGGCCATACATGATCTCCCTCGTCGATAGTAGAATCCTATAACCGTCTAGGATGGCCATACATGATCTCCCTCGTCGATAGTAGAATCCTATAACCGTCTAGGATGGCCATACATGATCTCCCTCGTCGATAGTAGAATCCTATAACCGTCTAGGATGGCCATACATGATCTCCCTCGTCGATAGTAGAATCCTATAACCGTCTAGGATGGCCATACATGATCTCCCTCGTCGATAGTAGAATCCTATAACCGTCTAGGATGGCCATACATGATCTCCCTCGTCGATAGTAGAATCCTATAACCGTCTAGGATGGCCATACATGATCTCCCTCGTCGATAGTAGAATCCTATAACCGTCTAGGATGGCCATACATGATCTCCCTCGTCGATAGTAGAATCCTATAACCGTCTAGGATGGCCATACATGATCTCCCTCGTCGATAGTAGAATCCTATAACCGTCTAGGATGGCCATACATGATCTCCCTCGTCGATAGTAGAATCCTATAACCGTCTAGGATGGCCATACATGATCTCCCTCGTCGATAGTAGAATCCTATAACCGTCTAGGATGGCCATACATGATCTCCCTCGTCGATAGTAGAATCCTATAACCGTCTAGGATGGCCATACATGATCTCCCTCGTCGATAGTAGAATCCTATAACCGTCTAGGATGGCCATACATGATCTCCCTCGTCGATAGTAGAATCCTATAACCGTCTAGGATGGCCATACATGATCTCCCTCGTCGATAGTAGAATCCTATAACCGTCTAGGATGGCCATACATGATCTCCCTCGTCGATAGTAGAATCCTATAACCGTCTAGGATGGCCATACATGATCTCCCTCGTCGATAGTAGAATCCTATAACCGTCTAGGATGGCCATACATGATCTCCCTCGTCGATAGTAGAATCCTATAACCGTCTAGGATGGCCATACATGATCTCCCTCGTCGATAGTAGAATCCTATAACCGTCTAGGATGGCCATACATGATCTCCCTCGTCGATAGTAGAATCCTATAACCGTCTAGGATGGCCATACATGATCTCCCTCGTCGATAGTAGAATCCTATAACCGTCTAGGATGGCCATACATGATCTCCCTCGTCGATAGTAGAATCCTATAACCGTCTAGGATGGCCATACATGATCTCCCTCGTCGATAGTAGAATCCTATAACCGTCTAGGATGGCCATACATGATCTCCCTCGTCGATAGTAGAATCCTATAACCGTCTAGGAATTCATATTCTCGACCTTTATGTATTTTAGCCAATCATTTCATAAGCCGTGTGATTTGAGTAGGCACACCTCCTATAACCGTCTAGGACGGCCACACTCCGAACCACTAGAGCAAGACCAGACAGCTCTCATCCCATAACCGTCTAGGATGGCCATACATGATCTCCCTCGTCGATAGTAGAATCCTATAACCGTCTAGGAATTCATATTCTCGACCTTTATGTATTTTAGCCAATCATTTCATAAGCCATGTGGATCAAGTAGGCACACATCTCATAACTGTCTAAGACGGCCACGCCTTGATTCACCAAATCAAAACCGGTTAGCTCACGTCCCATGACTGTCTAGGACGGCCAAGCACGGTTGTCATAACAACACTGATTGTAGAACCCTATGACTGTCTAGGAGTTCATACTCACGATGTTTGTCAAACCAATCCCTCGTAAAATTTCCCTTCGGGGTGCTACACACTAGCACTTCTTCCTGACAAGGACAAATTACGAGAAACTCATGCTTACAATTCTTTTATCTTATTACATTTATCGTATTACAATTCATACTCACAATGCAAAACAGTGCACAACTCGTATCTAGCGTAGCGTAATGTAACTCACAATGCATGTTTCAAAGATATGCAATCCAACACGAAACAAAACAAGACAACACAACACGAAACAAAATAACACAACGCAACACGAAATAAATAACCGACCGTTAACCCTACCATTCCATGGTGTAGGCCTAAGGCAACAAAAAGATTCCTCTACTTACCTGACGTCCTAAGTCGCTGGGTTTGGCATATCACGTCACCTATGGCTCGACCTATGACAAATATTCAAACTTCATTAAAATCAAGCCTACATTCACTAATTACTCTTAAACTACTATTTCTAGCCTAATCCAACTAAAACCTAACTAAACGGGCCACTAATTTGGGTTTGGTAAAAACCGACTCAAAACTTTGAATGCGCGTAACTTTTGCGTCGGTTATCGGAATCGCACAATTCTAGCGGCCACGTACTCCTCTAATAACCTAGTTTAACCTGCCAAAAGAAAATTTAAAACAAACGACCATAGCTAGGTCAAAATCCCCAAAAACAGAACCGGGCCTTAAGGTTCAAAATTCCCTATTTTGGTTTTTCATCAATTTCCATCAAATTCCTCATCAATCGACCACCCACACCTTCAATTAGCAAAATCTAACCAAAATCCCGAGGCTACACACACAAAACCCGAAACGCCCAAAATTGTAGTTTTTTTTTTTTTTTTTTTTTTTTTTTTTTTTTTTTTTTTTTTTTTTTTTTTTTTTTTTTTTTTTTTTTTTTTTTTTTTTTTTTTTTTTTTTTTTTTTTTTTTTTTTTTTTTTTTTTTTTTTTTTTTTTTTTTTTTTTTTTTTTTTTTTTTTTTTTTTTTTTTTTTTTTTTTTTTTTTTTTTTTTTTTTTTTTTTTTTTTTTTTTTTTTTTTTTTTTTTTTTTTTTTTTTTTTTTTTTTTTTTTTTTTTTTTTTTTTTTTTTTTTTTTTTTTTTTTTTTTTTTTTTTTTTTTTTTTTTTTTTTTTTTTTTTTTTTTTTTTTTTTTTTTTTTTTTTTTTTTTTTTTTTTTTTTTTTTTTTTTTTTTTTTTTTTTTTTTTTTTTTTTTTTTTTTTTTTTTTTTTTTTTTTTTTTTTTTTTTTTTTTTTTTTTTTTTTTTTTTTTTTTTTTTTTTTTTTTTTTTTTTTTTTTTTTTTTTTTTTTTTTTTTTTTTTTTTTTTTTTTTTTTTTTTTTTTTTTTTTTTTTTTTTTTTTTTTTTTTTTTTTTTTTTTTTTTTTTTTTTTTTTTTTTTTTTTTTTTTTTTTTTTTTTTTTTTTTTTTTTTTTTTTTTTTTTTTTTTTTTTTTTTTTTTTTTTTTTTTTTTTTTTTTTTTTTTTTTTTTTTTTTTTTTTTTTTTTTTTTTTTTTTTTTTTTTTTTTTTTTTTTTTTTTTTTTTTTTTTTTTTTTTTTTTTTTTTTTTTTTTTTTTTTTTTTTTTTTTTTTTTTTTTTTTTTTTTTTTTTTTTTTTTTTTTTTTTTTTTTTTTTTTTTTTTTTTTTTTTTTTTTTTTTTTTTTTTTTTTTTTTTTTTTTTTTTTTTTTTTTTTTTTTTTTTTTTTTTTTTTTTTTTTTTTTTTTTTTTTTTTTTTTTTTTTTTTTTTTTTTTTTTTTTTTTTTTTTTTTTTTTTTTTTTTTTTTTTTTTTTTTTTTTTTTTTTTTTTTTTTTTTTTTTTTTTTTTTTTTTTTTTTTTTTTTTTTTTTTTTTTTTTTTTTTTTTTTTTTTTTTTTTTTTTTTTTTTTTTTTTTTTTTTTTTTTTTTTTTTTTTTTTTTTTTTTTTTTTTTTTTTTTTTTTTTTTTTTTTTTTTTTTTTTTTTTTTTTTTTTTTTTTTTTTTTTTTTTTTTTTTTTTTTTTTTTTTTTTTTTTTTTTTTTTTTTTTTTTTTTTTTTTTTTTTTTTTTTTTTTTTTTTTTTTTTTTTTTTTTTTTTTTTTTTTTTTTTTTTTTTTTTTTTTTTTTTTTTTTTTTTTTTTTTTTTTTTTTTTTTTTTTTTTTTTTTTTTTTTTTTTTTTTTTTTTTTTTTTTTTTTTTTTTTTTTTTTTTTTTTTTTTTTTTTTTTTTTTTTTTTTTTTTTTTTTTTTTTTTTTTTTTTTTTTTTTTTTTTTTTTTTTTTTTTTTTTTTTTTTTTTTTTTTTTTTTTTTTTTTTTTTTTTTTTTTTTTTTTTTTTTTTTTTTTTTTTTTTTTTTTTTTTTTTTTTTTTTTTTTTTTTTTTTTTTTTTTTTTTTTTTTTTTTTTTTTTTTTTTTTTTTTTTTTTTTTTTTTTTTTTTTTTTTTTTTTTTTTTTTTTTTTTTTTTTTTTTTTTAATAATAATAACATTAACTTAAACATGACGGGCATAAGAGTCGTCAACCTTAAAATCATCAAACGAGGTAAAAAATACTTTTTCGGAAAACGTCGACTCGGTTTTCGGGCCCTTAAAATTCTTTTAAAATACATGAGGATCGCCCGAAGATACGTTTAAAAAGTATCGTAAAAGGGTCGGGTCGAAACCTGATTTAAAAGGTCTAAAATAAACAATGCCCTTACTAATTCACGATCGATCGAGCTCAAGCCCGATCGATCGGGCCAGCTCGGGTTTCCCGACTAAAAACAACCCTAACCACGATCGATCACGCCAGAAGCCCGATCGATCGGGCCAGCTCGGGTTTCCCGACTAAAAACAACCCTAACCACGATCGATCGCACCAGGGTGAACCACTTCCTTCGGACACTATTCATTTTCTGGACGTTCCACAATCTACATCTGAAGGGTGAACCACTTCCTTCGGACACTATTCATTTTCTGGACGTTCCACAATCTACATCTGAAGGGTGAACCACTTCCTTCGGACACTATTCATTTTCTGGACGTTCCACAATCTACATCTGAAGGGTGAACCACTTCCTTCGGACACTATTCATTTTCTGGACGTTCCACAATCTACATCTGAAGGGTGAACCACTTCCTTCGGACACTATTCATTTTCTGGACGTTCCACAATCTACATCTGAAGGGTGAACCACTTCCTTCGGACACTATTCATTTTCTGGACGTTCCACAATCTACATCTGAAGGGTGAACCACTTCCTTCGGACACTATTCATTTTCTGGACGTTCCACAATCTACATCTGAAGGGTGAACCACTTCCTTCGGACACTATTCATTTTCTGGACGTTCCACAATCTACATCTGAAGGGTGAACCACTTCCTTCGGACACTATTCATTTTCTGGACGTTCCACAATCTACATCTGAAGGGTGAACCACTTCCTTCGGACACTATTCATTTTCTGGACGTTCCACAATCTACATCTGAAGGGTGAACCACTTCCTTCGGACACTATTCATTTTCTGGACGTTCCACAATCTACATCTGAAGGGTGAACCACTTCCTTCGGACACTATTCATTTTCTGGACGTTCCACAATCTACATCTGAAGGGTGAACCACTTCCTTCGGACACTATTCATTTTCTGGACGTTCCACAATCTACATCTGAAGGGTGAACCACTTCCTTCGGACACTATTCATTTTCTGGACGTTCCACAATCTACATCTGAAGGGTGAACCACTTCCTTCGGACACTATTCATTTTCTGGACGTTCCACAATCTACATCTGAAGGGTGAACCACTTCCTTCGGACACTATTCATTTTCTGGACGTTCCACAATCTACATCTGAAGGGTGAACCACTTCCTTCGGACACTATTCATTTTCTGGACGTTCCACAATCTACATCTGAAGGGTGAACCACTTCCTTCGGACACTATTCATTTTCTGGACGTTCCACAATCTACATCTGAAGGGTGAACCACTTCCTTCGGACACTATTCATTTTCTGGACGTTCCACAATCTACATCTGAAGGGTGAACCACTTCCTTCGGACACTATTCATTTTCTGGACGTTCCACAATCTACATCTGAAGGGTGAACCACTTCCTTCGGACACTATTCATTTTCTGGACGTTCCACAATCTACATCTGAAGGGTGAACCACTTCCTTCGGACACTATTCATTTTCTGGACGTTCCACAATCTACATCTGAAGGGTGAACCACTTCCTTCGGACACTATTCATTTTCTGGACGTTCCACAATCTACATCTGAAGGGTGAACCACTTCCTTCGGACACTATTCATTTTCTGGACGTTCCACAATCTACATCTGAAGGGTGAACCACTTCCTTCGGACACTATTCATTTTCTGGACGTTCCACAATCTACATCTGAAGGGTGAACCACTTCCTTCGGACACTATTCATTTTCTGGACGTTCCACAATCTACATCTGAAGGGTGAACCACTTCCTTCGGACACTATTCATTTTCTGGACGTTCCACAATCTACATCTGAAGGGTGAACCACTTCCTTCGGACACTATTCATTTTCTGGACGTTCCACAATCTACATCTGAAGGGTGAACCACTTCCTTCGGACACTATTCATTTTCTGGACGTTCCACAATCTACATCTGAAGGGTGAACCACTTCCTTCGGACACTATTCATTTTCTGGACGTTCCACAACTTCATCCGAAGGATGAACCACTTCCTTCGGACACTATTCATTTTCTGGACGTTCCACAATCTACATCTGAAGGGTGAACCACTTCCCTCAGACACTATACATTTTCGTTTTACATCGTTGTAGTTTCTACATTCAATCGTGAAAACATATGCTAAAACATTTTCGTACTTTTTTTAAAACAGGATGCATAGACTAAACATACATAAACATGCAAGCAAACCTAACGCTCTGTGATGTAGGCCAAAAGGGCAACCTGTAAACATACACTACTTACCTGGCGTCCTTAGCAATTTATCTCTATCCGAACAGTTAACCGTGGAACCTGAAAAACCTAAATATAAAAACGTTGCATTAGAACTCACTCGGGTTAACTAAACTTTCATTTTCGTAAAAACATCTCAAGTGCAATTAATCCTTTACCGACAGCCCATAACATATTTCTCATGTCCATAACTAGATCGGAGCTTAATTCCTCATAAATTCCATCCAAATCCATTCAACTATTCATTCAGGCATTTTATCAAACACTTCACGTGCATACTTTCATTTACTAATTTCTCCCTAATCCGATATCCGATCTCAACCATTCAAACACCCATACGTCACCCATAACATCTACTTTAATATGCCATAACTAAATTTCAAACCACACTTAGCGATCAAGCCTGGAAATCTCGATTTCCAATATACATTAAAACGTTATTTCCAAACACCAAAAATCCACCCTTAAACCCATTCTCAATCTAAAATCATCAAAAATCATCAATCTATTACCAATAATCATCAACACATCACAACTAACGATTTCAAACCAAAATATAAACTTGAACAAACCCTAAATCGAAATACCCAAACGAATCACAACCCTAAATCGACAACAAAACGTGCCAAAAGCTTAGAGCTTACCTAGAGGGTTGATTGGGGGAAGGAAACGTGGAAGAATTGCCGGAAGAGGGAAGCCGTTGATCGTCGTTTGAAGCATCGGCCGTGGGAGAAGAAGGAGAGCAAAAGGGGAGAGCTCTCTGGCGTGAGGGAGAGAAATGAAAATGGGGGGTTTATTTGTTTTTTTTTTTTTTTTTTTTTTTTTTTTTTTTTTTTTTTTTTTTTTTTTTTTTTTTTTTTTTTTTTTTTTTTTTTTTTTTTTTTTTTTTTTTTTTTTTTTTTTTTTTTTTTTTTTTTTTTTTTTTTTTTTTTTTTTTTTTTTTTTTTTTTTTTTTTTTTTTTTTTTTTTTTTTTTTTTTTTTTTTTTTTTTTTTTTTTTTTTTTTTTTTTTTTTTTTTTTTTTTTTTTTTTTTTTTTTTTTTTTTTTTTTTTTTTTTTTTTTTTTTTTTTTTTTTTTTTTTTTTTTTTTTTTTTTTTTTTTTTTTTTTTTTTTTTTTTTTTTTTTTTTTTTTTTTTTTTTTTTTTTTTTTTTTTTTTTTTTTTTTTTTTTTTTTTTTTTTTTTTTTTTTTTTTTTTTTTTTTTTTTTTTTTTTTTTTTTTTTTTTTTTTTTTTTTTTTTTTTTTTTTTTTTTTTTTTTTTTTTTTTTTTTTTTTTTTTTTTTTTTTTTTTTTTTTTTTTTTTTTTTTTTTTTTTTTTTTTTTTTTTTTTTTTTTTTTTTTTTTTTTTTTTTTTTTTTTTTTTTTTTTTTTTTTTTTTTTTTTTTTTTTTTTTTTTTTTTTTTTTTTTTTTTTTTTTTTTTTTTTTTTTTTTTTTTTTTTTTTTTTTTTTTTTTTTTTTTTTTTTTTTTTTTTTTTTTTTTTTTTTTTTTTTTTTTTTTTTTTTTTTTTTTTTTTTTTTTTTTTTTTTTTTTTTTTTTTTTTTTTTTTTTTTTTTTTTTTTTTTTTTTTTTTTTTTTTTTTTTTTTTTTTTTTTTTTTTTTTTTTTTTTTTTTTTTTTTTTTTTTTTTTTTTTTTTTTTTTTTTTTTTTTTTTTTTTTTTTTTTTTTTTTTTTTTTTTTTTTTTTTTTTTTTTTTTTTTTTTTTTTTTTTTTTTTTTTTTTTTTTTTTTTTTTTTTTTTTTTTTTTTTTTTTTTTTTTTTTTTTTTTTTTTTTTTTTTTTTTTTTTTTTTTTTTTTTTTTTTTTTTTTTTTTTTTTTTTTTTTTTTTTTTTTTTTTTTTTTTTTTTTTTTTTTTTTTTTTTTTTTTTTTTTTTTTTTTTTTTTTTTTTTTTTTTTTTTTTTTTTTTTTTTTTTTTTTTTTTTTTTTTTTTTTTTTTTTTTTTTTTTTTTTTTTTTTTTTTTTTTTTTTTTTTTTTTTTTTTTTTTTTTTTTTTTTTTTTTTTTTTTTTTTTTTTTTTTTTTTTTTTTTTTTTTTTTTTTTTTTTTTTTTTTTTTTTTTTTTTTTTTTTTTTTTTTTTTTTTTTTTTTTTTTTTTTTTTTTTTTTTTTTTTTTTTTTTTTTTTTTTTTTTTTTTTTTTTTTTTTTTTTTTTTTTTTTTTTTTTTTTTTTTTTTTTTTTTTTTTTTTTTTTTTTTTTTTTTTTTTTTTTTTTTTTTTTTTTTTTTTTTTTTTTTTTTTTTTTTTTTTTTTTTTTTTTTTTTTTTTTTTTTTTTTTTTTTTTTTTTTTTTTTTTTTTTTTTTTTTTTTTTTTTTTTTTTTTTTTTTTTTTTTTTTTTTTTTTTTTTTTTTTTTTTTTTTTTTTTTTTTTTTTTTTTTTTTTTTTTTTTTTTTTTTTTTTTTTTTTTTTTTTTTTTTTTTTTTTTTTTTTTTTTTTTTTTTTTTTTTTTTTTTTTTTTTTTTTTTTTTTTTTTTTTTTTTTTTTTTTTTTTTTTTTTTTTTTTTTTTTTTTTTTTTTTTTTTTTTTTTTTTTTTTTTTTTTTTTTTTTTTTTTTTTTTTTTTTTTTTTTTTTTTTTTTTTTTTTTTTTTTTTTTTTTTTTTTTTTTTTTTTTTTTTTTTTTTTTTTTTTTTTTTTTTTTTTTTTTTTTTTTTTTTTTTTTTTTTTTTTTTTTTTTTTTTTTTTTTTTTTTTTTTTTTTTTTTTTTTTTTTTTTTTTTTTTTTTTTTTTTTTTTTTTTTTTTTTTTTTTTTTTTTTTTTTTTTTTTTTTTTTTTGCACATCACGTGACTCATTAAACCTCATCCGATCACAAAACGACAAGACTTAATATCGGCTTCTACCGATTGACACATGCACATCACGTGACTCATTAAACCTCATCCGATCACAAAACGACAAGACTTAATATCGGCTTCTACCGATTGACACATGCACGCCACGTGACTCATTAAACCTCATCCGATCACAAAACGACAAGACTTAATATCGGCTTCTACCGATTGACACATGCACATCACGTGACTCATTAAACCTCATCCGATCACAAAACGACAAGACTTAATATCGGCTTCTACCGATTGACACATGCACATCACGTGACTCATTAAACCTCATCCGATCACAAAACGACAAGACTTAATATCGGCTTCTACCGATTGACACATGCACATCACGTGACTCATTAAACCTCATCCGATCACAAAACGACAAGACTTAATATCGGCTTCTACCGATTGACACATGCACATCACGTGACTCATTAAACCTCATCCGATCACAAAACGACAAGACTTAATATCGGCTTCTACCGATTGACACATGCACATCACGTGACTCATTAAACCTCATCCGATCACAAAACGACAAGACTTAATATCGGCTTCTACCGATTGACACATGCACGCCACGTGACTCATTAAACCTCATCCGATCACAAAACGACAAGACTTAATATCGGCTTCTACCGATTGACACATGCACGCCACGTGACTCATTAAACCTCATCCGATCACAAAACGACAAGACTTAATATCGGCTTCTACCGATTGACACATGCACATCACGTGACTCATTAAACCTCATCCGATCACAAAACGACAAGACTTAATATCGGCTTCTACCGATTGACACATGCACATCACGTGACTCATTAAACCTCATCCGATCATAAAACGACAAGACTTAATATCGGCTTCTACCGATTGACACATGCACATCACGTGACTCATTAAACCTCATCCGATCACAAAACGACAAGACTTAATATCGGCTTCTACCGATTGACACATGCACATCACGTGACTCATTAAACCTCATCCGATCACAAAACGACAAGACTTAATATCGGCTTCTACCGATTGACACATGCACATCACGTGACTCATTAAACCTCATCCGATCACAAAACGACAAGACTTAATATCGGCTTCTACCGATTGACACATGCACGCCACGTGACTCATTAAACCTCATCCGATCACAAAACGAAAAGACTTAATATCGGCTTCTACCGATTGACACATGCACATCACGTGACTCATTAAACCTCATCCGATCATAAAACGACAAGACTTAATATCGGCTTCTACCGATTGACACATGCACATCACGTGACTCATTAAACCTCATCCGATCACAAAACGACAAGACTTAATATCGGCTTCTACCGATTGACACATGCACATCACGTGACTCATTAAACCTCATCCGATCACAAAACGACAAGACTTAATATCGGCTTCTACCGATTGACACATGCACATCACGTGACTCATTAAACCTCATCCGATCACAAAACGACAAGACTTAATATCGGCTTCTACCGATTGACACATGCACATCACGTGACTCATTAAACCTCATCCGATCACAAAACGACAAGACTTAATATCGGCTTCTACCGATTGACACATGCACATCACGTGACTCATTAAACCTCATCCGATCACAAAACGACAAGACTTAATATCGGCTTCTACCGATTGACACATGCACATCACGTGACTCATTAAACCTCATCCGATCACAAAACGACAAGACTTAATATCGGCTTCTACCGATTGACACATGCACATCACGTGACTCATTAAACCTCATCCGATCACAAAACGACAAGACTTAATATCGGCTTCTACCGATTGACACATGCACATCACGTGACTCATTAAACCTCATCCGATCACAAAACGACAAGACTTAATATCGGCTTCTACCGATTGACACATGCACATCACGTGACTCATTAAACCTCATCCGATCACAAAACGACAAGACTTAATATCGGCTTCTACCGATTGACACATGCACATCACGTGACTCATTAAACCTCATCCGATCACAAAACGACAAGACTTAATATCGGCTTCTACCGATTGACACATGCACATCACGTGACTCATTAAACCTCATCCGATCACAAAACGACAAGACTTAATATCGGCTTCTACCGATTGACACATGCACATCACGTGACTCATTAAACCTCATCCGATCACAAAACGACAAGACTTAATATCGGCTTCTACCGATTGACACATGCACATCACGTGACTCATTAAACTTCATCCGATCACAAAACGACAAGACTTAATATCGGCTTCTACCGATTGACACATGCACATCACGTGACTCATTAAACCTCATCCGATCACAAAACGACAAGACTTAATATCGGCTTCTACCGATTGACACATGCACATCACGTGATTCATTAAACCTCATCCGATCACAAAACGACAAAGACTTGATACATACTCCTGCCGATAATGGAAAAACCTACATCTACCGATTGACACATGCATCCCACATGATTCATAAAACCTCATCCGATCACAAAACGACAAGACTTAATATCGGCTTCTACCGATTGACACATGCACATCACGTGACTCATTAAACCTCATTCGATCACAAAACGACAAGACTTAATATCGACTCTTACCGATTGACACATGCATCCCACGTGATTCATTAAAACTCATCCGATCACAAAACGACAAGACTTAACATTGGCTTCTATCGATTGACACATGCACGCCACGTGACTCATTAAACCTCATCCGATCACAAAACGACAAGACTTAATATCGGCTTCTATCGATTGACACATGCACGCCACGTGACTCATTAAACCTCATCCGATCACAAAATGACAAGACTTAATATCGACTTCTACCGATTGACACATGCACATCACGTGACTCATTATACTCCTTCCGATAGAAGACATCATCCGATGGAAGACATCATCCGATAGAAGACATCATCCGATGGAAGACATCATCCGATAGAAGACATCATCCGATGGAAGACATCATCCGATAGAAGACATCATCCGATGGAAGACATCATCTGATGGAAGACATCATCCGATAGAAGACATCATCCGATAGAAGACATCATCCGATGGAAGACATCATCCGATAGACAGGAAACTTTCAGACTTTCACAAACTTCAATATGACTGAATAAACTAACACATAGTTGGACTGTAGTCTCATCTAGAATACGTGTAGCGAGAGACTCTATCAAAACAGATCATTCTATCATTTCACGATCGATCTCAAACTCAGAAGTTAGTTAGTTATGTTCCAGTATCCATTGTTTTAAGAAAGAATCCTACATAGACCTCAGTATTCATAACCTTACTAATATGAAAAAAGTAGTAACCAGGAGTTGAAATCGCCTTCCAGCCACACACTGACAACCAGAACTCCTTCCAGCAACCAGCCTTAAACATCCTCATTAGACTTGAAATCCTCACCTGGTAGTTCTTCACTTACATCATAAGGTTTAAACTATAAGCCTAATGCTTAGTAAGGAGTGCAATGCTAACATGTATGCATAAATGCACAAATTAAAGGAAACACATGTTCATGATCTTTTCGTGTTCTTTTTCTTGTTCATGTTCATCGTTTTTCATCATATGGATTAAGAGAGGATTTGTGTCGAAAAGGGGGTTGACAGTGAGAGTGTACATAGTCCCTTGCGGGTCATATTCATGGTCCTTCTTTTGGACAGTGACATACGTCAAACCCTCCTTAACCCTCTCTTAATCCTTGTTGCATAAGTTTCATGTTCGTATCTTGTTCATGGGAGAAATCATGCACTTAAAACATTTTCATATGCTTGAGAAATATTCATGATGCATGAGCATGAGTAATCTTAGTTCATCAGACTACTAGACAAACCATTCATTATCAAAGGATCATAACATCAACTCGAGTACTGAAGACAACCAGACGTTTGCACAGGTACTTTTAACATCATAAACAACTTCTACTTAGTACCCTTGTGATGTAGGGCCCTAATGGCCGGAAGTCTTACTCCCTCACTTACCTGGTTTCCTTAGCAACTTGAGCGCTTATCTTCAAACTTCTTCACCTTGAAAAATTTCACATTACAGTGTTAAATCAAAATCCTAACTAAAAGTCATCCTAGTATCTAATATAAATATTTCTAAATCTTCCTAGTCGAGCGCCTAGTGTGTATAGATTAAACTTCCAGAACCTAAATATCCAGATTAAGTCTAACAACTAAACACGGTCTGTTATCTTAATGTCCAGAATCGAATCGGAAATGCCATTACTAAACACAGATCATGATTGTCACTACCATTACTCTGTTAGTGAAGAATCTGAAACATCAAGTTCTAGCTGAAGGCAGAGCTCTAAGTAACTACCCAGTAACTACATTGTCTAAGTCTTACCTAGAGCGTGGATTGTCGAAGTGGAGGCTGAAGAACTGGTTGCCGGTGAAGGAATAGCTGGCAGAGAGGGAGCTCTAGAAGGAAAGGAATCGCCGAGAGAGGAAATGTCGGCTACAGCGAGGTTTTAATAAGGTTTAAGAATTCCCATAACCTATTTATACCAATTAAAATCCACCTTAATTACAAACTTGCCACCCAACCTAGTTTTACTCAACTTGTAATAAATAAATCTTGGCATTAAATTTAAAATTATAAAGGTCAATAAAAGGGTGACAATTAAAATGGTTAAGAAAATCACCTGGCTGAAATTGTCGGGTGTTACATCCACCCCTCCTTAAACAAAATTTTCGTCCTCGAAAATTGATCAAACAAAGAGCTCTGGATATTTGTCCAATATGTCCTGCTGTCGCTCCCAAGTGGCTTCTTCAGTGCCATGATTCGTCCAAAAAACTTTTACAAAAGGAATTTATTTATTCCGTATAGTCTTAACTGCAGATTCCAAAATTCGTACAGGTCTCTCTTCATACGTTAATGTCGGCTCAAACTCAATTTCCGTTGGCTTAACAACCTGCGACGGATCATGTATGCATTTCCTTAGCATGGATACATGAAAGACATTATGGACCTTTTCCAGTGATGGAGGCAATTGCAACCTATAAGCAGTTTTACCAATCCTTGTCAAGACAGGGAATGGACCAATGAATCGTGGACTAAGTTTTCCCTTCTTGCCAAGTCTTAAAACTCCGTTAAACGGTGAAATCTTTAAGAAAACTTCATCTCCAACAGCAAATTCAAGATCTCTCCTTCTTTGGTCTATATAACTCTTCTGTCGACTTTGTGCAGTCATCATTCTTTTCCTAATTATGGCAATCTTGTCTGACATCTGCTGTAAAATTTTAGGGCCTAGAAGTTTTGATTCGCCAACCTCATCCCAGTATAAGGATGATCTACATTTCCTACCATACAATGCCTCGTAAGGTACCATACCGATAGTGGACTGGTAACTATTGTTGTAGGAGAATTCCACTAAGGGCAGGTATCGATTTCAAGATGTCTGAAAATCCAGCACACACGCCCTCAACATATCCTCAAGTGTTTGGATTGCTCTCTCTGATTGGCCATCTGTCTGAGGATGAAAAGCAGTGCTGAAAGATAATTTTGTACCAAGCGTGCCTTGAAGACTTTGCCAAAACCTCGAGGTGAACCTGGGATCACGATCGGAGACAATAGATATTGGAATCCCATGCAATCTAATAATTTCTTGAACATACAGATTAGCAAGCTGGTCCATCGAGTACGTTGTCCTACCGGTAGAAAGTGAGCTGATTTCGTCATTCTGTCAATTACGACCCAAATGCTATCATGACCTTTAGTTGTCTTAGGTAATCTTACAACAAAATCCATGGCAACGTTTTCCCACTTCCATTCGGGAATCGGTAAGGGTTGAAGGGTACCACCTGGACGTTGATGTTCTGCTTTAACTTGTTGGCATATCAGACATGATTCAACATACTTGGCAACATCCTCTTCAAATTCGGCCACCAATAGAGTAACTTCAAGTCCCGATACATTTTGGTGCTGCCAGGATGTACAGAAAAGAGAGACAAGTGCGCCTCGGCCAAGATCAACTTACGTAATTCCTAATCACTTGGAATGTACCATCGATTCCTAAATTTCAAAATACCATCCTTGGAGAGACTGAACTCAGAAGAGGCGTCCTTCAACTTACTCATCATGCTACTATTTTCCTTTGAATCATTTTGTTGTGCCTCCTTGATCCTATCCATGATAGTTGGTCTAATAGAAACATCAGCAAGTAAGGCTAACAGTTCAGAAACCATCTCTAACTCGAACTTCTGTACTTCTGTCCTCAAAGGTATAGACATGGTTGACACCGCGGGCTGCATTGTCGTCGACATCCTGCTTAATGCATCGGCTACCGCATTAGCCTTACCCGGGTGGTACTTAATTTCAAAGTCATAATCCTTAACAAACTCTAACCAACGTCGTTGTCTCATGTTCAACTCCTTTTGGGTAAAAAGGTACTTCAGGCTTTTATGGTCAGAAAACACTACGCTCTGCTGACCATACAGATAGTGTCTCCAAATCTTTAATGCAAAGACAACTGCGGCTAATTCCAAATCGTGAGTGGGGTAGTTCTGCTCATAACTCTTCAGTTGTCTGGAAGCATACGCTACAATCTTGCCTTCTTGCATCAAAACACATCCCAGTCCCACTTTAGATGCGTCACAATAAACACTAAATCTTCCTTCTTCAGTTGAGAGTGTCAAAAGAGGAGTTGTAGTCAACTTCAGTTTTAGTGTTTTGAAGCTATCTTCACAAGCTTCAGACCAAGAGTATTTGGTGTCTTTCTTTGTCAAACTAGTTAAAGGCTTAGCTATCATAGAGAATCCCTTAATGAACTTCCTATAATAACCTGCCAGACCAAGGAAACTACAGACCTCGCTTGCATTCCTTGGCTGTGGCCATTCCTTAATTGCCTGAATCTTGGTTGGGTCTACGGATATGCCCTCAGCAGAGATGACATGACCTAAAAAGTTGACCTTATCTAACCAGAACTCACATTTGGACAACTTGGCATAGAGTTGCTGCTGTTCTAATGTCGTCAAAACTATTCTTAAGTGTTTTTCATGGTCAGCTTTGGTCCGTGAATAAATTAGGATATCATCTATAAACAAAATCACAAACTTGTCCAAATACTCACGAAACACACGGTTCATCAAGTCCATAAAAGCTGCAGGTGCATTCGTCAATCCAAACGGCATCACCAGAAATTCATAGTGTCCATATCGTGTAACGCTCCCGAACCCACCCTGGCTCGGTGCTCTACTTGGCTCACTCTAACCCCAATAATTTACCAAAAAAAAAATCGTACACAGCAGAATTTAAAACTAAATCTCCCTAAGCTTTCTTATATCATACCTAGCTGCCTAGACTCACTAATTTCTCTTAATCCTAACCGTTAAGCACTACGACGTCCTTCCCGAAAATTTCGGCAAAGTAACGCCTGAAAATGGCGCCTCCAAAATGCTAGGTGCCTTCAAAGGAATAAATCCCAACCAATCCAGAATACTCCTCATCAACTTATCCAGCATACGAAATCACCAAATAGCAGTAAAGAGGGAAACTAAAATACTAATATCCCTAAGTGAAGAAAGTCCTCCCTAAGTGAAGAAAGTCCACAGTATAGGGCGACACATCACCCTTAACTATGACTATATACAACAATTACAAATAGCTATACCATAACTCTCAAAACATCAACCAAAAAGAAAGTTACGCATTCCCATCATTTCTACAAATAGACATTTACAATAAACTACCAAAAAACAAAACCCACATCCCTCGAAGACCATGGTCGAGGCACCCCGACAACTGCCCGCACCGGCGTGCCCAGTGTGCCACCGACTGCCTCCTAATCCTGGCTCCCTCGTCTAGCCCACATGTAACCGCGTCGTTACCTACACCACAGAACACACACACACGTAAGCTTACTCTTAGCAAGTAGGGAATAACAAATGCGACTAAACAATATGTAATAGATACTATCACATGCAGTTAGTTATCGAGACACATCAGCGTACCTCTCGAGTTCTACTCGAGACACATCAGCGTACCTCTCGAGTTCTACTCGAGACACATCAGCGTACCTCTCGAGTTCTACTCGAGACACATCAGCGTACCTCTCGAGTTCTACTCGAGACACATCAGCGTACCTCTCGAGTTCTACTCGAGACACATCAGCGTACCTCTCGAGTTCTACTCGAGACACATCAGCGTACCTCTCGAGTTCTACTCGAGACACATCAGCGTACCTCTCGAGTTCTACTCGAGACACATCAGCGTACCTCTCGAGTTCTACTCGAGACACATCAGCGTACCTCTCGAGTTCTACTCGAGACACATCAGCGTACCTCTCGAGTTCTACTCGAGACACATCAGCGTACCTCTCGAGTTCTACTCGAGACACATCAGCGTACCTCTCGAGTTCTACTCGAGACACATCAGCGTACCTCTCGAGTTCTACTCGAGACACATCAGCGTACCTCTCGAGTTCTACTCGAGACACATCAGCGTACCTCTCGAGTTCTACTCGAGACACATCAGCGTACCTCTCGAGTTCTACTCGAGACACATCAGCGTACCTCTCGAGTTCTACTCGAGACACATCAGCGTACCTCTCGAGTTCTACTCGAGACACATCAGCGTACCTCTCGAGTTCTACTCGAGACACATCAGCGTACCTCTCGAGTTCTACTCGAGACACATCAGCGTACCTCTCGAGTTCTACTCGAGACACATCAGCGTACCTCTCGAGTTCTACTCGAGACACATCAGCGTACCTCTCGAGTTCTACTCGAGACACATCAGCGTACCTCTCGAGTTCTACTCGAGACACATCAGCGTACCTCTCGAGTTCTACTCGAGACACATCAGCGTACCTCTCGAGTTCTACTCGAGACACATCAGCGTACCTCTCGAGTTCTACTCGAGACACATCAGCGTACCTCTCGAGTTCTACTCGAGACACATCAGCGTACCTCTCGAGTTCTACTCGAGACACATCAGCGTACCTCTCGAGTTCTACTCGAGACACATCAGCGTACCTCTCAAGTAGAAATCCTTCTACTCGAGACACATCAGCGTACCTCTCGAGTTCTACTCGAGACACATCAGCGTACTTCTCAAGTAGAAATCCTTCTACTCGAGACACATCAGCGTACCTCTCGAGTAGAAATCCTTCTACTTGAGACACATTTGCATATCACACTGTTGCATATCTTATATTTCATCCACACAATTCAAAACATGCTAAACTCTCATTCATTTCGTAGTTCAAAACAATGATGCATGACTCACACCATGCTCAACAAAAAACAAAACGAAGCAACAACACAAACAACAAACAAACAATCATCCCTACCGTTCTGTGATGTAGGCCCGAAGGCAAAAGGCACACATCCACTACTTACCTGGCGTCCTAGCTCACTGAGGATACTTGGCTCCCTGCCCATCTACGGCTCGACCTACGACAAATATTCAAACTTCATTAAAATCAAACCTACATTCACCAATTACTCTCAAACTAATATTTCCATCCTAATCCAACTAAAACCTAACTAAACGGGCCACTAATTTGGGTTCGGTAAAAACCGACCCTAAACTTCAAAAGTACATTACTTTCGCGTCATATATTGGAATCGAACGATTCCAGCGGCCACGTACTCCTCTAATAACCTATTTTAACCTGCCAAAAGGAATTTGAAAACAAACGACTGCAACTAGGACAAAAATAGAAAAACCCGATTCTACCCCTAACTGAAAAATTCCCCTTTTCTGGTTTTTCATCAATTCTCCCCCATTTCCTCACCAATCAACCCCCTTATACCTAATTAACATAAACATAACAAAAATCGAAGTTCCAATTCAGAAAACCCGAGGCTCAAACTCGGGTCCCCTGTTTCCAGCTCAACCCGAGCTCCATGTTGCTCGGCGATCGTTGCCGGCATTAAGCTCGACAATACTACGCCGAGCGCAGCCAAAAACGGCTGGTGATCGGAGCTTAACGCAGCTCGTCACCCTCGGCCACAAATCGAGCAAGAACAGGGCCAAAAATCGAGCTTACCGTTCGGTTTGTGCGCAAAGACGGCTGAAAATGGCAGCCCTGGAATCGCCGACGTTGTCTGGTCGAAAAACGTCGAGGAATCGCGGTGGACGTCGGAGGAGAGTCGTCGCTCGGCTCTCTCTGTCGTCGGGAGCTCGGCAGCAGAATGGCTTCTTCGTGAAGCCATTCTGTTTTAATAAAAATTAAAATTTTTTATTTTATTTTATTTATTTATCTTTTAACTAACTACTAAATTGCCCTCATGTGTTTAAACTACAGGCTACGTACGTCATAGAAATTTTTTGGGTGTTACATATCCGGTTCTGAATGCTGTTTTTGGTACATCACTCTCCTTAACCTTCAGTTGGTAATAACCCGAACGTAAGTCAATTTTTGAAAATACCTTAGCTCCTTGTAGTTGGTCAAACAAGTTATCAATTTGGGGTAAGGGATATTTATTCTTGATCGTTAACTTGTTCAGTTCTCTGTAATCTATGCACATTCTAAGAGAACCGTCTTTCTTCTTAACAAATACGACAGGTGCACCCCAGGGAGAACAACTAGGGCGTATAAATCCCTTGTGAACAAGTTCTTGGAGTTGGACTTTTAACTCCTTCAGCTCAACAGGTGCCATGTAGTAAGGGTTCTTAGACACAGGTGATGCCTCGGAATATGTATCGATTACGAACTCAATTTCTCTATCAGGTGGTAACCTGGGCAAGTCATCCAAAAATGCTTTTGGAAACTCTCGTACTATAGGAATATCTTGGAGTTCTACCTTATCCTTTACCCGGACATCAATTATGCTAGCTAGAAAACTCTCACATCCACCATTCAGTAACCGTTGAGTCTCTAGCGAGGATATAATTGGCATTTTACTTATTTTTGGAATAGCTTGGAAGGAATACCGATCTCCGTTCGGGGGTTGGAACTCAACCAATCCAGACCTACAACTTATCATGACATAATGTCTGAATAGCCAATCCATTCCTAATATGACTTCATATCCCTTCATATCAATTACGATTAGCTCTACATATAACCTATTTTCTCCTAAAGATACAATATCACCTTTCACTATCTGTTCAGAATATAAGGACTTCCCTGAAGGTAACATAACACTATACGACCTCTCGGCTGGCAAGAGTTATAATCTATGCTTACATACAAACAAGGTTGATACAAACGAGTGTGTGGCTCCCGTATCTATAAGCGTATAAGCAGAAATTCTACAGATCATAATTGTACCTGTTGTGACCGTATGCTGCACCACATCTTCATCCTCCATCAAAGCGTAGACCCTAGGAGCTACTCTTGCTCGGTTCGGGTCTGGTGGCATGGGGCAATCTCTGACTATGTGTCCAACCTTGTCACATCTATAGCAACGGCCAGAATATAGTTTACATTTGCCATGGTGATTCTTCTGGCAGGTGGAACATAGGGGAGCTAGAGGTCGCTTTCCTTTTCCTTGATCATCATTTGGATTGAAGGGTTTCTTCACACCTTTCTGCTGTTGCTGCGGTCCCCTATTCGGTTGTGGTTGCCAACCTCTGCCCTGGCGTGGTGGTGGCTGAGTATCCTTGATGAACTTCCTTGGTGGTTCACGTTGTCCTTGTACTGTTAACTCAACTTCCTCCAATTCCAAAGCCTTAGTAGCCACTTCGGAATAAGGTATGTTATGGATCCCTGCAGTCTTTACTCCCTGGAAGAGGCTCGGCTTCAGTCCATGGACAAACTGGTGGATCTTATCTTCCTCATCATCCACCAAACGGGGTGCAAACCTGGACAAGGCCTCAAACTTATAGATGTAGTAGGCCACAGAACCAGTTTGGCGCAGCTGCATGAACTCCATCTTTTTGCTGGTCCGAACAGCTCGGCTAAAATACTTGTCATAAAAGGCCGTCTTGAACCACGCCCAAGTCATAGTTTCCGCATTCGTAGTGCTCTGAATTGAGTCCCACCAATGCCTTGCACCCAATGCAAGATGAAAAACAGCACAAGTGACCTTGTCCCCTTCATCGACCTTGGCATACTTGAACATATCCTCAATTGTCCTGAATCCACTCCTCAGTATAAATAGGATCCGAAACTTGACCATTGAATACTGGAGGTCGAAGGCGGTGAAAACGCTCGCTCCCATTGTCATGAGTCGTGTTTGAGATAGAATTCCCTTGCTCATCTCTAGCAGTCACCCACTGCTCAATTTGGCAGGACTGGCGAATAACCAACTCGGTTAACTGAGCGATGGTATTACTATCCTCATTGCTCTCCCTTTGTTGACCTCTTACCATTTTGAGATTCCTAAACAAGTAATCATAAACACATCTTAACGTAATGAAATTACTAAAATCGTAAATACTTACAGTTGCTGGATTGTACTCAGGTGGCAGAAAGTGTTGGAAGGCAGTCTACAGAATCGATTTTAGAACCGGTTTTGCTTTGATACCATAATTGTAACGCCCCGAGTCTTCCAGACCCGGTTTCGCTACCCAAAACATTGAACTGAACTAAGAGAAATTACGGAAAATTTTAAATTTTCTCTCAGTGATGATAATTCTATCTTTAATCCTCGACTTTACAGCGGAAAACTCAATAAGTAGACAACGTTTATAATTAGACAAAATGTGAAGACATTTGGCCGAAGGGAATTGGAAACTCAGGACATATCCGGTTCTACCGATTGACACATGCACATCACGTGACTCATTAAACCTCATCCGATCACAAAACGACAAGACTTAATATCGGCTTCTACCGATTGACACATGCACATCACGTGACTCATTAAACCTCATCCGATCACAAAACGACAAGACTTAATATCGGCTTCTACCGATTGACACATGCACATCACGTGACTCATTAAACCTCATCCGATCACAAAACGACAAGACTTAATATCGGCTTCTACCGATTGACACATGCACATCACGTGACTCATTAAACCTCATCCGATCACAAAATGACAAGACTTAATATCGGCTTCTACCGATTGACACATGCACATCACGTGACTCATTAAACCTCATCCGATCACAAAACGACAAGACTTAATATCGGCTTCTACCGATTGACACATGCACATCACGTGACTCATTAAACCTCATCCGATCACAAAACGACAAGACTTAATATCGGCTTCTACCGATTGACACATGCACATCACGTGACCGATTGACACATGCCTTCCACGTGATTCATTAAACCTAATCCGATCACAAAACGACAAGACTTGATACATACTCCTGCCGATAATGGAAAAACCTACATCTACCGATTGACACATCCATCCCACGTGATACATAAAACCTCATCCGATCACAAAACGACAAGACTTAATATCGGCTTCTACCGATTGACACATGCACATCACGTGACTCATTAAACCTCATCCGATCACAAAACGACAAGACTTAATATCGACTCCTACCGATTGACACATGCATCGCACGTGATTCATTAAACCTCATCCGATTACAAAACGACAAGACTTAATATCGGCTTCTACCGATTGACACATGCACGCCACGTGACTCATTAAACCTCATCAGATCACAAAACGATAAGACTTAATATCGACTTCTACCGATTGACACATGCACATCACTTGACTCATTAAACATCATCCGATGGAAGACATCATCCGATGGAAGACATCATCTGATGGAAGACATCATCCGATAGAAGACATCATCCGATGGAAGACATCATCCGATAGAAGACATCATCCAATGGAAGACATCATCCGATGGAAGACATCATCCGATAGAAGACATCATCCGATGGAAGACATCATCCGATGGAAGACATCATCCGATAGAAGACATCATCCGATAGAAGACATCATCCGATGGAAGACATCATCCGATAGAAGACATCATCCGATGGAAGACATCATCCGATGGAAGACATCATCCGATGGAAGACATCATCCGATAGAAGACATCATCCGATAGAAGACATCATCCGATAGAAGACATCATCCGATGGAAGACATCATCCGATAGAAGACATCATCCGATAGAAGACATTATCCGATAGAAGACATCATCCGATGGAAGACATCATCTGATGGAAGACATCATCCGATAGAAGACATCATCCGATGGAAGACATCATCCGATAGAAGACATCATCCGATAGAAGACATCATCCGATAGAAGACATCATCCGATAGAAGACATCATCCGATGGAAGACATCATCCGATGGAAGACATCATCCGATGGAAGACATCATCCGATGGAAGACATCATCCGATGGAAGACATCATCCGATAGAAGACATCATCCGATGGAAGACATCATCCGATAGAAGACATCATCCGATAGAAGACATCATCCGATGGAAGACATCATCCGATAGAAGACATCATCCGATAGAAGACATCATCCGATGGAAGACATCATCCGATAGAAGACATCATCCGATGGAAGACATCATCCGATAGAAGACATCATCCGATAGAAGACATCATCCGATAGAAGACATCATCCGATAGAAGACATCATCCGATAGAAGACATCATCCGATAGAAGACATCATCCGATAGAAGACATCATCCGATGGAAGACATCATCCGATAGAAGACATCATCCGATGGAAGACATCATCCGATAGAAGACATCATCCGATGGAAGACATCATCCGATAGAAGACATCATCCGATAGAAGACATCATCCGATAGAAGACATCATCCGATAGAAGACATCATCCGATGGAAGACATCATCCGATGGAAGACATCATCCGATGGAAGACATCATCCGATAGAAGACATCATCCGATGGAAGACATCATCCGATAGAAGACATCATCCGATGGAAGACATCATCCGATAGAAGACATCATCCGATAGAAGACATCATCCGATGGAAGACATCATCCGATGGAAGACATCATCCGATAGAAGACATCATCCGATAGAAGACATCATCCGATGGAAGACATCATCCGATAGAAGACATCATCCGATAGAAGACATCATCCGATGGAAGACATCATCTGATGGAAGACATCATCCGATAGAAGACATCATCCGATGGAAGACATCATCCGATAGAAGACATCATCCGATGGAAGACATCATCCGATAGAAGACATCATCCGATAGAAGACATCATCCGATAGAAGACATCATCCGATGGAAGACATCATCCGATAGAAGACATCATCCGATGGAAGACATCATCCGATGGAAGACATCATCCGATAGAAGACATCATCCGATAGAAGACATCATCCGATAGAAGACATCATCCGATAGAAGACATCATCAGATGGAAGACATCATCCGATGGAAGACATCATCCGATGGAAGACATCATCCGATGGAAGACATCATCCGATGGAAGACATCATCCGATGGAAGACATCATCCGATGGAAGACATCATCCGATAGAAGACATCATCCGATAGAAGACATCATCCGATGGAAGACATCATCCGATGGAAGACATCATCCGATAGAAGACATCATCCGATAGACAGGAAACTTTCAGACTTTCACAAACTTCAACATGACTGAATAAACTAACACACAGTGGGACCATAGTCTCATCTAGAATACGTGTAGCGAGAGACTCTAACAAAACAGATCATTCTATCATTTCACGATCATTCTCAAACTCAGAAGTTAGTCAGTCAGGTTCCAGTATCCATTGTTTTAAGAAAGCATCCTACATAGACCTCAGTATTCATAACCTTACTAATATGATAAAAGTAGTAACCAGAAGTTGAAATCACCTTCCAGCCACACATTGAAAACCTGAACTCTTTCCAACAACCAGCCTTAAACATCCTCATTAGACTTGAAATCCTCACCTAGTAGTTCTTCACCTACATCATAAGGTTTAAAATATAAGTCTAATGCTTAGTAAGGAGTGCAATGCTAACATGTATACATGAATGCACAAATTAAAGGAAACACATGTTCATGATCTTTTTGTGTTATTGTTCTTATTCATGTTCATCATTTTTCATCATATGGATTAAGGGAGGATTTGTGCCGAAAAGGGGGTTGACAGTGAGAGTGTACATAGTCCCTTGCGGGTCGTATTCATGGTCCTTCTTTTTGACAGTGACATACGCCAAACCGCCCCTAACCCTCTCTTAATCCTTGTTGCATAAGTTTCATGTTCATATCTTGTTCATGGGAGAAATCATGCTCTTAAAACATTTTCATATGCTTGAGAAATATTCATGATGCATGAGCATGAGTAATCTTAGTTCATCAGACTACTGGACAAACCATTCATTCATCAAAGGATCATAACATCAACTCGAGTACTGTAGACAACCAGACGTTTGCACAGGTACTTTTAACATCATAAACAACTTCTACTTAGTACCCTTGTGATGTAGGGCACTAATAGCCGGAAGTCTTACTCACTCACTTACCTGGTTTCCTTAGCAACTTGAGCGCTTATCTTCAAACTTCTTCACCTAGAAACATTTCACATTATAGTGTTAAATCAAAATCCTAACTAAAAGTCATCCTAGTATCTAACATAAATATTTCTAAATCTTCCTAGTCGAGCGCCTAGTGTGTATAGATTAAACTTCCAGAACCTAAATAACCAGATTAAGTCTAACAACTAAACACGGTCTGTTATCTTAATGTCCAGAATCGAATCGAAAATGCCATTACTAAACACAGATCATGATTGTCACTACCATTACTCTGTTAGTGAAGAATCTGAAACCTCAAGTTCTAGCTGAAGACAGAGCTCCAAGTAACTACCCAGTAACTACATTGTCTAAGTCTTACCTAGAGCGTGGATTGTCGAAGTGGAGGCTGAAGAACTGGTCACCGGCGAAGGAATAGCTGGCAGAGAGAAAGCTCTGGAAGGAAGGGAATCGCCGAGAGAGGAAATGTCGGCTACAGCGAGGTTTTAATGAGGTTTAAGAATTCCCATAACCTATTTATACCAATTAAAATCCACCTTAATTATAAACTTGCCACCCAACCTAGTTTCACTCAACTTGTAATAAATAAGTCTTGGCATTAAATTTAAAATCATAAAGGTCAATAAAAGGGTGACAATTAAAATGGTTAAGAAAATCACCTAGCCGAAATTGTCAGGTGTTACATACATTAAGCACATCATAAAAATTATTATGGTATTGTGACATGCATAGTGGGCATCAATCATTAAGGAAAAGATAGCTGCCTTTATATGAATCAAATCATAAGATATTTATAATAAATGTCACTATGTTAAATTAATGAAAGTCACAATCAATGCTCAATCCCCCTTTCTTTTAAATAAAATATGAAGACTCATCCCTTAATTCATAGTATATGTGAGGTTGATTTGGATTTTTCAGCTAATAATTGTCTGGTTTTGTTTCTAAATATAGAAGGATGAAATCTCAAAGATCGCGCATACCTTCTAAATTGAGTATGGAAAAAAATGATGATTTTTCGAGTAACGAAATAATATGCCTAAGCAACTTAATTTTAAGTCGATATGGTCATCCATACATTATGAAAACTCGCAATCCTAAAAATATTTAATATAATTGCGAGTTAAAGATAAATAAGAAAAGAAAAACCTTAACGAGAACAAAGCCAATCAAGACGACTCTATTTATAGGGTAAGCTATTGTTTACAAACCTAATGAATAACATTTGCATGTCGTTATAATTACATCAATTAACGAGTAAACATTTTCTAGAGTCTATTTTGCAGCAGCCACATCATTGAGAAATTAACCCCAAAAACAAAATTCTGTTCTATCGCATTCGAAAGAGGTTCTATAATCATCGGAATAACGCGTCTTACAAAATGGAACGTGAGTGGTTAGATTTAGTGTGCGTGCTCGTAATACTGGAAAGCTTTGATATGTACACATCATAGGTTCCCAATATTCTGCATAATCCAAAAGAAAACATAAATACATAATCAAAAACCTCACATATGATGCACAATTGTACAAAAGAAACTTGTTTAAATAAGATAACCACTTCAATTTAATTTACTCAACAAACTAAAGAATGATATTCAATATTGTATGAAATTCAAGAAACGAAAATATCAGAAACTCATCAAACACTCCAAATCAATGATGATACATACATTTGGTATCAGGAAAACAACAGTCTCACCCATAAACACCAGTTATGTATGTATTGAAGAAAAATAATGCTAAGTTTACATTCTATTTTTTTTAATATTACATTATTTCATGATTTGTTATTAATTAATTGATGTAATTAATATCTTATCATAACTATTACTTCAATTACTGATTGACACATAAGCGCTACGTTGGAAAGTAAACTTGGCATTACCCTTGAAAAAATAATCGGCCTGACTTCAAGTTGCTCAACAAGAATTTGTTCTAAAATCAAACACCTCGGATAGAAACTTCCAAATGTTAAATTTTTTGAGCTAAATCATGCTTCCCACAAGTCTTCAACCCATCCGTGACCATGTCAAAGCACCTGGCAATTGGTGTCAAGCCAAATTCTGTCATCTCCACCAAATAATTAGCCGCCTCGACATACTTCCCACCACGCCCACACATCGTTATCAGCATTGTATAATCTGGTCTATTTGGTGGATGACCCTTAACTTTCATATCACTGAAGAAGCAAAATGCATCATCAAACTGACCCCTCCTAAATAAACCCTCAATTATTGAAGCATAAAGACTGGGAAATGGCTTATGCCCATCTTCAATTGATTTATGCAAGAGCTCAAATGCATTGTCAATCCTACCCATCTTTGAAACAGCCGGAATTAGAACCTTGTAAGTGTTCATATCAGGGTACAAGCCTAATTTACACACTTAATGCCAAATATAAATGCAAAAGTCTACTTCCCCAGATTTACAAATTGGATCAATCAAAGAATTGACGGTTTTAATTTCAGGCATAAACCTCTCTTTAATCATTTTTCTTACCATACCCTTTGCAGATTCGATGTATCCAGCGTTCAGCAACCCTGTATGGATGTGTTCGTTTTTTAGAGCGATCCACGTAGTTTGTTTTCGTGAATTTTAAATATGTTTTTAGAACCATTTTTGGGTTCCATTTTGAGTCGGGTTTTTTAGGGTTGTGGTATTTTATGTTTAGAAATGGTTGAAGTAAGTTTATGGATGATGGGAAGGTGTAAGAAATGAAGAAAAGTGGTGGTAAAATGAAAATGAGGGAGGACGTACGTGGAGAGCGCGCAGGGCACACTGCTGGGCGCCCAGCCGATTGATCGGCGCAGGCTCTGGAGCGCAGGCGCGATCGGCCCCCTGCGCGAGCGCCACGCCTCCTTGAGCCCAAATTGACTTCTTTCAAAATGTTGACTTTTCAAAACACGTTTCAACCCGATCTTTTACGATACTTTTTAAACGTATTTTACGAGCGACCCCCACGTATTTTAAAGGATTTTAAGGACCTAAAAATCTAGTCTGTTTTAAAAGTCGAATTATTTTACGTCCAAAATGTCTATGTCAAGGTTAGACCCTAAAGGTCGATAGATGTGGGTCAATTGTCTAAGTTTATTTTCCTTTAAAGTGTTAAGTAAAAATGAAAAATTTTATATGAAAATACGAGGGCTTAAGTCAAAGTTAAGTTAATATCAAGTCAAGTCCTGTGACGGCCCGGAGAGGGTCGGGGTAGTTACAGTTCATGGTCAGTTTTTTGTCATTTTTAGTTGGTTTGAGTTTGTTTGGGCCAATATTTGTCAATTTGGTCGATTTTTTGTATGGGAAGGACCGGTTCGGATCAAACTAGGAAAACTGAACAGAACGATGATTTAGGTTTGTTTTGATTCAGTTTCTATTTTTGAAAACCCATTTTAGAAACGAATCGAGTAAAATTGAAGATCTTGGGTCTATTCTTGGTTCCTTCGATTGAAAATTGGTCGGAACTGAACCTAACCAAATCGATATTAAATATACAAATTTTTTATTTAAATTTCCAAAAAACAAAAATACCCAAAACTGAAACCGAACCAAAATCAAATCAAGCAAAACTGAAAAAGTAGATTCAATTTTGGTTCAAGTCCGAAACTCGATCAATTCAATTTTGATTTCGAAAATTGTTGGTTTGGTGTCAATTAGTTTTGCCCGACATTTTTTAAAGTCCAACTCATAATTTGCAATTTTGTAGGTTCAATTCCCATTGAATGCACGCCAATACCTCCAATAAGTCTATTGGAATTGGCTCTATATCATTGGAATCTCATCATCCATGCATGACAAATTAGTGTGATATATTCATATGATAACATATGAACTATAAGAACTAACATTTTTATTGAAACTAGAACTCATAGGGAAGAAAATTTATGGATGGAATCAAATATGTAGTATTTACAGGCAAAATTATTCTGTTATTGTGAAAAAATCATTATAATTTTAATGTCGAATCAGGATCAACTATGACAGAAATAAAACATTGGGTCGAACTCTTTTTTAGTATTAAGGTAATAGCTATGAATAGCCATTGATTTCCCGAGTTGAGAACTAAACAAAGATCTTTGATTCTACTTAACGAGTTCTTCAAACATCCGAACTCAGTCAAACCTGACCTAAATCGTTGTGTGATTCGATTTACCCACTTGGGCAACTCCATTCAAACTACTGCTCCTTCTACGCCGGCTCCAATGAAATGGGCTACAAATTAGAAATTGAATAAAAATGGTGGAAGAGTTTTGGAAAACGACATGAGGTCACAAGAACAAGCAAATGCTTCCAACCCTTTGCCTTCCTCGTTTACTTCTTTCCAGACTCAAACAGAGACGTTGTCTCTAATCTCCTTCCTTCCCGCGGTTGCAGAACCATCCCTTCCTCCTCTGATGGCCGTAGCTTTAACCCCTCCAAGGACGACTATTTTGCAGCCGTCCACCACATCGCCAACATCGTTCGGCGAGACATCCACATGGAGCGAACTCCCAACAAGCTCCAAATTTCTTATATCAACTCTGAACTCGTCTTTCGCGTCCTCCGCTCTTGCTCCGCCTCCGGCACTGAGGCCTTCCGCTTCTTCAATTGGGCTTGGACTAACCACCCATCCTATCAACCCACCACCATCGAGTTCGAAGAGCTCGTTAAGATTCTCGCTCGCGCAAGAAAATACGAATCGATGTGGAAAATTCTTCACCAGATGAAGACTTAGAGTCTCCGGATCTCTCCAGATACACTCTCCTTCATCATCCAGGAGTATGGCAAACACGGCCTCATCGATGACGCTGTGAAAATATTCAATAAGAGTACCAAAATTATCGATTGCCCACAAACTGTGCAAGTCTACAATGCCCTGCTTTTCTCCCTATGCGCGACGAAGATGTTTCATGGGGCGTACACGTTGATTAGGAGAATGATTCGTGACTCCGGACAAGAACAACTATAGCATCCTTGTCAACGGTTGGTGCTCAGCTGGAAAGATGAGAGAGGCTTAGGAATTCTTGGAAGAAAAGAGCCAAAAGGGGTTCACATAAAGACTTCACATTCTAGACGTTCTACTACCACAACATATACATCAAAACTCGACTTTTCATACATTTTCTAACAAACCTTTCCATCCACACACATAAACATTTCCATACATTCTCCCATCACGTTTCTATACACCTGCTTAAACTTTCTTAATCACTTCCAAACAAAATAGATATATACACATACTAACCACGGTCGGAATCGCCCTAACAATGTTGCCGGGTCTTGCCATGAGTTGCCATGAATTGTGACATGTGCCCTACTCACTCACTACCCTCATTTAATCTTTACATTTCTTTACTTGTTCTTTACTTCTTTACTTGAAATCATGCATGTAAAAATATTTCATATGCTATTGAAGGTAAAACATGATGCATGAGGAGAGTGCACATAAACAACCATCAAGGACAATTCATAGAAGTTCATAAACACACTTAACTCATAAACGAACCTAACAACCACTAATAACACACATCCTTGGCTATCTGACTCGTTCGAACCCCAAAATCATGAAAACACGATCGAAACGCATAAAACCTAGCATCAATACGATGTAGGGCCTTAAGGGCCGAAAACCTAGTACACACTTACCTGGCGTCCTTAGCAAGTTGAGCACCGTTCGAAAACCGTGACCACCTAAGGCATGTTGCAAAATACGGGCATTAAAATCGATCCTAAATAAACAAATTCCAAAGCTAAACGAAGCTTCTAGCTAAAGAAATTTTTCCTAAAATTCTAGTTCACTTTATTCGAGCAATCTATCGAGCACCTTACGTGCACATATTCATTCACAATTTCCTCTCTAATCTGACATCCGATTTCAACGATTCAAGCACCCATACGTTACCTATAACGTCTACTTTAATATGCCATAGCTAATTATCGAACCACACTTAACGATTAGGCCTAGAAATTCTGAATTCCAATATCTAATAAAATGATATTTCTTGTAACGTCCCATAAATTCCCTTTTTAACTATTCCTAAAAATGTCATAAAATTTAAATTTTTATTTCGATCATTTAATCTGACTCGTTTAAAGACAATTAAATTTCCTTCCGTGGAAGAGGTTTACACTTGGGACCTTGAATTGAAAATAATCTTTAAGTGCCGGTGTTAAGACAATAAAACAGGGGCTTCGGTCGACAAAACGTAGCACTTGAGGAGTTACGACCCACAACAAAATCGGTCAACGTCTATAACATAGATTGACTTTTGCCATTAACATCAACTGATCGCTTCTTCCGATCACATCTGCCGATCGCATCTGTCGATCGCATCTGCCTAGATCGCGTCTACCGATCGCGTTTACCGATCGCGTCTGCCGATACGATGGTCAACGCTGACCAAAATTGGTCAATGTCAACACTAACCTAAAATCGGCCGATGTTAACAATGACCTAAAATCGGTAGATGTCAACACTGACCTAAAAACGGTCGATTATTTCTCTTTACCAGAAAACTTAACAACTTAATTAGATCGAGCATAACTCTATATCCACCTTTAACATTTGCTTATTTCAAAACATCAAAGTACAAGCCTAACTCGTACAAAACCTATTTCCTCAACATCAACAAATCGGTAGAAAGACATCATGCCCGTAAAACGTCAGCCGATCGATCGACCTCCTTGGCGATCGATCGGCAAGCTCTCTGGACTTTAATTCCAGAGTGCTTCTTCCTTACTTCTTATGCACGTCTCCTCCCCTCATTTCTTTTTTTCCACTAACTATACTAAAACACCACTACCTCGTACTTTCCTTAATCCACCAAAATACACATCCATAAATCAAGTTCATCAATATCAATAAAACAGCAGAAAGACATACACTGATTCGACAGTGAACTTATCTGTTTAATCCATCAAATAGACATTTTGTGCCTTTGTTCACAAATCTAACCAAAACATCAAAACACCTATACATACGTTATCCATATACGAATCACCCTAAAACGAGTTTTCTATACAATTTATATACTTTCATCCTTCAGCGCAAAATAAACCCAAAACCACAAAACACTTAACTATTTGCTCCCACAGGTCAAAATTTGCACCGACTGTGTCAACGCACTTCCACGGGCATCCTTCTTCAACCAGCTCGTTCATCTTGCTGAGGAGAATCATCCTCACCTTTGTCGAGGTCACCTACACCATAGAGACATTCTATGAGCTAAAGGCTTAGTAAATCTATGTAAATGACAATGCATGCTATGCATACGCAGTTCATAAAATCATGCATTTCTTTTTCATTCTCTAGTTACATAACAGGGGGTGTCACCGGGGATTGACTCTCTCCAGATGGAGAGGGCACATCTCGCGGATAGATAGCCTTTTCCATCTACAGGGGAGAAAACATGCTCCTTCTCTCAAGACAACCATGTTCGAATCCCACCCCGTACGTGACCATGATTACATACATTCATTTCTTTTCATTAGTCGTTTCTTTTCATGAAAATTCATGCGGAAGTTAATTTTTCGTACTAGTTCAAGAACATGATGCATGGACATATGCAATGCAACAGCAATACTAAAAGCATCAAAACTAACGATAGACAACACAACATCAGTAACTCAACAAAACCTAACTACCCAACCTATTTACACCAAAAGCATCCTAAATCTCTAAGTCATCGATCAACATAAATGCTTATGGCGTAGGCCAAATCGGCCAAACAAGTCACGAAGACTTACCTTGCGTCCTTAGCAATCCGAGTGCCTTGCTTGAGCTTCGTCACCTTAGGAGCTTCAAAGATGGATGAATACGACCGAACTTCAAGGGAGGAGGGAAATTTCGGTGTCCCTTAAATCTTCACAAAAGGAACAAAATCATGGGAGGAGGGGAGAAGTTTCGTGGCTGTGAAAGAAAAGAGAAGAAAGAGTGAAAGTGAGAGTGGTTTCGCGTAAGGAAGAGAAGAAGTAAGGTGTTGCCTTTGTCAAAGCTTCTTCCACAAGCTTTGACACATGTCACTCTCTCACTGGGTGCTCCAAACTACCCTCTTTCACTTCCTAGTTTGCCCCTCCATTGGTTTCCAACTAATGGTTTGTTTGGTTGAACTTTAGTTTGATTTTTCCCTACAATTCTTTCAACATTTTTCTTATATGTCCGTTAATATATTTTTCGTCTTTAATTTTTTTACCACCAATCCGGGTCAGTAGGCTTAGCACATAAAAGTCATAATACAAGGTGTTACATTCCATCCACACTAATTAAAATTTTGTACTCAAAATTTGACTACACAAAGAGTTATGGATATTTAGACATCATATCCTGCTGCCTTTCCAAGGTAGCTTCCTCTACCTCGTGGTTCCGCCGCAAAACTTTGACTAGCAGAATCTCCTTGTTGTGTAGCACCTTGATAGAGGACTCTAAAATTCTCACTGGCCTTTACTCGTAAGTCAGTGTCGGTTGTACTTCAATCTCCCTTGCTTCTACGACATGAGATGGATCACGCACGCACTTTATGAGCATAGATACGTGAAATACATTATGGATCCCCTCCATCGATGTAGGGAGCTGTAACCGGTACGCCATCCTCCCGATCCTTTTCGCAATAGGGAAGAGCCCCACATATCAAGGACTTAACTTTCCCTTTCTCCTGAATCTCATCACGCTTTGAACGGAGAAATCTTTAGATATACCTCGTCACCCTCGTTGAATTCCAATTCTCTCCGTCTGTGTCGGCATAACTTTTCTGACGGATTTGTGCTATCTCAATACGTTGTCTGATAATGGCGATTTTCTCTGTAGTTTGCTGCAGCATATCCGGGCCAACTAAACTAGCTTCGCCAAATTCATCCCAAAACAATGGAGATCTACATTTCCATCTATACAGAGCCTCATACAGTGCCATACCGATCGTAGTTTGAAAGCATAGTTGACAACTCAGCCACAATCTCAACATCAAACTTCTCAATCTCAGACTTTAACATTACCGACATTGCTGCAAGCGAAGGCTGGCTCATAGTAGGCATTTTGCTCAAGGCATCTGTGACTTTATTTGCCTTTCCTGGGTGGTATTTGATTTCGAACTCGTAGTTCTTGACAAACTCTAACCACCTTCATTGTCGCATATTCAGCTCCTTCTGTGTAAACAAATATTTCAAGCTCTTGTGATATGAGAATACTTCGCACTATTGCCTATATAGATAGGGTCTCCAGATTTTCAATGCGAAGACGACAGCGGCTAGTTCCAGATCATGCGTCGGATAATTTTACTCATACGGCTTTAACTGCCGAGAAGCATATGCGATAACCCTTCCTTCCTGCATAAGTACTCATCCAAGTCCAACCTTGGACGCATCGCAGTATATGCTAAACTGGTCGCCTTCAGCTGACAATGTTAAAACTGGAGCCGTAGTCAACTTCTGTTTCAGCTCCTGAAAGATCTTATCACATGCAGTCGACCATATAAATTTCTCATTCTTCCTTGTCAAGCGTGAAAAAGGAACTGCAATCTTTGAAATCCCTTATATGAATTTTTGATAATTCCCGGCCAACTCGAGAAATTCGCGTATCTCCCGCACATTCTTAGGCTGCGACCAATCTTTGACAACTTGAATCTTAGTCAGATCCACAAAAACGCCCTCCTGAGATATAATATGGCCGAGGAAACTAATTCAGTCTAGCCAAAACTCACACATGCAGAACTTCGGGTAAATCTGATGTTGTTTTAAAATCCTTAAGACAATCTGTAGTTGCTCTTCGTGTTCCTCCTTCGTTTTAGAATAGACCAAGATGTCATCAATGAAAACAACAACAAGCTTGTTCAAATACTCCTTGAAGACGCGATTCATTAGGTCCATGAAAGCTGCAGGGGCATTAATAAGTCCAAAAGACATTACTAAAAACTCGTAATGCCCATACCTCGTTCCAAACGCCGTCTTTTGAATATCCTTCCTTCGGACCTCCAACTGATAGTAACTCGAGCATAGGTCAATCCTCGAATATACTCGGGCACCATGCAGTTGGTCAAACAAATCATCTATTCGGGGCAACAGATACTTATTTGTCACTATCAACTTATTCAACTCTCTGTAGTCAACGCAAATCTTGAGAGTTTGGTCTTTCTTTTTGACAAATAGAACTGGATATACTTCAATTACAAACTCGATCTCCCTATCTGGCGGTAATCAGGGAAGATCGTCGACGAAGATTTCTACAAACTCTTTAACTATTGGAAGGTCACTTGGCTTTACTCCATTAAGCAATTGAGTATCGACCCCCGTGGCCAAATAAACAGAGCATCTATTCTTAAACTGCTCTCGAACCATCATCGAATAGGAAGTAGGCAGCCCACTTGTCCTATTCATTGCTTGGAAGGTAAACTTTTCTCTGTTCGGGGGATGAAAAGTCACCATCCCGGATCTGCAGTCAATGGTGGCAAAATGGCGAGACAGCCAGTCCATCCCCAAAATAAGATCATACCGCTCTATACCCATAACTATCAGATGGGCATAAAGGGTATTATTCCCCACTGAGACGACATTGCCTTGAAAAATATGATCTGACTGCATATGCTCACTCGAAGGCAGCATTAGTCTATACTCACACTCCGCTAACCAAGACACTAACTTCAATCTAGCTACGCAAGCAGTGGAAATAAACGAGTGTGTAGCTCCCGTGTCTATCAATGAAAATACAGCTACACCGGTAACTAAAACAGTACCTGCAATAACCGAAGGCTGAGTCTCGTCAACAACGTCACCAGGCTTGATAAAAGCAAAGATTCTTGGCATCACTTTCTTCTGATTTCTGCCTGGCTGGTCTTTTCCTGGCTTTGGTAAATCCTTGACATAGTGGACAATCTCTCCACACTGATAGCACCTATCCGTACCCCATCGGCAATCACCATTATGCTCCTTCTAGGCACTTAGGGCACAAAGGCTTTCGAGCAGCTTCCTGGATTTGCTTTCCTTTCCCTGATTTCCCTTATCATCATAGGGAGTCTTCACTCCTCGTTGTTGTTGTCCCCTCGGTTGTCATATTTCGAAGTTGGGGCTGAATTTCACGAAAGAAGCCTCGAGCAGGATCCCTTGGTTTAATGCAAGTCAATTCCGCAGCTTCGAATTCCATGGCCTTAGCCACAATCTCAGCATGGGGTACATTCCAAACTCCAGATATAATCACGCTCTTCTGAGTCTCCGAATTTAGCCCTTCCATGAATTGGTGCACCTTGTCTTCGTTATCACTCACCTAACGTGGTGCAAACTGAGATAAAGCTTCAAATCTCCTAACATATTCGGCAACCAAAGCAGTCTGCTTTAGCTGCGTGAACTCCATCCTTTTAGCTGCCCGCACCGTACGACTAAAGTACTTACCATAGAACACAGTTCTAAACTGTTCCCAAGTGATAGTTGTCACATCCGTAGTCACTTTGATGGAGTCCAACCAAAACCAAGTGTCCATGGCGAAGTGGAATGTAGCACATGCAACATTTTCCTCGTTCTCTATCTTTGTATAGGCTGGCATATGCTCCATCGTTCGTATCCACTCTTCTGCAATAGTGGGATCCGAAGATTTACCATCAAATACTGGAGGTCGCAGTTTCTAGAATCTCTCCATACCATGATTGTTCAAAGCTACCAATTCTTAGGCTCTTTGACCCTCTCCACTTATTAGTCTCTCGATTTGCTGAGCTTGCTAGTCCATATGCTGAGCCTGATGATCAAGCAAGTCCGTCAGCCTATCCATGGCTTCGTCCTTAGCGTCTCTACCTCGAACCATTTTGAATCTTCTACAATTTAAACAGATAATCCTAAGAAATTAAAAATCAAAGAAATCTTAAATACGTACTTACAGTTGTGAAAGCATGTCCGTATAGTAGCTTGCGCATTCAAGCAGTCTACAGAACCGATTTTCAAACCCGGGGGCTCTGATACCATACTGTAACGTCCCACAATTTTCCTGTTTAACTATTCCTAAAAATGTCATAAAATTTAAATTTTTATTTCGATACTTTAATCTGAATCGTTTAAAGACAATTAAATTTCCTTCGGCGGAAAACGTTTACACTTGGGAACTTGAATTGAAAATAATCTTAAGTGCCGGTGTTAAGACAATAAAACATGGGCTTTGGTCGACAAGACGCAACAGGGGCTTCGGTTGACAAGACGCAGCACTTGAGGATGGACATGAATGCACATAGGGACATCATGCTATAGAAAACGAGTCATCCATTATATGTCCTATCATAATACTACTCTATTCATCGTAACATAACACTCAATACGTCATAATCATCAAACAGTCATCCATACCATCCTCTTAGTATCCTCGTGATGTAAGGCCCTAATGGCCGGAACCCTAACACACCTACTTACCTGGACTCCTTAGCAATGTCGTGCCTTCACTTTAAGCCTTTTCCACCTAATACATTTCACATTTAAAATGTTAAAATCAATCCTAAACAATCTGAGTTCAAAACTGGTAAAATCCTAACTAAGGAAGTCTCCTAGAAATTTCGTTTAAATCTCTTAGGCATTCCATCGAACACCTTGAGTGCATAACCTTGTTTCCAATAACATTAATGGCATCTATACCTTCAATTACCGAAATTTAATCCAACATTCATTATTTCTCAACCTACTATCATCAACAATCATAAATATACCATTAATACGAACAATCCCACAAATGCTACCATTATTCTAACATTGACCAATCCTAGAATCATAAACATCAACCAATAACCACCCCTAAATCGTTGACCTAATGAATGAATCATTTAAACCTTACCTAGAGCTTAAATCTCAAAGCAAGTGGAGGAGGAATCGAACGTTGATGGGGAAATCGTTAGCTGCCGCGAGAGAGAAAGCTTTGGAGAAAATCGCATAAGAAGAAAGGGAGTCGGCTGTTTCATAGAGGGACAATGTGAATAAGAGAGACAGTTTTGCCACTCAACTTAGTTTTCACACAAAACGATGCGAAATCCGTTGTTTTAGATCCTCTAAATTTTCTTATTCCACCAATCACCCCAATTAATTCTCAGAATCTTAGCAAAACTTCCTACTCGCGAAATTGACTTAAATTCCTTCATTTACAAAAATACCCTTAACGAGCGGAAACCCGAAAAACTCGGCGTCCAAATTCCAATAAAATAAACATTACATTAAAAAGAATTAACTCTATTTAGTAAATTTTTGGATAAATACCTAACCAAAAATACTGGGCGTTACAACTAATACGACTAACAATCGATTTACAACAAAACCTGATAAATTCTATAACCCTAACTCAATATAACCTAATCGAAATCCAACCCCAAAAACCAAAACTAACACCTAGGATAGTAGAGGCTTACTTAGAATGTCGATTGGAGAAGAAAATTTGGAGATAAAGTCGACGGAGGAGAGGCATTGATCGGCGGTTGAAGAGTCGCGTGGGAGAAGAGAGAAATTTCACCAAGGGGGAAGGTTTTCACGAAGGAGAAGAAACAATTGGGGGGGGGGGGGGGGGTATTTTGGTTTGTATTAAAATCTGTCCTACAATATTACAAGTTTGCCCCCGATTGGATTTTCTACTTAATTCTCTATTTCGTGTATCGTTTTGGTTTTCTAAAAATTTCCTTAAACCACCAAATATTCCAATTTAATCATAGGGTCCTAACAAAACATCTCGTTCGCAAAACAGGCTTAAATTACTATATTTATGAAAATACCCTTTATAGCAGAAAACCCAAAAATCTGAAAAACCCAAGTGTTACATGAACAGATCCAGATCGGGAAACCAAAATACTAAACCGAACTAAGAAAAAAAAAAAGAAAAATTCGGTTAGATTTTGATTCAATTTCAAACCTTACTCAATTCAATTTTTGTTTCCAAAATTTTGAAATTGTACTAAGTGATTTGATTCCAATTAGGAGTGAAATCGAACCAAACAGAACTTAACAATCCCAGTGTAACACCCGACATTTTCAGTCAGGTAATTTTCTTTCCCTAAAGAAACTGATTTAACTGTCATCTTTTATCGACCTTTTTATTTTAAATTAATGCCTGATTTATTGAATTCCAAGTGGTGTGAAACTAGGTTGGGTGGCAAAATTGTAATAAAGAAGGATTTTATTTAGTATATATAGAAAATGGAAATCCTTAAACCTCATTAAAACCTTACTGTAGCCGACATTCCTCTCTTGGCGATTTCCCTTTTCTCCAGAGCTCTTCCTCTCCCTCTCTCTCTCGGCCTCCCTCTCTCTCTCGGCCAACTACTCCTCCATCGTCAATCGATTCTTTAGTCTCCAGCCCGACAATCCACGCTCTAGGTAAGACGTTAGACAATGTAGTTGCTGGTTAGTTACTTAGAGCTCTGTTTTCAGCTAAGACTTGTAGTTTCGGATTCATCAATGGCTGTGTAATATTAGTGACATTTGTAATCTGTGGTTAGTTACTAGGTTGAATCTGGTTATTTTTAGGTTTTGGAAGTTAATCTGCGCACACTAGGTGCTCAGAAGATTTAGAAGTATATATATATATGTTAGATTCTAGGATGACTTTTGGTTAGAACTTTTAGGATTTGATTTAACACTGTAATGTGAAATGTTCTAGGTGAAGAAGGTCTGAAGAGAAGTGCCCAAATTTGCTAAGGAAACCAGGTAAGTGAGTGAGTAGGATCCCGGTCATTAGGGCCCTACATCACAAGGGTACTAAGTTAAAGTTGATTATGATGTTCGAAAGTTGTTTGTGTTATTGTCTATATGGTTATGATATGTGAGTTAGCAACATGATTTATTGTTGAATTATTGATCTGTCCTTTTTGTCCGGTGAAATAAGAGTACTCATACTCATGCTTCATGATTGTTTCCTTTTTAAGCATATGAAAATGTTTTAAGTGCATGTTTTCCTTCACGATCAAGATATGAACATGAAACTTATTTAACAAGGATTAAGAGAGGGTTGGAGGCGGTTTTGTGTATGTCACTGTCCAAAAGGGGGACCATGAATACGGCTCGCAAGGGACTATGTACACTTTCACTGTCAACACCCTTTTCAGCACAAATCCTCCCTTAATCCACATGATGTAAACGATGAACAAGAACATGATGTAAACGATGAACAAGAACATGATGTAAACGATGAATAAGAACATGATCAAGAATATGAACAAGAATGTGACGAGAAATGATTATGAAAATGTGTTCTTTTCAACTGTGCATTCATGCATACATGTTAGTATTGCACTCCTTACTAAGTATTAGGCTTATAGTTTAAACCTTATGATGTAGGTGACGAATTATCAGGTGAGGATTTCAAACCCAATGAAGATGTCTAGGACTGATTGCTGGATGGTGCTCAGGGTGATAGTTTGTGGCTGGAAGGCGATTTCAACCCCTGGTTACTGCTCTTAGGATGTTAGTAAAGATTATGAATACGTATGACTAAGTAGAATGAGATTTTTCTTGTAACGTCAGATTTTGGAAATTGTCAGATTCAATTCCTAAGTTTGAGGATATAGAATGATCTGTTTTGTAGTGACCCTAATACTGTACCCATTTTCCCTTACATAATATTTTTTTTTATCCTTATTATGAAATTTAAATTTAAACTTAAGCGGAAATTAAATCGAAATCGAAGTTCGTTTAGAAAATCAAAATAAAACATAAAACATTTAATAAAACAAATAAAACTATTAAAAACAATCGGCTAAACATGGGAGGGCATATTCGGCATTTGACAATCGAAAGCCAAGGGCTATCGATCGCTGCCCCAGCGATCGATCACTGCAATCAACACAGGGAGGGGCGATCAGTCGCCCCTCACACCCGCGCCCAGTCGCCCTTCACACCCTCCTTCTTCATTCTCTTCTTCTGTTTTCTTTTTTTTTTTTATGCTCTCTGGAATCCGAAATTCCAGAGAGCAAACACCAACTTTCTTTCCTACAAATTTCTCATCCCTGCACATCACACGCTTCACAATTTATCAACTCCAACTAAACAACCTAAACACATATTAAACTTTTATAAAAACAAACTGCATGGATACGTTTAAAAATCGACAAATCCTCCTGTTTTAAATTCCAAGCAGTTCCAATGAAACACTATATAAACACAGTTTATAAAACAGGTTTTCAAGAACGTTTAAAACCTCAAAACATGATCCTAACATCTAGCCAGATCCCAAGAATCCTAATATGTTCTAACTTTACACATATTTTGTCCAATATCAACCCAGTACTCTCAAAATACGTACATACATCCCCACGGGTCAAAACGCACCGACTACTCAGCACACTTCCACGGGCCATTCTCCATCAACTGCATCATACATCAGGAGGAGAAACGTCATCCTCACCTGGCTCAATGTCACTTACAATGTCACCTACACCATATAGACACACTATGAGCCAAAGGCTCAGTAAATTCTATGTAAATGTTGATGCGTGCAGTGCATATGGAGCTCAGAAATCATGCATAACATACAGATCGTGACAGACAGAATATCACCGAGATCTCATCCCCCTAACCGGAGAGAGCCCATCTAGCGGTCGGACTACTCTTTCTAGCTAGAGGAGGGGAGTACACACTTACAATACGTACAGTCGTGCCTGAGCCCCACCTCGCGTGACCAGATAACAGATTACGTATTTTATTAATTTACATGAGATGTGTATTGGTCAGACCCTTAATCGGTCCACACAATAGATCGATAGCCCCCTTTCGGGCCACATCGGTTTTCTGAAAACATTGTGCGGAAATTCATTTTCATGGTTAGTTAAAATACGTGATGCATGAACAGTTATAAGCATAAAATAAACAACCAACGTGCATACCATCAAGACGAATAAAAACATAACCTAATAAATGATTAACCTAACTACCCAACCAAAGCAATTTAAACACACAATACTCTAAGATCCTCGACGCGACATCGAAGTACGGTGTAGGCCAATCGGCCAGAGTTAGTCACGAGAACTTACCTTGAGCGCGCTGAACTTCGAGCTCTGTCCACGAGAGTCATTCGCCTGAGGCAAAACACGATATTTGTCATTAAAACAAGTTTAAGTTACTAAAGGTCCAAATTTAACGAAACTTTAACTAAAGAAATTTCCTAAAGCTTTAATCCAATTCATTGAGCTATTTCATCGAGTAACACACGCTCGGCAACTCAAATCTCAAATTACGAGTTTTTCCCAAAATCTCGAAATTTCTCGAATTTTAACATTTTCCACAAATTAATCTAATTTCGTCCAATAACGCTCAATAAGTTCTATACGTTCATAAACTACGATAACCTATTGATTTTTAAACCCGAAATCGCATTTTTAACCTAAACCCTAACGAAACCCAAACGTTAAATCGGCCCAAAAATTGAAAACTAACGCTCTAGAATCATAGATTCATACCTAGGGCGTCGATTGGAGGAGAAAACGTGAAGAACGGAGGACGAACGGAGGAAGAGCGGAGGAAGAGCGGAGGTCGGACGTTGAGGAATCGCCGACGGCCGAGAGGAATCGCAGGAGAAGAAGCTCTCTGGCGTGAAAATGGTGAATTGTTTCGTCCTTTGTTTCGTTGATTAACTAGCTATTCGGTTTCACCAAATCTCCTTATTTCACCAATAAGTCCAACTTATTATTTGGGATTTATAGAGCGGAGGAAGAGCGGAGGTCGGACGTTGAGGAATCGCCGACGGCCGAGAGGAATCGCAGGAGAAGAAGCTCTCTGGCGTGAAAATGGTGAAGGAAGAAAGAGATTTGTTATGTTTTTATAATATTGACTTGGCAAATTACCGTTTTGCCCTTCCTTTGATTTTCTATTTGTTTCGTCCTTTGTTTCGTTGATTAACTAGCTATTCGGTTTCACCAAATCTCCTTATTTCACCAATAAGTCCAACTTATTATTTGGGATTTATTAAAACTGTCCGTTTGCAAATCGGACCTCGTTTACTATTTTTACTAAAACGTCTTTTTATTACGAGAAACGTAATTACTCGAAATATAGCATTATTACTCCAAAAATTCTCATAATTTTCTTAAAATTCCTATTAATAATTAGGATTCTAATGAGGCTTTCTTTTTGTAAAACAGGTTTGATTTGACATATTTACAAAAATGTCATCATATAATATAATATTAATATCCCGTGAAGCCGGGTATTACATTCCATCCACCTTATTTAGAATTTTGTCCACAAAATTTAATCATACAAACAATTCAGGATATTTATTCATCGTATCCTGCTATTGCTCCCACGTAGCTTCTTCCACCTCGTGGTTCCGCCATAGGATTTTGACTAGCGAAATCTCTTTGTTGCGCAAAACTTTGATGGAAGACTCCAAAATACGTACCGGCCTCTCCTCATAAGTCAAGGTAGGCTGTACATCGATCTCTGTTGTCTCCACGGCATGTGATGGATCACAAAAACACTTCCGAAGCCTGGACACATGAAATACGTCGTGGATACCCTCCATAGAAGCCGGAAGCTCTAATCTGTACGCCAACTTCCCAATCTTCTTTTTAGAATAGGAAAGGGCACATATCGAGGGTTTAACTTGCCCCTCCTTCCAAATCTCGCAACGCCTTTAAACGGAGAAACTTTAAGATAAACCTCGTCACCTTCGTCAAACTCCAGCTCTCTCCGTCTAGTGTCAGCATAGCTCTTTTGTCGGCTCTGAGCTATCTCAATACGCTATATGATAACGGAAATCTTCTCTTCCGTTTGTCGTAGAATCTCTGGACCAACGATGTTGGCCTCGCCAACCTCGTCCCGCGGAGACCTATACTTCTGACCATACAGCGCCTCATACGGAGCTATGCCAATGGTAGCCTGGAAGCTGTTATTATAAGAGAACTCGATCAGTGGCAAATACCTGCTCCACGATCCCTGAAACTCCAGCACAGAAGCTCTGAGCATATCCTCGAGAATCTGATTAGTCCTCTCTGTCTGTCCATCAGTCTGAGGATGAAATGCCATGCTGAAATTAAGCTGAGTCCCCATAGCTTTGTGCAAACTCTTCCAGAACTTCCAAGTAAATCTCGGATCACGATCTGAAATAATAGAAACTGGCACCCCATGCAGTCTAACAATCTCCTGTACGTAAAGCTCGGCAAGCTGGTCCATAGAAGATGCCATCCTCACAGATAAGAAGTGGGCCGACTTTGTCAATCGGTCCACGATTACCCAAACACCATCATGGCCCTTCGTCGTCCTCGGGAGCCCCACAATAAAATCCATGGAGATCTGCTCCCACTTCAACTCCAGAATCGGTAGTGGCAATAATGTTCCGGCCGGTCTCTGGTGCTCTGCCTTTACCTGTTGACAGACTAGAAAGGTTTCGACGTACTTGGCGACCTCTCTCTTCATATTTGGCCACCAGAAATGTTGCTTTAAGTCCCGGTACATCTTAGTACTTCCCGGGTGCATAGAATATGCAGAAGAATGTGCCTCGGCCAATATCTCCTTTAGATCCTCGTCGTTAGGCACGTACCACCTATGCCTGAACTTCAGAATACCAACATCCGATAAATGGAAATCCAACGAGTCTCCCAACGTCATACTCAATCGAAGCTCCTCACACTCCGTATCATTCTGCTGAGCTTCGCGTATTCTATCCAAAACGGTCGGCCTGAGATAAATGTTGGTGAGCATACTGGACAACACTGCCACTATCTCCACATCAAACCTCTCAATCTCAAACCGCAGCGTGACTGACATCGCTGCTAGTGAAGGCTGACTCATAGAAGGCACTCTACTTAAAGCATCAGCAACCTTGTTCGCCTTTCTTGGATGGTACTTGATATCAAAATCATAATCTTTGACGAACTCAAGCCACTGTCTCTGTCGCATATTCAGCTCCTTCTGCGTAAATAAATACTTCAAGCTCTTGTGGTCGAAAATATCTCGCACTGCTGCCCATATAAATAATGTCTCCATATCTTCAGTGCGAAGACCACAGCTGCTAACTCAAGGTCGTGCATAGGGTAATTCTGCTCGTACGGCTTCAACTGCCGAGAAGCATAAGCAATAACTCTTCCCTCCTGCATCAATACACAACCGAGTCCAACTCTAGACACATCACAATAAATACTGAACTTGTCACCCTCAATAGGTAGCGTCAATACTGGAGCGGTGGTCAATCTCTGCTTTAACTCCATAAAAGTGTCGTCACAAGCAGCTGACCATACAAACTTCTCGTTCTTTCGAGTCAAGTGTGAAAGAGGAACTGCAATCTTCGAAAATCCCTCTATAAACTTCCGATAATAACCAGCTAATCCGAGAAATCCACGCACCTCACGTACATTCTTCGGCTGCGGCCAATCTCTGACCACCTGAATCTTGCTCGGATCCACAGAAACTCCATCCTGTGATATGATATGGCCAAGAAAACTGACCCTATCCAGCCAAAACTCGCATTTAGAGAACTTTGGATATAGCTGGCGTTGACTCAGAATCTGTAAAACAATCCTCAGATGCTCGTCGTGTTCTTCCTTCGTCTTAGATAGACCAATATATCGTCGATGAAAACCACCACGAACTTGTCCAGGTATTCCTTGAAGACACGGTTCATCAAATCCATAAACGCTGCAAGGGCATTAGTAAGTCCAAAAGACATGACAAGGAACTCATAATGCCCATACCTCGTTCGGAATGCCGTTTTCTGAATATCATCCCTCCGGACCTTCAGCTGATAATAACCCGAGAGTAGGTCAATCCTGGAAAACACTCGGGCACCCTGCAACTGATCAAACAAGTCATCGATCCGGGGCAACAGATATTTATTCTTCACCGTCAGTTTGTTCAACTCTCTGTAATCGATGCACATTCTGAGGGTCCCGTCTTTCTTCTTGACAAACAGAACGGGCGCACCCCAGGGTGAAACCCTAGGTCGAATAAAACCCTTCTCTAACAACTCGTCAAGCTGAGTCTTCAAATCTTTCAACTCGGCTTGTGCCAACCGATATGGGTTCTTAAACCTTGGCGCGGCATTTGGAATAAACATCAATAGTAAACTCAATCTCCCGGTTAGGCGGTAACCCGGGAAGATCATCAAGGAATATCTCAAAGAACTCTCTGACTATAGGAATGTCACTCAGCTTTACTCCGCTGAGTAACTGAATATCAAATACTGAGGCCAAATAAATAGAGCACGCACCTTTAAACTGCTCGTTGACCTTCATGGAATAAGAAATAGGCGATCCACTTAATCAGTTCATCGCCTGATAAGAAAACTCGGCTTTACCCGGGGGTTGAAAGGTCACAATCTCGGATCGACAATCGATGGTGGCGAAATGCTGTGAAAGCCAATCCATCCCTAAGATAAGATCATACCGCTCTATGCTCATAACTATCAAACGAGCATAAAAGGTAATATCCCCCACTGAGATGACATTGCCCTGGAGAATACATTCTGACTGCATAAGCTCTCCTGAAGGCAGCATCACTCTATACTCGACCCCAGCTAACTCAGACTCTACTCCCAATCTAGTCATGCATGCAGTCGATATGAAGGAGTGCGTAGCTCCCGTATCCAGCAAAGTAAAAACAGCGATGCCCATCATCAGAATAGTACCTGCTATCACAGAAGGATGAGCCTCGTCATCGACATCACCAGGCTCTATAAATGCGAAGATCCTCGGCATAACCCTCCTCTGATCACCGCCTGACATATCTCGGCCGGGCTTCGGGCAATCCTTGACGTAATGGTCAATCTCCCCACATCTAAAACACTGGTTAGTGCCAACGCGGAACTCACCACTATGCTCCCTCTGGCACCTGGGGCACCATGGCATCTGAGAAGCCCCTTGTACTTGCTTCCCCTTACCCCGATCATTACCTCCCTCAAGAGGTCTCTTCACACCCCTCTGCTGCTGCTGGGGCTGTGCTCTAGGTTGCCAACCTCGGTTCTGCGACTGAGGTCGGATCTCACGGAAGAAGCCCTTAGCTGGCTCCTTCGGTCTAACACAAGTAGCTCTGGCAGCCTCGATATCCAGAGCTCTAGCTGTGATGTCAGAATAGGGCGTATCAACAATACCTGAAACAATAACATGCATCCGAATCTCCGGATTAAGTCCCTCCATAAACTGGTGCACCTTCTCCTCATTATCGCTGACAAGGCGCGAAGCAAATCGCGATAAGAACTCGAACTTCCGGATATACTCAGTAACCGAACCTGTCTACTTTAGCTGTGTGAACTCATTCCTCTTTGCCGCCCTCACTGTGCGACTGAAATACTTATCAAAGAACACGGTCTTAAACCGCTCCCAAGTCATGACTGATACATCCGTCGTCGTATTGATCGAATCCCACTAGAAACGGGCGTCTAACACCAGGTGGAAGGTAACATAAGTGTAACACCAGAGTTACGACCAGGTAATTTTCCTAACTGTATTAACGGTCATGAACATTTAATCTTCGCGGTTTAGAATTTTAAGACAAGTGTAATTAATGACATGTGGGTTTAAACTAGGTCGAGTGGCAAAGTTGTAATAATAGAGGGCTTAGACCGATATTTAAAGGAAGTGGAAATGATTTAAACCTCATTAACTCACTGTAGCCGACATCCTCCATTCTCGGCGATTCCTTCTCTCGCAAGCTCTCGCTCTCTGCCTGCCTGTAATCCTTCCTTCGACGACCAGTTCCCTTGCTATTTCTCGGTTACCTTACGCCCGAGGTATGAGTTAGGCAATGTAGTTACCAGTTAATCGTTTAGCTCTGTTTTCAGCTTAAACCCGTAGCTCAAATCCTTAAACAACAGGATAATAATATATTTCATTGTTAATCTGAGAGTGGTAATGTCATTTCGAATCAGTTTCGGACATTTAAAGAACAATCAACCCTGAGTAACCAGTAGTCGAATCTGTCTATTTCAGTTCTGGGATTTTGGATTTTCACAGAGCGTTAGACTAAGGATTCGGAATGGCTTTGCCTATTAGACCCTAGGATGACTTGAGGTTAGAACTTTTAGGACTTTGTTTTAACTACTGCAATGTGAATGTTTTAGGTGAAGAAGTTTGAAGAGAAAGAGCTCAAAGTGCTAAGGAGACCAGGTAAGTGAATGTATAGGTTTCCCGGTCAATAGGACCCTACATCAAAGGATGCTAGGTAGAAACTCATACGATGATCAGTAGTTCTTTCATGTTACTGTCTAGCATTTATGTTGATGAGTAGTTCAATGGTAAGCTTTCACACTGGATGATTGTTCTGTCCTATAGCTAGGATGAGTCAAAGAATCCCATGCTCATGCATTATCAATGTTTTATGCACACGAAAATGTTTTAAAAGTATGTTTTCTCATGAACAAGATAAGATGATAAAATCCCTACAACGTGGATGAGTGAGGGTTGGGGGCGGTTCGGCGTATGTCACAGTCCGCAGTAGGACATATGAATACGACCCGCAGTAGGGACCATGATCAAAGTCACTGTCGAACCCCCTTTACCGGCACAAATTCTCTCTCATCCCACACAAAATGAACAATGATATGAATGATGAAGATGGTTCAGCGATATGAACTATGATACGAATGATGAATGTGGTTCAGCGATATGAACTATGATATGAAAGATGAATACGATCTATGATTATGAATGATGAATACGAACAAGAACATGAACCAGAAATGATTTATGAGCATGTTTTCTCTGAATTATGCATTCATGCACTCGTGATAGTATTGCATTCCTTACTAAGCCTTAGGCTTACAGTTACACCTTATGATGTAGGTGAAGAACATTCAGGTGAAGATTTCATAATCAATGAGGATGTTTAGGATTGGCTGCTGGATGGTGTTCAAGGTACAAGTCTGTGGCTGGATGGTGATGGAAAATCTGGTTTATGCTCTATGAACGTTAGCAATGATTTTTAATATAGAAGTATAAATGGAATAAAGTTATGTTATGGTACTGGGATTTGAAATTGTCTGGTTGGTTACTGAATTGAGGATGGTACAGTTTATTGAATATCTTTTGTTTAAGACTTCCGCTATAGGTACTCTGAGGAATCATTGATTTCTGTTTATAGAAATGTTAAGTCTGGAAAGTTTGAGACTTGTTCATGATTATGTCTATTGCGAGATGTTGTTTAGTCCTGCTGGTAGGCAGATACAGTTTGATTATCTTCCTGCTGACGTCATCGGCAGATACAGTTTGATTATCTTCCTGCTGACGTCATCGGCAGATACAGTTTGATTATCTTCCTGCTGACGTCATCGGCAGATACAGTTTGATTATCTTCCTGCTGACGTCATCGGCAGATACAGTTTGATTATCTTCCTGCTGACGTCATCGGCAGATACAGTTTGATTATCTTCCTGCTGACGTCATCGGCAGATACAGTTTGATTATCTTCCTGCTGACGTCATCGGCAGATACAGTTTGATTATCTTCCTGCTGACGTCATCGGCAGATACAGTTTGATTATCTTCCTGCTGACGTCATCGGCAGATACAGTTTGATTATCTTCCTGCTGACGTCATCGGCAGATACAGTTTGATTATCTTCCTGCTGACGTCATCGGCAGATACAGTTTGATTATCTTCCTGCTGACGTCATCGGCAGATACAGTTTGATTATCTTCCTGCTGACGTCATCGGCAGATACAGTTTGATTATCTTCCTGCTGACGTCATCGGCAGATACAGTTTGATTATCTTCCTGCTGACGTCATCGGCAGATACAGTTTGATTATCTTCCTGCTGACGTCATCGGCAGATACAGTTTGATTATCTTCCTGCTGACGTCATCGGCAGATACAGTTTGATTATCTTCCTGCTGACGTCATCGGCAGATACAGTTTGATTATCTTCCTGCTGACGTCATCGGCAGATACAGTTTGATTATCTTCCTGCTGACGTCATCGGCAGATACAGTTTGATTATCTTCCTGCTGACGTCATCGGCAGATACAGTTTGATTATCTTCCTGCTGACGTCATCGGCAGATACAGTTTGATTATCTTCCTGCTGACGTCATCGGCAGATACAGTTTGATTATCTTCCTGCTGACGTCATCGGCAGATACAGTTTGATTATCTTCCTGCTGACGTCATCGGCAGATACAGTTTGATTATCTTCCTGCTGACGTCATCGGCAGATACAGTTTGATTATCTTCCTGCTGACGTCATCGGCAGATACAGTTTGATTATCTTCCTGCTGACGTCATCGGCAGATACAGTTTGATTATCTTCCTGCTGACGTCATCGGCAGATACAGTTTGATTATCTTCCTGCTGACGTCATCGGCAGATACAGTTTGATTATCTTCCTGCTGACGTCATCGGCAGATACAGTTTGATTATCTTCCTGCTGACGTCATCGGCAGATACAGTTTGATTATCTTCCTGCTGACGTCATCGGCAGATACAGTTTGATTATCTTCCTGCTGACGTCATCGGCAGATACAGTTTGATTATCTTCCTGCTGACGTCATCGGCAGATACAGTTTGATTATCTTCCTGCTGACGTCATCGGCAGATACAGTTTGATTATCTTCCTGCTGACGTCATCGGCAGATACAGTTTGATTATCTTCCTGCTGACGTCATCGGCAGATACAGTTTGATTATCTTCCTGCTGACGTCATCGGCAGATACAGTTTGATTATGACGTCATCGGCAGATACAGTTTGTTTATTTTTCTGCTGACGTCATCGGCAGATACAGTTTGATTATCTTCCTGCTGACGTCATCGGCAGATGTAGTTTGTATACCTTCCTGCTGACGACATCGGCAGACGCGGTTTGATTATCTGCCGGCTGACGTCATCGGCAGATGTGGTTTGTATATCTGCCGACGAACGTTAATGAATTGTGTGTTAATGAATCACGTGAAATGCACGGGATAACCGGAAGATGTAGCTTTGGTTTATCGGTAGATGTGAGCCCTCTCCTGCCTTGTCGTTTAGTGATCGGCAGATGAGAATGAAGTTTTGTCGTTGAGTTCGGCAGATGTTTTTTTTAAAAATCCCCCAGCCAAATGTCTTATTTCGTAGTCCATGTCCTAAATGTGACTACAGAATTAGTATTTCCGCTGCTTAGTAAAAATATATATATATATATATATATAAAAGAGTGAAAGGAGTGAGTAAAATCACGAATTACATGGCGATCCTTCCCGGGTCGTTACAACTATGGTATCAGAGCTAAACCAGGTTCTAAAACCGATTCTGTAGACTGCCTCCCAGCACAGATTGTCACTTGAGTACTCTCCAGCAACTGTAAATATTTATGATTTCAGTAAATGTCACTAAGTTAAGATGTATCTATAACTATGTGTTTAGGAACCCCAATATGGTTAGAGGTCAGCAGAGAGAAACCAATGAAGATAGCAATACCATTGCTCACTTGACAGAGTTGGTCATGCGCCAATCTCACCAGATTGAACAACTGATGACTGCTAAGGAGGTGCAAGGCAACTCCAGTAATAATGCAACTCATGATCATGGGGGTGAGCGTTTTCACCGGCTTCGACCCCCGGTATTTAATGGACATGTTTCAGATCCCATTTATGCTGAGGAATGGATCCGAAAGATAGAAGATATGTTCAAGTATGCAAAGGTTGACGAAGGAGATAAGGTTACATACGCTGTTTTTCTTTTGGAGTTGGGTGCAAGACATTGGTGGGATTCGATCCAGAACACCGCTAATGCCGGAGCTATGACCTGGGAAATGTTCAAGGCTGCTTTCTTTGACAAGTATTTTAATAGGACTGTTCGGGCCAACAAGAAGAAGGAGTTCATGAATCTACGACAAACTGGCTCTGTGACGGACTACATTTGCAAGTTTGATGGTTTGTCACGTTTTGCTCCCCGTATGATTGAGGATGATGAGGACAAGATCTATCAATTTGTTCAAGGACTGAAGCCGAGTTTGTTCGTGAAAGTAAAGACTGCTGGGATACACAATGTACCTTATGGTGAAGTGACGGCTAAGGCCTTGGAGTTGGAAGAGGCTGAGATGACAGCATACGCACAGCGTGAGCAACCAAGGAAGTTCACGAAGGAAACTCAGCCGCCACCACGTCAGAACAAAGGTTGGCAGCCGCAGCAGAACAGGGGACCACAACAACAACAGCAAGGTATAAAGAGACCCTTCAATCCAAATGATGACCAAGGGAAGGGGAAACGACCATTGGCTCCTCTATGCCCCAACTGCCAGAAGAACCACCATGGTGAGTGCAAGTTGCATTCTGGCCGATGCTTCAGGTGTGACAAAGTTGGACATATAGCCAGAGACTGCCCCATGCCGCCAGACCCGAACCGTGCAAGGGTAGCACCTAGAGTCTATGCAATGATGGAAGATGAAGAAACCATGCAACATACGGTCATAACAGGTACAATAATGATCTGTGGTATTTCTGCTTACACACTTATTGATACGGGAGCCACACACTCGTTTATATCAACTCTGTTTGTATGCCGACACAACTTAGAACTTTTACCAGCCGAAAGGCCATATGATGTTATGTTACCATCGGGGAAGTCCCTACATTCTGAACAGATTGTTAAAGGTGATGTTGTGACCTTAGGAAGTAAGAAACTATATGTAGAACTGGTTGTAATTGACATGAAAGGGTATGAGGTGATACTAGGGATGGATTGGTTATCCAGGCATTATGCCACGATAAGCTGTAGGTCTGGATTAGTAGAGTTCCGACCCCCAAATGGAGATCATTATACCTTCCAAGCTATCCCAAAATTTAGTAAAATACCGATTATAACCTCACTTGAGGCCCAACGGATATTAGGAGATGGTTGTGAATGTTACTTAGCTAGCGTAATGGATACTCGAGTGAAGAATAGGATAGAGTTACAAGATATTTCCATAGTCCGAGAGTTCCCTGAGGCATTCATGGATGATTTGCCAGGATTACCACCTGATAGGGAAATTGAGTTTGTAATTGATACCTATCCCGAGGCATTACCTGTGTCTAAGAATCCTTATCGCATGGCGCCTGTTGAACTAAAGGAGTTAAAAGTCCAACTACAAGAATTGGTAGACAAGGGATTCATCCGCTCTAGTAGCTCTCCTTGGGTGCACCTGTATTATTCGTTAAGAAGAAAGATGGTTCTTTGAGGATGTGCATAGACTACAGAGAACTGAATAAGTTGACAATCAAGAATAAGTACCCCTTACCCCGAATTGATGATTTGTTTGATCAACTGCATGGAGCAAAAGTGTTTTCAAAAGTAGATTTGCGTTCGGGGTATTATCAACTGAAGGTTAAGAAAAGCGATATACCAAAGACAGCTTTTAGGACCCGTTATGGACATTATGAATTCCTGGTCATGTCATTTGGACTGACCAATGCACCTGCAGCCTTTATGGACTTGATGAACCGTGTGTTTCGGGAGTATTTGGACAAATTTGTAATTGTGTTTATAGAAGATATTCTTATCTACTCACGGACAGAAGCTGATCATGCAGAGCATTTAAGAATAGTTTTGACAACATTGAAGGAACACCAGCTTTATGCCAAATTGTCCAAGTGTGAGTTTTGGTTGGACAAAGTTAATTTTCTTGGCCATGTGGTTTCTGCTGATGGCATTTCTGTGGACCCGACCACAATTCAGGCAGTTAGGGACTGGCCACAGCCAAGAAATGTTGGTGAAGTCCGTAGTTTCCTTGTTTTGGCAGGTTATTATAGGAAGTTTATTAAGGGATTTTCTATGATAGCCAAGCCTTTAACTAGTTTGACAAAGAAGGACACCAAGTACTCTTGGACCGAAGCTTGTGAAGATGGCTTCCAGACACTTAAGCTAAAGTTAACGACAGCTCCACTATTGGCCCTCCCGACTGAAGAAGGGAAGTTTAGCGTTTATTGCGATGCATCCAAAGTTGGACTAGGGTGTGTTTTGATGCAAGAAGGCAAAGTTATAGCGTATGCTTCTAGGCAGCTAAAGAGTTATGAGCAGAACTGTAACGCCCCGAATCCTTAAACTCGGTTTGTTACTAAACTCGTGACGTAACTTGATCATAATAGTCCACATATTTATTCATCTATTTTTTTTTTGACTTAACATAACTTAAAACATCTCATTCAATTCACTGAATATATCCATTATAACTCTCACTCCTGCCGATCACTAAACGACGAGCTTCTAGTTGATCTGCCGGTCAGCACGTGCATCCCACATGATTCATTAAACATCTATCGGCAGGCACACATATTTGCATCTGCCGACAGTCACATGCAACCCGTGTGATCAATTAAAACCTCGCGTGGTTCATTAAAACTCACTTCCTCTACCGGTCAATAAACGACAAAGAACTCACTTCCTCTACCGGTGAGTAAACGACAAGGAACTCACTTCCTCTACCGGTGACGTCAGTCGGAAGACAAACCTACCCGACTTCCATCACAATTCTTCTACCGATGACGTCAGCCGGAAGACAAATACTTTTCCTCTTCCGATGACGTCAGCCGGAAGACAAACTCTCCCGACTTCCATCACATTTCTCAGCGGAAGACATCCTGGTTTTCTCAGACTTCTATCTAGATAAACGTAGACCTCATAACTTAAATCTTAATGGCCAAAACTCATCGGAATAAACCATAAATTCATTCAAACTCACACAGCGGAAGACTTAGGTAAAATAACTCATTCTATATCTTCATAAATATTTTCAGACTCAGTACTCATATTAGACAGACTTAAAACTCAATATTCGAAAGTAAACTCATCATACTTAGACTTCCTCGTTCCTAAACATTATTAAAATCTTAAAAGCTTAAACCAGAGAGTCATGTTCGCCATCCAGCCACAGATTTTCCACCCTGATCACTTCCAGCAACCGAACTCAGACACTTTCATCAATCTTGAAATCCTCACCTGATATTTCTTCACCTACATCATAAGGTGTAACTGTAAGCCTAAGGCTTAGTAAGGAATGCAAACTATTATGAGTTCATGAATGCATAACTTGGAGAAAAACATGCTCATGAGTCTTTTCTTTTCGTGTACTTAGTCTTAATCATCATTCATAATCGTATCTCGTATTCATTGATCATAATCATCATTCATGGACATGCTCATATTCATCATTCGTATTCTTCATTACATTATGTGGATTAAGAGAGGATTTGTGCTGGTAAAGGGGGTTCGACAGTGAGTTTGATCATGGTCCCTACTGCGGGTTGTATTCATATGTCCTACTGCGGACTGTGACATACGCCGAACCACCCCCAACCCTCACTTAACCACGTTGCATAAGTTTTATCTTCTTATTTTATTCATGAGAAAACATATTTCAAAACATTTTCATATGCTTGAGAAGTAAAACATGATGCATAACATAAATGCACTTAATCATCGAACTAAGACAGGGGAGTATATCAGAATACCAGAATCATATCCATCGACATTTCATCGAACTTATAGCTGACAACGTTCACTAAATGTAACATAATCCTTTGATGTAGGGCCCTATTGGCCGGAAACTTAGTACATTCACTTACCTGGATTCCTTAGCAACTTGAATCACTTTCTCTTCAACTTCTTCACCTAAAACATTCCACATTACAGTAGTTAAAATAAAGTCCTAAAAGTTCTACTCGAAAGTCATCCTAGAATCTAACAGCTAAAGTCATTCCGATTCCACTGTTTGACACACTGCAGTCTGAAATCCGAAACTAGGTGGACAGGTTTTACCATTGATTAAATCCGAGTTGGTTACTTTAAAATGTTCAGAATCGATTTGGGATGGCATTTCTACTCTCAGACTTAAAAGAGTCTAAAACTACTCGGCCACTGCTAGAAATCCGAACTCAAATGCCGAGTTGAAAGCAGAGCTTTAATCACTAATAAATGACTACATTGTCCATTTCATACCTCGGGTGCGGATTGCAGAGAAAAGCAGGCTGAAACCAGCCGTCGGCAAGGGGAGGTTCTGATAGCCGAGAGTAAAAGCTTGGGAGAGAAGGAATCGCCGAGAGGGAATGTCGGCTACAGTGGTAATAAATGAGGTTTAAGGTTTCCATTTCCTATTTATACCTAACCCATAAATTTTAATTACAAAACTGCCACCCAACCTAGTTTTACTCAACTTGTAATAATTTTATCTTAACATTAAATTTAAATCATAAAGGTTAAATAAGAGGGTGACAATGAAAATGGTCAGAAAATCACCTGGCCGAAATGTCGGGTGTTACATCCACCCCTCCTTAAACAAAATTTTCGTCCTCGAAAATTGCTCAAGCAAATAACTTAGGATATTTGTCCAGCATCTCCTGCTGTCTTTCCCATGTGGCTTCTTCAATGCCGTGATTTGTCCATAAAACTTTCACCAATGGAATCTCTTTGTTTCTCAGAGTCTTGATTGCATATTCCAAAATCTGTATTGGTTTCTCTTCATATACTAAATTAGGCTCAACTTCAATTTCTGTCGGTTCAACAACCTGAGTCGGATCACGTATGCATTTCCTTAGCATAGACACATGAAAGACATTGTGAACCTTTTCCAAAGATGGGGGCAAAAGTAATCTATAGGCTGTACTGCCAATTCTTGCTAAGACAGGGAATGGTCCAACGAATTGTGGATTAAGCTTTCCCTTTTTACCAAATCTTAAGACTCCTCGAAATGGTGAAATCTTCAGGAAAACTTCATCACCAACAGAAAATTCAAGATCTCTTCTTCTTTGGTCCGCATAACTCTTCTGTCGGCTTTGTGCAGTTAACATTCTCCTCCTAATAATCGTAATCTTGTCTGACATCTGTTGTAAAATCTCGGGGCCTAAAAGTTTTGCTTCGCCAACCTCATCCCAGTACAAAGGTGACCTACATTTCCTGCCATACAAAGCTTCATAGGGTGCCATACCAATAGTGGACTGGTAACTGTTGTTGTAAGAAAACTCAATCAGAGGTAGGTGTCTACTCCATGTAGTCTGAAAGTCTAGCACACATGCTCTCAACATATCCTCGAGTATCTGAATGGTTCTCTCGGATTGTCCATCTGTCTGCGGGTGAAAGGCGGTGCTGAAGGATAATTTTGTACCTAATGTACCTTGCAAACTTTTCCAGAATCGGGAGGTGAATCTAGGGTCACGGTCAGAAACTATGGATACGGGAATCCCATGCAATCTGATAATTTCTTGAACATAAAGATTAGCAAGTTGGTCCATAGAGTAATCCATTCTTACTGGTATAAAATGAGCCGACTTTGTCATTCTGTCGACTACAACCCAAATGCTATCATGTCCTCTAGTTGTCTTAGATAAACCTACGACAAAATCCATGGCAATGTTTTCCCACTTCCATTCGGGAATAGGTAGAGGCTGAAGGGTACCCCCTGGTCGTTGGTGCTCTGCTTTAACTTGCTGGCATACCAAGCATGACTCTATGTACTTGGCGACATCCCTCTTCATATTAGGCCACCAATAAAGTAACTTCAAGTCTCGATACATCTTGGTGCTACCAGGATGTACAGAAAAGGAAGACGAGTGAGCCTCGGCCAAAATCAACTTACGTAGTTCTTCATCACTAGGGACATACCATCGATTTCTAAATCTCAGGATTCCATCGTTGGAAAGACTAAACTCGGAGGTGGCGTCCTTCAACTTATTCATCATACTGTTATTCACCTCGGAATCCTTCTGTTGTGACTCTTTGATCTTTTCCAAAACCGTTGGTTGAATGGTCAAATCGGTAAGTAAGGCTGACAACTCTGGAACTAGTTCCAATTCAAACTTCTGAACTTCAGTCCTCAAGGGTGCAGACAAAACTGACATTGCGGGTTGCATTGTCTTTGACATCCTGCTCAAGGCATCGGCTACAGCATTAGCCTTACCCGGGTGGTACTTGATTTCAAAGTCATAGTCCTTAACAAATTCTAACCAACGTCTTTGTCTCATGTTTAATTCCTTTTGGGTGAAAAGATACTTTAAACTCTTGTGGTCAGAAAATACATCGCACTGCCGTCCATACAAATAGTGCCTCCAAATTTTTAAAGCAAAAACAACTGCAGCTAGCTCTAAATCATGAGTGGGGTAATTCTGTTCATAACCTTTTAGCTGCCTAGAGGCATACGCCACAACTTTACCTTCTTGCATCAAAACACATCCCAAACCAATCTTGGATGCGTCACAATAAACACTAAATTTTCCTTATTCAGTTGGGAGAGTTAATAGTGGGGCTGTCGTTAACTTCTGTTTCAATGATTGGAAGCTATCTTCACAAGCTTCGGTCCAAGAGTACTTGAGGTCCTTCTTGGTTAAATTAGTCAAAGGTTTAGCTATCATAGAGAATCCTTTAATGAACTTTCTATAATAGCCAGCCAGACCAAGGAAACTTCGAACTTCACTGACATTCTTTGGCTGTGGCCAGTCCTTAACGGCCTGAACCTTAGTTGGATCTACTGATATGCCCTCAGCAGAAATGACATGACCTAAAAAGTTGACTTTATCCAGCCAAAATTCACATTTGGACAATTTGGCATATAGTTGCTGCTGTTTTAAGGTTGATAACACTATTCTCAAATGTTCTGCATGGTCGGTTTCAGTCTGTGAGTATATTAAAATGTCATCTATAAACACAATTACAAACTTATCCAGGTACTCACGAAACACTCGGTTCATCAAGTCCATGAAAGCTGCAGGCGCGTTAGTCAGTCCAAATGACATTACAAGAAATTCATAGTGTCCGTAGCGGGTTCTGAAGGCTGTCTTTGGTATATCTCCTTCCTTAACCTTCAGTTGGTAATATCCCGAACGTAAGTCAATCTTTGAGAACACCTTAGCTCCTTGTAGTTGGTCAAACAGGTCATCAATCCGGGGTAAAGGATATTTATTCTTGACTGTCAACTTATTTAGTTCTCTGTAGTCTATACACATTCTAAGAGAACCATCTTTCTTTTTAACGAAAAGGACAGGTGCACCCCAGGGAGAACTACTAGAACGTATAAATCCCTTGTCAACTAATTCCATTAGTTGGACCTTTAATTCTTTTAACTCAACAGGTGCCATTCGATAAGGGTTCTTAGACACAGGTAATGCCTCGGGGTATGTATCAATCACAAATTCTATCTCTCTATCGGGCGGTAGTCCCGGTAAATCGTCCAAGAATGCTTCAGGAAACTCTCGTACTGTAGGAATATCTTGTAGTTCCACCTTATTCTTTACTCGGACATCCATTATGTTAGCTAGATAACTCAAACAACCACTCTTCAGTAACCGTTGAGTCACTAGAGAGGATATAATTGGTATCTTACTCATTTTTGGAATAGCTTGGAAGGTATACCGATCGCCATTTGGGGGTCGGAAATCAACTAGGCCAGACCTACAACTAATCGTGGCATAATGCCTAAATAACCAATCCATTCCTAAAATAATTTCATATCCTTTCATGTCAATCATAATCAGTTCTACATATAGCTCCTTATCTCCTAAGGACAAAACATCACCCTTCAACATTTGCTCAGAATGTAAGGACTTCCCTGATGGTAACATAACTCTATACGGTTTATCAACTGGTGAAAGTTCTAACTTATGTTTACACACAAACAGGGTTGCTATGAATGAGTGTGTGGCTCCCGTATCAATAAGTGTATAAGCAGAAAGACCACAAACCATAATGGTACCTGATATGACCGTGCGTGGTTCAGCATCTTCATCATCCATCATAGCATAGACTCTTGGTGCAACTCTGATTCGATTCGGGTCTGATGGCATCGGGCAGTCTCTGGCTATGTGTCCAACCTTGTCACATCTATAGCAACGGCCAGAGTGCAGCTTGCACTCACCATGGTGATTCTTCTGGCAGTTGGAACATAGGGGAGCCGAAGGTCGCTTTCCTCTTCCTTGGTCATCACTTGGATTGAAGGATCTCTTAACACCTTGCTGTTGTTGTTGTTGGTTCCTGTTCTGCTGGGGTTGCCATCCCTTGTTCTGTCGTGGTGGTGGTTGAGTCTCCTTAGTGAACTTCTTTGGTTGCTCACGCTGTGCATAAGCTGTCATCTCAGCCTCCTCCAGTTCTAAGGCCTTAGCCGTCACTTCGCCATAAGGTACATTGTGTATCCCAGAAGTCTTTACCTTCACATACAAACTCAGCTTTAGTCCTTGAACAAATTGATAAATCTTGTCCTCATCATTCTCAACCAATCGGGGAGCAAACCGTGATAAAGCATCAAATTTGCATATATAATCTGTCACAGAGCCAGATTGTCGCAGATTCATGAACTCTTTCTTCTTGCTGGCCTGAACGGTCCTATTGAAGTACTTGTCAAAGAAGGCAGTCTTAAACATATCCCAAGTCATAGTCTCTGCATTAACAGTGCTCTGAAGAGAATCCCACCAATGTCTTGCATTCAGCTCCAAATGATAAACAGCATAGGTGACTCTATCTCCTTCATCTACTTTTGCATACTTGAACATGTCCTCAATCTTACGAATCCATTCCTCAGCATACACAGGGTCCGGAATTTGGCCATTAAATGTTGGTGGCCTAAGCCTGTGGAAGCGCTCACCCCCATGATCATGAGTTACATTAGAGCTGGAGTTCCCAAGCTCTTCCCTAGTAATCACTAGTTGTTCTATTTGTCGTGATTGGCGATTAACTAATTCTATCAGCTGAGCAACGGTGGTACTACCCACGTTGTCTTCCCTCTGTTGACCTCTTACCATCTTGAGATTCCTAAACAATAATAGAAACACATCTTAACATAATGACATCACTAGAATCGTAAACACTTACAGTTGTTGGAGAGTACTCAGGTGGCAATCTGTGCTGGGAGGCAGTCTACAGAACCGATTTTAGAACCTGGCTTAGCTCTGATACCATAATTGTAATGCCCCGAATCCTTAAACTCGGTTTGTTACTAAACTCGTGACGTAACTTGATCATAATAGTCCACATATTTATTCATCTATTTTTTTTTTACTTAACATAACTTAAAACATCTCATTCAATTCACTGAATATATCCATTATAACTCTCACTCCTGCCGATCACTAAACGACGAGCTTCTAGTTGATCTGCCGGTCAGCACGTGCATCCCACATGATTCATTAAACATCTATCGGCAGGCACACATATTTGCATCTGCCGACAGTCACATGCAACCCGTGTGATCAATTAAAACCTCGCGTGGTTCATTAAAACTCACTTCCTCTACCGGTCAATAAACGACAAAGAACTCACTTCCTCTACCGGTGAGTAAACGACAAGGAACTCACTTCCTCTACCGGTGACGTCAGTCGGAAGACAAACCTACCCGACTTCCATCACAATTCTTCTACCGATGACGTCAGCCGGAAGACAAATACTTTTCCTCTTCCGATGACGTCAGCCGGAAGACAAACTCTCCCGACTTCCATCACATTTCTCAGCGGAAGACATCCTGGTTTTCTCAGACTTCTATCTAGATAAACGTAGACCTCATAACTTAAATCTTAATGGCCAAAACTCATCGGAATAAACCATAAATTCATTCAAACTCACACAGCGGAAGACTTAGGTAAAATAACTCATTCTATATCTTCATAAATATTTTCAGACTCAGTACTCATATTAGACAGACTTAAAACTCAATATTCGAAAGTAAACTCATCATACTTAGACTTCCTCGTTCCTAAACATTATTAAAATCTTAAAAGCTTAAACCAGAGAGTCATGTTCGCCATCCAGCCACAGATTTTCCACCCTGATCACTTCCAGCAACCGAACTCAGACACTTTCATCAATCTTGAAATCCTCACCTGATATTTCTTCACCTACATCATAAGGTGTAACTGTAAGCCTAAGGCTTAGTAAGGAATGCAAACTATTATGAGTTCATGAATGCATAACTTGGAGAAAAACATGCTCATGAGTCTTTTCTTTTCGTGTACTTAGTCTTAATCATCATTCATAATCGTATCTCGTATTCATTGATCATAATCATCATTCATGGACATGCTCATATTCATCATTCGTATTCTTCATTACATTATGTGGATTAAGAGAGGATTTGTGCTGGTAAAGGGGGTTCGACAGTGAGTTTGATCATGGTCCCTACTGCGGGTTGTATTCATATGTCCTACTGCGGACTGTGACATACGCCGAACCACCCCCAACCCTCACTTAACCACGTTGCATAAGTTTTATCTTCTTATTTTATTCATGAGAAAACATATTTCAAAACATTTTCATATGCTTGAGAAGTAAAACATGATGCATAACATAAATGCACTTAATCATCGAACTAAGACAGGGGAGTATATCAGAATACCAGAATCATATCCATCGACATTTCATCGAACTTATAGCTGACAACGTTCACTAAATGTAACATAATCCTTTGATGTAGGGCCCTATTGGCCGGAAACTTAGTACATTCACTTACCTGGATTCCTTAGCAACTTGAATCACTTTCTCTTCAACTTCTTCACCTAAAACATTCCACATTACAGTAGTTAAAATAAAGTCCTAAAAGTTCTACTCGAAAGTCATCCTAGAATCTAACAGCTAAAGTCATTCCGATTCCACTGTTTGACACACTGCAGTCTGAAATCCGAAACTAGGTGGACAGGTTTTACCATTGATTAAATCCGAGTTGGTTACTTTAAAATGTTCAGAATCGATTTGGGATGGCATTTCTACTCTCAGACTTAAAAGAGTCTAAAACTACTCGGCCACTGCTAGAAATCCGAACTCAAATGCCGAGTTGAAAGCAGAGCTTTAATCACTAATAAATGACTACATTGTCCATTTCATACCTCGGGTGCGGATTGCAGAGAAAAGCAGGCTGAAACCAGCCGTCGGCAAGGGGAGGTTCTGATAGCCGAGAGTAAAAGCTTGGGAGAGAAGGAATCGCCTAGAGGGAATGTCGGCTACAGTGGTAATAAATGAGGTTTAAGGTTTCCATTTCCTATTTATACCTAACCCATAAATTTTAATTACAAAACTGCCACCCAACCTAGTTTTACTCAACTTGTAATAATTTTATCTTAACATTAAATTTAAATCATAAAGGTTAAATAAGAGGGTGACAATGAAAATGGTCAGAAAATCACCTGGCCGAAATGTCGGGTGTTACAAGAACTACCCCACTCACGATTTGGAACTAGCTGCAGTTGTTTTTGCACTAAAGATTTGGAGACACTATTTGTATGGACGACAGTGTGAGGTATTTTCTGACCATAAGAGCTTGAAATACCTCTTCACTCAAAGAGAATTAAACATGAGACAAAGACGTTGGCTAGAATTTGTAAAGGATTATGACTTTGAAATCAAGTATCACCCAGGTAAGGCTAACTCTGTAGCCGACGCACTGAGCAGAATGTCGACTACAATGCAAACCGTTGTATCAACTATGTCTATACCTTTGAGGACAGAGATTCAGAATTTGGAATTGGAGTTAGTTTCTGAACTGCCAGATCTACTTGATACTTTAACCATCCAACCAACCATTTTGGAAATGATCAAAGAAGCACAACAGAAGAACTCAGAGGAGGATAGCAGAATGATGAACAAGGTGATGGACACCACCTCTGAGTTTAGTCTCTCCAAGGATGGGATTCTGAGGTTTAGAGATAGATGGTATGTCCCTAATGATGAAGGGTTGCGTAAAATAATCTTGGCCGAAGCTCATTCATCTTCTTTCTCTGTGCATCCTGGTAACACCAAGATGTATCGGAATTTAAGGTTACATTATTGGTGGCCAAATATGAAGAGGGATGTGGCTAAGTTTGTCAAATCATGTTTGGTATGCCAGCAAGTTAAGGCAGAACATCAACGCCCTGGGGGTACCCTTCAGCCTCTACCTATTCCCGAGTGGAAGTGGGAACACATAGCAATAGATTTCGTCGTAGGATTGCCTAAGGCAACTAAGGGACATGATAGTATTTGGGTCGTGATTGATAGACTGACGAAATCAGCCCATTTCTTACCAGTAAGGACAACCTACTCAATGGACCAGCTGGCTGATCTTTATGTACAGGAAGTTGTCAGGTTGCATGGAATCCCTGTTTCAATTGTATCCGATCATGACCCCAGGTTTACCTCCCGATTTTGGAAAGGTTTGCAAGACACGTTAGGAACAAAGTTAACCTTTAGTACTGCTTTCCATCCACAGACAGATGGCCAATCAGAAAGGACTATTCAAATACTTGAGGATATGTTGAGGGCTTGCGTGCTAGACTTTTAGGCATCTTGGAGTCGATACTTACCTCTGGTTGAGTTCTCCTACAACAACAGTTACCAATCCACCATCGGCATGGCACCTTATGAGGCATTGTATGGTAGGAAATGTAGATCACCTCTGTATTGGGATGAAGTTGGTGAAGCAAAGCTCTTGGGCCCTGAGATCTTGCAGCAGATGTCAGACAAGATCACCATTATTAGAAACAGGATGATGACAGCACAAAGCCGACAGAAGAGTTACGCAGACCAGAGGAGGAGAGACCTCGAATTTGCTGTTGGTGATGAAGTCTTCCTGAAGATTTCACCATTTAAAGGAGTGCTAAGATTTGGCAAGAAGGGGAAACTTAATCCACGATTCATTGGACCATTCTCTGTTTTGGCTAGGATCGGTAACACAGCTTACAGACTACAGTTGCCTCCATCATTGAATAAGGTTCACAATGTCTTTCACGTGTCAATGCTAAGGAAATGCATACGTGATCCAACGCATGTTGTGGTGCCATCAGAAATCGAAATTGAACCGACTTTGGAGTATGAGGAGAAACCGGTACAAATTTTGGATTCTGCAGTGAAAACTCTAAGGAACAAGGAAATCCCATTGGTGAAAGTTTTGTGGACAAACCACGGCATTGAAGAAGCCACTTGGGAGCGGCGGCAGGACATGTTGGACAATTATCCGGAGTTATTTGCTTAAGCAATTTTCGAGGACGAAAATTTTGTTTAAGGAGGGGTGGATGTAACACCCGAGTTACGACCAGGTAATTTTCCTAACTGTATTAACGGTCATGAACATTTAATCTTCGCGGTTTAGAATTTTAAGACAAGTGTAATTAATTACATGTAGGTTTAAACTAGGTCGAGTGGCAAAGTTGTAATAATAGAGGGCTTAGACCGATATTTAAAGGAAGTGGAAATGATTTAAACCTCATTAACTCACTGTAGCCGACATCCTCCATTCTCGGTGATTCCTTCTCTCGCAAGCTCTCGCTCTCTGCCTGCCTGTAATCCTCCCTTCGACGACCAGTTCCCTTGCTATTTCTCGGTTACCTTACGCCCGAGGTATGAGTTAGGCAATGTAGTTACCAGTTAATCGTTTAGCTCTGTTTTCAGCTTAAACCCGTAGCTCAAATCCTTAAACAACAGGATAATAATATAGTTCATTGTTAATCTGAGAGTGGTAATGTCATTTCGAATCAGTTTTGGACATTTAAAGAACAATCAACCCTGAGTAACCAGTAGTCGAATCTGTCTATTTCAGTTCTGGGATTTTGGATTTTCACAGAGCGTTAGACTAAGGATTCGGAATGGCTTTGCCTATTAGACCCTAGGATGACTTGAGGTTAGAACTTTTAGGACTTTGTTTTAACTACTGCAATGTGAATGTTTTAGGTGAAGAAGTTTGAAGAGAAAGAGCTCAAAGTGCTAAGGAGACCAGGTAAGTGAATGTATAGGTTTCCCGGTCAATAGGACCCTACATCAAAGGATGCTAGGTAGAAACTCATACGATAATCAGTAGTTCTTTCATGTTACTGTCTAGCATTTATGTTGATGAGTAGTTCAATGGTAAGTTTTCACACTGGATGATTGTTCTGTCCTATAGCTAGGATGAGTCAAAGAATCCCATGCTCATGCATTATCAATGTTTTATGCACACGAAAATGTTTTAAAAGCATGTTTTCTCATGAACAAGATAAGATGATAAAATCCCTACAACGTGGATGAGTGAGGGTTGGGGGCGGTTCAGCGTATGTCACAGTCCGCAGTAGGACATATGAATACAACCCGCAGTAGGGACCATGATCAAACTCACTGTCGAACCCCCTTTACCGGCACAAATTCTCTCTCATCCCACACAACATGAACAATGATATGAATGATGAAGATGGTTCAGCGATATGAATTATGATACGAATGATGAATGTGGTTCAGCGATATGAACTATGATATGAAAGATGAATACGATCTATGATTATGAATGATGAATACGAACAAGAACATTAACCAGAAATGATTTATGAGCATGTTTTCTCTGAATTATGCATTCATGCACTCGTGATAGTATTGCATTCCTTACTAAGCCTTAGGCTTACAGTTACACCTTATGATGTAGGTGAAGAACATTCAGGTGAGGATTTCATAATCAATGAGGATGTTTAGGATTGGCTGCTGGATGGTGTTCAAGGTACAAGTCTGTGGCTAGATGGTGATGGAAACTCTGGTTTATGCTCTATGAACGTTAGCAATGATTTTTAATATAGAAGTATAAATGGAATGAAGTTATGTTATGGTACTGGGATTTGAAATTGTCTGGTTGGTTACTGAATTGAGGATGGTACAGTTTATTGAATATCTTTTGTTTAAGACTTCCGCTATAGGTACTCTGAGGGAATCATTGATTTCTGTTTATAGAAATGTTAAGTCTGGAAAGTTTGAGACTTGTTCATGATTATGTCTATTGGGAGATGTTGTTTAGTCCTGCTGGTAGGAGTGGTGTGTTTTCTATCGGTAGATGCAGGGTGTTTTCTATCGGTAGCGGTAGTATGATATCAGTCGGTAAATATAAAGGATTTCTTTTGCTATCGGTAGAAGTAGTGAGATTTCTATCGGTAGATACAGTGTGTTTCTATCAGGTGATGTAGGAGTGTTTTTCCCTGCCGTCTAGTCATCGGTAGATGTAGTTTATATAGTTTTCCTGCTGACGTCATCGGCAGATACAGTTTGTTTATTTTCCTGCTGACGTCATCGGCAGATACAGTTTGATTATCTTCCTGCTGACGTCATCGGCAGATGTAGTTTGTATACCTTCCTGCTGACGACATCGGCAGACGCGGTTTGATTATCTGCCGGCTGACGTCATCGGCAGATGCGGTTTGTATATCTGCCGACGAACGTTAATGAATTGTGTGTCAATGAATCACGTGAAATGCACGGGATAACCGGAAGATGTAGCTTTGGTTTATCGGTAGATGTGAGCCCTCTCCTGCCTTGTCGTTTAGTGATCGGCAGATGAGAATGAAGTTTTGTCGTTGAGTTCGGCAGATGTTTTTTTTAAAATCCCCAAGCCAAATGTCTTATTTCGTTGTCCATGTCCTAAATGTGACTACAGAATTAGTATTTCCGCTGCTTAGTAAAAAAAAATATATATATATATATAAAAGAGTGAAAGGAGTGAGTAAAATCACGAATTACGTGGCGATCCTTCCCGGGTCGTTACAATAAGCCACCTTACTCCCGTTCCCCACCTCTGCATAATTCAGCATATCCTCCATAACTCGAATCCACTCCTCCGCAATATTTGGATCCGATGATCGAACGTCGAACACTGGAGGCCGTAGACTCTGGAACTTTTGCATACCCTGGTTATTAGGAACAACCAAATCCTGGGCCCTCTGGTTTTCTCGATTTACTAGACTCTCGATTTGTTGTGCTTGGCGGTCCATGTGCTGCGACTGACGGTCTAGTAACTCCGTAAGTCGATCTAGCGCGTCATCCCGAGGATCTTTTCCTCGAACCATATTTAATAACTCCTATAAAATCAAAACAATAATCCTAAGAAATATGGAATCAAATAAAGCAGTAAACATACTTACAGGTGAGGAAGGGTGTCCGCGTAGTGGCTGTGCAGTCGAGCAGTCTACAGAACCGATTTTAAAACCCAGGGGCTCTGATACCATAATTTGTAGCGACCCTAATACTGTACCCATTTTCCCGTACATAATATTTTTTTTTATCCTTATTATGAACTTTAAATTTAAACTTAAGCGGAAATTAAATCGAAATCGAATTTCGTTTAGAAAATCGTTTAAAAACAACATAAATCCAATTAAATAAAACTTAAAACATTTAATAAAACTATTAAAAACAATCGGCTAAACATGGGAGGGCATATTCGGCATTTGACAATCGAAAGCCAAGGGCGATCGATCGCTGCAATCGATCGCTGCCCCAGCGATCGATCGCTGCAATCAACACAGGGAGGGGCGATCAGTCGCCCCTCACACCCGCGCCCAGTCGCCCTTCACACCCTCCTTCTTTATTCTATTCTTCTGTTTTTTTTTTTTTTTGTGCTCTATGGAATCCGAAATTCCAGAGAGCAAACACTAACTTTATTGCCTACAAATTTCTCATCCCTGCACATCACACACTTCACAATTTATCAACTCCAACTAAACAACCTAAACACATATTAAACTTTTATAAAAACAAACTGCATGGATACGTTTAAAAATCAACAAATCCTCCTGTTTTAAATTCCAAGCAGTTCCAATGAAACACTATATAAACACAGTTTATAAAACAGGTTTTCAAGAACGTTTAAAACCTCAAAGCATGAACCTAACATCTAGCCAGATCCCAAGTATCCTAATATGTTCTAACTTTACACATATTTTGTCCAATATTAACCCAGTACTCTCAAAATACGTACATACATCTCCACCGGTCAAAACGCACCGACTGCTCAGCACACTCCCACGGGCCATTCTCCTTCAACTGCATCATACATCAGGAGGAGGAACGTCATCCTCACCTGGCTCAATGTCACCTACAATGTCGCCTACACCATACAGACACACTATGAGCTAAAGGCTCAGTAAATTCTACGTAAATGCAGATGCGTGCAGTGCATATGGAGTTCAGAAATCATGCATAACATACAGATCGTGGCAGACAGAATATCACTGAGATCTCATCCCCCTAACCGGAGAGAGCCCATCCAACGGTCGGACTACTCTTTCCAGCTAGAGGAGGGGGGTACACGCTTACAACACGTACAGCCGTGCCTGAGCCCCACCTCGCTTGACCAGATAACATATTACGTATTTTATTATATTACATGAGATGTGGTATTGGTCAGACCCTTAATCGGTCCACACAATAGATCGATAGCCCCCTTTCGGGCCACATCAGTTTTCTGAAAACATCGTGCGGAAATTCATTTTCATGCTTAGTTAAAATACGTGATGCATGAATAGTTATAAGCATAAAATAAACAACAAACGTTCATACCATCAAGACGAATAAAAATATAACCTAATAAACGATTAACCTAGCTACCCAACCAAAGCAATTTAAACACACAATACTCTAAGATCCTCGACGCGACATCGAAGTACGGTGTAGGCCAATCGGCCAGAGTAAGTCATGAGAACTTACCTTGAGCGCGCTGAACTTCGAGCTCTGTCCACGAGAGTCGTTCGCCTGAGGCAAAACACGAAATTTGTCATTAAAACAAATTTAAGTTACTAAACGTCCAAATTTAACGAAACCTTAACTAAAGAAATTTCCTAAAGCTTTAATCCAATTCATTGAGCTCTTTCATCGAGCAAAACATGCTCGACAACTCAAATCCCAAATTACGAGTTTTCCCCAAAATCTGAAAATTTCTCAACTTTTAACATTTTCCACAAATTAATCTAGTTTCGTCCAATAACGCTCAATAAGTTCTATACGTTTATAAACTACGATAACCTATTAATTTTTAAACTCGAAATCGCATTTTTAACCTAAACCGTAACGAAACCCTAACGTTAAAATGGCCCGAAAATTGAAAACTAACACTCTAGAATCATAGATTCATACCTAGGGCGTCGATTTGAGGAGAAAACGTGAAGAATGGAGGACGAACGGAGGAAGAACGGAGGTCGGACGTTGAGGAATCGCCGACGGCCGAGATGAATCGCAGGAGAAGAAGCTCTCTGGCGTGAAAATGGTGAAGGAAGAAAGAGATTTGTTATTTTTTTATAATATTGACTTGACAAATTTCCGTTTTGCCCTTCCTTTGATTTTCTATTTGTTTCGTTGATTAACTAGCTATTCGGTTTCACCAAATCTCCTTATTTCACCAATAAGTCCAACTTATTATTTGGGATTTATTAAAACTGTCCGTTTGTAAATCGGACCTCATTTACTATTTTTACTAAAACGTCTTTTACATTACGAGAAAAGTAATTACTCGAAATATACGTTATTACTCCAAAAATTCTCATAATTTCCTTAAAATTCCTATTAATAATTAGGATTCTAATGACGCTTTCTTTTTGTAAAACGGCTTTGATTTGATATATTTACAAAAATGCCATCATATAATATAATATTAATATCTCGTGAAGCCGGGTATTACATGTTTTATTTAAGTCTTACGCTACACGTATTTTGGATGAATCTATAGTTCAACTGTGTGTTAGTTTATCTCGGTCATGTTGAAGTCTGTGAAAGTCTAAATGTTTCCTATCAAAAGATGTTAAAAGTGCTAGTCCACCGGTAGATGTTTTCTACTGGTAGAAATTTATCTATTATGTTAAGAGTCCCTGTTCACCGGTAGAAGTCTTCTATCGGGTGATGTTTAATGAGTCATGTGAGATGCACATGTCAATCAGAAGATGTAGATTTTTCACTATTGGTAGAAGTGAGTATTGTGTTTTGTCGTTTTGCGATCGGCAGATGTTGTTGTTTATTACTATCGGTAGGAGTGAGAATTATGTCTTGTCATTTTGTGATTGGCAGATGTGGTTGTTTATTACTATCAGTAGGAGTGGGAATTATGTTTTGTCGTTTTGCGATCGGCAGATGTTGTTGTTTATTACCATCGGTAAGAGTGGGAATTATGTTTTGTCGTTTTACGATCGGCAGATGCGAGAAGAAAATTTTGTCGTTTGCGATCGGTAGATGTTCTTTGATTTTCAATTCTCTCAGCCAAATATTTTAACATTCTGTCTTTTGTTAATGTTACTTACTTAATGGATTTTTCGTTGAATGGTCAAGGATTTAAAGATAAAATTTTTATTATTGAGAGTAATGTCAAAATTTTTCGAAAAATTTCTTAGTCCAGTCCTATGTCCTGGGTAACAAATCAGGTTTGGGAGACTCGGGGTGTTACAATTATGGTATCAGAGCAAAATCGGGTTCTAAAATCGATTCTACAGACTACCTTCCAGCACAGATTGCCACATGAGTACACTCCAACAACTGTAAGTGTCTATGATTTTAGTAATGTCATAATGTTAAGATGTGTTTATGATTATTTGTTTAGGAATCTCAAAAAGGTAAGAGGTCAACAAAGAGAGAACAATGAGGATAGTAACACCATCGCTCCGCTAACCGAGTTAGTTATTCGCCAGTCCCACCAAATTGAGCAGTGGGTGACTACTAGAGAAGAGCAAGGGAATTCTAGCTCGAATACGACTCACGATCATGGAAGCGAGCGTTTTCACCGCCTTCGACCTTCAGTATTCAATGGTCAAGTTTCGGATCCTATTTATGCTGAAGAATGGATTTGAACAATTGAGGACATGTTCAAGTATGCTAAGGTCGAAGAAGGGGACAAGGTCACTTGTGCTGTTTTTCATCTTGCATTGGGAGCAAGGCATTGGTGGGACTCAATTCAGAGCACTACGAATGCGGAAACTATGACTTGGGCGTGGTTCAAGATGGCTTTCTTTGACACGTATTTTAGCCGAGCAGTTTGGGCCAGTAAAAAGATGGAGTTTATGCAGCTGCGCCAAACCGGTTCTGTGGCTGATTACATCTGTAAGTTTGAGGCCTTGTCCAGGTTTGCACCCTATCCTGTGAATGATGAGGAAGACAAGATTCACCAGTTTGTCCATGGACTGAAGTCGAGCCTCTTCCAGTGAGTGAAGACTGCAGGGATCCATAACATACCTTATTCTGAAGTGGCTGCTAAGGCTTTGGAATTGGAAGAAGTTGAGTTAACAGTACAAGGGCAACATGAACCACCAAGGAAGTTCATCAAGGAGACTCATCGACCACCTGCGCCAGGGTAGAGGTTGGCAACCACAACCAAATAGAGGACCGCAACAACAGCAGAAAGGTGTGAAGAGACCCTTCAATCCAAATGATGACCAAGGAAAAGGAAAGAGACCTCTAGCTCCCCTGTGTTCCACCTGCCAGAAGAACCACCATGGCGAATGCAAATTATATTCTGGCCATTGCTATAGATGTGACAAGGTTGGACACATGGTCAGATATTGCCCCATGCCCCCAGACCCAAATCGAGCGAGAGTAGCGCCAAGAGTCTATGCTTTAATGGAGGATGAGAATGCGGTGCAGCATACGGTCATAACAGGTACAATTATGATCTGCAGAATTTCTACTTATACACTTATAGATACGGGAGCCACACACTCGTTTGTATCAACCCTGTTTGTATGTAAGAATAGGTTAGAACCCTTGCCAGCCGAGAGGTCATATAGTGTTATGTTACCGTTAGGGAAGTCCTTACATTCAGAGAAGATAGTAAAAGGTGATATTATGTCCTTACGAGATAAGAAGTTGTACGTAGAACTAATCGTAATTGATATGAAGGGATATGAAGTCATACTAGGAATGGATTGGTTATTCAGACATTATGCCACGATAAGTTGTAGGTCTGGATTGGTTGAGTTCCGACCCCCGAACGGAGATTGGTATTCCTTCCAAGCTATCCCAAAAATAAGTAAAATGCCAATTATATCCTCACTAGAGACTCAACGGTTACTGAAGGGTGGTTGTGAGAGTTTTCTAGCTAGCGTATTTGATGTTCGGGTGAAGAATAAGGTAGAACTACAAGACATTCCCATGGTCCAAGAGTTTCCAGGAGCATTTTTAGATGACTTGCCCGGGTTCCCACCTGATAGAGAAATTGAGTTTGTAATCGATACATATCCCGAGGCATTACCTGTGTCTAAGAACCCTTACCGCATGACACCTGTTGAGCTGAAGGAATTAAAAGTCCAACTACAGGAACTAGTTAACAAGGGATTTATACGCTCGAGTTGTTCTCCCTGGGGTGCACCTGTCCTATTTGTTAAGAAGAAAGACGGTTCTCTTAGAATGTGCATAGATTACATAAAACTGAACAAGTTGACAATCAAGAATAAATATCCCTTAGCCTGAATTGACGACTTGTTTGACCAACTACAAGGAGCTAGGGTATTTTCAAAAATTGACTTACGTTCGAGTTATTACCAACTGAAGGTTAAGGAGAGTGATATACCAAAGACAGCATTCAGAACCCGATATGGACACTACGAATTTCTTGTGATGTCTTTTGGATTGACAAATGCACATGCAGCTTTTATGGACTTGATGAACTGTGTGTTTCGTGAGTACTTGGACAAGTTTGTGATTGTGTTTATAGATGACATCCTAATTTACTCACGAACTAAAGTTGACCATGAAAAACACTTAAGAGTAGTTTTGACAACATTAAAACAGCAGCAACTCTATGCCAAGTTGTCCAAATGTGAGTTCTGGTTGGATAAGGTCAACTTTCTAGGCCATGTCATTTCTGCTGAGGGCATATCTGTAGATCCAACCAAAATTCAAGCAGTAAAAGACTGGCCACAGCCGAGGAACGCCAGCGAAATCCGTAGTTTCCTTGGATTGGCAGGCTATTACAGAAAGTTCATCAAGGGATTTTCTATAATTGTCGAGCCTTTAACTAGTTTAACAAAGAAGGACACCAGATACTCTTGGAATGGAGCTAGTGAAGATAGCTTCCAGGCACTAAAACTGAAGTTGACGGCAGCCCCTCTTTTGGCACTCCCAACTGACGAAGGGAGATTTAATGTTTATTGTGACGCATCTAAAGTTGGTCTGGGGTGTGTCTTGATGCAAGAGGGCAAGGTTGTGGCATATGCCTCCAGGCAGTTGAAGAGTTATGAGCAGAATTACCCCACTTCACGATTTGGAATTAGCCGCGGTTGTCTTTGCATTAAAGATTTGGAGACATTATTTGTATGGACAGTAGTGTGAGGTTTTTTCTGACCATAAGAGCCTGAAATACCTCTTTACTCAAAAGGAATTAAACATGAGACAAAGACGTTGGTTGGAGTTCATTAAGGATTATGACTTTGAAATTAAGTATCACCCGGGTAAGGCTAATGTTGTAGCCGATGCATTAAGAAGAATGTCAAAGACAATGCAGCCTGTGGTGTCAACCATGTCATTACCCTTGAAGGTTGAGATTCAGAAATTTGAGTTGGAAATAGTTCCGGAGTTATCAGCATTGCTTTCGGCATTATCTATTCGGCCAATTATTTTGGATAAGATTAAAGAGGCGCTGCAGAAGGATTCAAAGGAGAAGAGTATCATAGTGAGTAAGTTGAAGGATGCCTCCTCTGAGTTCAGTCTCTCCAAGGATGGTATTTTGAAATTTAGGAATCGATGGCATGTTCCAAGTGATGAAGAATTACGTAGGTTGATCTTGGCCGAGGCGCACTCGTCTCCTTTTTTTGTACACCCTGGCAATACCAAGATGTATCGGGACTTAAAGTTACTTTATTGGTGGCCAAATTTGAAGAGGGATGTTTCCAAGTATGTGAAGTCGTGTTTGGTATGCCAACAAGTTAAGGCAGAGCATCAACGTCTAGGAGGTACCCTCCAACCCTTACCGATCCCCGAATGGAAGTGGGAGAACATTGCCATGGATTTTGTTGTAGGATTACCTAAGATAACTAAAGGTCATGATAGCATCTGGGTTGTGGTTGATAGAATGACGAAATCAGCTCACTTCCTACCTGTAAAGACAACTTACACGATGGATCAGCTTGCTAACCTGTATGTTCAGGAAATTATCAGATTGCATGGGATTCTGATATCCATTGTCTCCGATCGTGATCCCAGGTTTACCTCGAGGTTTTGGAAAAGTCTTCAAGACACGTTGGGAAAAAAGTTGACCCTCAGCACTGCTTTTCACCCTCAGACTAATGGACAATCCGAACGGACAATTCAGACACTCGAGGATATGTTAAGAGCTTGTGTGCTCGATTTTCAGGCATCTTGGAGTCGATGCCTGCCATTGGTTGAATTCTCCTACAACAATAGTTTCCAGTCCACCATTGGTATGGCACCATACAAAGCACTGTATGGCAGGAAATGCAGATCACCCTTATATTGGGACGAAGTTGGCGAAGGAAAACTTCTAGGCCCTGAAATTTTGCAGCAGATGTCGGACAAGATCGCCATTATTAGGAAAAGAATGATGACAGCACAAAGCCGACAGAAGAGTTATGCTGACCAAAGAAGGAGAGATCTTGAGTTTGCAGTCGGTGATGAAGTTTTCTTAAAGGTTTCACCGTTTAAAGGATTTTTAAGATTCGGCAAGAAGGGAAAGCTCAATCCACGATTCATTAGACCATTCCCTGTCTTGGCAAGGATTGACAGTACAACTTATAAGTTGCAATTACCTCCATCACTAGAAAAGGTTCATAATGTCTTTCATGTGTCAATGCTAAGAAAATGCATACGTGATCCGACGCAGGTTGTTAAGCCAACAAAAATCAAAATTGAGCCGACACTAATGTATGAAGAGAAACCTGTTCGAATTTTGGAATCTACAGTTAAAACTTTGCGGAATAAAGAGATCCCACTAGTGAAGGTTTTGTGGCGAATCATGGCATTGAAGAAGCCACATGGGAGCGACAGCAGGACATGTCGGTCAAATATCCTGAGCTCTTTGCTTGATCAATTTTCGAGGAAGAAAATTTTGTTTAAGGAGGGGAGGATGTAACACCCGACATTTTCAGTTAGGTAATTTTCTTTCTCTAAAGAAACTGATTTAACTGTCACCTTTTATCGACCTTTTTATTTTAAATTAATGCTTGATTTATTGAATTCCAAGTGGCGTGAAACTAGGTTGGGTGGCAAATTTGTAATAAAGAAGGATTTTATTTAGTATATATAGAAAATGGAAATCCTTAAACCTCATTAAAACCTCACTGTAGCCGACATTGCTCTCTTAGCGATTTCCCTTTTCTCCAGAGCTCTTCCTCTCCCTCTCTTTCTCGGCCAGCTACTCCTCCATCGTCGATCGATTTTTCAGTCTCCACCCCGACAATCCACGCTCTAGGTAAGACTTAGATAATGTAGGTGCTGGTTAGTTACTTAGAGCTCTGTTTTCAGCTAAGACTTGTAGTTTCAGATTCATCAATGGCTGTGTAATAGTAGTAACATTTGTAATATGTGGTTAGTTACTAGGTTGAATCTGGTTATTTTTAGGTTCTGGAAGTTAATCTGCGCACACTAGGTGCTCGACTAAGAAGATTTAGAAGTATATATATATATGTTAGATTCTATGATGACTTTTGGTTAGAACTTTTCAGATTTGATTTAACACTGTAATGTGAAATGTTCTACGTGAAGAAGGTCCGAAGAGAAGTGCTCAAATTTGCTAAGAAAACCAGGTAAGTGAGTGAGTAGGATCCCGGCCATTAGGGCCCTACATCACAAGGGTACTAAGTTAAAGTTGATTATGATGTCCGAAAGCTGTTTGTGTTATTGTCTGTATGGTTATGATATGTGAGTTAGCAACATGATTTATTGTTGAATGATTGATCTGTCCTTTTTGTCTGGTAAAATAAGAGTACTCATACTCTTGCTTCATGATTGTTTCCTTTTTAAGCATATGAAAATGTTTTAAGTGCATGTTTTCTTTCACGATCAAGATATGAACATGAAACTTATGTAACAAGGATTAAGAGAGGGTTGGGGGCGGTTTGGCGTATGTCACTGTCCAAAAGGGGACCATGAATACGGCCTGCAAGGGACTAAGTACACTTTCACTGTCAACCCCCTTTTCGGCACAAATCCTCCCTTAATCCACATGATGTAAACGATGAACAAGAACATGATGTAAATGATGAACAAGAACATGATGTAAACGATGAACAAGAACATGAACAAGAACATGATCAAGAATATGAACAAGAATGTGACGAGAAATGATTATGAAAATGTGTTCTTTTCAACTGTGCATTCATGCATACATGTTAGTATTGCACTCCTGACTAAGCATTAGGCTTATAGTTTGAACCTTATGATGCTGACTAGCATTAGGCTTATAGTTTGAACCTTATGATGTAGGTGACGAATTATCAGGTGAGGATTTCAAACCCAATAAAGATGTCTAGGACTGATTCCTGGATGATGTTCAGGGTGATAGTTTGTGGCTGGAAGGCGATTTCAACCCCTGGTTACTGCTCTTAAGATGTTAGTAAAGATTATGAATACGTATGACTAAGTAGGTTGAGATTTTTTTTATAACGTCAGATTTTAGAAATTGTCTGATTCAATTCCTAAGTTTGAGGATATTATGAGGATATAGAATGATCTGTTTTATTTAAGTCTTTCCGCTACACTATTTTGGATGAATCCTATAGTTCAACTGTGTGTTAGTTTATCTCGGTCATGTTGAAAATCTATGAAAGTCTGAATGTTCCTTTATTACCGTTGGTAGGAGTGGAAATTATGTTTTGTCATTTTGCGATCGGTAGATGTTGTTGTTTATTACTATCGGTAGGAATGGAAATTATGTTTTGTCATTTTGCGATCGGTAGATGTTGTTGTTTATTACTATCGGTAGGAATGGAAATTATGTTTTGTCATTTTGCGATCGGTAGATGTTGTTGTTTATTACTATCGGTAGGAGTGGAAATTATGTTTTGTCATTTTGCGATCGGTAGATGTTGTTGTTTATTACTATCGGTAGGAGTGGGAATTATGTCTTGTCGTTTTGTGATCGATAGATGTGGTTGTTTATTACTATCGGTAGGAATGGAAATTATGTTTTGTCGTTTTGCGATCGGCAGATGTTGTTGTTTATTACCGTTGGTAGGAGTGGAAATTATGTTTTGTCATTTTGCGATCGATAGATGTTGTTGTTTATTACTATCGGTAGGAATGGAAATTATGTTTTGTCGTTTTGCGATCGGCAGATGTTGTTGTTTATTACCGTTGGTAGGAGTGGAAATTATGTTTTGTCATTTTGCGATCGGCAGATGCGAGAAGAAAGTTTTGTCGTTTGCGATCGGCAGATGTTCTTTGATTTTCAATTCCCTCAGCCAAATGTTTTAACATTCTGTCTTTTGTTAATGTTACTTACTTAATGGGTGTTCTGTTGAATGGTCGAGGATTTAAAAATAAAATTTTTATTATTGATAGTAATGTCAAAATTTTTCATAAAATTTCTTAGTCCAGTCCTATGTTCTGGGTAACAAATCGGGTTTGGGAGACTCGGGGTGTTACACCTAGTCCCAATCCTTCTGCATAGAACTTTTCCTTAATTGATTTTTCGGCATAAAGCTAGTCAAATTTGACCATCTAAAAATATCTCGAAAGACAAGTGGAGGTATACAGGTCGAACTAAATTAAAATCGAGTCTGAATGAGTCAATTTATCATCTCCATTAGTCATAATGTTATTGTATTTTGACTACAAAAGAGAGACACTACCTCATTGGCTTAGTTTTAGTACTTTGATTCAAACTTCTTTGATTTGACATTGCGCCTGTAACATTTAAAATTGGCAAATTCAAGTTCATTTCAGAAGTTGACATTCATTTAATGTATTCTGTTGGTAGTTGCCGATGAGGCCACAAACATTAAATTGAAAGTCAGGAAGAGAGAAGAAATGCAAGTTACAAGAGAGAAGTCCATTCTAATTTGTGGACAACCGAAAAGGAAGAAAAAGAAGAAAGAGGAGAAAGCCTAAAACTTGTCCCCTTGTCTTCGTTCATGTCTCATGTCTTCTATCTTAAAGCAGGAAGGTCTTTCTATAAATATAGAGTTGATGAGAGGGCTTCTGCATTCGAATTCAAAGAAAGATTAGAGAAGAGTGAAAGAGAAAATAAAGTGACAACAACCAAGTAGCTCTAAGATACACTAACAAAATTATACGAGGAAAGTCGTTACACAATAAATTTGCTTGGAGAAAAATTATATACTCTTTGGATGTCAGATGTGTTCAATGACATTATAGTTGAAATTCTTGAAAAAGAAAGCAGATTGAAGAATAAGGAGTACCCTTCTGTGGAAGCATTATCTATATCGAGAGGGAGGTAAAAAAAAAGATGTGGTGAAGTTGTTCAAAGTCAAGAAGTAAAAAAGCCGACAAGTGCTATCACCGTGACAATATGGACTACATGAAAAAAGGAATGTTGGAAGTTTAAGAAGGAACAAGACACAAAGAGTATTAGAGAAGAGACAGAGTGCGACTGCAACAACCTCAAACGGTAAATATGTCATTATATGTGAAGATGTTGTTGCCCTCATGACTCATGAATCTTGTTGGGTATGTGACTCTGATATATCTTATCATGTTACTTAAAAAATATAATATTTCACATCTTACTCTAGTACAATTTTGACATTGCTATAATGTGGAAAAATCTTGTTTGCAAAACAATTGAAAAATGTAGCATTTGTATTCATATCAACATAGTTTGTGAGTTGGTGCTCAAAGATGTAGATATCAATTTGAGCTCTTGATGATGCGGGTTACAAGACTGAGTTTGCTAGCGGTAAATGGAAACACAACAAAGTCTTACTAATTGTAACGAGAGGAAATAAAGAGTTTAGTTTATATGTGACTCAATTGATTGTGAAAGAAGCATCAATAAACGTTGCATGAGATAACTCATCCATTAAGTTATAACAGAAACAGGTTGGTCATATGAGTGAGAAAGAATTTGAGCTACATGGCAACAGAGAAAGTTTTTCACATTTCACAAACGAAGATCTACCAAGTTGCATTCACTGTTTGACAGAAAAACAACATAAATTTTATTTTCAAAAGAATTAAACGAGACGTGTTGGAAATCATCTATTCAGATGTCTATGGTCCCATGTCAACTAAAATGTTAGGTGGTGCCCAATATATGATGACATTTATTGATTATCATTCAAAGAAAGTTTCTGATTATTCGATCAAAAAACAAAGATGAGGTGTTAATGTTTTCAAACAGTTTCATGAACTTCTATAGCAAAAAACTAGAAAAAAATTAAAATGTATTCGCACGGAAAATGATGGTAACTATATGAGATGTTTCGATGATTACTGCAAGATGCACGAAATCAAATACGAGAGATCAGTTCCAAAGACAGCTCAACAAACTGACATTGTGAAAAAAATGAATAGGACGATCATGGAGAAAATAAGATACATGTTACAACATTTAAAACTTCTCAAGATATTTTGGGGAGAAGCAATGAAGATGCAGTTAACATCATCAACTTGTCTCTATCAACGCTCATGAGTGGAGAAGTGCCAAACAGACCATGGACAGAAAAAAAATGTTTCTTACAAGTACTTAAAGGTGTTTGGATGAAAAGTGTTCGTCTATATTCCCAAAGATAAGAGGTCCAAGCTAAACAATAAAGCTAAGAAATGCATATTTCTTAGATACGGAACTAATGCATTTGGATACAGGCTTTGAGATCCGATTGACAAAAATTTTTAAGAAACTGAGAAATTGTTATCCTTGAAGATCATACCATTGAAGACATAAAAAAAAGATATGGAGATCACTAATAAACATCTAATAAGAGTTGATATAAAAAATCAACGTATGATGGGGGAGATGCTAGAAAATATGGTCATCAAGTAGCTGATAAGGTTGACTAAGAAGAAACATAGACTTCTCTTGAATCAGTTCCAAAACCAAGGGTAAGAAGGTCAACAAGTGATCGTCATCCATCAAGTACTCAGTGAACCAGTATATAATGATCACTGATGACGATGAATCAAAATTTTATGACGAAGCTATGGAGCATCAACACCAGAAGAACTATTTGAATGCAATCCAAGTTGATATGCGATCATTGCATGAGAACCACACATAAATTGGTTTAGCTTCCAAAGTGGAGAAATGCATTCAAGAACCAATGTGCATACAAGCTTAAAGCTGAAAACAAAAGTTAAAAACCAAAGTACAAATCACGTTTGGTCGTGAATGGTTTGCTTAGAAGATAGACATTAACTCTAAAGAAAACTTTTCACCTGTTGTGAAAATGTCATCCATACGAGATGTACTTGGATTAACATCAAGTCTCAATTTGGTCGTGATAAACTTTGCTCAAAACAAAGGAGTTGACTATGAAGAAAATTTTTCACCTATTGTGAAAATGTCATCCATACAAATTAACCTCAAGCCTTAGTTTGGAGATCTAAGTAACTCAATCTGAAGACTTCCTTCTTGCATGGTGAACTTGGAGAAGAGATCTACATAGAATAGCTAGAAGGATTTATCGTCAAAGGAAAAGAATAACTGGTGCATAGATTAAAGAAAAGTGAAGAAAGCCTTGCAACAATGGTGTAAGAAATTTGATTTTTTTATAATCGATCAAGGATATAGAAAAACTTCTTCAAACATTGTGTGTTTGTAAAAGGTTCACAAATGTTGATGACATGCTAATTTTAGATTCATATAGAGAATATTGCTTAGTTGAATAAAGAACTTAGTCTTTTGAACGTAATATTTAGTACCGACTAAACAGTTACTTGAGATGAGTATCAATCGCAATAGGAAAAAAATTGCTATCACAAGAGAAATATATTGAGAATTTCTTGGCATATTCTATATGAATAAGGCGAAACTGATCAATACTTTGCTTGCTAGACATTTAAAATTTACTTCTGAACAAAATCTTTTGACTGAAGAAGAAGAAATAAAAATGCAGAGAATTCAATATGCCTCAGTCGTTAGCTCTTTGATGTATGCTATTATTTGTATGACACTTGATATTTCACCCGCTGTTAGAGTAGTTAGCAGATTTACATGAAATCCAGGTAAAGACATTAAAATGTTGTGAAGTGGATTATTAGGTATTTTAGAAGTATTTTTGAAATCAGTTTATGCTTTATAAGTAAAAGAGACTTTATTAGTAGATTATACTGATGAAGAAATGACTGAAGATGTCGACTCTAGAATATTAACATCAGGATATTTGATTATATTTTGAGTGAGAGCTATGACATGACAATTTAATTGGCAAAAACAGTTGCATTGTCTGTAACGCCCCCGAACCCGCCCCGGCTCGGTGCACTACTTTGCTAACCCAACTTGTGTTTTAAACGATGTTTAAAATAATTTTTGTCTTGAGTTTCGAGTTTTTCAAACCCTCGGAAAATGTTGTAAAACATCCAAAAATATGTTTAAAATCCCTTAAAAAAATGTTGGGGTAAAATAATTTGGAATTAGGAAAATTTTTAAATTATTTAAAATTTTTTTTTACAAGTGGCGATCGATCGCCATAATGTGGCGATCGATCGCCACCTTCTCTGGTGCTACAGTACCCGAGAGGCGTCAACCAGCAAACGATGGCCGCTAGGCGCGCGATCGTTCGCCGCTGCTATGCCCTGCGTGCCAAACAGTTCTTCAATTTTCGTCAAGCCAAACACCTCCAAAAATTCTAAACTTTTTACCACACAATCCCGACACCCTAAACTCCGTGTTCCATAAAAATCTTGAAAAACCGACTTAAAACGGTTAATAGAAAAATAGAGAAAGTAAACCCGACGTCGTTTGTTTTAAAACCAAAACGAGCGGCATAACGCCTAAAATTCTATAAATCGAAACCTGAAACCAAAACCGGAATTCAAACTAGTTTAAAATCCCAAATACATGCAACCAATATCCACCCCACAACTGACTCCCAAATCTCCAAAATAATTATGAAAATATCTACAATTTCAACGTACCAATACCTTTCATTTTCCTAACTTTTCTCAAAGCAAATATTTACAAAACATTTACCAATAAAACTATTGACACCAAAACATTCACCTTCCACACTACCCGAGGAAGACAGTGGTCCAGACGCCCCGACAATAGCTTGCACCGGCGGACTCCGTACTCCTCCGACTGCGGCCTAATCCTCGACTGTCTCATCTACCTCACCTGTAAAGAACTCGTCACCTACACCATAGAACACAAAAGTAAGCCTAACGCTTAGCAAGTAGGGAAATAGTGTACCTTAACATACTAAATGCTCGACTCATCCTAACATGCAGTTTCTACACACTCTGTTGTTTTCTTTTCATTTTGGTTACATTTGTCTTTCACTTTCAGGTCAATAAAGTAGGCACACGCCCCCACACAGTCCAGAACGGCCACACCTTGATCCACGGAGCAAGACCAGAGGCACACGTCCTAACACAGTCCGAGACGGCCAACCAAATCTCCTCCTTCGTCGATCGTAGATTCCTCAGTGTGCCTTCCGGCACGAGTAGGTCGAGGCAATCTGAATCCCCAGTGTACCTTTCAGCACGAACAGGTCGAGGCATTCAGGATCCCAGTGTGCTTTTCAGCACGAGCAGGTCGAGGCATTCATACTCACAACACATTACGTAATTTAGCATAGCATCTCGAGTAAAATCCCTTATGGAGTGCTCAATGAGCCACTTGCCCGACGAAGCTATTCTACTCGAGACTAAGTTGCATATCAATTCTTATCTTTCATCCTCACCACTCACACATGCAAAACACGTGGTTTCGTAGTTTAGAAAACAATGATGCATGACACACGATGCATGACACAAATTAAAAACACAGCAACAAGCAAACAATCCCTACCGTTCTATGGTGTAGGCCCGAAGGCAACAAACACACATCCGCTACTTACCTGGTTGCTCGAATTTTAATTGTCCACTTCTATCAGTCAATTCACTCGTTCGACGACCTAAAATAATAAAACTCAACTTGGTAAGTCACCAATACAATCTAAGAAATTTTTAAACCTAAAATTAACCAACACTTAAAACAATCTCACACTTAAAACACTTAAACCTGATTTTTACCCAAATTTGACCATCCAACTTCAAAGGGTCATAACTTTCTCGTTTTTCAATGGATTTCGACGTGCCACCCCACTTCGGAAACCTCTACACGTCTACTATCCATTGAAACACTCAAATTAACCAAAAAAATCACTTAGCCAATCCGAAAATGTCAAAGACAGAATCGGCCACCAAATGTACAAAATCGGTTTTTAGTGAAATTCACTTCCAATCCATAATCGGACCACCCAAACGACTTAAACCATCGTACCTAAGGATTAAATGACCAAAAGAGGAATAAAACCATCAAGGAGAATAAAATTTTTGGAAATCTCTAACCTAGGGTTTTCAAACTCTCCCTAAACTCACCAAAACACCCTAAAACTACCAACAATCAACTCCTAAGTGTAATAAACTAAAAACCCATGCAATTTTTACCTCAAAGCTTGAGAGATCTTGAAGCACTAAGGTGGAGAGTGCTCAGCAATGGAGAAGGGCAAAAATGGATGGAAATGAGGAAGAAGACCAAAAGTTCTCACTTTTAACCTAACACAAATTCTCCTTTTTAATTTTTAACCACAAATTCTTTATAATTAAAAGCAAACCCTCCCCTTTTTATCAACACTTACACCAACGTGGGAGTAACACTCTTGTAATTTATTATTAATCTTATATATATAGATATATACATATTTAACATAATAAACATTTCTAACCTCTAACCCACTTCACTTTCACTTTCTAAATCAAACACTTAGCAATACCCTTAAATGACATTTAACTCCCACTTTTCATTCATTTATTTAATAAATTTTATTCCACCTAATTATCTAACATCCTATTGGTTAAAACCCGATTGGTTAAAACAACTTTTGACTTTTCCAACCCTTGAATTTCAACCTAATCCTTTTTACTTGTCAACCCTCTTCTTCACTTTGCTTTGTTTCTAAACCTTTCATTCTTAAACATTAACCCTCTAATCATTTAATCTTAGACCTCTACGCGCTATAGAAAATTCTCGGGTGTTACAATCCACCCTCCTTACAAAAATTTTGTCCTCAAAATTTGCGTACCTTAGGTAGTCCTCAACTTTTAGTTACCATACTAACTTTCAACCACACTACAACTGTAAACCTTTAACAGGAGATGACACTTTCCTATACTTTCACAGTTTTAACTTTTCTAACTATACATTTCATAGTTCAAATATGCTTACGTTTAATGACATTTACTCAAGCACTCATCATTTATACCCTCAAAGTTCTCTATCCTAATTTCAACTCTAACTTTTTGTCTAGCTTAGTTCATCTAACTCCTCAATCACGTAACTAAAAATCTATTAAGTAAACTTCCTTTCCTAAGTCCTCAATTTATAATTCCACACCATTTTACTATCCCATTTCAAATTTACTTCCATCTCTTGCAACCAATTACCTCGAATCATTACGACATTTCATTAATCAATCGAACACCATCCTCGTACTTCAAACTCTCACGACTTAAATCTATTCCCCCTTCATTCAAGTACTATCTGACTTCTCATAATTATACCCACTACCCTCAGTTTCCCTAACTTCTACTACAATTATCACCAAACATTCTCAAATGCTTAGGTCTAACTAACTCTTTTCCACTTTTACACTCAACACCCTAAATAGTGTTCACTCACCTTAAATAGTGCCAGGAGAAGACACCTGGCATGAAGAAGAGAACAAAAAGGAAGGAAGAGCCAATTGGAAGCACGTGGAACAATAAAATAAAAGAGATCTGGAGAGAGAAGGAAGCAGGAACAAGAGTTTTACGCAAAACAAAGTGGAGGCTAAAATTAAGAAAAAATGAAACCAATAGAAAGAGATCTGAAGAGAAGAAAAACAAGAAAGGAGAAAAAAAGGAGATTTGGCTGCTAAAAATTATGGAAGGAAAAACAAACAAATTAAAGAAAATATGGAGAGAGAGAAAAAGAAGACTTCACATGCAGAACAAAAGGAGGATTTTCCTATGAGGAAAAAGGGGGAGCTCTGGATCTGAAGAAGACGACCGACGACATTCCTTTGATCTTTTTCTTCTACTCTTATTTTATTGCTTTATGTTTTTATTAATACTATTGTTTTTTCATTTTATATATGATGTCTAGTAGCTAAACCTCATTACTTGGTTAGGACGATAGTATTCGTTATGGATTTTGCTACGATCTCTATTTTGTTTATGCGCTTGGTTATTGAACAATTATTTGTGATATTTCTTGCTTAATTCAGATCATATCGATAGATAGGTTGATGATCCATGTTTATATTGTATCGAAAGATAAATATAAATTCTAAGATGTACGAATAATTAATCGGATTAAATTGTTACAACATAGTTAGCATTGATTCGATTGACAATAAGAATAGGACTATTAGGAAATTCAATGTTAGTTACATTCCTTCAAGATTCAGAGAAATTCTAAATTGAATTTACCTAGGCAATTCAAAAGAATTCTAGAATTATTTTATTCTTGCTGTTTATAGACAATGTGTAACGCCCCGAGTTTTTCAAACTGAGTTCGTTACTCATAAACCCGAACATAACTAGGAAATTTTGGACCAAAATTTCCTAGTTATGTTCGGGTTTATGAGTAACGAACTGAGTTTTGAAAACTCGAGGCGTTACAGTTTGGTATCAGAGACATTCAGTTAAACCGTTCAAAAGATTACTCATCAGTGCCAGTCGTCGCATGGGAGTACTCCAACAACTGTAAGTGTTTATGTTAGCCTTAGTTATTAGATGTTTATGAGAGTAGTTAACCCTATGCAGGAATTTAGTAAAATGTCTAGGCGACCAGGAAGACCAAGAGTACCAAGAGAGATACCGAACCCGGGACGTGGAGAAGATTCTAGCGTGATTAGGCAGCTGACAGATTTGGTGCGTCAGCAAACAGACCTAGTGTGTCAGCAGTCCGATCAGTTAGGAGTTCTGTTAAACCGAGAGGTGAAGGGAAGTGCTAACTCGAGTTCTAGCAATGAACATTCTGGAGATAGATTCCGGAGACTAAGACCACCCACGTTTGATGGACAGTCATCTGATCCAGTTATTGCTGAAGGATGGCTTAGGAAGATTGAAAGTATGTTTAGGTGCGCCAACATTGGAGAAGGAGACAAGGTCATGTTGGCAACATTTCACTTGGCTGGTGAAGCTCAACTATGGTGGGAAACAATAGAGACCACCACTGATGTTTTGGCGATGCGTTGGTCACAATTCAAGGACATTTTCTATGAGAAGTATTTTAATAGCACTGTCCAGACCGCGAAGAAGTTGGAGTTTTTGAACTTGAAGCAGACAGGGTCTGTGGCCGAGTACAGTACGTAATTTGAGTCCCTGTCCAGGTTTGCTGGACATTTTGCTCACAAGGACGAGGACAAGGTGTTCAAATTTGTGCATGGACTGAAGCCAGAAATTTACCGAGGAGTTAAATTTTGTGGTATTAAAGGCTTGACATTCAGGGAAGTCGTGTCCACTGCCCTGGAAGTGGAAGAAGCTGAAAGGATGTGTGCTGAAGCAAAAGAAGCCCCACGAAAGTTTGTTCAGCCACAACAACAGAGAGGGGTGAAGATGCCTAGTGAAGGGCAAAGTAACCATGGAACATGGAAGAGAGTGCAGGATACCAGAAAGTTTCCAAAATGCCCAATATGTTCAAAAAGCCACCTGGGTGAGTGTAGGTTTGGGATGGGAAAGTGCTTCAACTGTGAAGAGATCGGACACACGTATAGAGACTGCCCGAAGCCTAGAGTCACCCGATGTTTCAACTGCGGCAAGGTCGGCCATATTAACCGAGACTGCCCGGTCTTAAAGAATAGCCCTGCTAAGATAAAGCCGAGGATATTCTCCATGATGGACAGCCTGCTGTTGTGTCAGGTACTATACTGGTCAACTCTTTACCTGCTTTTACATTGATAGATTCTGGTGCAACACATTCATTCATAGCATCTACATTTGCTGATAAGTTAGATGTAAAGCTTACCCCTAATGAATATGTGTTTAATGTCGCATTACCCTCTGGTGAACGCATGCACTCTAACCGAGTGATGCTTGATAGTGTTGTATTAGTAGGAAACATGAACCTACCTGCTAACCTCATTGTTATGGAAATAATGGGATTTGATGTGATTCTAGGAATGGACTGGTTGTTTAAGCACCACGCCACAATTGATCGTAGGACAGAAATAATTAGTTTCCAACCCCCTGGTAGTTTGAGACATACCTTTCAAGCTTCAAGGAAGAGTAAGGAAATATCCGTGATGACTTCTATTAATGCTAGACCTTCCCCATATGGAGAGTACTTGTGCTTCTTAGCTAGCGTTTTAGACACACAACTTGTAGGAAAAGCAAGACCTCAGAATGTCTTAGTTGTCCAAGATTTCCCAGAAGTATTCCTAGATGACCTTCCTGGCTTGCCACCAGATAGGAAAATTGAATTTGTTGTGGATGTTTACCTAGGCGCTGAACCAGTGTCTAAGAATCCCTATAGACTTGCACCTACGGAGCTTAAGGAATTAAAGAAACAGCTGGAGGAATTATTGGATAAGGGGTTCATACATCCTAGCTTTTCACCGTGGGGTGCACCTGTTCTTTTTGTCAAAAAGAAGGATGGATCAATGCGTATGTGCATTGATTATAGGAAATTAAATAAGTTAACCATCAAGAACAAGTATCCCTTGCCATGAATTGATGATTTGTTCGATCAGCTTAATGGTGCACGAGTTTTCTCTAAAATCGACCTTAGGTCTGGTTACTATCAACTGAAAGTCAAGACTGAAGATATCCCTAAGACAGCCTTTCATACAAGGTATGGGCATTATGAGTTTTTGGTTATGTCCTTTGGATTGACAAATGCACCAGCAGCCTTTATGGATCTTATGAATAGGGTGTTTCATGAATACTTGGATAAGTTTGTCATAGTGTTTATTGATGATATTTTAATCTATTCCCGTTCCAAGGATGAGCATGCTAGGCACCTAACATTGGTGTTGGAAGTATTAAAACAACACCAACTATACGCCAAGTTTTCTAAGTATGAGTTTGGTTAGACCAAGTTCACTTTTTAGGACATGTTATCTATGGGGATGGAATATCTGTCGATCCAGCTAAGGTTCAAGCAGTTAAGGAATGGCCCCAACCGAGGAATGCTACAGATATCAGGAGTTTTCTTGGACTAGTAGGATATTATAGAAAGTTCATTGAAGGATTTTCAAAGATTGCTACACCCCTTACTAAGTTAACAAGGAAAAATGTGAAGTATATATGGACTGACGAATGTGAGCATAGTTTTCAGACCTTGAAACAGAAACTGACAAATGCTCCAATTTTAACCCTTCCAGTTGAAGATGGTAAGTTTAGCATTTACGGTGATGCTTCCAAAATTGATCTTGGTTGTGTGTTAATGCAGGATGGTAAAGTAATAGCTTATGCCTCTAGACAGCTGAAAACACATGAGAATAATTACCCTACGCACGACTTAGAACTAGTTGCAGTGGTTTTTGCACTTAAGATTTGGAGGCCCTACTTGTTTGGACAGTCTTGTGAGATATTTTCAGATCACAAGAGCCTGAAGTATATTTTCACACAGAAGGAATTGAATATGAGGCAGCGTCGATGGTTGGAATTTGTAAAGGATTATGATTTTGAGATTAAATACCATCCCGGCAAAGCAAATGTTGTGGCGGATGCCTTGAGTAGAGTAACAACACCAACCCCAACTATGACTTTTAGTATGTCATTAGCCTTAGAGTCAGAATTCCAAAGGTTTAATCTAGAAGCAGTATCCAGTGTATCAGCTATATTCTCAGCCATAACCTTAAAGCCTACTATTTTGGAGAAAATATAAGAAGCTCAGACGAATGATGACGAGTGTAACAAGTACAAGTTAAGCATGGATTCTATGGACAAAACGGATTTTAACTATTCTGCTGATGGAATCCTTAAGTTTAGAAATAGATGGTTTGTCCCTGCCATTAAAGAACTTTGTGTTGAGATCCTTTCTGAAGCCTATTCTTCCAGATTCTCTGTTCACCCTGGGAGTACAAAGATGTACAAGGATCTTAGACAATATTATTGGTGGCCAAGTATGAAAAAGTGTGTGGCAGAATATGTGGAATCGTTCCTAGTTTGTCAACAGGTTAAAGCTGAGCATCAGAGACCTGCTGGAATGTTACAATCTTTACCAGTTCCCGAATGGAAATTGGAGCAAATAACGATGGACTTTGTGGTAGGATTGCCTAGAACGACTAAAGGACATGATGCAATTTGGGTGATACTTGACCGTCTAACCAAATCTGCTCATTTCCTACCAATAAAGGTGACTTACTCGATGGATCAACTTGCTGAATTGTATGTGTAAAAAATTGTTAGGTTACATGGAGTTCCAGGTACCATAGTTTCAGACCGAGACTCTAGATTTACATCTAAGTTTTGGAAAAGTTTGCACAAGGCTATGGGAACACAGCTTAGTTTTAGCATAGCTTTTCACCCTCAAACAGATGGACAGTCCGAGAGAACTATTCAGACATTAGAGGATATGCTCCGTGCATGTGTGCTAGAATTTCAAGGTTCTTGGAGTAAGTACTTATCATTGGTGGAGTTTTCTTATAATAACAGTTTTCAGGCAACAATAGGAATGACACCTTATGAGGCATTGTATGGGAAAAAATGTAGATCTCCCTTGTATTGGGATGAAGTTGGAGAAGCTCAACTAATTGGTTCTGATATTGTGTAGCAAACAGTCGAAAAGATTGCCCTCATCCGACAGAAAATTCTAACAGCTCAAAGTCGACAGAAAAGCTATGCCGATAGAAGGAGCAGGGAATTAGAATTTGAAGTAGGTGATGAAGTTTTTCTTAAGGTATCACCATTTAAAGGGGTTGTGAGATTTGGAAAGAGAGACAAGTTGAACCCCAGATTTATTGGACCCTTTTCAATCTTAAAAAGGATCGGGAAGGCAGCTTATGAGTTACCGTTACCCACCTCTATGGAAGGAATCCATAATGTGTTCCATGTATCTATGTTGAAGAAGTGCGTCCGAGATCCATCACAGATTGTGGAACAGTAGAGTATTGAAGTTCATCCTACCCTTGCATATGAGGAGAAACCAGTAAGGATCCTAGACTATGCATTGAAGGTGCTGCACAACAAAGAAGTTCCATTAGTAAAAGTCTTATAGCATAACCAGAATGTGGAGGAGACAACTTGGGAGCACCAACAGGACATGATGGACCAACATCCAGAACTGTTCAGGTACTGAATTTTGGGGATAAAATTCTTTTAAGGAGGGTAGATTGTAACACCCGGTTCTATTAAACCAATTTCTATTCCGTTATTTAATAGTAAGAATGTTGTGGAGAAAATTGAGAGAAGTATTAATTAGGTTAATGAGTGACTAAGTAAGGGCATAGTAGTAAATTGAGAACTCATAATAGATAACATATTTAAGGAAAGATGCTTTGTGATTAATGCACTGTAGCCGCTACCATTTCCTTGTTTTTCCCCTCGGTCTTCAGCTCAAGCAGCAGAGCTCTCTAGGCGATTCTTCTATTCGATTTTCTCCCAAACTAGGTGAGTTCTATTTTGATTCCTTGCTGTATTGGTAGCTATCGATGATTAGGGGAGAGTATAAGTGTGAGTTTCGAGAATGCTGTGAGCGAACTAGTTCGGGTCATTGTGGTAAATCAGGAATGCACAATGAACTAAGCTCCCAAACTAGTTTCCTTAAATTTCTAGCGGTGTAGAATGAAGATTAGAGAAAGTTTAATGTATGCTCTGTTTATGATTTTAGGATTGAGTAAGCTCTCGAAGTAGCCAATCATTGAGACGTTTTTCCAGGAGACCAGGTAAGTAGAGTATGCATGTGTCTTCGGGCCTACATCACAAAACAGTAGGTTGTGTGTGTGCTTGAATATTTTCTGTATGTCATGCATCATGTTTTTGAAAGAATACGAAAATAAATTTTCATGTATTAGCATGGTAAGGAATGTAATGATTGCAACAGACAAGCTATTAAGGGAACTAATCCTGTAACGACCCAAGTAGGGCCGAGACATAATTCATGACTTTCTTAATCATTTAATTCTTACTTTCAGCACCTTGTTCATTATCAGTATTATTTTTTTTTATTTCTCAAAACTTAGAACCTAAAACTTGACTCGCGGACAATATATCATCTGACAAAAACTAAACCATCCAAAACCCGACTCTTTCATAAATTTGATGTACCTAGTTGGTGACTGGGAGAATTGATACGTGTTGGCATGTTGATTTTATAAAGGTTTTCGTAATGAATTTTTAAAGATTTTGAATTGTTGGGTTGTTGAGTAATGGTGGTGGTATTTTAAGGATTTAAACTATATATTCTCGGGTTTTAAATCGCAGGTTTTGGTTTATCGGATTTTAAGCGTTATGCCGTCCGTTTTGATTTTAAAACAAACGACGTCGGGTTTAAGTTAGCTATTTTTATTAATATCCGTTTTAAGTCGGTTTTCAAAAATATTTACGGGATTGAAAAAGTCAAGTGTCGGGGGAGTATGGTTAAAGTTTCGGGATTTTTAAAGGTGGCGGGCTCGTAGAAATGTGTAGAAAGGTTGGGAAAGTCGAGGAGAGTCGAAACGGGGTGTTTTGGGACGTTTTTGGTCGAAAATACCCGAGCCGGCCCGATCGATCGGGCATGGGTCACGATCGATCGCGGCCGGGGTCAATTTTGGTGAAAATAGCCCCAGCGGGCCCGATCGATCGGGCCCAAAACGCGATCGATCGCGGTTGGCACCTGCGAGGCGCGACCAGCGCGCAGGCGGGCGCGCGCACCCAGCGGCCCTTTGAGGCCAATTTTCGTTTTTTTTGTTTTTTTTCCCGACTCCTACATTGTTTTGACCCGATATTTTTCCGACATATTTTAAACATATTTTGGCACGTTTTCCAACAAAAAAATTGAGGGTTCAAAAAACCCGAAAATCGAGTCGAAAAAAAAATCACAAAAATCATTTAAAAATCGTTTTAAATGCGGGGTTAGCTAGCAAAGTGACGCACCGAGCCGGGGAGGGTTCGGGGGCGTTACAAGATGGTATCAGAGCTTTAGTGGTCGAAACGTTCAAAGAATTACCCGACAATGCCGGCCGTTGTGCAACGTGCTTCACCGACTGTAAGTATTTTTTCGTTTAGCTAGTTTTATATCTAAGTTAGTTGTTTTGAATTGTATACAGGATTAAGTTACAATGTATAACCCTAGACGACCCGGGAGACCTAGGCATGAACCCGAACCGCCTAGAAATCCACTTGAGGACTCTGTTAAGCAGCTAGCAGACATGGTTACCCGGCAAGCAGAGCTAGTTGGAACTTTAATTGGACATGGAGGATTTGGAAATGTTGGAGTCGGTGCTAGTGGAAATAGATTTCAGGGGCTGAACCGTTCGGCGTTTGAGGGCCGATTAACGGATCCTACAGCTGCAGATAGGTGGATTCATACTATAGAGAATATGTTTAAAGTTGCCGAGGTTGAAGAAGTAAACAAAGTGAAATATGCTACTTTTCATCTGGCCAATAATGCTCAAAGTTGGTGGGAGTCGGTGGAGGGTACCATCGGTCCTCAGGGCTTAACCTGGCAAGACTTTAAGGACTTGTTCTTTGATAAATACTACAACCACACGGCCCAGGGTGCAAAGAGGATTGAATTTATGGCACTTAAGCAAACGGGATCAGTGGGAGACTATATTCAACAATTTGAACTCTTGTCTTTGTTTGCCAGCCACATGGTCAGTCGGGAAGAAGATAAGATCTTTCAGTTTGTGCAGGGCTTGAAACCCGAGATTTATATGCTGGTGAAGACCTTCGGGATTACGAAAAGTTCATTTTCTGAGGTAGAAGCGAAAGCATTAGAAGTTGAGGAAGCTGCTGGTAAGTTGATTAAACCAGCAGAAGTTCTGGGTCAAATGTTCACGGGAATTACAACTCAGATGGGTGATGATGGATCTTCATCACAGCTTCAGGAACCTAAAAGATCGGGAGATACTTTATGTGACCAAAGAGAAGGAAAGAAACCACGACAAAAGCAAAGAAGAAGTTTTCTGAAATGTCTTAAGTGTTTGAAATTTCATCCAGGAGAGTGCGGTCAATACGAGGGAAAATGTTTTAACTGTTTTAAAGCTGGCCATGCTGCCCGAGATTGTCCAAAGCCAAAGACCAATCAGTGTTTCAATTGCAATAAGCCTGGACATATAGCCAAGAATTGTCCTATAGAAAAGAAGGGTCAGGCTAAAACAACACGCATGATTTAACAGTCATCTCAGGTATGGTATTTGTAGTTCAACGACTGTTTTCTTTATTTTGATAGACTGAGGTATGTTGTATTATTTTGGTGGTAGCGGTTTGTGAGGTATATAGTTTAGAATGACCCGAAATTAGAGTCATAGAGAGTTGACAACCCTCGATGCAGGATCAAGGGTATAGTGGATGAGATTCAGAGCAGTGAGTGTAGCTATGAGGATTAGTTGGAGAGAATGGATAAAGAAACCCTCATCGAATAGGAATTTTGAGCAAATGAATTTTGGGGATATTGATTTATAAAGTGTTGGGTAGTGGACATGGGCTAGAGTCGAAGTGGGAATACACCGAAACTAAGACTTTGAGAGTGTGTGGTTATGAATGAAATAGAAGTGGGATAAATTGAGTGTAGTAAAGGTAATTATGAGCACTCTAGTACTTCGAGAGCATAGTAGATTGATTTAGGTAGTGGGAGTTCAAAATGCGTGGATGATGTTAAAATGAGTAACGAATAGGTGCAAGATGAGATTTTATTTTGAGAGGAATTTTTGAACTGAGAACTTAGAATAAGAAGTTATTCGCTAAGTTTTTAGTGTTATGCAATAAAGGAAGGTTGAGAGTTGAAGTAAAGTCAGGGTACACCATTTAAAATATTGAGTGAGAATGAGTTGGTTTAGACTTAAGAATTTGAAAGTGTTTGGTGATAATTACAGTCAAAGTTGGTTGAATCGAGCGTAAGTCATTTTATATTTTGAAAGTAGGGAGATGATGCAATTAGCTTGAAGGAAGACTAGAGTTGAGAACTCAGTTTGAAGAGTTTGAGAGTATAGGTGAGGATTTATCATGTCAAGGCCAATGGATGTATGAGTATTCAAACTACGTAGTACGTAGTTAGCAAATATAAACCTTTGGAGATGTAAAATTGTCATTCCTCGATAGATAATTAAGACCATAGAGTAGTCGAGGTTTAGCATAGCAATCCGAAAGTCAGGGGAGTAGAAGAGAGTTGAAATTTGAGGTTGCAATGTAAGTGTGTAATCAACATTTGATTAGAAAATTAAGTGACTAAGTGAACTTAGCATGAGGAGAAGCAAGAGTTAGAACTAAGTTAGAGGAATTTAAGAGTCCTCGTGATAACTGAACCAGTTCATGTCAATAGGCGTAGAAGTATTTGAGCTAGGGAGTGCTGAGTAGGGAGTGCTGAGTAAGTGAAAATAAAACTTTGGAAATGCAAGGAATTATTATCACCAGATGGAAGCTTAAGATGGTAATGTAGTCGGGATTTAATGTGGCAACGCACGAAGTTAGGAGATAAGCTTAGTAGGAGTAAGTGGAAGAATATTAAGGTACGCAAATTTTGAGGAAAAAATTTTTGTAAGGAGGGTGGATTGTAACACCCGAGAAATTCTTGTAATGCACATGTGTCTTAGGGTAGACAGTTAGAATAGTTTAATGAAGATGTTGAGAATGGATTTGGAATTAAGGTATGCAAAAAGGAGAAAAGGAGGTTTGACAATTCAAACCAATAAGTGGTGGAAAAGTCAAATGCAATAAACCAATCAAATTTCAAATGATTTTAAGAATGGAAAATGGTGATTTAATATGGTTTTGGCGTTGGAAGACATAAGGGTGAGGAGAGGATGAAATGGTAATTTCAATTGGGAATTTAATGCATAAAAAAAGAAAAAGTCAAAAGGTGTTTTTGTTTTTCAACCAATAGAAATGTAACATGTAATGAAAATATGGAAGAGAATTTGGTGCAATAACAAGGCATTCACGTTGAAGGTTTTTGGGAGAGAAAAGTGTGGGTGGTTTTATAAATTTAGAAAGCTTGGAGGAGGAAAGTTAAAAGGTGAAAGAAAAGTTAGGTTAAAAAGATGAGTTTCCAATTTGTTTCTTCATCTTCATCGAGTTCTCTCCTTCTCCTCCATAGCCAACGACTCTCTTCCTCCTTTCTTCATTTCTTCAAGTGATTGCAAGGTAAATTTACATGGGTTTTAGTTTATGTGCTATGGGATGAAGTTTGGAAGAGTTTTTAGGGTGTTTTAGGTGGTTTTAGGGAGAGTTGGAAAACCCTAGGTTAGGGATTCCGAAAATTGAGTGTTGATGTTAGATTTCTTTCTTATTTGAGGGTTTAGTTGTTAAATGACTTGGTTTAGGTAGATTTGAGGGTTAGATTGAGGATTGGTGAAGTGTTCCACAAAAAGGGTTGAAGAACACTAAAGGGCCGATTCTGTCCTTGGGAATTTCGGGCTGGCCAAAGTGTTTGTTTGGTTAATTTGAGTGATTCAATGGATAGTAGACGTGTAGAGGTTTCCGAGTTGGGGTGGCACGTTGAAATCCGTTGAAAAACGAGGGAGTTATGACCGTTTGAAATTTGACGGTCAAATTGGGTAAAAAAAAAAATCGGGTTTTGTCGTTTTAAGTTGAATTGTGGTGTAGTTTTGGTTAGTTTAGGTTTAAGAATATTTTTAGATTGTATTGATAACCTATTAAGCTAAGTTCCGTTATTTTAGGTCGTCGAACAAAGGAATCGATTGATAGTAGTGTGCAAGCGAAGGCCGGGCATCCAGGTAAGTAGTGGACGTGTGTTTGTTGCCTTCGGGCCTACACCACAGAACGGTAGGATTTATTGTTTGATAGTGTATTTTTAGTGTTTGAGATTGTTGCTTTGTTCTGATTTGGTTGTTTGAATGTTTGGTTAAGTATGGTTTTAAACGTTTGGTTGTGGTTAAGAGTGGTTTTAAATGTTTGGTTGTGATTAAGCATGTTTTGAATGTTTTGTGTTGGTTAAGCATTAGTGGAATATGCATGGTTTTGAAAGTGGTCTGTTGGCGGTGGCTCCTCGTCGCGAAGTAGTGTCTGAAATATGGCAAGCTTCGGGAGGTTTCCACAAAAGTTGTGTAGTGGCTCCTCGTCGCGAAGTAGTGTCTGAAATATGGCAAGCTTCGGGAGGTTTCCACAAAAGTTGTGTAGTGGCTCCTCGTCGCGAATGAGTGTCTGAAATATGGCAGTAGTGGCTCCTCGTCGCGAAGTAGTGTCTGAATATGGCAAGCTTCGGGAGGTTTCCACAAAAGTTGTGTAGTGGCTCCTCGTCGCGAAGTAGTGTCTGAAATATGGCAAGCTTCGGAGGTTTCCACAAAAGCTGTGTAGTGGCTCCTCGTCGCGAAGTAGTGTCTGAATATGGCAAGCTTCGGGAGGTTTCACAAAAGCTGTGTAGTGGCTCCTCGTCGCGAAGTAGTGTCTGAAATATGGCAAGCTTCGGGAGGTTTTCACAAAAGTTGTGTAGTGGCTCCTCGTCGCGAAGTAGTGTCTGAAATATGGCAAGCTTTGGGAGGTTTCCACAAAATTTGTGTAGTGGCTCCTCGTCGCGAAGTAGTGTCTGAAATATGGCAAGCTTTGGGAGGTTTCCACAAAAGCTGTGTAGTGGCTCCTCGTCGCGAAGTAGTGTCTGAAATATGGCAAGCTTTGGGAGGTTTCCACAAAAGCTGTGTAGTGGCTCCTCGTCGCGAATTGTGTAGTGGCTCCTCGTCGCGAAGTAGTGTCTGAATATGGCAAGCTTCGGGAGGTTTTCCACAAAAGTTGTGTAGTGGCTCCTCGTCGCGAAAGTAGTGTCTGAAATATGGCAAGCTTCGGGAGGTTTCCACAAAAGCTGTGTAGTGGCTCCTCGTCGCGAAGTAGTGTCGAAATATGGCAAGCTTTCGGCAAGCTTCGGGAGGTTTCCACAAAAGTTGTGTAGTGGCTCCTCGTCGCGAAGTAGTGTCTGAAATATGGCAAGCTTTGGGAGGTTTCCACAAAAGTTGTGTAGTGGCTCCTCGTCGCGAAGTAGTGTCTGAAATATGGCAAGCTTTGGGAGGTTTCCACAAAAGTTGTGTAGTGGCTCCTCGTCGCGAAGTAGTGTCTGAAATATGGCAAGCTTCGGGAGGTTTCCACAAAAGCTGTGTAGTGGCTCCTCGTCGCGAAGTAGTGTCTGAAATATGGCAAGCTTCGGGAGGTTTCCACAAAAGCTGTGTAGTGGCTCCTCGTCGCGAAGTAGTGTCTGAAATATGGCAAGCTTTGGGAGGTTTCCACAAAAGTTGTGTAGTGGCTCCTCGTCGCGAAGTAGTGTCTGAAATATGGCAAGCTTCGGGAGGTTTCCACAAAAGTTGTGTAGTGGCTCCTCGTCGCGAAGTAGTGTCTGAAATATGGCAAGCTTCGGAGGTTTGCGTTGTCAGTTGAGTGGTGTTGTGTGGAGGTGTTAGGGCTGTGTGTGAGTTGTGGTGAATTGTGCATGTTTATATTTTGTTATCCCTACTTGCTAAGCGTAAGCTTACATGTGTGTGTGTGTTCTGTGGTGTAGGTGACGACTGGAGTACAGGTGAGGGCCTAAGGAAAGCTAGGATTGGAGCGCAGTTGGTGACGTACAGGGCATGCCGGTGCAGGCAGTTGTCGGGGAGTCTCGATCATGGTCTTCGGAGGATTGTGAGTGATGATTATTATTTTGGTATTTTTGATGTACCTAGTTGGTGACTGGGAGAATTGATACGTGTTGGGACGTTGATTTTATAAAGGTTTTCGTAATGAATTTTTAAAGATTTTGAATTGTTGGGTTGTTGAGTAATGGTGGTGGTATTTTAAGGATTTAAACTATATATTCTCGGGTTTTAAATCGCAGGTTTTGGTTTATCGGATTTTAAGCGTTATGCCGTCCGTTTTGATTTTAAAACAAACGACGTCGGGTTTAAGTTAGCTATTTTTATTAATATCCGTTTTAAGTAGGTTTTCAAAAATATTTACGGGATTGGAAAAGTCAAGTGTCGGGGGAGTATGGTTAAAGTTTCGGGATTTTTAAAGGTGGCGAGCTCGTAGAAATATGTAGAAAGGTTGGGAAAGTCGAGGAGAGTGGTGTTTTGGGACGTTTTTGGTCGAAAATTACCCGAGCTGGCCCGACCGATCGGGCATGGGTCACGATCGATCGCGGCCGGGGTCAATTTTGGTGAAAATAGCCCGAGCGGGCCCGATCGATCGGGCCCAAAACGCGACCGATCGCGGTTGGCACCTGCGGGGCGCGCGCCCAGCGGCCCTTTGAGGCCAATTTTCATTTTTTTTGTTTTTTTTTTCGACTCCTACAATGTTTTGACCCGATATTTTTTCGACATATTTTAAACGTATTTTGGCACGTTTTCCAACAAAAAAATTGAGGGTTCGAAAAACCCGAAAACCGAGTAGAAAAAAAATTCACAAAAATCATTTAAAAATTGTTTTAAATGCGGGGTTAGCTAGCAAAGTGACGCACCGAGCCGGGGAGGGTTCGGGGGCGTTACACACAGAATCGAGCGACTATGCTTGGTTATCATTTCCATGACATAATCAGGCAGAGAAGAAATGCCCTCAGATCACTCGACGTCATCCGGTTCGCGCTCCATGGGTTTGCATGCATCGGCTGATAGAGTACACATTATCCGATCTGTCACGTACACTTAGCGTGACTCAATGGACATCGCCCGGTAGAGGTCATCTACCGATGGGCACGTGCAGTGCACTTAATCCATTGTACATCACCCGGTATTTGAAATACACTACATCGCCCAGTCACTAGACGACAAAACTTCACTTACATCAACCGATTTTTGAAATACACTACATCACCCGGTCACTAGACGACAAACCTACATTTATATCATCCGATAGACATGTGCATCTCACGTGACTACTTAACATCGCCAGTAAGAGGCATCATCCGGTGGGCAACAATTGTCCCCCTCAACCAATGACATTAGCCGGATGATGTCCTCATTCAACAGAGACATCATCTGGTAAGCATGTGCAATACACGTGACTCACTTACTTCAACCGATAAGAGACATCATCCGGTGAACAACAAACGTTCGCCATCCACCGGTGACGTCAGCCGGATGATTCACCCATCCAGCTTCTATCATTCAGCTCACACCGGTGACGTCAGCCGGATGATGTATTCATCCAACTTCTATCACACAGCAGTAAAATACAGAAAACTTCAAACAACTCATATCGACAGAAAGGTAATCTGACCTTCACAGATCTCATATTCGTAGACATAAACATAGGCAGACATGAAACATGGACTCATCTAGGATACTTGTAGTGGAAGACTTAATTAAAACAGATCATTCTATACCCTTATAATCATCCCCAAATTTTGGTAACTAAACTAGACAATCACAGAATCCAATATTCTAAAGAAAATCTCATTCTACTTAAACATCAGTTCATCATAAATCTTACTGACACATTATGAGCATAACTACGGGTCATATTCGCCTGCCAGCCACAGACTTCCACCCTGAGCACCATCCTGCAACCAGCCTTAGACATCATCACTGAATTTGGAATCCACACCTGCTAAATCTTCACCTACATCATAAGGTTTAAACTATAAGCCTAATGCTTAGTAAGGAATGCAATACTATTAAGTATGCATGAATGCTCATTTTAAGAAACAAATGCTCATGAATCTTTTCTTGTTCATATTCATACTCAAAGTCTTTATTCTTGTTCATCGTTCGTATTCATCGTTCATAATCATCATTCATGCTCATCATTCATATTCATCATTCATGTTCATCAATCATATTCTTCGTTCATGTTGTGTGGATTAAGAGAGGATTTGTGCCGGTAAAAGGGGTTGACAGTGAGAGTGTACACAGTCCATTACGGGTAGTAATCATGGTCCTTCCTTTTGGACAGTGACATACGCCAAACCGCCCCCAACCCTCGCTTAATTCACGTTGCATAAGTTTTATATTCTTATCTTGTTCATGAGGAAAACATGCTCTTAAAACATTTTCATATGCATAAAACATTCATGATGCATGAACATGAGAACTCTTAACTCATCAAGCTACAGAATAGTGCATTCATCCGACGTGAAATCATACCATTAAGTCAAACATCAACATAAGTAACAGACATTAGCTTAAATAACTTCTAATCATCGTATCAGTTTCTACCTAGCATCCTTGTGATGTAGGGCCCTAATGGCCGGGAATCCTACACATTCACTTACCTGGTTTCCTTAGCAACTTGAACTCCTTTTCTTCAGACTTCTTCACCTAAAACATTTACATTGCAGTAGTTAAAATGAAAATCCTAATAGTCCTAATCACAAGTCATCATAGAATCTAATAACTAAAGTCATTCCCGAATCCCTTAGTCTAGTTCTCTGTGTGCAGTCTGAAATCCAAAACCAAAACAGCTAGGTTCAACTAACGATTAATCAGGGTCGGTTATATTAAATGTCTAGAATCGATTCGGAAATGCTATTACCAAACACTGATTATAAATGTTCCTATTATTCGGCCATTGAAGAATCTTGAAACATTGGGTTCTAGTTGAAAACAGAGTTCCAAATAACTACACGGCAACTACATTGGCTAAATCTTACCTCGAACGTAGGTTATTGGAGTGGAGGTTGGAGGAATCGATCATCAAAGAGGGAGTCACCGGCAGAGAAAGAGCTCAGGAAGCACGGAAATCACCGAGAGAGAATGTCGGCTACAGTGGGGTTTAAGTGAGGTTTAAGGTTTCCATTTTCTTTTTATACTAAATAAAATCCCTCTTAATTACGGTTCTGCCATCACACAAATAGGAATCAAATAAGCTTAGGCATTAAAATTTGAATTAAAGATTAACAATAAAGGTGACAGTTAATTCCGTTAAGAAAATCACCTGGCCGAAATTGTCGGGTGTTACAAATCTACCCCTTAATTTATGAAGGGATTTATAACTTTGGGAAGATTGATCCACTTCCCAAGTGGAATATAGGATCAATATAGCTATTAAGGGAAGTAATCCGCCCCTTAACTGATGAAGAGGATTTATAACTTTGGGAGAGCTGATCCCACTACCAATGGAATTGAGGGATCAAATCAGTGAATGAACGTATATGCAACAGAGATGTGAAAGCAGAAATTGCATGTCTAGGAATTTTGCTTCAGCATTTCATTTCATTATCGCTTTGCTTACTTAGCATTAGGCTAATAGATGAGTTTTGTGATGTAGGTGAAGAAGCTTCTGAAGGTATTTTTCCTGAGCACAATGAGGTTTAGACAGGTTGGAGGAGCACACCTAAGTCTCGACTTGGTGTTCTGATGAGGCGGCTTAACTGTTGTCAGTAGTTGTGAAGGTTTAATGGACAATGAATCGATTTAATTTGTTGAGTTTTATGACAGTAGTTGTAACACCCGAGAATTTCATGTAACGCACGTATGTCCTAAAATAGACGGTTATGAGGGATTAGTGTTGAAGGATAAAGGGATTAACAAAAGAAGAGAATGGGTTTGACAATTCAACATAAAGGGAGTTGAAAAGTCAACAACCAATAAGAAAATTCCAAGTACTTTACTTGCATTAAAAGGATGAAATAAATGAATTAAATAAATGGAAAAGGTTGGATTTAATGTTGATTCACGTTGAATGAAAGAAGAAAAGACAAGTGGTGGAAGTTTTATAAATTTAGAAAGTTTGAGTGGGCAAAATCAAAAAAGTAAAAAAATGGTTAGGTTAAAAAGGTGAAATGGTAATGTTTAATCATCTTCTCCCCTCTTTCTTTCTCTCCCACGATCCAGCCAGCCCTCAAAGCTCTCCCTCCTTCTTTCCATAGTTATTTCAAGGATTTCAAGGTAATAACACATGGGTTTTGATTTTTATACTTTGAGGTGAAGTTTATTGAAGGTTTTAGTGAGTTTTAAGTGTTTTTGGTGAGGGCTTGGAAACCCTAATTGGTGAAGTCCGAAAAATTGAGTTCTAAATGTTAGGTTTCTTCCTTATGTTGATGATTTGGTTGTTGAATGACTTGGTTAGGTAGATTTTAGGGTTAGATTGAAGATTGGTGAAGTGTTCCACAAAAATGGTTGAAGAACACCTATATACCCGATTCTGTTTGATGGATTTTCGAGTTGGTCAATTACTTTGTTTGGTTCTGTTTGATGGATTTTCGAGTTGGTCAATTACTTTGTTTGGTTACTTTGAGTGAGTCAATGGATAGTAGACGTGTAGAGGTTTCCGAGTTGGGGTGGCACGTCGAAATCCGTTGAAAAACGAGTGAGTTATGACCGTTTAAAGTTTGACGGTCAATTTTGGGTGAAAATCGGGTTTTGGACGAAGTGACAACACGTTTTTGAAGCAGCCAGGTAAGTAGTGGAGTGCGTGTTTGTTGCCTTCGGGCCTACACCATAGAACGGTAGGGATTGTTTGATTGTTGCTATGTTTTGCTTTGTGTCATGCATCGTGTGTCACGCATCATGGTTTTCTAAACTACGAAATTACGTGTTTTGCATCCTTGAGCGGTGAGAATGAAATGAAAGATAAGAAAAGATTTGCAACGTGGTCGTGAGTATGAATTCCTCGACCTATTCGTGCTTGAAGTGCACAATAGGGTTTGTGCTTGAAGTGCACTCGTGCTTGAAGTGCACGATGAGGATTCTACGATCGATTGGGGGATTCTAATGTATGTAATGAGTCGTGAGTATGAATTTCTCGACCTCAACCTGTTCGTGCTTGAAGTGCACAATGGGGTTGGTGCTTGAAGTGCACCCGTGCTTGAAGTGCACAATGAGGTTCGTGCTTGAAGTGCACTCGTGCTTGAAGTGCGCGATGAGGATTCTACGATCGATTGGAGGAGATTCGGTTGGCCGTCTTGGACTGTGTTGAGACGTGTGCCTCCGGTCTAGCTCCGTGGGTCAAGGCGTGGCCGTCCTGGACTGTGTGGGGGCGTGTGCCTACTTGATTCACCTGGAAGTGAAAGATAAAATGCAATTGAAACGAAAAGAAAACAACAGAGTGTGTAGAGACTGCATGTTAGGGTTGAGTCAAACATTTAGTGTGTGTTGTGCATTATTTCCCTACTTGCTAAGCGTTAGGCTTACCTTTCTGTGTGTTCTGTGGTGTAGGTGACGATTTGTATACAGGTGAGGTAGACGAGACTACCGAGGATTAGGCTGCAGTCAGAGGAGTACGGAGTCCGCCGGTGCAGGCTATTGTCGGGGCGTTTTGACCACTAGATGTCTCGGGTAGTGGGAGGTGAATGTTTGACATGGATAGTTTAATTTGTAAGTATTTTGGTATGGATAGTTGGCGTGTGGAAATGCTGTTTTGTGGGAGTTAAGAAACTTTATTAAGTTGTGGTAAATTGTGTTCGTAAATATTTTCGTAGTATGTTACCGGGTTTACGAGTTGATTTGGAGATGGATAGTGAGTATAGTTGTTCGTGATGGAAGCTGTGTGTTTTCTGGGATTTATTTCAGGTTTTGGGTATTTAAAGTTTTAGGCGTTATATTGCCCGTTTTGATTTTAAAGTAACTAACGTCGGGTTATGTTTGTGATTTTTGTAATTCTCCGTTTTAAGTCGGTTTTCAAAAATAATTATGGGGTTGGAAGATTTATGCGTCGGGAAGGTATGGTTAAATTTTCGGAATTTTTGGAGGTGTTTTAGTCGTAGAAAAATGAAGGAAGTGAAGGTAAGTCGAAAAGTCGGGAAAAAGTCAAGTTTTTGGGCGTTTTGGGGTCAAAAACCCGAGGAGGTGGCGAGTGGACGCCATGGGAAGGCGAGTAATCGCCTCTGGGGCGATTTTTGGCGGAAACGGCAGAGAAGGTGGCGAGTAATCGCCACCGGGAGGCGAGTAATCGCCTCCCACACATGCTGGGCGCGCTGGGCGCGCTGGGCGCGCTCTGCGCGCGCGCTGGGCGCGCTGGGCGCGCTCTGCGCGCGCGCCAGGTGGGCGCGTGGGTGCGAGGCGCGCGCGCGCGCGGCGCCCAGCAGCGCCCCTTCCTATTTTTTTAAAAAATTTTGATTTTCCTTCGATTTTTCCAAACCATTTTAACCCGACATTTTTCCAACGTATTTCTAAGGATTTTAGACACACTTTCCAAGAAAAATCGAGGGTTCGGAAAACCCGAAAACCGAGTCGAGAATTTTATTAAATCACTTTTAAACGTTGTTTAAACACGGGATTTGGTGCCAACGTAACGCACCGGGCCCGGGGCGGGTTCGGGGCGTTACAGTAGTAGTTTTAATGTTTCTGAATTCATTTTGAGATTTTCTTCCAGACAATTACACTCTGTTGGTGTTAATAGTGGTTTTTACCAAATGTTGGAGTAGTGTCCAGATTTAAGTTGTTTTGAACGAATTTTAGTAAATTGCTCAAGTTCTTTTTGTGATGACCCGAATGTGCACGTATGGTACGATGGTTGCACGAACCGGAACCCGGATGGTGGTACGTCCGCGCGGGCGAACCGGAAGGTGATAGGTCGTAAAGAGGGGATCGTCACAATCCCACATCGCTTGGGGAAGTATGTGGAAATGAAACATATGTAAGAGATCCATCCCAATATAGTAAGACGAGTTTTGGAGCACAATTGGCGACGGATCCCATAAGAACTCCGAAGTTAAAAGTGCTTCGGCGAGAGCAATTCCAGGTTGGGTGACCTTCCGGGAAGTTCTCGCCAAACAAAGCCGTGAGGGGAGGATATTGGGCTGCGGCCCAATCCCCAGAGCGGACAATATCTTACTGGGAAAAGGGGTCGTTATACTTTTGGTAGTCGGAGTTTTCTTTGTTAGAGCGAAATTGTTGCTATGCTGTTTTCGTTGAGTATTTTTGATCTATCGGTAGATGATGTCCATTCGCAGATGTAGAGTTGTTCTTCAGTAAAGTCATCGGATGATGTCTTCAGTAAAGTCATCGGATGATGTCTTCAGTAAAGTCATCGGATGATGTCTTCAGTAAAGTCATCGGATGATGTCTTCAGTAAAGTCATCGGATGATGTCTTCAGTAAAGTCATCGGATGATGTCTTCAGTAAAGTCATCGGATGATGTCTTCAGTAAAGTCATCGGATGATGTCTTCAGTAAAGTCATCGGATGATGTCTTCAGTAAAGTCATCGGATGATGTCTTCAGTAAAGTCATCGGATGATGTCTTCAGTAAAGTCATCGGATGATGTCTTCAGTAAAGTCATCGGATGATGTCTTCAGTAAAGTCATCGGATGATGTCTTCAGTAAAGTCATCGGATGATGTCTTCAGTAAAGTCATCGGATGATGTCTTCAGTAAAGTCATCGGATGATGTCTTCAGTAAAGTCATCGGATGATGTCTTCAGTAAAGTCATCGGATGATGTCTTCAGTAAAGTCATCGGATGATGTCTTCAGTAAAGTCATCGGATGATGTCTTCAGTAAAGTCATCGGATGATGTCTTCAGTAAAGTCATCGGATGATGTCTTCAGTAAAGTCATCGGATGATGTCTTCAGTAAAGTCATCGGATGATGTCTTCAGTAAAGTCATCGGATGATGTCTTCAGTAAAGTCATCGGATGATGTCTTCAGTAAAGTCATCGGATGATGTCTTCAGTAAAGTCATCGGATGATGTCTTCAGTAAAGTCATCGGATGATGTCTTCAGTAAAGTCATCGGATGATGTCTTCAGTAAAGTCATCGGATGATGTCTTCAGTAAAGTCATCGGATGATGTCTTCAGTAAAGTCATCGGATGATGTCTTCAGTAAAGTCATCGGATGATGTCTTCAGTAAAGTCATCGGATGATGTCTTCAGTAAAGTCATCGGATGATGTCTTCAGTAAAGTCATCGGATGATGTCTTCAGTAAAGTCATCGGATGATGTCTTCAGTAAAGTCATCGGATGATGAAAGTCATCGGATGATGTCTTCAGTAAAGTCATCGGATGATGTCTTCAGTGGAAGTCATCGCAAGATATAAGTAGAAAATTTGTCGTTTTGTAACCAGATGATGTCGAGCATTTTATCCATCGGATGATAAAGGTAAAAGTCTTCGTCGTTTTGTAACCGGATGATGTCGAGTATTTATCTATCGGATGATGAAGGTAAAAGTCTTTTGTCGTTTTGCAACCGGATGATGTCGAGTATTTTATCTACCGGAAGAGGTGAGTAAGTGAATTTGTCGTTTTGTGATCGGCAGAGGCTGGATGGATGATTCATCCGGCTGACGTCATCGATAGATGCGAGTAGCAAAACTTGTCGTTTTGCGATCGGCTGAAGTTGGAAGAATGATTCCTCCGGCTGACGTCATCGGTGGAAGCCTTCGGTTTTATTTCTGCTCTTTTCGTTGACCTTGTTTAGCGGCAGATGCGTTTGACTTTTTACGAATTTTGAGTATTTTACGCTTAAGCTTTCACCTCTTTTGTCCAAATTAATTCTTAATATTTTAACTGATTATTCGAATACTGTTTTATAGTTTTGTTTAACCTTGCTTTGCTCAAAGATTTTCCGCTGCAAGTTTTTGTGTTTTTAGCAAACGTTCAAATTTGACTTTCGAGCGAAGTTTTAAATTTGGTTCAAAATTTCCTAGTTATGTTCGGGTTTATGAGTAACGAACTGAGTTTGGAAAACTCGGGGCGTTACACAATGCTGCATAGTATTACCAGAGCATCAGTAGTAAAATTATCGTAATGAAGAAATCGATCCTAGCCAAGGCTTCCATTTACTGATTTTATCTCGTTTATCCTGTTTTCTTTTGCTGCATCGTCATTCAGATTTTATTTCTAATTATTTTCATTTATCATTTAATATTTTTATAAGGTTGTTATAGCAATTAACTCAATTAAGAATATCCTCGTGGGATCGATATTTTTACCACTTGAAGCGATACGTGCACTTGCGTAAAAGTGTAAAAAATCACTAACAAGTTTTTGCGCCGTTGCCGGGGATATTTCTTAATTATTTTATTTTGCTATAATTTTTTTTTTATATTTGTTTTTGTTTATTTTTTTTATGTACGTTTTATGCTTAACGATTGAAGAAGCTAATATGGATAACCAGGAAGATAGAAGAATCATTCTGATTCGAATAACTGATGACCGAGATCAACCTATTCAAGACTTCTCCATTCCCACGCTCGACGATCTGAATCCCGGTATTGTGAGACCAGCATTAAATACCACTCGATTCGAGCTTAAACCGGTCATGTTTCAGATGCTTAAAACAATTGGACAATTCTGTGGAATGGTCACAGACAATCCTCATCGTCATCTCAAAGCATTAGGAGAAGTGAACGACTCGTTTCATTTTCTTGGAGTTTCAGTTGAGGCATTAAGGCTAAAGCTTTTCCCGTATTCTTTAAGAGATCGAGCACGAGATTGGTTGGATAGCATCCCATCAAATACTATCACTACATGGGGAGATTTAGCCAAGAAATTTATTATGAAATACCATCCAACAGTGAGGAATGCCAGAATGAGGAGTGAAATCATCAGTTTTCAGCAGAGGAATGGAGAGTAACTTTATGAGGTCTGGGACAGATTCAAGGAACTACTCAGGCAATGCCCTAACCATGAAATTCCACACTTGATTCAGTTGGAGACATTTTACAATGGATTAAATGGGCAAACAAGATCTATCGTTGATGCTGCAGCAAATGGAACTTTTTTATCAAAATCCTTCAATGAAGCATATGATTTATTGGAAAAGATGACAGTAAACAGCTACCAATAGTCTTCAGAAAGATTTAACCCTACGAGGCAGGCACCTGAAGTTTACGATCTGGATGAGGTGTCTATAACGCCCCGAACCTGCCCCGGCTCGGTACACTACTTTGCTAACTCAAATTGCATTTAAAACGACGTTTAAAATAATTTTTGATAAATTTGTGACTCGATTGTTGGGTTTTCGAACCCTCAAAAAATGTTGGAAAACGTGCCAAAAATACGTTTAAAATATGCCAGAAAAAGTCGGGTCAAAACATTTTGGAAATAGGAAAAAAAATAAAAAAATCGAAATGGGTGTGTGCTGGGCGCCGCGCTCGCTGTGCGCCCTCTAAGTGCCCAGCCCGATCGATCGGGCCCTCTTGGGTCTCTTTGGCCAAAAATGCTTATTTTTCATCTTTTTTTTTTAAATTTTCTCATTTTCTTCGAGCCAAACACCTCTAAAGCACCTAAAAATTTAACCACACATTCCCGACTCTTCCGACTCCGTGTCCCGTAAAAATCACGGAAAATTGACTTAAAACAATTAATAAAAAAATAGAGCAAGTGTAACGCCTCGAGTTTACTGAACCCGGTTTGTTACTCATAAACCCGAATATTACTAAAAAAACTTGGACCAAATTTAAAACTTCGTACAAAAATTCAAAATTTGGACATTTGATAAAACATGTAAACTTGCAGCGGAAATCGTTTAAACAAAAATAAAATTAACCAAAACCATGTTAAAATAATCATTGGGAATGTTAAGAAACAATCGGTTAATAAGCGAAGGTTTAACTCGTGAAAATACTTTAAAGGTTGTAAAAGTCAAATTCATCGTCCGCTGAACAAAGTCAACGAAAAGGGGGGAAAAGCTATTTGAAGACATCCACCGGTGAAATAAGAAGACATCATCCGGTGCGCATGTGCTTCTCACGTGAGCAATTAAAACATGGCCCGGTGATAAACACACTTCAAATCTCACCTCACCCGAGCACTAGACGACAAAATAATACGCACATCGCCCGGTCACTAGACGACAAACGTAATACACACATCGCCCGGTCACTAGACGACAAACATAATACACACATCGCCCGGTCACTAGACGACAACATAATACACACATCGCCCGGTCACTAGACGACAAACATAATGCTTATATCATCCGACGAGCAAAACACTCGACATCGCCGGATGACTAAAACACTCGACATCATCCGATAGACATAAAATTACATCATCCGGTGACTTTTCTGAAGTCATCTTCCGATAGAGAGGAAACACAACACCATCTATAGAAAGGAATTTACTTGTTTCTCTTAGACCATTTAGAATCAACTCCGACCATAGCATTAATCAAATCCAGTGAAAATCAGCATTTAAAACTCAACAGATTACTAGTATCAGTAAATCTCAAAACGTATTCGAAATACTGAAATTTCTACTGTCATGAAAACTCAACATACTTAGACTTGATCATTATCAACTAAACCTCAACAACTGCCGACACCAGTTAACCCGCCTCATCAGTTTACCAAGCTGGGACATGGATGTGCTCCTCCAACCACACCTAATCATCTGTGTACTCAGGAAATTCACCTGTGGTATCCTCAACACCTACGTCACAAAACTCATCTATTAGCCTAATGCTAAGTAAGTAAAGCAATAATGAAATGATATGCTGAAACAAAATCCTAAATATGCAGTTTCTACTTTCTCATCTCGGTTGTACTTCGTTTGTTTACTGATCAGATCCCATGATTCCCTTGGGAGTGGGATCAGTTCTCCCAATGTCTACATCCTCTTCATTAATTAAGGGGTGGATGAGGTCCCTTAATAACTGTTCTGATCCCTCAATTCCCTTGGGAGTGGGATCAGTTCTCCCAATGTTATAAATCCTCTTCATCAATTAAGGGGTGGATTAGTTCCCTTAACCGCCAATGCCCGTCAATCTGAACTTGCCTTTCCATATGATACATGAAAATTCATTTTCATTTTCTTTCAAATTTATGATGCATGACATACAGAAAATACTCAAACATGCAAAAACCTACCGTTTTGTGATGTAGGCTCGAGGGCACACACAATACTTTACTTACCTGGTCTCCTGGAAATCGCTCGGCTATATGCTACTCCAGAAATCTGCTCACCTAAAATCATCGACAGATTATAGATTAGATCTCCACTAGACTTTATCTAACTACCCTGAAGTCTAAGGAAGCCGATTTGGGGCTCTACTGAATAAACATTCCCGATACATCACTAAACCCTAAACCCAAATCTCTCACTAACAGCCTTTCGAAAACACATACATTGCAATCCTTCAGCTACCTAAGCACTAGAACAGCAAGTAATTTAATCAAAACTCACCTTGGTTGGGGAAAATCGGAGGGGAATCGCCTAGAGGATGTCCGCCGAGCTGAGAGGTAAGAGTAATAAAATAGTGGCGGCTAAACCTCACTAAACCTTTCCTTAAATACGTTATCCACAATATAAATTCGCAATTACCATCTTGCCCCTACCTAATCAGTTAATAACCTAATCAACATTTCCCTCAATTTTAACCATAAAATTATATACCACCGTTTGATAACTTATTTTGATTTATATTGAAACCGGGTGCTACAGCAAGTGAACCCGACGTTGTTTATTATACTAAAAAAATGGGCAGAATAACAACTAAATTTTCTATAACCCAAACCTGAAATCCAAGTCCTAAAATACCATTATTTACACACCAATCAATCCTCCAAAAGATCACTATTCACAACAATCCAAAATGGTTAACAGAAACTATCTATAACACAATTACCAAACTCCCCACAAACTACCCGAGAACGTGGTCGTGACGCCCCGACAAGTGTCCGCGCTGGCATGCTCCATACACCACAGACTGCTGCCTAGTCCTGGGCTGTCTCGTTTATCTCACTGAGGTAAATATCGTCACCTACACCATAGAACACAAAATGTAAGCCTAATGCTTAGCAAGTAGGGAATAATGCACTTTAAAACAACAGATGCTCAACTCAACCCTAAAATGCAGTTTCTACACACTTTGTTGCTTTCATTTCATTGTCGTTGCATTTATCTTTCGCTTGCATGTGAATCAAGTAGGCACACATCCCAACACAATCCAGGACGGCCACACCTTGACCCACGGAGCAAGATCGGAAGCACACATCCTAAACAATCCGGGACGGCCATACCGAATCTCCTCCCATATTGATCGTAGAATCCTCAGTGTGCCTTCTAGCACGATCAGGTCGAGGCATTCATACTTACGAGACATTACATAATTTAGCATAGCATCTCTCGTAGGATCCCTCTCGGGGTGCTACACTGAGCCACTTGCCCGACGAGGCTATTCTACTTGAGACCACGTTGCATAACCATTTTCTTGTCTTACATTTCATTCTCACCATTCAAACATGCCAAACACGTGGTTTCGTAGTTAGAAAACAATGATGCATGTCACACGATGCTTGACTCAAAACAAAACACAACAAACAAGCAAACAATCCCTATCGTTCCATGGTATAGGCCCGAAGGCAACAAAACACGCATCCACTACTTACCTGATTGCTCGAAATTGCTTACTTCGTCAAATCGCTTCGCTAGCTCAATGACCTAAAATAAAAAATAAAAAACTTAACTTAGTAAGCTACTAATAAACTCTAAAGGATTTTCTAACTAAAACTAAACAACACTTCAAACAAATTCACCCTCAAAACCCTAAACCCGATTTTTACTACAAATTTTAACGTCCAACTTCAAACAGCCATAACTTTCTCGTTTTCCAACGGATTTTGACGTGCCACCCCAATCTGTAAACCTCTACATGTCTACTATCTATTGAAATCATCAAAATAACCAACCAAACTCAATGGCCAATCCGAAATGCCCAAAACAGAACCGGTCCTCATAGCTTCAAAAATCGGGTTTTCATTCTTTTCCACCAAAACCCACCACCTAAACTCACCCCTCTAACATTTAACACCCTAAATCTAGAGAGAAAACTAACCAACAACCACCATTTTCGGAGCTCACCCCTTAGGGTTTCCAAAATCAAAACTCAATCAAAACACCAATAAACTTCACCTAAATGTATAAAAACCAAAACCCATTCATTCTTACCTTGAAACACCTTGCTAAACTTGAAGAAGAAAGGAGAATGCCCTAGCTATGGCCGCTGAAGAACGTGGAGAGGAAAGGGAAAGAAAAGGTGTTTTTGCCATTTTAACACTTAATTCACTATTTTTATAAAACCAACTTTCCACCTTTTTGTTTCCACCACTAAAGTTTCTTGATTTATAAAATTGTCTCTCCTTCCTTTATACCCCTCTTCAACGTGACATGCACCATCTATAATTTTCCCCCCTTTTATTTAATTAAATTTTATAACAATTTCAATTATATGGTTCAAAACATATTTTTGACTTTTCAAACTTCTTTTGTTTTGAATTGTCAAACTTCTTTTTGACTCTTCATTGGTTCCAACTTAAACCCTCATCCATGCATTCATTCCACCATTACGTTAAGAAAATTTTTCGGGTGTTACAGTGTCGGCCTTGAATGCAAAGATTGTTACGCTGGCAAATTCCATCAAGGAGATGAACAGACCACCTAAGCAGTCAGCAAGAGAGGTTTCAGGCATTTTTTGTGGAGAGAATCACGATGACATCACATGCCTTATTAACCCAAAATCTGAAAATTATGTGGGATATAATAGAAACGATAATCCTTACTCGCAGACATGCAATCCTGGCTAGAAACAACATCTAGATTTTCAATCAAATTTGCAGCCGCAGAATGCTTCAGCATCAACTAGACCACCTGAAAATTACACTCAAGGCTTCTCACAGTCAACTCACAATTCATTGCATCAAGAACAATCAGACAGCTTCGCCAGAGAATATGCTGGTAAGACAGATGTGATCTTGCAGAACTTGGCTGCATCAATGAAAAATATGGAGACACATATGGGGCAACTGACTCAATCTTTAAGCACAAGGACTACAGTGCAATTATCAAGTGATACATAAGTGCCTCAAAAACCAGGAAAGAAACATTGCAAGGTCATAGTATTGAGGAATAGAATAGAACTGGAAATTCCAGAAAAGCAACGTCAAGTAGAAAATTTAAACAAAGAAGAGTTGGTGGAACAAGATGATGTGAAAAAAGTAAAAAAAGGATAATCTAGAAACTGGCATTGTAGAAACTGATGCTGTAGCAATGCCACCACAGCAACGATGTGAATTGAAAACTCAGAGGCCACCACCACCATTCCCTCAAAGACTACAGAAGCATGAAGAAATAGAAATTTTTGGGAGAAAGGTGGAGATTCTTGGCTATGGTAGAGACGTGAATGACCAGCAAATTAATTTTAATGTATTGAAAGCTATGAAGTGCCCGTATGATGTAGAAGATTGCTTCAACATATCTGGAAAGATGACAATGGAAGAAATGAAGCAATTTTCAAGGAGCCACAGGAAATAGTTTGAGCCATTAGTTCGAAGGAATGATAACCCAGAAGTTTTCAAGCCATCTGTTGAAAACGCACCAACACTGGAGCTCAAACACCTGCCCTCTTACCTCAAACATAAAGTGACCATAGCATATCAACCACAAAGCATAGAAACATGAAGCATGGGAAAGTCAGGCTGAAGACTAAACAAAAAAATCAAGCGCTTATTGGGAGGCAACCCAATTTTTGATATCCTTTTGTGTTGGTTTTTGTTTATTTATATTTTTTAGTTTTTAGTTTTTTGCTAAAATAATGTGATGCTGCAATATTTGCTGTAGCAATTAAAAAAAAAAAGTGAGGAGAAGAAAAGCTGATGAAGAAGAAGCACCGTAAAGAAAGTCATCATACAATCCAAATGCTGCAAGTGGAGTTGTAGCATTAGCCGAGAGCATCATCTTTCAACAATAGCTCATGGAAGGTTTGCTGTTTCTGCAACTTAAAATGGTACAACAACGTGAAACCGCATCTAATGGAACGACAAAGAAGATTCTAGGGAAGTACTTACCCCTTAATTTTGCTTTATTTTGTTTAAATTTTGAACTATATTTTGTTCGACAGTGGGGACACTGTCGAGTTTAAGTTTGGGGGTATTTGAGGAAATGGGTAGAAAAATTGGCTAAAATTTGGCTGTTGGCTATGACACATATCTAATGAATAGCAATGAAATTTTTAAGTATTTCCTAATTGAGTAAGTTGTTGAATAATGTCACTACCACACATTATTAAGAATTGATTTAGATTTATTTCCATGAGCTTATTGTTATCGTAACACACAAACTCCCTTTAATTGCTTAGGAATATTATCTTTACTAGACCTTACAATTATAGGTAGATGACAACAATTCAATGTTTGACAAAGGGAATTAGCAGTAAAAGAAATAAAAAAAAGGAGTGAAAAAAAAAAGATTATTCAAATAATAAGTTTGGGGGTTATAAATAAAAAAAATAAAATAATAAAATAAAAATAAAGTGCAATTTCCTAATCTACTTTCAATTTCGAGTGAGCCTTTTGGATACTCGATGGGTAGAAATACACTTGAGGAACTTTGGGAGGAACTCCATTGCATGATTATTGACTATACTCCTCTATTATTTTATATGAGTATGTATCTTTTGTAACAATCAGTCCATCGGGTTTACGAGATTTTAGAATGTAATGGCATTTTCGTAAATATGTCAAATTTATCTCGTTTTACTAACGGGAAGTTCTATTGGAATTCTATGAATGAATTGGAGTCTCTGGAGGAATAAGGGAATTTTTGGAGATATGACGACGGTTTTACGAGTTTTGATATTTCTCGTATTATAAAGGGTATTTTAGTAAACTAGGTCCGTTTTGTAAACGAAAAGTTTTAATAGAACCCTTACAATTAATATGAATTTTAGGAGAAATATGGGAAATTCAGAAATCCAAATCGGTAGTGTAACGCTCAGGTTTTTATTTTTAACCTTATAGCGTTCTAATTCTTAAAAATAGTAAATTAAGTCTGTTTTACGAATGGAAGATTTTATTAGAGCCCTAGTAATAAGTTGAAATATTTGGTGAAATAAGAAAATTTCGGAGAAACCATGTCAATAGACGAAATAACGAATGAAGCAAAGAATTTAACTAAGAGCATTTAAGTAATTTGGTTGGTAAATTTTATAAAATATTAAAACACCCCCTCCCTTTCTATTTCTTCTCCAGAATCGTGAAGCATTTCCTCTCCCTCTCCCCTGCGACTTTTTCTCCTACGCTGAAGCTCTCCACGCCGATGACCCCTCGATCTTCCGGTGAAGTTTCTCCTCCATTTCTCTTCCCCAATCCATCCCCTAGGAGAGATTCTATTGTATTGGACGTTTAGTTTTGATTTAGGGTTGGGTTTTGGTTATGTTATATTGAGTTAGGGTTATAGAATTTATCGGGTTTTGTTGTAAATCGAGGGTTAGCCGTAATAGTGGTCAATGAGGATGCATATGTTGTTATTTTAGTAGTTAGAATGTTTTGATGGTTGTTGGTTTGAATTAGGTTGGATTTTTGGTTTTTTTGGAATGTTGGAAAAAGCCATTAATGGGGGGCTAATAGTTTTCGAGCGCGAATTGCTCGATAGAATTCTCGAATGAAGAGAATTAGAGTTTTAGGAAAATTTGCCTTAGTTATGAGTTTCGTGTAGTTGGGGAATCATTGTGTATAATTCAAGAATTTTGTAACGCCCCAAGTTTTCTAAACTCAGTTCGTTACTCATAAACCCGAACATAACTAGGAAATTCTGGACCAAACTTAAAATTTCACTTGAAAGTCAAAACTCGATGTTCACTAAAACCACATCGTTAAAATTCACAGCGGAAAAATCATTTGAAAACAAGCAGAGATTAAACGGGGTTGTAAATCAATGTTTGGAAATTTCAATTGAAATAGTAGGAATTGGTTCGACCAAGTCTTAAGCGTGGAAACGTGAAAATTGTAAAAGTCAAACGCATCTGCCGCTAGACATGGTCAACAAAAAGAAATAAACTGAAGACTTCCACCGATGACGTCAGCCGGAAGAATCACTCTTCCAACTTCAGCCGATTGCAAAACGACAAGTTTTGCTACTCGCATCTACCGGTGACGTCAGCCAGATGATTTTTTCATCCAGCCTCTGCCGACTACAAGACGACAAAACTTTTACTCACGTCTTCCGATAGAACAAACTACATATACCGATCACAAAACGACAAACTTCTACTACATCATCCGATAGGTTTAATACCCGACATCCACCGATCGCTAAACGACAAAAGACTTTTACCTTCATCATCCGATGAATAAAATACTCGACATCATCCGGTGACTTTACTGAAGACATCATCCGATGGCTTTACTGAAGACATCATCTGATAGTCAACAGAACAACAACTCTACGTCTACCAATAGACATCATCTATCGATAGATCAAAAATACTCAACGAAAACAGCGTAGCAACAATTTCACTCTAACAAGAAAACTCTACCAGTAGAACATGAACATTTTACTAAAAACCATTGGAAACTATTTAAATCAATGTATTACTCCGAAATATGGTAAGACCACTATTAAACTGACAGAGTATCATTAACAGAAGGTCCTTAGATGTATTCCAAAAAAAACATTAAAACTACTACTGTCATAAAAACTCAACGTACTTAAATTGAAACATTGTCAACTAAACATTCACTACTCCTGACATCAGTTAAACCGCCCCGTCAGCTGCCAGTTCGATGCATGAATGTACCCCCTCCAACCTGCCTAGCTCTCAACAAACTCAGAGAACACACCTGCTGTCTTTTTTTCACCTACATCACAAAACTCATCTATTAGCCTAATGCTAAATAAGTGAAGCAATCATGAAATGGAATGCTGAAATGTAAATCTTAATCATGTAGTTTCTACCTTCTCAGCTCAGTTGCATTCACATTCATCGTAATCTGATCTCAATATTCCATTGGGAGTGAGATCAACTCTTCCAAAGTCATAAATCCTCTTCATCAATTAAGGGGCGGATTAATTCCCTTAACAGCTATAATATTCCCCAGGTTCCCTTGGGAGTGGGATCAACTCTCCCAATGTTATAAATCCCTTCATAAGTTAAGGGGTGGATTAGTTCCCTTAATAGTTTGTCTGTCACATTCAGTTCATGTCTTACCATTCCTTACCTAGAAATTCATTTTCGTAATCTTCAAAAAAAAAAAAAACATGATGCATGACATACAAACTCATTCACACAATACGTAATCCTACTGTTTGTGATGTAGGCCCGAAGGCACATGCATACTTCACTTACCTGGCTCTCCTGGAAATGCTCGGTGTTGCAAACTACTTTGGGAGCTTACTCAACCTAAAACCATGGACAGATATTCGATTAGATTTTACTAAACCTCATTCTACACTATCTAGAAGCCTAAGGAAACTATTTTAGGAGCTTAGTTTGTTATACATCTCCGATTACCACCAAAACCCGAACTAGTTCGCTCACAGCATTCTCGAAACTCACATTTATCCACTCCCCAAATCATCGATAGTTACCAATGCACCAAGGAATCAAAATAGAACTCACCTAGTTTGGAGAAAATCGGATGGAAGAATCGCCTAGAGAGCCCTGCTGCTTGAGCTGAATACCGAGAGAGGAGAGTAAGGAAAGAGTGGCGGCTAAAGTGCATTTAATCACAAAGCCTCTTTTCTTAAATAGGTTATCTTTTTTAAGTTCTCAATTTACCACTATGCCCTTACTTAGTCACTCATTAACCTAATTAATAATTTCCTCAATTTTCTCCACAACATGCTTACTATTAAATGACAGAATAGAAATTGGTTTAATAGAACCGAGTGCTACAAATTTGCTATAGCATGATAAAGTAGAGGTTATGTGTGTTGTATAGGCTTTTGAATAGTTGAAAACAGATGTCAAATTAGGGAGGAATTAGTGAATCAATGTGTGCACGTAAGGTATTCGATGAATTGCCTAAGTGAAAGGTTGATTTGGTTTTAGAGTCGATTTGTGTTAAGTCGGTCCTAACGACGGATTGTGAATTGCCTTAGGTGAACCAAGCTAAGAACGGTGCTCGGCATTGCTAAGGACGACAGGTAAGTTCTCGTAACTTACTGTGGCCGATTGGCCTACACCATATGCCGAGTTTTGTTGTTGAGGATTGTTGGAGCATTTTATATTTATATGTTTGGTTGGGTAGTTAGGTTTAGTTGTTTTATAGGTTATGCTTTTGTGATGTTTTGATGGTATACACCTGCTTTATGTTTATGTTATGCGTTAAATTACTGAAATGAGACGACTAAGACGACTGAAATGAGACGACTAAGACGACTGAAATGAGACGACTAAGACGACTGAAATGAGACGACTAAGACGACTGAAATGAGACGACTAAAACAACTGAAATGAGACGACTAAAACAACTGAAATGAGACGACTAAGACGACTGAAATGAGACGACTAAGACGACTGAAATGAGACGACTAAGACGACTGAAATGAGACGACTAAGACGACTGAAATGAGACGACTAAGACGACTGAAATGAGACGACTAAGACGACTGAAATGAGACGACTAAGACGACTGAAATGAGACGACTAAAACAACTGAAATGAGACGACTAAGACGACTGAAATGAGACGACTAAAACAACTGAAATGAGACGACTAAGACGACTGAAATGAGACGACTAAGACGACTGAAATGAGACGACTAAAACAACTGAAATGAGACGACTAAAACAACTGAAATGAGACGACTAAGACGACTGAAATGAGACGACTAAGACGACTGAAATGAGACGACTAAGACGACTGAAATGAGACGACTAAGACGACTGAAATGAGACGACTAAGACGACTGAAATGAGACGACTAAGACGACTGAAATGAGACGACTAAAACAACTGAAATGAGACGACTAAGACGACTGAAATGAGACGACTAAAACAACTGAAATGAGACGACTAAGACGACTGAAATGAGACGACTAAGACGACTGAAATGAGACGACTAAGACGACTGAAATGAGACGACTAAGACGACTGAAATGAGACGACTAAGACGACTGAAATGAGACGACTAAAACAACTGAAATGAGACGACTAAGACGACTGAAATGAGACGACTAAGACGACTGAAATGAGACGACTAAAACAACTGAAATGAGACGACTAAGACGACTGAAATGAGACGACTAAAACAACTGAAATGAGACGACTAAGACGACTGAAATGAGACGACTAAGACGACTGAAATGAGACGACTAAGACGACTGAAATGAGACGACTAAGACGACTGAAATGAGACGACTAAGACGACTGAAATGAGACGACTAAAACAACTGAAATGAGACGACTAAGACGACTGAAATGAGACGACTAAGACGACTGAAATGAGACGACTAAGACGACTGAAATGAGACGACTAAGACGACTGAAATGAGACGACTAAGACGACTGAAATGAGACGACTAAGACGACTGAAATGAGACGACTAAGACGACTGAAATGAGACGACTAAGACGACTGAAATGAGACGACTAAGACGACTGAAATGAGACGACTAAGACGACTGAAATGAGACGACTAAGACGACTGAAATGAGACGACTAAGACGACTGAAATGAGACGACTAAGACGACTGAAATGAGACGACTAAGACGACTGAAATGAGACGACTAAGACGACTGAAATGAGACGACTAAGACGACTGAAATGAGACGACTAAGACGACTGAAATGAGACGACTAAGACGACTGAAATGAGACGACTAAGACGACTGAAATGAGACGACTAAGACGACTGAAATGAGACGACTAAGACGACTGAAATGAGACGACTAAGACGACTGAAATGAGACGACTAAAACAACTGAAATGAGACGACTAAGACGACTGAAATGAGACGACTAAAACAACTGAAATGAGACGACTAAGACGACTGAAATGAGACGACTAAGACGACTGAAATGAGACGACTAAGACGACTGAAATGAGACGACTAAGACGACTGAAATGAGACGACTAAGACGACTGAAATGAGACGACTAAAACAACTGAAATGAGACGACTAAAACAACTGAAATGAGACGACTAAAACAACTGAAATGAGACGACTAAGACGACTGAAATGAGACGACTAAGACGACTGATACGGAACAATAAACGAAATGAATGGACTGAATCAACGAAAATTGCATATACATGTTCATGCATTGTCATTTACGTAGAATTTACTGAGATTTATCTCATAGGCGTCTGTATGGTGTAGGTGAATTTAAGACAGGTGAGGAAGGCGTTCCTCTGCTTGATGGAAACACAGGTTGAAGAAGGGTGCCGTGGGAGTGTGCTAGCGTAGTCGGTGCGACTTTTGACCCGTGGGGACAATGTAAAGGTATTTTGGGTTAGAGACTGGTAGAAAATGTATCGATAGTACATGTAGGTCGATGTAGTGCTCGTATGAGAGTTTATAATGTTAATGAAAGTATTTTGATGAATTATGAGTAAATTCTCTTTTGAGTAGTCTTCGTACTATTGTTAGCTTCCAATTGGATAGGTTAGTTGTTGATGCTTTTGAAATCTTACTGGAACTGCTTGGAGTTTTCTTTTAAGTTTCATAGGAATTGATTAGTTTTTAAACGGATCCACGCAGTTTGTTTTCATGAAACTCTACTCTGTTTTCAAGTAAGTAGCGAGTCGGTTTAGGCGATTGTAGTTATGTTGGTTTTATTTTATCATATGTTTATATTGTTTTATTTAGATGAATTTCGAACGATTTCATATGCTTGAAGCTTTAATTTAACGTTTTAAAAATAAAAGTTTACTGAATGTTTATTAAATGAAAAATTTTATGGGAATTTAAAGAGTACAGTATTAGGGTCGTTACATCTTTAAGTGACACTACTGAGTAACCGGAGGCCTTCATGACTAATGTTGTCAATCGCGTAAAAAGGTTGTGTGACTTATAGAGAAAGTCAATACAAAAATTATATATCCCCCTTGCTTAGTTGTGTTTTATATTATCAAAAAGATGAATCTTTGAAAGCTAATTGACTTAGGAAAAACATTGAAGAATTGGTATTCTATTATATTCATTGTGATGTTTAGTTTTGATGGTTGAACTTAGCAATTTAAGAGGAGTTTGAGCACACACGCACTTTGAAAATTAGTTCATTAAGAAATAAATCTATATTAGTTGATTTTAATTGTGATAGTGAAATTTTTTAAAAATTTACAAGTTTTGAAATATCTTGAAAATTACATGGTATTGGTTGATGTTACCTTGTGAAGTTATTTAATTTTGATTTCGTTTTGCATCACTCGAGGATGAGTAATGGTTCAAGTTTGGGGGTATTTGATAACTCTTAAATTAGAGTTATTTTATATGGTATTTAATTAATAGAACTTGTATGATTTGAGTGAATGTAAGAAAGAATTGGTGGAATTTACTATCATTGCTGCAAGATGCTGCAGCATCGGACCATATTCTGAATTTAATGTATTTAACGCAGATTCTCGAAAAAACAAGCAGATTTGTATCATTAATTCAAATTTTATATTTTTTTATGTGAATGCAGAATTATTAGTGGGAAGATCAAATTAAAAGGGTGAAGATTAAGTGAGAGAAAACATAAATCAAGGAGAAAATGGAAATATGGGCTAGAAAATCATTCTGAATCAAAGGAAAGAGAAAGAAGGCTTAAAATAAGGAGAATCAGAACAATAAAAGTAGAAAAATTTGAAAGAGAAAAGAGGAGAAGACACCTGGCATGAAGAAGAGGACAAAAAGAAAGGAAGAGCCAATTGGAAGCATGTGGAACAATAAAATAAAAGAGATCTGGAGAGAGAAGGAAGCAGGAACCAGAGTTTTACGAAGAACGAAGTGGAGGCTAAAATTAATGAAAAATGAAACCAATAGAAAGAGATCTAAAGAGAAGAAAAACAAGAAAGGAGAAAAAATGGGGATTTGGCTGCTAAAAATTATGGAAGGAAAAGAAAAAATATTAAAGATAATCTGGAGAGAGAAAAAGAAGACTTCACACGCAAAACAAAAGGAGGATTTTTCTAAGAGGAAAAAGGGGGAGCTCTGGATCTGAAGAAGAGGACCGACGACATTCCTTTGATCTTTTTCTTATGCTCTTATTTTATTGCTTTATGTTTTTATTAATACTATTGTTTTTTCATTTTATTTATGATGTCTAGTAGCTAAACCTCATTACTTGGTTAGGACGATAGTATTTGTTATGGATTTTGCTATGATCTTTATTCCGTTTGTGCACTTGTTTATTGAACAATTATTTGTAATATTTCTTGCTTAATTCAGATCATATCGATAGATAGGTTGATGATTCATGTTTATATTGTATCGAAAGATAAATATAAATTCTAAGATACACGAATAATTAATCAGATTAAATTGTTACAACATAGTTAGCATTGATTCGATTGGCAATAAGAATAGGGCTATTAGGAAATTTAATGTTAGTTACATTCCTTCAAGATTGAGAGAAATTCTAAATTGAATTTACCTAGGCAATTCGAAAGAATCCTAGAATTATTTTATTTTTACTGTTCATAGACAATGCTGCAGAGCATTACCAGAGCATCAGTAGTAAAACTATTGTAACGAAGAAATCGATCCTAGCCAAGGCTTCCATTTACTGATTTTATCTCGTTTATCCTGTTTTCTTTTGTTGCATCGTCATTCGGATTTTATTTCTAATTATTTTCATTTATCATTTAATATTTTTATAAGGTTGTTATAAAAATTAACTCAATTAAAAATATCCTCATGGGATCGATATTTTTACTACTTAAAGCGATACGTGCACTTGCGTAAAAGTGTAGAAAATCACTAACAGACTACAATCTACTTTATCATAAGTCAGAAGAGAAAAATTGTTGGTTGTTAGGCTCTTTATAATAAGGGTCACCAACATTAAATTGAAAGAGAGGGAGAGAGAAGAAATGTATGTTGCAAGAAGAAAATGCCATTCAAATTTGTGGGCGACCGAAAATGAAGAAAAAGAAGAAAGGGCAGAAAACCTAAAACCTCTCAACTTGTTCTCCGTTCATGTCTCATGCCTTCTAAATTTTTGTAGGAAGCTCTCTATAAAGTGAGAGCTTTGAGAGGGCTTGTGCATCTGAATCCGAAGAAGGATTAGAGAAGAGGGAAAGAGAAAATAGAGACATGTTTCTAACAAAGAAAAGAAAGAGCGTGACAAAAAAATATGTGAAGTGTTTTGGTGCACATTGTGAGTTATAAGAGGTGGTTTCTTTTTAGAAAATATTTTCTAGAATATTTGATTTTTAGAAAAATATTGTCAATCTTATTTTCATTATGAGATCTTTTTGAACTTGGTTTCCATGTTTTTTTTCTCGATTTAGGTTTTCACGTAAAAATTATCGATATTTATTTTATCAATTATTTCTCTTATTTTATGATCGTCATATTTTAACTTTGTGAGAAAATATTCCTATTTTTTTTTTCAGATCAAGTCTGCTATGGTTTTTCATACTACCCTATTTTACTTTCTCAAATATCAACACAACTTCTCAATGTACATAAAAATCTGACATGTAATCGATTCAACATATTCTAGTCTTATTTTTGTGAGAATTACATCTAGTTACTATTTTATAATCTAAATAGAAGCTACATAACTTTTAGTAAGACTTGTTATTTGTTTGGTAAACATCTAATTATATTTCATATATCTATTAGTAATTTATAATGTTTTCTGTAGCATTCCTCCTCTATGACGAGGGATTTCATAAACCTACAAATGTTGAAGAAGAAAAGAAGAAAATCAGCACATTGCATAAGATTTGGTCGACGAAAGAGCAAAAACCTTTGACATTCTTAATACAAGTAGCTAGGGAAGTGGAAAAAAGAGGACAATGTTCATTTTTTTGGCATCCGCGTAAGTTGTCAATGACCTGGACCCCGTTCCCGCAGGCCCAGGCACACTACCCAAGATTGCCTTGTAATGACCTGGACCCCGTTCCCGCAGGCCCAGGCACACTACCCAAGATTGCCTTGTAATGACCTGGACCCCGTTCCCGCAGGCCCAGGCACACTACCCAAGATTGCCTTGTAATGACCTGGACCCCGTTCCCGCAGGCCCAGGCACACTACCCAAGATTGCCTTGTAATGACCTGGACCCCGTTCCCGCAGGCCCAGGCACACTACCCAAGATTGCCTTGTAATGACCTGGACCCCGTTCCCGCAGGCCCAGGCACACTACCCAAGATTGCCTTGTAATGACCTGGACCCCGTTCCCGCAGGCCCAGGCACACTACCCAAGATTGCCTTGTAATGACCTGGACCCCGTTCCCGCAGGCCCAGGCACACTACCCAAGATTGCCTTGTAATGACCTGGACCCCGTTCCCGCAGGCCCAGGCACACTACCCAAGATTGCCTTGTAATGACCTGGACCCCGTTCCCGCAGGCCCAGGCACACTACCCAAGATTGCCTTGTAATGACCTGGACCCCGTTCCCGCAGGCCCAGGCACACTACCCAAGATTGCCTTGTAATGACCTGGACCCCGTTCCCGCAGGCCCAGGCACACTACCCAAGATTGCCTTGTAATGACCTGGACCCCGTTCCCGCAGGCCCAGGCACACTACCCAAGATTGCCTTGTAATGACCTGGACCCCGTTCCCGCAGGCCCAGGCACACTACCCAAGATTGCCTTGTAATGACCTGGACCCCGTTCCCGCAGGCCCAGGCACACTACCCAAGATTGCCTTGTAATGACCTGGACCCCGTTCCCGCAGGCCCAGGCACACTACCCAAGATTGCCTTGTAATGACCTGGACCCCGTTCCCGCAGGCCCAGGCACACTACCCAAGATTGCCTTGTAATGACCTGGACCCCGTTCCCGCAGGCCCAGGCACACTACCCAAGATTGCCTTGTAATGACCTGGACCCCGTTCCCGCAGGCCCAGGCACACTACCCAAGATTGCCTTGTAATGACCTGGACCCCGTTCCCGCAGGCCCAGGCACACTACCCAAGATTGCCTTGTAATGACCTGGACCCCGTTCCCGCAGGCCCAGGCACACTACCCAAGATTGCCTTGTAATGACCTGGACCCCGTTCCCGCAGGCCCAGGCACACTACCCAAGATTGCCTTGTAATGACCTGGACCCCGTTCCCGCAGGCCCAGGCACACTACCCAAGATTGCCTTGTAATGACCTGGACCCCGTTCCCGCAGGCCCAGGCACACTACCCAAGATTGCCTTGTAATGACCTGGACCCCGTTCCCGCAGGCCCAGGCACACTACCCAAGATTGCCTTGTAATGACCTGGACCCCGTTCCCGCAGGCCCAGGCACACTACCCAAGATTGCCTTGTAATGACCTGGACCCCGTTCCCGCAGGCCCAGGCACACTACCCAAGATTGCCTTGTAATGACCTGGACCCCGTTCCCGCAGGCCCAGGCACACTACCCAAGATTGCCTTGTAATGACCTGGACCCCGTTCCCGCAGGCCCAGGCACACTACCCAAGATTGCCTTGTAATGACCTGGACCCCGTTCCCGCAGGCCCAGGCACACTACCCAAGATTGCCTTGTAATGACCTGGACCCCGTTCCCGCAGGCCCAGGCACACTACCCAAGATTGCCTTGTAATGACCTGGACCCCGTTCCCGCAGGCCCAGGCACACTACCCAAGATTGCCTTGTAATGACCTGGACCCCGTTCCCGCAGGCCCAGGCACACTACCCAAGATTGCCTTGTAATGACCTGGACCCCGTTCCCGCAGGCCCAGGCACACTACCCAAGATTGCCTTGTAATGACCTGGACCCCGTTCCCGCAGGCCCAGGCACACTACCCAAGATTGCCTTGTAATGACCTGGACCCCGTTCCCGCAGGCCCAGGCACACTACCCAAGATTGCCTTGTAATGACCTGGACCCCGTTCCCGCAGGCCCAGGCACACTACCCAAGATTGCCTTGTAATGACCTGGACCCCGTTCCCGCAGGCCCAGGCACACTACCCAAGATTGCCTTGTAATGACCTGGACCCCGTTCCCGCAGGCCCAGGCACACTACCCAAGATTGCCTTGTAATGACCTGGACCCCGTTCCCGCAGGCCCAGGCACACTACCCAAGATTGCCTTGTAATGACCTGGACCCCGTTCCCGCAGGCCCAGGCACACTACCCAAGATTGCCTTGTAATGACCTGGACCCCGTTCCCGCAGGCCCAGGCACACTACCCAAGATTGCCTTGTAATGACCTGGACCCCGTTCCCGCAGGCCCAGGCACACTACCCAAGATTGCCTTGTAATGACCTGGACCCCGTTCCCGCAGGCCCAGGCACACTACCCAAGATTGCCTTGTAATGACCTGGACCCCGTTCCCGCAGGCCCAGGCACACTACCCAAGATTGCCTTGTAATGACCTGGACCCCGTTCCCGCAGGCCCAGGCACACTACCCAAGATTGCCTTGTAATGACCTGGACCCCGTTCCCGCAGGCCCAGGCACACTACCCAAGATTGCCTTGTAATGACCTGGACCCCGTTCCCGCAGGCCCAGGCACACTACCCAAGATTGCCTTGTAATGACCTGGACCCCGTTCCCGCAGGCCCAGGCACACTACCCAAGATTGCCTTGTAATGACCTGGACCCCGTTCCCGCAGGCCCAGGCACACTACCCAAGATTGCCTTGTAATGACCTGGACCCCGTTCCCGCAGGCCCAGGCACACTACCCAAGATTGCCTTGTAATGACCTGGACCCCGTTCCCGCAGGCCCAGGCACACTACCCAAGATTGCCTTGTAATGACCTGGACCCCGTTCCCGCAGGCCCAGGCACACTACCCAAGATTGCCTTGTAATGACCTGGACCCCGTTCCCGCAGGCCCAGGCACACTACCCAAGATTGCCTTGTAATGACCTGGACCCCGTTCCCGCAGGCCCAGGCACACTACCCAAGATTGCCTTGTAATGACCTGGACCCCGTTCCCGCAGGCCCAGGCACACTACCCAAGATTGCCTTGTAATGACCTGGACCCCGTTCCCGCAGGCCCAGGCACACTACCCAAGATTGCCTTGTAATGACCTGGACCCCGTTCCCGCAGGCCCAGGCACACTACCCAAGATTGCCTTGTAATGACCTGGACCCCGTTCCCGCAGGCCCAGGCACACTACCCAAGATTGCCTTGTAATGACCTGGACCCCGTTCCCGCAGGCCCAGGCACACTACCCAAGATTGCCTTGTAATGACCTGGACCCCGTTCCCGCAGGCCCAGGCACACTACCCAAGATTGCCTTGTAATGACCTGGACCCCGTTCCCGCAGGCCCAGGCACACTACCCAAGATTGCCTTGTAATGACCTGGACCCCGTTCCCGCAGGCCCAGGCACACTACCCAAGATTGCCTTGTAATGACCTGGACCCCGTTCCCGCAGGCCCAGGCACACTACCCAAGATTGCCTTGTAATGACCTGGACCCCGTTCCCGCAGGCCCAGGCACACTACCCAAGATTGCCTTGTAATGACCTGGACCCCGTTCCCGCAGGCCCAGGCACACTACCCAAGATTGCCTTGTAATGACCTGGACCCCGTTCCCGCAGGCCCAGGCACACTACCCAAGATTGCCTTGTAATGACCTGGACCCCGTTCCTGCAGGCCCAGGCACACTACTCAAGATTACCTTGTAATGACCTGGACCCCGTTCCTGCAGGCCCAGGCACACTACCCAAGATTGCCTTGTAATGACCTGGACCCCGTTCCCGCAGGCCCAGGCACACTACCCAAGATTGCCTTGTAATGACCTGGACCCCGTTCCCGCAGGCCCAGGCACACTACCCAAGATTGCCTTGTAATGACCTGGACCCCGTTCCCGCAGGCCCAGGCACACTACCCAAGATTGCCTTGTAATGACCTGGACCCCGTTCCCGCAGGCCCAGGCACACTACCCATCTCTAGCGTAACGTACTGTAACTCACAATGCATGTTTCAAAGATATGCAATACAAAACGAAACAAAACAACGAAGCTCCACACGAAACAAAACAACGAAATAGGGAACTGACTGTTAAACCCTACCGTTCCATGGTGTAGGCCTAAGGCAACAGAAGAATTCCACTACTTACCTGAATGCTCGGCTTCCACTTGCTTACTTTTACCGTCCAATTCACACGTTCGACGACCTAAAACAACGTAAACTTAGTTTGGTAAGCTATCAATAAATTCTAAAAGATTTTCTAACTAAAACTTAACAATACCTAAAACACATTTCACACTTAAAACCCAAAACCCGATTTCTATACTAATTACCGACCTCCAACTTTAAACGGCCATAACTTTCTCGTTTTTCAACAGATTTCGACGTGCCACCCCAACTCGGAAAGCTCAACACGTCTACTATCCATTGAAATGCTTAAATGAACCAAATACTGTCACGACCCGTACCCGTGACGTCACGTTTTTTTTTTTTTTTTAAAACTTAACTTGACTCTAACTGAAATTTAGACGGAAACGATATTGAAGTAAAATTCTAATTATGACTTTTGAAAACAAACATTTAACAATTGAGATCATTTAATAAAACTTTAATTAAAATCAAACAATGCAACAAAACAAAGGGGAGGGGCAATCTCGGCAAAAGCCGAGATAATTTGGGGCCGCACGAACGCCCAACATTTGGGCGCTCGTGCGCCCCCATAAGGGCCGCTCGAGCGGCCATGCATTGGCCGCTCGGGCGCCCCCATTTCTTTGCTGCCCGCGCACGGCGCCTCAGCCTCCCCGCCCGAGTGCCAACCTCTCTGGAAAACCAGTCGTTTCATCATTCATATTCGTTTCGTTTCATCATTCATATTCGTTTCGTTTCGTTTCATCATTCATATTCGTTTCGTTTCATCATTCATATTCGTTTCGTTTCATCATTCATATTCGTTTCGTTTCGTTTCATCATTCATATTCGTTTCGTTTCGTTTCGTTTCGTTTCATCATTCATATTCGTTTCGTTTCATCATTCATATTCGTTTCGTTTCGTTTCGTTTCATCATTCATATTCGTTTCGTTTCATCATTCATATTCGTTTCGTTTCATCATTCATATTCGTTTCGTTTCATCATTCATATTCGTTTCGTTTCATCATTCATATTCGTTTCGTTTCATCATTCATATTCGTTTCGTTTCGTTTCATCATTCATATTCGTTTCGTTTCATCATTCATATTCGTTTCGTTTCATCATTCATATTCGTTTCGTTTCGTTTCATCATTCATATTCGTTTCGTTTCATCATTCATATTCGTTTCGTTTCGTTTCGTTTCATCATTCATATTCGTTTCGTTTCGTTTCGTTTCATCATTCATATTCGTTTCGTTTCGTTTCGTTTCATCATTCATATTCGTTTCGTTTCGTTTCATCATTCATATTCGTTTCGTTTCATCATTCATATTCGTTTCGTTTCATCATTCATATTCGTTTCGTTTCATCATTCATATTCGTTTCGTTTCATCATTCATATTCGTTTCGTTTCATCATTCATATTCGTTTCGTTTCATCATTCATATTCGTTTCGTTTCGTTTCGTTTCATCATTCATATTCGTTTCGTTTCATCATTCATATTCGTTTCGTTTCATCATTCATATTCGTTTCGTTTCATCATTCATATTCGTTTCGTTTCATCATTCATATTCGTTTCGTTTCATCATTCATATTCGTTTCGTTTCGTTTCGTTTCGTTTCGTTTCGTTTCATCATTCATATTCGTTTCGTTTCATCATTCATATTCGTTTCGTTTCGTTTCGTTTCGTTTCATCATTCATATTCGTTTCGTTTCATCATTCATATTCGTTTCGTTTCATCATTCATATTCGTTTCGTTTCATCATTCATATTCGTTTCGTTTCATCATTCATATTCGTTTCGTTTCGTTTCATCATTCATATTCGTTTCGTTTCATCATTCATATTCGTTTCGTTTCATCATTCATATTCGTTTCGTTTCATCATTCATATTCGTTTCGTTTCATCATTCATATTCGTTTCGTTTCATCATTCATATTCGTTTCGTTTCATCATTCATATTCGTTTCGTTTCGTTTCATCATTCATATTCGTTTCGTTTCATCATTCATATTCGTTTCGTTTCATCATTCATATTCGTTTCGTTTCGTTTCGTTTCATCATTCATATTCGTTTCGTTTCGTTTCGTTTCGTTTCGTTTCGTTTCATCATTCATATTCGTTTCGTTTCGTTTCATCATTCATATTCGTTTCGTTTCATCATTCATATTCGTTTCGTTTCGTTTCGTTTCGTTTCGTTTCGTTTCGTTTCGTTTCGTTTCATCATTCATATTCGTTTCGTTTCATCATTCATATTCGTTTCGTTTCGTTTCGTTTCATCATTCATATTCGTTTCGTTTCATCATTCATATTCGTTTCGTTTCATCATTCATATTCGTTTCGTTTCATCATTCATATTCGTTTCGTTTCGTTTCGTTTCGTTTCGTTTCATCATTCATATTCGTTTCGTTTCATCATTCATATTCGTTTCGTTTCGTTTCATCATTCATATTCGTTTCGTTTCATCATTCATATTCGTTTCGTTTCATCATTCATATTCGTTTCGTTTCATCATTCATATTCGTTTCGTTTCATCATTCATATTCGTTTCGTTTCATCATTCATATTCGTTTCGTTTCATCATTCATATTCGTTTCGTTTCGTTTCGTTTCATCATTCATATTCGTTTCGTTTCATCATTCATATTCGTTTCGTTTCATCATTCATATTCGTTTCGTTTCATCATTCATATTCGTTTCGTTTCATCATTCATATTCGTTTCGTTTCATCATTCATATTCGTTTCGTTTCATCATTCATATTCGTTTCGTTTCATCATTCATATTCGTTTCGTTTCATCATTCATATTCGTTTCGTTTCATCATTCATATTCGTTTCGTTTCATCATTCATATTCGTTTCGTTTCGTTTCATCATTCATATTCGTTTCGTTTCATCATTCATATTCGTTTCGTTTCGTTTCGTTTCATCATTCATATTCGTTTCGTTTCATCATTCATATTCGTTTCGTTTCATCATTCATATTCGTTTCGTTTCATCATTCATATTCGTTTCGTTTCATCATTCATATTCGTTTCGTTTCATCATTCATATTCGTTTCGTTTCATCATTCATATTCGTTTCGTTTCATCATTCATATTCGTTTCGTTTCATCATTCATATTCGTTTCGTTTCATCATTCATATTCGTTTCGTTTCATCATTCATATTCGTTTCGTTTCGTTTCATCATTCATATTCGTTTCGTTTCATCATTCATATTCGTTTCGTTTCGTTTCGTTTCATCATTCATATTCGTTTCGTTTCATCATTCATATTCGTTTCGTTTCATCATTCATATTCGTTTCGTTTCATCATTCATATTCGTTTCGTTTCATCATTCATATTCGTTTCGTTTCATCATTCATATTCGTTTCGTTTCATCATTCATATTCGTTTCGTTTCGTTTCATCATTCATATTCGTTTCGTTTCATCATTCATATTCGTTTCGTTTCATCATTCATATTCGTTTCGTTTCATCATTCATATTCGTTTCGTTTCGTTTCATCATTCATATTCGTTTCGTTTCGTTTCGTTTCGTTTCATCATTCATATTCGTTTCGTTTCGTTTCGTTTCATCATTCATATTCGTTTTGTTTCGTTTCATCATTCATATTCGTTTCGTTTCGTTTCATCATTCATATTCGTTTCGTTTCTATCATACATACATGTAATCCTCTACCAATGGAGGGCGGATTAGTTTCTCCATCTCTAGACGTTCCACATATAAATCTTTACCTGAAGGGTGAACCACTTCCTTCAGATATCATACATTTTCTGGACGTTCCACAATCTACATCTGAAGGGTGAACCACTTCCTTCAGACACTTTACATTTTCGTTTTACATCGTTGTCGTTTCTACGTTCAATTCTTGAAAACACATGCTAAAACATTTTCGTACTTTTCTAAAACATGATGCATGGGAAATCTATATACGACATATCATCAAAACATATCCTCAAACAATTCACAACATACATAGACATATACTATTCTCAACAGACTTCTCAAACAACTAACATCCTAAGCTACCCGACTCATAAATCCCCACAGTCAGAAAATCATCATCAAAGTAGTAAAACCTAACGTTGCCACGATGTAGGGCCTTAAGGGCCGGAAACCTAACATCCACTTACCTGGCGTCCGTAGTAAGCCGTGCACCGTCCGTCAAGTCGTCTCCACCTAAAGCATTTCATAATTGAGGGCATTAAAACCGATCACAAATAAACCGTTTCCAAGCTTAAACTAAGCTCCTAGCTAACACTATTTTCTTTAAAACTTCAACTTTCTCCATTCAAGCATTTCATCGAGCACGTTGTGCTCACAAACCTTTAAACTCCATTAATGGATTTCTTCATTCTCTAACAACTCTAACATTAACCTAACAATCAACCGAACTCCAATGATTCATTCAATCTACTCAAATAACCACAAAAGTAACATCAATGGGCAATAATATCTCTATCCTATCGATTTCTCACGAAACTTGCGATTTTCGCAAACCCTAACCTGAATAAATCTTACTGAAATAAAATCCTAAATCAAAACTAAACGTGACAAAAGCTTGGGGCTTACCTCGAACGTCTAAAGGGGAAGAAAACCCAAAAGAAATCGCCGGAGATTTGGAGGAGAATCGGCCGAAAAGAGGAACGTCGTGGGAGGGGAATCACCAAAATGAGAGAGAGACTTGCTCTCTGGAGAAGAAAGGAAGAAATGAGGTCGTAAGTGGTGAGGGAGTGTTTTTGTTTTCTTATTTAATAATAAAACTTAACTTATATTTACAAGTTTGCCCCTCACCCATTTCTTTGCTCGTTTAGTTATTTCGCCCATCATTTTGAGCTCTCCGAAACTGCCTTATTCCGCCAAATATTCCAACTTATTCCTAGGGTTCTAACGAAACTGTCCGTTTGCAAAACGGACCTAATTTACTATTTTTACAACTTAAAACACGATAGACAGAAAACCGTAATTCGGCATTACGCTATCGATTTAGGTTTCTAAAAATTCACTTATTCTTCTAAAAATCCATATAAATTCCTAGGGTCCTACTAAAACTTCTCGCTCACCAAACGGACCCATATTTATTTATTTACGAAAATACCCCTGGAGCGGAAACCCAAAAACTCGGGTGTTACAAATACACAACTTAACCAACTCGAATTCCCTAAAAACAGAATCGGCCCTTTGATGCACAATTCCAGTTTTTGTGTAACTTCCATCCAATCTTCAATCTAAACACTTAATTAACCTAAACTAACATATTTAACAATTAACTAACCAATTTGGAAAGAAAACCAACTTGAGAAACCAAAATTCGGAATTCATGGTTAGGGTTTTCCAAACCCTAACCAAATCCATCACAACCACCCCAAAAACACTACAAATCAACTCCTTAGTGTAATAAACTTAAAACCCATGAGAAATTACCTTGAAATGCCTTGAAAAAATGAAGAAAGAAGGAGAGGAAACGTCGGCTATGGAGAAAAAGAGAGAGACACGATGGAGGAGAAGAAGATGAATAAAAAAACCCATTTCTTTTCTTTTTAATTCATTCATTTAATTCACCAAGTAAATTTACAATTTAACCCTCCCCTTTCACACTTTAATCCAACGTCAAACCCACCTCTAAAACACCACTTTTTCTTCCCATCTCCTTCACAAATTTGATTGGTTAACACACATTGACAAAGTCAAACTCAAACTCTCCACCAATCACAATTGAGTTTGACTTGTCAAACTCTCCACCAATCACCTTTCTCTTCTAATACCCTTTTATATACACTAAATTTGAATAATTAATCACTCATACTTGACTTTGATTAGGGTTACACGCTCTGAGAAAATTTTGGGTGTTACATTTAGTATCCTAAAAAATTCGAAAATCATTTCTGAGAAGAGATGAAAAATACTGAGATATTTTGTGGGAACGGAAAAGAAAAGTGTGAGAAAAAAATAGGTGCGGTGAAAAAAATAGGGTAAGTGAAAAATAAGTCAGTGAAAGAAATTTTAGAGTGATATTTTTCTTTGATAATATTTGATTTTAAGGAAACTTTTAGAATTTGTTGATTAGATTTTTATCGAGATATTAGCGTACTTATATTGATGTTAAAAGACTTAAAACATATTAATGACCCGGCCCGAGTTCCCCGCATCAAGGCCCACAATAATAGACAAATTAGCTAGGCCTATATCAATTATTTAACCCTCACAAGTCTCTTTTCTTATGTTCTTAGTATGTTTGCTTTACACAAGTACTCAAGTCTCTTTAAAACATGAATTTCGAGCATCTTTTAAAATTTTTAACTTTGCTATTGACATTTGGGAAATTACCGATTCAAACCTCGAAGTATACGGTTTTTTTATTTTAAACCTTAAAGTATCAAATTTAACTAATCAAACTTTAAAGTATCAAAAACATAACAAAACAAACCCTACCATTCGTCCGATCTGTGTCCAGTATCCATTTTTACCATATATTAGACGGACATAAAATTTTTGCGTCCTTTCGTATCATTTATTTGGCTGTTTCTCGGACGGACGCTTCAAAATAGCATCTATCTGATACATATTACGGATGAACATACGAAACATTTGTCCGTCTGTACGTATGTTTTGCCTGGATGTCGATGCGTGGCTCGGACAAACGTTGTTTTTCCTCTGTTACTCAGTGTGACAGCCCAAAACCGAAACCCGATCGGGGTCCGGGATCGAAGCCGTCACTCCGGGACATTTGCAGAAAACGGGGACAACCCTTCTTCTTTTAAATAGGGAACATAACATTTACAAACTTTAAAACGTGACAGAGAGAGAGTTCTCTGGAGTTGGAAGCGAAACAGGTTTCAGTAATGGACAATATAAGAGAAGAGACGGGGGCGAAGAAATAATTGAAACAAAATACAACAGGTAAAAACAGAAAACATAACGTAGGGCTGGCGGAAGAGCTCAGTTTAAAGATCTGTCGGGATATTGATAAAACAAAACAGATGACGTCATCCGGAAAGAGAGATGAAGTCACCGGAAGAATAAAAAATAGCAGCCACCAAACCGGATGATGTGATGACGTCATCGGAAGATGTGATGACGTCATCGGAAGATGTGATGACGTCATCGGAAGATGTGATGACGTCATCGGAAGATGTGATGACGTCATCGGAAGATGTGATGACGTCATCGGAAGATGTGATGACGTCATCGGAAGATGTGATGACGTCATCGGAAGATGTGATGACGTCATCGGAAGATGTGATGACGTCATCGGAAGATGTGATGACGTCATCGGAAGATGTGATGACGTCATCGGAAGATGTGATGACGTCATCGGAAGATGTGATGACGTCATCGGAAGATGTGATGACGTCATCGGAAGATGTGATGACGTCATCGGAAGATGTGATGACGTCATCGGAAGATGTGATGACGTCATCGGAAGATGTGATGACGTCATCGGAAGATGTGATGACGTCATCGGAAGATGTGATGACGTCATCGGAAGATGTGATGACGTCATCGGAAGATGTGATGACGTCATCGGAAGATGTGATGACGTCATCGGAAGATGTGATGACGTCATCGGAAGATGTGATGACGTCATCGGAAGATGTGATGACGTCATCGGAAGATGTGATGACGTCATCGGAAGATGTGATGACGTCATCGGAAGATGTGATGACGTCATCGGAAGATGTGATGACGTCATCGGAAGATGTGATGACGTCATCGGAAGATGTGATGACGTCATCGGAAGATGTGATGACGTCATCGGAAGATGTGATGACGTCATCGGAAGATGTGATGACGTCATCGGAAGATGTGATGACGTCATCGGAAGATGTGATGACGTCATCGGAAGATGTGATGACGTCATCGGAAGATGTGATGACGTCATCGGAAGATGTGATGACGTCATCGGAAGATGTGATGACGTCATCGGAAGATGTGATGACGTCATCGGAAGATGTGATGACGTCATCGGAAGATGTGATGACGTCATCGGAAGATGTGATGACGTCATCGGAAGATGTGATGACGTCATCGGAAGATGTGATGACGTCATCGGAAGATGTGATGACGTCATCGGAAGATGTGATGACGTCATCGGAAGATGTGATGACGTCATCGGAAGATGTGATGACGTCATCGGAAGATGTGATGACGTCATCGGAAGATGTGATGACGTCATCGGAAGATGTGATGACGTCATCGGAAGATGTGATGACGTCATCGGAAGATGTGATGACGTCATCGGAAGATGTGATGACGTCATCGGAAGATGTGATGACGTCATCGGAAGATGTGATGACGTCATCGGAAGATGTGATGACGTCATCGGAAGATGTGATGACGTCATCGGAAGATGTGATGACGTCATCGGAAGATGTGATGACGTCATCGGAAGATGTGATGACGTCATCGGAAGATGTGATGACGTCATCGGAAGATGTGATGACGTCATCGGAAGATGTGATGACGTCATCGGAAGATGTGATGACGTCATCGGAAGATGTGATGACGTCATCGGAAGATGTGATGACGTCATCGGAAGATGTGATGACGTCATCGGAAGATGTGATGACGTCATCGGAAGATGTGATGACGTCATCGGAAGATGTGATGACGTCATCGGAAGATGTGATGACGTCATCGGAAGATGTGATGACGTCATCGGAAGATGTGATGACGTCATCGGAAGATGTGATGACGTCATCGGAAGATGTGATGACGTCATCGGAAGATGTGATGACGTCATCGGAAGATGTGATGACGTCATCGGAAGATGTGATGACGTCATCGGAAGATGTGATGACGTCATCGGAAGATGTGATGACGTCATCGGAAGATGTGATGACGTCATCGGAAGATGTGATGACGTCATCGGAAGATGTGATGACGTCATCGGAAGATGTGATGACGTCAGCCGGAAGAATGGATGACGTCAACCGGAAGACAAAAACAGAAACTCTGAATAAACTGGGCGGAAGACTTATGCTGACGTCAACCGGAAGACATATTTACACTGGGCGGAAGACTTATGCTGACGTCAACCGGAAGACATATTTACACTAGGCGGAGGACTTGATTTTAAAGACAGAATTGGACCACTTTTTAACAGGAGGACATTCCAACAGGAAACTTTAAAACAGAAGGTATAATGCTTCAAACCTTCAAACCCGATTCAAAATTTACAGATTTCTAAGAAAAACAAACTGCATGGTTAGCTCTAAATTTCGAGACTATCCATGCATGACCTGAAAAATGGAGAACTCAAGCAGTTCCAGAATGTTTTCAAAACATTTAAAATATATGGATACAATCTGTCAAATACAGAGGTTTAAAATACACCACCATTAAAACCTATACATCGTTTATAATTTACAACAGAACTAAACAGACAGGACCTACATTCCAAAATTTCACAACAAGAGTTTTGAAGACATAAAGATACAGATTTCACATTGGTTTTAAAGTTTCAAAAGCTATACAGGACTTGACCTAACATTAAAAAAATGCAATCTCACAGGGATGACATTGGTCCGACTGCAGCAATCAACCCCAGTGAGCTCAATCCACCAACTACATCAGCTCATCATTTTGAGGCACAAGGTCCTCATCAAGAGTATCCGTACCTACAACAGGGAGTTCACCTATGAGCCTAGAGCTCAGTAAGAACATGAGATGCAATGGTGCATATGCTGTGCATGAAACGTTTCAAATACATGAACATTACATCACTTCACATTTAGTTTCACTGGACAGGAAGGTATAAGTGGGAGGAGGAGCTGGCGCAATATGATCTACCCGAACCAGACCTAGTACCTTCGAGTTGTAGGGCCTTAAGGGCCAACGTAGATGCATGAACTTACCTGTTTGCAGCAATGCAGTGTGCTCGAACGCCCCTGGAAAGCTCGGATCTGTAAATGGATGTACATGCCACTTCAGGACATAACAGGAGTACTTGACAGGATGCCAGTCCTCGTCCACACTTAACCATACATTTTCTTTACAGGATTTTATCTTACTTACTTCAAAACCGGTGCTGAAAACATTTGCATGATTTTACAGGAAAAGTGTATGCATGAATAAGTGAAATGCTTAAACTTAACATTCACAGATGACAGAATGAATACAACAGGAAACAGAATATAACGGAAACACGTTTAACTTAAAACATAACCTAAAACCTATCTACCCGAACCAGACCTAGTACCTTCGAGTTGTAGGGCCTTAAGGGCCAACGTAGATGCATGAACTTACCTGTTTGCAGCAATGCAGTGTGCTCGAACGCCCCTGGAAAGCTCGGATCTGTAAATGGATGTACATGCCACTTCAGGACATAACAGGAGTACTTGACAGGATGCCAGTCCTCGTCCACACTTAACCATACATTTTCTTTACAGGATTTTATCTTACTTACTTCAAAACCGGTGCTGAAAACATTTGCATGATTTTACAGGAAAAGTGTATGCATGAATAAGTGAAATGCTTAAACTTAACATTCACAGATGACAGAATGAATACAACAGGAAACAGAATATAACGGAAACACGTTTAACTTAAAACATAACCTAAAACCTATCTACCCGAACCAGACCTAGTACCTTCGAGTTGTAGGGCCTTAAGGGCCAACGTAGATGCATGAACTTACCTGTTTGCAGCAATGCAGTGTGCTCGAACGCCCCTGGAAAGCTCGGATCTGTAAATGGATGTACATGCCACTTCAGGACATAACAGGAGTACTTGACAGGATGCCAGTCCTCGTCCACACTTAACCATACATTTTCTTTACAGGATTTACAGAATTCAAACACGCTACAAATGCTAACTAATATCTCGTAGGAAATGCAGCAAACACGTTTCAACACTTTAGAAAACACACCAACGTGTTTTCATCCAAAAACAGTGAGTTTTCTCTAAAATAATAACCCTAAATCTCAGTGAAAACTCGCATTAAACTTGTCCAAATTCGTTAGCATTCAACCAGACATTTACCTCAGCGGGAAAACAGAAAGGAGCCGAGGAGATCGAAGTAACTTCGATGGTTGTTCGTCGACAAGAAGAGAGAAAACAGGAGGGAGTTTCACGCCAGAATGAAGAGAAGAACGGGAGGGAAGGAAGAAGACATGGCTTCTTCAACAAGTTGCCAGATGGCATTCATCCATTGGCCCACCAACCTTAATTTCACTCTATTTTACCCTTCCATTGGTCTTTAACTAATTTGCTATTTAGTTTCACCATTTGGTTTTATGAATCATACATATTCAACTGGAAACATTAGCAAATTAATAAAAACAAACCTTGCATGATTATTCCCATTAATCCCGTTGAATAATTTAAGGAATATCTACATGGCAAAAATGCCGGGTGTTACACTCAGCATGTCCGTCCGTTAGTTGCAAGGCTTTTTATAAATAGACGGACATTCTAATTATGGCGAAAATGGACGGATGCGTAAATATCGCGTCTGTCCGATCTCGTGATTTAAATCGAACCAGCGCCTGAAATCTGACATTTTCACCACGCCCAAATCAATTTTCTCTCAACCTCTTGCAAATTTTTTGTAGATTTTTAACCGGAAAATGCTTTGAGGTAATAGCTTTATCCATTCTGATTCATTTAGTTCAATTTTTATGGTAAATAACTCGAATTTTCGATATTTATTTGAAACGCTAGTTTTAGATAGTTTATCGGACGGACGCTCTTTTGAGTGTTCGTTCGAGTTTATTTTTACGAGACAGACGCACTTTCCCGTGCATCCGTCTGGTAAAAATAAACCCGAGACTGTGGCAGATTTGTTACAATTCTCTGATTCAGGCTAATTTTTTTTTGACAATTCTCCAATTGATGAATATATTGAAACGATAGACAGAGACAAATTGACTATTAGACGAAAGTTTGCCCCTAGTCGTGCACCTCAACTTCACAAGCCGGACCCTTAAACTAGCAAGAGAGGCAGACACCACCTCCACTGCGGTCGGAGTTTTTATCGATTGAATTTTGCAATAAGCATTGTCAAGAGCAGTTCGACCTGGATTTGTTAGACCACCAGATTACATTGTCGAAGACTGTGACAGGATGAGAGTCCTTGCAGATCAAAGAAATGTTTGACAGAATCAGCCTCGAAAGGGTGTATAGTCTACGGGGCCAAAGCTGTGATAGAATTGTTCGCCTATTCTATGCGAACATGAGCTGGACCGAGAGGTCCGAAATTATGAAGACCCACGTATTGGGAAAGGAGATTGTCATTACTTCAGAGACTGTAAATCAGTTGATTGGGTTTGCCGCAGAAGGGGCAGAGAGATACTACCACGCCCAATGGAAGTGTCCCTTCATCGGAACACCCAAGGGAAGAGAGTTCATTTGGAAAATTCATCGGAACGCTGACCTTGGGCGTTCGTTAAACCAGGAGCGAAAGAGTTGAATGTAAAAGCCCGCGTCATCCACAATCTATTGTCACACACCATTCTACTGAGGGTTGTACATAGAGTTCATGTTAGCTACATGTGTCACTATATCATGGAGAAACTATACAACGGTTTAATATTCGACCCTGGCTTTATGGTTTTAAACCAGATGTGTGAGATTAGGCATACAAGGAACAAGAATCTCTTCTATAGTGTCTTGATTTATAAAATTGTCGAGCATTTTGAGATTGAGTTACCCCTTGAGAGCAGCTCAGATCACAGTGGGCCGGAGATGCATTTGGCAGGTTTCATTTGGTTTGGATGAGGCTTGTTGAAACAGATGGGCTGTGGACGTTGAGGGGAGATGAGGGGGATAGGGGGGATGATTTAGGGCAACCCACTTACACAGGGTAACCTCCGGAGTCAAATAGGGCTGATATGGCGTCTGTTAGGGCGAATATAGACTCTCTCTCAAGCAGAGTCTCACATATCGAGGTGACTATGACGGAGCATCACAGAGTGGTCATGGAGTACCTCAGAGGGATGATGAAGTACCACAAAGGTACAAGACAGATCATCCAGGACCTAGTGGAGGCCAATGGCGATGCCCGTCCGATGTCAGGCGATGATGACGACGATGTCAAACCGATGGTGGGTGATGAGGAGGAAGTCCAATCGGTGGGAGATATCGATAACGACGATGCCCAATCGTAGGTACATTCCAACCAATTTTTCTCATTCTTATTTTCATTATAATTATTATTTTCTAATATAACTTTCATTACGTGCAGATAGGAGAGATGGACTACCCTGATGATGGGGATGACTCTCACCGTAGTCTATTTTGATGTATATTAGTTTGATGAACTGTAGTTGGATTTAATTTAGTTTGATGTACTTTAATTTAGTTTGATGCACTTAGTTGGATGATGTAAACTTCTATAATTGATGCACTTTATGTTGGATGCACTTGATGTTTTGTAACACCTGAAAAATTCCTATAACATGTGTAGCCTTAGTTTAGGGTATGTTATGAGCATTAACATCAATTCTAGAGTCTTCCTAAAATATTGAGTGGGAAAGTGATATCAAGAGATGATTTTGGATAGAAAACATTAGGGTTTGAGTGTTAGGAATTTTGTTGAGTTGATAAAATGGAAAGTTAAGTTGACAAAGGGAAAATGAGGTGTGTTTGGAAGAGAGAATCACGTTGGCATGAGGAAAGAAAAAAAAATGAAGTATGAAGTTTGAAAAGTCAAAAGAAGTTATAGAAAAGTAATGTATAAAGAAAAGAAAAAAGAATTTAAGAAAAAGTGAGGAGGAAAAGTGAAGCATTCACGTTGGGGATTTAGAGAAACAAAAGAGAGAGGCAATTTTATAAAATGAAGAAGTTGTGTGGGAAAAAAATTAAAAGAAGGGAAATTGTGTTTTAATTAAAAAGTGAAATTTAAAGTTAAAAGAGGAAATTCCCTTCTTCTTTCCCATTTTCTTCCACGAAAATTGCAGCAACCCTTGAGCTTTCTCTCCTCCATTTTCCATCAAGTTTTTGCAAGAAATCAAAGTAAGTTTAAGTGGGTTTTATGTTATATATACTTAGATGAAGATTTTGAGGGTTTTTGTTGAGTTTTAAGTGAATTTGGTTAGGGTTTGGAAACCCTCATTGGTGAAGTCCGAAAATGTTGTTGATTTGCTAGTTTTTCTTCCTATTTTGATGGTTTAATCCTTAGATATGTTAGTTTAGGTTGTTTTTGGGAAGAGATTAAAAATTTGGTGTGAGTTATGAAAAAACCAGTTTTGAGAAGTTTGTACACCGGTTTTGTTTTATGAATTTCGATGTGGCCATTGTGTTTGGTTGTTGAATTTGATTGTTTCAATGGATAGTAGACGTGTAGAGGTTTACGGAATAGGGTGGCACGTCCAAATTCGTTGAAAAACGAATAAGTTATGGCCAATTGAAGTTAAGACACTAAAAATTATGGGAATTTCGGGTTGTTGGGTTTTAGGCTTCATAGTTTGGTTGGTTTGTAGTTAGAGTTAGAATATGCTTTCTTTAGAATTATCTTAATGGTTTTTAAGTGTTTTTCCCTTAATTATGTTAGGTTAATGAGCGAGTAATTGGATTAAGAGAGGTGAGCAAATACGTGTGGAGAAACCAGGTAAGTAGTGGAGTGTGTGCGTTTGTGCCTTAGGGCCTACACCATGGAACGGTAGGGATTTGTTTGTTTGTTTGGTTGTTTGATTTATTTTGCGTTTGCGTATTGTATTAACATGCATCATTGTTTTCAAACTACAAGAAAACGAGTTTTGTGCATGCTTTGAATTGTAAGCGTGAAACGTAGCAAGATAAAAAAATTGCAAATTTTGGTCTTGAGTAGAGTTGCCTTGTGGGGAAAAGTGCTGAGGTGTAGCACCCCGAGGGGACCTCTATGAGAGATGTATGACAAAAATACTTAAAGCATCGAGAGTATGAATTCCTAGACGGTTATAGGATTCTACGATCGATGTGGGGAAGTAAAATCGTGCATGTCCTTCCTAAACGGTTATGGGATGCGTGTCATCCGGTTTTGCTTGGTTGGATCAATGTGTGGCCATCCTAGACGGTTATGGGATGTGTGCATACTTCATCCACACGGCTTATCAAAAGATTAATGCAACAAATATGAAATGAACACAACTGAGTGTTAGCAATTGCATGTGATAGGATTGGTTTCCATTGTGTGTTTGTTTGCATTCATTAATCCCTACTTACTAAGCATTAGGCTTACGTTTTGTGTTATGTGGTGTAGGTAACGACATAGTTATAGGTGTGATAGACGAGGGAGCCAAGGATTAAGGAGCAGTATGCGACGCACGGGGCATGCCAGTGCAGGCAGTTGTCGGGGCGTCTCGACCATGATCTTCGGGGAGAGTTGGAGGATTGGTATTTTGATTGTAAATAGGTAGGTTAGTTTAGACTTTATGTGGTATAAACGAAGATGGTTTTACAACGTTGTAAATATTATTTTGGAATTGTTTTGAACGTATTTTGTAAAAGTTTGAATTTCAGAGTTGTGGTTTTTAGAAAAATTAGTTGTTATGCTGCTCGATTTTTCGTACAGTAAACGACGTCGGTTTTCAATTGTCTTTACGCTTTCGTTAATATTTTAGAGTCAGGAATGTCGTTAACATTTGGGGAAATTTTTGAGTGATTTGGGAGTGAATGTGTAGCACCCGGTTTCATTGAGCCAACTTATTTTGTCAACTAGTAGTGAATGTTTTATAGATGAAATTGGGAGAAATTAGTGATTAGGCTAATGAGTGACTAGGCGAGGGCATAATGGTAAATTGAGATATAAAGTGGATAACCTATTTAAGGGAAGAGGTTCTGCGTTTAATGCACAGTAGCCGCCACCCTATTACCATTTCCCTTCGTTGATTTTCAGCTCAGCTCAGCAGACTTCCTTCCGACATTTTCCTCTCTGATTTTTCTCCATTCTAGGTGAGTTTTGTTTCATTTTACTTGCTGTTTTAGTGATTAGATAACAGAGAGATTGTAGGGGAGTATTTGTGAATGCTGTGAGTGAGAGTTAGTTTCGGGTTTTGGGGAGAACCAGGAATGCTCAACGAACAGGACTTCCAGCTAGTTTCCCTAAGATTTCTAAGTAGTTTAGAATGAAGTTTAGTAATGCAGTTCTCTGTTTACGATTATAGGTGAGCAGACTTCCAAAGTAGCTAACAACCAGACAATCTCCGGGAGACCAGGTAAGTGAAGTATGCTTGTGCCTTCGGGCCTACATCACAAAACAGCAGGATTATGTTTGCTTGAATGTGTTTGTATGTCATGCATCATATTTTGAAAGTATGCGAAAATGAATTTACATGAAATGGCATGGTAAGGAATGAACAGACTATAATAGATAAACTATTAAGGGAACTAATCCACCCCTTAACTTATGAAGGGATTTATACTTTGGGAGAAGTGATCCAACTCCCAATTTCACAGGGGGATCTGAACAGTTGTTAAGGGAACTAATCCGCCCCTTAATCGAGAGAGAGGATGTATGACTTTGGGAGAAGTGATTCAACTCCCAATTTCACAGGGGGATCAGATTAGAAACGAATGCATATGCAACTGAGATGAGAAAGTAGAAACTGCATGTTTAGGAATTTATGTTTCAGCATTTCATTTCATTTCATTACTGCTTTACTTACTTAGCATTAGGCTAATAGATGAGTTTTGTGAGGTAGGTGAAGAAGTGACAGCAGGTGTGTTCTCTGAGTTTGCTGAGAACTAGGCAGGTTGGAGGGGTGCATTCATGCATCAATCTGGCAATTGATGGGGCGGTTTAACTGGTGACAGTAGATGAGAAGGTTCGGTGAACCATGATTCAATTTAAGTATGTTGAGAGTTTTTATGACAGTGGTAGTTTTGGTGTTTTGAATACAATTTTAGACTTTTCTGATAATGATACTATGTTGGTTTTAATAGTGGTTTTTACCAAATTTTGGAGTAATACACAAATTTAAGTAGTTTTGAACGGTTTTTAGTAAAATGCTCAAGTTCTTTTGGTAGTCAGAGTTTTCTTTGTTTAGAGTGAAATTGTTGCTATGCTGTTTTTGTTGAGTGTTTTTGATCTATCGGTAGATGATGTCTATCGGCAGATGTTGAGTATTTTTGATCTATAGGTAGATGATGTCTATCGGCAGATGTTGAGTATTTTTGGTCTATCGGTGGATTTAGTCCATCTGTAGAAGTCGAGAGTTTTGTCTATCGGTGGATTTAATTCATCGGTAGAAGTCGGGAGTTTTGTCTATCGGTGGATGTAGTCCATCGGTGGATATGAGTATTAGAATTTGTCGTTTTGTGACCGAGTGATGTCGAATATTATATCTATCGGAAGATGTAGGAAGAAATTTGTCGTTTTGCGATCGGTAGATGTGAATTGAGGATTTTTGTTGTATAGTGATCGGAAGACGCAACTTGTTCTATCGGTAGATGTGTTCGGTTTTCTTTTCTTTTTCAACCAACTGTCTTCAATATTTTAACTATTTAATAAATGTTGTTCATACAAATGTTTTTCCGCTGTAAGTCTTAATGTTTTAAGGGTCAAGTCTTGATCGTTGAATGAAATTTTAAAATTTTCTCAGAAAGTCATAGTTCAGTTTAGTATTATGTGTGGCGAACTGGGTTCAGATAACTCAGGGCGTTACATAATGGTTTGGTGAAAATGGAGAAAAATTGGAAGAGAGGCGTGGTGGTCGAAGTGGTGCGCACGGAGCTGGGCGGGGCGCGTGCAGCAGGCGTACAGTGCGCGCTGCTGGGCGCCCAGCGCCGATCGATCGGCAGAGTTTGGTCGGGCACCCGAGAGGGTGCCGATCGATCGGCGCCTGGCCGGCAATATAGCTGAATTGAAAGACTCGCATAAATTATTTAAGCCCAAGTCGCATTTAGGAATTAGCGAAAACGCATGAGTAGCCCAACTGCTAGGCGGTGTTCGTCGAAGCCATGTATGGGCATCTGGGTTTAGCTCATGCACTTTCCTCATTGCTATCTCAAAATATTCCCTTGTGGTTGCCCTTGCTGCATTCTACATAGCATCTCTATACGCTATGTCCCGAAATCGTCCTTTGAAGTTTGCATACATATGTCTTTGGCAAAAACGGTGTTCGGCTAAACCAAATGTGTCGTCCACAGCAGTCAACAACCCCTGAAATTTTAAAGAAAATCAGACTCAGTATAAAACAATATAATTACAACGCCCGAATAATAATAATAATAATAATAATAATAATAATAATAATATACATTTTGTTGATCCGACACAAATGTCCATCCTCGTCCACGGCCAATGCCTAAATCGTCCTGCAATAACTCCAAAAAATCACAGCCACGAGTCCATGCATTCTTTCTCCATGTTGGCAACGACAATCGGATATATGCCATTGTTGCCATCAATACTTACAGCCGTGAGTAACTGGCTGGGGCAGGAGCCCTTCATATGACATCCATCTAAACATATAATAGGTCTGCCCTATTCTAACAAACCTGCGACACAAGCAGCCATGCATACGTACATTCTTTCAAATATCATCTGCTCATCTCGCCCCTCACCCACTACATAACCATGTATTTTAACTGTTTTGCCTAGATTTGATCTGAATATTTCTTCTTAGTAAGAATGTAGTAGTTTGAATTGTTCTTCGCCCCTCCAGTAATTAAGTTCTTTAGCTTCGGTTCTTCCTCTTCTTGCAAGACTTAACTTAATGTTCACCTTATGTTCCTTCCTCACTGTCTCGATAATATCAGGAATGGGCCAGTAAGGTTGACTTTTGAACCTATCTGAATAACACATTGCCAACCACTTTATCGAAGCGCGTCGATTATAAAGTTTCCTAACACAGTTGTGATCATTACGGTAGTGTAACACCCGGTTCCATCGAACCGATTTTACGTTGTCATCTAATAGTGTACACTTTATGGATGAAATTGGGAGAATTATTGATTAGGTTAATGAGTGACTAAGTAAGGGCATAATGGTAAATGGAGATCTATAGTAGATAACGTATTCAAGGGATGGTTTAATGAGGTTTAGCCGCCACTGTTTTCTCATTTTCCATTCTTGGCATTCAGCTCAGCTAAGCAGAGTTTCTCCTGGCGATCTTCCCTCTCATTCTCTCCAAGCTAGGTGAATTCTACTTCGATTTCTTGCTACATTGTAACTATCGATGATTGTGGGGATTTTAAATGTGAGTTTTGAGAATGCTGTAAGTGAGAGTTAGTTCGGGTTTGGGGCATATCAGGAATGCTTGATGATTATAGTTCCCAAACTAGTTTCCTTATGAGTTCTGGTAGATTTGAGGATAGTTTAGAATGAAGCTTAACTAATACTCTGTCTACGACCATAGGTTTGAGCAAAACCTGAAGTAGTTTGCAACTAAGCTTTTCCAGGAAACTAGGTAAGTAGAGTATGTGTGTGCCTTCGGGTCTACATCACAAAATAGAAGGTTTATGCTTGTTTGAATGTTTTCTGTATGTCATGAATCATGTTTTGGAAAGAACACAAAAATGAATTTACATGTAATGGCATGGCAAGGTATAAACAGAATGTAATAGACCAGCTGTTAAGGGAACTAATCCGCCCCTTAATCAATGAAGAGGATTTATAACTTTGGGAAAATTGATCCGCTTCCCATTGGAATTTAGGATCAGATCAGCTGTTAAGGAAACTAATCTGCCCCTTAATTTATAAAGAGGTTGTATGACTTTGGAAAAAATGATCCAACTCCCAATGGAACCGAGGGATCAGATCAGAGAAAGAACGTGAATGCAACTAAGATGTGAAAGTAGAAACTGCATGACTAGGATTTATGTTTCAGCATATAATTTCATTATTGCTTTACTTACTTAGCATTAGACTAATAGATGAGTTTTGTGATGTAGATGAAGAAATTCCAGTAGGTGTGTTCTCTGAGTATGTTAAGGACTAGTCTGGTTGGAGGAGTACATTCACGCATCGACTTGACAATCTGATGGGGCGGTTTAACTAATGTAAGTAGGTGTGAAAGTTTAGTTGACAATGGTTCAATTTAAGTATGCTAAGAATGTTAATGACAGCGAGAGTTTATGTTTTTAGTAATTATGGAGCATTTCTGATTATGAAAACATGATTTGGTTTTAGTTGTAGATTGTCATTCTGGATTTATAAAGTTGTGGATCTATGTTGTTTTGAATAGCTGCTGTTAGAACTTACAAGTTCTTTTAGTAGACAGAGTTGTATGTTTGTTTAGAGTGCTACTGTTCACCGGTGGATGTCGTCTATTGGTGGATGTAATCTATAGGTGGATGTAATTCTATCGGTGGATGTAATCTATCGGTGGATGTAGTCTATCGGTGGATGTAGAATAGATTTTTGTCGTTTTGTGATCGGTGGACGTGAGTAATAGATTTTTTTGTCGTTTTGTGATCGGTGGACGTGAGTAATAGATTTTGTCGTTTGTGATCGGTGGATGCTGAGGATTACTGTCGTACTTAGGATTTTATCGATGTACGTGAGCGGTGGATGCGGGTAGTCGACGTGTCGTTCGACTGTCACTGTTTAGCGGTAGATGTCTTTTGTCTCTTGAGAGGTGAATGTGGGTAGTCGACATGTCGTTCGACTAGCACTGTTTAGCGGTGGATGCCTTCTATTCTCGTTTCTACCACCGATACTATTATGTCTCTACTTCTATCGCTGGAACTATTTAGCGGTTGACGTGTTCTGTTTTGTTTTGTTTTCTTTCAACCAATTGTCTTTAATATTTTAATTAATTAATAAATGTCGTTTTATACAAATGAATTTCCGCTGCAAGTTTTAACATTTTAAGAGTCAAACTTTGACCGTCAAGTGAAATTTTGAAATTTTCTCAGAATGTCATAGTGCGGTTCAGTATTATGAGTAACGAACTGGGTTTATTTAATTCGGGGCGTTACAGGTAGGCCTTTATTTGGAAGGTCAACTCATTTTGCATGACCGAAACATGTAGATGCCAATTACAATCTACTCCTTTACATTTTGCAGTGAGTCTCTTCTTCTTACTTTTAACAAATTTGATATCAAATCCTTTTTTCAAATAATAATCTCGTACTTCGTCTCTAATGGCTTTCAAGGACTTATATTGTCTGCCCACAACAAAATCACCCAAATTTTCTGCCCATACTTGTATACTTTGTTCCTCATCATCATCCGAATTAAACGGTTCACGAAGCTCATCGTCTAAGATTTGCGATATTGAATGCACTTGTATTTCTTTTTCACCATCAAAGTGATCAAATGGTTTAGTATCACCGTATGTCGGACCGTGCTCCTCCATATACCACTCCATGTTTGCAGGCTCATCTGCATCAACTAATCTCTCTGTCATTTACGACGATTATCTGCAAAAAAAAAAATACAACAATAACGATAAGAATACATAAAGAAAATCAGAGAAAAACAATATCAATTCAGCAAAAATAAAGCACGGACGGACGCTCTTTCCGTGCGTCTATCCGTTATACGGTTTGGAAGATTACAAAATCTGAGTTATTTACTATAAAAATTGAACTAAATGAATCAGAATGGATAAAGCTGTTACCTCAAAGCGTCTTTCAGTCGAAAATCTATAAAAAATTTGCAACAGGTTGGGAGAATATCGATTTTACCACGGTGAAAATGTCAGATATCAGGCGCTGGATCGATATAAATAGCGAGATCGGAGGGACGCGGTATTTACGCGTCCGTCCATTTTCGCCCTAAATTAGAATGTCCGTCCGTTTATAAAATGCCTTAAAAATAACGGACAGACATGCTGATTAACGGACGGATGCGTAAATACACCGTCCATCCGAGCCATGCGTCAGCATCCCTGGCAAAACATACCTACGGATGGACAAACATTTCATGTGTCCGTCCGCCATATGTAACGGACGGACACGATTTTGAAACGTCCGTCCGGGAAACGGCCAAATAATTGATACTGACGGACGCAAAAATTTTCTTTCCGTCTAATATACGGCAAAAAATGGATACCGGATGTAGGTCAGACGAAATGTAGGGTTTGTTTTGTTATATTTTTAATACTTTAAGGTTTGATTCGTTAAATTTTATACTTTAAGATTTAAAATAAAAAAACCGTATACTTCGAGGTTTGAATCGGTAGTTTCCTTTGAATTTTTATGAAAATTGGTTTCAGTTTAGTATCTAGATTTTTTTTTTTTTTAAATTTAAAACGTGATAGTATATGGATATTTTTTTTTACTCGATGTCGCCAAGAGAGGAACCAAAAAGCTTAATGTAGTTGGGTTTTGGCAAAACCAAACTAAACAAAACCAAAAAAGGAATTTGAAATGTAACCAAATCAAGGTCGAGAAGGAACCAATTTTTCTTCTTCTTAAATTTACTTTCATGAAGGAAAGAAAAAAATATTTCAAACTTGTTAGTTGAGAAGGAAATTGTGACAGCCCGAAACCCAGTCCCGATCAGGATCCGAGTGCCAAGCCCACTCCGGACATTTTGAAACATGATATATTTTTTTTTGAACTTTACTTTTAAACTTTAACAGAATTCATAATCGAGAGACAAGAAATCAGAAGACGTATCAAAAATTTGGACTACAGTGATCGAAGACCGAAGACAATAGGAAAAAACATAGAAAAACCCTCCCTGGAATTGAAGACTGTGAGATAATATAGAACCGGGTTACAAAAATAAATAACAGAAGAAGATAGGAAAAATAGGAAACATAAATGGATGACTGGGGGGAATAAACAGAATATAACATGAAATAAAAATGAAAAAAAACGTAAACTGGAAGACATACTGTGGAAGGCTACAGTAGCCGTGGACAATCGGGGGCTGTGGACAATCGCACAGAAGATAGAATCTGTGAACGTTTGAAATAAAAGATCGAAACAGCGGACACAGGAGTCTGTGGACGTTTACACTAAAAGACAAAAATAGTGGACACAGAAGTCTGTGGACGTTTAAAATCAAAAACAGACTTTAGACTTTTAAAATAACAGGCAGACACTCGGCGAAGTAATTGTAACACCCCCGAACTGCCCCGACTCGGTACGTTACTTTGCTAAGCTATCCCGAGTTAAAACGGTATTTAAAATAATTTTTCGTAAACTTTTCGACTTGATTTTGGGTTTTACGAACACTCAAAAAATATCAGAAAATGCACCAAAATACATTTAAAATACGTCGGGTTGAAATAATTCGGGAATAGGAAAAATTTTAATTTTTTCTTTTATTTTTTTCGGGTGGCGATCGATACCCACATGGAGGCGATTGATCGCCACCCTCTCGGGTGCTAGAGTGCTCGAGAGGCGCAATTAGCGACCGATTGCCGCTGGGCGCACGATTGATCGCCTCTGCGGCGCCCAACGCCACCTGCGCGCGCCAAGTGTCAAGGTCCGGGCTTGTCCAAGGCATGTTGCCTATGACCGCCCTTGCTGTTAGCTAGATTTATTTCCTTTTTAAGTAATTCTATTGTACTTTTTTCTTTTTATTTTTGGCAAGAGTGACTCCTTGCCACCATAACATGTAAACTACTACCGTAGTGGAGATGGTCCGGATTGCTCTTTAGGGGGAGAGGCATGACTGCACATAGACCCCCCTATCCAACGTTGTAATTTGCTGCTATTCAATGAAAAGGCTTTTTACACACACTCTTTATGCATACTTTATACTCAATGATGCTCTTTTTGGTTAATCTCGCTCGCTCGTTGCTTACTCGTTAGACACAAAGCTCGCTCTAACGAAGTGGGCACTCGGTGCCGTTGGCACGCTCGTTGGCTGACCCAGTATAAGTGAGATATTGGGTGCCGCACAGTCTCGTTTACGCCCCTTGAAAGTAGGACCGTGACAGTTGGTATCAGAGCCTAATTGAGGAAGCACTTAGATGAGCTACTATCAGACCCGCTAAAGCGCCTTTTGGAGCACCGGTGTTGTTTCAAAAGAAAAAAGATGGAAGCCTACGAATGTGCATAGATTATCGAGCACTCAACAAAGTCACAGTGCGCAACAAGTATCCTATTCCGCTTATCACTGACCTTTTTGATCAATTTTATAAAGCCAAGTACTTCACCAAGCTTGATTTGTAATCAGGCTATTATCAAGTGAGGATTGCTGAAGGAGACGAACCCAAGACGACGTGTGTAATAAGGTATGGAGCCTTTGAGTTCTTGGTGATGCCCTTCAAACTCACAAACGCTCCTGCAACATTCTGTCCCCTCATGAATCGAGTATTTCATGAATTCCTTGACAAGTTTGTGGTGGTGTACCTTGATGACATCGTGGTATACAGCAAGACGCTAGAAGAGCACAAGGCGCATCTTCGTTTGGTTTTTGAGAAGCTAAGAGAAAACCAACTATATGTGAAGAAAGAAAAATGCTCTTTTGCTCAGGAGAGCATCGAATTCCTCGGCAATATTGTTGAACAAGGTCGTCTTCGCATGGACCCGGGTAAGATAAGTGCTGTCAAAAGCTGGAAAATCCCGACATCTGTCACTGAATTGCGTTCCTTCCTAAGGCTGGCCAATTATTACAGACGCTTTGTGGAAGGGTTTTCGAGGAGAGCTGCACCCCTAACAGAACTCTTAAAGAAAGGAGTGCCTTGGGAGTGGAACTCTAAATGTCAAAAATCTTTTGCTGACTTGAAAGAAGTCATGATACAAGAGCCCGTACTTGCGATAGCAGATGTCACTCAGCCATTTGAAGTTGAAACCGATGCCTCAGATTTTGCTTTAGGAGGAGTCCTTATGCAGAATGGGCATCCTGTTGCTTTCGAAAGTCGTAAGTTAAAGGAAGCAGAGAGGAAATACATTGCTTCTGAGAAAGAAATGTTGGCCGTAGTACATTGTCTGCGCATGTGGAGACAGTATCTACTTGGGTCAAAGTTCGTCGTGAAAATGGATAACAGTTCAATCTGTCACTTCTTTGAACAGCCAAAACTCTCGGCCAAGTAAGCACGTTGGCACGAGTTGATTTCAGAGTTTGATTTTAACTTCGAACACAAGACAGGCCAGAGCAATAGAGTGGCTGATGCCCTGAGTCGGAAGGCAGAGTGCACTAGCCTTTGTTATCTGTCTCAACTTCAAGCGAGTAAAGTTAATGGATCGTTGAAAGATCGCATCCGAGATAGTTTACAAGATGACCCCACAGCCCGAGCAGTAATGCAGCTGATGAAAGAAAGGAAGACTCGACAATTCTGGATTGAAGATGACTTACTCTTCACCAAGGGAAACCGTTTGTATGTGCCTCAAAGCAATAATTTGCTGCGTACTCTTCTGCGAGAATGCTACAATACGTTGTGGGCCGGTCATGCTGGGTGGCAGCGAACCTATGCTCTCTTGAAAAAGGGATATTACTGGCCGCAAATGAAGGTTGACGTTATGCAGTACACTTAAACTTGTCTTGTTTGCCAACAAGATAAAGTCGAAAGAAACAAGATTGCTGGCCTATTAGAACCACTGCTTGTACCGAAAGTACCTTGGGAGAGTGTTTCCTTGGATTTCATCACCAACTTACCGTCTTTCAACGACTTTGAAGTGATACTGGTGATCGTCGACATGTTCTCTAAGTATGCCACATTCATTGCGGCTCCGAAGCACTGCCCCGCAGAGACGACTGCCCAACTCTTCTTCAAATATATAGTGAAATTGTGGGGAATTCCTCAAAGCATTGTCAGTGATCGAGATCCGCAATTCAATTGATCTTTTTGGGTCGAACTGTTCCATTTGCTCGGATCAAGTCTCAATATATCCTCCAGTTACCATCCTCAAACAGATGGCCAGACGGAACGCTTCAACAGCTTACTTGAGGAATATCTGCGCCACTTCATCAATACAAATCAAAAGAATTGGCCCAGTCTACTCGACGTAGCACAATTCTGTTTCAACTGTCAGAAGAGTTCTTCGACGGAGATGAGTCCGTTTGAAATAGTCTGCGGGAGACAACTCATCATGCCCCACACGCTGGAACAACCATATTTGGGGAAGAGTCCAAAAGCTTACAACTTCTCCAAAGAATGGAAGCAAAATACGGAGATAGCTCGCGCCTACCTAGAACGTGCCTCTAAACATATGAAGAAGTGGGCGGATAAGAAGCGGCGACCAATGGAGTTCAAGGCTGGAGACTTTGTACTAGTTAAGTTTTTACCTGAACAACTTCGCTTTTGGGGAAAGAAGGACCAGCGACTCGTCAGAAAATACGAAGGTCCAATTGAGGTCATGGAGAAAGTCGGAAGAGCCTCCTACAGAGTTAACCTTCCAACATTGCTCAAAATTCACCCTGTCATCCATGTCAACAATCTGAAGCCCTATCACGCAGACGATGAAGATGAAGAGAGGAACGACATCACCAGACCAAATATCGCCGTCAACAACAAAAAGAAGAAAGAAGTTGAAGAAGTGTGGCCGAGCGGAACGTCAAAGTAGGTCGACGACAGTACCAGGAGTATCTGATTAGATGGAAGGGACTTGGAGACGACGATGTATCTTGGGAGAGACAGGAAGACTTGGAAGACGCAACAAAGATGATCGAAGACTTCAAGCAGAAGCAGAGTTGACGAGGACGTCAACAGCTCAAATAGGGGAGAATGTCAAGGTCCAGGCTTGTCCAAGGCATGTTGCCTATGGCCGCCCTTGCTGTTAGCTAGATTTATTTCCTTTCTAAGTAATTCTATTGTACTCTTTTCTTTCTATTTTTGGCAAGAGTAACTCCTCGCCACCATAGCATGTATACTACTATCGTAGTGGAGATGGTCCGGATTGCTCTTTAGGGGGAGAGACATGACTGCACGTAGACCCCCTACCCAACGTTGGAATTTGCTGCTATTCAATGAAAAGGCTTTTTACACACACTCTTTATGCATACTTTATACTCAATGATGCACTTTTCGGTTAATCTCGCTCTAACGAAGTGGGCACTCGGTGCCGTTGGCACGCTCGTTGGCTGACCCAGTACAAGTGAGATATTGAGTGCCACACGGTCTCGTTTACGACCCTTGAAAGTAGGACCGTGACACCCAGCATGCCCCAGCGCGCGCCACCCATGACCCCCGCCACTTATCCTCCACCCTTTCCCAAGCCAAACTCCTCCAAATTTTCTGAAATTTTAACCATACAATCCCAACACCCAAAACTTCATGTCCCATAAAAATTTTGGGAAAACAACTTAAAACGGTTAACAAAACAAACCCGACATTATAGACATTTTTAACAAAAACCGACAACATAACAGCTAAAAGTTTCTAAATCCGAAAACCTAAAAAACATGCATTTAAAACACAATTTAACCCAGATTCACACCAGTATCAACCACTACTATATACACCCATCAATTCTAACAAAACCAACCATAAAATATCAAACACCAAAATATTTTAAACCAAAACAATATCTATACAAAAATCTCCAAACCACCCAACAAATACATGAAAAATACCAGAATAACCAAAAAGTAACCATCACTCACAACTCCCCGAATACCATGGTCAAGACGCCCCGACAACTGCCTGCACCGGCATGCTCGTACATCACCAACTGCGTCCCAATCCTGGCTTTCCTTAAGGTCCTCACCTGTACTCTTGTCGACACCTACACCACGAAACACAAAACGAAAAGCCTAATGCTTAGTAAGTAGGGAATAATGCATATCAAAAGCATAATGCAACACAACCCCTAACACATGAAATTTCTACTCACTCAGTTGCTCTTGTTTCGTGTGTGTTTCGTTGCTTCTTCACAGAACGGAACTCATCGCAAGTGCTAATTTACAACACCAGTAGTCTCTCGCAGAACGCGAATAGATGACTCAACTCTGCTAGTCCCCCCGCAGGTACCACCTTAACGCGACTGGGAAACTCTACCAGAGTTCCTCGCAGACCTTAACGCGACTGGGAAACTCTACCAGAGTTCCTTGCAGATGCTACCCTAACGCGACTAGGTGACTCAACTCTGCTAGTCCCCCCGCAGGTACCACCTTAACTTGACTGGGAAACTCTACCAGAGTTCCTCGCAGGTGCTACCCTAACGCGAATAGATGACTCAACTCTGCTAGTCCCCCCGCAGGTACCACCTTAACGCGACTGGGAAACTCTACCAGAGTTCCTCGCAGATGCTACCATAACGCGATTAGGTGACTCCAACACAACCACATTGCATTTCAATTCACACCACCCCTTACGTTTCAAGCTCACCATTCAAAACCATGCTAAAAACTCGTTCGTTTCATAGTTTGAAAATCGTAATGCATGTCAAACAAAATGCTCAACACGAAACAAAACAAAACAACCAAACAAAGCAAACAAACAATTCCCTACCATTCCATGGTGTAGGCCCGAAGGCAAAACACAGACATTCTCTACTTACTTGACTGCTCGGCTTTCTCTTGTTCATTTCGTCTTATCACTTCACTATCTCGACAACCTAAAATAACGAAAACTTAAATTGATAAGTGACCAATAAAATGCTAAGGAATTCTTAAACCTAAAACTAACTAAAACTACACCACAATTTAGACAAATCACACCCTAAGCCTTAAAACCCGATTTTATGCAAAATTATTTCGTCCAACTTCAAACAACTATAACTTTCTCGTTTTTCAAAGGATTTTGACGTGCCACCCCACTTCGGAAACCTCTACACGTCTACTATCCATTGAAATATGCAAATTAACCAAATAAATTCAATGGCCAATCCGAAATGCATCAAAATAGAACCGGTGCACATTTGCTAAAAATCGGTTTTTTTTCCAAACTCATCTCCAATCTTAAATTTCTTTCCCAAAACCCCCTAAACTAATCCATTCAACAACTAAACCATCAATTTTGGAAAGAAAACAAGAATTTGAACCCAAATTTTTGGACTCCATGGTTAGGGTTTTCCAAACCCTAACCAAAACCAATAAAACTACCCTAAAAACACCACAAACTAACTCTAATTTGTATACAACTAAAACCCCACTAAACTTACCTTGAAAACACCTTGAAAATTTGATGAAGAAGAGCAAGAAAGGGCAGCAATGGAGGATGAGGAATTTCGTGGAGGGATGAAGGGGAAAAAGAAGAGAAATAACCTTTTTAACATACCTTTTCTTCACTTTTTATTTTTCACAACACATTTTCCTTGCAATTTGATTGGCTTATATTACTTGGACTTTTCAAACCAAAATTTCCAACCATTCACTTTTTAAATTTAATAAAACAAACCACATTTTCTGTGACGACCCTTACACTATTCCCTTATTTTACCGTATTATATTTTTTTTTAACTTTAAATCTAATGTTCGTGCGGAAATAAAACTTCTAAAAACGAAATTGAAATTGAAATTCGAATTGAAATCGTTAAAACAAAACTTCAAAACAATTAAATTAAAACTTAAAATAATTAATTAAAATAAATGAAGTCAATCGCGAGGGGCAAAAGGGAGATTCGCTCCCAATTAATAGGGGCGATCGCAACAGGCGAACAATTGCCTGTTGCGAATCGCCACACTCCCTGGAGTTCCAGGGAGTGGCGATCCAAGAGGGGCGATTGATCCCCTCCTCAGGCGATCAATCGCCACCCTCTCTGTCTCCCACTCACTTTCTTTCCTTTTCCTTCCTTTTCTTTCTTTCTTTTCCTTTCTTTCTTTTTCTCCTGCGCCAACTACACAAATACAACTTATACATACACACCCTAACCAACACAATAACATCAAATATAAACTCACTCATATCCTCATCCTTTTCACATTCACCGAATCACCCTGAATAACGACTCAAACGTATTTGAAATGCGATCAATTTTTCTGAAAACGAACTACGTGGATATGTTTGAAAACCGTACAAAATCCCGTATGAAAATTTAAAACAACCAAGCAGTTCTAGAATTTCAAAATAAAAGTCGTCATTTAAGCATCCTATACATATTCTATCCATTTTGTCCTAAAACACTTACATACGGTCCCCACGGGTCATTTACGGGTCGACTGCCCAGCACGCTGCCACGGGCATTCTTCTTCAATCTGTACGATCATCTGGTAGAGGGAACTCCTCCTCACCTGGATCTATGTCACCTATGTAATTTCACCAAATTATCGTTAAAACGAGTCTAAACTATTAAACATCTAAATTTAACGAAACATTAACTAAGGAAATTCCTTAAAGTTTCAACTAAATTAATCGAGGCATTTCATCCATCAAATAACGCTCAATACCTCGAAATTACTATCAACGAGTTTTCCCCCAAAACTCGGAAATTGTCAAATCTCTAACATTCGTCCTAAGGTTAAAAGTGCTTCGGCGAGAGCAATTCCAGGTTGGGTGACCTTCTGGGAAGTTCTCGCCAAACAAAGCCGTGAGGGGAGGATATTGGGCTGTGGCCCAATCCCCAGAGCGGACAATATCTTGCTGGGAAAAGGGGTCGTTACATTTTCACTCCATGGATTCCAACGTGATTCATCTTATTATTACACCTCCAGCTTTTCCAATTTAATTCATTCAATTGCTAATTCCCTATTGGTTGGTAAAACTTTGACTTTTCAAACTTTTTAAATTTTCAACCATTACATTTCCAACCAATCACCACCTTTCATTCTCCCCCATTTCACACTTCAATACCTAATATAACTCTCGAAAAAAATCTCTCATAACTCATCTAATCTAAGGCTACACTTGTTAAAAAAATTCCGGGTGTTACAGTTATCATGGGAGATAACTTTGGAAGATAACACATAGCCGAATAATGGACAGAAATCGTAAGGCAAAATAGACCATTATTTTAAAGGCGGAATGGGCGTGGACGACTGTTTTATAGAAGAGAATGACAACTGTTTTACTGAAAGCGTGGACGACTAACACTTAGCCAAATACTTAAAAACTCGAAAGACAGAAACTGAAAGGCATAAAAACAGAAGGCGTGGACAACTATTTTCAAAGACAACGTGGACGTTTAAAATAACAGGCAGACCTTGGACTTTTAAAATAACAGACAGACTCTCGGCGACGTTATCATGGACGATAACTTTGGACGATAACACATAGCCAAATAAAAGACAGAAGACCGAAGGCAAAATAGACAACCAAAACTGGAGGTAGAATGGACGGCTGTTTTACATAATAGCATGGACGACTGTTTTACCGAAGACGTGGACGACTGTTCACATAAAATGGACGATATTTAACAGGGAGACATTAAAACAGAAAGCATGAAAACAGAAGGCATAAGAATTACAAATTTCACAAAAACCCGATTCAAAACACAGTTTTAAAACAAGCATAAAAACATGACAGAAGTTAGAAAACATAACAGAAGTGCAAGAAATCAGACTGCATGGATAGCTCTAAAACTCGAGACAATCCATGCACAACCTAAATGAGGAGAACTCCAAGCAGTTCCAGAATAAATCAAGATATGCATTCAACTGTAAATTACAGAGGTTTAAAAACTTGAACACCAAAACCTATACATTATAAAAATTCCCAACAGAGTTCCCAATTGAGTTTTAAAAACGAAAACACCAAAATCCCAACAGAGTTTCCAAATATGAAATTCACTTTAAAACTTAAACCTCGGGACAGAAATACGTCTGACTGCAGCAACCAAACCCCATGAGCTCAATCTACCAACCTCCCAACTCATCAGCTTGAGGCACAAAGTCCTCATCTGGAGATCCATACTTGCAACAGGGAGTTCATCTATGAGCCTAAAGCTCAGTAAGAACATGAAATGCATTGATGCATATGCTGTGCATGAACATTTTCAAATACATGAACATTATATTACATTATATTACGTTTCACTGGACAGGAAGGTATAAGTGGGAGGAAGAGCTGGCACAACAGGAGTACATGCCACAACAGGACATAACAGGAGTACATGACAGGATGTCAGTCCTCGTCCACACTTAACCATACATTACATTACAAGTTTTATCTTTCTTAACTTCAAATCCAGTGCTAAAAACATTTACAGGGTTTTCTAGAAGACGTGTATGCATGAACAAGTATGCTGCTTAAACTCAACATATACAGGTGACAGAATAAAAACTACGGGAAACAGAACACAAAGAACACGTTTAGCTTAAAGCATAACCTACGACCTAACTATCTGAACCAAAACCTAGTATCTCCTTGCTGTAGAGCCTTAAGGACCAACTTATACGCATGAACTTCCCTGTTGTCTGAAATGCAGCAAGCTTTGCACGCACAACAACTGTGGTTCGCGAACCTAGAGTACGCAAAATCGGGCATTAACCTAAACTTAAAAAAAAAAAGAACTAACGTTAAACCTAAACTCTTTAACTATCGTAGAAGGTTACCTGTAACTGGCGGAAACAGGAGAAAGGAAGTTTTTGGAAATATCGAAGTTTCCTGGAAGAGAGAAAATAGAGAGGAGAAGAAGAAAATGCAAAGTGTTTTACGTAGAGGGGAAGAGAAGGGAAGAAGAAGGTATGGCTTCTTCCACAAGTTTGCCAAGTGTCAATCATCCATTGGCTTCCTCCCACTAACCTGAATTGGCTTCCCATTTTGCCCCTCCATGCATTTCTAACTATTGGTTTTTAACTAAATTACTATTTAGTTCGTCGAATCAATTTTACGAATCACCCTCATTCAATTGAACACGTCGACAATTTTATTAAAAAAATAGTCGTTGCATTAACATCAGAGTAACTCCGCTTAATTATTCGGGGAATAATTACATAGGTAAAATGTCGGGTGTTACATTCCACCCACCTTAACAAAATTTTGTCCCCAAAATTTGCTTAATATCGATAGCTCCGGATATTGGGCTCTAACATCTTGTTGTCTTCTCATGTGGCTTCCTCCACATTATGATTGCGCCACAAAACTTTCACACAATGGGACTAACCTGTTGCGCAACACCTTGAGTGAAGTATCCAATATCTGTATGGGTCTTTCTTCATATGTCAGCGTCGGCATTATATCAAAGTCCACCTGTTTCACGATCTGAGTTGGATCTCGAACAGACTTTCTCAGCATCGAAACATGAAAGACGTTGTGAACTCCATCCATAGACGCTGGCAACTGAAGTCTGTAAGCCATGCTTCATACTTTCTTCAAGATGGGAAAGGGCCCAACAAACCTTGGACTTAGCTTCCCTTTCTTGCCAAATCTCATCACGCCCTTGAAAGGCGACACCTTCAGGAATACTTCATCGCCTTCAGCGAACTCCAAGTCTCTTCTCCGATGGTCTGCATAGCTCTTCTGCCGACTCTGTGCAGTTCGGATTCTTTGTTTGATAGCAGCTACTAACTCAGACATCTGTTGTAATAATTCGAGGCCGACAAGTCTGGATTCTCCAACTTCATCCCAACATAATGGAGATCTGCACTTCCTGCCATAAAGAGCTTCATATGGAGCCATACCGATCGTAGCCTGGTAGCTATTATTGTAAGCGAACTCCACAAGCGGCAAATATCTACTCCAAGAAGCATGAAACTCCAACACGCACGACCTTAGCATATCTTCTAGTATCTGAATCATTCTCTCGGATTGTCCGTCAATTTGTGGATGAAATGCAGTGCTGAAATTTAACTTTGTACCCAAGGTGTAACAACCCCGGAAGGGATTGTCACATAATCCGTGTCTTCTCTACATCTGCCGATCGCTAGACGACAAAGTAACACTTTCATCATCCGATGGCTTAAACTCTACATCTGCCGATCGCTAGACGACAAAGTAACACTTTCATCATCCGATGGCTTAAACTCTACATCTGCCGATCGCTAGACGACAAAATAACACTTTCATCATCCGATGGCTTAAACTCTACATCTGCCGATCGCTAGACGACAAAGTAACACTTTCATCATCGATGGCTTAAACTCTACATCTGCCGATCGCTAGACGACAAAGTAACACTTTCATCATCCGATGGCTTAAACTCTACATCTGCCGATCGCTAGACGACAAAATAACACTTTCATCATCGATGGCTTAAACTCTACATCTGCCGATCGCTAGACGACAAAGTAACACTTTCATCATCCGATGGCTTAAACTCTACATCTGCCGATCGCTAGACGACAAAGTAACACTTTCATCATCCGATGGCTTAAACTCTACATCTGCCGATCGCTAGACGACAAAGTAACACTTTCATCATCCGATGGCTTAAACTCTACATCTGCCGATCGCTAGACGACAAAGTAACACTTTCATCATCCGATGGCTTAAACTCTACATCTGCCGATCGCTAGACGACAAAATAACACTTTCATCATCCGATGGCTTAAACACTCTACATCTGCCGATCGCTAGACGACAAAGTAACACTTTCATCATCCGATGGCTTAAACACTCTACATCTGCCGATCGCTAGACGACAAAGTAACACTTTCATCATCCGATGGCTTAAACTCTACATCTGCCGATCGCTAGACGACAAAGTAACACTTTCATCATCCGATGGCTTAAACACTCTACATCTGCCGATCGCTAGACGACAAAGTAACACTTTCATCATCCGATGGCTTAAACACTCTACATCTGCCGATCGCTAGACGACAAAGTAACACTTTCATCATCCGATGGCTTAAACTCTACATCTGCCGATCGCTAGACGACAAAATAACACTTTCATCATCCGATGGCTTAAACTCTACATCTGCCGATCGCTAGACGACAAAGTAACACTTTCATCATCCGATGGCTTAAACTCTACATCTGCCGATCGCTAGACGACAAAATAACACTTTCATCATCCGATGGCTTAAACACTCTACATCTGCCGATCGCTAGACGACAAAGTAACACTTTCATCATCCGATGGCTTAAACTCTACATCTGCCGATCGCTAGACGACAAAGTAACACTTTCATCATCCGATGGCTTAAACTCTACATCTGCCGATCGCTAGACGACAAAATAACACTTTCATCATCCGATGGCTTATTACTCTACATCTGCCGATCGCTAGACGACAAAGTAACACTTTCATCATCCGATGGCTTAAACTCTACATCTGCCGATCGCTAGACGACAAAATAACACTTTCATCATCCGATGGCTTAAACACTCTACATCTGCCGATCGCTAGACGACAAAGTAACACTTTCATCATCCGATGGCTTAAACTCTACATCTGCCGATCGCTAGACGACAAAGTAACACTTTCATCATCCGATGGCTTAAACACTCTACATCTGCCGATCGCTAGACGACAAAATAACACTTTCATCATCCGATGGCTTATTACACTACATCTGCCGATCGCTAGACGACAAAGTAACACTTTCATCATCCGATGGCTTAAACTCTACATCTGCCGATCGCTAAACGACAAAAATAGCACTTTCATCATCCGATGGCTTAAACACTCTACATCTGCCGATCGCTAGACGACAAAGTAACACTTTCATCATCCGATGGCTTAAACTCTACATCTGCCGATCGCTAGACGACAAAATAACACTTTCATCATCCGATGGCTTAAACTCTACATCTGCCGATCGCTAGACGACAAAGTAACACTTTCATCATCCATAGTCATTGATCATATTCATCATTCATAGTCATTGATCATATTCATCATTCATAGTCATTGATCATATTCATCATTCATAGTCATTGATCATATTCATCATTCATAGTCATTGATCATATTCATCATTCATAGTCATTGATCATATTCATCATTCATAGTCATTGATCATATTCATCATTCATAGTCATTGATCATATTCATCATTCATAGTCATTGATCATATTCATCATTCATAGTCATTGATCATATTCATCATTCATAGTCATTGATCATATTCATCATTCATAGTCATTGATCATATTCATCATTCATAGTCATTGATCATATTCATCATTCATAGTCATTGATCATATTCATCATTCATAGTCATTGATCATATTCATCATTCATAGTCATTGATCATATTCATCATTCATAGTCATTGATCATATTCATCATTCATAGTCATTGATCATATTCATCATTCATAGTCATTGATCATATTCATCATTCATAGTCATTGATCATATTCATCATTCATAGTCATTGATCATATTCATCATTCATAGTCATTGATCATATTCATCATTCATAGTCATTGATCATATTCATCATTCATAGTCATTGATCAAACTAGAGCCGATGCTTAGTAAGGAATGCAACACTAACATGGATGCATGAATGCATAATTTGGAAAAATCACATGGCTCATAGGTCGTTTCTTGTTCATGTCTTTGCTCATAATCATCATTCATAGTCATGGATCATATTCATGCATTCATAGTCATTGATCATAGTCATCATTCATAGTCGTTGATCATATTCATCATTCATAGTCATTGATCATATTCATCATCCATAGTCATTGATCATATTCTTTGTTTAGGTTGTGTGGATCAAGAGAGGATTTGTGCTGGTAAAGGGGGTTCGACAGTGAGTTTGATCTTGTTCCCTACTGCGGGTCGTATTCATATGTCCTTCTTTGGACTGTGACATGCGCCAAACCGCCCCCAACCCCCACTTAATCCACGTTGCATAAATCTTATATATATACATATATACATACATATCTTGTTCATGGAAAACATACGTTAAAACATTTTCTTATGCTTGAGAAACATTCATGATGCATGAACATGAGAACTTTTAACTCATTAAACAACTATGACAAGGATCATACCAGAGCAGACAACTTCACATTCACTATCAAGTCATCAAATAGTATAACTCGCAACATACATAAATCCTTCAAGTGCAGACAAGCTCATTATCATAAGGTAAACATTAGACATCTCAAACTAGTACTCCCACGATGTAGGGCTCTATTAGCCGGAAATCTTAATACATTCACTTACCTGGTCTCCTTAGCACTTGAGCTCCTTTCTATTCAAACTTCTTCACCTAAAACATTTACATTGCAGTAGTTAAAACAAAATCCTAATAGTTCTAATCTCAAGTTATCCTAAGATTTAATAGCTAAAGTCATTCCCGAATCCTTAGTCTAATACCTTGTGCAGTTTGAAATCCAAATCCCAGAACAGACAGATTCGATTATCGATTACTCAGGGGTGGTTGTTCTAAATGTCCAGAATCGATTTGATAAAAGCATTCCCACTCTCAGATTTCAAATGTTCTTATTATTAGTCGGCCATTGGAAAATCCAAAACTCCAATTCCGAGTAGAAAACAGGGCTAACAAACTAACAGATAGCTACGTTGTCTATTGCATACCTCAGGCACGGAGTAGTCAGAGAATCGATCATCGAAGGGAGTATGCCGAAAGCAGGGAGCTAGAGCTTGGGAGAGAAGAAATCGCCGAAAAGGAAGGTGTCGGCTATAGTGGTTCGAGTGAGGTTTAAAACATTTTCTTTTTCTTTATATATCGGTCATCACCCTCCATTATTACAACTTTACCACCCAACCTAGTTAAAATCCACATGAAATTAATTATTCTTGGCATAAATCCTAAACTGTAAAGATTAAATATTCATGACCGTTAATACAGTTAGGAAAATCACCTGGTCGTCATCTCGGGTGTTACACAAGGAGTTCTGCAAATTTTTCCAAAACCTGGAAGTGAATCTAGGATCCCTGTCTGAGACGATCGATACAGGAATGCCATGCAGCTTAATCTCATTAATATACAGCTCTGCGTACCGATCCATGGAATACGTCGTCCTTACAGGCAGAAAATGGGCCGACTTCGTCAATCTGTCCACTATGACCCAAATGCTATTATGGCCCTTTGCTGTCCTTGGAAGGCCGACAACAAAATCCATCGTTATATTCTCCCACTTCCATTCGGGAATCGGAAGAGGCTGAAGTGTTCCACTTGGTCGATGATGTTCAACTTTGACTTGTTGACATATCATGCAAGACTCCACGTACTTGGCCACTTCACTCTTCATATTCGGCCACTAGAAGTGAAGTTTCAAGTCCTGATACATCTTTGTGCTTCCAGGATGTACAGAGAAAGAAGACGAGTTGGCTTCCGATAAAATGTCCCTTCGCAGCTCATCGTCCCTCAGAACGTACCATCTATCTTTGAACTTCATAATACCATCTCCCGAATAGCTGAACTCGGAAGAGGCCATAGGTAGCTTGCTTACTATATCAGCCATTTCCTTTGAGTTGGTCTTCTGGGCTAATTTAATTCGCTCCAGGACGGTGGGCCGTAGTGTCAAGTCTGCTAGTATGGCTGATAGCCCAGAAACTATCTCCATATCAAACTTTTGTATCTCTGTTCTTAAAGGCATTGATACGGCTGACACAACTGGTTGCATAGTAGCTGGCATCCTGCTCAGTGCATCGGCTACCACATTAGCTTTACCAGGATGATATTTAATCTCGATATCATAATCTTTCACAAATTCTAGCTACCGTCTCTGTCTCATGTTTAGCTCTTTCTGGGTAAATATGTACTTCAGGCTCTTGTGATCAGAAAACACCTCACATGATTGCCCGTACAAGTGGTGTCTCCATACTTTCAGCGCAAACACAACCGCCGTTAACTCGAGGTCATGTGTAGGGTAGTTTTGCTCATGACTCTTCAATTGTCTAGATGCGTATGCCACTACTTTCCCTTCTTGCATTAACACACATCCCAAGCCGACCTTGGACGCATCACAGTATACGCTGAATTTGCCGTCTTCAACAGGCAATACTAACAGAGGAGCAGTGGTCAACTTCTGCTTAAGTGACTGAAAACTCACCTCACATGCTTCAGACCACTTGAACTTAATGTCTTTCCTCATTAAGCTGGTCATAGGTTTCGCTATCACAGAAAATCCCTTGATAAACTTTCTGTAGTAACCAGCTAGCCCGACAAAACTCCGTACCTCATTGGTATTTCTCGGTCTCGGCCACTCTTTCACAGCCTGAATCTTGGCCGGATCCACCGAAACTCCTTCTGTAGACACCACATGGCCTAGGAAATTGATCCTGCTCAACCAGAATTCACATTTTGACAGTTTGGCGTATAACTGGTGTTGTTTCAGAGTTGATAGCACAATTACCAAGTGTTCCTCGTGCTCAGCCTCACTCCTGGAATAAACTAGGATGTCATCGATGAAGACGATTACAAATTTATCCAAGAAATCCTAGAATATCTTGTTCATGAAGTCCATAAATGCTGTCGGGGCATTAGTCAACCCGAACGACATCACTAAGAACTCATAGTGCTCGTATCGGGTCCTGAAGGCGGTCTTTGGAATATCATCAGCCCTGACCTTCAACTGGTAATAACCGGAGCGCAAATCGATCTTCGAGAATACCCGAGCCCCTTGTATTTGGTCAAATAAATTATCGATCCTTGGCAATGGGTACTTATTCTTGATAGTCAACTTGTTTAGCTCATGGTAGTCAATACACATACGTAGGGACCCATCCTTCTTTTTAACAAATAAGAAGGGAGAACCCCACGGAGAGAAACTAGGGCGCACAAAGCTCTTGTCCACCAATTCCTTTAGCTGAGCCTTCAACTCCCTCAGCTCTATTGGCGCCATACGGTACGGATTCTTCGATACCGGTTCAACACCAGGATATATATCAATCTTAAATTTGATTTCACGATCAGGTGGCAATCCCGGTAAGTCATCTAAGAAAACCTCTGAGAAGTCTCGTACTACCGGAATACTTTGAAGTTCCACCTCACCTTGCCTTTGAACATCTACTACGTGGGCAAGAAATCTGACGCATCCTGATCTCATCAGCTGTTGAGCTTTTAAGGAAGATATAACAGGCATACGGTGTTTCTTTGGTATTGCCTGATAGGAGAACTCTATCTCGTTCGGGCGCTTAAAAGACACGAGCCCAGATCTGCAGTTGATGGTGGCGTGATGTTGAAACAGCCAGTCCATCCCCAGAATTAATTTGTATCCTTTCATAACGATGATGATAAGATTGACATACAACTTCTGGTCTCCAACTGACACTATATCACCCTGCACTGCCTGCTCGGAGTGCATAAACTCTCCGGATGGTAGCATGACACTATAGGGTTGATCTGACGGAACTATACGTAAGTTCTCCCTTCCCACAAAGTCTATTGCCACAAACGAATGTGTGGCCCCTGTGTCCAACAAAGTATAAGCAGGTGCATCACAAATCAATATTGTACCTGTGATCGCCGCGTGCTGTGTGTCATCAACTTCCTCTATCATAGAAAACACTCTTGGCATGGCACGATTCGGCCTCGTGTCAGGCACCGGACAATCCCGGACTTGGTGGCCCTCCTTGTCACATCGAAAGCATCGGCCAGTAAAGAGTCTACACTCCCCCGTATGATTTCTCTTGCAACGTGGGCATACAGGAAGCTGAGGAGCTCCCATAGGTCTTTTCCCCTTGTCCTGATAAATGGAAACTTCATTAGGTCTCTTAATATCTCTGTTCTGTTGCTGTTGTGGTTGCCCAAACTGACCTCTTTGTTGTTGTTGCTGTAGAGGGGCATCACGCAGGATTCTCTTTGATGTATCTCTATATCTCTGAGACTTCGCCTCTAAGACTTCCAACTGATAAGCCTTGGCCACTACCTCTGTATACGGGGCCTCGTCAAATCCCCCGTATGTAATCCCCCGTAAGAGGTCCAGCTTCAAACCCTGAATAAATTGGTGCACCTTGTTTTCGTTAGTGGCCACCAAATGAGGTGCATAGCGGGATAGCGACTCGAACCTCTGAACATACTCGGCCACTGAACCAAATTGCCAGAATCGAGCAAACTCGATCATCTTCTCCTTCCTCACGCTGCGATCGAAGTAGTTCTCGTAGAAAATTCTTTTGAATCCTTCCCAGCTCAATGCCACGGTAGTAGACTGCACCGTGTCCCACCAGAATCCAGCATTTTTGGTGAGATAGAACGAGGCACATATCATTTTCTTGTTCTCCTCCACTTCGGCATAGTTGAACATTTTCTCTATCGCTCGGATCCATTCCTTGGCGTGAGTAGGATCTGTTGACAATCCATCAAAAACAGGTGGCTGAAGTCGCCAGAATCTCTTTCCACTAGAGTCACATGAAGCGTTTGCATGGTTGTTCCCATTATTGGCCATCATGCGTTCCATCATACGTGACTGAACGCCGACCAGCTCGGTTAAACGATCGAGGGCGTTGCCTTTGTCATTTGCATCACCTTGATTCCCTCTCACCATTCTAGAAAGTCCTATACATATTAACAAACTCAACTTAATAAACAGAACGTGTATAGAAACTTAAACACTTACAGTTGGTGGAGCGATCACATGTGGCGGATTGCGCAGTCAGACAGTTTACAAAATCGCTTTTAAAACCTGATTTCTCTCTGATACCATATCTAAGACAGCCCAAAACCCGGTCCCGATCGGGATCCGAGTGCCAAGCCATCACTCCGGACATTTTAAAACATGACATATTTTTTTTTTAACTTTACTTTTAAACTTTAATAGAATTCAGAATCGAGAGACAAGAAATTAGAAGACGTATTAAAAATTTGGACTACAGTGATCGAAGACCGAAGACAACAGGAAGAAACATAGAAAAACCCTCCTTGGAGTTGAAGACTGGGAGATAATATAGAACCGGGTTACAGAAATAAATAACAGAAGAAGATAGGAAAAACAGAAAACATAAATGGACGACTAGGGGGAATAAACAGAATAAAACAGGAAATAAAAATGGAAAAAAACATAAAATGGAAGACATACTGTGGAAGGCTACAGTAGCCGTGGTGTAACACCTGACAATTCGGCCAGGTGATTTTCTTAACTATTTTGATTGTCACCATTTTTATTAACCTTTATGATTTTAAATTTAATGTCAAGACATATTTATTACAAGTTGAGTGAAACTAGGTTGGGTGGCAAGTTGGTAATTAAGTTGGATTTTAGTTAATATATATAGAAAATGGAAATCCTTAAACCTCATTAAACCCCACTGTAACCGACATTTCCTCTCTCGGTGATTTCCCTTTTCTCCAAAGCTCTTTCCCTCTCTCTCTCAGCCAACTATTCCTCCACCAACGATTGATTCTTCAGTAATCACTTCGACAATCCACGCACTAGGTAAGACGTAGACAATGTAGTTACTGGATAGTTTCTTAGAGCTCTTTTTTTAGCTAGAACTTGGGGCTACGGATTCTTCAATGGTTGAGTTATTGTAGTAACATTGATAATCTGTGTTTATCTGCTAAGTTGAATCTAGTTATTTAGATATTTTTGGAAGCTTAATCTGTACGCTTAGGCGCTCGACTAGGACAATTTAGAAATATTTAAGTTAGAATCTAGAATGACTTTCGGTTAGTACTTTTAGGATTTTGATTTAACACTGTAATGTGAAATGTTTCTAGGTGAAGAAGTTTGAAGAGAGGTGCTCAAGTTTTGCTAAGGAAACCAGGTAAGTGAGTGAATAGGATTTTCGGCCATTAGGGCCCTACATCTCAAAGGTACTAAGTAGAGGTGTTGTTTATGATGTTAAATGTATTTGTGCTAATATCTGGTTAGTTATGGTACTCGAATTGATGTTGTGATCTTTAACGAATGAATGACTTGCTCTGTAGCCTGATGATTTTAGAATGCTCATGCTCATGCATCACGAATCTTTCTCATGCATATGAAAATGTTTTAAAAGCATGATTTTCCTAATGAACAAGAAATAAAAATGGAAAAAAAAACATAAATGGAAGACATACTGTGGAAGGCTACAGTAGCCGTGGTGTAACACCTGACAATTCGGCCAGGTGATTTTCTTAACTATTTTGATTGTCACCATTTTTATTAACCTTTATGATTTTAAATTAATGTCAAGACATATTTATTACAAGTTGAGTGAAACTAGGTTGGGTGGCAAGTTGGTAATTAGTTGGATTTTAGTTAATATATATAGAAAATGGAAATCCTTAAACCTCATTAAACCCCACTGTAACCGACATTTCCTCTCTCGGTGATTTCCCTTTTCTCCAAAGCTCTTTCCCTCTCTCTCTCAGCCAACTATTCCTCCACCAACGATTGATTCTTCAGTAATCACTTCGACAATCCACGCACTAGGTAAGACGTAGACAATGTAGTTACTGGATAGTTTCTTAGAGCTCTTTTTTTAGCTAGAACTTGGGGCTACGGATTCTTCAATGGTTGAGTTATTGTAGTAACATTGATAATCTGTGTTTATCTGCTAAGTTGAATCTAGTTATTTAGATATTTTTGGAAGCTTAATCTGTACGCTTAGGCGCTCGACTAGGAAAATTTAGAAATATTTAAGTTAGAATCTAGAATGACTTTCGGTTAGTACTTTTAGGATTTTGATTTAACACTGTAATGTGAAATGTTTCTAGGTGAAGAAGTTTGAAGAGAGGTGCTCAAGTTTTGCTAAGGAAACCAGGTAAGTGAGTGAATAGGATTTTCGGCCATTAGGGCCCTACATCTCATGATTTTAGAATGTCATGGCTCGATGTTTGGCATCACGAATCTTTCTCATGCATATGAAAATGTTTTAAAAGCATGATTTTCCTAATGAACAAGAAATAAATATGAAACTTATACAACAAGGATTAAGAGAGGGTTGGGGGCGGTTTGGCATATGTCACTGTCCAAAAGAAGGACCATGAATACGACCCGAAAGGTACTATGTACACTCTCACTATCAACCCCCATTTCGGCACAAATCCTCCCTTAATCCATATGATGAAGACGATAAATATGAACACGAAAAGATCATGAACATATGTTTCTTTTAAGCTGTGCATTCATGCATACATGTTTAGCATTGCGCTCCTTACTAAGCATTAGGCTTATAGTTTAAACCTTATGATGTAGGTGAAGAACAATCAGGTGAGGATTTCAAATTCAGTGAAGATGCCTAAGTCTGGTTGCTGGATGGTGCTCAGGGTGACAGTGTGTGGCTGGAAAGGTGAATATGATCTCTGGTTGCTACCTTTAAGACATTAGTAAGGTTTATGAATATTGAAGTTTAAGTATGAGGAATTTTTCTTAAAAATGTTGAATACTAGTAAACTTGTCTGACTGATTTCTGGGTTGTGAATGACCTGTTTTATTTAATTCTTCTGCTATGCATACTCAGAATACGTCTATGGTTTGTGTCAATACAAGTTTGTGTTAGTCGTGTTGAGAAATTCAGGATGTCCTCTGTAGGTAAAAGTCAAGGGTTCATGTCTGTCGATGGATGTTTCTGTTGGTAAGTTAAGGTTTCTGTCGATCGGATGATGTCTTCCACTGGATGATGTCTTCTATCGGACGATGTCTTCCATCGGATGATGTCTTCTATTGAATGATGTTGTTTATTTTATCGGATTGAGTGTGTATAAGTTCTGTCGTTTAGCGAGCGGATGAAGTTTTAATGAGTCACGCGAGATGTACATGTGACGACCCCGACCCGATCAGGGCCGCCACGGACTTGCCGTGACATAATCATTACCTAAGCCCTCGTATTTTCACATAAACTTTTTCATTTTTACTTTAAACATTTCCCAAAACCCTTAAACAAACTAACCATAACGTAACCTTAACTTAAACTCTCGTAACCACGTAAATTTTTCTTCTGCTCCCTATTCTTCCTTCATTCAACAATAATTCATTCTCACACCCAAAACATACAACACACAAAACACAACCACTCCTTTCATTAATAAACACAACTCTAACTTAATCTAAACACTTCCAAATTTTACGAAAACGAACTGCATGGATCGCTCTAAAAATCGAGTTTATCCTTACCTGTTAAGAATAACCCAAGCAGTTCCAGTATATTTCTAAAATAAAGACACCTAAACTCCTCCAAAGATAATCCATCAAATCCCCAATCAAACGTTATATAAACATTTAAACCCTAAACTTCTCTTAAAACAAATTCATTAATCAATTCATTCAAATTAACACTTAACTCCAAACCAATATCCACTATAAAACCATAAAAATGTCAAACTTCAATGTACACCCTAAAATCTTCCAAGCAACTGTAACCTTCTAACTCACATTCAATTACCACAAAACAACTCGGCGCACACCCATGTCACTGAACCATGCCAAAACACGCTCCGCCGCCACGAGCACCATCCGTCGACCACCTGTGTCTTTGTCATCAAGGGAAACTCTCACCTGTCACCTACATCATGCACATAAACAGTAAGCCTAATGCTTAGTAAGGGGATGCACTATAGAAATTTAAAACATTTTACCTAACATATGCAGTTTCTACAGTTTCATCGTACATAATCGGTTTCGTTTCGTTTCATCATTCATATTCATTTCGTTTCGTTTCGTTTCATCGTTCATATTCATTTCGTTTAGTCCCGTGAGAAACATACACGTGAGAATCATACATCGTCATTTCGTTTCTATCGTACATACATGTAATCCTCTACCAATGGAGGGCGGATTAGTTTCTCCATCTCTAGACGGTCCACATATAAATCTTTACCTGAAGGGTGAACCACTTCCTTCAGATATCATACATTTTCTGGACGTTCCACAATCTACATCTGAGGGGTGAAACCACTTCCCTCAGACACTTTACATTTTCGTTTTACATCGTTGTCGTTTCTACGTTAAATCATGAAATCATATGCTAAAAACATTTTCGTACTTTTTCTAAAACATGATGCATGAGGACTTACATATAACAGGATCATCAAGACATATCTCAAAACAGTTCATAACATACTTAGACATGCTTTAATCACTAAAAACCTAACAAACACATTAGTACTAATAACCTGGGCTACCCGACACATTAAACCCACATCAAAAAATCATCATCCAAAATACAAAACCTAACTTGACATGATGTAGGGCCTTAAGGGCCGGAAGACCTAAACATCCACTTTACCTGGCGTCCGTAGCTAGGCCGAGCACCGTCCCAAAAGTCCGTCTCCACCTAAAGCATTTCATAAATTAGAGGCATGTAAAATCGATCTTAATAAGCAAACTCTAACTTAAACTAAGTCTCTAGCCAAATCCAACCTAAAACCTAATTAAATGGGGGCCCACTAATTTGGGTTCGATAAAATCCGACCTAAAACTTCGAGACAGCAGCGTAACTTTCGCGTCGGTTATCGGAATCGAACGATTCCAGGCGGCCACGTACTCCCTAATAACCTATTTTAATCTGCCAAAAGGAATTTCAAAACAAATGACCGGAGCTAGGTCAATTTATCAAAAACCCGAAACTGCCCTTTTTCGGAAAATTCTCCTTTTTCGATTTTTCATCAAAACTCATCAATTTCTTCACCAATCTATCCTCCTAACATCCAATTAACATAAACTAACCTAAAATCGAAGTTTTCATTAAGAAAACCCTAAGCCCTAATTCGGGTTTCACTGAATTTCGCCCAAATTGGGCATTCCGCGGCCAAGCATCAATAGCCGGCCCTAGGGTTGGCAAACCCACGCCGGAAGTGACCGAAATTGGCCGGAGATCGGAGCTCACTCGAGCTCGCCACCAATGGTCACAAATCGAACCAAAACAGAGGAGAAAACCGAGCATACCGTCGGTTCGTGCGCGAGAATGATCGGAAACCGCACGCCCAGGAGTAGCCGACGTCTTCTGGCCGGAAAAGTGATTTGTCTCTTTGTGACCGGATGATGTGAGCAAAAGTGATTTGTCTCTTTGTGACCGGATGATGTGAGCAAAAGTGATTTGTCTCTTTGTGACCGGATGATGTGAGCAAAAGTGATTTGTCTCTTTGTGACCGGATGATGTGAGCAAAAGTGATTTGTCTCTTTGTGACCGGATGATGTGAGCAAAAGTGATTTGTCTCTTTGTGACCGGATGATGTGAGCAAAAGTGATTTGTCTCTTTGTGACCGGATGATGTGAGCAAAAGTGATTTGTCTCTTTGTGACCGGATGATGTGAGCAAAAGTGATTTGTCTCTTTGTGACCGGATGATGTGAGCAAAAGTGATTTGTCTCTTTGTGACCGGATGATGTGAGCAAAAGTGATTTGTCTCTTTGTGACCGGATGATGTGAGCAAAAGTGATTTGTCTCTTTGTGACCGGATGATGTGAGCAAAAGTGATTTGTCTCTTTGTGACCGGATGATGTGAGCAAAAGTGATTTGTCTCTTTGTGACCGGATGATGTGAGCAAAAGTGATTTGTCTCTTTGTGACCGGATGATGTGAGCAAAAGTGATTTGTCTCTTTGTGACCGGATGATGTGAGCAAAAGTGATTTGTCTCTTTGTGACCGGATGATGTGAGCAAAAGTGATTTGTCTCTTTGTGACCGGATGATGTGAGCAAAAGTGATTTGTCTCTTTGTGACCGGATGATGTGAGCAAAAGTGATTTGTCTCTTTGTGACCGGATGATGTGAGCAAAAGTGATTTGTCTCTTTGTGACCGGATGATGTGAGCAAAAGTGATTTGTCTCTTTGTGACCGGATGATGTGAGCAAAAGTGATTTGTCTCTTTGTGACCGGATGATGTGAGCAAAAGTGATTTGTCTCTTTGTGACCGGATGATGTGAGCAAAAGTGATTTGTCTCTTTGTGACCGGATGATGTGAGCAAAAGTGATTTGTCTCTTTGTGACCGGATGATGTGAGCAAAAGTGATTTGTCTCTTTGTGACCGGATGATGTGAGCAAAAGTGATTTGTCTCTTTGTGACCGGATGATGTGAGCAAAAGTGATTTGTCTCTTTGTGACCGGATGATGTGAGCAAAAGTGATTTGTCTCTTTGTGACCGGATGATGTGAGCAAAAGTGATTTGTCTCTTTGTGACCGGATGATGTGAGCAAAAGTGATTTGTCTCTTTGTGACCGGATGATGTGAGCAAAAGTGATTTGTCTCTTTGTGACCGGATGATGTGAGCAAAAGTGATTTGTCTCTTTGTGACCGGATGATGTGAGCAAAAGTGATTTGTCTCTTTGTGACCGGATGATGTGAGCAAAAGTGATTTGTCTCTTTGTGACCGGATGATGTGAGCAAAAGTGATTTGTCTCTTTGTGACCGGATGATGTGAGCAAAAGTGATTTGTCTCTTTGTGACCGGATGATGTGAGCAAAAGTGATTTGTCTCTTTGTGACCGGATGATGTGAGCAAAAGTGATTTGTCTCTTTGTGACCGGATGATGTGAGCAAAAGTGATTTGTCTCTTTGTGACCGGATGATGTGAGCAAAAGTGATTTGTCTCTTTGTGACCGGATGATGTGAGCAAAAGTGATTTGTCTCTTTGTGACCGGATGATGTGAGCAAAAGTGATTTGTCTCTTTGTGACCGGATGATGTGAGCAAAAGTGATTTGTCTCTTTGTGACCGGATGATGTGAGCAAAAGTGATTTGTCTCTTTGTGACCGGATGATGTGAGCAAAAGTGATTTGTCTCTTTGTGACCGGATGATGTGAGCAAAAGTGATTTGTCTCTTTGTGACCGGATGATGTGAGCAAAAGTGATTTGTCTCTTTGTGACCGGATGATGTGAGCAAAAGTGATTTGTCTCTTTGTGACCGGATGATGTGAGCAAAAGTGATTTGTCTCTTTGTGACCGGATGATGTGAGCAAAAGTGATTTGTCTCTTTGTGACCGGATGATGTGAGCAAAAGTGATTTGTCTCTTTGTGACCGGATGATGTGAGCAAAAGTGATTTGTCTCTTTGTGACCGGATGATGTGAGCAAAAGTGATTTGTCTCTTTGTGACCGGATGATGTGAGCAAAAGTGATTTGTCTCTTTGTGACCGGATGATGTGAGCAAAAGTGATTTGTCTCTTTGTGACCGGATGATGTGAGCAAAAGTGATTTGTCTCTTTGTGACCGGATGATGTGAGCAAAAGTGATTTGTCTCTTTGTGACCGGATGATGTGAGCAAAAGTGATTTGTCTCTTTGTGACCGGATGATGTGAGCAAAAGTGATTTGTCTCTTTGTGACCGGATGATGTGAGCAAAAGTGATTTGTCTCTTTGTGACCGGATGATGTGAGCAAAAGTGATTTGTCTCTTTGTGACCGGATGATGTGAGCAAAAGTGATTTGTCTCTTTGTGACCGGATGATGTGAGCAAAAGTGATTTGTCTCTTTGTGACCGGATGATGTGAGCAAAAGTGATTTGTCTCTTTGTGACCGGATGATGTGAGCAAAAGTGATTTGTCTCTTTGTGACCGGATGATGTGAGCAAAAGTGATTTTGTCGTTTGTGACAGGATGATGTGAGCAAAAGTGATTTGTCGCTTTGTAACCGGATGATGTGAGCAAAAGTGATTTGTCTCTTTGTGACCGGATGATGTGAGCAAAAGTGATTTGTCGTTTTGTAATCGAATGATGTGAGTAGTGTTGTTTTGTCGTTTGCGATCAATAGATGCCTATTGGGTTTCAATTCTCTCAGGCAATGTTTTATTATTTTATCTATTTTGTGAATGATAGTTATTCAATGAGTTTTTCTGCTATAAAATCGAGGGTTAAAGATGGATTTATCATCACTGAGAGAAAATTTGAAATTTTCCATAAATTCTCTTTGTCCAGTTCCATGTCATGGGTAACAAAAACCGGGTCTGAAGACTTGGGGTGTTTCACGTGGACAATCGGGAGCTGTGGACAATCGCACAGAAGATAGAATCTGTGGACATTTACACTAAAAGACAAAAATAGTGGACACAGAAGTCTGTGGACGTTTAAAATAAAAGACAAACTTTTGACTTTTAAAATAACAGGCAGACTCTCGGCGAAGTTATCGTGGACGATAACTTTCGACGATAACATATAGCCGAATAATGGACAGAAACCGAAGCAAAATAGACCATTATTTTGAAGACAGATTGTAACGCCCGGAATTTACGGGTTTTCGCTCTTAGGGGTATTTCCGTAAAATAGTAAATTAAAGTCTTTTCTCGAATGGGAGGTTTCATTAGAACCCTAGGAATTTATGAGGATTTTAGAGAGATAAGCAAATTTTTAGAAATCCAATCGATAGTGTAACGCCGAGTTACGGTTTTCCGCCTATAGCGTTTTAAGTCGTAAAAATAGTAAATTAGGTCCGTTTTACGAACGGAGAGTTTCGTTAGAACCCTAGGATTAAATTAAAATATTTGGAGGAATAAGGGAGTTTCAGAGAAACCAAATCGATAGATGAATTAATGAATTTAGCAAAGAATTGAACAAAAGGGGCAAATCGATAATTTACAAGGTTAAAATTTATTAAAAAACCCACAAACTCTCCCTCCCCTCTCTGTTTTCTCCAGATCACGTAAACTCCCTCCCCCTCTTCCCTTTTCACGATTTTTCTCCCTCCCTCTCACGATTCTCTAATCGGCCGATCATCCGTCTTTTCCGGCGATTTTTTCTCTTGATTTTCTTTGACAAATTCGAGCCCTAGGTAAGACTCTAGTATTCTACGAGTTTAATTTTGATTTAGGGTTTGATTTCAATTAGGGTATTTTCGATTTAGGGTTGAGAAATCGTAGTTTTGTTGTAAATCGATAGTTTAACGGTATTGATGCCCATTTATGATTCATTTGTTGTTATTAAGTAGACTGAACGGATTAATGGAGTTTGGGTGATAGTTGGTTAATTTTGGGGTTGTTGGAGAATTGAGAAATCCATTAATGGAGTTTTATAATGGTGAGCACAACGTGCTCGACAAAATGCCCGAATGGAGAAAATGAAGTTGTAGGAAAGAATTTCCTTAGTTAGGGGGCTTAGTTTAAGTTTGGAAATTGTTTATTTAGGATCGGTTTTAATGCCCTTATTTGTGAAATGCTTTAGGTGGAGATGACTTTTGGACGGTGCTTTGTTTGCTACGAACGCCAGGTAAGTGGGTGCTAGGTTTCTGGCCCTTAAGGCCCTACATCGTGTCAACGTTAGGCTTTTGTATTTTGATGATGATTTTCTGATTGTGGGGTTTACTGAGTCAGGTAGCCTAGGATGTTAGTTATTTGTTGTTTGTGAAGTTCGTTAAGAATAATGTATGTCCATGTACATTGTGAATTGTTTGGTGATATGTTTGATGGTATGTTATACGTGAATTCCTCGTGCATCATGTTTTCTCAAAAGTCATATGAAATGTCTTCATGCATGAATTATGTAAAGGAAAAGTAATGATTAAGTGTGGGTGGGACAGTATGGCCATAACAACAAAACCAATGTCACTTCCACGCGATGGACTATGAATACGGCCGAAAGGACTATGTACACGCACTTGGCCTACTCCCTGGCAAGATCCCCACCTTAATCCATGTTAACGAAAATGAAAAAGAATAAGAACAAGTAAATGAACATGTTTTATGAAAAGTCATGCATTCATGCATACGTCATCTATAGTGCATTCCCTTGCTAAGCATTAGGCTTAATGTTTATGTTGCATGATGTAGGTGACAGGTGTGAAGGTGAGAGTTTTCTCGATGACAAGGAATAGGTGGTCGACGAATGGTGCTCGTGGCGACGGGGTGTGTTTTGGCAAGGTTCGGTGACGGTGGGGTGCTCCGAGATATTTTGGGTAATCAATGTAAGCTTGTTTTGATGTTAAAAATGTGAGAGATTTTAGGTTATGTGGGGGAAAGTTTGATATTTTGGGAATTGTATAGTGAATGTAGGTTAGAAGTTGTGTCGTTTTGAATGATTTGGTGACGTGTTTGCTTTGGAGATATTTTTAAGGAAATTTCATTTATAATGTTGATGTTGTCTTGAGAATTTGGTTGGGTTTTGTTTGATGATTTTTAGGTGATTTAAACTGTATGGATACGCACGGTTTTAGAGCGATCCATGCAGTTAGTTTTCGTGAAGTTTGGAAGTGTATAGACCAAGTTAGAGTTGTTATGAAAATGAAAGAAAAGTGGTGAAGTTTAAAGTGGTTTTGCAGGAAATTGAAAGGAGAAGGAAGAAAGAAAGAAGAAGGAGGAGGGAGCTGTGCTCTCTGGAGAAATTCCAGAGAGCATAGCGATTGATCGCCTCTGGGAGGCGATCAATCGCCTCTCCCTGGCGATTGTTGGTCGCCGCTCTCTGGAGAAATCCAGAGAGCGTGGCGACTGATCGCCACAAACTGTGGCGATCAGTCGCCACAGGCGATTTGCAACAGGCGACTGGTCGCCTGTTGCAATCGCCGAGGGGCGATCAGTTGCCCCTTTTATGGGCGACTGATCGCCATGTTAATTTATTTTATTTTATTTAAGTTTTATTTTAATTAGTAAATAGTTTTAATTGATTTAATTGTTTAAGTTTTAATTGTTTTAGTATTTGTTTTAAACGATTTTTTAAACGAACTTCGATTTCAATTCCGATTTCGATTTCGATTGAGAGTTCGCCTTAAGTACAGTTAAAGTTAAAAGTGCAAAAAAAAAAGAGATAAAATAATAGTACGGGTAATTGGGTACAGTATTAGGGTCGTGACACAGATTGGACGTGGACGACTGTTTTACAGAAGAGAATGACAACTATTTTACTGAAGGCGTGGACGACTAACACTTAGCCAAATACTTAAAAACTCGAAAGACAGAAACTGAAAGGCTAAAAAACAGAAGGCTGTGGACGACTATTTCAAAGGCAACGTGGACTTTAAAATAACAGGCAGCTGGACTTTTAAAATAACAGGCAGACCTTGGACTTTTAAAATAACAGGCAGACCTTGGACTTTTAAAATAACAGGCAGACCTTGGACTTTTAAAATAACAGGCAGACCTTGGACTTTTAAAATAACAGGCAGACCTTGGACTTTTAAAATAACAGGCAGACCTTGGACTTTTAAAATAACAGGCAGACCTTGGACTTTTAAAATAACAGGCAGACCTTGGACTTTTAAAATAACAGGCAGACCTTGGACTTTTAAAATAACAGGCAGACCTTGGACTTTTAAAATAACAGGCAGACCTTGGACTTTTAAAATAACAGGCAGACCTTGGACTTTTAAAATAACAGGCAGACCTTGGACTTTTAAAATAACAGGCAGACCTTGGACTTTTAAAATAACAGGCAGACCTTGGACTTTTAAAATAACAGGCAGACCTTGGACTTTTAAAATAACAGGCAGACCTTGGACTTTTAAAATAACAGGCAGACCTTGGACTTTTAAAATAACAGGCAGACCTTGGACTTTTAAAATAACAGGCAGACCTTGGACTTTTAAAATAACAGGCAGACCTTGGACTTTTAAAATAACAGGCAGACCTTGGACTTTTAAAATAACAGGCAGACCTTGGACTTTTAAAATAACAGGCAGACCTTGGACTTTTAAAATAACAGGCAGACCTTGGACTTTTAAAATAACAGGCAGACCTTGGACTTTTAAAATAACAGGCAGACCTTGGACTTTTAAAATAACAGGCAGACCTTGGACTTTTAAAATAACAGGCAGACCTTGGACTTTTAAAATAACAGGCAGACCTTGGACTTTTAAAATAACAGGCAGACCTTGGACTTTTAAAATAACAGGCAGACCTTGGACTTTTAAAATAACAGGCAGACCTTGGACTTTTAAAATAACAGGCAGACCTTGGACTTTTAAAATAACAGGCAGACCTTGGACTTTTAAAATAACAGGCAGACCTTGGACTTTTAAAATAACAGGCAGACCTTGGACTTTTAAAATAACAGACAGACTCTCGGCGACGTTATCATGGATGATAACTTTGGACGATAACACATAGCCAAATAAAAGACAGAAGACCGAAGGCAAAATAGACAATCAAAACTGGAGGTAGAATGGACGACTGTTTTACATAACAGCATGGATGACTGTTTTACCGAAGACGTGGACGACTGTTCACAGAACAAAATAAACAACTCTTTTACAGACAAAAATGGACGATATTTAACAGGGAGACATTAAAACAGAAAGCATGAAAACAGAAGGCATAAGAATTACAAATTTCACAAAAACCCGATTCAAAATACAGTTTTAAAACATGCATAAAAACATGACAAAAGTTAGAAAACATGACAGAAGTGCAAGAAATCAGACTGCATGGATAACTCTAAAACTCGAGACAATCCATGCACAACCTAAAAGAGGAGAACTCCAAGCAGTTCCAGAATAAATCAAAATATGCATTCAACTGTTAATTACAGAGGTTTAAAAATTTGAACACCAAAACCTATACATTACAAAAATTCCCAACAGAGTTCCCAACAGAGTTCCAAACAAAGTTTTAAAAACGAAAACACCAAAATCCCAACAGAGTTTCCAGACATGAAATTCACTTTAAAACTTAAACCTCGGGACAGAAATACGTCTGACTGCAGCAACCAAACCCCATGAGCTCAATCCGCCAACCTCCCCAACTCATCAGCTTGAGGCACAAAGTCCTCATCTGGAGGATCCATACCTACAACAGGGAATTCATCTATGAGCCTAAAGCTCAGTAAGAACATGAAATGCATTGATGCATATGCTGTGCATGAACATTTTCAAATACATGAACATTATATTACATTACATTACGTTTCATTGGACAGGAAGGTATAAGTGGGAGAAAGAGCTGGCGCAACACGAGTACATGCCACAACAGGACATAACATGAGTACATGACAAGATTCCAGTCCTCGTCCACACTTAACCATACATTACATTACAGGTTTTATCTTTCTTAACTTCAAACTCCGGTGCTGAAAACATTTACAGGGTTTTCCAGAAGACGTGTATGCATGAACAGGTAAACTCAACATTTACAGGTGACAGAATAAAAACTACGGGAAACAGAACACAAAGAACACGTTTAGCTTAAAGCATAACCTATGACCTAACTACCCGAACCAAAACCTAGTATCTCCTTGCTGTAGGGCCTTAAGGACCAACTTATACGCATGAACTTACTTGTTGTCCGAAATGCAGCAAGCTTTGCACGCACGACAACTGTGGTTTGCGAACCTAGAGTACGCAAAATCGGGCATTAACCTAAACTTCAAATAAATAAATAAATAAAAAGAACTAATGTTGAACCTAAACTCTTTAACTATCGTAGAAGGTTACCTGTAACTGGAGGAAACAGGAGAAAGGAAGTTTTTGGAAATATCGAAGTCGCCTGGAAGAGAGAAAACAGAGAGGAGAAGAAGAAAATGCAAAGTGTTTTACGTAGAGGGGAAGAGAAGGAAAGAAGAAGGTATGGCTTCTTCCACAAGTTTGCCAAGTGTCAATCATCCATTGGCTTCCTCCCACCAACCTTAATTGGCTTCTTATTTTGCCCCTCCATGCATTTCTAACTATTGATTTTTAACTAAATTACTATTTAGTTCGTCGAATCAGTTTTACGAATCACCCTCATTCAATTGAACACGTCAACAATTTCATTAAAAAAATAGTTGTTGCATTAACATCATAGTAACTCCGCTTAATTATTCGGGGAATAATTACATAAGTAAAATGCCGGGTGTTACAGAAATAAACTAAAACTAATATTTTTAGCAATAATCTTCTCTTAGATGTCTGAAGTTGTATCTAGATCCCATAATGAAAAGTGTGGGTAATGATTGGATATGGGCTTATATAGTCTAACCAGCCTGCCAATTAAGTCTTATAAGCCGTTATACCAAAATCAAAATTTAAAACATCACTTAATAAACTAGTCAAATTTCTTTACTAACCAATTAATTCGCCGGATTCTACATTTTCCCCTATTTAGAAAATTTCGTATTCAAAATGTAAGTTCACGTCAAATATACAATTAGAATTACTTCGTAGCTATTTTTGATCAAATCTCCTACGCAGCTTGTCACTCATTGTACTTCTTTTGCTAAACCCGAATTAAGAAATCTCACGATGTTTAAGAACTCTGATATCATGGCCAATATCCTCTCAACCCTCACCTCATTGGACGTCCTCCTGCATAAACACGTTTGACAAGGAGACAAGATGGGACAAACCAAAAGGACACTTTCTCAGCCTAAGAATATGAAAAATCACTATGCACACATCTTAATTGAGGATGTAAAGACTCGTTCAACTATGTGAAACAATCTAATATACCTCAGAGCCAACTTGCCCTTCACACAAAATCAGTTAACAACCTGTCTTTGTTTTATTTCAAGAAAAAAAATCATCTGCATCAAACTCAACCTCACTCCTCTAGAGGTCTATATACTCCATCTGTTGACTATAGACCTTACCCGATCAAACTCTAATATTTTGGACTTCTTCAAACAACTCATGAATCAATCACGCACAAGAGTATTTCGCTACTTTGCTTCAACACACACAAAGCGATTCACATGCTTCTCCATAAAAGGTCTTGTAAGGTAAAACTTTAATTCTAGTTTACTAGTTATGTTCATAAAAATCTAACAACAAATGGTACACCCAACCATCATAAAAATCTAGAATACAAAATCATACATATTCTCAAGAATGTGGCTTAAGCTATTAGACTAACTGTACGTCTGAGGATTATTGGTAGTGCTCAAAACTTTAGACAGTCCAAAGCTCTCTCTATAAGGCTTTTCAAAACGTCAAAGTAAGCTACGAGTATCTGGTTGAGACTATACAAATGAAGTCACTGTGACGTCAAACAATGTTCCTCACATAAAACATACTCAACTTTGATTGAGAATAACTCATCCTAATAGGAATAAAGTGTGGAAATTTAGTCATTCAACCAACAACATGGCAAACAATGTCAAATTTTTGCAATACTATTCCATTTCCATTCAAGAATAGGTAATGGTTGCAATATCTCAATAAGTCTATGATGCTCAACCTTGAAAAATGATTGTGTCAAAAATCCAAGCACGTACTACAACATACTTTGTTTTATGTCAACCTCTCAACATTAACATTTCAATCATGATATGTTCCAATACTACTGAGAAGAATAATGAATATCAACCTATGACTCTTTATTAAAACAATCTGCCTATCTCAACTCTGAATCATGAAACACCAACCCTTAGAAAATTATATATCCATCAGCATTGACCTCCCAATTGTTATATTGATAGTCATTTTTCAACTGATCAAAGTTATCTTTAAACTTATCATCAAGCTTCTGTATTTCTTTAACAAGCCTGCAAAAGAGGAGTCTTTATTAATCTGCAAGTCCAATTTATATGACCATCTTCATGATACTACGTATCAGAGTCATTAGTAAACAAATATTTCTTAGAATCTTCTAACACTAGACGATAAAATAAAGTATTGAGAATATTTACTCAAGCATATGTCACAAAGTTAGCTTTACCAAGGATGTATTCCAAAGTAAAAGCATACCCTCCTTATATCTGAAACTCTACATAAATAAATATTTCAAACTTTTATATTTAGTGAAAAATTGCAAATTCACGTCATATAAATAACTATTCCGTAACTTCTTCGCAAAAATGATCGCCACCAACTCTAATTCGTAAGTGGGGGAGTTCAAATTTCTAATTTTTCATAGCAATTGCTCTAGCAAACACACATCTCAAACCTATACTAAAAACAACACGAGGTAGACCACTAGCACACAGAGACATAATAGGTGTGATGATCATAGCTGAGAAAATTACGAAGCAACGATAGTAATAACCAGCTAATCCCAAGAAATTTCAATTAATGCTCCTTGGTGGCTTATAAACTAACACAAACTTAACTGGATCTAAAAGATATTGTCTCTAGAATCAATATGTCATTGAATTTCACTTGTCATCCAAAAATTGTATTTCTCTCCTCTTACCATATAGCTAATGAGTTTTAAAGGTATGTTTCAGAATTCTTAGATGTTTTTACAGGCTTAGCATATGTTTTAGAATTAACCATATAGGGTCAATAAAGACCTCAACAGCTAAATCGATATAAGGCCAAAAAATCCATTCATCATATCCATAAAGATACATGGGCATGGTCAAACCAAATGACAAAACCCTAACTCAAAATGCCCACAAATGCTCCCAAAAGCTATCTTGATATTATCATTCTCACGATCTAGCCCAACCTCAATTAATTCATTTAAAAATACACTAATCTACTAAATTGATTGAATAACTCATCAGTTCTGGACAACAAATACTTAGATGGTCACTTGATCAACTTCTAATCAATCATATTTGAAGGCTTCTTTCCTGACAAATTGCAGTTGCACTCCTCACCACGGACTTGTTAGCATATTGTTTTGTGTCATGACTTGTATTTAATTTAAAGTCATCTGTCCCCTTAAATAATGTGTTAAAATTAAGGGTTGGGTGACTCGGCTTGTTTTCAGGTCTGGGTCGTTTCTCGTTTGTGTGGGGCTCTTTTAAGTCCCGACATAAATCGGCCTGCCACTTAAGACCCATAACCCTTCACACCAAATCAAAATTTAAAACATCATGAATAAAATATTTCTTTAATTACCAATAATTCACTGGATTTTGGCACTTTAATTAAATATACTTGGCTCAACATTGAACAAGAATTTTCGAGTGGCGGAAGGTCACCGCATCCCTGTTGAAGAGAAGAAAATGATTGAATAACTCATCAGTTCTGGACAACAAATACTTAGATGGTCACTTGATCAACTTCTTATAATCAATACATATTTGAAGTGCTTCTTTCCTGACAAATTGCAGTTGCACTCCTCACCACGGACTTGTTAGCATATTGTTTTGTGTCATGACTTGTATTTAATTTAAAGTCATCTGTCCCCTTAAATAATGTTTAAAATTAAGGGTTGGGTGACTCGGCTTGTTTCAGGTCTGGTCGTTTCTCGTTTTGTGTGGGGCTCTTTTTAAGTCCCGACATAATCGGCCTGCCACTTAAGACCCATAACCCTTCACACCAAATCAAAATTTAAAACATCAATGAATAAAATATTTTCTTTAATTACCAATTAATTCACTGGATTTTTGGCACTTTAATTAAATATACTTGGCTCAACATTGAACAAGAATTTTCGAGTTGCGGAAGGTCACCGCATCCCTGTTGAAGAGAAGAAAATGATTGAAGTACACCAATAGTTATTATATTATTATGTTTTTGAGATTATATGCATTGTTCCCCCCAAAGAAACAAAATGGAAATAGACAATTCGAGTCACGTGAAATCTTATCTAAATATTGATTCCAAAGCTCTCCACCAATCTAATTTAACAATTGTACGCATAAAATTCAAAATTTAAATCAATGAATAAAATATTTTCTTTAATTACCAATTAATTCACTGGATTTTTGGCACTTTAATTAAATATACTTGGCTCAACATTGAACAAGAATTTTCGAGTTGCGGAAGGTCACCGCATCCCTGTTGAAGAGAAGAAAATGATTGAAGTACACCAATAGTTATTATATTATTATGTTTTTGAGATTATATGCATTGTTCCCCCCAAAGAAACAAAATGGAAATAGACAATTCGAGTCACGTGAAATCTTATCTAAATATTGATTCCAAAGCTCTCCACCAATCTAATTTAAGAATTGTACGATGATGAGATTTTTGTTATTTTGATATTAATAAATTGAAATAGATAACAATTATTTATTAATAATTAATAATGTTTTTTCTAGCTTTATTTTACAAGTTAACTGAATAAACTTGGAAAATTCATCAAACTTAAAAATGGTAGGAGGCATCATTTAAGCCATTAGATAACACTTGGCGTTGTTACTGTTCAGATAAAAAAAGAGAGAAGAATCTGACAATGAACGGCCTTTATATCATATTCTTTAACTTTCAGTAGTGTGGGTGCGTTCATTTTTATTTCTAACGTTACATTAGATGTAGAAAGCTATTTACAGGTTGTTTGGAATAAATATAAATATGATTGAACTACACCAATATTTAACAATTGTACGCATAAAATTCAAAATTTAAATCAATGAATAAAATATTTTCTTTAATTACCAATTAATTTGCCGGATTTTAGGCACTTTAATTAAATATACTTGACTCAACATTGAAAAAGAATTTTCGAGTTGCGGAAGGTCACCCCATCCCTGTTGAAGAGAAGAGAATGATTGAACTACACCAATAGTTATTATATTATTATGTATTTTTCCCCCAAAGAAATAAAATGGAAATACACAAGTCGAGTCATGCGAAATCTTATCTAAATATTGATTCCAAAGCTCTCCACCAATCTAATTTAACAATTGTACGATGATGAGAGTTTTGTTATTTCTAACGTTACATCAGATGTAGAAAGCTATTTTCAGGTTGTTTGGAATAAATATAAATATGATTGAACTACACCAATAGTTATTATATTATTATGTATTTTTCCCCCAAAGAAATAAAATGGAAATACACAAGTCGAGTCATGCGAAATCTTATCTAAATATTGATTCCAAAGCTCTCCACCAATCTAATTTAACAATTGTACGATGATGAGAGTTTTGTTATTTCTAACGTTACATTAGATGTAGAAAGCTATTTACAGGTTGTTTGGAATAAATATAAATATGATTGAACTACACCAATATTTAACAATTGTACGCATAAAATTCAAAATTTAAATCAATGAATAAAATATTTTCTTTAATTACCAATTAATTTGCCGGATTTTAGGCACTTTAATTAAGTATACTTGACTCAACATTGAAAAAGAATTTTCGAGTTGCGGAAGGTCACCCCATCCCTGTTGAAGAGAAGAGAATGATTGAACTACACCAATAGTTATTATATTATTATGTATTTTTCCCCCAAAGAAATAAAATGGAAATACACAAGTCGAGTCATGCGAAATCTTATCTAAATATTGATTCCAAAGCTCTCCACCAATCTAATTTAACAATTGTACGATGATGAGAGTTTTGTTATTTCTAACGTTACATCAGATGTAGAAAGCTATTTTCAGGTTGTTTGGAATAAATATTAATATGTATTTATTGCCGACACCTTCGAATATAAGCTTTCTACATCTAATAATAATATAAAGTTAAAAATGAAGACATCAACGCAAAATTCAGAGTCCAGTATTTATATTTGATTTTCTTAATACTTTATGCCACATTTACTTGATGATTACATCTAAGAAAAACCTAATTTTAGTTTTAGTGGTTAAAAAAGTAAATAATGTGACACCGATATATGAAGACAAAGACGATCTAAAATTCTATCCATACCAATGAAGGTGCATAATCCCACATTGTTTGAAAAAGTAAAAATTAAATAATTTATAAGTAGAATTCTTCTACTTACCTCGTACAACGCGTTTTGGTCTAACACCCATAATAAATTCATGTGGGATCCGATCCAGAAAGGATTATATTTTACTGAGGCACTATACAAATAGAGTTATAGAAAATGACGATCTAGTGCAGAATAGACCGAATTAAATTCTAAATTAAAAAATATATATATAGGTATCGCCATAATATTAAATCATGCTAGAGAAAGTCGGTATTACTTAATAATATTTCAGTTCAATTCTAGAGTTTATATGCAATGATTTTTTTTTGTTTAGGTTTTAAAATTAATTAAGTAAATATTTAATGTGGCTGTGAACCACAAAAAGTTGAGTAGAAATCTCAACAAAAACTCCCTAGTTTGACTCCAACAGTCCAACTACTACTCGTCCTTAGTTTCAGATGAGACTGAATGACAAACTGAAAAAACAAGGAAGCATTTTATTTCATTATTTAAGAATTTCTGAAAACTTATCACACAATATACGCACATTTGTCAACTAAAAGTTCATGAAGCTGCTGCTTTAATAGCCTCAAACCTACGCTTAGCCTCGTCAACCGCATTATTGTCTAACTGGAAGCCTTTGCTGATGACGTCCTGGAAGAAAATTGGTGGCTCCGATCCAAAAATAGCCGCTCCGATGTGCTGAACTCCAGGGTTTTGGCTAGTGAGCATGGCAAAGCCGAGGGCGGGGGAGCTTCCGATATTCAGTTGGAAGTGAACGAGTCCGAACGGGAAAGTAATCATATCTCCTTTTTTCAATATTTTCGCGTACAATTTGTGTTCAGGATTGTTGGTGATGAATCCGGCGTAGAGAATGCCTTCCAGTACTACAAAAAGCTCAGAGGCACGACTATGAGTGTGGGGTGGATTAAGACCGTTTGGGCCGAAATCGACACGACCCATTGATATACCAAGAGTGTTCAGTCCCGGTATAACGTTAACATTTATTAGAGTAACATTGGAGCCTAAATAATTAGTCGTGTTTGCGGGAATATCGATCCCTTGGTATATGAAATCATCTATTGTCACCTTTTCTGGGTCCTTGCATAGTAACGCATATGAATAGTCTGTCGAAAAAAGAACCTCCACTTTAAGACCTCATAAAAATATAAAACCAAAACGAGAAATTAAACTACATCGTACCGCTACCACCATTCGCAACGCAGAAGTCTCTTACAGGGCTGGGATCATAAGCTGTGACAAAGTAGATAAATGCAAAAAGCAAGAAAACAGAGACACAAGCTTGAAGAACTTTAGCCATGGCTGAGGGTTCGTTTTTCTCAGCAGAATGAGCTACTTTTTTTTTAGTTTTGTGGTGGAATGAGTTTTTTTTTGTTTCTTCTTCTGAATTTATAGGGGAAAGCTTCTTCAATAAAATAGACACGTGTTTTTAGTTAAATATAACATTGGAGAATTGCAATTTGCTACTCTGGTAGCCTCCAAAATATTATCTTCTTCCTTCTTTAGTCACTAGAATTGCAATAATCGAAGTAAACCCTTATCTTAACTTTGAGATTCACGAGCGAAGTAATTATGATAAAAGAAATCGCGTCATAATATAATATTAGAGTATAGAATTAAAATTTATCTATTTATTAAAAAATATTATAAGAAAAATAATTTGGACCGCATATAAAAAACACATTTTAAAAATTGTTAGGCAATTCAAATTCAATTATTATTCGACAATGCATTATCGCTATTGTCCAAAGGGAAATCTCCAACTACTGGTCTAGGTTTTCATTTTAAATCCCAGATATAGATAAGGAAGAGTCTTCCTTTAACATATCTGTCAATCTTAAAAAACTAGCAGATTATATTACCACTAAACTTAGGTTTTACTATCTTTACTGGTGTCACTTTCAATTTGATAGTAGTATTGGCAAATGAGAAGACTAGGGTTTTATCCAACACTTCTTCCGTATCAGGTTGAACCTAGATTTTGGACTTGCTAGTCTGCCTCGCTGTGTCGAAGGCAGATTCTCTAATAAACAGACTTGTTGGCCAATTCAGAGAGAGAGAGAGAGAGAGAGAGAGAGAGAGAGAGAGAGAGAGAGAGAGAGAGAGAGAGAGAGAGAGAGAGAGAGAGAGAGAGAGAGAGAGAGAGAGAGAGAGAGAGAGAGAGAGAGAGAGAGAGAGAGAGAGAGAGAGAGAGAGAGAGAGAGAGAGAGAGAGAGAGAGAGAGAGAGAGAGAGAGAGAGAGAGAGAGAGAGAGAGAGAGAGAGAGAGAGAGAGAGAGAGAGAGAGAGAGAGAGAGAGAGAGAGAGAGAGAGAGAGAGAGAGAGAGAGAGAGAGAGAGAGAGAGAGAGAGAGAGAGAGAGAGAGAGAGAGAGAGAGAGAGAGAGAGAGAGAGAGAGAGAGAGAGAGAGAGAGAGAGAGAGAGAGAGAGAGAGAGAGAGAGAGAGAGAGAGAGAGAGAGAGAGAGAGAGAGAGAGAGAGAGAGAGAGAGAGAGAGAGAGAGAGAGAGAGAGAGAGAGAGAGAGAGAGAGAGAGAGAGAGAGAGAGAGAGAGAGAGAGAGAGAGAGAGAGAGAGAGAGAGAGAGAGAGAGAGAGAGAGAGAGAGAGAGAGAGAGAGAGAGAGAGAGAGAGAGAGAGAGAGAGAGAGAGAGAGAGAGAGAGAGAGAGAGAGAGAGAGAGAGAGAGAGAGAGAGAGAGAGAGAGAGAGAGAGAGAGAGAGAGAGAGAGAGAGAGAGAGAGAGAGAGAGAGAGAGAGAGAGAGAGAGAGAGAGAGAGAGAGAGAGAGAGAGAGAGAGAGAGAGAGAGAGAGAGAGAGAGAGAGAGAGAGAGAGAGAGAGAGAGAGAGAGAGAGAGAGAGAGAGAGAGAGAGAGAGAGAGAGAGAGAGAGAGAGAGAGAGAGAGAGAGAGAGAGAGAGAGAGAGAGAGAGAGAGAGAGAGAGAGAGAGAGAGAGAGAGAGAGAGAGAGAGAGAGAGAGAGAGAGAGAGAGAGAGAGAGAGAGAGAGAGAGAGAGAGAGAGAGAGAGAGAGAGAGAGAGAGAGAGAGAGAGAGAGAGAGAGAGAGAGAGAGAGAGAGAGAGAGAGAGAGAGAGAGAGAGAGAGAGAGAGAGAGAGAGAGAGAGAGAGAGAGAGAGAGAGAGAGAGAGAGAGAGAGAGAGAGAGAGAGAGAGAGAGAGAGAGAGAGAGAGAGAGAGAGAGAGAGAGAGAGAGAGAGAGAGAGAGAGAGAGAGAGAGAGAGAGAGAGAGAGAGAGAGAGAGAGAGAGAGAGAGAGAGAGAGAGAGAGAGAGAGAGAGAGAGAGAGAGAGAGAGAGAGAGAGAGAGAGAGAGAGAGAGAGAGAGAGAGAGAGAGAGAGAGAGAGAGAGAGAGAGAGAGAGAGAGAGAGAGAGAGAGAGAGAGAGAGAGAGAGAGAGAGAGAGAGAGAGAGAGAGAGAGAGAGAGAGAGAGAGAGAGAGAGAGAGAGAGAGAGAGAGAGAGAGAGAGAGAGAGAGAGAGAGAGAGAGAGAGAGAGAGAGAGAGAGAGAGAGAGAGAGAGAGAGAGAGAGAGAGAGAGAGAGAGAGAGAGAGAGAGAGAGAGAGAGAGAGAGAGAGAGAGAGAGAGAGAGAGAGAGAGAGAGAGAGAGAGAGAGAGAGAGAGAGAGAGAGAGAGAGAGAGAGAGAGAGAGAGAGAGAGAGAGAGAGAGAGAGAGAGAGAGAGAGAGAGAGAGAGAGAGAGAGAGAGAGAGAGAGAGAGAGAGAGAGAGAGAGAGAGAGAGAGAGAGAGAGAGAGAGAGAGAGAGAGAGAGAGAGAGAGAGAGAGAGAGAGAGAGAGAGAGAGAGAGAGAGAGAACGAAAAACCAGAGAGGGGAAGAGAAACATGAAAGAAACCGCGGGGCAAAGAGAGAGAAAGGGAGGGGAAAACGTGAGAGGAACGTTTTGGTGGAAAAATCAATAGATTCGGTGGAGATTTTGAGAAAAAGTGGTGGAACCGACATAAGGTAAATATCTCTAACGATTAGAATAATTAGATTAGATTTTATTGCCTTAATAGATGGAGATAATTTTAATTACTGTCTTGGATCTGGATAGGATAGATTTGATTGAGATTTGGTTGAGATTGTAAATATTGAAGTGATGATTTGATATCGTTTTTATGAAAAGCGAATAATGAATTGTGAAAATCGTTTATTTCCAGTTTTATTGAAATGCTAAAACAAAAAATTTCAAAACCAATTGTTTATATTGAATTGTTAAGTTTGTTTAAATTCAATTTTTATTGAATGATTTAATGTCAGTTTTGTGAAGTAATTGAATTGTATATTTCTAATTTTTAAGAAATATCGAAACGAAGAAATTCGAAAACGACAATTTTCATGAAATTGAGCATATTGATTTCAATTATCAATTGTATGGGTGGATTGAATTTGTAACACCCGGTTCCGTTGAATCAAAATTATTCTATCAACTTATGATGTGCATATTAGGGATGAAATTGGAAGAAACTAGTGATTAGATTAATGAGTGACTAAATAAGGGTATAACTGTAATTTGAAGATTTAGTAGTGGATAACGTATTTAAATATGGGTTTTGTGAGGTTTAGTCGCCACTGTTTTCTCATTTCCTCTTTCGGTATTCAGCTCAAGCTCAGCAGAGCTCTCTAAGCAACTTCCGCTCCGATTTCCATTCCCCAATCTAGGTGAGTTTTCCTTCGTTTTCCTTGAGTTCTAGTGACTAGATAGCAGAGAGAGTGCAATGTGTGTGTTTTGGGAACGCTGTGAATGAGAATAGGTTCAGGTTTTTCTGATAAACCGAAGATGCACGATTATTAGAGTTCCAAGTTAGCTACCTTAGGTTTCGAATGGTTTAGAATGAGGTATAGTGAAGATTGAATTAATGCTCTGTTTATGATTTTAGGTAAGTAAACTCCCGAAGTAGCTTACAACCAAACAATCCCCAGGAGACCAGGTAAGTGGAGTATGCATGTGCCTTCGGGCCTACATCACAAAACAGTAGGATTATGTATGTTTGAATTTGTCTGTATGTCATGCATCATATTTTGAAAGAATACAAAAATGAATTTACATGTATTGATATGGTAATAAATGAACAGATTGCAACAGATAAACTATTAAGGGAACTAATCCGCCCCTTAACTTATGAAGAGGATGTATGACTTTGGGAAAATTGATCCGCTTTCCCAATGGAATTTAGGATCAGATCAGCTGTTAAGGGAACTAATCCGCCCCTTAATTTATGAAGAGGATGTATGACTTTGGGAAAAATGATCCAACTCCCAATGGAACCGAGGGATCAGATCAGAGAAAGAACGTGAATGCAACTAAGATGTGAAAGTAGAAACTGCATGACTAAGATTTATGTTTCAGCATATCATTTCATTATTGCTTTAATTACTTAGCATGAGGCTAATAGATGCGTTTTGTGATGTAGGTGAAGAAGCCTCAGAAGATGTGTTCTCTGAGCATGTTGAGGACTAGACTGGTTAGGGGAGCACTTCAATGCCACGATTTGGTGTTCTGATGAGGCGATTTAACTATTGTCTATTTATGAAGTTTAAGTGGTTAAGTGTCTTGTGGAAGTATGCAGAGAGTTTTAATAACATTAATAGTTCTGATGTTTTTAACAATTTTATGGTTTTCTTGTTCTGAGTATGAAAAACATGATTTGGTCTAGAGGTAGTTGCTTTGCTGGATATTTTTCGAAAGTTGTGGACTTATGTTGAAGGATTTTTAGTAAAATGCTCAAGCTCTTTTGGTAGTCGGAGTTTTCTTTGTTTAGAGTGAAAATGGTTGTTATGCTGTTATGTCGAGAGTTTTGTCTATCGGTGGATGTAGTCCACCGGTGGATGTGAGCGTAGAAGTGAGTATTAGATTTTTGTCGTTTTGTGACCGGTGGATGTGAGCATAGGAATGAGTATTAGATTTTTGTCATTTTGTGACTGGTGGATGTGAGCGTAGGAGTGAGTATTAGATTTTTGTCGTTTTGTGATCGGTGGATGTGAGCGTAGGAGTGAGTATTAGATTTTTGTCATTTTGTGACCGGTGGATGTGAGCGTAGGAGTGAGTATTAGATTTTTGTCCTTTTGTGATCTGTAGATGCTGAGGGTTACTGTCGTTCGAAGGATTCGATCGGTGGACGTGAGCGGTGGCTGTGGGTAGTCGACATGTCGTGCAACTGACACTGTTTAGCGATGGATGCCTTCTATTTCTGCCTCTACCGCTGAGTCTATTTTATTTCTGCTTCCGCCGCTAACACTGTGTAACACCCCTAATACTGTACCTATTTACCCGTACAAATTTTTCATTTTATACTTTTTACTTTTCTATTCTTTAAATAAAAACTTAATGCGGAATCTAAACTTAAAACTGAACTTTAAAAATATTTAAAACATACCTTGAATAAATAATTAAAACTTAAAAAACATTTATTAAAAACTTTTAAAAACAAATAAAAAGAAGGGAGGCCAGAATCGGAATTCTGCCCTCGATAAGGCAGCAGCGACCGGGCGCTGTGCATAGCAGCGCCTGATCGCTGCCATGCATTGACCAGGCAGCGATCGGTCTCTGCTGAAGGCAGAGACCGATCGCCGCATATGGCTGCCAACGCAGCAAGCAGAGCAGCGATCGATCTCTGCTTGCTGTAGAGATCGATCGCTGCACACATTATGCAGCGATCGCCCAAGCGACCAGACTTCTCCCTTGTTTCTTCCTTCTGTTTTCGTTCGGTTTTTGTTCAATACTTAGCTCTCTGGAATTCCAGAGAGCAGAACACAATCTCAGCTCTCTGGAATCCGATTCCAGAGAGCAATACACTTCACATTTCCTTCAACATTTTCACATTTTCTTCATTACAATGGTCAACATTATCAACCAACCCATAACTTCAATCCCACTCAAACGTATTCTAAACTCAAGCGTATTACGGCGGACTTGGCGAAGTCCAACTGCGTGGATAGCTCTAAAAACCGAGCTATCCGTAACAACCTACAAACAACATTTCAAAACATTTTCATTTAACTTAAACATTTAAACCAAAACATTTCATAACGTTTATCAAAACAGTTTATACCAAAACATTTTACATACAATTACCAAAACGTTATCTAACCCCTATCCAGATCCAAACAACCTAAATATTCTATACAATTATCAGATCAAAACACCCCAAAATAACCCCAGAGTCCATACATACATCCCCACGGGTCATATTGCGCCTCGACTACTCAGCGCACTCCCACGAGCATCATCCATCAACTGCCTCCGACATCAGGAGGAGGAACGTCGTCCTCACCTGGATCTACGTCACCTAGCAGATCACCTACACCATACAGACACATATGAGATATTGAAATCACAGTAAGCTACGTAAATGCAGATGCATGCGTGCGTATGCCATTCAGAAATCATGCTCAGATTCAGATTACAGATACAGAATTACAGATTACAGATTCATTACGTCACAGACAGACAGAATTGTCACCGAAACCTCTACCCACTAAGCGGAGAGGGCCCATCCAGCGGTCGGACTACCCTTTCCACCTAGAGAGGGGGGGTACACGCTTGCAACATGCACAGCCGTGCCTGAGCCCCATCCCGCGTGACCAGAAACAGACAGATTACGTTTATTCATTCAGATTTCGTTACAGATTTCATTTCAGATATACGTTCCTTTTCTTAAAAACACGTGCAGAAATTCCTTTTCATGACTTTCGAAAACCGTGATGCATGAACAGTTCATATCAGCGGAAAGTAAACAAACAGTTCATATCAGCAGACAATATAACATAACCTATAAACAATTAACCTAACTACCCAACCTAAACAACGTAAAACAAGGAACCCTCAAGGATCCTTGATACGACGACGAAGTATGGTGTAGACCTTTCGGTCAAGCAAGTCACGAGAACTTACCTTGAGCGCGCTGGATCTCAAGCTTCGTCCACTGGAGTCGCGTGTCTGAGGTAAAACACGATATTTGCCGTTAAAACCGAATTAAGCAATTAAACGTCCAAATTAGCAAAACCTTAACTAAAGATACTTCCTAATGCTTTAATTCGATTTATTAAGCTAATTCATCGAGCAATCGAATTTTTTTTTCCGAAAACCCTAAATCGAACCGAAAACTCGAAATAAACGCTCAGAGATTGGGGCTACATACCGAGGGTAGCGAGAGGAGAAGAAATCGTGAAGGACGGAGGAGGAACGGAGGTCGGACGGAGCTCGGATTGAAGATGGCGTCGATCGGCCGAGAGAAGAAACCCTTCTCTGTTCGTGTGATCCAGAGAGAAGAAGAAAAAGAAAGAGAGAAGTGAGGAAAAAGAAATGTTTTGTGATGTTTTATAAAATTGATTTTACAAATTACCGTTTTGCCCTTCTTTGATTTTTATATTGATTTCGTCGTTCGTTTCGTTAATCGTCCAACGATTCGGATTCTCGAAAACTCCATATCTTGCCAATGATTCCCATTCATTACCAGACTCTATTAAGACTGTCCGTTTGCGATTCGGACCTCGTTTCCTATTTTTACGAGAACGTCTTTTACGCTACGAAAAGTGTATTTAACTCGAAATATAGCGTTTGACCTCTGAAAATTCCCGTAAATCCTTAAAATTCTTATTATTCGTTAGAATCGTAATGACGCTTTCTTTTTGTAAAACGGACCTGATTTGACATAGATACAAAAATGCCAATAATAATAATAAGAATAATATAATAAAAGGTCCGTACAAACCGATATTACACACTGTTTAGCATGGATGCCTTGTTTTATAAAATTGATTTTACAAATTACCGTTTTGCCCTTCTTTGATTTTTATATTGATTTCGTCGTTCGTTTCGTTAATCGTCCAACGATTCGGATTCTCGAAAACTCCATATCTTGCCAATGATTCCCATTCATTACCAGGACTCTATTAAGACTGTCCGTTTGCGATTCGGACCTCGTTTCCTATTTTTACGAGAACGTCTTTTACGCTACGAAAAGTGTATTTACTCGAAATATAGCGTTTGACCTCTGAAAATTCCCGTAAATTCCTTAAAATTCTTATTATTCGTTAGAATCGTAATGACGCTTTCTTTTTGTAAAACGGACCTGATTTGACATAGATACAAAAATGCCAATAATAATAATAATAATAATATAATAAAAGGTCCGTACAAACCGGATATTACACACTGTTTAGCAATGGATGCCTTTTTGTTTCTATTTATATCGCTGGAACTGTTCAGCGGTGGACATGTTCTATTTTGTTTTGTTTTCTTTCAACCAATTGTCTTTAATATTTTAATTAAATTAATAAATATTGTTTTATATAAATGAATTTCTGCTGCAAGTTTTAACTTTTACAAAGGTCAAACTTTGACCGTAGAGCGAAAAGTTGAAATTTTCTTAGAATGTCATAGTATGGTTCAGTATATTGAGTAGCAAACCAGGTTTAGAAAACTCAGGGCGTTACAGAATTGCAACGTTTTAAACATGCATATTATTGCTTTATAACTGTTTTAAAGTATGCATTTAGCAAGGAGGAAGTTGGAAGTCGTGGTAACATAAGAACCTATTGGGCTGGAGTTGCCTCTTCATGTGTGATAAATATGACTATGAAAATGATTGAGAGCCTTAAGCAAAACGTCCTCATTGGGTTGAAAATCTCTAAATCCTCGAGAAGAATAAGACAAGAGGCTCCACAGCCTTATTGGAGAAAGCCCGAGAACTGTAGTGGTGGTTACGGTCATATGAGTCAGTTTAGAGTGGATTGTATTTTTACATTTCAATTTGAATGTTAAAAATGACATTGGGTGTTTTAAGAAAAGATAATTTTGAACCGTATATTTAAATAATACAATTTTTTTTTTGAAATTGCATTATATTGATTTAATCATTGAAATGAGTTTTAAACTGTGGTTGATGAATTTTAAATGGTTCGAATTACTAACCTACATGCATTTTTATATAAATGACATGAATTTCAAATCAAAACAAATTAATTTAAGTTGATTTAAAAAATAATCAATGATAGGTGGAGGATGTGTATGAGCTTGGATAGTGTGGATAGAGTTTTGCCTAGCTATTCTAGTTGCTAGATTTATTTGCTGGGCCAATGACTCATTATGTGGATATCTCTATTTTTTCAGATAGCGAAGACGTTCATTGAGACGGAAAAATCCAAGGCAAGGTAAAATGTACGTGAGGCATAGGTGAAAGATCATGAATGGATGCTCTTTGAGTTATGGAAAGTCACATGTCGTGGCTTATGAGTATTTATATTTTGTCAAGGTTGTCAATATGGTAAATCACATAGACTACCTTTTAAAAACTCATCAAATCACAAATCGAGCATGTTTAATTTAGTTCATATAGATCTTATGGGGCCAGCAAAAACACCAAGTTACAGTGGTTATTGTTTCGTCATGGTGTTAGTGGATGATTATTCTAGGTATACTTTGACATATTTCTTGAAGGAAAAGAGTGAAGCTGTCAAGACCCGATTCCACTAACTGGACCTCGACGGGCTAAAGGATTCTCAAAGTGGGAATGAGTCGAACGTCGAAGGGATGCTTTCATTGGCACTCACCTCTCACATGCATAGATCGTTATAGTTAATGAAACATAATTCTTCAATTTTGTATCCTAAATTAGGATGCTCCGTTTAAAATTATTTTTATTATTATTTCATAAAAGCATTTAAAACATAAAACATATAAAACAACATACATTTTATACATTGAAAATTTACTTGAATATTAGAGTACTAACACGAAAGTTACTACAAAAGTAGGTCATTACACGTGATCTTTCAAAAAGCTTTTTTACAAATGAAAACCAAACATCTCACAAAAAAAAAAAAAACACCATCTACCTTAATGGTTCACCTATGCCTCTTCGCAAGCTTTATATTGCCTTATGTTTTCCCTATTGGTGAACGTTCTTGATATTTGAAAAATATGAATTATCCACATAATGAGCTTTTAGCCAAGTAAATAAATCTAACATATAGAATAACTAATCCAAACTTTATTAACACCATATAGGACCAATCACCATCTTCCACTACAATGATTGTAACGACCCTTAATTTACCCGAAATATTAAGCCTATAAATGTCATAAAAATTTTGAACTTTTCATCTAATCCATTTCATTCATTTAATCTTCTCATTTAAAATCAATTAACTCATTCAGCGGAAGTCTATCTAATTGTGGAAACCCTAGTAAAATTTAAGTTTAGGCGTGTAACACCCGACATTTTCAGCCAGGTGATTTTCTTAACTGATTTAACTGTCACCATTATTATTGGACCTTTTGATTTAAATTTAATACCAAGACTTGCTCCAATTTGTGTGAAACTAGGTTGAGTGGCAAAATTGTAATAAGGGTGGGTTGTGATCGTTATATAAAGGAAATGGAAAATTTTTAAACCTCATCAACGCCACTGTAGCTGACACTTTCTCCTTTCAGCGATTTTCTCTCTCGAGCTCTCGCTCTCTGCCTGCCAGTAATCCTCCCTTCGATGACCAGTTCCCTTGCTATTTCTCGGATACTCTACGCTCGAGGTATGGGTTAGACAATGTAGTTGTCAGTTAGTTGTTAAACTCTATTTTTCAGCTTGTGTTGGAGTTTGGTTTCTCCAATGGCCAAGTAACAATAGTAACATTTATAATCTGGATTTAGTAATGTCATTTCCGAATCGATTCTGGACATTTAATATAACCGACCCTGATTAATTGTTAGTTGAACCTAGCTGTTTCGGTTTTTGGATTTCAGACTGCACACAGAGAACTAGACTAAGGGATTCGGGAATGACTTTAACTACTAGATCCTAGGATGACTTGTGATTAGAACTTTTAGGATTTTGTTTTAACTACTGCGATGTAAATGTTTAAGGTGAAGAAGTCTGAAGAAAAGGAGCACGAATTTGCTAAGGAAGCCAGGTAAGTGAATGTATTAAGATTTCCGGCTATTAGGGCCCTACATCTTAAGGGTACTAAATTAGTTATGTGTTTGATGTTTGTTTTAAGTTAGTAAGATGGTTTGTACTTGGATGATTTACGGATGTTTGAGAACTATGTTATGTAATGTTCTGATAGGGTCTATGAAGTCAACTGTCTAGCCTGATATTTCCCATAGTCTGATGTGTAACACCCGGTTTATTAGAATTAAAATAACCAATTAATCTTCTAAGTGTGAATTTTATAGAATGAAATAGGGAGAAATAGCAATTAGGTTAATGAGTAACTAAGTGAGGGCATAAGGGTAATTGTCAATTTATATTGTGGATAACGTATTTAAGGAAAGAGTAAATGAGGTATAGCCGTCAATGCTCATTTCACTCTCGATTTTTCAGCTCAACCCAGTAGAGCTCTCCAGACGATTTCCCTTCCCGATATCCTTCAACTTAGGTAAGTTCTTTAGTTTTTTTTCATGTATTGATGAATAGATAACCGAATTAGGACAATGTGAGTATTTTGGAAAAGTTGAGAGAAATAGCGGTTCGGGTTTGGAGTTTATTCGGGAATGCTCTATGAGTAGTGTTCCCAAACTAACTCCTTAGATTTCTGAATAGCTTAGATTAAGGTTTAACATTCTGTTTATGAATATAGGTGAACAAACCCCCGAAGTAGCTCTTAACCGAGCATTTGCTAGGAATCCAGGTAAGTAAAGTTTGCTTGTGCCTTCGGGCCTACATCACAGAACATTAGGATTTTTGTGTGTTTGAATATTTTCCTGTTTCATGCATCATATATTTGAAAATATACGAAAATGAGTTTACATGTTTTGATATAGTGAGGAAGTGAACATTCTGAAGTGATTTATGTGAAACATTTTCTGTTAAGGGAACTAATCCAACCCTTAATGAGCCAGGGATCATACTTTGGGAAAACTGATCCAACTCCCAATTTCGAAGTGGATCTGAACATTGATCAGTATATATATATTCACTGTTAGGAGAATTAATCCAACTCCTAATGAGACAGGGATGTTCATACTTTGGGAGAAGTGATTCAACTCCCAATTTAGAGAGGAATCCGATTATAACGATGAATATGTAACAGAGATGAGAAAAGTAGAAACTGCATGCTAGGATGACATGTCTTCAGCTTTTCATGCATTATTGCTTTACTTGCTTAGCATTAGGCTAATAGATGAGTTTTGTGATGTAGGTGAAGAAGTTTTAGCAGGTGTGTTTACTGAGTTCACAGAAGGCTAGTTGGGTTGGAGGAGTGCATCCACACAATGTTCTGGCAGCTGATGGGGCAGTTTAATTGATGTCTGTGGAGTGAAGGTTTTATTATCAATGCTTTATTTTAGATGAATCGAGTTTTCATAACAGTAGTGATTTCAGCGTTTTGGACAAATTGAGTTTTACTTTCTGATGTTGGTATTTTTTTTGGAAATTTGAAATTTATTATTTGATGGATGTAGAGTGATGCATTGGTCTGATTTGTTTATAAAGCGATTTCAGTAGAGCAAACAGGTTCTCTTCTTAGATGGGGTCGTATAGGTATAGTTAAGAGTATTCGGAATGTCGCTCTGTTTCTATCGGTAGGTGATGCCTATCGGCAGGTATTGAGTTGTGGTTTGGTGTCTATCGGAAGATGAAAGTCTATCGGTAGATGCGGTGTGTAAGTCTATCGGAAGATGAAAGTCTGTCGGTAGATGCGGTGTGTAAGTCTATCGGAAGATGAAAGTCTACCGGTAGATGTCTTATGGAGTCACGCGTGAAGCACGTGTCGGCAGATGTAGTCTAATTGATCGGAAGATGTAGTGTGTATTTTAATTCTATCGGAAAGAGTTGTATTGGCATTATCGGCGGAGGGTGTTGCGTTGTTTGTACACGTCATCGGTAGATGAGGTCTACCGAGTGATGTCTTTTGTTTTCCTTCCTTCCGGCTGACGTCATCGGCAGGAGTCTTCGGTTTTCTATTCCTGCTTCTTCCGTTGACTTAGTCGTCGGCAGATGCGTTGTCTTCTGAAACCGAAAGAGTATTTCGTGCCTTAAACCCTCATTCCTTTCGGCTGAATATTTCTTAACATTCCCAATGACTATTTTAATAATGTTTTTCACAGTTTTGTTTAACTTCATTGTTGTTCAAAAAGAATTTCCGCTGCAAGTTTTAAATATTTTGAGAAGTCTAATCTCGACTGTCGAGTGAAGCTTTGAATTTATTATCAAAATTTCTTAGTCATGATAATGTTATGGGTAGCGAACCGGGTTCAGATAACTCGGGGCGTTACATGATGATTTAAGAACATTCATGTCATGTATCATGATTCACTTCTCAAGCATATGAAAATGATTTATGAGCATGTTTTTCCCCATGAACAAGATGTGAGAATAAATATCAAACTTATGCAACCGGATTAAGTGAGGGTTTGGGGCGGTTTGGCGTATGTCACTGTCCAAAGAGAAGGACCATGAATACGGCTCGAAAGGGACTATGTACACTTGCACTGTCATCCCCCCTTTACAGCACAAATCCTCCCTTAATTCATATGATGAAAGTGAAGAACAAGAACACGAATAAGAATAAGAAAAGAGCATGAAACGAACATGATCATGATTTTCTTGCAACTTTGCATTCACGTATACATGTTAGTATTGCATTCCTTACTAAGTATTAGGCTTATAATTTAAACCTTATGATATAGGTGAAGAGCCATCAGGTGAGGTTTCCAAATTCAATGATGATGTCTAAGGCTGGTTGCAGGATGGTACTCAGGGGGGAAGTCTATGGCTGGCAGGCGATTATGACCAGTGGTTATGCTCATTTTATGTCAGTAAGATTTAAGAGAAAACTGATGTCTAAGTAGGATAAGATCATGTTTTTTATTTTGGACTTGAAATTGTCTGGTTCAACTTCTGAGTTTGAGGATGATTGTAAGAACCTAGGATATCCTGTTTTATATGAGTCTCCCGCTTACGTATCCTGAACGAGTCTATGATTTTTATTCGTTTAAGGTTTATGTCTATCAAGTTGAAATTTGTGTGAGTCGAGGTATTTCATGTTGGTTAAAGTTGTTTGATGATTATTGTGTTTTACTGCTGAATGATAGAAGCTGGATGAGTGTATCATCCGGCTGACGTCATCGGCAGGAGTTGGATGATAGAAGTTGATCGATTGAACCTTTCGGCTGACGTCACCGGATGATGTCGAGTACTGTACTCACCGGATGATGTCAAGTATGGCACTCACCGGATGATGTCGAGTATGGCACTCACCGGATGATGTCGAGTATGGCACTCACCGGATGATGTCGAGTATGGCACTCACCGGATGATGTCGAGTACTGTACTCACCGAATGATGTCGAGTATGGCACTCACCGGATGATGTCGAGTATGGCACTCACCGGATGATGTCGAGTATTGTACTCACCGGATGATGTCGAGTATTGTACTCACCAGATGATGTCGAGTATTGTATTCACCGGATGATAAGGATCAAGTTTGTTGTCGTTTTGCGACCAGGCGATGTCCATAGAGTCACGTGTAATACACGTGTTCACCGGTGGATGTCACCTGCCGAATGATGTTCAATGGATTACGTGCATTGCACGTGCCCATTGGTAGATGACCTCTATTGGGCGATGTTCAATGAGTCACGCGAAGTGCACGTGACGATCGGTGGATGTGTCTTTCTGACCGATAAAGTCTGCAACTCCATGCAACCCGAGATCGATGGAGTCGGGTGATCTAAGGACACCTTCTCCCAGCCCGATTTCCTTATGTGGTTAATGGCTGAGCATTGTCGCATAATTCTGCGACTTAGTATGTCAATAGTTTAAAGAAGAAGTCGAGTTTATGAAGGGTTCAGTTTCGTCTGATACTGAATTGTTTCGGAGTTCTATACTTTAAAAAAAAAACAATAATTATAACATGAAGTAGATAGGATGAAACAGAGAACAAACCAATATTTACCCGAAGGATGTTTATGTTTATGTCGCGGCCTTTAACGGGGTCGTCACAAGGCGTCAATGCTAAAACAATAGAGACAGGCAGAGAATTAAGTTTTTCCTCTCAAGTTTCTGTAACGCTCCCGAACCCGCCCCGGCTCGGTGCGCTATTTTGCTAACCCAAACCGTGTTTAAAACGACGTTTAAAATAATTTTCGATAATTTTTGACTCAATTTTTGGGTTTTTCGAACCCTCAGAAAATGTTGGAAAACGTGCGTAAAATAAGTTTAAAATACGTCGGAAAAGGTCGGGAAAAACATTTTGAAAATAGAAAAAATAAAAAATAAAAATTTTTAATTTGATGTGCTTGCACGCACGCCAGCTGCGCGCGCCGCTAGCGCAGCGCCGAGCGTTGGGCGCTCGGCACCCTCTCGGGTGCCAGCGCGCATGCTTGCCCATTTTTGACATTTTTTCCACATTTTCTCACTTTTCTTCATTTTTGTTTGAGCCAAACACCTCTAAAAATTTTAAAATTTTTACCACACAATCCAGACACCCTTAACTCCGTGATCCATAAAAATCTTGAAAAACTGACTTAAAACGGGTAATAAAAAAAATAGTGAAACTAAACCCGACGTCGTTTGTTTTAAAACCAAAACAAGCGGCATAACGCCCAAAATTTCCAAAAACCAAAACCTGCAAATTTAACTATTGTAAAGACTATTCAAACCATTTCCAAAACAATTTACGAACCTTATTCATAACATCCCAAAACAATTTACGAACCATATTCACAACATCGTAAAATTATCTTTATTTACACAACAAAACAACCCAAAATACCGAAACAGAACACTAAATATACCTCATCCTCAAACTCCCAAAAATCCATGGTCGAGGCGCCCTGACAACGGCCTGCACCAACGTGCTCCGTGTATCAACGACTGCATCTAGTCCTGGTCCTCGCACTCAACCTCACCTGTAAATACTTCGTCACCTACACCATAGAACACAAAACGTAAGCCTAATGCTTAATAAGTAAGGAATAGCGAATGCTATGAAAACATAAGGCAACCAATCCTGTCACATGCGGTTTCTAACACTCAGTTATGCTCATTTGCCATTCGTTGCTTTAACAATTTCATAAGCCGTATGGATCGGGTAAGCTCACATCCTATAATCGTACAGGACGGCCATTCCCAGAACCACCATTACGTAATTTAGCCAGTCATCCTTCATAGAGGTCCCCTCGGAGTGCTACACTCCAGCACGTAATCCCGACAGGCACACTAAGCAAGATTTTTGTATTTTAGCCAGTCATCTCTCATAGAGATCCTATCGGGGTGCTACACACCAGCACTTGTTCCTGACAAGTCACTCTAATCAAGAATAATTTTTGCCGTTCACTTTATCTGATTACGTTTCACGCTCACAATCAAACCATGCAATAAAACTCATATTTTACTTAATTGAAAACATGATGCATGTTAACGAATATACAACACAACACAACGCGAAACAATTAATCGTTAACCCTACCGTTCTATGGTGTAGGTCTGAAGGCGAAACGAATCCAGACCACTACTTACCTGATTACTCGGCTTTCACTTGCTCACTCCGTCTTATCACTTCACTAGCTCGACGACCTAAAATAACGAAAACTTAACTTGATAAGTCACCAATAAAATCTAAGGGATTTTCTAACTAAAACTAAACAACACCTAAAACAAATTGCACTCTCAATACACAAAACCCGATTTTACCCAAAGTTAACAATATCCAACTTCGAACGGCCATAATTTCTCGTTTTTCAACGGATTTTGACGTGCCACCCCAATCTGTAAACCTCTACACGTCTACTATCCATTGAAATCATCAAATTAACCAACTAAACAACTTGGCCAAGTCGGATTGCACAAAACAGAACCGGTGTTCTTACTCCACAAAACTGGTTTTTCACAACTTCCACCAAATCACCATTCTAACTCCATAAACCACCTAAACTAATCCATCCAACAACTAAAACATGAAATTTGGAAAGAAAACTAACATGTGAACCCAAAAATTCGGACCTCATGGTTAGGGTTTTCCAAACCCTAACCAAACTCTCCAAAAACACCTTAAAACTACCACAAATCAACACCTAAATGTAATAAACCAAAAACCCAATCAATTTTACCTTAAAAACTTGCAAACCTTAGATAAGAAGAAGGAGAGAAGATGTAGCAATGGAGGAAGGGAGATCGTGGAAGAAAATGAGAGAGAAAGAAGAAACCTTGCAATTTAACCTAAATACATATTTCACTTTTAATTTCCCTCCACCAACTTTTCTTAAATTATAAAAGACCACCACTTTTCCTCTTATTTCGAGCATTCCAACGTGAATGCTTCCTCTCCATCCACTTGTAATTCATTTCATTGCCTTACTTTCTATTGGTTCATTACACATTTGACTTTTCAACCCTTTTATGTTTTACCTTGTCAACTTAGCCTTTGACTTTTCATTTTGTTCACCTTTCATATCCTTTTCATTTTGTTCACCTTTTCATTTTGTTCACCTTTTCATTTTGTTCACCTTTTCATTTTGTTCACCTTTTCATTTTGTTCACCTTTTCATTTTGTTCACCTTTTCATTTTGTTCACCTTTTCATTTTGTTCACCTTTTCATTTTGTTCACCTTTTCATTTTGTTCACCTTTTCATTTTGTTCACCTTTTCATTTTGTTCACCTTTTCATTTTGTTCACCTTTTCATTTTGTTCACCTTTTCATTTTGTTCACCTTTTCATTTTGTTCACCTTTTCATTTTGTTCACCTTTTCATTTTGTTCACCTTTTCATTTTGTTCACCTTTTCATTTTGTTCACCTTTTCATTTTGTTCACCTTTTCATTTTGTTCACCTTTTCATTTTGTTCACCTTTTCATTTTGTTCACCTTTTCATTTTGTTCACCTTTTCATTTTGTTCACCTTTTCATTTTGTTCACCTTTTCATTTTGTTCACCTTTTCATTTTGTTCACCTTTTCATTTTGTTCACAACTTAACCCTCTTCTTCACACTTCCGTCATCACACACTTCTAATCGAAGGCTACACACGCTAGGAAAATTTTTGGGTGTTACAGTTTCATCGAAGGAACAGTATTTTTCCTCTCGGGTTTCATCGAAGGAACAGTATAGGTTGACAACTCTTTCTATCGGGTTTGGACGAATGGTACAGTGGGGATCGACGTCCTAAACTTACTGGGAATCATTCCTTATAATCGGTCGACGTCTCATACTAGAACATTTAATATTTGGTCGACGTGGTCTCTGTAACGCCCCGAATTATATAAACCCGGTTCGTTACTCGTAGCTCGAACATAACTAAGAAACTTTGGACTAAATTTAAAACTTTGCTCGAAAGTCAAAATTTGACATTTTCTAAAACTTCAAAACATTTAAAGACTTGCAGCGGAAATCATTTAAGCAAAAATAGAGTTAAACAAAACTATAAAAAACAATGTTTGAATAATCCGGATGACTTCCTTCATCCGATCGACTTTATCTCACATCCACCGGTGACATCAGCCGGATGACTTCCTTCATCCGATCGACTTTATCTCACATCCACCGGTGACATCAGCCGGATGACTTCCTTCATCCGATCGACTTTATCTCACATCCACCGGTGACATCAGCCGGATGACTTCCTTCATCCGATCGACTTTATCTCACATCCACCGGTGACATCAGCCGGATGACTTCCTTCATCCGATCGACTTTATCTCACATCCACCGGTGACATCAGCCGGATGACTTCCTTCATCCGATCGACTTTATCTCACATCCACCGGTGACATCAGCCGGATGACTTCCTTCATCCGATCGACTTTATCTCACATCCACCGGTGACATCAGCCGGATGACTTCCTTCATCCGATCGACTTTATCTCACATCCACCGGTGACATCAGCCGGATGACTTCCTTCATCCGATCGACTTTATCTCACATCCACCGGTGACATCAGCCGGATCACTAAGTGACAAAAACCCATTGCTCGCAACCACCGGTCATAAGACGACAAAAGTCTTCCTACATCTACCGATGACGTCAGCCGGGTGATTTCCTTCACCCGAAAGACTAAATCTCGCATCCACCGGTGACATCAGCCGGATGACTTCCTTCATCCGATCGACTTTATCTCACATCCACCGGTGACATCAGCCGGATGATTTTCTTCATCCGATTGACTTTATCTCACATCCACCGGTGAAATTCATTCACCAATGGTTGAACTTACAAATTTCACTCAAAGCATTCAAAACAACCTGACCCTAAATAACGTCTGACATTCAACAAATAACCATTAACAAAAGAACAACATCTGTATCCTCGACATAACTTTGGAAATAACAAACTCCAACTACATTTAAATCACGTTTTCTTTGGCAGAGAAGAAATTCCCAAGGGTATCAAAACATCAAATAACTACTAAAACTTCACCTATAGACAAGTGTTAAACCGCCTCATCAGAACACCAAACCGTGGCAAGAATGTGCTCCAACAGATTCGCCTATTCCTCAATAAATTCAGAGAATTCTCCAGTAGTTATCTCCACACCAACATCACAAAACTCACCTATTAGCCTAATGCTAAGTAAGTAAAGCAAATGAAATGGAATACTGAAACATAAATCCTAATCATGCAGTTTCTACTTTCACAACTCAGTTGCAATTTCATTCATTCACTGATATGATCCCTCGGTTCCATTGGGAGGTAGATCAATTTTCCCCAAAGTCATACATCCTCTTCTCAATTAAGGGGCGGATTAGTTCCCTTAACAGCTGATCTGATCCCTCAATTCCATTGGTAGTGGGATCAGTTCTCTCAAAGTAATAAATCCTCTACTCGATTAAGGGGCGGATTACTTCCCTTAATAGCTAATCTGTTTCAATCTGTTCATACCTTACCATAACATTTCATATAAATTCATTTTCGTATTTCTTAGAAAACATGATGCATGAAATAAAGAAAACACTTAAACATGCATAAACCTACTATTTTGTGATGTAGGCCCGAAGGCACACACAATACTTCACTTACCTTGCTTCCCGAGAGGTTCCTGGTTGCAGGATATTCCAAAAGCTGGCTCACCTAAAACATAAGCACAGCATTACTTAAACTTCATTCCCAACATTCGAAAATCTAAGGGGCTAGTCTTGGGAGTTCTTTTCTTCACCATTCCCGATTCCTCTCTGAACCCCAAATCTCATCCCTCACTCACAACACTTCTAAAACGCATACATTGTCATGCATCAGTTACCTAGACACTAAAGCAGCAAGTAATCGAATCAAAACTTACCTTGGTTGAAGGAAAAAATTGGGCAGGGGAATCGCCTAAAGGTTCCTGCTAGAGAATTGATGGCCGAGAGAGAGAGGGATAAACAGAATGGTGGCTACAGTGCATTAAACCCAGAACCTTTTTCCTTAAATACGTTATCCACTTTTAATATCTAATTACCCTTTTTGCCCTCGTATACTCATTAACTAACCTAATCACTTTTTCTCCAAATTCTTCAAAAATTAGTACATCATAATTTGATAAATTAAATTTGGTCTAATAGGAACCGGGTGCTACAATCTACCCTCCTTAAAAGAATTTTGTCCTCAAAATTCAATACCTGAATAATTCTGGGTGTTAGTCCATCATGTCTTGCTGGCGCTCCCAAGTTGTTTCCTCTATGTTCTTGTTATGCCATAAGACTTTCACCAGTGGAACTTCTTTGTTGCGCAACACTTTCACTGCATAGTCTAGGATTCTTACTGGTTTCTCTTCATAAGTAAGAGTGGGGTGAACTTCAATACTCTGAGGTTCCACAACTTAAGATAGATCTCTAACACACTTCTTCAGCATGGAAACATGAAACACATTATGGATTCCCTCTAAAGAGGCTGGTAACAGTAGTTGATAGGCTGACTTCCCAATCCTCTTCAAGATTGAGAAAGGTCCACTATGTTTGGGGTTCAACTTGCCTCTCTTTCCAAATCTCACAACTCCTTTGAAAGGTGACACCTTAAGAAAAACTTCATTACCAACATCAAATTCCAGTTCTCTTCGTTTTTTGTCTGCATAGCTTTTCTGCCAGCTTTGAGCTGTCAAGATTCTTTGTCGGATAAGAGCAATTTTCTCCACTTTCTGGTCCACAATGTCAGGACCAATCAATCGTGCTTCTCCAACATCATCCCAATACAATGGAGATCTGCACTTTCGTCCATACAATGCCTCGTATGGTGTCATGCCTATTGTTGCCTGAAAACTGTTGTTATAAGAAAATTCAATTAAGGACAAGTATTTGCTCCATGAACCTTGAAAGTCTAATACACATGCATGGAGCATATCCTCTAATGTTTGAATAGTTCTTTCGGATTGTCCATCTGTTTGAGGGTGGAAAGCTGTGCTAAAACTAAGCTGTGTTCCCATAGCCTTGTGCAAACATTTCCAAAACTTAGATGTAAATCTAGAGTCTCGGTCTGAAACTATGGTGCTTGGAACTCCATACAGTCTAACAACTTCATGCACATACAACTCAGTCAGTTGATCCATCGAGTATGTTATATTCATTGGCAGGAAGTGAGCTGATTTGGTTAGACGGTCGCTATCACCCAAATTGCATCATGTCCTTTTGCTGTTCTAGGCAATCCCACAACAAAGTCCATCGTTATTTGCTCCCATTTCCATTCAGGAACTGGTAAAGGTTGCAATGTTCCTGAGGGTCTTTGGTGCTCAGCTTTAATCTACTGACAGCACAAACATGATCTTACATACTCTGCCACACATCTTTTAATATTTGGCCACCAATAATGCTATTTAAGATCCTTGTACATCTTTGTACTTCCAGGGTGAACAGAGAACTTGGAAGAATGTGCTTCAGAAAGAATCTCATCTCGAAGTTCTTTGATGGCAGGAACAAACCATCTATTTCTAAATTTAAGGATTCCATCGGCAGAATAGTTAAAGTCCAACTTGTCCGTAGATTCCATGTTTAATTTGTACTTGATACACTCGTCATCATTCGTCTGAGCTTCCTTTATTTTCTCTAGAATAGTAGGCTTTAAAGTTATGGCTGAAAGTATAGCTGATACACTGGATACTGCTTCTAGATTAAATTTTTGGAATTCTGACTCTAAGGCTAATGGCATATCGAATACCATAGTTGGGGTTGATGTTGTTACTCTACTCAAGGCATCTACCACAACATTTGCTTTACCGGGGTGGTATTTAATCTCAAAATCATAATCCTTTACAAATTCCAACCATCGACGTTGCCTCATGTTTAGTTTCTTTTGTGTGAAAATGTACTTCAGGCTCTTATGATCTGAAAATATCTCACAAGATTGTCCATACAGGTAATGCCTCCAAATCTTAAGTGCAAATACTACTGCAGCTAATTCCAAGTCATGTGTAGGGTAATTCTTTTCATGTGTTTTCAACTGTCTAGAGGCATAAGCTATTACCTTACCATCTTGCATTAACACACATCCAAGACCAATCTTGGAAGCATCACAATAAATGCTAAATTGACCATTTTCAACAGGAATGGTCAAAATTGGAGCATTGGTCAGTTTCTGTTTCAAGGTCTGAAAACTATGCTCACATTCATCAGTCCATATATACTTCACATTTTTCCTTGTTAACTTAGTAAGGGGTGTAGCAATCTTCGAAAATCCCTCAATAAATTTTCTATAATATCCTGCTAATCCAAGGATACTTCGAATATCAGTAGCATTCCTTGGTTGGGGCCACTCCCTGACTGCTTGAACCTTGGCTGGATCGACAGATATACCATCTCCAGAGATGACATGTCCTAAAAAGTGAACCTGATCCAACCAGAACTCACACTTAAAAAACTTGGCATAAAGTTGGTGTTGCCTCAGTAATCCTAACACCAAGCTTAAGTATTTTGCATGCTCCTCCTTGGTTCGTGAGTAGATCAGAATGTCATCGATAAACACTATGACAAATTTATCAAAAAATTCATGAAACACTCTATTCATGAGATCCATAAAGGCTGCTGGTGCATTTGTCAATCCGAAGGACATGACTAAAAACTCATAATGTCCATACCTTGTGCGAAAAGCAGTTTTTGGAATATCTTCAGATTTAACCTTCAACTGGTAGTAACCGGACCTAAGGTCAATCTTAGAGAAAACTCTAGCACCTTTAAGCTGATCAAATAAATCATGAATCCTCGGCAGTGGATACTTGTTCTTGACAGTTAGCTTATTCAATTCTCTATAGTCTATGCACATACGCATTGATCCATCTTTCTTTTTGACGAAAAGGACAGGTGCACCCCATAGTGAAAAGCTAGGGCGTATGAACCCTTTCTCCAACAAATCCTCTAACTGATTCTTCAATTCCTTAAGTTCTGTTGGTGCTAGTCTATATGGATTCTTGGATACAAGCTCAGCGCCTGGGTAGACATCCACAACAAATTCAATTTCCCTATCTGGTGGCAAGCCAGGAAGGTCATCTAGGAATACTTCCGAAAAATCTTGGACAACTAAAATATTTTTGGGGTTCGATTTTTCTATTAGTTGTGTGTCTAAAACATTGGCCAAAAAGCACAAATACTCTCTGCATGAGGAGGGTCTACAATTGACAGAAGTCATCACAGTCATTTCCTTACTCTTCTTCAGAGCTTGGAAGGTATGGTTTAAACCACCAGGGGGTTGAAAACTAACAATTCCAGTCCTACAATCTATTGTGGCATAATGCTTAAACAACCAATCCATTCCTAGGATTACATCAAATCCCATTATGTCCATAATAATGAGATCAGCAGGCAAATTCATGTTTCCTACTAATACCACACTACCAGGTATCACTTGGTTAGAGTGCATGCGTTCACCAGAGGGTAAGGTAACATTAAACACATGCTCAGTAGGGGTAAGCTTTACATCTAACTTATCAGCAAACGTCGATACTATGAATGAATGTGTTGCACCAGATTCTATCAATGTAAAAGCGGGTAAAGAGTTGACCAGTATAGTACCTGACACAACAGCAGGCTGTTCATCATCGCCCGACTCCACCATGGAGAATATCCTTGGCTTTATCATAGCAGGGCTATTCTTTAAGACCGGGCAGTCCCTGTTAAGATGACCAAATTTGCCACAGTTGAAACACCGTGTGACCCTGGGCCTCGGGCAATCCCTGAATACGTGTCCAACTTCTTCGCAATCGAAACACTTTCCCGAACCAAACCTGCATTCACCCAGGTGACTTTTCAGACACTTCGGGCACTGGGGATACTTCTTGTTATCCGGTACCTTCCTCTCTGATCCTTGGCTACTCTGGCCTTCATTTGGCCTCTTCATTCCTCTCTGTTGTTGAGGTTGGACGAACTTTCGCGGGGCTTCCTTCAGTCCAAAACATTTCATTTCGGCTTCCTCCACCTCCAAGGCTGTGGACACAACTTCACTGAAAGGCAAGCCTTTAAAACTCGAAAACTTGACCCCTCTGTACATGTCAGGCTTCAGTCCTTGCATGAATAGAAACACCTTATCTTCATTCTTGTTAACAAGGTGTCCAGCGAACCTAGACAGAGATTCAAATTGTCTGACGTACCCAGCTACAGATCCTGACTGCTTCAGGTTCAGGAACTCCACCTTCTTTGTGGCCTGGATGGTGCTGTTAAAATACTTTTCAAAAAAGATGTCCTTAAACTGAGACCAAGTCATAATCAGAATATCAGTGGTGGTCTCAATTGTCTCCCACCAAAGTTGGGCATCCCCAGCAAAATGAAACGTCACCAGAGTGACCTTGTCTCCTTCTCCGATGTTGGCACATCGGAACATGCTTTCGATCTTCCTCAACCACTCTTCAGCAACAATCGGGTTAGATGATTTTCCATCAAACGTGGGCGGCTGAAGCCTCCGGAATCGGTCTCCTGAATGTTCATTGCTAGAACCCGAGTTGGCACTCCCTTGCACCTCTCGGTTCAGCAACACTCCTAACTGATCGGACTGTTGACGTACTAAGTCTGTCTGCTGACGTACCAAATCTGTCAGCTGTCTAATAACACTAGGTTCCTCCTCACTCCTCAAGTTTGGCATTTCCCATGACAGTCTGGGTCTTCCTGGGCGTCTGGCCATTGTACTAAATTCCTGTACAAGGTTAATTACACTCTTAAGTATCTAATAGCTAGGGTTAACATAAACACTTACAGTTGTTGAAGTACTTCTATGCAACGATTGACACTGATGAGTAATCTTTTGAACGGTTTAACTGACATGTCTCTGATACCATACTGTAACGCCCCGAATTATATAAACTCGGTTCGTTACTCGTAGCTCGAACATAACTAAAAAACTTTGTACTAAATTTAAAACTTCGCTCGAAAGTCAAAATTTGACATTTTCTAAAACTTCAAAACATTTAAAGACTTGCAGCGGAAATCATTTAAGCAAAAATAGAGAACAAAACTATAAAAAACAATGTTTGAATAATCGGTTGGAATATTAAGAAATAATCGACCAAAGAAAGTAAAGGTTTAATCGTGAAATACTTGAAAAGTTACAGAAGTCAAACGTATCTGCTGCTGAGCAAAATCAATGGAAGAGACTGAAACAGAAAACAGAAGGCTCCTTCCGGTGACAAAACGACAAAAACTTTGGCTACATCATCCGGTGGATTTAACAAACGACGTCCACCGGTGACTAAACGACAAAGTTCATTTTTCCTTCACAAGACAAAACAAAACTGAATACATCGCCCGGTCACTAAGTGACAAAAACCAATTGCTCGCAACCATCGGTCATAAGACGACAAAAGTCTTCCTATATCTACCGATGACGTCAGCCAGATGATTTCCTTCACCCGAAAGACTATGTGACGACCCCGACCCGGCCAGGGCCGCCACGGAAAGACCATAACATAATCTTAACTTAAATCCTCTAAATAGCTCGCGTAAAATTTTTCTTTTCATTTCACTCGTAACGTTTCAACTTCTAAACCACTAAGTCGAAGTCTTGGATTATTGAAATCCCTTAAAATCATTCATTTAAAACAATTAAAACTTAAACAATCAAATCAATTAAAACTATTTACTAATTAAAATAAAACTTAAATAAAATGAAATAAATAAACATGGCGATCAGTCGCCCATGAAAGGGGCGACTGATTGCCCCTCGGCGATTGCAACAGGCGACCAGTCGCCTGTTGCAAATCACCTGTGGCGACTGATCGCCACAGTTTGTGGCGATCAGTCGCCACACTCTCTGGATTTCTCCAGAGAGCGGCGACCAACAATCGCCATGCTCTCTGGAATTTCTCCAGAGAGCACAGCTCCCTCCTCCTTCTTCTTTCTTTCTTCCTTCTCCTTTCAATTTCCTGCAAAACCACTTAAAACTTCACCACTTTTCTTTCATTTTCATAACAACTCTAACTTGGTCTATACACTTCCAAACTTCACGAAAACTAACTACATGGATCCCTCTAAAACCGTGCGTATCCATACAGTTTAAATCACCTAAAAATCATCAAACAAAACCCAACCAAATTGTCAAGACAACATCAATATTATAAATGAAATTTCCTTAAAAACATCTCCAAAACAAACACGTCACCAAATCATTCAAAACGACACAACTTCTAACCTACATTCACTATACAATTCCCAAAATATCAAACTTTCCCCCACATAACCTAAAATCTCTCACATTTTAAACATCAAAACAAGCTTACATTGATTACCCAAAATATCTCGGAGCACACCACCGTCACCGAACCTTGCCAAAACACACCTCGTCGCCACGAGCACCATCCGTCGACCACCTATTCCTTGTCATCGAGAGAACTTTCACCTTCACACCTGTCAACTACATCATACAACATAAACATTAAGCCTAATGCTTAGCAAGGGAATGCACTATAGATGACGTATGCATGAATGCATGACTTTTCATAAAACGTGTTCATTTACTTGTTCTTATTCTTTTTCATTTTCGTTAACATGGATTAAGGTGGAGATCTTGCCAGGGAGTAGGCCAAGTGCGTGTACATAGTCCTTTCGGCCGTATTCATAGTCCATCGCGTGGAAGTGACATTGGTTTTGTTGTTATGGCCAAACTGTCCCACCCACACTTAATCATTACTTTTCCTTTACATGCATGAAGACATTTCATATGACTTTTGAGAAAACACGATGCATGAGGAATTCACGTATAACATACCATCAAACATATCACCAAACAATTCATAATGTACATGGACATACATTATTCTTAACGAACTTCACAAACAACTAATAACTAACATCCTAGGCTACCCGACTCAGTAAACACCACAATCAGAAAATCATCATCAAAATACAAAAGCCTAACGTTGACACGATGTAGGGCCTTAAAGGCCGGAAACCTAACACCCACTTACCTAGCGTCCGTAGCAAGCCGTGCACCGTCCGTAAAGTCGTCCCCACCTAAAGCATTTGTAACGCCCGGTCTTCGGGATTTAAATTTTATTCCAATATATACGGCAATTTTGTAAATACGTCGAATTATGTCCGTTTTACGAACGGAAAGTTTTAATGGAGCCGTAACAATTAATTGGAATTTATTATGAAATATGAGAATTTTGGTAAATCGAATCGTTAGTTAAATAACGAGACAATTGGAAGGAGAAATTGAAATCAAATAGAAAGGCGATTTGGTAAATTGTCAAACCAAAATATTAATAAAAATCAAAATCTCATTTTCTTTCCCCTCACCCACGATACTTCCACTTTCTCTCCCTTATTGGCGCGACTTTTCTCCCCTCACGGCGATTGTCTTCAAACGCCGACCGACGTCCCTCCAAACTCCGGCGAGTCATCCCGTTTCTACTCCGTCATCACTCTCTAGGTAAGGCTCTACACTTTTGGAACGTTAAATAGCGATTTCTAGGGTTTAAAACAATTAGGGTTTGTTAGGGTTTTCGTCGGAAATATGAATCGATGTTTGTGATTGATAGGTTGAGCTTAGTTATGCCTCTAATAGACGTATTGATAGTTATCGGAGCTTAGTTCATCGATTTGTTGAGGTGTATTGAAGCATTGGTTAACTTGGAGCTTAAAAACCTCCATTAATGGGGTTTTTGAAATGCCGAGCGCGAATTGCTCGACGAAATGCCTCAACAAACTAAAATAGAGTTTAGGAGAATTTTCTATAGTTAGAAGTTAGCAATTTTTGGAGTTTGGTGATTTAGACTCGATTTAATACGTATGTTGTGAAATGTTATAGGTGAGCAAGCATTTGTGGACGAAGCTCGGTGAACAATGGACGCGAGGTAAGTCTCTGTGACTTGTTTGGCCGTCTAGGCCTACACCGTATGAATTGAGTCGAATGAGGATATTGGAGATGTATTTGGGTAGATTAGAATGGGTAGCTAGTTTACATTCGGTTAGGTTATTAATTGTAGTGTTCATTGATTGTTAATGCTTTATTTTTCATTGTATCGTTATCGTTATTGCATCGAGCATGTTCATGCATTGTTTTCTAAGCATGCATGCAAAATGAATTTCAAAGTGTTTTACATAGAAAAAGGGTAAACAAAGTACGTAATTGAACAACAGAGATAATCACGCCGGGTGCGGTGGTTCAGACATGGCTGTCGAAGGAAGCATGCTTTCTCCCCGTGTTAGATCCGAGGGGCTATCCAATCGTGGGATGTGCTGCTCCTATCTAACGAGAGTGAAGCCCCGGGTGACACATAGACACAGAAACAAAGAAACAAAGAAATGAAAAGAATGCAGAGTTTCAAAAGAACATAGCATAGCATAGCATACATTTGCATTCACTTAGATTTACTGAGCCTCTAGCTCACGTGTTTAATTCTATGGTGTAGGAGACATTGAGACAGGTGAGGAAGACGTCCCTCCGCCTGAAGTATGAGCAGATTGAAGGAGGAGGCCCGTGGGAGTGCGCTGGCAGTCGGTGCGTGATTTTGACCCGTGGGGACGTACATAGGTATTTTGGGTTATTTTGGATAGAAATTGTTAGAATATTATAGGATGTTTCGATCTGGACAGGAAATAGAAAGTATTTTGTAAAGTTTTAAACGTTTTAAAAACAGGCGGAAATGATAAACTTTTAAACGGAACCACGCGGTTCGTTTTCATGAAATTTGGTTATGTTTTAAATGTATTTTGAGTCAGTGAACGGATAACGAGAGTAACGTATGAAAGTGATAGTGCTATGGTGTAGAAATATGTTTTTGAAGAATGAGTGAAATGTGAGAAAATGGAATGAGAAAAGAGTATGTGGATTGTGTAAGAGGGGTGTAGTTGGTGCAAGAGAAAAGGAAAGAAGGAGAAGGAAAAGAAAATGAAGGAGCGACGGGTCGCAGGAGGAAAGGAGTTGGAACACTGAACCCTCTGGTTTTCCAGAGAGTTTGGCGTTCGGGCGCGGGTAGAGTGGCGCACGATCGATTAATGTTCGGGTTTCACGTTCTGGAAATCAGAACGTGAAGCGCCCGAACGCTTAAAGGCAGGCGTTCGGGCGGTTAGGCGAGGGGCGCCCGAACGCACAACTTCATGCGTTCGGTCGCCTGTGCATTTTCGGGCTTAATTGCCCCTTCTGTCCCTCCCCTGTTTCGATAGCCTATGATCGATGCATTTTTAGTTATTTTTAATGGTTTTTGAATATTGTTTTATTTGTTTTAAACTTCAATCCAATTGTTTTAATTTTATCCAAAGGCTTTCCAAAAGATTTTAACAAATTTAATTCCGCTTAAACGTTCATAAGTTTAAATCGTGAAGTAGTAATCAAAAAAAAAAAAAAAAAAAATTGTACGGTAAATTAAGGGTTACGGGTTAGGGTCGTTACAGCATTTCACAAATCCATCATTAAAACCGATCCTATATAAACAATTTCCAAACTTAAACTAAGCTCCTATTTAAGGCTATTTTCCGAAAACGTTCATTTTTGCCATTCGGGCATTTCGTCGAACACGTGGCGCTCACACATTATCAAACTCCATTAATGGCTCTCCAACAGTCCAAAATTCCAAATACTTTATCAGATTAACTATAATAACAACAAATATATCAACAATCAATAGCCTAACTCATTCTTAACCCAAAACGACGAATTCAAGAAAAGCCCAATTGGAACCCTAACGAGAATCAACTCCAAAAATTAACCTAACAATCACCCAAACACCATTTGTAACGCCCCGAACCCGCCCCGGCTCGGTGCGTCACATTCCAAACCAATCCCGTGTTTAAAACGATGTTTAAAATCTTTTTTGTAAATTTTTCGACTCGGTTTTTGGGTTTTTCGAACCCTCGATTTTTGTTGGAAAATGTGCCAAAATACGTTTAAAATATGTCGAAAAAAGTCGGGTTAAAACAAAGTAGAAATAGTATTTTTTTTTAAATTTTTTTTAAAAAAAACACTGCTGGGCGCCGCGCCCGCCCGAGCAGCGCGCTGCGCGCACGCGCTGGGCGCGCCCTGTGCGTGCCAACAGCGATCGGTCGCGTTTTGGGCCCGATCGATCAGGCCCGCTCGGGCTATTTTCACCAAAATTGACCCCGGTCGCGATCGATCGTGACCCATGCCCGATCGATCGGGCTGGCTCGGGTATTTTCGGCCAAAAACGTCCCAAAACACCCCGGTTTGACTTTTCTTGACTTTCACAACCTTTCTACACTTTTCTACGAGCCCGACACCTCCAAAAATCCCAAAATTTTTACCATACCCTCCTGACACATAAATCTTCAATTCCCGTAAATTTTGTGAAAAACCGACTTCAAACGGATATTAATAAAAATAGCTAACTTAAACCCAACGTTGTTTGTTTTAAAATCAAAATGGACGGCATAACGCCTAAAATCCGATAAACCAAAACCTGCGATTTAAAACTGGAAAATAAACATCTTCAATTCCAAACATTTGTACTCACTACTTATCAACACAATAAATTCATAAAACCATCAAAGTGAGTACGAAAACATTTACGAAACCAAGTACTAAAACCTTCCACCATTCTAATCTATTTCAAAACAAAACCTTTACAAACAAAACTATCCACAACATTCCCACAAAATACCCGAAGAAGGATAGTGATCCAGACGCCCCGACAAATAGCCTGCACCGGTGAGCTCCGTACTCCTCCGACTGCAGCCTAATCCTCGACGGTCTCGTCAACCTCACCTGTCAAATACTCGTCACCTACACTACAAAACACAAAACGTAAGCCTAATGCTTAGCAAGTAGGGAATAATGATAATGCATACACAAACAATGCACGATGCACCCTCAACCCTCACACACACACCATAACATATGCAGTTTCTACCTCTCGAGTAGCACTCGAGACACATTTGCGTACCTCTCGAGTAGCACTCGAGACACATTTGCGTACCTCTCGAGTAGCACTCGAGACACATTTGCGTACCTCTCGAGTAGCACTCGAGACACATTTGCGTACCTCTCGAGTAGCACTCGAGACACATTTGCGTACCTCTCGAGTAGCACTCGAGACACATTTGCGTACCTCTCGAGTAGCACTCGAGACACATTTGCGTACCTCTCGAGTAGCACTCGAGACACATTTGCGTACCTCTCGAGTAGCACTCGAGACACATTTGCGTACCTCTCGAGTAGCACTCGAGACACATTTGCGTACCTCTCGAGTAGCACTCGAGACACATTTGCGTACCTCTCGAGTAGCACTCGAGACACATTTGCGTACCTCTCGAGTAGCACTCGAGACACATTTGCGTACCTCTCGAGTAGCACTCGAGACACATTTGCGTACCTCTCGAGTAGCACTCGAGACACATTTGCGTACCTCTCGAGTAGCACTCGAGACACATTTGCGTACCTCTCGAGTAGCACTCGAGACACATTTGCGTACCTCTCGAGTAGCACTCGAGACACATTTGCGTACCTCTCGAGTAGCACTCGAGACACATTTGCGTACCTCTCGAGTAGCACTCGAGACACATTTGCGTACCTCTCGAGTAGCACTCGAGACACATTTGCGTACCTCTCGAGTAGCACTCGAGACACATTTGCGTACCTCTCGAGTAGCACTCGAGACACATTTGCGTACCTCTCGAGTAGCACTCGAGACACATTTGCGTACCTCTCGAGTAGCACTCGAGACACATTTGCGTACCTCTCGAGTAGCACTCGAGACACATTTGCGTACCTCTCGAGTAGCACTCGAGACACATTTGCGTACCTCTCGAGTAGCACTCGAGACACATTTGCGTACCTCTCGAGTAGCACTCGAGACACATTTGCGTACCTCTCGAGTAGCACTCGAGACACATTTGCGTACCTCTCGAGTAGCACTCGAGACACATTTGCGTACCTCTCGAGTAGCACTCGAGACACATTTGCGTACCTCTCGAGTAGCACTCGAGACACATTTGCGTACCTCTCGAGTAGCACTCGAGACACATTTGCGTACCTCTCGAGTAGCACTCGAGACACATTTGCGTACCTCTCGAGTAGCACTCGAGACACATTTGCGTACCTCTCGAGTAGCACTCGAGACACATTTGCGTACCTCTCGAGTAGCACTCGAGACACATTTGCGTACCTCTCGAGTAGCACTCGAGACACATTTGCGTACCTCTCGAGTAGCACTCGAGACACATTTGCGTACCTCTCGAGTAGCACTCGAGACACATTTGCGTACCTCTCGAGTAGCACTCGAGACACATTTGCGTACCTCTCGAGTAGCACTCGAGACACATTTGCGTACCTCTCGAGTAGCACTCGAGACACATTTGCGTACCTCTCGAGTAGCACTCGAGACACATTTGCGTACCTCTCGAGTAGCACTCGAGACACATTTGCGTACCTCTCGAGTAGCACTCGAGACACATTTGCGTACCTCTCGAGTAGCACTCGAGACACATTTGCGTACCTCTCGAGTAGCACTCGAGACACATTTGCGTACCTCTCGAGTAGCACTCGAGACACATTTGCGTACCTCTCGAGTAGCACTCGAGACACATTTGCGTACCTCTCGAGTAGCACTCGAGACACATTTGCGTACCTCTCGAGTAGCACTCGAGACACATTTGCGTACCTCTCGAGTAGCACTCGAGACACATTTGCGTACCTCTCGAGTAGCACTCGAGACACATTTGCGTACCTCTCGAGTAGCACTCGAGACACATTTGCGTACCTCTCGAGTAGCACTCGAGACACATTTGCGTACCTCTCGAGTAGCACTCGAGACACATTTGCGTACCTCTCGAGTAGCACTCGAGACACATTTGCGTACCTCTCGAGTAGCACTCGAGACACATTTGCGTACCTCTCGAGTAGCACTCGAGATCGAGACACATTTGCGTACCTCTCGAGTAGCACTCGAGACACAGTTGCGTACCTCTCGAGTAGCACTCGAGACACATTTGCCTATCACACTGTTGTATATCTTACATTTCATCCACATAATTCAAAACATGCTAAAAACCTGTTCGTTTCGTAGTTTGAAAACAATGATACATGACACACGATGCATGACACAAATTAAACATAGCAAACAAACAACATTCCCTACCGTTCTATGGTGTAGGCCCGAAGGCAAAAGGCACACATCCACTACTTACCTGGCTGCTCCAAAAACGGACTGTCACTTCGTCCAACCAAAGTACACGCTCAATGACCTAAAATCACGAAAACTCAACTTAGTAATTTACTCACAAACTCTAAGAAAATTCTTAACCTAAACTACCTAAAACTATAACACAATTCATTCCCCAAAACACAAAATCCGATTTTTATACCAAAATTGATCGTCTAACTTCAAACGGTCCTAATTCTCTCGTTTTTCAACGGATTTCGACGCGCCACCCCAATTCGGAAACCTCTACACGTCTACTATCCATTGAAACACCCAAATTAACCAAACAAACACATTAGCCAAGCTGAAATCCAGAAAACAGAACCGGCCCCCTTTGAGTTAAAAACCGGTTTTTCCCAAACTCAACTCCAATCTTCAATCTAACCCTAAAATCAACCTAAACCAATCCATTCAACAACTAAATCATCAAAATAGGAAAGAAATCTAACATTTAAACTCAATTTTCGGAATCCTCACATTAGGGTTTTACAACTCTCTCTAAACTCTCTCAAAATACTCTTAAAACACCAACAATTAACACCTAAACCTATAAAAACCAAAACCCACTTATTTTTATCTTCAAACCCCTTGGAAATCTTGAGGAGAGGAAGAAGAGAAGTGCATCAATGGAGGAAAGAGGGCATCGATGGAGATGAAGGGGAAAAATGAGAGAAATCAAACTTTTAACCTAAACTTTTCTTCCACTTTTAACTTTCCTCCCCTAAGTTCTTTAAATTTGCAAATAAACCCTCACTTTTCTCTTCTCCACCCTTCCAACGTGGCTGCCATCTTCCCTCATTTCCCTTGACTATTCTAACCAATTTCTATTGGATGATATGTGTTAACTTTTCCACCACTTATTGGTTTGAATTGTCAAACCTCATTTTCTCCTTTTGCTTGCCTTAATTCCAATTCCATTTCTCAACACCTATAATTAAACTATTCTAACCGTCTATCTTAAGACATATGTGCGTTACAGGAAATTCTTGGGTGTTACACCATTAATCCGTTCAGTCTACCTAAATAGCAGCAAATGCATCATCAAAGGGCATTAATATCTTTAAACTATCGATTTCTAACAAACCTACGATTTCTCAACCTTAAATCGAAAATACCCTAATTGAAATCAAACCCTAAATCAAAATTAAACTCGTAGAATACTAGACTCTTACCTAGGGCTCGGATTTGTCAAAGAAAATCAAGAGAAACAATCGCCGGAAAAAGACGGATGATCGGCCGATTAGAGAATCGTGAGAGGGAGGGAGAAAAATCGTGAAAAGGGAGGAGGGGGAGGGAGTTTACGTGATCTGGAGAAAACAGAGAGGGGAGGGAGGGTTTGTGGGTTTTTAATAAACTTTAACCTTGTAAATTACCGATTTGCCCCTTTTGTTCAATTCTTTGCTTAATTCATTAATTCATCTATCGATTTGGTTTCTCTGAAACTCCCTTATTCCTCCAAATGTTCCAACTTATTTCTAGGGTTCTAACGAAACTCTCCGTTCGCAAAACGGACCTAATTTACTATTTTTACGACTTAAAACGCTATAGGGCTAAAATGGAACATAGCGTTACGCTATCAATTTGGATTTCTAAAAATTTGCTTATCTCTCTAAAAATCCTCATAAATTCCTAGGGCTCTAATGAAACTTCTCATTCGAGAAAAGACTTTAATTTACTATTTTACGAAAATACCCCTAAGAGCGGAAACCCGAAAATTCCGGGCGTTACAAACTAAATCTCGCATCCACCGGTGAAGTCAGCCGGATGACTTCCTTCATCCGATCGACTTTAACTCACATCCACCGGTGACGTCAGTCGGATGATTTCCTTCATCCGATCGACTTTATCTCATATCCACCGGTGAACTTCATTCACCAATGGTTGAACTTACAAATTTCACTCAAAGCATTCAAAACAACCTGACCCTAAATAACGTCTGACATTCAACAAATAACCATTAACAAAAGAACAACATCTGTATCCTCAACATAACTTTGGAAATAACAAACTCCAACTACATTTAAATCACGTTTTCTTTGGCAGAGAAGAAATTCCCAAGGGTATCAAAACATCAAATAACTACTGAAACTTCACCTACAGACAAGTGTTAAACCGCCTCATCAGAACACCAAACCGTGGCAAGAATGTGCTCCAACAGCTTCGCCTATTCCTCAGTAAATTCAGAGAATTCTCCAGTAGTTACCTCCACACCTACATCACAAAACTCACCTATTAGCCTAATGCTAAGTAAGTAAAGCAAATGAAATGGAATACTGAAACATAAATCCTAATCATGCAGTTTCTACTTTCACAACTCAGTTGCAATTTCGTTCATTCACTGATATGATCCCTCGGTTCCATTGGGAGGTGGATCAATTTTTTCCAAAGTCATACATCCTCTTCTCAATTAAGGGGCGGATTAGTTCCCTTAACAGTTGATCTGATCCCTCAATTCCATTGGGAATGGGATCAGTTCTCCCAAAGTAATAAATCCTCTACTCGATTAAGGGGCAGATTACTTCCCTGAATAGCTAATCTGTTTCAATCTGTTCATACCTTGCCATAACATTTCATATAAATTCATTTTCGTATTTCTTCAAAAACATGATGCATGACATAAAGAAAACACTTAAACATGCATAAACCTACTGTTTTGTGATGTAGGCCCGTAGGCACACACAATACTTCACTTACCTGGCTTCCCGAGAGGTTCCTGGTTGCAGGATATTCCAAGAGCTGGCTTACCTAAAATATAAGCACAGCATTACTTAACTTCATTCTCAACATTCGAAAATCTAAGGGGCTAGTCCTGTGAGTTCTTTTTTTCACCATTCCCGATTCCTCTCTAAACCCCAAATCACATCCCTCACTCACAGCATTTCTAAAACGCATACATTGCCATCCATCAGTTACCTAGACACTAAAGCAGCAAGTAATCGAATCAAAACTTACCTTGGTTGAAGGAAAAAATCAGGCAAGGGAATCGCCTAAAGGTTCCTACTAGAGAACTGATAGCCGAGAGAGAGAGGGATAAACAGAATGGCAGCTACAGTGCATTAAACCCAAAACCTCTTTCCTTAAATACGTTATCCACTTTTAATATCTAATTATACTCATTAACTAACCTAATCACTTTTTCTCCAAATTCTTCAAAAATTAGTACATCATAATTTGATAAATTAAATTTGGTCTAATAGGAACCGGGTGCTTCAGTCTTCACTATAAATGGACGATGACTTCGACCGAAACCTTCACTATAAATGGACGATGACTTCGACCGAAACCTTCACTATAAATGGACGATGACTTCGACCGAAACCTTCACTATAAATGGACGATGACTTCGACCGAAACCTTCACTATAAATGGACGATGACTTCGACCGAAACCTTCACTATAAATGGACGATGACTTCGACCGAAACCTTCACTATAAATGGACGATGACTTCGACCGAAACCTTCACTATAAATGGACGATGACTTCGACCGAAACCTTCACTATAAATGGACGATGACTTCGACCGAAACCTTCACTATAAATGGACGATGACTTCGACCGAAACCTTCACTATAAATGGACGATGACTTCGACCGAAACCTTCACTATAAATGGACGATGACTTCGACCGAAACCTTCACTATAAATGGACGATGACTTCGACCGAAACCTTCACTATAAATGGACGATGACTTCGACCGAAACCTTCACTATAAATGGACGATGACTTCGACCGAAACCTTCACTATAAATGGACGATGACTTCGACCGAAACCTTCACTATAAATGGACGATGACTTCGACCGAAACCTTCACTATAAATGGACGATGACTTCGACCGAAACCTTCACTATAAATGGACGATGACTTCGACCGAAACCTTCACTATAAATGGACGATGACTTCGACCGAAACCTTCACTATAAATGGACGATGACTTCGACCGAAACCTTCACTATAAATGGACGATGACTTCGACCGAAACCTTCACTATAAATGGACGATGACTTCGACCGAAACCTTCACTATAAATGGACGATGACTTCGACCGAAACCTTCACTATAAATGGACGATGACTTCGACCGAAACCTTCACTATAAATGGACGATGACTTCGACCGAAACCTTCACTATAAATGGACGATGACTTCGACCGAAACCTTCACTATAAATGGACGATGACTTCGACCAAAACCTTCACTATAACTGGTCGATGACTTCGACCGAAACCTTCACTATAACTGGACGATGACTTCGACCGAAACCTTCACTATAAATGGACGATGACTTTCTTATAGAAACACTTAACCGAAACTTATAAGAATCCCTGCCACTTTAGACAACTATTTTGGACGACATCCATACTTTGGACGACATCCATACTTTGAACTACCACCAAAAACTTATAGAACCCCGACTCTAAACCATGCATTGCCCGATCGATCGCCCATTCTTGGCGATCGATTGGCTAACTCTCTGGATTTTGTCCAGTGAGCTGCCTTCATATTCTTTCCCCTGTACCTACATACCATTCACCCAGAACTTTCAGAAAACATCAAAATAACACTTCATCTCTATACATTTAATTTCCATAAAAATTCCAAATAAAAGGCTTAGTAAACATTTTATAAATTGAGTTTACCAAAACATCAATACATCAATTTATCTATTATCCAGATACCAAACATCCTAAAACGTGTCATCTATACACTTTTCTATATCATCTACACCTAACATACCAAAATCCCAAAATACCTATACATCTTTTCCCCACGGGTCAAAATAGCATCAGCTGCTCAGCACACTCCCACGGGCCATCCTCCTTCAACCTGCTCAGGCATCGGGTGGAGGATATCATCCTCATCTTTATCAAAATCACCTACACCATAAAGACAACTATGAGCTAAAGGCTCAGTAAGCTTCGTAAATGCAAATGCATGCTGTGCATAAATCATGCAGACATTTTCATCATTTTATTACAGAACAGAACAGAACAGAATGTAACCGAGGTCTAACTCTCACCAGATGGAGAGGGCACGTCTGGCGGTTAGACAGCCCTTTCTATCTACCGGGGAAAAAACATGCTTTCATCCGTAAACAGCCATGTCTGGACCCCACCCCGTCGTGACCAGATTACGTACATTCGTTTCTTTAATTCATTTCTTTTCTTAAACATGTGTAGAAATCTATTTTCATGCTATTTTGAAAGAGCGTGATGCATGTATAGAAGAGACATAATGTAAACATAAAGCATGTGTACCATCAAAACATAGCAAACATAACCTATAAAAAACTCTAATCCTAAACTACCCAACCAAAGCATAAAAACATACATAACTCCAAAATCCTCAACGAAAAACTCGACTTATGGCATAGGCCTATCGGCCACAGTAAGTCACGAAGACTTACCTGGCGTCCTTAGCGAGCTGCGTACCGTCTGTAAGCTTCTTTCACCTAGGATATTCCACAATTATCATTATGAGAATAGGTTCTAAATAATTGAATTCCAAAGCTAAACGAAACTCCTATCAAAGGGAAATTTCTCTAGAACTTATATCTATGTCTTTCCGGCAATTTATCGAGCACATTGTGCTCGCCAATTCTCCAACAAGCGTTCAATGGAATTTACATCATTTAACCTCCAAGTTTAACCTAAGTTTCCATTCTCAACCTAATCTAACAACAACCATCATAAACTCATCATTAATAACCATCAATTTCATAGAACTAACGATTTATAACCTAAACGATATATTTCTTCAAAAACCTAACTCAATCCCTAACTAATTTTGACCTCAAAATCGAAAACAAAAGCTTTAGAATGCTTAGATTCTTACCTAGGTTTGATTGTAGAAGAGAACGGAGGAAGAAAAATCACCGGAAAGGGGCCGTCGTCGGCCGAATGAAGAAACCGCCGTGGAAGAGTGGAAATCGCCAGAAGGGAGAGAAGGGTTCTCTGGAGGGGAAAGGAAATCATGAATTGTGGGAAGGAAGAAGGAAGTTTTAATGTTTTATTATATTAACTTGTCAAATTACTCTTTTGCCCTTTTTAATTAATCTTTTACTTAATTCGCTAATTAACCTATCGATTTGGTTTCTCCAAAATTTCCTTATTGCTCCAAATATCTAATTTATCACCAAGGTTCTAATGAAACTTCTTGTTCGTGAAACGGGTTAATTGGCTTTATTTACAAAAATGTCTTTGTATAGCTAAAAATCTAAAACCCGTAAAACTGGGTGTTACAATGATTATTTGAAAATTATAAAAATCATATACTTTCGAAAGCCATGCAAATGCTATAAAAGTATGCATGCTCGAAATCAATCTTTTAAAATCACTCAACCATTGTTTGAAATTATTTGCATCAAATAAATCCAATGCAAATAGAATGAACTTTGCATGATTAAAACTATCTTTTCAAGAAAACTTCAATGCATCTTTTAATAACCAAATGTTTATGTTAAAAATGCCATACACTCTAATTTCAACATGTATAACCATCACACAATCCTACATGTTCCCAGGCTTTCTCCGACAGGGCTGTAAGACCCCATGCATTGCTTCCTATCGAGGTTTAGGGATTTTCAACCCCATGAGAACATTAAGTTGATCTCCTTCTCATTTCCATAGTCACACACATCGCACATGAAGAGGCAAGTCCAACCATTGGGTTCATGTGTACCAAGATTGCCAACTTCCTCTTTTCCTCAAATGCATACTTTAACACATTTTATAAAGCCAATGTCATGCACATTTAAAACTATGCAAATTATTTTGAAAACCAGCATATCCCTTTGATTTAAAATAATGTTTTCAAAACATTTCTTTTTAACATCACAATACAATTTAAAAACATAAATTTTCATAAAACACAATTCATTTCACATCAAAACAACATCCATTTAATCACTTCAATCCACAATCGAAATTCTAAGCCTAACCAGAACCAAGAACATAATTTAAATCTATCTCTACCTAAGCAATGCAATCAAGGTTAAATTAACTATTCTAAATGTAGCATTTACTTTCCTATTGAAGGTTCCTCCTCTCTCATGAAAATTCCACCTAATGAACTGATTTTTTTAGTCATATAGAATCGCCTCCCCAAGCTGAGTAATTTTCCTTTGAGGGAACAAGTCAAAAAATCCCACTTTTTCTTCCTTTTTTTCTCTCTTCTTTCTTCTTTTTTTCTCTTCTTTCTCCTTTTCTATTGAGCTGAATACTTTGCACGAAAATGGTTGATTCTTTAGCCTTCTCTACCCTTTTCTAGAAATATCTTTGGGAAGATTTACCATTCTATTCTTTTTGTCTGTGTACAAGTAATATTTTACTCTTTCTTGCATGATAAATTGAAAAAATACCATGATTACTTATGTTTAAGTTTACTTAGCTGAAACTAATTATATTTGATTAGTCTTAAGTTAATCAACATGTTTAGCATAATTAATCATGACTAATTATGCTAAGCATTCTATGGTGTAGGTGACGAGGTATATACAGGTGAGCTAGACGAGGGAGCCAAGATTAGGCGGCAGTCGGAGGCACACGGGGCACGCCGGTGCGAGCAGTTGTCAGGGCGCCTCAACCATGGTCTTCGGGGGATGTGGGGCTTTGTATTTTGGTAGTTTATTGTAGATTTTTGTTTATGGAAATGATGAGAATTCATAACTCTTTTTTGTTGATGTTTGGAAAGTTATAGTTAAGTTAAGGGTGATGTGTCGCCATATACTGTGGATTTTCTTCACTTAGGGATGTTAGTATTATAATTTCCCTCTTTACTACTATTTGGAGATTTCGTATGCTGGATAGTTGAGTGGATAGTTGAGTAAGAGTATTCTGGATCTGGTTGAGAATTGATTCGTTTGCAGGTACCTAGCATTTTGGAGGCGCCATTTTCAGGCGTTACTTTGTCAAAATTTTCGGGGAGGACGCCGTGGTACTTAACGGTTAGGATTAAGGGAAATTAGTGAGTCTAGGCAGCTAGGTATGACATAAGAGAGCTTCGGGAGACTTAACTTTAAATTCCGCTGTGTCTGTTTTTTTTATGTTTTGGGGTTTATAAAAATTATTTTAAACGTCGTTTTCATCGGGGTTAGAATGAGCCAAGTAGCGCACCGAGCCGGGGTGGGTTCGTGGGTGTTACAGTCTCGACTTATATTATTCTATATGTTATAAACTAAATAACATAATATATGAGTGGCTTTACTTATGGTGGCCTTGCTTTTCCAAATTACTATTAAAACTAAAGTTTATTCTAGATAAATAATAAATAATGTCAATGTATGCAACTCATTAATGTAACTTATCATACTATTATCAAATATTTTAATTTGGTGCAAGGTTGGCTGTTATATTTGGGTTTAATGTGACTCCATCATGGTTGTAAGTTTGATCAAATCTGGTAACGTATGTGTCTCTCCAATATCAAAATAGAGGACTTGATGTTTTAATTAAACTCAAGATAGTGAATTTGGACGTTTCTCCTATGTAAAGGGAAGCAGACACGATGATTAATCTAATAACTTATTGCAACCATTGCTGAGTTAGTTGATAGTCATAGCTTCTTTCATTTTTAATGACCTTGGAAAAAATGACTCTTAGTACTCCGAGAAAATAGAATTATTATAACATTATTATATGTAAAAGTTTGATGATTTAGAAGAAAAGTTTAAATAATTTAAGTTTTTGCTGTGGAAATGCATAACATAGTGAAAGTTAATCAAGGTGAGATAATATTACAAATCTATCTTGTATTTTATGCAGATTGAAAGATTAAGATCAGTTATGCGATGTCACACAGAGTGTTTCGTGTGACATCGATAATTAATGCAATGATGGACAAATTTAAATATGCAAAAATTAACGAGACAGGAGGTTGATAACGCATTTCGACAAATCGCCTATATCTGCAGGGCCACACTGAGATATAAAAATATTTCACGAGTTCACAAAGTTACAAGACAATCGGACTTATACAAATAAATACTCCTTCTTATCTTTGTCGCCGCCTCTTCCTAACTTCCCCAATAAAACTATTTTTAAGAGCTCCCCTCGACTTGAGATCGATCTCTCCTGAGATCTAAAAGCAACAAGATCCCCTTGTTGTTGACGACTCCTCCCGGAATTCTTGTTATGGCAAGATCTCCTTACCCATGATCAAAATGACAAGCTCCCCATTGTCGATAAACAGAACTCCTTCCGAGTTCAAATGCAGCCTCCTCCCGAGACTGAGCTTCAATGAAGAATAATGAAGATTGCCTTCTATGATACCGTCTGGAACACCAAGTCGTTGTCTTCAAATGCAATAAATCAACACACTTGTATAACCGATGAAATCCACAGAATAAGCAGAGTGTGTATAATAATCACAAACCCATACAGAGAAGCATTGGGAGAGAAAGAAAAGCGACGGCTTGCAAAACGAAGCAAAACTTCTCTCATTAATAATCAAAAATCAGTCAGTCGCTTCCATAGAAACGAAGGCTTTAAATATGATTGGTAACTTCCATATCTTCGATTTAATTCAGATACCAAAACAGATTTAACGCCGCAAGGAATAAGGAAGCCAAATCTCACAAAATCGGTTGAATGACACCTCATGTGACATTTTATGAAAGTTCCGCCAACTACTTGGATATGGATCCCAAGGACTTAGGAAAGTATCCCATAATTAATATGATTTCGAAGCCTAGGATAGTTCAACAAATATTTATCAATTCGGCTTACTAAAAGAAAGTTTTTCAAAAAACAAATGCCTCTAGAAAATCAAATACTTTCCTTGAACTTCAAGATTCCTTATTTTTATTTTCACCAATTATCTTGATTTCCAATAATCATCCACCGAATAATCTGAATAGATTATTTTTTGATTACCAAGAAATAAATTATTAACTTGAAAAATAAAATGGAATAAAATATTATTACAATAAAGGTAATTTACCAAAAAATCAATGCCAACATATTTGCAATATATTTGCATTTACACATATCAATAACAAAAAAAAAAAAAAAAAAACACATGGAGGGAGTGGCTAACACCATATTTCTGTAACCATTTTGACATCTTCTTAGTACCCAACTCCGCCAATTTAGAACACAACATCCCATGAGAGAGGATTGTTGCATTAAATCATAGGAGTATACGACATCACGCAAATTTGTTATACATTAACATTGATAATTACGTTTAGCGAAAATGTGATCGTCTTTGATTTGATAATGAACTAATCAATGAATGGCTACGAGGATAAAGTACTCATATATGAGATTTTAATCTATTATTTGCTTATTTTGTTACCATTTGTTTGGTTTATATACATTAGTCTCTGTTGAAAAAACGTGAATAATACTTTGAATTCAATCGATTGCTGATTAGAATTTGGATCAATATTAAATTGTGTGAAGTAGTTAAATTTATAAATGTATTTAATTCGTTCACAAGTATAAACAGTAATGTATGCTCGTATAGCGTGATTATATTAAAACCTGATATAATGATTTTGTTATAAATTAAATCCTCAAACATTAATATGCTTTCATATTTACTTATTGTGTTTTACTATTCGTAAATTGTCTTTGTGATACTGATGTGCATTTTATATATTGGATGCGACGTATGCACATGCATAATAAATTTAAGTTGTTTTTGTTCTTTTTAATTCATGTATTCATTAATACAGTTACATGACATACATTAAGCACATCATAAAAATTAGGGTTTTTTTAAAAAGGGTAAAGTGCAATTTGGCCCCTACAACTAGGTGAAATAGGCAATTTACACCGTAAACTTGGATAATGGGCAATTTGGCCCCTACAACTAGGTGAAATGGGCAATTTACACCGTAAACTTAGATAATGGTCATTTTGGCCCCTACAACTAGGTGAAATGGGCAATTTAGCCCCTACCGTCATATTTTCCATCAAAAAGTAATATTTTTTTGTTTATTTATTTATTTTTCCCGAAATGCCCCTCACTGGACTGAACCGGACAGGACTGGTTCGGCTAATTCCATTCTGGTTTTTTTTTTCTTTCTATTCCTCTGTCTTCTTTTTTCCGAGAATTTAAAAAAAAAAAACAGAGTGGAATTAGCCGAACCGGTCCTGTCCGGTTCGGTCCAGTGAGGGGCATTTCGGGAAAAAATAAATAAATAAGCCAAAAAATATTACTTTTTGATGGAAAATATGATGGTAGGGGCTAAATTGCCCATTTCACTTAGTTGTAGGGGCCAAATTGACCATTATCCAAGTTTACGGTGTAAATTGCTCATTTCACCTAGTTGTAGGGGCCAAATTGCCCATTATCCAAGTTTACGGTGTAAATTGCCCATTTCACCTAGTTGTAGGGGCCAAATTGCACTTTACCCTTTAAAAAAAAACCCTAAAGTTAAGGTTTTTTTTTTAAAAAAACCTTAACTTTTACTGTTCAACGAAAAAAACCCTCAAGTTTCGAAAATAGGCGAAAAAAACCTTCTAGTCCGGACTAGGTACTGGCCTGCACAGAGAGATCGGCCTGTCCAATTGGACAGGCCGGCCTCCCCCTTTTTTTTTCGCTAAATGACAAATTAATTTTAAAAAAATATCAAACGATATTTAATTTACTTGAAATTTTTACCACATATTCATCACATTGTGAGAAGATAGTGTGAATAGTTTCATGATTTTATAACACTTGTACGATTTATTATAATTTTAGTTAATTATTTTATAAAATAATTATAATAAATCGTATAAGTGTTAGACAATCACGAAAATATTCACACTATCTTCTCACAATGTGATGAACATGTGGTAAAAATTTCAAGTAAATTGAATGTAACGCCCCCGAACCCACCCTGGCTCGGTGCGCTACTTTGCTAACCAAACCCACGTTGAAACATAATTTAAACTAGGCCTAGACTCGCTAATTACCCTTACTCCTAACCGCCAAGCACCACGGCGTTTTTCCCGAAAATTTCGGCAGAGTAACGCCTGAAAATGGCGCCTCCAAAAATTCTAAGTACCTGCAAACAAACCAATTCCCAACCAGATCCAGAATATTCTTACTCAGCTAATCACTCACTATCCAGCATACAAAATCTCCAATAATAGAAAAATGGAAAACTAAAATACTAACATTCCCAAATGCAGAAAATCCACAGGTTAGGGCGACCTATCACCCTTAACTTAACTATATACAACAATAAACATTAACAATAACCACCAAAATATTAAATCCCACATCTCCGAAGACCATGGTCGAGACGCCCCGACAACTGCCCGCACCGGCATACCGCGTATATCAACGACTGGGTCCCAATCCTAGCTTTCCTCGAAGCTTTAACCTGTACTCCTGTCGTCACCTACACCACGGAACACACATACACACGTAAGCTTACGCTTAGCAAGTAGGGGATAATAAATATAAACAACTGCAATCCACTATTAACCCTCACACAACCCTAACACAACCACACACACACGCTCAACACAACAACGCAACACAACAACACAACTTCCCAATGCGACTCAACAACATCACAATGCAATCAACCTAACACAATGCAGTTTCTAACTCTCAGTTGTGTTCGTTTGCTGATCGTTGCTTTAATCACGACATTTACGTATTTTAGTCAATCATCCTTCATAGAGGTCCCCTCGGGGTGCTACTACCAGCAACCTCAGCCCGACAAGGCACACTAATCAGGATCTCGTGTTTTAGCCGGTCATCTCTCATAGAGTTCCCCTCGGGGTGCTACTACCAGCAACCTCAGCCCGACAAGTCACCCTATTCGAGATGCATTTTACATTTACGTATCTTAGCCAGTCATCCTTCACAGAGGTCCCCTCGGGGTGCTACTACCAGCAACTTCAGCCCGACAAGGCCCACTATTCAGGATCTCGTGTTTTAGCCGGTCATCTCTCATAGAGTTCCCCTCGGGGTGCTACTACCAGCAACCTCAACCCGACAAGTCACCCTATTCGAGATGCATTTTACATTTACGTATCTGATTACATTCATGCTCACAATGCCAAACAATGCCACTAATCGTTTCTAACGTGCTATACCATGATGCATGCTTCAAATATGCAATACCACATGAAACCATCAACACAACAACACAAGTCAACAATACAACACCAAACAAACAAACATCCCCCGAGGCTCTGGACTACGATGCATTTCACACTATGATGCAAGTCGCACAAATACTTAACCAGACCAGACCAAAACAAAGCAAAGCAATCAACCAACAATGCTCAACCAACAAAGAAGACAACCAAACAACAAACAACAAACCTACCGTTCCGTGGTGTAGGCCCTAAGGCAAAACAAACGTCCTCTACTTACCTGAACTCTGGCACCGCACTTACTCGCTTTGGCTATGTACATTTGCCCACTCGGTAACCTATCACATTCACAAAATTCACTTAAGCATCACTATTCACTTCTAAAGAATATTTAAACTAACTCTAACTACAACTATTCAAACTTCTTTAAAATTAAGGCTACATACACCAACTTACTCTCAAACTATTATTTCTAGCCTAATCCAACTAAAACCTAACTAAATGGGCCACCAATTTGGGTTGGGTAAAAACCGACCCAAACTTCAAACGCGCGTAACTTTCGCGTCGGATATCGGAATCGAACGATTCTAGCGGCCACGTACTCCTCTAATAACCTATTTTAACCTGCCAAAAGGAATTTGAAAACAAACTACCCTAGCTAGGTCAAAAATCAGAAAACCCGAACTGCCCCTTCACCCGGAAAATTTCCTTTTCCAATTTTCCATCAATTCACACTCAATTCTTCACCAATCAACCACATATACCCTCAATTAGCATAAACTAATCAAAAATCTCGAATTACAAGAAAAAACCCGAAATGCCCCAAAGAGGGCTTTCTGAATTTCGCCCAAATCGGGCTCCTCACAACCAGACGACAAAAGCCGGTCTAAGGGTCGGCGAACCCACGCCGGAAACACCCAAAATCGGCCGGTGATCGGAGCTCAATCGAGCTCGTCACTCTCGGCCACTGATAGAACGGAAAACAGGGCAAAAATGGCTTACCCGTCAGATTTGAGCGCGGAGACGGGCCGAAAATGGTAGACCTGGAAACGCCGCTGTCGTCTGGCCTGAAAACGGCGAGAGTCGCCGGCGTTCGTCGTCCCTCTCCCTCGTCTCTCCCCTGTTCGCGCTCTCGGCCGTCGGGCTCGACGAACAACTGAATGCAATTCTGTTGTCTGTTTTGTTTTTTTATTTTTATTAATAATAATAATAATAATTTCTATTAAACATTAACAAATCATCAATTACCGATTTGCCCTTCCGTACATTCGGCCTCTTCGAATTTCGTTAAATCTCGTTATTAATTTAACCTAACCCTCGGCTTAATTTCATGAGAAATACTTGAACCTAAATAAAAACCATTTACTTTTCTTTTAAATTAATTAAAACAACCAATTTATTAATCTGTTATTTTCTCTCCAATTTTCCTCTACAAAAAAAAACCCGAGTGTTACATTGAATATCGTTTGATATTTTTTAAAAATTAATTCAAGTAAATTGAATATTATTTGATATTTTTTTAAAATTAATTTATAAATTTAAAAAAAATACCAAATGTTATTAAATTTAGTTGTAATTTTTACTATATGCTCACCACATTATGAGAAGATAATTAGAGAATTTTCGTAATTTTCTAACACTTGTACGATTTATTATAATTGTTTTATAAAATAAATAACTAAACTTATAATAAATCGTACAAATGTTATAAAATCACAAAAATATTTACACTATCTTTTCACAATGTGATGAACATGTGGTAAAAATTTCAAGTAAATTGAATATCGTTTGATATTTTTTTAAAATCAATTTGTCATTTAGCGAAAAAAAAGGGGGGCCGGCCTGTCCAATTGGACAGGCCGGCCTCTCTGTGCAGGCCAGTGCCCTAGAAGGTTTTTTTCACCTATTTCCAAAACTTGAGGGTTTTTTTCGTTGAACAGTAAAAATTAAGGTTTTTTTTTTAAAAAACCTTAACTTTAGGGTTTTTTTTTAAAAAAACCCTAAAAATTATTATGGTATTGTGACATGCATAGTGGGCATCAATCATTAAGGAAAAGATAGCTGCCTTTATATGAATCAAATCATAAGATATTTATAATAAATGTCACTATGTTAAATTAATGAAGGTCACAATCAATGCTCAATCCCCCTTTCTTTTAAATAAAATATGAAGACTCATCCCTTAATTCATGGTACATGTGAGGTTGATTTGCCTTTTTCAGCTAATAATTGTCTGGTTTTGTTTCTAAATATAGAAGGATGAAAACTCATAGATGGCACATACCCTGTAAATTGAGGATGGAAAAAAAAATTATGATTTTTCCAGTAACGAAATAATATGCCAAAGCAACTTAATTTTAAGTGGATATGCTCATCCATACATCATGAAAACTCGCAATCTTAAAAATATTTCATATCATTGAGAGTTAAAGATAAATAAGAAAAGAAAAACTTTAACGAGAACAAAATCAATCAAGACGACTCTATTTATAGGATAAGTTAATTGTTTACAAACCTAATGAATAACATTTTCATGGCATCAGTTAACGAGTAAACTTAGAAAATGTTTGTTTTTAAACCGTGGCGCAAGGCTGTGCAGCATATCTTGCTCGCTACTTGACACTGCCTGCTGAGTAAGCTCAAAACAACATGGGCTGTTTAAATCCTGTAGCTTCTACCACAATGCCAATACTTTCTAGAGTCTATTTTGCAGCAGCCACATCATTGAGAAATTAACCCCAAAAAACAAAATTCTGTTCTATCACATTAGAAAGAAGTTATATAATCATCGGAATAATGCGTCTTACAAAATGGAACGTGACCGGTTAGATTTAGTGTGCCTGCTTGTATAATCTTCGTAATAATGGGAAAGCTTTGATATGTACACATCATAGGTTCCCAATATTCTGCATAATCCAACTTTGCTATATGAATACCCATATTCTAATACCTGTTTATGTAAGTAAACATAAATACATAATCAAAAACCTCACATATGATGTACCATTGTCCAAAAGATCTAGTAGAAAATTGTTTAAATAAGATAACCACATCAATTTAATTTACTCAACAAACTAGAGAATGATATTCAATATTGTATGAAATTCAAGAAACAAAAATATCGAAAACTCATCGAATAACTCCAAATCAATGATGATACATACGTTTGGTATCTGGAAAACAACAGTCTCACCCATAAGCACCAGTTATGTGTGTATTGAAGAAAAATAATGCTAAGTTTACATCCTAATTTTTTTAATATTACATTATTTCATGATTTGTTATTAATTAATTGATGTAATTAATATCTTATCATAACTATTTTTTCAATTACTGACTGACACATAAGCGCTACGTTAGAAAGTAAATTTAGCATTACTCTTGAAAAAATAATCGCTTGACTTCAAGTTGCTCAACAAGAATTTGTTCTAAAATCAAACACCTCGGATAGAAACTTCCAAATGTTCAATTTTCCGAGCTAAATCATGCTTCCCACAAGTCTTCAACCCATCTGTGACCATGTCAAAGCACCTGGCAATTGGTGTCAAGCCAAATTCTGTCATCTCCACCAAATAATTAGCTGCCTCAACATACTTCCCACCACGCCCACACATCGTTATCATCATTGTATAAACCGGTCTATTTGGTGGATGACCCTTAACTTTCATATCACTGAAGAAGCAAAATGCATCATCAAACTGACCCCTCCTAAATAAACCCTTAATTATTGAAGCATAAAGACTGGGAAATGGCTTATGCCCATCTTCAATCGATTTATGCAAGAGCTCAAATGCATTGTCAATCCTACCAATCTTTGAAACAGCCGGAATTAGAACCTTGTAAGTGTTCATATCAGGGTACAGGCCTAATTTACACACTTCATGCCAAATATCAATGCAAAAGTCTACTTCCCCAGATTTACAAATTGCATCAATCAAAGAATTGAAGGTTTTAATTTCAGGCATAAACCCCTCTTTAATCATTTTTCTGACCATACCCTTTGCAGATTCGATGTATCCAGCGTTCAGCAACCCCTCTACGAGAAGATCACGGCCTCGCACAGGAGGATTGAACCCCTTTTGGCTCATTTCTACCAAGAATTCCTGAGCCTCTCTCATCTTTCCAGCTGAGCACCAACCGTTGACAAGGATGCTATAGCTGTTCTTGTCCGGAGTAACCCCTTTTCGAATCATTCTCCTAATCAAGGCGTACGCCCCATGAAACATCTTCGTCGCGCATAGGGAGAAAAGCAGGGCATTGTAGACCTGCACAGTTTGTGGGCAATCGATAATTTTGGTACTCTTATTGAATATTTTCACAGCGTCATCGATGAGGCCGTGTTTGCCATACTCCTGGATGATGAAGGAGAGTGTATCTGGAGAGATCCGGAGACTCTGAGTCTTCATCTGGTGAAGAATTTTCCACATCGATTCGTATTTTCTCGCGCGAGCGAGAATCTTAACGAGCTCTTCGAACTCGACGGTAGTGGGTTGATAGGATGGGTGGTTAGTCCGAGCCCAATTGAAGAAGCGGAAGGCCTCGGTGCCTGAGGCGGAGCAAGCGCGGAGGACGCGAAAGACGAGTTCGGAGTTGAGATAAGAAATTTGGAGCTTGTTGAGAGTTCGCTCCATGTAGATGTCTCGCCGAACGATGTTGGCGATGTGGTGGACGGCTGCAAAATAGTCGTCCTTAGAGGGGTTAAAGCTACGGCCATCGGAGGAGGAAGGGAGGGTTCTGCAACCGCGGGAAGGAAGGATATTAGGGACAATGTCTCTGTTGAGCCTGGAAAGAAGTAAACGAGGAAGACGAAGGGTTTGGAGCATTTGCTTGTTCTTGTGACCTCACGTCGTTTTTCACCATTTTTATTGAATTTCTATTGTAGCCCATTTCATAGGGGCCGGCGTAGAAGGACCAGGAGTTTGGATGGGGGTGCTCAGGTGGGTAAATCGAATCACACAAGGATTCAGGTCAGGTTCGACTGAGTTCGGATGTTTGAAGAACTCGTGAAATAGAATCAAAGATCTTTGTTGGAAGTTGAAGAAGGAACAAGACATAAAGAGTATCAGAGAAGAGACAAAGAGTGCGACTGCAACAACCTCAAATGTTAAAAATGTTATTATATGCGAAGAGGTTGTTAACCTCATGACTTATGAATCTTGTTAGGTATGTGACTCTGATACATCTTATCATGTTACTTCAAAAATATAAAATTTTACATCTTACTCTAGTGACGATTTCAACATTGCTATAATAAAGAATAATCACGTTTTCAAAATAATTGAAAAATACAGCATTTGTATTCATATCAACATAGTTTGTGAGTTAGTGCTCAAAGATGCTGATATCAATTGGAGTTCTCGAAGACGCGGGTTACAAGACTAAGTTTGCTAGCGATAAATGCAACAAAGTTAATTGTAACGAGAGGAAATAAAGAGTTTAGCATATATGTGACTCAATTGATTGTGAAAGAAGCATAAATAAATGTTGCATGAGATATGTAACACCCGAAAAATTTCAATAACGTGCGTAGCCCTAGGTTATGCTAAGTGTGAGAGTTAATGTTAAGTGAGAAGGGATTAGAAGTATAATACAAAGAGAATAAAAGAAGTTGACAAGTCAAAAAGGAGTAGGTTTGAAAATTTCATGGTTTGAAAACTCAAAATGTTGAAAAAGTCAAAATACATGAACCAATAGGAAAGAAGAACTTTTGATGGAAATGTGGAAGAAGGAGGCAGCCACGTTGGAAGGCTTGAAACAAAAGAAAAGGGGTGGTCTTTTATAATTTAAGATATTACTGGGATATTCATAATAAGTCGAGTGGAAGTGTTGAGTGTGATTTATGCTATACGTGTAATAAAATGGATGATGAAATTTTTATATGAAGTTTGATCAAGTCAAACTTTCCTTGTGAAAGGAGTGATTATCACGTGGGAGTTATTAAGTGAAGAAATGAAGTGTTAAGTATGAATTAAAGGTTTGACAAGTCAAACCTTGTAAGAGAGCAGGAAGGGAAGCCAAGATGTTGACTAAGTCAAATTGGCATTAATTAGAATATTCACGTGGATGAGAGAGTTTTGGAAAAATGAGAGTGAAGAATGGGTTGTGCATTGTTGGTGCAATTAGATTTAGATGCTTTTTATTCAAGTTTATCACTTAAGCTTAAATAGTTGACAGTTTATTGTTTTTAGCAAAAACCTATCTACTTCTTACGAACTCCTCTCCTCCATTGTTGTCTGCAAACGCCTTCAACAAGAAAGCTCAACCTTTCTCAAGAATTTCAATCAAGGTAAAATGAAAGTTGGTAAATAGTTATAGGTTAGTTCGTAGCTTTAGTTTTATTGGAAGTTTGAAGAAATTTTTTTGGGTTTAATAAACCCTAATTGGTAATCCGAAAATTTTTTGGATGTTGCTGATTTCTTCCATTTTGTACGTTTAATTAAGCTATAACAAGAAATCTATGGATTTTATTGGAAGCAAGGGAATATTGGATGACATTTTGCAAAACTGAAAATCTGAAATTTGTGATAGAAACAGAACAGTTTTTGGTTTGGGTAAATTCGGTTGAGCTAATGGTATTGGGTTGTCAAATGAATTTGACCATTAAAAACTAGACACCTTAAGGTCTGTATAACATCTTGAATCATCAAATTTGGACATGTATTCAATTTGTTATGAATTTTTGAACTTGGTCGATGTTTGATATAAAACTGGAAATTTGCGAAATTGATAAAACAGGGCAGGTCTGGGGTTTTATTTATTTTGACCTAATTATTTATATTAAAGTGATAAATGGATTTCAACATTTGCAAATAGACATCCTAAGATTTACACAGAATTTTGAATCCACGAATTTGGATATGTATACGATTTATGGTGAATTTTTGAAGTAGTTAAGGTTTAATGAAATCTGGAATTTCAGAAATAACATGGCAGTTTTGGTTTTTTGTAATACTGATTTCGTGGAGGGACTTGATTGATAAATTGACCTTAGAATGTTAAAGTAGACTCTTTAAGGAGTCCATAGGCGTTGGAATCAACGTATTTGGATAAGTATAGATTAAATTATGATTTTTCAAAGTTGGTATAATGTATTGTGATATAATCTGAATTTTGATTAGTAAAGGAAAATCACTTGGATTTGGATCCTTAACTTGAGTTATGTATGATGTCATGTCTTGGAAATATTTGGATAGATTACTTAAATTGGATTAGTTGGATATAGATTGGTCATGTTGGAATAGATAGTTGTGTAAATGATTATGATAGACTTTGGCATTGGTTTTCTTTAGATATTATGAAATTGTGGGAAAATTGGGTTTTAGGGTGTTAGGTTTCAAAAGTTGGTTTATTTTGTTGTTAAATTTAGTTTAGACATTCATTAGAGTTCCTAAGTTGTTACTAAGTGATTTTCCTATATGTGTTAGGTTGAGTTGAGCATTTGGAGTAACCGAAAAGAGTAAGCATGTACAGAGTATTCAGGTAAGTAGAGGACGTTTGTGTTTTGCCTTCGGGCCTACACCACGGAACGGTAGGTTTGTTGTTTGTTGTTTGGTTGTCTTCTTTGTTGGTTGAGCATTGTTGGTTGATTGTTTTGCTTTGTTTTGGTCTGGTCTTGTTAAGTATTTGTGCGACTTGCATCATAGTGTGAAATGCATCGTAGTCCATAGCCTCGGGGGATGTTTGTTTGTTTGGTATTGTATTGTTGACTTGGGTTGTTGTGTTGATGGTTTCGTGTGGTATTGCATATTTGAAGCATGCATCATGATATAGCATGTTAGAAACGATTAGTGGAATTTTTTGGCATTGTGAGCATGAATGTAATTAGATAAAGTAAATGTAAAATGCATCTCGAATAGGGTGACTTGTCGGGCTGAGGTTGCTGGTAGTAGCACCCCGAGGGGAACTCTATGAGAGATGACCGGCTAAAACATGAGATCCTGAATAGTGGGCCTTGTCGGGCTGAGGTTGCTGGTAGTAGCACCCCGAGGGGACCTCTGTGAAGGATGACTGGCTAAGATACGTAAATGTAAAATGCATCTCGAATAGGGTGACTTGTCGGGCTGAGGTTGCTGGTAGTAGCACCCCGAGGGGAACTCTATGAGAGATGACCGGCTAAAACACGAGATCCTGATTAGTGTGCCTTGTCGAGCTGAGGTTGCTGGCAGTAGCACCCCGAGGGGACCTCTATGAAGGATGATTGACTAAAATACGTAAATGTCGTGATTAAAGCGACGATCAGCAAACGAACACAACTGAGAGTTAGAAACTGCATTGTGTTAGGTTGATTGCATTGTGATGTTGTTGAGTTGCATTGGGAAGTTGTGTTGTTGCGTTGCGTTGTCGTGTTGAGCGTGTGTGTGTGGTTGTGTTAGGGTTGTGTGAGGGTTAATTGTGGATTGCATTTGTTTATATTTATTATCCGCTACTTGCTAAGTGTAAGCTTATGTGTGTGTGTGTGTTCTGTGGTGTAGGTGACGACAGGAGTACAAGTTAAAGTTTCGAGGAAAGCTAGGATTGGGACGCAGTCGTTGATGTACGCGGTATGCCGGTGCGGGCAGTTGTCGGGGCGTCTCGACCATGGTCTTCGGAGATGTGGGATTTAATATTTTGGTGGTTATTGTAAATGTTTATTGTTCTATATAGTTAAGTTAAGGGTGATAGGTCGCCCTAACCTGTGGATTTTCTGCATTTGGGGATGTTAGTATTTTAGTTTCCCATTTTCCTATTATTGGAGATTTTGTATGTTGGATAGTGAGTGATTAGCTGAGTAAGAATATTCTGGATCTGGTTGGGAATTGGTTTGTGTGCAGGGTACTTAGCATTTTTGGAGGCGCCATTTTCAGGCGTTATTCTGCCGAAATTTTCGGGGAAAACGCCGTGGTGCTTAGCGGTTAGGAGTAAGGGTAATTAGCGAGTCTAGGCCTAGTTTAAATTATGTTTCAACGTGGGTTTGGTTAGCAAAGTAGCGCACCGAGCCAGGGCGGGTTCGGGGGCGTTACAAGATAACTCATCCATTAAGTTATGACAGAAATAGCTTGGTCATATGAGTGAGAAAGAATTTGAGTTACATGGCAAGAGAGAAAGTTTTTAACATCTCATAGACGAAGATCTACCAAGTTGCATGCACTGTTTGGCGAAAAAACATCATAAATTTTCTTTTCAAAAGAATTCAACGAGACTTGTTGGAAGTCATCTATTCAAATGTTTGTGGTCCCATGTCAACTAAAATGTTAGACGGTGTCCAATACATAATGACATTTATTGATTATCATTCAAGGAAAGTTTGTGATTATTCAATCAAAAAACAAAGATGAGGTGTTAATGTTTTCAAACAGTTTCATGAACTAGAAAAAAAATTAAAATGTATGCGCACATAAAATGATGGTGACTATATGAGATGTTTCGAGAATTACTGCAAGATGCACGAAATCAGACGAGAGATCAGTTTCAAAGACAGCTCAACAAAATGGTGTTATGAAAAAAATAAACAGAATAATCATGGAGAAAATATGATACATGTTATCACATTTAAAACTTCTTAAGATATTTTAGGGAGTAGCAATGAAGATGCAGTTAGCATCATCAACTTGTGTAATGCCCCGAGTTTTATGAACCCGGCTCGCTACACAAAGTGCTGAACCGAACTATGACATTTTGAAAAAATGTTAAAATTTCATTCAACGATCAAAATTTGACACTTTAAACGTTAAAACTTGCAGCGAAAAACCATTTGTATAAAATAACATTTATTAAATAATTAAAATATTAGAGACAGTTGGTTGAAAGAAGACAAAAGGAAAACGTAACACTCAACATCCACCGATAGACAACATCCACCGATAGACAACATCCACCGATAGACAACATCCACCGATAGACAACATCCACCGATAGACAACATCCACCGATAGACAACATCCACCGATAGACAACATCCACCGATAGACAACATCCACCGATAGACAACATCCACAGATAGACAACATCCACCGGTGAACAGTAACACTCAACATCCACCGATAGACAACATCCACAGATAGACAACATCCACCGATAGACAACATCCACAGATAGACAACATCCACCGATAGACAACATCCACAGATAGACAACATCCACAGATAGACAACATCCACCGATAGACAACATCCACCGATAGACAACATCCACCGATAGACAACATCCACAGATAGACAACATCCACCGATAGACAACATCCACCGATAGACAACATCCACCGATAGACAACATCCACAGATAGACAACATCCACCGATAGACAACATCCACAGATAGACAACATCCACAGATAGACAACATCCACCGATAGACAACATCCACCGATAGACAACATCCACCGATAGACAACATCCACAGATAGACAACATCCACAGATAGACAACATCCACCGATAGACAACATCCACCGATAGACAACATCCACCGATAGACAACATCCACCGATAGACAACATCCACCGATAGACAACATCCACCGATAGACAACATCCACCGATAGACAACATCCACCGGTGAACAGTAACACTCAACATCCACCGATAGACAACATCCACCGGTGAACAGTAACACTCAACATCCACCGATAGACAACATCCACCGATAGACAACATCCACCGATAGACAACATCCACCGATAGACAACATCCACCGATAGACAACATCCACCGATAGACAACATCCACCGATAGACAACATCCACCGATAGACAACATCCACAGATAGACAACATCCACCGATAGACAACATCCACAGATAGACAACATCCACCGATAGACATCCACCGATCACAAAATGACAAAATCTACTACTCACATCTACCGCGCGCATCCACCTTTCACAAAATGACAAAATCTATTACTCAAACCTCCTCGACTCTATCACTCAACATCTACCGGTGAACAGCACACTCATCGTCCACCGATAGACAACATCAACCGATAGACAACATCTACTGGTGAACAGTAACACTCAACATCCACCAATAGACAACATCCACAGATAGACAACATCCACTGGTGAACAGTAACACTCAACATCCACCGATAGACAACATCTACCGATAGACAACATCCACCGATAGACAACATCCACCGGTGAACAGTAACACTCAACATCCACCGATAGACGACATCTACCGGTGAACAGTAACACTCAACATCCACTGATAGACAACATCCACCGATAAACAATATCCACCGGTGAACAGTAACACTCAACATCCACCGATAGACATCATCCACCGGTGAACAGTAACACTCTAAACAAACGAACAACTCTGCCTACTAAAAGAACTTGTAAATTTTAACAGCAGCTATTCAAAACAACATAGATCCACAACTTTATAAATCCAGAATAACAATCTACAACTAAACCAAATCATGTTTTCATAGTCAGGATAATCCCAAAACATTTCAAAACATTAAAACTAATCCACAACTTTATAAATCCAGAATAACACTCTGCAACTAAACTAAATCATGTTTTCATAGTAAGGATAATCCCAAAACATGTCAAAACATTAAAACTGCTACTGTCATTAAAATCTTAAGCACATTTCAACAACACACTTGTTCACAAGACTTCACATACTAACATTTGTTAAACTGCCTCATCAGTGCACCAAACCGTGTCATAGATGTGCTCCATCAACATCGCCTATTCTTCTGTAAACTCAGAGAATTCATCTGCTGAAAACTCAGCACCTACATCACAAAACTCATCTACTAGCCTAATGCTAAATAAGTAGAGCAAATATGAATGAAATACTGAATTCATAAATTCTAATCATGCAGTTTCTACTTTCACATCAGTTGTATTAATGTTCGTTTTCCTGTTGATCCCCCTGTTCGATGGGAAGCGGATCAATTTTCCCAAAGTACTTTCCCTATTGATCCCCTGTTGATCCCCATGTTCGATGGGAAGCGGACTGTTCGATGGGAAGCGGATCAATTTTCCCAAAGTATTTTCTCTGTTGATCCCCCTGTTCAATGGGAAGCGAATCAATTTTCCCAAAGCATAAATCCTCTACTAGATTAAGAGGCGGATTAGTTTCCTTAATAGCTGATCTGATACAATCTGTCCATGTCTCACCATGCCTTTACAAGTAAATTCATTTTCGTTCTCAATCAATAAAATATGATGCATGACATACTGAAAAACATTCATAAACACACATAAACCCTACTGTTTTGTGATGTAGTCCCGAAGGCACACACATACTCTACTTACCTGGTCTCCTGGACAATGTTCAGTTGTAAGCTACCTCAGAAGTTTGCTCACCTAAAGCTATAAACAGAACATTAATTAAATCTTCACTAAACTTAATCCTAAATCAACCAGAAATCTAAAGAACTAGTTTGGAAACGTGGATTCCTGATTTTTCACCAAAACTCGAACCTATTCTCATTCACGACATTCCCAAAGCATACACATTGTATACCCTCTGTTATCTCGCTACTAAAACACAAGAAAAACGAAGAAAACTCACATAGGCTAGAGAAATCGCTTGGAGAAATCGAAGGGGGGAATCTCCCAGAGCACTCTGCTGAGCTGGAATACCCTACTGTTTTGTGATGTAGTCCGAAGGCACACACATTGTATACCCTCTGTTATCTCGCTACTAAAACACAAGAAAAACGAAGAAAACTCACATAGGCTAGAGAAATCGCTTGGAGAAATCGAAGGGGGGAATCTCCCAGAGCACTCTGCTGAGCTGAGAGCTGGAAAAAGGAAATGAGAAAACAGTGGCGGCTAAACCTCATTAAACCCTCCCTTAAATACGTTATCCACTAAAGGTCTCTATTTACTTTTATGCCCTTACTTAGTCACTCATTAACCTAATCAATAATTCTCCCAATTTCATACATAAAATGTACACTATTAGATGACAAGGTAAATTAGTTCAATGGAGCAGGGTGTTACAATCTACCCTCCTTAAAAGAATTTTGTCCTCAAAATTCGTGGCTTGGTTATTCCCAAACTTAAGCTCTCAATACTCAATCTAACAACTATTCCATCAAGGTATACTTTAAGTCTCTACTTCTAACTCGGGTTCTAAATATTCTTTTAACTCCCCATTATGCAACCTTGTTGTAGCTCACATAACATTCTTATCCGTAATTTCCTTGTTGCGTAAAACCTTCACTGCATAATCTAGAATTTCCACTGATTTCTCCTTGTGTATAAGAGTATGTTGGATCTTAATGCTCTGCTAAACCATGGGGACCACTCATAACATCCAACATTCTGCGGGTTTGCATAACTCCCTAACTGCCTGTGCCCTCGTCATCGATCCCCTTCTTCATACCTCTTATAAATATCTCTCTACTCCAAGTTACTAAAGCCGCAGAAAGAAAATAGCTCAATCCTTTCCTATCAGTTTGCATCCTTGAACTTTCTAACTCCGCGAATACAACTCGACATTTTCCTATAACGATGTAAATTCCAATCTATCCTAATTCACCTCTTTTACGTACCCACCCTTATACCATCAATTTCTACCACATCACAAATCCTTTACGAACCGCCTGTCAAGCCAATATTCTTGTAACTAAATCCTTAGTCTTTCACTCGAATACTCAGTGTATCACCCTTTTTTTTTTTAAAAAAAAGGTCCTCCACAAATCTTCATACATGTCCCCTCATTATATCGATGTTAGAAATCCCTATATATACACCCGAACTTATATCTCCCAAGTAATATTTTCCCGATTGTACACTCCAATACTTTTGTCATAACTATGCACGCAACACTCATTTCGATTCTACTATAATCTCAGTCACCTATTGATCTCTAGCGATCCCTAAGTCTCCTGAAACAAATTTATTCAACTCTTAAATTTTCTATTTCCAAATCCTCCAAATTTCCTCAATGCAGCTACGCTACATACGTAGGAGGAACATTCTTGTCTTAAGTCTCCAAACAAACCCAACTTCTAAGTAGTCGAACAATAATTTCAATAAAAATAACATCTAACCCGACGACTCATTTCACTACTTAAAAACGTACACCTATCCACAAACTAAGACATAAGTCCCCAACTTCTCAGTTATAAATTACATCCTCAAAATTTGTTATTATTCATGTCTTCCCAACCATTAACTTCAATTAGATTCTTGAATGTAATTTTCTCTTAACTTAGAACTTATCGATTGTAGGTCGACAATCTAGAGTGTCATTTTTGTTTGTCATAAATTCCAAATTCCTAGTAATGCTTCCTCGGTAATGAACATCCTATCCTACATTCCGAATATAAGGTATGTATTCTAGTCATCCATCTTTCATTTTCAACCCCATGAATAATGAACCACTCGGCTGATTTGGATCTTAAATACTAGCTATTTCGTCTAAATAGGACTTAATTGTCGCTTCAATAGAAGTAGATTACAAGATAGCTACTTCATCCTCTTTAAATTCTTCTTCTATGTCATAAGACGTATTTTGACACTTCTCTTCCCTTAACTCATCTTACAACCACTCATTTCTAAGTGTTCCACTAAACCCCTGGGTCTCTAATTTAAACCATTCTAAGCTATTCATCATAACACTCGACAGTCTTCCCAAATACTGACTTCACTTTAACCAACTTTAAGCAGACTCTAAATTAATCAGCATCGTACCTGGCGCCTCGGCTGGCTGGTCATCGACACTCTACTCAATCATAATGGATATCCTCAGTTTCACTTTAACAGCACCCTTCTTTAAAGCTGGGCAATCCCTGTTAACATGGCCCACATCATTGCAGTTATAGCACCGAACAACTCTGGGCTTCGGGCAGCCTTTGAACTTGTGTCCAACTTCATCACAGTTGAAACAATTTCTCGACCCAAATCTACACTCTCCCGGGTGACTCTTCAAGCATCTCGGACACTGAGGAAACTTCTCGGGACAACATCCACCGATAGACAACATCCACCGATAGACAACATCCACCGATAGACAACATCCACCGATAGACAACATCCACCGATAGACAACATCCACCGATAGACAACATCCACCGATAGACAACATCCACCGATAGACAACATCCACCGATAGACAACATCCACCGATAGACAACATCCACCGATAGACAACATCCACCGATAGACAACATCCACCGATAGACAACATCCACCGATAGACAACATCCACCGATAGACAACATCCACCGATAGACAACATCCACCGATAGACAACATCCACCGATAGACAACATCCACCGATAGACAACATCCACCGATAGACAACATCCACCGATAGACAACATCCACCGATAGACAACATCCACCGATAGACAACATCCACCGATAGACAACATCCACCGATAGACAACATCCACCGATAGACAACATCCACCGATAGACAACATCCACCGATAGACAACATCCACCGATAGACAACATCCACCGATAGACAACATCCACCGATAGACAACATCCACCGATAGACAACATCCACCGATAGACAACATCCACCGATAGACAACATCCACCGATAGACAACATCCACCGATAGACAACATCCACCGATAGACAACATCCACCGATAGACAACATCCACCGATAGACAACATCCACCGATAGACAACATCCACCGATAGACAACATCCACCGATAGACAACATCCACCGATAGACAACATCCACCGATAGACAACATCCACCGATAGACAACATCCACCGATAGACAACATCCACCGATAGACAACATCCACCGATAGACAACATCCACCGATAGACAACATCCACCGATAGACAACATCCACCGATAGACAACATCCACCGATAGACAACATCCACCGATAGACAACATCCACCGATAGACAACATCCACCGATAGACAACATCCACCGATAGACAACATCCACCGATAGACAACATCCACCGATAGACAACATCCACCGATAGACAACATCCACCGATAGACAACATCCACCGATAGACAACATCCACCGATAGACAACATCCACCGATAGACAACATCCACCGATAGACAACATCCACCGATAGACAACATCCACCGATAGACAACATCCACCGATAGACAACATCCACCGATAGACAACATCCACCGATAGACAACATCCACCGATAGACAACATCCACCGATAGACAACATCCACCGATAGACAACATCCACCGATAGACAACATCCACCGATAGACAACATCCACCGATAGACAACATCCACCGATAGACAACATCCACCGATAGACAACATCCACCGATAGACAACATCCACCGATAGACAACATCCACCGATAGACAACATCCACCGATAGACAACATCCACCGATAGACAACATCCACCGATAGACAACATCCACCGATAGACAACATCCACCGATAGACAACATCCACCGATAGACAACATCCACCGATAGACAACATCCACCGATAGACATGGTCTTCCTGGTCGTCTAGGCATTTCGCTATATTCCTGGACAAGATTAATTACTTTCATAATTATCTAATAACTAAGGTTAACATAAACACTTAAAGTTGTTGGAGTGCTCCCATGCGACGATCGGTACTGATGAGTAATCTTTTGAACGGTTTAATAAAATGTCTCTGATACGATACTGTAACGCCCCGAGTTTTTTGAACCCGGTTCGCTACGCAAAAAGCTGAACCGAACTATGACATTTTGAGAAAATGTTAAAATTTCATTCAACGATCAAAATTTGACTAAACGTTTAAAACTTGCAGCGGGAAAACCATTTTGTATAAAACAACATTTTATTAAATGATTTAAAATTATTAGAGATCAGTTGATTGAAACCGATAGACAACATCCACCGATAGACAACATCCACCGATAGACAACATCCACCGATAGACAACATCCACCGATAGACAACATCCACCGATAGACAACATCCACCGATAGACAACATCCACCGATAGACAACATCCACCGATAGACAACATCCACCGATAGACAACATCCACCGATAGACAACATCCACCGATAGACAACATCCACCGATAGACAACATCCACCGATAGACAACATCCACCGATAGACAACATCCACCGATAGACAACATCCACCGATAGACAACATCTACCGGTGAACAGTAACACTCAACATTCACCAATAGACAACATCCACTGATAGACAACATCCACCGGTGAACAGTAACACTCTAAACAAACGGACAACTCTGCCTACTAAAAGAACTTGTAAATTTTAACAGCAGCTATTCAAAACAACATAGATCCACAACTTTATAAATCCAGAATAACAATCTACAACTAAACCAAATCATGTTTTCATAGTCAGGATAATCCCAAAACATGTCAAAACCTTAAAACTAATCCACAACTTTATAAATCCAGACTAACAATCTACAACTAAACCAAATCATGTTTTCATAGTCAGGATAATCCTAAAACATGTCAAAACATTAAAACTACTACTATCATTAAAATCTTCAGCACATTTCAACAACACACTTGTTCACTAAGACTTCACATACTGACATTTGTTAAACTTCCTCATCAGTGCACCAAACCGTGGCATAGATGTGCTCCATCAACATCGCCTATTCTTCTGTAAACTCAGAGAATTCACCTGCTGGAAACTCAGCACCTACATGACAAAATTCATCTATTAGCCTAATACTAAATAAGTAGAGCAAATATGAATGAAATACTGAATTCATAAATCCTAATCATGCAGTTTCTACTTTCACATTAGTTGTATTAATGTTCGTTTCCTTGTTGATCCCCCTATTTGATGGGAAGCGGATCAATTTTCCCAAAGTATTTTTCCTGTTGATCCCCCTGTTCGATGGGAAGCAGATCAATTTTCCCAAAGTATAAATCCTCTACTAGATTAAGGGGCGGATTAGTTCCCTTAATAGCTGATATGATACAATCTATCCATGTCTCACCATGCCTTTACATGTAAATTCATTTTTGTTCTCAATCAATAAAACATGATGCATGACATATTGAAAAACATTCATAAACACACATAAACCCTACTGTTTTGTGATGTAGGCCTGAAGGCACACACATACTCTACTTACCTGGTCTCCTGGACAATGCTCAGTTATAAGCTACCTCAGAAGTTTGCTCACCTAAAGCTGTAACACCCGGTTTATTAGAATTAAAATAATCTATTAATCTTCTAAGTGTGAATTTTATAGAATGAAATTAGGGGTAAAATCAATTAGGTTAATGAGTAACTAAGTGAGGGCATAAGGGTAATTGTCAATTTTGCAAATGGATAACGTATTTAAGGAAAGAGTAAATGAGGTATAGCCGTCATACTCATTTCACTCTCGGTTTTCAGCTCAACCCAGCAGAGCTCTCTAGGCGATTTCCTCACCGATTCCTCCAACCCAGGTGAGTTTTGATTCGATTAATTGCTGATTTTAGTACCTAGGTAGCTTAAGGATCCCAACGTATGCATTTTGTTAATGTTACGAGTGAGAGATTCTGCTTGAGGATTAGAGCAGAATCGGGAATGTTAGATAAATAGAAATGCCCAACCCACTCCTTAGATTTCTGAATAGCTTAGATTGAGGTTTAACGTTCTGTTTATGAATATAGGTGAACAAACCCCGAAGTAGCTCTTAACCGAGCATTTGCAAGGAATCCAGGTAAGTAAGTATTGCTTGTGCCTTCGGGCCTACATCACAAAACAGTAGGTTTATGTATGCTTGAATATTTCTATTGTCCATGCATCATGTTTTTGTTAAAAGTTACGAAAATGAATTTCATGTAAGGAATGGTAAGGTATGAACTGTATGCGACAGACAAACTATTAAGGGAACTAATCCACCCCCTTAACTTATGAAGGGATTTAGACATTGGGAGAATTGATCCCACTCCCAAGGGAACCAGGGATCAGATCAGCTGTTAAGGGAATTCATCCGCCCCTTAATTGAGTATGAGGATGTAGACATTGGGAGAATTGATCCCACTCCCAAGGGAACCATGGGATCAGATCAGCTGTTAAGGGAATTCATCCGCCCCTTAATTGAGTATGAGGATGTAGACATTGGGAGAATTGATCCCACTCCCAAGGGAACCATGGGATCTGATCATGATATGAACGAATATGTATGCCACTCAGAGGAGAAAATAGAAACTGCATATTTAGGAGTTTAAGCTCAGCATTTTATTTCATTCATATACTGCTTTACTTACTTAGCATTAGGCTAATAGATGAGTTTTGTGATGTAGGTGAAGAAGTGTTAGCAGGTTTGTCTTCCGGCTGACGTCATCGGAAGAGTAAAGCATTTGTCTTCCGGCTGACGTCATCGGAAGAGTAAAGCATTTGTCTTCCGGCTGACGTCATCGGAAGAGTAAAGCATTTGTCTTCCGGCTGACGTCATCGGAAGAGTAAAGCATTTGTCTTCCGGCTGACGTCATCGGAAGAGTAAAGCATTTGTCTTCCGGCTGACGTCATCGGAAGAGTAAAGCATTTGTCTTCCGGCTGACGTCATCGGAAGAGTAAAGCATTTGTCTTCCGGCTGACGTCATCGGCAGAAGAAGTGTAATGGAAGTCGGGTGAGTATGTCTTCGGCTGACGTCATCGGAAGAGTAAAGCATTTGTCTTCCGGCTGACGTCATCGGAAGAGTAAAGCATTTGTCTTCCGGCTGACGTCATCGGCAGAAGAAGTGTAATGGAAGTCGGGTGAGTATGTCTTCCGGCTGACGTCATCGGAAGAGTAAAGCATTTGTCTTCCGGCTGACGTCATCGGCAGAAGAAGTGTAATGGAAGTCGGGTGAGTATGTCTTCGGCTGACGTCATCGGAAGAGTAAAGCATTTGTCTTCCGGCTGACGTCATCGGAAGAGTAAAGCATTTGTCTTCCGGCTGACGTCATCGGAAGAGTAAAGCATTTGTCTTCCGGCTGACGTCATCGGCAGAAGAAGTGTAATGGAAGTCGGGTGAGTATGTCTTCCGGCTGACGTCATCGGAAGAGTAAAGCATTTGTCTTCCGGCTGACGTCATCGGAAGAGTAAAGCATTTGTCTTCCGGCTGACGTCATCGGAAGAGTAAAGCATTTGTCTTCCGGCTGACGTCATCGGAAGAGTAAAGCATTTGTCTTCCGGCTGACGTCATCGGAAGAGTAAAGCATTTGTCTTCCGGCTGACGTCATCGGAAGAGTAAAGCATTTGTCTTCCGGCTGACGTCATCGGAAGAGTAAAGCATTTGTCTTCCGGCTGACGTCATCGGAAGAGTAAAGCATTTGTCTTCCGGCTGACGTCATCGGCAGAAGAAGTGTAATGGAAGTCGGGTGAGTATGTCTTCGGCTGACGTCATCGGCAGAAGAAGTGTAATGGAAGTCGGGTGAGTATGTCTTCCGGCTGACGTCATCGGAAGAGTAAAGCATTTGTCTTCCGGCTGACGTCATCGGAAGAGTAAAGCATTTGTCTTCCGGCTGACGTCATCGGAAGAGTAAAGCATTTGTCTTCCGGCTGACGTCATCGGCAGAAGAAGTGTAATGGAAGTCGGGTGAGTATGTCTTCGGCTGACGTCATCGGAAGAGTAAAGCATTTGTCTTCCGGCTGACGTCATCGGAAGAGTAAAGCATTTGTCTTCCGGCTGACGTCATCGGCAGAAGAAGTGTAATGGAAGTCGGGTGAGTATGTCTTCGGCTGACGTCATCGGCAGAAGAAGTGTAATGGAAGTCGGGTGAGTATGTCTTCGGCTGACGTCATCGGCAGAAGAAGTGTAATGGAAGTCGGGTGAGTATGTCTTCCGGCTGACGTCATCGGCAGAAGAAGTGTAATGGAAGTCGGGTGAGTATGTCTTCCGGCTGACGTCATCGGAAGAGTAAAGCATTTGTCTTCCGGCTGACGTCATCGGAAGAGTAAAGCATTTGTCTTCCGGCTGACGTCATCGGAAGAGTAAAGCATTTGTCTTCCGGCTGACGTCATCGGCAGAAGAAGTGTAATGGAAGTCGGGTGAGTATGTCTTCGGCTGACGTCATCGGAAGAGTAAAGCATTTGTCTTCCGGCTGACGTCATCGGCAGAAGAAGTGTAATGGAAGTCGGGTGAGTATGTCTTCCGGCTGACGTCATCGGAAGAGTAAAGCATTTGTCTTCCGGCTGACGTCATCGGAAGAGTAAAGCATTTGTCTTCCGGCTGACGTCATCGGAAGAGTAAAGCATTTGTCTTCCGGCTGACGTCATCGGCAGAAGAAGTGTAATGGAAGTCGGGTGAGTATGTCTTCGGCTGACGTCATCGGAAGAGTAAAGCATTTGTCTTCCGGCTGACGTCATCGGCAGAAGAAGTGTAATGGAAGTCGGGTGAGTATGTCTTCCGGCTGACGTCATCGGAAGAGTAAAGCATTTGTCTTCCGGCTGACGTCATCGGAAGAGTAAAGCATTTGTCTTCCGGCTGACGTCATCGGAAGAGTAAAGCATTTGTCTTCCGGCTGACGTCATCGGCAGAAGAAGTGTAATGGAAGTCGGGTGAGTATGTCTTCCGGCTGACGTCATCGGAAGAGTAAAGCATTTGTCTTCCGGCTGACGTCATCGGAAGAGTAAAGCATTTGTCTTCCGGCTGACGTCATCGGAAGAGTAAAGCATTTGTCTTCCGGCTGACGTCATCGGAAGAGTAAAGCATTTGTCTTCCGGCTGACGTCATCGGCAGAAGAAGTGTAATGGAAGTCGGGTGAGTATGTCTTCCGGCTGACGTCATCGGAAGAGTAAAGCATTTGTCTTCCGGCTGACGTCATCGGAAGAGTAAAGCATTTGTCTTCCGGCTGACGTCATCGGCAGAAGAAGTGTAATGGAAGTCGGGTGAGTATGTCTTCGGCTGACGTCATCGGAAGAGTAAAGCATTTGTCTTCCGGCTGACGTCATCGGCAGAAGAAGTGTAAGGGAAGTCGGGTGAGTATGTCTTCCGGCTGACGTCATCGGAAGAGGAAAGTAATTGTCTTCCGGCTGACGTCATCGGAAGAGGAAATAGGTATTTTGTCGTTTACTGACCGGAAGAGGGAATGGGTGTTTCGTCGTTTTCGGTTGATGCCGCTGACGTCACCGGAAAACGAAATAGGTGATTTGTCGTTTTGTCACTGATGAAGTCTTCGGTTTTCTATTTCTGCTTCTTTCGTTGACCTTGTCGTCGGCAGATGACTTCAACACTTCCGTTAATCACCCCAACAGTATATTCTACAGTTCGTCTAACTTCATAGTTGTTTAAATGATTTTCCGCTGCAAAGTTTTCAAATGTTTTGAATGTATAGAAAATGTCAAATTTTGACTGTCGAATGAAGTTTAAAAATTTATCCGAAAATTTCTTAGTCATGGTCAAGTAATGAGTAGCGACCCGGGTTCAGATAATTCGGGGCGTTACAAAAGCCATAAACAGAACATTAATTAAATCTTCACTAAACTTAATCCTAAATCAACCGAAAATCTAAAGAACTAGTTTAGAGCTCTGATAATCGTGGATTCCCGATTTTTCATCAAAACCCAAACCTATTATCATTCACGGCATTCCCAAAGCACACACATTGTACACCCTTTGTTATCTCGCCATTAAAACACAAGGAAAACGTAGGAAACTCACCTAGGATGGAGAAATCGCTTGGAGAATTCGAAGGGGGAAATCTCCCAGAGCACTCTGCTGAGCTGAGAGCCGAAAAAAAGAAATGAGAAAATAGTGGCGGCTAAACCTCATTAAACCCTCCCTTAAATACGTTATCCACTAAAGGTCTCTATTTACTTTTATGCCCTTACTTAGTCACTCATTAACCTTATCAATAATTCTCCCAATTTCATCCATAAAATGTACACTATTAGATGACAAGGTAAAGTTGTTCAATGGAGCCGGGTGTTACAACTTGTCTCCATCAACGCTCATGAGTGGAGAAGTGCTAAACAAACCATGGACAAAAAAAAAAATGTTTCTTACAAGTACTTGAAAGTGTTTGGATGCAAAGTGTTAATCTATATTCCCAAAGATGAGATGTCCAAGCTAGACAATAAAGCTAAGAAATTCATATTTCTTAGATACGGAACTAATGCATTTGGATATAGGCTTTGAGATCCGATTGACAAAAAGTTTTCAGAAATTGAGAAATTGTCATCTTTGAAGATCATACCATTGAAGACATGAAAAAAGATATGGAGATCATTAATGAACATCTAATAAGAGTTGATATAATAAAATCAACGTATGATGGGGGAGATGCTAGAAAATATGGTGATCAAGTAGCTGATAATGTTGACCAAGAAGAAACATAGACTTCTCTTGAATCAGTTGCAAACTAAGGGTAAGAAGGTCAACAAGAGATCGTCATCCATCAAGTACTCAGTGAATCAGTATATAATGATCACCGATGGCGATGAACCAAAATCTTATGACGAAGCTATGGAGCATCAACACCAGAAGAATTAGTTGAATGCAATCCAAGATGATATGAGATCATTGCATGAGAACCATATATATAAATTTGTTCAACTTCCAAAGTGGAGAAATGTATTCAAGAACAAATATGCATACAAGCTTAAAACTGAAGACAAAAGTTAAAAACCAAAGTACAAATCACGTTTGGTCGTGAAAGGTTCGCTTAGAAGATAGACATTGACTTTAAAGAAAACTTTTCACCTGTTGTGAAAATGTCATCCATACGAGATGCACTTAGATTAACATCAAGTCTTAATTTGGTCATGAAAGACTTTGCTCAAAAGAAAGGCGTTGACTTTGAAGAAAATTTTTCACCTATTGTGAAAATGTCATCCATACGAATTAACCTCAATCCTCAGTTTGGAGATCTAGGTAACTCAATCTGAAGACTTCCTTCTTGCATGGTGAACTAGAAGAAGGGATCTACATAGAATAGCCAGAAAGATTTATCGTCAAAGGAAAAGAATAATTGGTGCGTAGATTAAAGAAAAGTGAAGAAAGCCCTGCGACAATGGTATAAGAAATTTGATTATTTTATAATCGATCAAGGATACAGAAAAATTTCTTCAAACCATTGTGTGTTTGTAAAAGGTTCACAAATGTTGATGACATGCTAATTTTAGATTCATATAGAGAATATTGCTTAGTTGAAGAAAAAACTTAGTGTTTTGCATGTAATATTTAGTACCGACTAAACAGTTACTTGGGATGAGTATCAATTACAATAGGAAAAAAATGGCTATCATAAGAGAAATATATTGATAATTTCTTAGCTGATTCTATATGGATAAGGCAAAGCTGGTCAACACTTTGCTTGCTAGACATTTAAAATTTACTTCTGAACAAAACCTTTTTACTGAAGAAAAAGAAATAAAAATACATAGAATTCAATATGCCTCAATCGTTAGCACTTTGATGTATGCTATGATTTGTATGACACTTGATATTTCACACGCTGTTATAGTAGTTAGTAGATTTATATGAAATCCAGGTAAAGACATTACAATGTTGTGAAATAGATTATTAGGTATTTTAGAACTATTTTTGAATTCAGTTTATGCTTTATAAGTAAAAGAGACTTTATTAGTAGATTATATTGATGAAGAAACGACTGGAGATGTCGACTCTAGAAGATTAACATCAAGATATTTGATTATATTTTGAGTGAGAGCTATGACATGACAATCTAATTGGCAAAAATAGTTGCATTGTCTACAACCAAAGTTGAGTTTAATACGATTATAGAAGTCTGCAAAAAAATGTTATAGATGTAAAAATTTCTAACAGTAATAGGTTATAACAAAAAACAATACATTTTGTATTGTAATAGTCAAAGTGTTATACATTTGAGCAAGAATCCAAACATTAATTCAAGGTCAAAACACATCAATTAAATTGAAAGAGAGGGAGCGAGAAGAAATGTATGTTGCAAGAAGAGAATGCCATTCAAATTCGTGGGCCGGTGAAAATGGAGAAAAAGAAGAAAGGGGAGAAAACCTAAAACCTCTCAACTTGTCCTCCATTCATGTCTCATGTCTTCTGTATTTTTGCAGGAAGCTCTCTCTATAAAGTGAGAGCTTATGAGAGGGCTTGTGCATCTAAATTCGAAGAAGGATTAGAGAAGAGGGAAAGAGAAAATAGAGACATTTTTCTGACAAAGAAAAGAAAGAGCGTGACAAAAAAATATGTGAAGTGTTTTGGTGCACATTGTGAGTTCTAAGAAGTGATTTCTTTTTAGTAAATATTTTCTAGAATATTTGATTTTTAGAAAAATATTGTAAATCCTATTTTCATTGTGAGTCTTTCTGAACTTGATTTCCATTTTTTTTCTTGATTTAGATTTTCACGTAAAAATTATCGATCTTTATTTTATCAATTATTTCTCTTATTTTATATTTTAACTATGTAAGAAAATATTCTTTTTATTTTTCAGATCAAGTATGCTTTGGTTTTTCATACTACCCTATTTTACTTTCTCAAATATCAACACAACTTCTCAATGTAATCGATTCAACATACTCTAGTCTTATTTTTGTGAGAATTACGTCTAGTTACTATTTTATAATCTAAATAGAAGCTGCAAAACTTTTAGTAAGACTTGTTATTTGTTTGGTAAACATCAAATTATATTTCGTATATCTATCATTAATTAATAATGTTTTTGTGTAGCATTCCTCCTCTATGACGAGGGATTTCATAAAACTACAAATGTTGAAGAAGAAAAGAAGAAAATCAGCACATTGCTTAGATTTTGTCAGCGAAAGAGCAAAAACCTTTGACATTCTTAATACAAGTAGCTGGCCGAAGTGGAAAAAAGAGGACAATGTTCATTTTTTTTTTGCATCAGTGTAATTGGTCATGCGTATCGTTTATTGTCCATTTGCATGTATATTTCACTATAAATGGGAACCCCCATAAAAGAGTTTCAGTATCCTAAAAAATTAGAAAATCATTTGTGAGGAGATGAAAAATAGTGAGATATTTTGTGGGAAGGGGAAAGAGAAGTGTGAGCAAAAAATAAGTGCGGTGCAAAACATAGGGTAAGTGAAAAATAAGTCAGTGTAAGAAATTTTAGAGTGTTATTTTTTTTTTTGATAATATTTGATTTTAAGGAAACTTTTAGAATTTGTTGATTAGATTTTTATCGAGATAATATGTAACACCCGGAAAATTTTGACTACGTGTTTAGACCTAAGTTAGTGAGGTATGAGAGTGCTTTGTGAGGGGTTTAGAAGGGATAGGTTGAGAAGAGAAAATGAAGTGCTTTGACAATTCAAACCAAAGGGTTTGAAAAGTCAAACAACCAATAGGATTGTTTTAAGCATTAATGGTATGAAAAATGATGAAATAAAATAATGGAAAGGAGAGATTAAAGTGGTGCTTCGATGAGTGATTCACGTTGGAAAACTTTAGACCAAAGAAAAGTGGTTAGTTTTTGTAATTAAGAAGAATGTTGTGGAAAAATTCAAAAGAGAGAAAAATGGAGAATTTAAGGGTTTGGTTTCCTTCTTTTCCTTCCATCTTCTTCTCCACGATTTTCGTCCAAGCTTGGCGTCCTACATAGCTGCTTCTTGCCCTTTCTTTTCTTCAATTTTCCAAGGTGCTTTCAAGGTAAAATCATGTGGGTTTTCAATTGCATACAATAAGGGTTGATTTGTTGAGGTTTTTAGGGCGTTTGGTGAGAGTTTGCTTAGGGTTTGGAAACCCTAATTGGTGAAGTCCGAAAAATTGAGTTTAGATGTTATATTTCCTTCCTATTTTGGTAGTTTAGTTGTTGAATGGAGTGATTTAGGTTGTTAGAGGGATTAGATGGAAGATTGAAAGAGTGTTACACAAAATAGGTTGAAGAACACCATATACCCGATTTTGTCTTTGGGAATTTCGGGTTGACCAAAGTGTTTGTTTGGTTGAATTGAGTGCTTAAATGGATAGTAGACGTGTAGAGATTTCCGTAATGGGGTGGCACGTCGAAATCCGTTGAAAAACGAGAGAGTTACGACCGTTTGAAGTTGGACGGTCAATTTTGGTGTAAAAATCGGGTTTGGAGTTAAGTTGTGAGTTTAGGAGGAAATGTGTGCTTAGTTTAATTAGAAAATCCTTATAATTTATTTAGGTTGTTACTAAGTGAATTTCTGTATTGGTTAGGTGATCGAACGTTTGATTTTGTTGGACGGTGTGAACAAGGAAGTATCGAGCAGCCACCAGGTAAGTAGTGGAGTGCGTGTTTGTTGCCTTCGGGCCTACACCATAGAACGGTAGGGATTGTTTGATTGTTGCTATGTTTTGCTTTGTGTCATGCATCGTGTGTCACGCATCATGGTTTTCTAAACTACGAAATTACGTGTTTTGCATTCTTGAGCGGTGAGAATGAAATGAAAGATAAGAAAAGATTTGCAACGTGGTCGTGAGTATGAATTTCTCGACCTATTCGTGCTTGAAGTGCACAATGGGGTTGGTGCTTGAAGTGCACCCGTGCTTGAAGTGCACGGAGGATTCTACGATCGATTGGGGGATTCTAATGTACGTAATGAGTCGTGAGTATGAATTCCTCGACCTATTCGTGCTTGAAGTGCACAATGGGGTTGGTGCTTGAAGTGCACCCGTGCTTGAAGTGCACGGAGGATTCTACGATCGATTGGAGGAGATTCGGTTGGCCGTCTTGGACTGTGTTGGGACGTGTGCCTCCGGTCTAGCTCCGTGGGTCAAGGTGTGGCCGTCCTGGACTGTGTGGGGGCGTGTGCCTACTTGATTCACACGGAAGTGAAAGATAAAAATGCAATTGAAACGAAAAGAAAGCAACTGAGTGTGTAGAAACTACATGTTAGGATTGAGTCGAGCATTTAGCGTGTCGTTGTGCATTATTCCCTACTTGCTAAGCGTTAGGCTTACCTTTTTGTGTGTTCTGTGGTGTAGGTGACGAGTTTTATACAGGTGAGGTTGATGAGACAGCTCAGGATTAGGCCGCAGTCGGAGGAGTACGGAGTCCGCCGGTGCGGGTCATTGTCGGGGCGTCTGGACCACTGTTCGTCGGGTAATGTGGGAGGTGAACATTTTGATAGATGGTTGTTTAGTGTTTGTAATGTTTTGAATGTTGGGAGTAAGGTAGAACCAAGGGTGAACGGGTTGTTATAACTGTTTTAGTACCGGTTGTACGGTTTCGATGTAAATGATTTTATTTTGTGTGTCGTTTTGGTTGAAACTATTTTCGTAATGGTTGTTAGCGTTTGGGGATTGAAATGGTATATTTTTGGGTTAAATTTTCAGGTTTTGGGTATTTAAAGTTTTAGGCGTTATATTGCCCGTTTTGGTTTTAAACTATTTAACGTCAGGTTATGTTCGCTATTTTTTTATTTAATCATTTGAAGTCGGTTTTCTATAAAATTTACGGGATTTGAAGATTTAGGTGTCGGGAGTATGTGGTTAAAATTTCATGGGTTTTGGAGAAGTTTAGCTTAAGGAAAAGTGGAAAAACAAATTTGCATGCAGGTGTCGACATGTACTGTTCATCCTGTTGTAAAAGTGTCGACACCAAAGACAAGGTGTCGACACTTACTGTTCACAGAGTTGCAAAAGTGTCGACACCAAATACAAGGTGTCGACACCTTTTGCAAAGAAAAGGGACCAGAGAGCAAAACTGTTTTAAAGTGTTGACACCTACTGTTCATAGTGTCGACACTTTACTGTTCATACTTCAATTTTTAACATTTTGACGCTTATTTCAAACCAGTTTTAACCCGACTTTTTCCGACATATTTTAAACATATTTTGGCATGTTTTCCAACAAAATTTGAGGGTTCGAAAAACTCGAAAACCGAGTCGAAAAATTTACGAAAAATCATTTAAACATAGTTTTAAACACGGGTTTTGTTTGCAACGTGACGCACCGGGCCCGGGGCGGGTTCGGGGCGTTACATAATAGAGTACTTGTATCGATGTTAAAAGACCTAAACAAATTAATGACCCGGCTCGAGTTCCCACCATCAAGGCCCACAATAATAGACAAATTAGCTAGGCCCATATCAATTATTTTGTAGCAACCGGTATTGTCCACCTTAATTAATAACAATATTTCTTATATGTGACTCTTATTTTATGGAAAACAAGTGATTATGATTGGTTGCTTTAATAGGTTAAGGTTTGGCTAGCTAGGGGCAAATGTGTAATTTGTGAAGACTAGTGTATAAAAGAGGTTAGCTAAGAGTTTTAGCCGCCACTGTTTCATTTCCTCATTTGGCGTTCAGCTCGCTCAGCAGACTTCTTCTCGGCGATTCTCCCGACCAATTCTTCTTCAACTAGGTGAGTTTTACCTCGATTCCTTGCTGCATTTGTGATTATCAAGGATTGAGGGGATTGTAGAGGTGAGTTTTGAGAATGCCGTATGTGGGGATAGTCTCGGTTTTGAGATGAATCGGGAATGCACTTTGAACAGAGCTCCCAAATTAGTTTCCTTAGATTTCTAGATAGTTAGAATGAAGTTTAGTAAAAATTTAATTAATGCTCGGTGTAACACCTAGGTATTTCCTGTAACTCACTTGTGCCTTGGATTAGGTGGTTAGGGTAGTTAATGTTAAGTGTTAGTGTAAATTAAAGTTAAGTGTTATGGTTGAAAATTCAAAGGAAATAAGAACCAATAGGAAGCTAAGAATTTAAGGTTTTAAAAAAGGGTGAAAATGTGTGGTTTTAAGGATGCTTTTCACGTTGGAGTTCATGAGAGTAAAGAGAAGAAAAGAGTTTGATAATTCAAACCAAAAAGTGTTTGAAAAGTCAAAAAGGGGAGGTTGAATATTCAAAGTATATTTGAACCAATAGGATGTAGTTAATAAATGAAATAAAAAATTTTAAAAGAGAAGAGTGGAATTAGGAGAAGCAATCACGTTGGAGTGTTGAAGCAAAGGTAAAGGTGGGTGGGTGTAACGTCCCGAATTATATAAAATCGGTTCTTTACTAAAAATGCTGAACCACACTATGACATTCTGAGAAAATTTCAAAATTTCACTCAACGGTCAAAGTTCGACCTTTAAAATGTTAAAACTTGCAATGGAAATTCATTTGTATAAAACGACATTTAATAATTAATTAAAATATTAAAGACAATTGGTTGAAAGAAAACAAAACAAAACAGAACACGTCCATTGCTGAACAGTTCCAGTGATAGAAATAGAAACAAAAGGCATCCACCGCTAAACAGTGTCAGCGGCAGAAGCAGAAACAAAATAATCTCAGCGGTGGACGTAGAGACAGAATACGTCTTCTACTATTGAACACCCACCGCTCACATCAGTCGAACGATGCGTCGACTACACACATCCACCGGTCACAAAACGACAATAATCTATTACTCACATCTACGCTCACATCCACCGGTCACAAAACGACAAGACCTAATACTCACTTCTACGCTCACATCCACCGGTCACAAAACGACAAAACCTAATACTCACTTCTACGCTCACATCCACCGGTCACAAAATGACAAAACCTAATACTCACTTCTACGCTCACATCCACCAGTCACAAAATGACAAAACCTAATACTCACATCCACCGGTGGACTACATCCACCGATAGGCAGTAATACTCAACGTCCACTGGTGGACTACATCCACCGATCGACAATAACACTTAATATAACAGCATATCAACCATTTTCACTCTAAATAAAGAAAAAATCCGACTACCAAAAGAGCTTGTACATTTGACTGAAAATCGTTCAAAACAACATAAGTCCACAACTTTCTAAAAATATCCAGCAAAGCAACTACCTCTAAACCAAATCTTGTTTTTCATACTCAGAACAAGAAAACCATAAAGTTGTTTAAAACATAAAAACTACTAATGTTATTAAAACCCTCTGCACACTTCCATAAAACACTTAACCACTGAAACTTCATATATAGACAATAGTTAAACCGCCTCATCAGAACACCAAACTGTGGCATTGAAGTGCTCCCCCAACCAGTCTAGTCCTCAACATGCTCAGAGAACACACCTTCTAAGGCTTCTTCACCTACATCACAAAACTCATCTATTAGCCTAATGCTAAGTAAGTAAAGCAACAATGAAATGTGATGCAAACCTCAACAAACTTGTTGTGAGACCCAACGTCAATAGATGGAATCAACTTCAGGATCGCCCAATAGTAGTTTCAAAGTTTAGGACTAATGACCCCGTGATTATATGACAACCATAAACCAATAGTATCAAGAAAGGAATATTGACCCCGTTGCTATGGAAGAGCAAGAAACCAATATTATAAGGGTTGGAAATCAAGTGGTTGCACTTGAAATTTCCGCAAGTTCTACAGAAGAACAGTTTGGAGGAAATTCTCACAAGATAATTCTCATTCTAGTGTGTCTGACAATGAAGAACTCCCAAGTATTTATAGGCTTACAAGAATAGTCTAGAATAGACATTAAATAGCCTTGAAAACATAAGAAAGAACTTTGCTACTAATATGGACTAGGTTCAGCCTTCTTTGGAAACCATCAAAACACCCTTTGGCCTTCTCTATGACAATATTAAATGCCTAGTGGAGGTCACTTCGAAATTACACCTTCTAGAGCCTTCTTTGCTGAATTGGTGATCATTTGGGCCTAATCAAACTCCATTTGTATTTGTAACACATTAATAACTTTAAAGCCCATTTCTTCCAGTGGTCTTGGTTCTTGAAATAAGTTATTTTGGACTTCTTCTTGAAGCTTCTTGGCCCGAGCTCTAGTGATAGGTCCATTTGGTATTTTCAATTCCATTAAGTATTCTTCTTGGCCCAATTCTTCTTCAATGACATCCTTGCCCACATCATTCTCCCTCTCTTGAAAAGGATTCGTCTTCGAATCTGGACCTACATAGAAAGGAGAGAGGTCAGTTACATTAAAAGTAGCACTCACTTGATAATCAGCTGGTAGATCAATGATATAAGCATTATCATTAATTTTTTCCATAACTTGGAATGGTCCATCTCCACGAGGATTGAGTTTACACTTTCTTTGTTGGGGAAAAACGTTCTTTACGAAAATGAACCCAAACCAAATCTCCTTGTTGAAAAGTGATGTGCTTTCTTCCTTTGTTTGCATGGGAAGCAGCTTGCTCATTCCGTTTGATGATATGCTGACGTGCATCTTCATGAAGTTTCTTTACCAATTCTGCCTTCTTCTTCCCATCTAGGCTAATGGTCTCATTAATAGGCAATGGAAGTAAATCCAATAGAGTTAACGGATTAAAACCATAAACAATTTCAAAGGGAGAATAAGAAGTAGAAGAATGCATTGTTCTATTGTAAGCAAACTCAATAAAAGGAATACAATCTTCCCATGATTTTAAATGGTTCTTTATTACTGCTCGTAAAAGAGTTCCCAAGGTCCTGTTTACTACCTCAGTTTGTCCATCGGTTTGTGGGTGACAAGTAGTAGAAAATAGCAAAGTTGTCCCTAACTTACCCCACAGAACTCGCCAAAAATGGCTAAGAAACTTAGCGTCTCGATCACTCACTATTGTTTTTGGAACACCATGAAGACGAACTACTTCTTTAAAGAATAACTGAGCTATATGAGTGGCATCATCTGTTTTATTACATGGGATAAAATGTGCCATCTTTGAAAATCTATCCACCACAACAAAAATTGAATCTTTCCCATTCTTAGTTCTTGGTAACCCTAACACAAAATCCATAGAAACATCAATCCAAGGATGACAAGGAATAGGTAAAGCCTGGTACAATCCATGAGGTTTTACTCTAGATTTGGCTTTTCTACAAGTTATGCATCTATTGCAGATCCTCTCTACATCCCTCTTCATATGTGGCCAAAAGAAATGTTCTTTCAAAATTTCTAAGGTCTTAAGAATCCCAAAATGTCCCATAAGACCCCCCCCCCTATCTGACTCTCAAACAAGCAATTCACGCAAAGAACATTGTGGGATGCAAAGTCTATTTTCTCGAAACAAATATCCTTCTTGTTTGTAAAATTTTTCAGAAGGTTTTGTTTCTATGGCTTCAAACCAAGTTGAAAAATCAGGATCTTTTGGATATAATTCTTTGATGTGCTCAAAACTCAAAAATTTAGTGGAAAGGGTAGAAAGAAGAACATACCTTCGAGATAAAGCATCAGCTACAATATTGTCTTTACCTTGTTTGTATTGGATGGTATATGGAAACATTTCAATAAATTCAATCCAGCGAGCATGTCGTCGATTCAACTTACCTTGACCTTTTAAGTGCTTCAATGATTCATGGTCGGTATGAATGACAAATTCCTTAGACCACAAGTAATGTTGCCAAGTTTCCAGAGCTCTCACCAATGCATAAAGTTCTTTGTCATAGGTGAAGTAATTCAAAGCAGCTCCATTAAGTTTCTCACTGAAATAGGCAATGGGTCTCTTGTCTTGCATGAGTACGGCACCTATACCAATACCGGAAGCATCACATTCGATTTCAAAGGTTTTGGAAAAATCTGGTAAGAGAAGTAAAGGAGAAGTACTTAACTTTTCTTTTAAGGTGTTGAAAGCCTTTTCTTGTGAATCACCACATTTGAACCCAACACTTTTCTTGATAATTTCCGTCAATGGAGCAGCAATGGTGCTGAAGTTTGGAACAAACCTTCGATAGAATCCAGCCAAACCATGGAAACTTCTAACTTCAGTGATGTTAGTGGGCGTGGGCCAATCTTTGATAGCCTTAACTTTCTCTTCATCTACTTCTACACCTTTGGAACTTACAACAAAACCAAGAAACTCAACCTTGTCTTTGCAAAAGCTTCACTTTTTAGAGTTAGCAAACAACTTTTCATGTTTCAAAACATTAAGCACACATCTCAGGTGTTCAATATGTTCATTCAAGTGTTTGCTGTAAACTAGAATATCATCAAAATAAATAACAACAAATTTTCCAATGTAAGCACGTAAAACATGATTCATTAAACGCATAAAAGTACTTGGTGCATTAGTCAACCCGAAAGGCATTACTAGCCACTGATACAAACCATGTTTTGTTTTGAAAGCAGTTTTCCATTCATCACCTTCTTGCATACGAATTTGATGATAACCACTTTTTAAATTAATCTTTGAAAAGATAATGGAACCATGCAATTCATCTAACATGTCATCTAATCGAGGTATGGGATGTCGATACTTTACCGTGATTTTATTGATTGCTCGGCAATCGACGCACATTCTCCAAGTTCCATCTTTCTTTGGAACCAACAAGACAGGAACCGCACATGGACTCATGCAGTTTCTACTTTCACATCTCTGTTGCATTCACGTTCTTTCACTGATCTGATCCCTCGGTTCCATTGGGAGTTGGATCATTTTTCCCAAATTCATACATCCTCTTCATAAATTAAAGGGCGGATTAGTTCCCTTAACAGTTGATCTGATCTTAAATTCCATTAGGAAGCAGATCAATTTTTGCAAAGTTATAAATCCACTTCATAAGTTAAGGGGCGGATTAGTTCCCTTAATAGCGTGTCTATTACAATCTGTTCATGCCTTACCATGCCTTTACATGTAAATTCATTTTCGTATTCTTTCCAAAAACATGATGCATGACATACAGAAAACATTCAAACACATATAAACCTACCGTTTTGTGATGTAGGCCCGAAGGCACACACATACTCTACTTACCTGACTTCCTGGGAAAAGTTGGGTTGCAAGCTATCTCGGGATTTTGCTCACCTAAAATCATAAATAGAGCGTTAATTAAATCTTCACTATAACTCATTCTAAACCGTTCAAAAACCTAAGGAAGCTAACTTGGAACTTTATTAATCGTGCATTCTCGGTTTATCACCTAAACCCGAACCTACTCTCATTCACAGCATTCCCAAAACACACATTGTACTCTCTCTGCTATCTAGCCAATAATACTCAAGAAAACTCATCTAGGTTGAGGAATGAAAATTGGAGAGGAAATCGCGTGGAGAGCTCTGCTGAGCTTGAGCTGAATACCGAAAGAGGAAGTATAGAAAATAGTGGCGGCTACAGTACATTAATCGCAAAACCTCTTTTCTTAAATAGGTTATCACTATAAATCTCTATTTACCCTTTTTCCCTTACTTAGTCTCTCATTAACCTAATCAGTAATTCTCCTAATTTCATCCATAAAATGTACACTATTAGTTGACAAGGTAAAATCGGTTCAATGGAACTAGGTATTACAGTGGGGTTTTAATTACAATTAAGAAAAATGTAGTGGGAAAAATTAAAAGTAAAAAGATTTGTTTTTATAAGTTAGAAAAAAGTGAAGGAAAGAAATGTCAAAAACCCTTCTTATTCCCTTGCTATAACACCCAAAAATTTTTCTATAGGTACGTGGCCTAGATTAGGTTAAGTTATGAGAATTTAAAGTTGATTCTAGTTGTATGCTAAGTGTATAGTTTATAGTGTGAGGGGTGGAGAGAAAATTGTTATGAAATTAGTTAGAGTTATTATTGGATGACTTTAAGGCATAAAAAAAAAGAAAGAAAACGTAAATAAATAAATAGGGAAGACAAGTGATAATGGAGGGTTTCCACGTTGGACTTTATAACACAAAAAGGAGGAGGTGATTTTTATAAATAAAAGAAATCTTGTGGAAAAAATTTAAACGAAGAAAATTGAGGTTAGGTTAAAAAGACAAAAACATGTTTTTTTCTCCATCTTCTTCCACGATGGAAGGCAGCCGCCATTGAAGCCTTTTCTTTCCTTCATTCCATCGATTTTGGCAAGGAACTCAAGGTAAGATTTAATGGGTTTTAGTTTGATGCACTTTAGGTAAGTTTTTTTTTTAGGTTTAGGTGTATTTTGAGTGAGATTGAAAGAGGTTTGAGAAACCCTAAAAAGGGACTCCGAAAATCTTGTTCCTTGCTAGTTTTTTTTCATGTTTTTGATGGTTTAACTCTTATATAGGTTAGTTTGGATGGTTTATGGATTTAGATGGAAGAAATGGTGGAGTTTGTGCAAAAAATAGTTTTTACAATTAAGGTGGCCGATTCTGTATTTGGGTTTTTGGTTCGGCCAAGTTGTTTGGTTGCTTAAATTAATTACTTCTGCCTTCGGGCCTACACCATGGAATGGTAGGGAATTGTTTGCTTGGTTGTTTTGTTTTTGTCTTGTGTTGTGCATTGTATGTGACATGCATCATGAGTTTTAAACTACGAAATACGTGTTTTGAGTATTGTTTGTGATTTGTGAAAGTGAAATGTAAAAATATGTGAGGTAATATGAACTGTTGTGGAGTCGCCTCGTCGCGATTAGTGCCTAAAAGAATTGCAGTTTGGGAGGTTTCCACAAAAAGGTGTGTGGTGGTCTCTTGTGGAGTAGCCTCTTCGCGATTAGTGCCTGAAAGAATGGCAATTCGGGAGGTTATCACAAAAGATGCACGGTGGTGTTTGGTTGAGTCACCTCGTCGCGAAGTAGTGTATGAAAGAATGACAGTTCGGGAGGTGTCTGGTTGTGTCACCTCGTCGCGAATTAATGTCTGAAAGAATGACAGTTCTGGAGTTGTCTACAAGTGAGTTGATAATGAACGAGGTTCATTGATCGATGTGGGAGAAGATCACGTATGGCTGTCCCGTGTGTGAACACGATGTGTACCTCGGATCTAGCTCTGCGTGGTCAACGCGTGACCATCCTGTTAGGATAGGTATCTGCTTGACTCACAAGTGAAAGTGATGAGTAATGAAACGAGAACGCGTTGAACACAACAGATGGTTAGAAACCGCATGTATTAGGGTTGTGTGTGAGGGTTGTTGTGCAGTGTGCATTATGCTTTTGTATGCATTATTCCATACTTACTAAGCATTAGGCTTACGTTTTGTGTTCTGTGGTGTAGGTGTCGACGTGTTAGCAGGTGAGAGCTATGGGGAAAACTGTAACGCTCCGAAAACCCACCCAGGTTCCCGGTGCGCACAGGGACTGCTCTGATACCATAACTGTAACGCCCCGAGTCATCACGACCCGATTTGCTAAAGGGACTACTCTGAGCTAAAAGACTCTCTTGACTACTATCTCATTCACTTAACTACTAATGTGAGGAATCCATTTTAGTTAAATGGACGCAGCAGAATTTAAAGCTAAGTCTCTTGAAGGTTTCACTCGGCCATACCTGGTTTCATTAACTCACTAAGTTCTCCTAATCGCATTCGCTTAAACTTCCAACGATGGAAATACCTTCCAATGAGACTCACGCTCTAACGCCCGGTTTTACGAGATCTTTATAATTCCAGAATATAATGGCATTTCTATACATATGTCGAATTAAGTCCGTTTTGCAAGCAGAAAGTGTTATTAGAATCCTAATGATTTGTATGGATTTTAGGAGATATACGTGATTTAGCGAAAATTCGAAATGGTAAAAAATACGAGAGGGCAAAACGGTAAGTGATGATTTAATAATGTTTTAATAGGAATTATTATTATTATTATTATTATTATTATTAATAAGTAAAAAAAACAACAAAATGGCTCGAAGCCATTCTGCTGTTCTTGTTCGAGCGCCCGAGCCCGAAGCGCAGAACGGCGAGGGAGAGATGCGAGCGACGTTTGGCGACGGGTTCACCGCCGATTTTCCGACGCTCTCTGGCCAGACGACAGCGCCGAGCATGTTCCTGCTCTCTCCGCGCACAGACCAACGGGTAAGTTCGTTTTAGTTGCCCTTTTTTGGTTCAGTTTGTGGCCGAGGGTGTCGAGCCGGATTTGGCTGCGATCACTGGCCGATTTTGGTCACTTCCGGCGTGGGTTTGCCGACCCTTGACCCGGCGATGGCCGTTGATCCGTGAGGTGCTCAATTTGAGCGAAAATCAGTGAATCCCGAATTGGGGGATTTTGGGTTTTTGTGTGTAGCCTTGGAATTTTGATTAATTTAGGCTAATTGGGTGTAAGGGTGGTCGATTGGTGTGGAAATGGAGGAGATTCGATGAAAAACCAGAAAAGGGAATTTTCCGGTTAAGGGGACAGTTCGGGTTTTTCTTGATTTGACCTAGCTACTGTCGTTTGTTTTGAAATTCCTTCTGGCAGGTTAAAATTGGTTATTAGAGGAGTACGTGGCTGCTGGAATCATTCGATTCCGATATCCGACGCAAAAGTTACGCGCGTTTGAAGTTTTGGGTCGGTTTTACCAAACCCGAATTAGTGGCCCGTTTAGTTAAGTTTTAGTTGGATTAAGCTAGAAATAGTAGTTTGAGAGTAAATTGGTTAATGTGGGGTTAATTGTAATGAAGTTTGAATATTTGTCGTAGGTCGAGCCGTAGGCGGGCAGGTAACCGAGTAGCCCCAGCGAGCTACAGAAGACAGGTAAGTTCTCGTGATCTTCTTTGGCCGATTGGCCTACACCGTACGTCGAAGACGTCTTGAGGAGTTTTGGTGACGTGTTTTATTTATTCGCTTTGGTTAGGTAGTTAGGTTTAAACGTTTCGTAGGTTATTTCCTTTACAGTCTTGATGGTACGCATGTTTGTTTGTTTACATTTATATTGAACTGTTCATGCATCACGTATTTTAACTTGACATGAAAATGAATTTCTGCACGATGTTTTCAGAAAACCGATGTGGCCCAGAAATTGGGGGCTATCGATCTATCGTGCGGGTCTATTAAGGGTATGGCCGATACCACATCTCATGTAATGTAATTAATGAACGTAATCTGTTATCTGGTCACGTGAGGTGGGGCTCAGGCACGGCTGTACGTGTTGTAAGCGTGTACCCCCCTCCTCTAACCGCACGGGGTAGTCCGACCGCTGGATGGGCCCCCTTCGGTTAGGGGGATGAGATCTCGGTGACATTCAGTTTGCGATGCTCTGTATGTTATGCATGATTTCTGAACTCCATATGCACTGCACGCATCTGCATTTACGTAGAATTTACTGAGATATTTATCTCATAGTGTGTCTGTATGGTGTAGGTGACTTCGACATACGTGAGGACGTGGTCCCTCCACCTGAGGAGTGATGCAGTTGACGGAGGATGGCTTGCGGTGGTGTGCTGGCACAGTCGAGGCACATTTTGACCCGTGGGACTCATGGTTTGATGTTTTGAGGTTTATTTGGGAATTGTCGGGTTGATGGTGAATTAAAATGGATAATTGCACTGTTAGAACATTTTAGGATGCTTGGCTCTGGATAGTTGATAGGTTATATATTAATGTTTTAAACGTTTTGGAACTGTTTTGTAATTTTAAAACAGGAGGATATGTTAAACTTTCAAACGGAACCACGCAGTTTATTTTCGTGAAAATGTACTTTGTTATAGTTGTGTTTCGAGTCGGTTTAGGGGTGGTATTTCGGAAGACGTATGAGTATTGGGTGCTTGATGTTAAGTTGTATTGTCAAGTGTATGTTTGTGATGTGGATAGAAATTGTGGTATAGATAGAATTGTGTTAGTAAAATGGTGAGGTTGCATTTTGTAGGTGTTTGGGTACGTATTGTTTTAAATAATTGGTTTTTAATTAAATGGTTTTAAGTTTTATTTTAAATTGATTCTAAGTTTTAATTAAGGTTTTCCTTAATTGTTTTAGAGTTTTAATAGATGGTTTTCAAAATAGATTCAAATGTTTTACGAATTTGGTTTCTGTTTTAAATTCCGTTTAAACTTAAAAAAAAAAAAATAAATATATATTATTGAAAATGGATACAGTGTTAGGGATGTTACAATTATGGTATTAAAGCTCCCGGGTTTTAAAATCGGTTCTGTAGACTGCTCGACTGCACAGCCACTACGCGGACATTCTTCATCAACTGTAAGTATGTTTATAGCTTTAATTGATTTCTAGTTTCTTAGAGATGTTTGCATTTAACTTATATAGGAGTTATATAACTATGGTGCGTCAAGGGAACGATCGAGATGACAAAGACGATACGATAGACCAACTCAAGGGATTTATTGCTCAACAATCCCAACGCCTTGACCGGCAGATAGGCAATTCCATAAGCTAGAAACCTTGATAAATCGAGCAGATCCCGTTAGCCGACTCATAGAATTGGTGGAGCAACAATCGGAGCAAATAGAGGTTGCTAAACCGAGAGGGCCCTATAACCCAAGATATATTTATTCCCAATGACAAAAGTATGGAGATGTTCCACGGAAGATATCAACCATACTCAGTAGAGCAAAGGCAACAGCCAATGAGAGGAATAAAGAGGATGGGTAAGAGAGAAATGGAACGTAGCCGACGAGAGCACATACAAGGACCTCAGCATAAGCCTCGATGCCCAAGGTGTAAGAAGAACCATTGGGGTAGGTGTAAATCGGGTTCGAACCGGTGCTATAGATGCGGGGAAGTGGGCTATTATGCCCTAAATGGCTAGAGGAAGGCCACTGACAAGAAGAAGGAAGTTACATCAAGGATAATACCCCGATCGAAGACAAGAATAATGCCCAACCTTCAGCTGTTTCAGATAGAGTTTTATTTCAATAATTAATAGAATGAAGAATATTAGAATGAAGTTGTAGTATAGAGTAAGAATGCGAAAGTAATAGTCGGATAATAGATAGGAGTAGGTTTGAAAATAGAGAGGTAAGAGAATGGTAGAAGATGGGTAAGAAGAGTTCTTAAGTGAACCTCGACGATAAGGCAATAGATAGATGCGAGACTATATAGGCCTTATGGAAAAAGAGAGTTATGTGGTAGTAGGATTAACCCGACCTAACCACAGGAAGTTGCACACTTAGAATTGAGTTACCGTAAAAATGATACAACTTATAATGTGTAAGATTTAAAGAGATAGAAACTAACCCTAGTTGACAAACCCTCGGAGTTTTAGAATATGACACTTCATAGAGAAATTTGAAGCTTAGATGTAAGATTTATCGAGGAATACCCTAGATTGTCAAAGTATAATAGTGCGTCTGTAACACCCGGGTTTTTTTTATGGAAGTTGGTAAGAAAATAAAATAGGTTGTTTTATTTAATTAATTTAGGTTCGGATATTTTCTGTGAAAGTAAGCCGTGGATTATAATGTAAGAGCAAGATTTATCGAAATTCGAATGGTAGAAAACACAAGTGGGTAAAACGGTAAGTGTAATTTGTATGAATGTTAATAGAAATTATAATTATAATTATTATAATTATAATTATTATTATTAATAAAATAAATAAAACAAAACAACAACAGAATTTCATTCTGTTGTTGTTCGAACCCGACGACGCGAGGAGCAGGACAGGGGAGAGGGGGAGAGAACGCGAGCGACGGAGGCGAGCCGAGCACCGGCGACTCCGGCGTTCTCCGGCCAGACGGCGGCGATGCAGGGCTTCCGGCCTGTCTCCGCGCACGAACCGCCCGGTAGGTTCGGTTTTTCTTTGTTTTTGCCCTGCTTTTCGGTTCCGTCGAGGCCGAGGGTGACGAGCTCGATTGAGCTCCGATCACCGGCCGATTTGGGTTGTTTCCGGCGTGGGTTCGTCGACCCTTGGACCGGCTTTAGTCGTCTGGTTGTGAGGAGCCCAATTTGGGCAAATTTCAGTAAAAACCGATTTGGGGCATTTCGGGTTTGAGTGTGTAGGCTTGGAATTTCGATTAGTTTAGGCTAATTGGATGTGAGGGTGGTCGATTGGTGAGGATTTGAGTGAAAATTTATGAAAAATCGAAAAAGGAAATTTTCCGGTTTAAGGGCAGATTCGGGTTTACTGGAATTTGACCTAGTTAGAGTCGTTTGTTTTCAAATTCCTTTTGGCAGGTTAAAATAGGTTATTAGAGGAGTACGTGGCCGCTGGAATCGTTCGATTCCGATATCCGACGCAAAAGTTACGCGTGTTTGAGGTTTCGGGTCGGTTTTTACCGAACCCAAATTGGTGGCCCATTTAGTTAGGCTTTCATTGGATTAGGCTAGAAATAGGAGTTTGAGAGTAATTAGTAGATGTAGGCTTGATTTTAATGGTTTGATGAATATTTATCGTAGGTCGAGCTGTAGATGGACAGGTAATCGGGTACCCTCAGCAAGCTAGGACGCCAGGTAAGTAGAGAACGTTTGTTTTGCCTTCGGGCCTACACCACGGAACGGTAGGATTTATTTTGTTGTTTGGTTGTTGATGCCTTATTGGTTGGTTGGTGTTTGTTTGTTGGTTGGTGTTCGAGTAGCGTGTGAGTTGTTGTTGTCGTTTAGTGTTGTTTAGTTGTTGATGTCTTGGTTGTCTTCTTTGTCGGTTGTTTAGTGTGGTGTCATATCGTCGTATTGTGTTGTATTGCATATCTTGGTTGACACATGCATCATGGTTTTCTAACTGACGAAATCACGTGTTTTGCAGGGTTGAGTGGTGAGGATGATGTAATGAAAGATAAGAAAAGATTTGCAACGTGGTCGTGAGTATGAATTCCTCGACCTATTCGTGCTTGAAGTGCACAATGGGTTGGTACTTGAAGTGCACCCGTGCTTGAAGTGCACGGAGGATTCTACGATCGATTGGGGGGTTCTAATGTACGTAATGAGTCGTGAGTATGAATTCCTCGACCTATTCGTGCTTGAAGTGCACAATGGGTTGGTGCTTGAAGTGCACCCGTGCTTGAAGTGCACGGAGGATTCTACGATCGATTGGAGGAGATTCGGTTGGCCGTCTTGGACTGTGTTGGGACGTGTGCCTCCGGTCTAGCTCCGTGGGTCAAGGCGTGGCCGTCCTGGACTGTGTGGGGGCGTGTGCCTACTTGATTCACCTGAAAGTGAAAGATAAATGCAACCGAAACGAAAAGAAAACAACAGAGTGTGTAGAAACTGCATATGATAGGATTGCATTGCATTGTGGTGTTGTGTTGTATTGTTGGTCGTGTTGTTAGTGATGTTTTGCGTTGTTGAGTTGCATTGGGTGGTGTTGTATCTTTGTGTTGAGTTGTCGTGTCGAGGGGTGTTGTGTTGTGGTGTTAGAGTAGGGTAGGGTGTGCATTTTTCTTGTTATTATTTGTTACTCCCTACTTGCTAAGCGTAAGCTTACGTGTGTGTGTGTGTTCTGTGGTGTAGGTAACGACGCAGGTACAGGTGAGCTATGTGAGTCAGTCAGGACTTGGGAGCAGTCGGTGATGCATGGAGCGTGCCGGTGCGGGCATTTGTCGGGGCGAATCGACCATGGTTGTCGGAGATGTGGGGTTTAATATTTTGGTGGTTATTGTAAATGTTTATCGTTGTATATAGTTAAGTTAAGGGTGATGTATCGCCCTGTATTGTGGACTTTCTTCATTTAGGGATGTTAGTATTCTAGTTTCTCCTTGCTACTGTTTGAAGATTCTGTTGGAAGGTTAAGTAGATAATTGAGTAGAGTATTCTGGATTTGGTTGGGAATTGAATTGTGTGCAGGTATTTAGCATTTCGGAGGCGCCATTTTCAGGCGTTACTTTGCCGAAATTTTCGGGAAGAACGCCGTGGTGCTTATAGATTAGGATTAAGGGGCATTAGTGAGTCTAGTCTTATTTTAAATTAGATTTTTAACGTGAGATTGGTTAGCAAAGTAGCGCTCCGAGCCAGGGTGGGTTCGGGGGCGTTACAGCGTCTAAGTGAATAGAGGACCTAATAAGAACTCGTGTAATTTAGATCCGCGTGAGGTTGAAGGTAATTAAACGAAAACGATATTCGAAGGAAAAAAAATGGTTTTTACTTAGAAATTTTAGGGAATGTAATTGATCAATACTGAATTATGGATGAAAGATTTAGGCGAAGTTTAGACGCGTTCGTACTAGCCAATACTCATGAAGAAAATAAATGGATCAACTCGGAGTTTGAACGTTGGTAAATTTCGAGGGCATTAATGAAACGAATAAAACTTAGACGTGTTGGACCTTTTGTACTACTCGACCAAAGAAGAATGTGGGGCTAAAACATAAGAGTTGGATTAACTTAGAAACCCAGATACTATAGCTAATCAGAGAAGGGTTTAACGCCTTAAATTAGAAGTCATGTTTTGGGGTTTACTGTAACTTGTGTAACGTTAGAAGAAACGGTGAAATGACTAGGGTGAGTATCTATGGTAGAAAATATACTGAAATAAGAAATGACGAATTCTTTTGGGCTTAAAAGTATGAGAGTTAAAGGAAGAGTCTATAGATAATATAGTTTGAGTTAGGAACCACCAAATGAAGGCTACCTCCAGAATGGGGGTAGAAACATCAATGTTCGAGGACTAGGTAGGTTAGCAGTGATGGGGAAACGTACTAAATTGTTGGAAATAAAAAGGCAAGATTTGAAAATTTGAGGAGAGTTGGAATAAATGCGTAAACTTATCTACAACAAGTTTGCTAACAAGAAGATTGTGGAATAAATCGTTGAAAGGGAACAAAGTAGAATATTCAGAACTGACTAGGAGGAACGAAAGAGGGTAAGGTCATTCAGTAACGTTAAGGAAATCCTCGTGCAATATTAGGGATAGGTGAAGGAGATTGTTGGATTCTATGAGAGATTGAGATTTGAAGTTAGAATAAAGAGAGTGATGATTTTCATAGAAACCATTTAAGTAAACTTAAGTAGAATGATGATTTTTAACGGTTTGACTCGTATTTGACAAGTCGAGCCCAATGGATACATAGATAACTCAAAGCTAGAAGGAATAGTTTAGAACAAATCCATAACGAGACTTAGGGACTTGACTGTGCTCAAGGATAACGGGGAGTTAAATTAGACGAATAAGCACATTGAAGATAGAACAAACGTTTCGGTTAGAACATAATGAAAGAACTCCTTAACGTGACGTAGATAAAATGTGAGATTTATAGGATCTAACTTACAAGTGAGCATTGGTCTTAAGATAGTAGCAACTTAAGCTCTCGGTTAAACCTGTTGAGGCCTTGAATGTATTTTCGGGGATATAGATAGCGAAAAATAGCGATGGAAAGAGTTAAGTTGTGAGAACCGCATCAGAAAAGGGATCGGGGTTGGTTAGTTACCCAAGGAAGAATGTGACGTAGGATATCATTGATGGGATACCTTGCGAAACATAGAGAATAAAATTCTAGTTGAGAAAGCTTTGAGGGCGTGAAGTGGTTAGGCATGTATTCGATAAACACAGGATTAAGAAAGTTAGGAACTAAAGGAACTCAATTTGAGGAATTTAAGTTAAATAAAGGGGAGTTTGGATTACAAGCTGGATGTTGTTAGGAATCCTTGAACGGTAGTCAACCCAAATGACATTGGAAGTTGATGTTATTTCGAGGATTGAGGATAAGAGACAATATTTAGTGGAGACCAATTAATAAGTTAGAGTGAGTTTAACGCTTTGGGTGACTAAATGCCAACCAACACGTGCTCGAGACGTTAAGTGTCAAGAACCCAGTTAGAGATCGCTCGATTGAGGACTTAGGAAATTTTGTAAGACTCGATGCGTAAGCAAGGACACGTATAGGCCAATTAAAAGTGAGGAATACGATTACGAAGTTAATATAGAAATTTAGTTGGTGTGTATCCCGACTGGAGACAGAGTCGATGAAATTATGTTTAAGTTTGGATTACAGCCCATGAGTTGGAAGGGATTTTTAGATGATATTCAATCTAACTGATGTTAGGAAATTTGGACGAAGATGCGATATAAAGTAATAACTGAGAGAAACTTCGATGGGAGGAGATTTTGAGGTTGCTTCGTTAGGAAATTGAGGACTTGAATTAGGCTTAGATCGGGGAAGCCTAAAGATAAGGCCAAGTCAGAAGAGTAAGGAAGTTTAACTTATGGATGATTTAGTGGAAACTAACGTGTGTGTAAATTATTTTACGTGCATATCAGTGCAGTTGGGTTATTAAAATTTGAGACGTGAGGATTACTGGCACGTGGTGCACAACTGAAGACTTAGTTAATCAAATCAAACGCAGTAGACGTGGTTAGGAGGTTAACGATGCGTCATTTGGTTTTAGGGATTCTGGTTTAGAACCATAAAGATTGACCCTAGGTATGGGCTAGAATCGAAGCCCTTGTGTGGGGAGTTCAGAATTTTGGAGGGATGGAGGTAGGTGACTTGAAAAGAATGGAGCGGTTGTGAATCATAGTATAAGACCGCAAGACACGAGACAGTAATGCCAAAGACTGCAAGCTAAGTCAAATTTTGAGGACAAAATTTTAATTAAGGTGGATGGAATGTAACGCCCAGTTTTACGAGATCTTTATAATTCCAGAATATAATGGCATTTCTATACATATGTCGAATTAAGTCCGTTTTGCAAGCAGAAAGTGTTATTAGAATCCTAATGATTTGTACGGATTTTAGGAGATATACGTGATTTAGCGAAAATTCGAAATGGTCAAAAACACGAGAGGGCAAAACGGTAAGTGATGATTTAATAATGTTTTAATAGGAATTATTATTATTATTATTATTATTATTAATATTAATATTAATATTATTATTATTAATAATAAGGAAAAACAACAACAGATAGGCTCGAAGCCATTCTGTTGTTCTTGTTCGAGCGCTCGAGCCCGAAGCGCAGAACGGCGAGGGAGAGACGCGAGCGACGTTCGGCGACGGGTTCACTGCCGATTTTCCGACGCTCTCTGGCCAGACGACGGCGCCGAGCATGTTCCTGCTCTCTCCGCGCACAGACCAACGGGTAAGTTCGTTTTAGTTGCCCTGTTTCGGTTCGGTTCGGTTCGTGGCCGAGGGTGTTGAGCCAGATTTGGCTCGGATCACCGGCCGATTTTGGTCACTTCTGGCTTGGGTTTGCCGACCCTTGACCAGGCGATGGCCGTTGATCCGTGAGGTGCTCAATTTGAGCGAAAATCAGTGAATCCCGAATTGGGGGATTTTGGGTTTTTGTGTGTAGCCTTGGAATTTTGATTAGTTTAGGCTAATTGGGTGTAAGGGTGGTCGATTGGTGTGGAAATGAAGGAGATTCGATGAAAAACCAGAAAAGGGAATTTTTCAGTTAAGGGGACAGTTCGGGTTTTGCCTGATTTGACCTAGCTACGGTCGTTTGTTTTGAAATTCCTTCTGGCAGGTTAAAATAGGTTATTAGAGGAGTACGTGGCCGCTGGAATCGTTCGATTCCGATATCCGACAAAAAAGTTACGCGCATTCGAAGTTTTGAGTCGGTTTTACCTAACCCGAATTAGTGGCCCGTTTAGTTAAGTTTTAGTTGGATTAGGCTAGAAATAGTAGTTTGAGAGTAAATTGGTTAATGTGGGGTTAATTGTAATGAAGTTTGAATATTTGTCGTAGGTCGAGCCGTAGGCAGGCAGGTAACCGAGTAGCCCCAGCGAGCTACAGAAGACAGGTAAGTTCCCGTGATCTTCTTTGGCCGATTGGCCTACACCGTACGTCGAAGTCGTCTCGAGGAGTTTTGGTGACGTGTTTTATTTACTCGATTTGGTTGGGTAGTTAGGTTTAAACGTTTCGTAGGTTATTTCCTTTACAGTCTTGATGGTACGCATGTTTGTTTGTTTACATTTATATTGAACTGTTCATGCATCACGTATTTTAACTTGACATGAAAATGAATTTCTGCACGATGTTTTCAGAAAACCAATGTGGCCCAGAAATTGGGGGCTATCGATCTATCGTGCGGGCCGATTAAGGGTCTGGCCGATACCACATCTCATGTAATGTAATTAATGAAAGTAATCTGTTATCTGGTCACGCGAGGTGGGGCTCAGGCACAGCTGTACGTGTTGTAAGCGTGTACCCCCCTCCTCTAACCGCACGGGGTAGTCCGACCGCTGGATGGGCCCCCTTCGGTTAGGGAGATGAGATCTTGGTGACATTCTGTCTACGACGCTCTGTATGTTATGCATGATTTCTGAACTCCATATGCACTGCACGCATCTGCATTTACGTAGAATTTACTGAGATTTTTATCTCATAGTGTGTCTGTATGGTGTAGGTGACTTCGACATAGGCGAGGACGAGGTCCCTCCACCTGAGGAGTGATGCAGTTGACGGAGGATGGCTTGCGGTGGTGTGCTGGCACAGTCGAGGCGCATTTTGACCCGTGGGACTCATGGTTTGATGTTTTGAGGTTTATTTGGGAATTGTCGGGTTGATGGTGAATTAAAATGGATAATTGCACTGTTAGAACATTTTAGGATGCTTGGCTCTGGATAGTTGATAGGTTATATATTAATGTTTTAAACGTTTTGGAACTGTTTTGTAATTTTAAAATAGGAGGATATGTTAAACTTTCAAACGGAACCACACAGTTTATTTTCGTGAAAATGTACTTTGTTATAGTTGTGTTTCGAGTCGGTTAGGGGTGGTATTTCGGAAGACGTATGAGTATTGGGTACTTGATGTTAAGTTGTATTGTCAAGTGTATGTTTGTGATGTGGATAGAAATTGTGGTATAGATAGAATTGTGTTAGTAAAATAGTGAGGTTGTATTTTGTAGGTGTTTGGGTACGTATTGTTTTAAATAATTGGTTTTTAATTAAATGGTTTTAAGTTTTATTTTAAATTGATTCTAAGTTTTAATTAAGGTTTTCCTTAATTGTTTTAGAATTTTAATAGATGGTTTTCAAAATAGATTCAAACGTTTTATGAATTTGGTTTCTGTTTTAAATTCCGTTTAAACTTAAAATATATATATATATATTACGGAAAATAGATACAGTGTTAGGGATGTTACACACGCAACAAAATTAAAACTAACCTCCCGAAACTCTCTTATATCTTACTTAGCTGCTTAGACTCATTAATTTCCCTTAATCCTAACCATTAAGTGTAACGACCCCGGCCATGATCAGGGGCCGTCACGTGCTCATAACCTTTCATTAATCGTTTGCTTGACTTTTACTATTATTACATCTTTTCTATTTCTCGACAGACATTCACATTTTTGCATATTATATTACATTTTTATTTTTATTTTATTTTTATTTTTTTCCTAAACTGGAAACAGAGACGTAGAACCATCAAGCTACTATCACTCGGCATCTGCCGATGACGTCAGCCGGAAGACTAAACCATCCAACTACTATCATTCGGCATCTGCCGATAACGTCAGCCGGAAGACTAAACCATCAAACTACTATCACTCGGCATCTGCCAATGACGTCAGCCGGAAGACTAAACTATCAAACTACTATCACTCGGCATCTGCCGATGACGTCAGCCGGAAGACTAAACTATCAAACTACTATCACTCGGCATCTGCCGATGACGTCAGCCGGAAGACTAAACTATCAAGCTACTATCACTCGGCATCTGCCGATGACGTCAGCCGGAAGACTAAACTATCAAACTACTATCATTCGGCATCTGCCGATGACGTCAACCGGAAGACTAAACCATCCAACTACTATCCTTCGGCATCTGCCGATGACGTCAGCCGGAAGACTAAACCATCCATCTACTATCCTTCGGCATCTGCCGATGACGTCAACCGGAAGACTAAACCATCAAACTACAATCACTCGGCATCTGCCGATGACGTCAGCCGGAAGGTTATCTTAACCAGCTCCTATCACAAAGCAGAAAATACTACAACCTTTTACATCTTCACCCAATAGAACTTACCATAACTCACCCGAATCATAACCTGGTAACCATAAACCTCAAAGAGTAAGAAACATGGTCTCATCCAGAATATACAAAGCGGAAGACTTAGACGACAATCTTTTAATAATCCTCGAAATTATCCTCAGATTCAATAATTAAACCAGACAAGTCTCAAGATTCAACGTTCCAAATTAGCCTTAACCTACTTAGACTGTCATATCCATTATCTTAATAGAAATCATAAAACCTTAACCAGGGGTCATGAATCGCCTTTCCAGTCCTGCACTGTCATTTTGAGCTTCCTCCAGCAACCAGCCTTAAGCATCCTCTTTGAACATAGTATCCTCACCTTAACCTTCTTCACCTACACCATAAGGTTCAACTATAAGCCTAATGCTTAGTAAGGAATGCATACTGACAGATATACATGAGTGCACAAATTAAGGAACACAAGTTCATAAACCTTTCTTCATTCATGTTCATTTTCATTATTTTCATGGCATGTATTAAGGCAGGAGACGAGGGAGGAAGGCAGGGGTACATAGTCATTTGCCTATCGCGTCAATCATAGTAACGACTTGCTCGGCCTCCACCAGTGGGAGAATTCGCGAGCCATACATGTCATCAACTCGGCCTCCACCAGTGGGAGAATCCGCGAGCCATACTAATCATTAACTCGGCCTCCACCGGTAGGAGAATTCGCGAGCCATACATATCATAGTCTTTTCCCCTGCTCTGCACTTAATCATAGTTACATTTGCTTTTCATGTTCATAACTTAATCATAAACGCGGACATAATGCATAGACAGGAAGTTCACAGAGAAAAGTCACACCATGAGGACAAGCAAAACATCCCATAACTTAACATTTCTTACACAAATTCTTCATATCATGGAAATAACTAATCATAATCAACAGACTAACATCTCAATGATTTCCTAATACCCTTGCGGTGTAGGGCCCTAGTGGCCGGAAATCTTAGTACATTCACTTACCTGGTTTCCTTAGCAATCCGAGCTTCTTCCCTTTAAACTTCTTCACCTAAAACATGTACATTACAGTAGTTAAAACAAAGGTCCTAATAGTTCTATTCATAAATCGTCCTAGGACTCTAATAGCTAAGGTTACTCCGAATCCTCTGTTTGACACACTGCAGTCTGAAATCTGAAACTAGGTGGACAGGTTTTACCATTGATTAAATCCGAGTTGGTTACTTAAAAAAATGTTCAGAATCGATTTGGGATGACATTTTCACACTCAGTTAACACAATGTTCTAATATCACACGACCATTGATAAAGACCGAAACTCAAATGCCGAGCTGAGAACAGGGTAACAAACTAATAGATAGCCACAATGTCAATGTATACCTCGGATATGGATTCGTAGAGGAAAGGCAAGCTGAAACCAGCCGTCGGTAAAGGAAAGTTCTAGTAGCCGAGAGCAAGAACTTGGGAGAGAAGAAATCGCCGAGAGGGAATGTCGGCTACAGTGGTAATAAATGAGGTTTAAGGTTTCTGTTTCCTATTTATACTCAATCCATCAATTTTAATTACAAAACTGCCACCCAACCAAGTTTTACTCAACTTGTAATAAATTTGTCTTAACATTAAATTTAAATCATAAAGGTTAAATAAGAGGGGGTGACAATGAAAATGGTCAGAAATCACCTGGCCGAAATGTCGGGTGTTACATCCACCCCTCCTTAAACAAAATTTTCATCCTCGAAAATTGCTCAAGCAAATAACTCAGGATAATTGTCCAACATCTCCTGCTGTCTTTCCCATGTGGCATCTTCAATGCCGTGATTTGTCCATAAAACTTTCACCAATGGAATCTCTTTGTTTCTCAGAGTCTTGACCGCATATTCCAATATCTGTATCGGTTTCTCCTCATACTCCAGTGTCGGCTCTAAACCAATATCCGATGGCTGGATGACCTGCATCGGATCACGCATGCACTTCCTTAACATTGACACATGGAAGACATTATGAACTTTATCCAATGATGGAGGCAGTTGCAGTCTGTAGGCTGTACTCCCGACTTTTGCCAAGACAGGGAAGGGTCCAATAAATCTAGGATTAAGTTTTCCCTTCTTGCCAAATCTTAAGACTCCTTTAAATGGTGACACCTTTAAGAATACTTCATCTCCTACTGAAAACTCGAGTTCCCTTCTCCTTTGATCTGCATAACACTTCTGCCGGCTTTGTGCAGTCATCATTCTTTTCCGAATAGTGGCAATCTTATCTGACATTTGCTGCAGAATTTCGGGTCCAAGAAGTTTTACTTCACCAACCTCATCCCAATAAAGAGGTGACCTACACTTCCTACCATACAGTGCCTCATATGGTGCCATACCAATGGTGGACTGATGACTGTTATTGTAGGAGAACTCAACCAGAGGTAATTGTCTGCTCCAAGTTGTCTGAAAGTCAAGTACACATGCTCTCAACATATCTTCGAGTATTTGAATCGTCCTTTCTGATTGGCCATCGGTCTGTGGGTGAAAAGCTGTGCTGAAAGATAACTTTGTACCTAATGTACCTTGCAGACTTTTCCAGAATCGAGAGGTAAACCTGGGGTCACGGTCAGAGACAATGGATACAGGGATTCCATGCAACCTAATAATTTCCTGAACATAAAGATCAGCAAATTGGTCCATCGTATAGGTGGTCCTTACAGGTAAGAAATGGGCTGATTTCGTCAGTCTATCCACCACAACCCAAATACAATCATGTCCTTTTGTCGTCTTAGGTAGTCCTACAACGAAATCCATAGCAATGTGTTCCCACTTTCATTCGGGAATAGGCAACGGCTGAAGAGTACCTCCTGGACGTTGGTGCTCGGCTTTGACTTGTTGACATACTAAACAGGACTCTACATACTTAGCAACATCCTTTTTCAAGTTAGGCCACCAGTACTGTAACTTCAGGTCTCGGTACATCTTGGTGCAGCCAGGATGTACAGAAAAGGAAGAGGAGTGCGCCTCTGCCAAGATCAACTTACGCAATTCCACATCATTAGGAATGCACCAACGATTTCTAAACCTCAGGATTCCATCCTTGGAGAGACAGAACTCGGAGGTGGTGTCCTTCAACTTATTCATCATGCTGATATTTTCCACTGAATCCCTCTGTTGTGCATCCTTGATCTTTTCCAAAATTGTTGGTTGAATAGTTAACTCAGCGAGCAAGACTGATAACTCTGGAACTATCTCCAAGTCAAACTTCTGAACTTTTGTTCTTAAGGGTATAGACATGGTTGAAACCACGGGTTGTATTGTTGTTGACATCCTACTCAATGCATCAGCTACAGAGTTAGCCTTCCCGGGGTGATACTTGATCTCAAAATCGTAGTCCTTGACAAATTCCAACCAACGTCTCTGTCTCATGTTCAACTCCTTCTGTGTGAAGAGGTACTTCAGACTTTTATGGTCAGAAAACACCTCACATTGCTGTCCATATAAATAGTGTCTCCAAATCTTCAAGGCAAAAACAATAGCAGCTAATTCTAGATCATGAGTGGGGTAATTTTGCTCGTAATTCTTTAGCTGTCTAGAAGCATACGCTATAACTTTACCCTCTTGCATCAGGACACAACCTAAACCGACTTTAGACGCATCACAGTAAACACTAAATTTTCCTTCTTCGGTTGGGAGGGTCAAAACAGGGGCTGTTGTTAACTTCAGTTTCAATACCCGAAAGCTATCTTCACAGGCTTCGGTCCAAGAATACTTAATGTCCTTCTTCGTCAAACTCGTCAGGGGTTTAGCTATCATAGAAAATCCCTTGATGAATTTTCTGTAATAGCCTGCCAATCCAAGGAAGCTGCGGACTTCACTGGCATTCTTTGGTTGTGGCCAATCCTTTACAGCCTGAATTTTGGTCGGGTCCACTGATATTCCATTAGCAGAAACTATATGGCCAAGGAAATTAACTTTGTCCAACCAAAACTCACACTTAGAAAATTTGGCATAAAGCTGGTGCTCCTTCAATGTCGTCAAAACTACTCTTAAATGTTCTACATGGTCAGCTTCAGTCCGCGAGTATATCAGGATATCATCTATAAACACAATCACAAATTTGTCCAAGTACTCCCGAAATACTCGATTCATTAAGTCCATAAAGGCTGCAGGGGCATTTGTCAATCCAAACGACATGACCAAGAATTCATAATGTCCATAGCGGGTTCTGAAGGCTGTCTTTGGTATATCTCCTTCCTTAACCTTCAGTTGGTAGTAACCCGAACGTAGATCTATCTTTGAAAATACCTTAGCTCCTTGCAATTGGTCAAACAAATCATCAATCCTAGGCAAGGGGTACCTATTCTTGATTGTCAACTTATTTAGTTCCCTATAGTCTATGCACATTCTAAGGGAACCATCTTTCTTCCTCACAAATAAGACTGGTGCACCCCAAGGAGAACTGCTGGGGCGAATAAATCCCTTGTCAACCAATTCCTGCAGTTGGACCTTCAATTCTTTCAACTCAACAGGTGCCATACGGTAAGGATTCTTAGATACAGGTGATGCCTCGAGGTATGTATCAATTACAAACTCTATTTCCCTATCGGGTGGTATACCCGGTAAGTCATCCAAGAATGCCTCGGGAAACTCTCAGACTATAGGAATATCCTGCAGCTCAATTCTATTCTTCACTCGGTCATCCTTCACACTAGTCAGGTAGCTCTCGCAACCACATCTCAGCATTCGATATACTTCTAGTGAGGATATAATTGGTATCTTACTTATTTTAGGAATAGCTTGGAAAGAATAATGATTGCCATTTGGGGGTCTAAAATCAACTATTCCAGATCTACAACTTATCGTGGCATGATGTCTAAATAACCAATCCATCCCTAATATCACTTCATACCCTTTTATGTCAATGACAATTAATTCCGCATAGAGATTCTTATCCCCTAAGGACACGACGTCACCCTTAACAATCTGTTCTGAATGTAGGGACTTCCCTGATGGTAACACGACACTATATGACCTTTCAGCTAGCAAAGGTCTTATGTTATGTTTGCATACAAACAAGGTTGATATAAACGAGTGTGTGGCCCCTGTATCTATGAGCGTATAAGCAGCAAAACCACAGATCATGATAGTACCTGATATGACTGTATGCTGAACAGCTCCCTCATCTTCCATCAACGCATACACTCTGGGTACAACTCTTGCACGGTTCCGGTCTGGCGGCATGGGGCAGTCTCTGACCAGGTGTCAGGTCTTATCACACCTGAAACACCGGCCAGAAAGCAGCTTGCACTCACCAGGGTGGTTCTTCTGACATGTAGGGCACAGAGGTGCCAAAGGTCTCTTTCCTTTTCCCTGGTCATCGTTCTGGTTGAGGGGCCTCTTTATTCCATGCTGTTGTTGCTGTGGTCCCCTGTTCTGACGCGGCTGCCAACCCTTGTTCTGACGTGGTGGCGGCTTACTGTCCTTCATGAGTTTCTTTGGCTGTTCGCGCTGTGCATATGCTGTCATTTCTGCCTCCTCCAGCTCCAAGGCCTTGGCCGTCACTTCACCATAAGGTACATTATGTATCCCAGCAGTCTTCACTTTCATGTACAAACTTGGCTTCAGTCCTTGAACAAACTGATAAATCTTGTCTTCCTCATCCTCCATCATACGGGGAGCAAACCGTGATAAGGCATCAAATTCGCATATGTAATCCGTCACAGAGCTAGTTTGTCGAAGATTCATGAACTCCTTCGTTGGCACGAACAGTCCTATTGAAGTACTTGTCAAAGAAGGCAGTCTTGAACATCCCCCAGGTCATAGCTTCGGCATTAGCGGTGTTCTGGATCGAGTCCCACCAATGCCTTGCACTTAACTCCAAATGAAAGACAGCATAGGTGACCTTATCCCCTTCGTCAACCTTTGCATACTTAAACATGTCTTCTATCTTTCGAATCCACTCCTCAGCATGAATAGGATCGGAAACATACCCATTAAAAACCGGGGGTCGAAGCCGGTGAAAGCGTTCACCCCCATGATCATGAGTTGCGTTAGTACTGGAGTTGCCTTGTTCTTCTCTAGCTGTCATCAGTCGTTCTATCTGGTGAGATTGGCGCATGACTAACTCAGTCAATTGAGCAATAGCATTGCTATCCTCATTGGTCTCCCTCTGTTGACCTCTAACCATCTCGGGATTCCTAGACAAATCATTACAGGCATAACTTAACTTAATGACATACATGAAATCATAAATACTTACAGTTGCTGGGGTGTGCTCAAGTGACAGTCAGTGCTGGAAGGCAGTCTACAGAATCAGTTTTAGAACCTGGTTTTGCTCTGATACCATAATTGTAACGACCCCGGCCATGATCAGGGGCCGTCACGTGCTCATAACCTTTCATTAATCGTTTGCTTGAGTTTTACTATTATTACATCTTTTCTATTTCTCGACAGACATTCACATTTTTGCATATTATATTACATTTTTATTTTTATTTTTATTTTTATTTTTTTTCCTAAACTGGAAATAGAGACGTAGAACCATCAAGCTACTATCACTCGGCATCTGCCGATGACGTCAGCCGGAAGACTAAACCATCCAACTACTATCATTCGGCATCTGCCGATAACGTCAGCCGGAAGACTAAACCATCAAACTACTATCACTCGGCATCTGCCGATGACGTCAGCCGGAAGACTACCAACTACTATCATTCGGCATCTGCCGATAACGTCAGCCGGAAGACTAAACCATCAAACTACTATCACTCGGCATCTGCCGATGACGTCAGCCGGAAGACTAAACTATCAAACTACTATCACTCGGCATCTGCCGATGACGTCAGCCGGAAGACTAAACTATCAAACTACTATCACTCGGCATCTGCCGATGACGTCAGCCGGAAGACTAAACTATCAAACTACTATCACTCGGCATCTGCCGATGACGTCAGCCGGAAGACTAAACTATCAAACTACTATCAGTCGGCATCTGCCGATGACGTCAACCGGAAGACTAAACCATCCAACTACTATCCTTCGGCATCTGCCGATGACGTCAACCGGAAGACTAAACTATCAAACTACTATCACTCGGCATCTGCGATGACGTCAACCGGAAGACTAAACTATCAAACTACTATCACTCGGCATCTGCCGATGACGTCAACCGGAAGACTAAACTATCAAACTACTATCACTCGGCATCTGCCGATGACGTCAACCGGAAGACTAAACTATCAAACTACTATCACTCGGCATCTGCCGATGACGTCAACCGGAAGACTAAACTATCAAACTACTATCACTCGGCATCTGCGATGACGTCAACCGGAAGACTAAACTATCAAACTACTATCACTCGGCATCTGCCGATGACGTCAGCCGGAAGACTAAACTATCAAACTACTATCACTCGGCATCTGCCGATGACGTCAACCGGAAGACTAAACTATCAAACTACTATCACTCGGCATCTGCCGATGACGTCAACCGGAAGACTAAACTATCAAACTACTATCACTCGGCATCTGCCGATGACGTCAGCCGGAAGACTAAACTATCAAACTACTATCACTCGGCATCTGCCGATGACGTCAGCCGGAAGACTAAACTATCAAACTACTATCACTCGGCATCTGCCGATGACGTCAACCGGAAGACTAAACTATCAAACTACTATCACTCGGCATCTGCCGATGACGTCAGCCGGAAGACTAAACTATCAAACTACTATCACTCGGCATCTGCGATGACGTCAGCCGGAAGACTAAACTATCAAACTACTATCACTCGGCATCTGCCGATGACGTCAGCCGGAAGACTAAACTATCAAACTACTATCACTCGGCATCTGCCGATGACGTCAGCCGGAAGACTAAACTATCAAACTACTATCATTCGGCATCTGCCGATGACGTCAACCGGAAGACTAAACTATCAAACTACTATCACTCGGCATCTGCCGATGACGTCAACCGGAAGACTAAACTATCAAACTACTATCACTCGGCATCTGCGATGACGTCAACCGGAAGAAAAGTCACACCATGAGGACAAGCAAAACATCCCATAACTTAACATTTCTTACACAAATTCTTCATATCATGGAAATAACTAATCATAATCAACAGACTAACATCTCAATGATTTCCTAATACCCTTGCGGTGTAGGGCCCTAGTGGCCGGAAATCTTAGTACATTCACTTACCTGGTTTCCTTAGCAATCCGAGCTTCTTCCCTTTAAACTTCTTCACCTAAAACATGTACATTACAGTAGTTAAAACAAAGGTCCTAATAGTTCTATTCATAAATCGTCCTAGGACTCTAATAGCTAAGGTTACTCCGAATCCTCTGTTTGACACACTGCAGTCTGAAATCTGAAACTAGGTGGACAGGTTTTACCATTGATTAAATCCGAGTTGGTTACTTAAAAAAATGTTCAGAATCGATTTGGGATGACATTTCCACACTCAGTTAACACAATGTTCTAATATCACACGACCATTGATAAAGACCGAAACTCAAATGCCGAGCTGAGAATAGGGTAACAAACTAATAGATAGCCACAATGTCAATGTATACCTCGGATATGGATTCGTAGAGGAAAGGCAAGCTGAAACCAGCCGTCGGTAAAGGAAAGTTCTAGTAGCCGAGAGCAAGAACTTGGGAGAGAAGAAATCGCCGAGAGGGAATGTCGGCTACAGTGGTAAAAAATGAGGTTTAAGGTTTCCGTTTCCTATTTATACTCAATCCATCAATTTTAATTACAAAACTGCCACCCAACCAAGTTTTACTCAACTTGTAATAAATTTGTCTTAACATTAAATTTAAATCATAAAGGTTAAATAAGAGGGGGTGACAATGAAAATGGTCAGAAATCACCTGGCCGAAATGTCGGGTGTTACATTAAGCACCACAGCGTTTTCCCCAAAAATTTCGGCAGAGTAACATCTGAAAATGGCGCCCCCAAAATGCTAAATACCAGCAAACGAATAAATCCCAACAAATCGAGAATGTTCCTACTCAACTATCCAGCATACGAAATCTCTATATAGCAGTAACGAGAGAAAGTAAAGTACTATCATTCATAAGCGAAGAAAATTCACAGTATAGGGCGACACATCACCCTTAACTATGAATATATACAACGAATACAAATACCCCCACAAAAGACAAAAAGTCCTACTTCCGATCAACACCCTACAACGCTCCATAGGTCGGGTCGCCCTAACACTATCATCAACCGGGGCCCTGGTCGCACGCTACCAACTGCCACCTACTCCTGGTCAAGCTCTTGGTACTCATCCTCCCGCTCCGCAGTACCTACACCACATAACACACTATAAGCTCGAAGCTTAGCAAGTAGAGTGCTAAAAATAAACGTGAAGCATGAAAACTGGTTATGCAATCCTAACACATGCATGTCACCTCCGGCTCGAGTCCAACCTGGGATTCGGCGATCACGTCACCTCCGGCCCGAGTCCAACCCGGGATTCGCGGAGCCACGTCACCTCCGACCCGAGTCCAACCCGGGATTCACGAAGCACGTCACCTCCGGCCCGAGTCCAACCCGGGATTCGCGGAGCCACATCACCTCCGGCCCGAGTCCAACCCGGGATTCGCGGAGCACGTCACCTCTGACCCGAGTCCAACCCGAGATTTGCGGAGCCACGTCACCTCCGGCTCGAGTCCAACCAGGGATTCGTAGAGCATGTCACCTCCGGCCCAAGCCCAACTCAAGATTCGCGGAGCCACATCACCTCTGGGCCGAGTCCAACCAGGGATTCGTGGAGCCACGTCCTGCACAAGACTCCCAACGTACGTACAACTGACCTACAACCTGCACGATACTCACAACCTACGTACAACTCACCCACAGCCTGCACAAGACTCACAGCCTACCACAACTAACCCACAACCTGCACCAGACTCGCGACATACATACAACTAATCCACAACAAGCAAACAACTGTAGTGTAGGCTCTTCTGGGCGACTCTCAATCATTTACACCCACACTACTACTTACCTGGCGTCCTAGCTCGCTGAGGATGCTCGATTCCCTGTCCACTTATGGCTTGACCTACGACAAAAATTCAACTTCATTAAAATCAAGCTTACATTCACCAATTTACTCTCAAATTACTATTTCTAGCCTAACCCAACTAAAGCCTAACTAAATGGGCCACTAATTTAGTTTCAGTAAAAACCGACCCTAAACTTCAGACGTGTGTAACTTTCGCGTCGGTTAACGGAATCGAACGATTCCAGCGGCCACGTACTCCTCTAATAACCTAGTTGAACCTGCCAAAAGGAAATTTAAAACAAACTACTGCAACTAGGTCAAAAATTGCAAAATCTGATTCTGCCCCTTAACTGGAAATTTCACCCATCTCGGTTTTCCATCAATTCCCACCAATTTCCTCACCAATCAACCACATTTACCCACAATTAGCCTAATCTAACCAAAAATCCCGAAGCTAGACACAGCAAACTCAAAATGCCCAAACAGAGCTTTCTAATTTTTGCCCAAACAGGGCTCTTCACGGTCGGGCGATTATTGCCGGCCTAATGTCCAGCAATCTCGGGCCAAGACCGCCCAAAAATGGCCGATGATCGGAGCTTAATCAAGCTCGTCACTCTCAGCCATGAACAAAACCGAAAACAGGGCAGAAAAGAAAACCGAGCTTTACCAGTCGGTTTGTGCGCGGAGACAGCTTGAAACCCGCTCGCCGTCGTCGCTTGGCCGGAGAACATCGAAAAATGTGGTGGTTTGCTCGGCCAATCGTCGATCGCGCCCCGCCCCTTCATTGTTATGCTCTCTGCCCGTGAAGAAGGAAATAGCCGAATGGCTTCTTCACGAAGCCATTCGGTTGTTTTAAAAGAAAACAATTAATGTTTTCTTTTAAAACAAAACACAATAATAAAAATAAATGGTATTTACCACTTTGCCCCTTCGAAACTTTTATCAAATTCTATTTTCCGTTTGTCAATCTCCCCTGAATTGACTCTTACTCCACGCTGGGTTTAAACCTCACCATCGAAATTCTCGAGAGATCCGACAACTAACCGAATTAATTATTTATAAATAAATAAATTAATTTATCCTAAACACCCGGGGTATTACAAAAGCTAGGATGGGGACGCAGTTGGTGATGTACAGGGCATGCCGGTGCAGGTAATTGTCGGGGCGTCTTGACCATGATCTTCGGAAAGATGTGGGTAGAACGGTATTTTGAATTTTATAGTGTTTACTTATTTGGAGTTTGTAAAAAAAACGTGGTTGTTTTGTGGGATTTTTCTGTATAAAGATGGTGATTTATAACGTTGTAAATAATGTTTTTAAAATGTGTTAAATATGTGTTATAAACCGTTGGATTTTCAAGTTTTGGGGTTTTTGGTAATTATAGGCGTTATGCCGCTCATTTTGGTTTTAAAACAAATAACATCGGATATTTTTCTCTATTTTTTTTGTTAACCGTTTTAAGTCGGTTTTCCAAAATTTTTACGGGACATGAAGTTTTGGTTGTCGGGAATGTATGGTTAAAATTTTAGAATTTTGAGGTGTTTAGCTTGGGGAAAAAGTGGAGGAAAAGAGGTGAAGGTCGGAAGGTGCAGGTGCTGGGGCGTGTTGGCCGCGCAGGGCGCCGCGAGCGGTGATTGAACGCGCGCCAGTGGCAATCGATCTCCGATCGGCATGCTCTCGGGTACTGTAGCACCCGAGAGGATGCCGATCGATCGGCGCATTTGCGCCGATCGATTGCCACCCCTTGTTTTTAAAGTTTTTTTTATTTCTTTTATTATTCCAACTTATTTTAACCCGATATTTTCCGACGCATTTTAAACGTATTTTGGGCACGCTTTCCAACAATAATCTAGGGTTTGTAAAACCCAAAAACCGAGTCGAGAAATTACAAAAATTATTTTAAACTTCGTTTTAAACGCGAGATTGGTTTGCAAAGTAGTGCACCGAGCCGGGGGTGGGTTTGGGGGTGTTACTAGATGGTATCAGAGCATAATGGTCGATTCGTTCAAAAGATTACCCGACAATGCCGGCCGCCTTGCAACGTGCTTCTCCGACTGTAAGTATTTCTTTCCTCCTTTAGTTAGTATATTTGAGATTAGATTGTTTTAACCCTGTGCAGGATTAAAGTTAAAATGTCAAGGAACCTAAGACGACCAGGATGACCTAGAAACATACCAGAACAGCCTAGAGAGCAACCCGAGGACCTTAATAAGCAGCTCTGGGATTTATTCAATGTTCAATCGCAATTGCTGGGAATCTTTATGAACCAAGGTTTACCGGGAAATTTTGCAGCGGGGTCCGGCTCAGGAGCGGGCTCTAGTGGAGTAAGATTTAGAGGACTAAAGCCTCCACCGTTTGAAGGACGTTTGACTGATCCGACAACGGCAAAAAGTTTGATATGCACTATTGAGAATATGTTTAATGTTGCAGAGGTAGAGGAAGAAAATAAAGTAAAGTGTGCTACTTTTCACCTATCTAACAGTGCCCAAAGCTGGTGGGAAATGGTAAAGGCTACAACTAATGTTCAGGGCTTGACTTGGGAGGAGTTTAAGGAATTGCTTTATGACAAATACTACAACCGGACAGCCCAAGCTGCAAAGAGATTGGAGTTTATGACATTAAAGCAAACAGGAACATTAGGAGAGTATATTCAGCAGTTTGAATCACTGTCCCGATTTGCCAGCAATCTGGTTAGCAGGGAAGAAGATAAAATATTTCAATTCGTACAGGGTCTAAAATCGAAAATATATATGTTAGTGAAAACCTTTGGAATTGAAGGAGTTTCATATGCAGGAATTGTAGCGAAAGCAATAGGGGTGGAGGAGGCTAGTGAGAAGTGTGTTAAGTCAGTAGAAGCTCCTAGGAAAATTTTCAAGGGGATTATAGCCTCGATGAGTAGAGAGAGACCTTCTTCTCATTCTCAAGGAACCAAAAGATCGAGAGATAATTTAAATGACCAAAGAGAAGTAGAGAAGCTGCGAAAGCAGCAAAGGAGAAGTTTTCCGAAATGTCTAAAATGTTTGAAATATCATCCAGGCGAGTGCAGACAGTATGAGGGAAGATGTTTTAATTGTTTTGGAGCTGACCATATTACCCGAGATTGTCCAAAGCCAAAGACCAATCTGTGTTTCAACTGCAACGAGTCTGGGCACATAGCTAAGAATTGTCTTATAGGAAAGAAGGGTCAGGCTAAAGCACCACACATGATTTAATCATGATCTCAGGTATGATACTTGTAGTTCAATAACTGTTTTTTTATTGATAGACTAGGATGTGTTATATATTTTGGTGGTAGCGGTTTTTGTAGTAAAGTTAAGTTAGTAATTAAAGTTAACTTGAAGTTGATTGGTAGGGTACTGTTAGGACTTTAGTAAGGGAAAAAGTAATGGCATGAGGGAAATTTAAGGTTGTTGATTTCGATAAGTACTTCATCTGAACGGTTTGAGCTAATAAGATGAATAAAGTTGCTCTACTATGACAAACTAGATCGGTGGCCGAGAATTGAAGTTGGAAGTATTCGAAGGAGTTTCGTGGTGGGTGTGCGAGATAGGATCAGACCGATATTTTAGTGGTAATGAAAAAGGTTAGATCTCTACGGACTGCCCAATGTTAAAGTAGAGGACCTACAAGAGTAGTGTTAGGCTTGAGGACTTAGAAAGGCAGAGAAATGTGGATGAACGTTTAGAAGGAAATTTAAGTTAGAGAATTTTATAAGTTAAGTGATAGTTAAGTATTGTGAAGTTAATAATTGTAGGGCTTATTGAGCATTGGGGTGTATAGTTTAGAATGATCCAAGTTTGAGTCATAGTGTAACGACCCCTTTTCCCAGCAAGATATTGTCCGCTCTGGGGATTGGGCCGTAGGCCAATATTGTCACAACCCGTACCCGTGACGTCACATTTTTTTTTTTTTTTTTTTTAATCTTTTATACGTATAAACTCTATAACTGACATTCGTGCGGAAATAAAACTCTGGGAGTCGAATTTGAATTCATTAACGTTGTTATAAAACTACTTTAGAAAAACAATTGAAATAGTTAAATAAAACCTTAATTAATTTATTTAAAATCATTAAATAAATGTAGTAAAATAAGAAGGGGCAAACTCGGCAAAAGCCGAGTCTGCCATGGGGCCGCTCGAGCGCCCAACATTTGGGCGCTCGTGCGCCCCCATAAGGGCCGCTCGAGCGGCCATGGGTTGGCCGCTCGGGCGCCCCTTTTATTTGCCACCCGCGCACGGGCGCCTCTCCACCCGCGCACGGTCGCCAACTTCTCTGGAAAACCAGAGAAGTCTGCGACTGGGCGCCTCTCGACCCGCGCACGAGCGCCAAGTCCTCTGGATTTCCAGAGGACTTCTCCTTCATTTTCTTTTCTTCTTCATCACTTCATCACGCTTACTGCACTTCACATTTTCAACCAAATACAACACTCACCATAACTTTTTACCCAACTCACTATTTCTCCACTCTTTCCACAATTTTACATTTCACATACTTAAACCAAACATACAACACTCAAAACACTACAACTCCATTCTCCTTTCTTACCCAAAACTCCACATACCTCCATAAATACCCACCAAACACAACATTTACACCAACATCCAAAAACGACACAATACACTTTAAATACTATCAAATTTCATAACAACGAACCGCGTGGTTCCGTTTAAACATTTAACAATCCTACCTGTTTTAAAAACATCAAAATCATCCCAAAACATCGTAAATATCTACACGGTCACCAAACACCCTAAAAACATATCTAAACATACTAAAATTCCATCAAATTCATCATTATCCCAAACAATGCCAAAACTCTCAAAAACTTCTAACCATGAGTAAACCCGCCCTGCCAAAACACAAGCCGCCGCCACGAGCCCCAACCATCAACCGCTACACTTGATCATCGTAAGGTGGTTCCTCACCTTCGTTCTCGTCACCTACATCATACAATAACTACGTTAAGCCTAATGCTTAGTAAAGAGCGTACTAAACATAACTTTACATATATGCATGACATGTGAAAAGCATTTTCATTTCATTTCTTTTAAAACGTTTTCTTGCCCCGTAGTACATTCATGACTTGCCCCGTAGTACGTTCATAACTTGCCCCGTAGTACATTCGTAACTTGCCCCGTAGTACATTCGTAACTTGCCCCGTAGTTCATTCGTAACTTGCCCCGTAGTTCATTCGTCATTCGTCATTCATTTTCGTACTTTAGTTCAACGTTTTCATAAAACATGCAATAAATAGTTCGTATGCACTTTTGAAAGACATGATGCATGTGGTAATACATACGTAAGGAAGAACCTATCAACGAGCACTACTTAAATCACTAAAGCACTACCTAAAACTACCCGTCCTTTCTACCAACCCCTATTTCCACATCAATCAACATTGCACGACGTAGGGCCTTAGTGGCCGGAAAGCCTAACGCTCACTTACCTGGAATCCTGGCAATGCCGAGCACCGTCCTTTGAGCTTGGGTCACCTAAGGCATTTAACAACAAACCATTAATATTGACTCTCGTACACCAAATCTAACAAATTGTCTTCACGAGCTAGAACAAATTCTTCTAAACACTCTACTTCACTTCACCTAGGCATTTCATCAAACACTTGGTGTTCACAAGCTTCAAAACTCCATTAATGTCCTTCAAATCATTTTCAACAACCTAAACTTAACATTAAATCTCAACCAACATCATCAATCTACTCCAACTACTTCAATAATTACTAATACATCATTAATGAGTCATAAATAATCAACCCTAACGATTCCTAACAAAAGCCCTAAGTTTCGTTCAAAACCCTAAACTAAAACAAACCCTAAACCACCAATAAACTTAACCAAAACGTAGAGCTTACCTCGCACGTTGTTTGGTTGAAGAAACTCGAAGAAGAAAACGCCTAAAAGGGAGGAGAGATCGACCGTAGGAGGAGGCGATGGAGAAGAGAAGGAATCGCCTAAGGAGAAAGGGAGATTTCGTGCGTGAAGGAGAAAGTGAGAAGGAGAGAGAGAGAGACTTTAAGTTTTATTAAAAATCTTAACTTTCTAATTTACCTTTTTGCCCTCAATTCAATTTCACACCTAACTCACTATCTCATCTATCGGTTTACTTCTCTAAAATCTTCCTTATTCCTCCAAATATTCCTATTTATCCTTAGGGCTCTAACTAAACTTCCCGTCGGTCATTTGGATTTAATTTAACATTTCTACGAATTAAAACCCTATATGGCTTACAAATTTAATCTCGGCAATTATAACTTAAAACTAGAATTCAAGGCTCCCGGGTGTTACATCCTACCCTCCTTATTTGGAATTTTGTCCCCAAAATTTCGTACCTGAATAAATCTGGATATCTGTCCATCATGTCTTGTTGTCGCTCCCATGTTGCCTCCTCTATGTTTTGATTTCTCCATAATACTTTAACAAGAGGGATTGACTTATTACGCAGGACTTTAACTGAAGACTCCAAAATCCGTATCGGCTTCTCTTCATAGGTCAATGTTGGCTGTATCTCAAGATTAACTGGTTCTACCACGTGCGTAGGATCCCGTATACACTTCCTCAACATCGACACGTGGAAGACATCATGTACGCCCTCCATAGACAATGGCAATTGAAGCCTATACGCTGTAGCTCCAATTCTTTCCATAATCCGAAACGGTCCAACGAACCGTGGGTTTAACTTCCCTCTTTTTCCAAAGCGAACAACGCCCTTGAATGGCGAAACCTTCAAAAACACCTCGTCACCAACTATAAACTCCAAATCTCGCCTTCTTCGATCAGCGTAGCTCTTTTGACGACTCTGTGCGGTCTCCATTCTTTGTCTAATCAAAGCAACCTTCTCAGACAATTGTTGTAAAATTTCTGGCCCAATCAATTTAGCCTCGCCCACTTCATCCCAATATAGCGGCGACCTGCATTTTCTGCCATAAAGCGCTTCGTATGGAGCCATTCCAATCGTGGACTGATAACTATTATTATAGGCAAACTCGATTAGAGGCAAATATCGGCTCCACGACGACTGAAACTCTAACACGCATGCCCTCAACATATCTTCAAGTATCTGAATTGTTCTCTCAGATTGCCCGTCGGTCTGTGGGTGGAATGCCGTGCTGAAAGTCAACTTGGTACCCATAGCGCTTTGCAAACTTTTCCAGAATCTCGAAGTAAATCTGGGATCCCGATCTGACACAATCGACATAGGAACCCCATGTAATCTAATAATCTCCTGGACATAGAGTTCTGCAAATTGATTCATCGTGTAAGTCATTTTCACAGGCAAGAAATGAGCCGCTTTTGTCAATCTATCAACAACGACCCATATACTGTCGTGCCCCTTTACTGTTCTTGGTAATCCAACCACGAAATCCATCGCAATTTGATCCCACTTCCACTCGGGAATCGGTAGTGGTTGCAACGTGCCACCTGGTCTTTGGTGCTCTGCTTTTACTTGTTGGCACACTAAGCAAGATTGTACATAATTGGCCACATCACGCTTCATATTCGGCCACCAATAGTGCACTTTCAAGTCTCGGTACATCTTGGTGTTACCTGGATGCACTGAGGACATCGATGAATGTGCCTCTGACATAACTAGCTTTCTCAACTCTTCATCATTTGGAACATACAAACGGTCTCGAAATCTTAGAAGGCCATCCATGGAATAGCTGAAATCTGAAGGCACAACAGATAACCTCGCTACAATGGCCAACTTCTCCTCTGTATCTAGCCGTTGAGCCTCCTCTATCTTGTCCAACAGAGTAGGCCGTATTGTCAAACCAGCAAGTAGGGCTGAAAGTTCTGGAACTATCTCGAGTTCAAACCCTTGCATCTCCTTTCTCAATGAAGCTGACATACTGAAAGCAACTGACTCATCGGTTCTAGGCATCCTGCTCAGAGCATCTGCCACTGTATTTGCTTTGCCAGGGTGATACTTGATTTCGAAGTCGTAGTCTTTTACAAATTCGAGCCATCTCCTCTGTCTCATATTCAAATCTTTCTGTGTAAACAGGTATTTTAAACTCTTGTGGTCTGAAAACACTTCACATTTCTGTCCATAGAGGTAGTGTCTCCATATTTTTAATGCAAATACCACCGCTGCCAGGTCTAAATCATGTGTTGGATAATTCTCTTCATAGCTTTTCAATTGCCTCGAGGCATAGGCAATGACTTTTCCTTCTTGCATCAATACGCATCCCAAACCGACTTTGGATGCGTCACAATAAATGCAATACACCCCATTTTCCATTGGTAGGGTCAATAAAGGCGCTGTGGTCAACTTCCGCTTCAACGTCTGAAAACTTTCTTCACACGCCTTAGTCCATTCGTATTTTACTTCTTTCTTTGTCAAGTTCGTCAAAGGCTTAGCAATTACCGAAAACCCTTGGATAAATTTCCGATAATACCCTGCTAGGCCCACGAAACTCCGTACATCGCTTGCATTTCTCGGTCTAGGCCAATCCTTTACCACTTGAATTTTGGCCGGATCCACCGAAACACCTTCTCTAGAAATCACATGGCCTAAGAAGTTCACCTGATTTAGCCAGAACTCGCACTTAGATAGTTTAGCATACAACTGATGCCGCTTCAACGTAGCTAACACGGCTTTTAAGTGCTCTGCATGCTCTTTGTTGTTTCGGGAATAAATCAATATGTCGTCTATGAACACTATAACAAACTTGTCCAAGAACTCCCGAAACACTCTATTCATGAGGTCCATAAACGCGGCCGGGGCGTTGGTCAAGCCGAATGACATAACCATAAACTCGTAGTGCCCATAGCGCGTTCTGAAGGCGGTCTTTGGTACATCCTCAGCTCTAATCTTCAACTGATAGTAGCCAGAACGTAAATCGATCTTAGAAAATACCGTGGCCCCTTGCAACTGGTCAAATAGATCGTCTATCCTCGGTAGCGGGTATTTGTTCTTTATAGTCAGCTTATTTAATTCGCGGTAATCCACGCACATTCGCAAAGAGCCATCCTTCTTTTTCACAAACAAAACCGGAGCGCCCCATGGAGAAACGCTCGGTCGGACAAAGCCTTTATCTGTTAGCTCTTTCAGCTGGACTTGCAATTCCCTTAGTTCAACTGGCGCCATCCTGTAAGGATTCTTGGACACTGGCGCCGAACCAGGAATAATTTCAATGGTGAACTCCATTTCTCGATCTAGAGGCAAGCCAGGCAACTCGTCTAGGAATACCTCCGAAAAGTCCTTAACAACCGGAATGTCACACAGCTTCAACTTTTCTTGCATGCTTACTTCCTCAACGTTTGCTATAAACCCAAAGCATCCGTGCTTCATCGAGTTCAAAGCACATACAGGCATGCTGGGTAGCTCATCGAGGAATACTTCAGTAGAATCTTCCTCCACCATCATGTTATTCAACCTTAGTGCTTCTCGTTTCCTTACATCCACAATACACGCCACAAAATTGAAACATTGAGGTCTTGTGGAGTACCGGGCTTTCATTGACAAAACAAGTGGCATATCACTTGATCTGATGGTCGCTGTAAAGTCATAACTTTCCCCACTCGGAGGTCTAAATCCCACTACTCCCGACCTGCAATTGATTGTGGCGTAGTGCCTGAACAACCAATCCATGCCCAGAATTACATCGTACCCCTTCATACATATGACAACCAGGTTTGCATACAACTGCCTACCACCAACAGATATGACTTCACCCTCAATCGCTCGATCTGAGTGAAGATACTCCCCGGAAGGCAACATAACACTATATCTATGATCAGCTGGGACTACATCTAACTTCCACTTAACTGCATAACTCTGTGCTATAAAGGAATGGGTTGCCCCGGTATCAATTAGAACATGGGCCGTGTTTCCACAAACCAGAATAGTACCTGTGACAACTGAAGGCTGAGCAGCTTCCTCGGCCTCAATCAAGGAAAAGATCCGGGAGGGACCACCCGGTGGCTGCCTATTCGGTCCTGGGCAATCAACGGCCTTGTGGCCCACCTTATCACAGCGAAAACACCGTCCACTATGTAGCTTGCACTCCTCTTTATGATTCTTTAGGCAAATAGGACATGTTGGAGCTTGTGACGCCCCTTGCGGACGTTTTCCTTTATCTTGAAATCGCGGCGTCTCATTAGCCCGCTTAATACCACGTTGTGCTTGTGGCTGCCATCCTTGGTTTTGTTGTTGAGGTCGTCCATCTCTAAACCTTCTTGATGCTTCTCTTTGTCGTTGAAGCTTCATCTCAATATCGTCAAGTCCGAGGGCTCTCTCCACAATTTTATGAAACGGCACATCCTCATCGTCCACTGTAATCACACCTTTCTGAATTTCAAATTTCAAACCCTGAACGAACTGATGAATTTTGTCCTCCTCCTCATGAATCATGTATCCGGCATATCGAGACAACGAATCGAACCTTTGCACATATTCAGCCACTGTCCCCGTCTGACGCAACTGCATGAATTCTACTTTCTTACTTGCCCGGATAGTGCGACTGAAATATTTGTTGTAGAATACCGTCTTGAACCTTTCCCATCGCATAACTCCCACATCGGTAGCGGCTTGAATTGTATCCCACCAAAATAGTGCATCTTTCTCCAAATTAAACGATGCAAACATCACTTTATCGGCTTCATCCACCTTTGCATAGGCAAACATGCTTTCAATCTTACGAATCCACTATTCTGCACTAGAAGGATCCGAAGATTGTCCATCAAAAGCCGGAGGCCCAAGGCGTCGGAATCTCTCTCCACTTTGGTCCCGTAAAGAACCCGCTTGTCCGCTTCCGTTACCATTTCCGTCTCTATTTATTAAAACTCCGATCTGATCCGATTGTTGTTGCAACATACCCATAAATTGGTCCATGGGATTTTCTGGAGGCGGTCTAGGTGCTCTCGGCATTTTTCGTTCCTAAACACATTAGACAATACGAACAATATGAATAACTAGGAATCGTACTTAAACTTAAACACTTACAGTCGATGGAGAGTCCCGTACGGCGGTGTGTTTGGCAGGCATACCACAAAATCGCTTTTAAAACTCTATCTCTCTGATACCATAACTGTCACAACCCGTACCCGTGACGTCACATTTTTTTTTTTTTTTTTTTTATCTTTTATACGTATAAACTCTATAACTGACATTCGTGCGGAAATAAAACTCTGGGAGTCGAATTTGAATTCATTAACGTTGTTATAAAACTACTTTAGAAAAACAATTGAAATAGTTAAATAAAACCTTAATTAATTTATTTAAAATCATTAAATAAATGTAGTAAAATAAGAAGGGGCAAACTCGGCAAAAGCCGAGTCTGCCATGGGGCCGCTCGAGCGCCCAACATTTGGGCGCTCGTGCGCCCCCATAAGGGCCGCTCGAGCGGCCATGGGTTGGCCGCTCGGGCGCCCCTTTTATTTGGCACCCGCGCACGGGCGCCTCTCCACCCGCGCACGGTCGCCAACTTCTCTGGAAAACCAGAGAAGTCTGCGACTGGGCGCCTCTCGACCCGCGCACGAGCGCCAAGTCCTCTGGATTTCCAGAGGACTTCTCCTTCATTTTCTTTTCTTCTTCATCACTTCATCACGCTTACTGCACTTCACATTTTCAACCAAATACAACACTCACCATAACTTTTTACCCAACTCACTATTTCTCCACTCTTTCCACAATTTTACATTTCACATACTTAAACCAAACATACAACACTCAAAACACTACAACTCCATTCTCCTTTCTTACCCAAAACTCCACATACCTCCATAAATACCCACCAAACACAGCATTTACACCAACATCCAAAAACGACACAATACACTTTAAATACTATCAAATTTCATAACAACGAACCGCGTGGTTCCGTTTAAACATTTAACAATCCTACCTGTTTTAAAAACATCAAAATCATCCCAAAACATCGTAAATATCTACACGGTCACCAAACACCCTAAAAACATATCTAAACATACTAAAATTCCATCAAATTCATCATTATCCCAAACAATGCCAAAACTCTCAAAAACTTCTAACCATGAGTAAACCCGCCCTGCCAAAACACAAGCCGCCGCCACGAGCCCCAACCATCAACCGCTACACTTGATCATCGTAAGGTGGTTCCTCACCTTCGTTCTCGTCACCTACATCATACAATAACTACGTTAAGCCTAATGCTTAGTAAAGAGCGTACTAAACATAACTTTACATATATGCATGACATGTGAAAAGCATTTTCATTTCATTTCTTTTAAAACGTTTTCTTGCCCCGTAGTACATTCATGACTTGCCCCGTAGTACGTTCATAACTTGCCCCGTAGTACATTCGTAACTTGCCCCGTAGTACATTCGTAACTTGCCCCGTAGTTCATTCGTAACTTGCCCCGTAGTTCATTCGTCATTCGTCATTCATTTTCGTACTTTAGTTCAACGTTTTCATAAAACATGCAATAAATAGTTCGTATGCACTTTTGAAAGACATGATGCATGTGGTAATACATACGTAAGGAAGAACCTATCAACGAGCACTACTTAAATCACTAAAGCACTACCTAAAACTACCCGTCCTTTCTACCAACCCCTATTTCCACATCAATCAACATTGCACGACGTAGGGCCTTAGTGGCCGGAAAGCCTAACGCTCACTTACCTGGAATCCTGGCAATGCCGAGCACCGTCCTTTGAGCTTGGGTCACCTAAGGCATTTAACAACAAACCATTAATATTGACTCTCGTACACCAAATCTAACAAATTGTCTTCACGAGCTAGAACAAATTCTTCTAAACACTCTACTTCACTTCACCTAGGCATTTCATCAAACACTTGGTGTTCACAAGCTTCAAAACTCCATTAATGTCCTTCAAATCATTTTCAACAACCTAAACTTAACATTAAATCTCAACCAACATCATCAATCTACTCCAACTACTTCAATAATTACTAATACATCATTAATGAGTCATAAATAATCAACCCTAACGATTCCTAACAAAAGCCCTAAGTTTCGTTCAAAACCCTAAACTAAAACAAACCATAAACCACCAATAAACTTAACCAAAACGTAGAGCTTACCTCGCACGTTGTTTGGTTGAAGAAACTCGAAGAAGAAAACGCCTAAAAGGGAGGAGAGATCGACCGTAGGAGGAGGCGATGGAGAAGAGAAGGAATCGCCTAAGGAGAAAGGGAGATTTCGTGCGTGAAGGAGAAAGTGAGAAGGAGAGAGAGAGAGAGACTTTAAGTTTTATTAAAAATCTTAACTTTCTAATTTACCTTTTTGCCCTCAATTCAATTTGACACCTAACTCACTATCTCATCTATCGGTTTACTTCTCTAAAATCTTCCTTATTCCTCCAAATTTTCCTATTTATCCTTAGGGCTCTAACTAAACTTCCCGTCGGTCATTTGGATTTAATTTAACATTTCTACGAATTAAAACCCTATATGGCTTACAAATTTAATCTCGGCAATTATAACTTAAAACTAGAATTCAAGGCTCCCGGGTGTTACAAATATCCTCCCCTCACGGCTTTGTTTGGCGAGAACTTCCCAGAAGGTCACCCAACCTGGAATTGCTCTCGCCGAAGCACTTTTAACTTCGGAGTTCTTATGGGATCCGTTGCCAATTGTGCTCCAAAACGCGTCTTACTATCTTGGGAGGGTCTCTTTACATATGTTTCATTTCCACATACTTCCCCAAGCGATGTGGGATTGTGACGACCCCCTTTTTTACGACTCAGGATTTGCCTATACTCGAGTCCAGAATTCGCCTACAGTCGGCTTAGGTCCCGAGGTTTGCCCCGCAACCCGTGGTTTGCCCTGCAGTCGTACCCATATGTGCACATTTGGGTCATCACACATATAGAGTTCGCAACCCTCGAGGAATGATCGAGATTATAGTGGATGAGATTCAGTGCAGAGAATATAGCTATGAGAATTAGTTTGGAGAGAATGGATAAAGAAATCCTCATTGAAGAAATATAGAACCATAGAAAGGTAACCGGAGATAAAGTTATGAAAAGAATAAATTTTGGGGATATTGATTTATGAAAGTGTTGAGTAGTGATATGGGCTGGAGTCGAAGTGGGTATACACCAAATCTAAGACTTTGAGAGTACGTTGTTATGACTGAAATAGAAGTGAGATAAATTGAGTGTAGTGAAAGTAATAATGAGAACTCTAGTACTTCGAGAGCATAGTAGATTGATTTAAGTAGTGAGAGTTCAGAGTACGTGGATGATGTTAGAATGACTAACGAATAGGTGTAAGAGGAGATAGTAACTTAAAAGGAAATTTTGGACTGAGAACTTAGGGTAAGAAGTTTATTCACTAAGTTTTTAGTGTTATGCAGTTGAGGAAGGTTGAGAGTTGAAGTTAAAGAGGGGTACACCATTTAAAATATTGGGAGAATAGTGAGAACGAGTTAGTTTAGACCTAAGAATTTGAAAGTGTTTGGTGATAACTACAGCAGAAGTTGGACAAATTGAACATAAATTCATTTTATACTTTGAAAGAATAGGGGATAGATTATGTATTGAGAGCTTTGAGTGCGAAGGAATAAAATGTTATGATTGTTCGAGGTAAATAGGTGCGTATTTGACAGACTCGAAATTGGAAAGTAAGGTGAGGATGCAATTAGCTCGAAGAAACGTTAGAGTTGAAACTTAGATAGAGGAGTTTGAGAGTATGGTGATAAGTGCTTAGGTTATGTAAATATTTGATGGATGTTGGAGAGCGGAGTTAAGTAAAGTCAATAGATATAGAAATTAACATTTCCCAAGAGATGATTAAGGGCCTGATAAATGAGTAAAGCCGTAACATGGTTATGAGTCAGGGTGGCAACCTAAAAGCTAATGAGGTAGAGTTAGGGTGAGTAAGTTGAGGAATAACAAGGCCACAAATTTTGAGGACAAAATTTTTGTAAGGAGGGTGGATTGTAACACCCGAAAATTTTTCTATAGGTACGTGGCCTAGATTAGGTTAAGTTATGAGAATTTAAAGTTGATTCTAGTTGTATGCTGAGTGTATAGTTTAGTGTGAGGGGTGGAGAGAAAATTGTTATGAAATTGGTTAGAGTTATTATTGGATGACTTTAAGGCATAAAAAAAAGTAAAGAAATAAATAGGGAAGACAAGTGATAATGGAGGGTTTCCACGTTGGACTTTATAACACAAAAAGGAGGAGGTGATTTTTATAAATAAAAGAAATCTTGTGGAAAAAATTTAAAAGAAGAAAATTGAGGTTAGGTTAAAAAGACAAAAACATGTTTTTTTCTCCATCTTCTTCCACGATGGAAGGCAGCCACCATTGAAGCCTTTTCTTTCCTTCATTCCATCAATTTTGGCAAGGAACTCAAGTTAAGATTTAATGGGTTTTAGTTTGATGCACTATAGGTAAGTTTTTTTGGGGTTTTAGGTGTATTTTGAGTGAGATTGAAAGAGGTTTGAGAAACCCAAAAATGGGACTCCAAAAATCTTGTTCCTTGCTGGTTTTTTTTTCATGTTTTTGATGCTTTAACTCTTATATAGGTTAGTTTGGATGGTTTATGGATTTAGATGGAAGAAATGGTGGAGTTTGTGCAAAAATTGGTTTTTACAATTAAGGTGGACGATTCTGTTTTTGGGTTTTCGGTTTGGCCAAGTTGTTTGGTTGCTTAAATTAATTGCTTCAATGGACTGTAGACGTGTAGAGGTTTACAGAATGGGGTGGAACATCAAAATCCGATGAAAAACGAGGGAGTTATGGCCGGTTGAAGTTTGGACAACGAATATGGGGGAAAATCGGGTTTTTTAGTGTTTTAGGTTGTGAAGTTGGTTAAGTTGTTGTAGGATTTAGTGGATGCATTCCTTAGATTTATCTTAGTGGTTTTAAGTGTTTTTCCATTTTATTTGTTAGGTTAACGAGCGAGTGAATTGTGCACTCGGAGTGAGCCAGCTAGTGCGGGAGTTCAGGTAAGTAGTGGATCGCTTGTGTTTTGCCTTCGGGCCTACACCATGGAATTGTAGGGAATTGTTTGCTTGGTTGTTTTGTTTTTGTCTTGTGTTGTGCATTGTATGTGACATGCATCATGGGTTTTAAACTACGAAATACGTGTTTTGAGCATCGTTTGTGATTTATGTGAGGTAATGTGAACTGTTGTGGAGTCGTCTCGTCGCGATTAGTGCCTGAAAGAATGGCAGTTTGGGAGGGTTCCACAAAAAGGTGTGTGGTGGTCTCTTGTGGAGTAGCCTCATCGCGATTAGTGCCTGAAAGAATGGCAATTTGGGAGGTTATCACAAAAGATGCACAGTGGTGTCTTGTTGAGTCATCTCGTCGCGAATTAGTGTCTGAAAGAATGATAGTTCGGGAGGTGTCTGGTTGTGTCACCTTGTCGCGAATTAGTGTCTGGAAGAATGACAGTTCGGGAGGTGTCTGGTTGTGTCACCTCGTCGCGAATTAGTGTCTAAAAGAATGACAGTTCGGGAGGTGTCTACAAGTGAATTGATAATGAACAAGGTTCATTGATCGACGTGGGAGAAGATCACGTATGGCTATCCCGTGTGTGAACACGATGTGTGCCTCGGATCTGGCTCTGCGTGGTCAACGCGTGACCATCCTGTTAGGATAGGTATCCGCTTGACTCACAAGTGAAAGTGATGAGTAATGAAATGAGAACGCGTTGAACACAACCGAGGGTTAGAAACCGCATGTATTAGGGTTGTGTGTGAGGGTTGTGCAGTGTGCATTATGCTTTCGTATGCATTATTCCCTACTTACTAAGCATTAGGTTTACATTTTGTGTTCTGTGGTGTAGGTGTCGACGTGTTAGCAAGTGAGAGCTATGGGGAAGCTAGGATGGGGACACAGTTTGTAATACCCCGCTTTACGGGATATTATTATTTTAATATAAGTGGCATTTTTGTAAATATGCCAAATCAGGTCCGTTTTACGGAAAGAAAGCGTTATTAGGATCCTATCGATTAATTGGAATTTTAAGGAAATTACGAGAATTTTCGGAGTAATAACGCTATATTTCGATTAATTACGTTTCTCGTAATATAATTTTAGTAAAAATAGTAAACGAGGTCCGATTTACGAACGGACAGTTTTAATAGAACCCAGATAATAAGTTGGATTTATTGGCGAAATAAGAAAATTCGAATAGTCGAGAACACGAGAGGGCAAAATTAATGTTTTAGTTTTGGAATTATTATTATTATTATTATTATTATTATTTATTTTAAATTAAACATAAAAACAACGAAAACTCGTTGTTTTCGTTGTGTTGAGCCCGAGCCCGAGAGCGAGAACAGGGGAGACGAGAAGGGGGTGGCGACGATCGACGACCGACGAACGCCGGCGTTTTCCGACTCCCTCCGGCCAGACAACGGCGGCAGGAGAACTCCGGCCTGTCTCGCGCACAAACCGAACCGGTAAGTGGTTTTTGCCCTGTTTTCGGTTCGATTTAGAGCTGAGAGAGTGGAGCTCGATTGAGCTCTGATTTCCGGCGGCTTTTGGCCGATTTTGGCGTCAAATGACCGGGCTCAGGCCGGCGAAGGTCGCCTGGCCGTGTTGTGCTCGAATTGAGCGAAAAACCAGAATGCCCTATTTTGGCATTCCGGGTTTTGTGTGTGTAGCCTCGCGATTTTGATTAGTTTATGCGAATAGAGGCTAATTGTAGTTGATTGGTGAAGAAATTGGTAGAATTTGATGGAAAATCAAATTGGGGGAAATTCTGGGTTAGGGGCAGAATCGGGTTTTTGCCAAATTGACCTAGCTACGGTCGTTTGTTTCAAAATTCCTTTTGGCATATTAAACTAGGATATTAGAGGAGCGCGTGGCCGCTGGAATCGTTCGATTCCGATAACCGGCGCAAAAGTTACGCGCGTTCGAAGTTTCGGGTCGATTTTACCAAACCCGAATTAGTGGCCCGTTTAGTTAAGTTTTAGTTGGATTAGGCTAGAAATAGTAGTTTGAGAGTAAATTAGTGAATGTAAACGTGATTTTTAACGAAGCTTGAATGTTTGTCATAGGTCGAGCCATAGGCGACGAGATGTGCCAAAACCAGTGAACTACGGACGACAGGTAAGTCTCTGTGACTTGTTTGGCCATCTAGGCCTACACCGTACGAATTGAGTCGATCGAGGATATTGGTGATGCGTTCGGGTAGTTAGAATTATGGCTTGTTAAGTCGTAAGTTGCCACCTTATTATTGTATGTTTCTGCTCGTTTTACGTTGTTTATAGCACGACACTTGTTCATGCATCATTGTTTCAAAAACGAACATAAAAAATGAATTTCTATGCATGTATTTACAAATGAAAAAGGTAAACGAATGGAACGATGGTCACGTCGGTGGCGGTGGTTCAGACATGGCTGTCGGATGAAGCATGTCTTCCCCCCGGTTAGATACGAGGGGCTATCCAATCGCCGGATGTGCCGCTCCTATCTAGTGAGAGAGAAGCCCCGGTGACAAGAAATGAAATGAAAAGAAATGAAATGAAATGAAATGAAATGAAAGAAATGAAAACGATGCATGGTTTAAATCAGCATATGCATAGCATCCACGTGCATTCACTTAGATTTACTGAGCCTCTAGCTCACGTGTTTAAATTCTATGGTGTAGGTGATCCTGACATAGGTGAGGACGAGATCCTTCCACCTGAGGAGTGATGCGGTTGACGGAGGATGGCTCGCGGGGTGTGCTGGCGCAGTCGATGCTTGACCGACCCGTGGGGAAGTATGTATGGGTTTTGAGGGTTTTTGGAGTGTCTTGGTTCTGGTTAGGTTTTAGATTTTTATGTTGATGTTTCAAATGTTTTGTTTAAACCATAAATTTGACGTTACGGGAATGTGTTAGTTTAATTGGTAGTTGATATGTTTTAGGGTGTTTGATTCTGTTAGTTGATAGATTGATGTTTAGATGACTTTGTTTAGTTGAAAGATTGATGTTTAGATGGTTTGATTCGAGTTAGTGGATAAAATAGATTTATATACAGATGTTATGGCAAACTGTTTTATAAAGCGTTTTGTTAAATCAGTTATTTGAAATGTATTCTGGAACTGCTTGGTATTTTCTTTGATTTGTAAACAGGAGGATATGTCACACTTTTAAACGGAACCATGCAGTTCATTTTCATGGAAATGTACATGATTTCAGTTTCGTTTTGATCGGGTTTCGATTGGGTTTAAGTTTTTATGAGGAATGTAGTGTTTGATGGTATTGAAGTGTGTAGTTGGTGCAGGAGAAAAGGAAAGAAAGAAAGAGGAAAATGTTTTTAATTGTTTTACATAATTGTTTTAAATTGTTTGAAATTTTATTTCCGCTCGAACGCTAAGTTTAAAGTTTAGAGTATAAAATGAAAAATTTGTACGGTAATTGAAGGGTTAGGATAAGGGTCGTTACAATTATGGTATCAAAGCCCCCGGGTTTTAAAATCGGTTCTGTAGACTGCTCGACTGCACAGCCACTACGCGGACATTCTTCATCAACTGTAAGTATGTGTATAGTTTTATTTAATTACTGTTTCTTAGAGTGTTTGTTTAAACATTTTTATAGAGGAGTTATAGAATTATGGTGCATCAAGGAAATGACCGAAATGATACGATAGATACCCTTAGGAAGTTCATTGCCCAACAATCCCGACACATTTACCAACAATTGCAGCTTATAGATGGACAATCTCGTCAGCTTGAGATATTGACAAACTGAAAGGAACTTAGGACCCAAAGGGTAGTTGCTCCCAATGGCCACGGTATGAAGAGGAAGAGCAAGAAAGAAGTAGAGCGAAGGATATTAGAGTAGAAATATAGTATAGAGTAAGAATTCGAAAGTAATAGTCAGATAATAGATAAGAGTAAGTTTAAGAATAGAGAGAGGACGACGTAGACTTCGAATAAAGGAGAGATAAAATTAAGCGTTAAAGCCCATGACCCGGTACAACCGTAAGAATTGAACGCTTAGAATTAAATTTCCATAAGAGAAGTACAACTTACGGGATATAAGGTTTAGGTAAATGGAACTAGATCCTGCTTGACAGACCCTTAGGGTTTAGAATATGATCAATCGAGGAGAAACTTGAAGTTAGATGTAAGACTTACTAAGAAATGTTCTAAATTGTCGATGTAGTACGTACACATAGATAAGAAAATACTAGAAATAGGATAAGAAGGATTCCCAAGTGAACTTTGATGAGAAGACTATAGGTTAGATACAGGGCGATATAGACTCTATAGAAAAAGAGCTATGCACTAATGTGATTAGCTGGACATAACAACAAGACTTTGTACGCTTGGAATTTAGTTACCATTAGGGGGATACGACATATGAGATATAAGATATAAGATTTAAGTGGACGGAAGATCTAAGTGATTGTAAAAGGGGTGTTTGTGTTGACCCACATCGATAAAGAAGATAAGGGTATTTACTCGGAGTTGGAAGGTTAACGAAATCCGGAACGATAAAGAGTTAGGGTCATACAAAAGGTAATACTCGGAATACGAAGTTTGGCCGACCTTAAGTATTGTATGAAAGAACTAGTCAATTGAGGACAATTGTTAAGTCGTGAAAAAGGATTTCGACTGACTTACTGTAGGGAGAAGACGTAGTAAAGTCAAGAATAATCGGTGAGTAGTAGGGGTAGTGTTGAGTGGGGTTTACACTCTAAATCAGATGACGTGTTTTGAGATTTAAAGTAACTAGTATGACCGTAGAGAGAATAGTGATTTAAATAGAGTTAGGTTATGTGTGAGGCTTACCTCCAGAATGGGAGTAGAAGAATTAGCTTTCGAGGAACTAGCAGGGGTAAACCTTAATGAAGAGGTGTTTCTAGCACGCTTTAGAATAGCGAATGGTAAGATTTGGGAACTTGAGGAGATTCGGATTAAGGAGGTTAACTCATTTACAACAAGTTCTCAAACAAGAAGATTGTTGGACGAATCGTTGCACGGGAGCCAAGTAGAATATTTAGAACCCGACTAGGAGGAACAAAGGATGTAGACCATTGAGTGACTTGAGGGAAGTTCACGTGCGACATTTGACGTGACTGCGGAGGATTGTTAGATTCAATGGAGGGTTAAGATTAGAAATTTAACTTGGTGATTAGTGCCGAACGACTTGTGAAATTTCGGTTTATAGAATAGGAAGGACAATGATGTGCAATGACCTACTTAAGTAAACTTAGAGTGAGATTAAGTTAGAAAGAGTTCCCAAAGACTGGAGTTTATCAGGTCGAGACCGATAGACACATGGGTGAGATAAGGTTAGAATAAGTAGTTGGAGTGAATTTATGGCGGAATCTTGTGATTTAATTGTGCTTAGAATTAACAAGGAATTGAGTGTAACGTATATAGTAAACAAATGAGTGTAACATATATAGTAAAAGACAGTCACTTAGTGAATTAGCGATAGAACTCGTAAAGGTAGTTCAGAGCGAGATAAGATGGTTAAACGATCATCGCTACAATGGGACAAAGATCCTAAGTGGTTAGCGATTTTAGCTTCTGGTTGGACTCATCGAGACCAGGAGGTATTCTAAGGACATAGTTGTGAAGTGTAGCAACGCGAAATTAGTTGAGAATTTGTTAGGAACTGCGAGATGCCCAAGGAAGTGTACGGTTTGGATACTATTGATGGGGAAGTTCTGTGGGCACATTACTAAAGAGATGTACACTCGGGTGACTAAGATTAAGGTCAACAAATTTCTACACGATATTAGTTTACGGCTTCGATATATATAGAAATTTCTATACCCAATAGGTGGATAAGGTCGTAGTGAATTGAGATTTAGCGTTGGAAGACTTTGAGGGCGTGAAGTGGCTAGGTACGTATTCGATAGACTAGGGATTAAGAAAATTTGAAACTAAAGGAACTTAATTTGATGAGTTGAGGTTAAAATATAGGGGAGTTTAGATTACAAACTAGATGTTGTTAGGAATCCTTAAACGGTAATCAACCCAAATGACATTGGAAGTTGAAGTTATTTCGAGGATTGAGGATAAGAGACAACCTTGGTAGAGATCAATTAATAAGTTGGAAAGTTTAACGTTTGGATGATTAGATATAGACCAACGCATACTCTGGTCGTTAGGTACCTAGTACACGGTTAGAGATCGTTAATTGAGGACTTAAGAAAGTTGGTAAGATTTGATGCGTAAACGAGGGCGTGGTTAGGCAAATCGGAAGTAAGGATACGGTGTGCATCCTGACTGTGGGCAGAGTCGATGGAAACTATGTTGAAGTTTGAGGTGCAGCCCATAAATTTGATGAGATCGTAGGCATTCAATTTGGCTGTTATTAGGAAGCTTAGGCATAGCTGCGAGTGGTTAAGTGAAAGTCGAAAGTTGGTACATGCGCAAGTGTTAAAGTGACAAATATGTTGTCGGGTTAAGTGATTGAGAGTTGAAAATTTGGATTATGCTCAGTACGTGAGAGGGGACGTGTACGATCAAACCGAAAGTAGAGAATACGAAGTAGAGCCAATGTTGGAGAATATAGTAGGATTTCGGGTTAGAACCACGAAAAAGGACCGTAAGTACAGACGATTAACCGAAGTAAAACACCACAAGACACGAGGGGTTGATATCAAGAACTATGTGGTATAACAAATTTTGAGGACAAAATTTTAAATAAGGTGGATGGAATGTAATACCCCGCTTTACGGGATATTATTATTTTAATATAAGTGGCATTTTTGTAAATATGCCAAATCAGGTCCGTTTTACGGAAAGAAAGCGTTATTAGGATCCTATCGATTAATTGGAATTTTAAGGAAATTACGAGAATTTTCGGAGTAATAACGCTATATTTCGATTAATTACGTTTCTCGTAATATAATTTTAGTAAAAATAGTAAACGAGGTCCGATTTACGAACGGACAGTTTTAATAGAACCCAGATAATAAGTTGGATTTATTGGCGAAATAAGAAAATTCGAATAGTCGAGAACACGAGAGGGCAAAATTAATGTTTTAGTTTTAGAATTATTATTATTATTATTATTATTATTATTTATTTTAAATTAAACATAAAAACAACGAAAACTCGTTGTTTTCGTTGTGTTGAGCCCGAGCCCGAGAGCGAGAACAGGGGAGACGAGAAGGGGGTGGCGACGATCGACGACCGACGAACGCCGGCGTTTTCCGACTCCCTCTGGCCAGACAACGGCGGCAGGAGAACTCCGGCCTGTCTCGCGCACAAACCGAACCGGTAAGTGGTTTTCGCCCTGTTTTCGGTTCGATTTAGAGCTGAGAGAGTGGAGCTCGATTGAGCTCTGATTTCTGGCGGCTTTTGGCCGATTTTGGCGTCAAATGACCGGGCTCAGGCCGGCGAAGGTCGCCTGGCCGTGTTGTGCTCGAATTGAGCGAAAAACCAGAATGCCCTATTTTGGCATTCCGGGTTTTGTGTGTGTAGCCTCGCGATTTTGATTAGTTTATGCGAATAGAGGCTAATTGTAGTTGATTGGTGAAGAAATTGGTAGAATTTGATGGAAAATCAAATTGGGGGAAATTCCGGGTTAGGGGCAGAATCAGGTTTTTGCCAAATTGACCTAGCTACGGTCGTTTGTTTCAAAATTCCTTTTGGCATATTAAACTAGGATATTAGAGGAGCGCGTGGCCGCTGGAATCGTTCGATTCCGATAACCGGCGCAAAAGTTACGCGCGTTCGAAGTTTCGGGTCGATTTTACCAAACCCGAATTAGTGGCCCGTTTAGTTAAGTTTTAGTTGGATTAGGCTAGAAATAGTAGTTTGAGAGTAAATTAGTGAATGTAAACGTGATTTTTAACGAAGCTTGAATGTTTGTCATAGGTCGAGCCATAGGCGACGAGATGTGCCAAAACCAGCGAACTACGGACGACAGGTAAGTCTCTGTGACTTGTTTGGCCATCTAGGCCTACACCGTACGAATTGAGTCGATCGAGGATATTGGTGATGCGTTCGGGTAGTTTAGAAAGGGTAGTTAGAATTATGGCTTGTTAAGTCGTAAGTTGCCACCTTATTATTGTATGTTTCTGCTCGTTTTACGTTGTTTATAGCACGACACTTGTTCATGCATCATTGTTTCAAAAACGAACATAAAAAATGAATTTCTATGCATGTATTTACAAATGAAAAAGGTAAACGAATGGAACGATGGTCACGTCGGTGGCGGTGGTTCAGACATGGCTGTCGGATGAAGCATGTCTTCCCCCCGGTTAGATACGAGGGGCTATCCAATCGCCGGATGTGCCGCTCCTATCTAGTGAGAGAGAAGCCCCGGTGACAAGAAATGAAATGAAAAGAAATGAAATGAAATGAAATGAAATGAAATGAAAGAAATGAAAACGATGCATGGTTTAAATCAGCATATGCATAGCATCCACGTGCATTCACTTAGATTTACTGAGCCTCTAGCTCACGTGTTTAAATTCTATGGTGTAGGTGATCCTGACATAGGTGAGGACGAGATCCTTCCACCTGAGGAGTGATGCGGTTGACGGAGGATGGCTCGCGGGGTGTGCTGGCGCAGTCGATGCTTGACCGACCCGTGGGGAAGTATGTATGGGTTTTGAGGGTTTTTGGAGTGTCTTGGTTCTGGTTAGGTTTTAGATTTTTATGTTGATGTTTCAAATGTTTTGTTTAAACCATAAATTTGACGTTACGGGAATGTGTTAGTTTAATTGGTAGTTGATATGTTTTAGGGTGTTTGATTCTGTTAGTTGATAGATTGATGTTTAGATGACTTTGTTTAGTTGAAAGATTGATGTTTAGATGGTTTGATTCGAGTTAGTGGATAAAATAGATTTATATACAGATGTTATGGCAAACTGTTTTATAAAGCGTTTTGTTAAATCAGTTATTTGAAATGTATTCTGGAACTGCTTGGTATTTTCTTTGATTTGTAAACAGGAGGATATGTCACACTTTTAAACGGAACCATGCAGTTCATTTTCATGGAAATGTACATGATTTCAGTTTCGTTTTGATCGGGTTTCGATTGGGTTTAAGTTTTTATGAGGAATGTAGTGTTTGATGGTATTGAAGTGTGTAGTTGGTGCAGGAGAAAAGGAAAGAAAGAAAGAGGAAAATGTTTTTAATTGTTTTACATAATTGTTTTAAATTGTTTGAAGTTTTATTTCCGCTCGAACGCTAAGTTTAAAGTTTAGAGTATAAAATGAAAAATTTGTACGGTAATTGAAGGGTTAGGATAAGGGTCGTTACACAGTTGGTGATGTACAGGGCATGCCGGTGCAGGTAATTGTCAGGGTGTCTTGACCATGATCTTCGGAAAGATGTGGGTAGAATGGTATTTTGAATTTTATAGTGTTTACCTATTTGGAGTTTGTAAAAAAAAACGTGGTTGTTTTGTGGGATTTGTCTGTATAAAGAAGGTGATTTATAACGTTGTAAATAATGTTTTCAAACTGTGTTAAATATGTGTTATAAACCGTTGGATTTTCAAGTTTTGGGGTTTTAGTAATTATAGGCGTTATGCCGCTCGTTTTGGTTTTAAAACAAATAACGTCCGATATTTTTCTCTATTTTTTTTGTTAACCGTTTAAGTCGAATTTCCAAAATTGTTACGGGACATGAAGGTTTGGGTGTCGGGAATGTACGGTTAAAATTTTAGAATTTTTGGAGGTGTTTGGCTTGGGGAAAAGTGGAGGAAAAGAGGTGGAGGTCGGAAGGGGCGCGCGCTGGGGCGTGTTGGGTGTGCACAGGGCGCGCAGGGTGCCGCAAGAGGCGATTGAACGCGCGCCAGCGGCAATCGATCGTCGATCAGCATGCTCTCGGGTACTGTAGCACCCGAGAGGGTGCCGATCGATCGGCGCATTTGCGCCGATTGATCGCCACCACTTGTTTTTAAAGTGTAACACCCGACATTTCGGCCAGGTGATTTTCTGACCATTTTCATTGTCACCCTCTTATTTAACCTTTATGATTTAAAATTTAATGTTAAGACAAATTTATTACAAGTTGTGTGAAACTAGGTTGGGTGGCAGTGTTGTAATTAAAATCGATGGATTTAGTATAAATAGGAAATGGAAACCTTAAACCTCATTTATTACCACTGTAGCCGACATTCCCTCTCGGCGATTTCTTCCCTCCCAAGTTCTTGCTCTCGGCTACCAGAACTTTCCTTTACCGACGGCTGGTTTCGAGCTTGCTCTTCTCTGCAAATCCACACCCGAGGTATGAAATGGACAATGTAGTCATTCATTAGTAAATAGAGCTCTGTTTTCAGCTCGGCACTGAGTTCGGATTTTTTTTAGCAGTGGCCGAGTAGTTTAAGACTTTTTAAAATCTGAGAGTAGAAATGTCATCCCGAATCGATTCTGAACATTTTTAGTAACCAACTCGGATTTAACCAATGGTAAAACCTGTCCACCTAGTTTTGGATTTCAGACTGCAGTGTGTCAAACAGAGGAATCGGAACGACTTTAGCTATTAGGTCCTAGGATGGTTTATGATTAGGACTATTAGGACTTTGTTTTAACTACTGTAACGTACATGTTTAGGTGAAGAAGTTTAAAGGAAAGAAGCTCGGATTGCTGAGGAATCCAGGTAAGTGAATGTGTTAAGATTTCCGGCCAATAGGGCCCTACACCGCAAGGGTATTAGGAAATCACTGAGATGTTAGCTTATTGACTATGATTTGTTATTTCCACGATATGAAGAAGCTGTGTAAGTAAATGTAAAGTTACAGGATGTTTTACTTGTCCTCATGATATGACTTTTCTCTATGAACCTCATGTCTATGCATTATGCCCACGTTTATGATTAAGTAGAGAACATGAAAAGTAAATGTAACCATGATTAAGTGCAGAACGGGGAAAAGACTATGTTATGTATGACTCGCGAATTCTCCCACTGGTGGAGGCCGAGTTAATGATATGTATGACTCGCGAAATCTCCCACTGGTGGAGGCCGAGTAATGATATGTATGGCTCGCGAATTCTCCCACTGGGGAGGCCGAGTGATGTATCATGATTGCCGCGATAGGCAAATGATTATGTATGACTGCCGTGATAGGCAAATGACTATGTACCCCTGTCTTCCTCCCTCGTTCCCTGCCTTAATACATGTTATGTAAATGATAAAGATGAATATGAATGAAGAATGGTTTATGAATTATGTCTCTTTAAATTGTGTACTCATGTATATCTGTCAGCATGCATTCCTTACTAAGCATAGGCTTGAAGATGTAAAATGTGTTTGTCGTTTAGCGACGGAAGATGTAGAATGTGTTTTGTCGTTTAGCGACCGGAAGATGTAAAATGTGTTTTGTCGTTTAGCGACCGGAAGATGTAAAATGTGTTTGTCGTTTAGCGACGGAAGATGTAAAATGTGTTTGTCGTTTAGCGACCGGAAGATGTAAAATGTGTTTGTCGTTTAGCGACCGGAAGATGTAAAATGTGTTTGTCGTTTAGCGACCGGAAGATGTAAAATGTGTTTTGTCGTTTAGCGACCGGAAGATGTAAAATGTGTTTGTCGTTTAGCGACCGGAAGATGTAAAATGTGTTTTGTCGTTTAGCGACGGAAGATGTAAAATGTGTTTGTCGTTTAGCGACCGGAAGATGTAAAATGTGTTTTGTCGTTTAGCGACCGGAAGATGTAAAATGTGTTTTGTCGTTTAGCGACGGAAGATGTAGAATGTGTTTTGTCGTTTAGCGACGGAAGATGTAAAATGTGTTTTGTCGTTTAGCGACCGGAAGATGTAAAATGTGTTTGTCGTTTAGCGACCGGAAGATGTAAAATGTGTTTGTCGTTTAGCGACCGGAAGATGTAAAATGTGTTTTGTCGTTTAGCGACCGGAAGATGTAAAATGTGTTTGTCGTTTAGCGACCGGAAGATGTAAAATGTGTTTGTCGTTTAGCGACCGGAAGATGTAAAATGTGTTTGTCGTTTAGCGACCGGAAGATGTAAAATGTGTTTTGTCGTTTAGCGACGGAAGATGTAGAATGTGTTTTGTCGTTTAGCGACCGGAAGATGTAAAATGTGTTTGTCGTTTAGCGACGGAAGATGTAAAATGTGTTTGTCGTTTAGCGACCGGAAGATGTAAAATGTGTTTTGTCGTTTAGCGACCGGAAGATGTAAAATGTGTTTGTCGTTTAGCGACCGGAAGATGTAAAATGTGTTTTGTCGTTTAGCGACCGGAAGATGTAAAATGTGTTTGTCGTTTAGCGACCGGAAGATGTAAAATGTGTTTTGTCGTTTAGCGACCGGAAGATGTAAAATGTGTTTGTCGTTTAGCGACCGGAAGATGTAAAATGTGTTTGTCGTTTAGCGACCGGAAGATGTAAAATGTGTTTGTCGTTTAGCGACCGGAAGATGTAAAATGTGTTTGTCGTTTAGCGACGGAAGATGTAAAATGTGTTTGTCGTTTAGCGACCGGAAGATGTAAAATGTGTTTTGTCGTTTAGCGACCGGAAGATGTAAAATGTGTTTGTCGTTTAGCGACCGGAAGATGTAAAATGTGTTTGTCGTTTAGCGACGGAAGATGTAGAATGTGTTTTGTCGTTTAGCGACCGGAAGATGTAAAATGTGTTTTGTCGTTTAGCGACCGGAAGATGTAAAATGTGTTTGTCGTTTAGCGACCGGAAGATGTAAAATGTGTTTGTCGTTTAGCGACCGGAAGATGTAAAATGTGTTTGTCGTTTAGCGACGGAAGATGTAGAATGTGTTTTGTCGTTTAGCGACCGGAAGATGTAAAATGTGTTTTGTCGTTTAGCGACCGGAAGATGTAAAATGTGTTTGTCGTTTAGCGACCGGAAGATGTAAAATGTGTTTGTCGTTTAGCGACCGGAAGATGTAAAATGTGTTTGTCGTTTAGCGACGGAAGATGTAAAATGTGTTTTGTCGTTTAGCGACGGAAGATGTAGAATGTGTTTTGTCGTTTAGCGACCGGAAGATGTAAAATGTGTTTGTCGTTTAGCGACGGAAGATGTAGAATGTGTTTTGTCGTTTAGCGACCGGAAGATGTAAAATGTGTTTGTCGTTTAGCGACCGGAAGATGTAAAATGTGTTTTGTCGTTTAGCGACCGGAAGATGTAAAATGTGTTTTGTCGTTTAGCGACGGAAGATGTAGAATGTGTTTTGTCGTTTAGCGACGGAAGATGTAAAATGTGTTTTGTCGTTTAGCGACGGAAGATGTAGAATGTGTTTTGTCGTTTAGCGACCGGAAGATGTAAAATGTGTTTTGTCGTTTAGCGACGGAAGATGTAGAATGTGTTTTGTCGTTTAGCGACCGGAAGATGTAAAATGTGTTTTGTCGTTTAGCGACCGGAAGATGTAAAATGTGTTTTGTCGTTTAGCGACCGGAAGATGTAAAATGTGTTTTGTCGTTTAGCGACGGAAGATGTAGAATGTGTTTTGTCGTTTAGCGACGGAAGATGTAGAATGTGTTTTGTCGTTTAGCGACGGAAGATGTAGAATGTGTTTTGTCGTTTAGCGACCGGAAGATGTAAAATGTGTTTTGTCGTTTAGCGACTGGAAGATGTAAAATGTGTTTTGTCGTTTAGCGACCGGAAGATGTAAAATGTGTTTTGTCGTTTAGCGACCGGAAGATGTAGAATGTGTTTTGTCGTTTAGCGACCGGAAGATGTAAAATGTGTTTTGTCGTTTAGCGACCGGAAGATGTAAAATGTGTTTTGTCGTTTAGCGACGGAAGATGTAAAATGTGTTTTGTCGTTTAGCGACTAGGGAAGATGTAGAATGTGTTTTGTCGTTTAGCGACCGGAAGATGTAAAATTGTTTTGTCGATTAGCGACCGGATGATGTTTTAATTTAGCACGCGAGACCCACGTGCCCACCGGAAGATGTCTCCCTTTTAGGCGATGTTAAGCGAGTCATGCGTAATGCACGTGATGACCAGACGACTAAATTTCTGAGGGTTGTCAACGCATGCAACCCATGCAAACCCGAGTGGTATTAAGTTAAGAGAATTGAGGGCACCTCCTCTTTTCCCGAATTGTCAAGAAGCCAATGACCGAGTCTAGTCGCTCGACTCTGTGAAGGTTGAGCCGACGAGGCGTGGGAAGTCGGGCACGAGAGGGTTCGTCTTCCTTAATGGTTCTGCGTTTCTATTACCGGTTTTTAAAAAAAAGTATATGTAAAATGTGAAAGTCTGTTGAGAGATAGTAAGTGAATGTAATAATAGTAAAAGTCAAGCAAACGATTATTGAAAGAATATGAACACATGACGGCTCCTGGCCGGGGTCGTTACATAAAGTGTTTTTTTCTTTCTTTTATTATTCCAACTTATTTTAACCCGATATTTTTCGACGCATTTTAAACGTATTTTGGGCACGCTTTCCAACAATAATCTAGGGTTCGTAAAACTCAAAAATCGAGTCAAAAAATTACAAAAATTATTTTAAACGTCGTTTTAAACGCAGGATTTGTTTGCAAAGTAGCGCACCGAGCCGGGGTGGTTCGGGGGTGTTACACTTGCCCTCCACGATTCCTTGATAGCCATTGAAGCCTCCATTTTCTTCATTCCATCAAGAGTTTTCAAGGGATTTAAGGTTAGTTTTAATGGGGTTTTTAGTTTTATACATTAAGGTGTTGATTTTTGGTGTTTTGGAGGTGATTTGGAAGAGTTTGGTTAGGGTTTGGAAAACCCTAACCATGGAGTCCAAAATTTTGGTTTCCAATGGTAGATTTCTTTCCAAATTTCATGTTTTAGTTGTTGAATGGAGTTAGAATGGTAATTTGGTGGAAGTTGTAAAAAATCGGTTTTGTGGAGTAAGAACACCGGTTCTGTTTTGCGCAATCCGACTTTGCCAAAGTGTTTGGTTGGTTAATTTGATGATTTCAATGGATAGTAGATGTGTAGAGGTTTACAGATTGGGGTGGCACGTTGAAATCCGTTGAAAAACGAGGAAGTTATGGCCGTTCGAAGTTGGATGTTGTTAACTTTGGGTAAAACTCAGGTTTTGTGTTTTGAGAGTGCAATTTGTTTTAGGGGTTGTTTAGTTTTAGTAAGAAAATCCCTTAGAATTTATTGGTGGCTTATTAAGTTAAGTTTTCGTTATTTTAGGTCGTCGAGCCAGTGAAGTGATAAGACGAAGTGAGCAATTGAAAGCCGAGCAATCAGGTAAGTAGTGGATGCGTGTTTTATTGCCTTTGGGCCTACACCATGGAACGGTAGGGATTGTTTGCTTATTTGTTGTGTTTTGTTTGAGTCGAGCATCGTGTGTCATGCATCATTGTTTTCTAACTACGAAACCACGTGTTTGGTATGTTTGAGTGGTGAGGATGAAATGTAAGATATGAAAATGGATATGCAACTTGGTCTCGAGTAGAATAGCCTCGTCGGGCAAGTGGTTTGTTGGAGCACCCCGAGAGGGATTCTATAGAGATGCTATGCTAAATTACGTAACATGTCGGAAGTATGAATGCCTCGATCTGTTCGTGCTTGAAGGCACATTGAGGATTCTACGATCGATAGGGAAGGAGATTCGGTATGGCTGTCCCGGATTGTTTAGGATATGTGCCTCTGATCTTGCTCCGTGGGTCAAGGCGTGGACGTCCTGGATTGTGTTAGGATGTGTGCTTACTTGATTCACATGCAAGTGAAAGATAAATGCAACAAGAATAAATTGAATACAACAGAGCGAGTAGAAACTGCATGTTAGGGTTGAGTTGAGCATACGTCGATTTAATGTGCATTATTTTCCTACTTGCTAAGCATTACGCTTATGTTTTGTGTTCTATGGTGTAGGTGACGAGATTTTCTCAGGTGAGGTAGATGAGACAGCCCAGGACTAGGCAGCAGTTGGAGATGCATGAAGTATGCCGGTGCGGGCTATTGTCAGGGCGTCACGACCACTTCCTCGGGTAGTTTGTGAGAGTTTGATATAGATAGTTTTGTAAGTATTTTTGGATTCTTGTGATCAGTGTTTTGAGGACTGGTTTGTGTATAAATACTGGGAGTTTGAAACTATATATTTTCCGGTTTTTGTTTCAGGTTTTGGTTATAGAATTTCAGGTGTTATGCCGCTCGTTTTAGTTTTAAAATAAATAACATCGGGTTTACTTTCTCTTTTTTTTTTATTAATCGTTTTAAGTCTGTTTTTCAAGATTTTTAAGGGACACGGAGTTAAGGGTGTCAGGATTGTGTGGTAAAAATTTTAGAATTTTTGGTGGTGTTTGGCTTGACAGAAAATGAAGAAAAGTTAGAAAAGGTGGAAAAAAAAGTCGAAAATGGGCATGTAGGCGCGCCAGCACACCAAAAATATTTTTTTTTTTATTTTTTTCTATTTCTAAATTGTTTTGACCCGACCTTTTTTGACGTATTTTAAATGTATTTTATGCACATTTTTCAACATTTTTCGAGGGTTCGAAAAACCCAAAAATCGAGTAAAAATTTATCAAAAATTATTTTAAACGTCGTTTTAAACACGGTTTGAGTTAGCAAAGTAGCGCACCGAGCCGAGGTGGGTTCGGGGGCATTACACTCGGTTTATGGTTTTTAGGTTTGAGCAAACTCCCGAGGTAGACTTCAACCAAGCTTTTTAGGAGATCAGGTAAGTAGAGTTTGTGTGTGCCTTTAGGCCTACATCACAAAACAGTAGGATTTATGCATGTTTTGTATGTTTTTCAATACGTCATGTATCATGGATGTTTTGAAAGCTTACGAAAATGAATTTACATGTAATGGCATGGTAAGGCATGAACAGAATTAATCAGATCAACTATTAATGGAGCTAATCCGCCCCTTAATCGAGTTAGAGGATGTATGACTTTGGGAAAACTGATCCACTTTCCAATGGATAGAAGGATCAGATCAGCTATTAAGGGAACTAATCCGCCCCTTAATTGAGTTAGAGGATGTATGACTTTGGAAAAATTGATCCACCTCCCAATGGACAGAAGGATCAGACTAGCAGAGAACATTTATGAATTCAACTGAGTGGTGAAAGTAGAAACTGCATGATTAGGATTTATGTTTCAGCTTTTCATTTTATTATGCTCTACTTATTTAGCATTAGGCTAATAGATGAGTTTTGTGATGTAGGTGCTGAGGTTTCAACATGTGAGTTCTCCGAGTTTACAGAATGGTAGATGAAGTTGATGGAGCACACCTATGCCACGGTTTGGTGCACTGATGATTTAACACCCGGTTCCGTTGAATCAAAATTATTCTATCAACTTATGATGTGCATTGTAGGGATGCAATTGGGAGAAACTAGTGATTAGGTTAATGATTGACTAAATAAGGGTAGAACTGTAATTTGGAGATTTAGTAGTGGATAACGTATTTAAGGAAGAGTTTTGTGAGGTTTAGCCGCCACTGTTTCTCATTTCCTCTTTCGGTATTCAGCTCAAGCTCAGCAGAGCTCTCCAGACAGTTTTCTCTCCGATTTCTATTTCTCAATCTAGGTGAGTTTTTCTTCGTTTTCCTTGAATTTTAGTGACTAGGTAGTAGGGAGAGTGCAATATGTGTGTTTTGGGAGTGCTGTGAATGAGAATAGGTTCGGGTTTTGATGATAAACCAGGAATGCACGATTATTAGAGTTCAAAGTTAGCTACTTTAGGTTTTCGAATGGTTTAGAAGGAGGTATAGTGAAGATTGAATTAATGCTCTGTTTATGATTTTAGGTGAACAAACTCCCGAAGTAGCTTACAACCAAACAATCCCCAGGAGACCAGGTAAGTGGAGTATGCATGTGCCTTCTGGCTTATATCACAAAACAATAGGATTATGTATGTTTGAATTTGTCTGTATGTCATGCATCGTATTTTGAAAGAATACAAAAATGAATTTACATGTATTGGTATGGTAAGAAATGAACAGATTGCAACAGATAAATTATTAAGGGAACTAATCCGCCCATTAACTTATGAAGAGGATGTATGACTTTGGGAAAATTGATCTGCTTCCCAATGGAATTTAGGATCAGATCAGCTGTTAAGGGAACTAATCCACCCCTTAATTTATGAAGATGATGTATGACTTTGGGAAAAATGATCCAACTCCCAATGGAACCGAGGGATCAGATCAGAGAAAGAACGTGAATGCAACTGAGCGTAGGAGTGAGTATTAGATTTTGTCGTTTTGTGACCGGTGGATGTGAGCGTAGGAGTGAGTATTAGATTTTGTCGTTTTGTGACGGTGGATGTGAGCGTAGGAGTGAGTATTAGATTTTGTCGTTTTGTGACCGGTGGATGTGAGCGTAAGAGTGAGTATTAGATTTTGTCGTTTTGTGACGGTGGATGTGAGCGTAAGAGTGAGTATTAGATTTTGTCGTTTTGTGACGGTGGATGTGAGCGTAGGAGTGAGTATTAGATTTTGTCGTTTTGTGACGGTGGATGTGAGCGTAAGAGTGAGTATTAGATTTTGTCGTTTTGTGACGGTGGATGTGAGCGTAAGAGTGAGTATTAGATTTTGTCGTTTTGTGACGGTGGATGTGAGCGTAAGAGTGAGTATTAGATTTTGTCGTTTTGTGACCGGTGGATGTGAGCGTAAGAGTGAGTATTAGATTTTGTCGTTTTGTGACGGTGGATGTGAGCGTAGGAGTGAGTATTAGATTTTGTCGTTTTGTGACGGTGGATGTGAGCGTAAGAGTGAGTATTAGATTTTGTCGTTTTGTGACCGGTGGATGTGAGCGTAAGAGTGAGTATTAGATTTTGTCGTTTTGTGACGGTGGATGTGAGCGTAAGAGTGAGTATTAGATTTTGTCGTTTTGTGACGGTGGATGTGAGCGTAGGAGTGAGTATTAGATTTTGTCGTTTTGTGACCGGTGGATGTGAGCGTAGGAGTGAGTATTAGATTTTGTCGTTTTGTGACGGTGGATGTGAGCGTAAGAGTGAGTATTAGATTTTGTCGTTTTGTGACGGTGGATGTGAGCGTAAGAGTGAGTATTAGATTTTGTCGTTTTGTGACCGGTGGATGTGAGCGTAAGAGTGAGTATTAGATTTTGTCGTTTTGTGACGGTGGATGTGAGCGTAAGAGTGAGTATTAGATTTTGTCGTTTTGTGACGGTGGATGTGAGCGTAGGAGTGAGTATTAGATTTTGTCGTTTTGTGACGGTGGATGTGAGCGTAAGAGTGAGTATTAGATTTTGTCGTTTTGTGACGGTGGATGTGAGCGTAAGAGTGAGTATTAGATTTTGTCGTTTTGTGACCGGTGGATGTGAGCGTAGGAGTGAGTATTAGATTTTGTCGTTTTGTGACGGTGGATGTGAGCGTAGGAGTGAGTATTAGATTTTGTCGTTTTGTGACCGGTGGATGTGAGCGTAGGAGTGAGTATTAGATTTTGTCGTTTTGTGACGGTGGATGTGAGCGTAAGAGTGAGTATTAGATTTTGTCGTTTTGTGACCGGTGGATGTGAGCGTAAGAGTGAGTATTAGATTTTGTCGTTTTGTGACGGTGGATGTGAGCGTAAGAGTGAGTATTAGATTTTGTCGTTTTGTGACCGGTGGATGTGAGCGTAGGAGTGAGTATTAGATTTTGTCGTTTTGTGACGGTGGATGTGAGCGTAAGAGTGAGTATTAGATTTTGTCGTTTTGTGACGGTGGATGTGAGCGTAGGAGTGAGTATTAGATTTTGTCGTTTTGTGACGGTGGATGTGAGCGTAAGAGTGAGTATTAGATTTTGTCGTTTTGTGACGGTGGATGTGAGCGTAAGAGTGAGTATTAGATTTTGTCGTTTTGTGACGGTGGATGTGAGCGTAGGAGTGAGTATTAGATTTTGTCGTTTTGTGACGGTGGATGTGAGCGTAAGAGTGAGTATTAGATTTTGTCGTTTTGTGACGGTGGATGTGAGCGTAAGAGTGAGTATTAGATTTTGTCGTTTTGTGACGGTGGATGTGAGCGTAAGAGTGAGTATTAGATTTTGTCGTTTTGTGACGGTGGATGTGAGCGTAGGAGTGAGTATTAGATTTTGTCGTTTTGTGACGGTGGATGTGAGCGTAGGAGTGAGTATTAGATTTTGTCGTTTTGTGACGGTGGATGTGAGCGTAGGAGTGAGTATTAGATTTTGTCGTTTTGTGACGGTGGATGTGAGCGTAGGAGTGAGTATTAGATTTTGTCGTTTTGTGACCGGTGGATGTGAGCGTAAGAGTGAGTATTAGATTTTGTCGTTTTGTGACGGTGGATGTGAGCGTAGGAGTGAGTATTAGATTTTGTCGTTTTGTGACGGTGGATGTGAGCGTAAGAGTGAGTATTAGATTTTGTCGTTTTGTGACCGGTGGATGTTGAGTGTTTGTCTATCGGTGGATGTAGTCCACCGGTGGATGTTGAGTGTTTGTCTATCGGTGGATGTAGTCCACCGGTGGATGTTGAGTGTTTGTCTATCGGTGGATGTGAGCGTAGGAGTGAGTATTAGATTTTGTCGTTTTGTGACCGGTGGATGTGAGCGTAAGAGTGAGTATTAGATTTTGTCGTTTTGTGACCGGTGGATGTGAGCGTAGGAGTGAGTATTAGATTTTGTCGTTTTGTGACGGTGGATGTGAGCGTAGGAGTGAGTATTAGATTTTGTCGTTTTGTGACCGGTGGATGTGAGCGTAGGAGTGAGTATTAGATTTTTGTCGTTTTGTGACCGGTGGATGTGAGCGTAAGAGTGAGTATTAGATTTTTGTTGTTTTGTGATCAGTGGATGCTGAGGGTTACTGTCGTGTGAAGGATTCGATCGGTGAACGTGAGCGGTGGCTGTGGGGAGTCGACATGTCGTGCGACTGACACTGTTTAGCAGTGGATGCCTTCTATTTCCGCTTAGTCTACCACCGCCAAACAATTAAAATTATTTAAAACAATTAAAATTATTTAAAACAATTAAAATTATTTAAAACAATTAAAATTATTTAAAACAATTAAAATTATTTAAAACAATTAAAATTATTTAAAACAATTAAAATTATTTAAAACAATTAAAATTATTTAAAACAATTAAAATTATTTAAAACAATTAAAATTATTTAAAACAATTAAAATTATTTAAAACAATTAAAATTATTTAAAACAATTAAAATTATTTAAAACAATTAAAATTATTTAAAACAATTAAAATTATTTAAAACAATTAAAATTATTTAAAACAATTAAAATTATTTAAAACAATTAAAATTATTTAAAACAATTAAAATTATTTAAAACAATTAAAATTATTTAAAACAATTAAAATTATTTAAAACAATTAAAATTATTTAAAACAATTAAAATTATTTAAAACAATTAAAATTATTTAAAACAATTAAAATTATTTAAAACAATTAAAATTATTTAAAACAATTAAAATTATTTAAAACAATTAAAATTATTTAAAACAATTAAAATTATTTAAAACAATTAAAATTATTTAAAACAATTAAAATTATTTAAAACAATTAAAATTATTTAAAACAATTAAAATTATTTAAAACAATTAAAATTATTTAAAACAATTAAAATTATTTAAAACAATTAAAATTATTTAAAACAATTAAAATTATTTAAAACAATTAAAATTATTTAAAACAATTAAAATTATTTAAAACAATTAAAATTATTTAAAACAATTAAAATTATTTAAAACAATTAAAATTATTTAAAACAATTAAAATTATTTAAAACAATTAAAATTATTTAAAACAATTAAAATTATTTAAAACAATTAAAATTATTTAAAACAATTAAAATTATTTAAAACAATTAAAATTATTTAAAACAATTAAAATTATTTAAAACAATTAAAATTATTTAAAACAATTAAAATTATTTAAAACAATTAAAATTATTTAAAACAATTAAAATTATTTAAAACAATTAAAATTATTTAAAACAATTAAAATTATTTAAAACAATTAAAATTATTTAAAACAATTAAAATTATTTAAAACAATTAAAATTATTTAAAACAATTAAAATTATTTAAAACAATTAAAATTATTTAAAACAATTAAAATTATTTAAAACAATTAAAATTATTTAAAACAATTAAAATTATTTAAAACAATTAAAATTATTTAAAACAATTAAAATTATTTAAAACAATTAAAATTATTTAAAACAATTAAAATTATTTAAAACAATTAAAATTATTTAAAACAATTAAAATTATTTAAAACAATTAAAATTATTTAAAACAATTAAAATTATTTAAAACAATTAAAATTATTTAAAACAATTAAAATTATTTAAAACAATTAAAATTATTTAAAACAATTAAAATTATTTAAAACAATTAAAATTATTTAAAACAATTAAAATTATTTAAAACAATTAAAATTATTTAAAACAATTAAAATTATTTAAAACAATTAAAATTATTTAAAACAATTAAAATTATTTAAAACAATTAAAATTATTTAAAACAATTAAAATTATTTAAAACAATTAAAATTATTTAAAACAATTAAAATTATTTAAAACAATTAAAATTATTTAAAACAATTAAAATTATTTAAAACAATTAAAATTATTTAAAACAATTAAAATTATTTAAAACAATTAAAATTATTTAAAACAATTAAAATTATTTAAAACAATTAAAATTATTTAAAACAATTAAAATTATTTAAAACAATTAAAATTATTTAAAACAATTAAAATTATTTAAAACAATTAAAATTATTTAAAACAATTAAAATTATTTAAAACAATTAAAATTATTTAAAACAATTAAAATTATTTAAAACAATTAAAATTATTTAAAACAATTAAAATTATTTAAAACAATTAAAATTATTTAAAACAATTAAAATTATTTAAAACAATTAAAATTATTTAAAACAATTAAAATTATTTAAAACAATTAAAATTATTTAAAACAATTAAAATTATTTAAAACAATTAAAATTATTTAAAACAATTAAAATTATTTAAAACAATTAAAATTATTTAAAACAATTAAAATTATTTAAAACAATTAAAATTATTTAAAACAATTAAAATTATTTAAAACAATTAAAATTATTTAAAACAATTAAAATTATTTAAAACAATTAAAATTATTTAAAACAATTAAAATTATTTAAAACAATTAAAATTATTTAAAACAATTAAAATTATTTAAAACAATTAAAATTATTTAAAACAATTAAAATTATTTAAAACAATTAAAATTATTTAAAACAATTAAAATTATTTAAAACAATTAAAATTATTTAAAACAATTAAAATTATTTAAAACAATTAAAATTATTTAAAACAATTAAAATTATTTAAAACAATTAAAATTATTTAAAACAATTAAAATTATTTAAAACAATTAAAATTATTTAAAACAATTAAAATTATTTAAAACAATTAAAATTATTTAAAACAATTAAAATTATTTAAAACAATTAAAATTATTTTAAAACAATAATTTTAATCGGAGGGGCAAAACCGGAAAACAGGCGCTGCACAATGCAGCGCCCGATCGCTGCATTGTGCAGCGACGAGTCGCTGCCCTTTTGTAGCGACCAGTCGCTGCACTGGCAGCGACCAGTCTCATTTGTTTCTCTCTGGAATCCGAGATTCCAGAGAGCAATCCAACGTTTCAGAGAGCCGATTTCAACATTTCATTATATTTCATCCATTTCATTACTCAGCATTGCACCCTAATTAAACGACATAAACCTACGTTAAACTTTCGTAAAAACGAACTGCATGGATACGTTTGAAAGTTGTCTAACCCTCCTGTTACAAATTTCCAAGCAGTTCCAGTAAAAAAACTATAAAAACACAGATTATAAACAGATTTCCAAAATGTTTAAAACCATTAAACCTATCCAATCCAAACATAACTTTCTACATATCTTTTCAAAATAACCCAGTACCCTCAAAATACCGTACTTACATCCCCACGGGTCAGGTAAGCATCGACTGCGCAACACACCACACAAGCCATCATCCGTCAACTGCCTCACACATCAGGAGGAGGAACATCGTCCTCACCTGGCTCGAGGTCGCCTATAACGTCACCTACACCATACAGACACCTATGAGCTAACAGGCTCAATAAATTCTACGTAAATGCAGATGCGTGCAGTGCATATGGAGTTCAGAAATCATGCATAACAGAGCGTCGCAGACAGTATATCACCGAGATCTCATCCCTCTAACCGAAGGGGGCCCATCCAGCGGTCGGACTACCCCGTGCGGTTAGAGGAGGGGGGTACACGCTTACAACACGTACAGCCGTGCCTGAGCCCCACCTCGCATGACCAGATAACAGATTACGTTCATTAATTACAGTACATGAGATGTGGTATCGGCCAGACCCTTAATCGGCCCGCACGATAGATCAAGAGCCCCCAATTTCTGGGCCACATAGTTTTCAGAAAACATCGTGCAGTGCAGAAATTCGTTTTCATGCCAAGTTAAAATACGTGATGCATGAACAGTTCAATATAAAAGTAAACAAACAAGCATGCGTACCATCAAGACTGTAAATGAAATAACCTACAAAACGTTTAAACCTAACTACCCAACCAAAGCAGTTAAAACAATCAATCCTCCAAGATCCTCGACGCTAAATCGAAGTACGGTGTAGGCCAATCGGCCAGAGTAAGTCACGAGAACTTACCTTGAGCGCGCTAAATCTCAAGCTTCGTCCACGGGAGTCGATTACCTAAGGCAAATTTACAATATTGTCATTACGACGCATCTAAACTCCTTATTGTCCAATTTAATAAAATTCTTAACTAAGGAACTTTCCTAAAGTTCTAACTTAACTAATCGAGACGTTTAAACGACCAATTCATGCTCGATAGTTCAAAATCACCATCTACGAACTTTTCCTGAAAATCCCTAAATTCTCGAATTTAACATTTTTCACAAATTGATTTAACTTCTTTCAATAACGTCCAATACGTTCAATATATACTTAATCACGGCTAACCCATTAATTACGAACCCTAATTCGCAACTTTTGACGAAACCCTAATGGAAACCCTAACGTGAAATCGGTTCGAAAATTGAAAACTAACGCTATAGAATCATAGATTTATACCTAGGATAGTGATTGGAGGAAGAATCACGAAGAACGGAGGAAGAACGGAGGAGAACGGAGGTCGGATCGTTGATCGGCCGAGAGAAATCGGGAAGGAAAGCTCACTGGCGATCGCGAGCAACAAAGAAGAAAAGAGAGAAAGTGAGGGAGAGAAAAGAAATTGTTTATTTTATAATTTGGATTTGAAAATTACTAAAATGCCCTTAACACTTATTTATATTTGTTTCGTCCTTCGTTTCGTTAATCGTCCAACCATTCGGGTTCACCAAACTTCCTTATTTCACCAACAAGTCCAACTTATTATTTGGAATATAACGAAACTGTCCGTTCGCAATTTGGACCTCGTTTACTATTTTTACTAAAACATTCTTCATATTACGAGAAGCGTATTTACTCGAAATATAGCGTCTAATCTCCGAAAATTCCCATAATTTTCTTAAAATTTCTATTAATCATTAGGATCGAAATGACGCTTTCCCTTTGCGAAACTGATTTGATTTGACATATCTACGAAAAATGTCATTATATGATAAAATAATAATATAATATATTAAATCTGAAATCCGTACAAGCCGGGTATTACACAATCGGTTGATGATGAATGTTACTGTTGATCGGTAGATGTTGAGTGTATGAGTCATCCGGCTGACGTAATCGGTGGATGTTAATCGGGTGATGCCGAGTGTTACTGTTGATCGGTAGATGTTGGGTGTATGAGTCATCCGGCTGACGTAACTGGTGGATGTTAATCGGGTGATGCTGAGTGTTACTGTTGATCGGTAGACGTTGAATGTATGAGTCATCCGGCTGACGTAATCGGTGGATGTTGAGTGTTACTGTAGTTCGGCAGATTTGATTGGTAGATGTGTTCAAATTTAAAGCATCTAAATATTTAACACTCTTATGCCCTCGGCTCTTTCAGCCGAGTGTCTCTATTATTTCAATTGTTATATGAACATAGTTTTATACAAATGATTTTTCCGCTGCAAGTTTTGATGTTTTATTTTAGGTCAAAATGTCTTAGTTCGGTTCAAAGTTATGAGTAGCGGACCGGGTTATAAAAAAATTCGAGTCGTGACATATTTAACCCTCACAAGTCTCTTTTCTTATGTTCTTTGTACGTTTGTTTTACATGAGTACTCAAGTTTCTTTAAAACTTGGATTTCGAGAATCTTTTAAAATTTTTAACTTTGCTATTGAATTTTTATGAAAATTGGTTTCAGTTTAATATCTAGAACTTTTTTTTAAAATTTAAAACGTGATAGAATATTGATATTTTTTTTTTACTCGATGTCGCCTAAATTTTCGAGGTCGAAGCAAAGATAGGAACCGAAAAGCTTAATGTAGTTCGGTTTTGGCTAAACCAAACTAAACAAAACCAAAAAAGGATTTTGAAATGTAACCAAATCAAGGTCGAGAAGGAACCAAATTTTTTTAAAAAAAATTTACTTTTATGAAGGAAAGAAAAAATATTTTCAAACTTGTTGGTTGAGAAGGAAATAAACTAATATTTTTAGCAATAATCTTCTCTTAGATGTCTGAAGTTATATTTAGATCCCATAATGAAAAGTGTGGGTAATGAATGGATATGAGCTTATATAGTCTAACCAGCCTGCCATTTAAGTGTCATAACCCTTTGCACCAAAATCATAATTTAAAATATCAATTAATAAACTAGTTAAATTTCTTTACTCACCAATTAATTTGACGGATTCTACATTTTCCCTTATTTAGAAAATTTTGTCTTCGAATGTAAGTTCACCTCAAATATATAATTAGAATTACTTCGTAGCTATTTTTGTTCAAATCTCCTAAGCAGCTTCTCACTCATTGTACTTTTTCCGCTAAACCCGAATTAAGAAATCTCACAATATTTAAGAACTCTGATAACATGGCCAATATCCTCTCGACCTCACCTCATTGGATGTCGTCCTGCATAAACACGTTTGACAAGGAGATAACATGCGAAAAATAAAAAAAGACACTTTCTCAACCTAAGAATATGAAAAATCACTATGCACACATCTTAATTGTAGATGTAAAGATTCGTTCAACTATGTGAAACATTCTAATATACCTCATAGCCAACTTGCCCTTCACACAAAAGTAGTTAACAACCCCGTCTTGGTTTTATTTCAAGAAAAAAAAAATCATCTGCATCAAATTCAACCTCACTCCTCTAGAGGTTTATATACCCCAACTATTGACTATAGACCTTACTCGGTCAAACTCTAACATTTTGGACTTCCTCAAACAACTCATGAATTAATCACGCACAAGAGTATTTCGCTACTTTGCTTCAACACAATACAAGGAGATTCACATGCTTTTCCATAAAGGGTCTTATAAGGTAAAACTTTAATTATAGTTTACTAGTTGTTTTCATAAAAATCTAACAACAAATGGTACACCCAACCATCATAAAAATCTAGAATACAAAATCATACATATGCTCAAGAATGTGGCTTAAGCTCTTAGACTAACTGTATGTATGAGGATTATTGGCAGTGCTCAAAACTTTATACATTCCAAATCTCTCTCTATAAGGCATTTCAAAACTTCAAAGTAAGCTACGAGTATCTGTTTGAGACTATACCAATGAAGTCACTGTGAAGTCAAACAATGTTCCTCACATAAAACATACTCAACTTTGATTGAGAATAACTCATCCTAATAGGAATAAAGTGTAGAAATTTAGTCATTCAACCAACAACAATGCAAACAGCTTCAAATCTTTGCAATACTATTCCATTTCCATTTGAGAATAGGTAATGGTTGCAATATCTCAACAGGTCTATGATGCTCAACCTTGAAAAATGATTGCGTCAAAAATCCAAGCACGGACTACAACATACTTTGTTTTATGTCAACCTCTCAACATTGACATTTCAATCATGATATGTTCCAATACTACTGAGAAGAATAACGAATCTCATCCTATGACTCTTTATTAAAACAATCTGCTTATCTCAACTCCGAATCATGAAACACCAACCCTTAGAAAATTATATATCCATCAGCATTGACCTCCCAATTGTCATATTGATAGCCATTTTTCAACTGATCAAATTTCTCTTTAAACTTATCATCAAGCTTTTGCATTTCCTTAACAAGCTGCATAAGAGGAGTCTATATCAATCTACAAGTCCAATCTATATGACCATCGTCATGATACTACAACGTATCACAGTCATTAGTAAACAAATATTTCTTAGAATCTTCTCACTAGAAGAGAAAATAAAGCATTGAGAATATTTACTCAAGCATATGTCACAAAGTTAGCTTTACCAAGGATGTATTCCAAAGTAAAAGCATACCCCTCCTTATATCTGAAACTCTACATAAATAAATATTTCAAACTTTTATATTTAGTGAAAACTTCCAAATTCACGTCATATAAATAACTATTCCTTAACTTCTTCGCAAAAATGATCGCCACCAACTCTAATTCATAAGTGGGGCAAAAGCTCTCTTGAGAGTTCAAATTTCTAATTTTTCATAGCAATTGTTCTAGCAAACACACATCTCAAACCTATACTAATAACAACACGAGGTAGACCACTAGCACACACAGACATAATAGGTGTGATGATCATAGCCGAGAAAATTACGAAGCAACGATAGTAATAACCAGCTAATCCCAAGAAATTTCAATTAATGCTCCTTGGTGGCTTATAAACTAACACAAACTTAACTGGATCTAAAAGATATTGTCTCTAGAATCAATATGTCATTGAATTTCACTTGTCATCCAAAAATTGTATTTCTCTCCTCTTACCATATAGCTAATGAGTTTTAAAGGTATGTTTCAGAATTCTTAGATGTTTTACATGCTTAGCATATGTTTTAGAATTAACCAATATATGGTCAATAAAGACCTCAACAGCTAAATCGATATAAGGCCAAAAAATCCATTCATCATATCCATAAAGATACATGGGCATGGTCAAACCAAATGACAAAACCCTAACTCAAAATGCCCACAAATGCTCCCAAAAGCTATCTTGATATTATCATTCTCACGATCTAGCCCAACCTCAATTAATTCATTTAAAAATACACTGATCTACTAAATTGATTGAATAACTCATTAATTCTCGACAACAAATACTTAGATGGTCACTTGATCAACTTCCTATAATCAATACATATTTGAAGCGCTTCTTTCTTGACAAACTGCACTTGCATTCCTCACCACAACATACTATTACAAAGAAAAGTTTAATTCATTACACAATAAATCATACAATTGTGTTCAAAACTTACTCAATTCAATTGGAGCCAACTCACACATGCGATAGATATTGGAGCAGTACCGAGAACTAAGCCAATACCAAAATAAATCACACGGTGGGTGTCCCCCCTGATTAGGTCCTAAAATAATATATCAAGATATTCAAACTTAAATGAAAAATCTAGATTCTGTCAGACTATCTCAATGACGAATATAGTCTCATAAAGCTCTAATCTCTCCCATTAGCTCATACAAGCTTGTAATGTAAGACTAATAAGAATAATTTTTAAATCACTATCGTACACAACATCTTGCCCCCTATTGGTTGAAGAGTCACAATCTTTGCATAACAATTAACTTTAGCTTAGTATTAGCTTAACCAGTTCATACTCAAGATCACATCAAACTAATCCATCGGCCAAATAATCAATCCATTGGTATTACATGCTCACTAATTATCATACACGCATGAAAACAAACAAGGATCACTTCACAATTTACATTTAACAATGTCAACAGTACTAAGCTAGTTGAGACATTTCTAACGGTAACCTTTAGGAAACATAAACAATGGAGATATTATAACGTTTAATAATAGACAACTAATAAAATGAAAATTTGTTCTATCACGACACCTTGCCCAATCCAAACATAGATTTAAAATCTCTAGCTTTATAAGCATTTTCAAAGATTCTTTGTTAGTTTTTCTCAGTCATCTTACTCTCACTAGGTTCATTGTCGTCAATTCTTTCTCATGCTAAAAAAACACTCGTTGAATTAGTCTCAACAAGTCAAGAAGCATTCGAATACCCAAAATAGAACTGACCCTATACTCATCAATCTAATGCAAATCTTAGGCGAAAAGTGCTCTAATTTATCATTCTATCAATCGTGATCAACCACCTAAATTCATCATGCTAATTCCAAAAATATGGCGTGGTCTTGGTCTTTCAAAATTGTGATCTCTATGAAACAAAGCTATGTTACACACTAATCATGATCTTTTCATGCCTCACGTTATATTAGTTATCACGAAATGTTATCACGAAATAATACTTCATACTAGTCTCATTTAACATCCTTATCCAAGTAATCAAGGCTCAAGACTTCCATCATCTTCCCAAAATAAAATTTGGCGAAGCCACTTTTCCATGCGTCACTGGAATATCAATGGTATACAAATTCTTTAGCAACATATATAGTCAGTTTTGAGTTCAATTCATCCTCAAACATTAGCAATTTCATATGTCAAAATTTCCTAAACCTTTCATACAATGAGTCTCATGGTTCATCCTCAAATATTGAAAGTTTGTGATACCTAAATTCTTAGGAGTATGGAATTGAGCCTCAGGCTGACCTCTCTAGGTAGAGATAATGCTACGTACTTAGAGCAACAAAAGATAAATAGACTGTAACTTAGTTGTTTATGCACATATTCAATGTGCTCTTCTAGGTAACATAAAAATTATAATAAAATAAGGTCTTATCACAATGTCCTTGGACACATAAAATCTAGAAGTCTCTTATTGTAATAACCCAGAAATTTTATTGAATAAATTAAAAGTTCTGTTAGGATTTCGTGAGAGATTTTAACGGGTTAAATAGCTTATTAAAATTTGAGATTTTATTATTGCAAAAAAAAGTGGACGAGAATTTAACGAGAATATGGAAGTTTAAACACGTGAGGGCAATTTATTAAATTAGTTGACAAAAATAAATAAATAGATAAATAAAAGAATAATAAAATAGGTTGTTTTAATTAATTTAAAAGAAAAGTGAATGGTTTCTTAATTTAGGTTCAGGTATTCCCAATGAAATTAAGTCGGGGTTATCATTAAGAACGAGATTTAACGAAAGTCGAAATGGTCGGAAACACGGGAGGGCAAAACGGTAAATGAGGATTAATTAATGGTTAGTTTTATTATTATTATTATTATAAAAAAAAAACATAAAAACAACAGAATAGCATTCTGTTGTTCGTCGAATGCCCGAGCGCCGAGGGCCATGAAACAGGGGAGAGGGGAGAGCGAAGGGAGGTGACGTTCTCCGACCAAAATCGACGGCGTTTTCTGACGCTCTCCGGCCAGACGACTCTGGCGAGGAGGTTCTGGCCGTCTCCGCGCGCGCACCAATTGGTAAGCGGGATTTTTCCCCTGTTTTCCTCTCTGTTCGAGGTCGTGGATCGCCGAGCTGCTAGAGCTCCGATCGCTGGCCGTTTTTGGTTGCTCTCGGCGTCGAATTGCCAGCTCGAGTGCTGGCAAGGGTTGCCGAGCATGGTGAGCTCGGATTGAGTGAAAAACCGAGGCTCCAATTTGGGGAATTCGGGTTTTGTGTGTGTAGCTCGGGATTTTGGGTAGTTAACTTTGCATAGGTTGTGAGTCATGTGCAGGTTGTGGGCTAGCTTTGCATAGGTTGTGAGTCATGTGCAGGTTGTGGGCTAGCTTTGCATAGGTTGTGAGTCATGTGCAGGTTGTGGGCTAGCTTTGCATAGGTTGTGAGTCATGTGCAAGTTGTGGGCTAGCTTTGCATAGGTTGTGAGTCATGTGCAGGTTGTGGGCTAGCTTTGCATAGGTTGTGAGTCATGTGCAGGTTGTGGGCTAGCTTTGCATAGGTTGTGAGTCATGTGCAAGTTGTGGGCTAGCTTTGCATAGGTTGTGAGTCATGTGCAGGTTGTGGGCTAGCTTTGCATAGGTTGTGAGTCATGTGCAGGTTGTGGGCTAGCTTTGCATAGGTTGTGAGTCATGTGCAAGTTGTGGGCTAGCTTTGCATAGGTTGTGAGTCATGTGCAGGTTGTGGGCTAGCTTTGCATAGGTTGTGAGTCATGTGCAGGTTGTGGGCTAGCTTTGCATAGGTTGTGAGTCATGTGCAGGTTGTGGGCTAGCTTTGCATAGGTTGTGAGTCATGTGCAGGTTGTGGGCTAGTTGTGGGTAGGTTGTGAGTCATGTGCAGGTTGTGGGCTAGCTTTGCATAGGTTGTGAGTCATGTGCAGGTTGTGGGCTAGCTTTGCATAGGTTGTGAGTCATGTGCAGGTTGTGGGCTAGCTTTGCATAGGTTGTGAGTCATGTGCAGGTTGTGGGCTAGCTTTGCATAGGTTGTGAGTCATGTGCAGGTTGTGGGCTAGCTTTGCATAGGTTGTGAGTCATGTGCAAGTTGTGGGCTAGCTTTGCATAGGTTGTGAGTCATGTGCAGGTTGTGGGCTAGCTTTGCATAGGTTGTGAGTCATGTGCAAGTTGTGGGCTAGCTTTGCATAGGTTGTGAGTCATGTGCAGGTTGTGGGCTAGCTTTGCATAGGTTGTGAGTCATGTGCAGGTTGTGGGCTAGCTTTGCATAGGTTGTGAGTCATGTGCAAGTTGTGGGCTAGCTTTGCATAGGTTGTGAGTCATGTGCAGGTTGTGGGCTAGTTGTGGGTAGGTTGTGAGTCATGTGCAGGTTGTGGGCTAGTTGTGGGTAGGTTGTGAGTCATGTGCAGGTTGTGGGCTAGCTTTGCATAGGTTGTGAGTCATGTGCAAGTTGTGGGCTAGCTTTGCATAGGTTGTGAGTCATGTGCAGGTTGTGGGCTAGCTTTGCATAGGTTGTGAGTCATGTGCAGGTTGTGGGCTAGCTTTGCATAGGTTGTGAGTCATGTGCAGGTTGTGGGCTAGCTTTGCATAGGTTGTGAGTCATGTGCAAGTTGTGGGCTAGCTTTGCATAGGTTGTGAGTCATGTGCAGGTTGTGGGCTAGTTGTGGGTAGGTTGTGAGTCATGTGCAAGTTGTGGGCTAGCTTTGCATAGGTTGTGAGTCATGTGCAGGTTGTGGGCTAGCTTTGCATAGGTTGTGAGTCATGTGCAGGTTGTGGGCTAGCTTTGCATAGGTTGTGAGTCATGTGCAAGTTGTGGGCTAGCTTTGCATAGGTTGTGAGTCATGTGCAGGTTGTGGGCTAGTTGTGGGTAGGTTGTGAGTCATGTGCAGGTTGTGGGCTAGCTTTGCATAGGTTGTGAGTCATGTGCAGGTTGTGGGCTAGCTTTGCATAGGTTGTGAGTCATGTGCAGGTTGTGGGCTAGCTTTGCATAGGTTGTGAGTCATGTGCAGGTTGTGGGCTAGCTTTGCATAGGTTGTGAGTCATGTGCAGGTTGTGGGCTAGCTTTGCATAGGTTGTGAGTCATGTGCAAGTTGTGGGCTAGCTTTGCATAGGTTGTGAGTCCTGTGTAGGTTGTGAGTCCTGTGTAGGTTGTGAGTCCTGTGTAGGTTGTGAGTCATGTGCAAGTTGTGGGCTAGCTTTGCATAGGTTGTGAGTCCTGTGTAGGTTGTGAGTCCTGTGTAGGTTGTGAGTCCTGTGTAGGTTGTGAGTCCTGTGTAGGTTGTGAGTCCTGTGTAGGTTGTGAGTCCTGTGTAGGTTGTGAGTCCTGTGTAGGTTGTGAGTCCTGTGTAGGTTGTGAGTCCTGTGTAGGTTGTGAGTCCTGTGTAGGTTGTGAGTCCTGTGTAGGTTGTGAGTCCTGTGTAGGTTGTGAGTCCTGTGTAGGTTGTGAGTCATGTGCAGGTTGTGGGCCAGTTTTGCATAGGTTGTGAGTCCTGTGTGGGTTGTGGGCTAGTTGTGGGTAGGTTGTGAGTCATGTGCAGGTTGTGGGCTAGCTTTGCATAGGTTGTGAGTCCTGTGTGGGTTGTGGGCTAGTTGTGGGTAGGTTGTGAGTCATGTGCAAGTTGTGGGCTAGCTTTGCATAGGTTGTGAGTCCTGTGTAGGTTGTGAGTCCTGTGTAGGTTGTGAGTCCTGTGTAGGTTGTGAGTCCTGTGTAGGTTGTGAGTCCTGTGTAGGTTGTGAGTCCTGTGTAGGTTGTGAGTCCTGTGTAGGTTGTGAGTCCTGTGTAGGTTGTGAGTCCTGTGTAGGTTGTGAGTCCTGTGTAGGTTGTGAGTCCTGTGTAGGTTGTGAGTCCTGTGTAGGTTGTGAGTCCTGTGTAGGTTGTGAGTCCTGTGTAGGTTGTGAGTCCTGTGTAGGTTGTGAGTCCTGTGTAGGTTGTGAGTCCTGTGTAGGTTGTGAGTCCTGTGTAGGTTGTGAGTCCTGTGTAGGTTGTGAGTCCTGTGTAGGTTGTGAGTCCTGTGTAGGTTGTGAGTCCTGTGTAGGTTGTGAGTCCTGTGTAGGTTGTGAGTCCTGTGTAGGTTGTGAGTCCTGTGTAGGTTGTGAGTCCTGTGTAGGTTGTGAGTCCTGTGTAGGTTGTGAGTCCTGTGTAGGTTGTGAGTCCTGTGTAGGTTGTGAGTCCTGTGTAGGTTGTGAGTCCTGTGTAGGTTGTGAGTCCTGTGTGGGTTGTGGGCTAGTTGTGGGTAGGTTGTGAGTCCTGTGTGGGTTGTGGGCTAGCTTTGCATAGGTTGTGAGTCCTGTGTAGGTTGTGTGTGGGATAGTTTTGTGTAGGTTGTGAATCTTGTTGGGTTGGGGTAGGTTGTGTGTATGTATGAGTCTTGTGCAGGTTATGGTTAATGATAAATATGTTACAAGTCTGTATTGGTTGTGGGTTAGTGGCACGTATGTTATGAGTCTTATGCAGGCAGTGGGTGAGTTGTACGTCAGCTGTGAGCTTTGTGCAACGTTATGGTGTGTAGGCACGTTTGTGATGTGATGCGCATGT